>CM026573.1:13443683-14887850 GCA_015143295.1 Tetracentron sinense
CACATGGTAGTACCCAACTTCTACACTCTCTAATATCATCTCTATAGGACACATCTCTTTCTCTCTCATCATACCTCCCCACTTGGACTCTCTCTCCCTGTTCTTCTCCATGAGGTCTATAAGTATGTTTCCCAGATCTTTTTAAACCATATGAAACAATAAACTAGTAGCGAGGTAAGTAACAGTTAATTACCAAAACTCTCTCTTAATTACCAAAGTAGTTGATAAAGGCAGTTTAATATAGAGTAAAGTAGCGGTTAAGCACTACCACCACTCTCTGCCTCCTTTTTTTTTTTTTTTAGTTAAGAAATCATTGTATTCATCAAAGATGGAGGGAAACATTGGCCGAGGCCACATCTGGGGTCTAGACCCACAGGAAAGAAAGGAAAAATACAAACTGAGCGTGAAGCGCCTAATGCTAGAGGTAAGAGCCGCCTGGGCTTCGCAATGAGCTGCACTGTTAGCTTCCCGGGGAGTAAATCTGAATCTAACTATGCCACACTGGTCCCTTAGATGAATAATATCATGAAGTAACGCATGAATTTCCCAATGGCCACTCACTGGCCTCTTCGAAAGACAATCAATTAACTCCAGAGAGTTTGATTCGATGATGGTTTGTTCCCATATGTTAGATAATGCAACATGAATACCCAACTTGATCGCCTCAGCTTCAGATATACAACTGCTACCGCCATGGAGAGGCTTCTGGACATTGGTTAGAAGATACCCCAAATGGTTTCTAGCCACCATACCTGCTTCCGTTGCTAGTTGCGAGGTCAAAGCAACCCCGTCAACGTTAATTTTTATCTAATCACACTCCGGAGGAACCCAACGTTTAGAACCAGGGTAGCCAGCCTGCATCCGAGGGTCTGAAGGCATTACATCTATTAAGAAACTCTCCAGCTTGTGAATGGTATTGAACACCACATCATTGCGGTGTCTCCAAATGAACCACAGAGTGGTATTGATACGAACTGCCAGTTGACTCCCTTTCTTGGAGAACTAGGGATGTGAAAGCCATTGTTGCCACCATGAGGAGAAAGACCCTGATGCATGAGGTTGGAGTTGAAGGGAGAGGAGAGAGCTGAACCAAATGCTCCTAGAGCATAAACATTCCAGGAGAAGGTGGGTAATTGATTCCTCCTCCATTTTGCACAAAGCACAGATCGGATCAACTTGTATATTTCGTCTTCTTAAATTCGTTGCCACTGCTAGTGAGTTGTGACACGCTCTCCATATAAACATCTGAATCCTAGGGGGCTCTTTGATGAGCCAAATCTTTTTTCAATCCATATGTACCGCTGGGTCCCTATGAGAACTAGATGAAGGCTTCTAAGATTGTAGGTATTTCTTTGCCAAGCGGGATGCTGAGCTAACCATGAAACTACCCGATGTAGAATAGTGTCATAAAAGCTTGTTTGGGGCCCCCTGAGAGCTAATCGGTATATGTCTAATCTTTTCAATAACACTGCTGGAAAAGAGAGATGTAAGAATGGGTATGTCTCAGTTCTTGTTCTCATCAATAAGGTTGGAGACTAGTAGGTTTGAGGTATGAACCCCAGATTGAATGGGAGCTTTGAATTGTGGAGCATTTGGGATCTAAGGATCTGAATCAACCCGGACCAGTCTGCCATTCCCTATTTGCCAGCGGATGCCTTGTTGGAGGACTTCCCTACCCACCAAAATGCTACGCCATGCCCATGAAGGTTGGTCTCCTGTTTTAGCTTCCAAAAACGATGTCCAAGGATAGTAAATGACTTTCATAACCGACGCCCAAAGAGATGAGGGCTGAATAAGAAGTCTCCAACTCTACTTTGCCAACAGCCTGAGATTAAAGGCTTGAAGGTCCCTCATTCCCAATCCGCCACCCTCTTTAGCCCTACAAAGCTTGTCCCAGTTTAGCCCTTTACTAGGTTTGAGGTATTAACCATTTTCTTGTCCCCAATCCGCCACCCTCTTTACCTCGTCAATCCATCGTTTCAGTAATTTAAAACATCCCATAGCATAGACTAGAATAGCTTGGATGATGGATTTAATAAGGATTTCTCTTCCCGCTTGAGACAGCAGTCTCTCCTTCCAGCCAAGCATTTTTTTTTAGTATCCTGAGCTTGAGGATCTCAAAGAGACTAGTCTTAGAGTGACTAAAAAGAGCAGGCAGGCCAAGATACTTGTTCAGAGGAACCAAGTTCCAAATATGAAGGATACAGGCAATGATTTTCGGAAGCAGGGTGGGGTATTAACACTAAATGAAATGCTTGATTTGTTAAATTTTATCTTTTGGCCTAAGGCCAACTCATATTGCGTGAGGATAGCTTGAAGGTGAGCTGGTTCATCTAGATTAGCATGAGCAAAGACGACGCAATCATCAACAAAGAGTAGGTTAGCTTGAAGGTGAGCTGGTTCATCCAGATTAGCATGAGCAAAGCCAACGCAATCATCAGCAAAGAGTAGGTGTGAGATGGTAGGGGCTGTCCTAGCCACCCGAATCCCGCTTAAGTGCTTATGCAAAGTAGCGTTGTGGAGCATTTGGGATAGAGCTTTAGTACAGATGAGAAACAGGTATGGCGAGAGAGGGTCGCCTTGCCGTAAGCCCCGAGCTGGAGAATTAAACCCTTTGGGTTCCCCATTGATCACCACGGAGTAAGTGACCGTTGATATGCATTGAGATACTAGATTCGTCACTTGAGGGCTGAAACCATACGGTCCATCATAGCTAGGAGGAACTTCCACTCTACCCGATTACACGCCTTGTTCATATCGAGTTTGATCATCATTTTCCAGTGAGCTTGCTTCCACTTTTTCTTTAGAAAATGGTTAATTTCATGGGCCACTAATATATTATCAGTAATTTTCGGCCCTCTGATGAAAGCGGATTGGGTCGGGTCGATGAGTACATCCAGGCATTCTCGTAGCCGTGAAGCCATAATCTTGGCGATGACCTTGTAAGTTGTATTGCAGAGGCTAATGGGGCAGAAGTGTTGCATTGTCTCAGGCTGTTGGATCTTTGGGATTAGAATAAGGTGAGTAAAATTAATTTATGGCAACATCTGCCCATGCTAAAAAAAGCTCTTGACTGCCTTGCACAAATCGTTGCCTACGACATCCCAATGTTTCTGAAAAAATAGGCCCGACATGCCATCCATAAATAAAGGGTTTTAAGAGTGTAACCGACCCTATTAAATGTTTACTAAGAGAGGGTTTTAAGAAAGAGAAATAAAGGAAAGGGAGTTAAGAAGACACCCTCTAAAATCGCCACGTGTCCAAAACCTTCTCTAAGGCCACCATGTGTCCACCCAACTGCTCGGGTTTCATAATAAGTAATCAGCTCGAGCAGATATTTATAGACCATTTGATTGAAGATGGGAAGATCAGTCATTCCTATAACCCAAGTGGGTCTAGTAAACCATAGGAGGTTAATGCTATCAAATTATGGTCTAATCAAACAGTCTACACACATTTAATCGGATTGATTTTTTGAAACGTGTCTTCCAAATACCTTAACATCCAACAGTCTTATTAGAATATGATTGCCTCATGTCATCTTTTAAATAGGAGCCACTTTAATGAGCATGGCTCATTAGTACCTCTCCTTAATATATATATAGAGAGAGAGAGACTATTTCTCCTTGTTCTCAAGTTTAGTGAATCTTAACTACAGTTAAAGAGCGTAGAAAATGAGACATGTGGCACAAAAAAGGGGCCCGACAATAAATCACCTCCTTAGGTTGAGGAGGTGATTTTTGCTTGTATATAATTTTGATTGGAAGGAAGTTTGTAAGCCCTATTAAAAAGGAAAAATATTTAAAATTCAAGTCATTCAAGAGTTATAAATTATGAGATATATTGAAATACAAAATTTATATTAGTTATGAGATAGAGAAAGAAAGAGAGAAAAGAGAACTGAATTTACAAAAGGATTGGGACCTTCTCTAGTTGATGTTGTCGAGGAGACCGCCAACACCAATCCAAAGGAGCCACGTACCCTTTTTGTATGCCTACCAAGATTGTGCATGCAAACCATTGCCTTGGTTAGCTTGCAAAAGAGTGTGGCCCCTTTGGATTGGATGCTCGCAATTTCCTCATTAGCACCAATTGGAGAAGACTTCATGCCTTGCAAAATATCCCAAGAAAGATGAAGATAGAGTGAAAAGAAAAGTGAGACTAAAATTTATAAAAATAGCTTATCCCGTTTCTAGATTCTAAAATATTATTGAGAAATGCAAGCCCTCCACTAACCCAATGTACTTACTTCAATCATTGTTGTGCTTTAATTAATTATTTTTTTTAAGTAAGGACATGTGGTTGGCGGAGTCTGAGAGTATGAAGGCTTGAGAGTAGGGCTAGCACTCCTCAATATTCTTTCATATATTTCTTAATTAACAAAATTATTCATCTTACGTATGCTAATATCAAATGTTGATATTATTCCTCTTGCATACATACTAGCGGGTGGCACATGCGATGCACGTGAGAGTGAGGGGAAGGAGTTAACCACTGTTAATAGAAGTTAAAAGGGACACGTGTGTGCGATGCATGTGAGAGCGAGGAGGAGTTAACCACAGTTAATAGGAGTTAAAAGGGACACGTGTTAACCCGCGGGTGCGATTGAACTTGCTAGTGGCACGTGCGATGCACGTAAGAGCCAGGGGAAGGAGTTAACCACAGTTAATAGGAGTTAAAAGGGTCACGTGTTAACCCGTAGGTGCGATTGAACTCTCCCTGAGTTCCATCGCGATTGGCTGTTATTCAAAATAGATAGATGAGCAAGGGTAGTTTCGAAATTAAATCAAAGGCAAGGTTATTTTGGGAATTAAAGCAAACATTAAATCAAAGTTTTGTTTTTATATAAGGGTAGTATGGGAATTTTGGAAAAGTCATCTACGGCTGCCTCTCGCATTATAATAGTAAAGATAAAGATATACATATAGAGTAAGGTTATGTGGACTTTCCTATTGAACTACCCCTTCAAAGCAAATTCTAAAACTTTGATTTCTAGGTTAGATTTTTTAATTTTAAATTCAGATTTTAGATTAGATGTATAATACATTTTTCTCCTTTGGCACAAGGCTATTAGAAGCAAGAATCAAATCCCATTACAAACGGCAAATCCCATTACAAACGGTGCTGAGCCCAAACTGATGAAACAGTAAAGGTTGCTTTCCCTTTCCTCCATTGGATCACCTTGATAAATTCTCTATCTCCAATATACCAACTTTCTTCATGCAATATTTAGGACTTTCGCTTCACTAAGCCAAAAGTTGAGAAACCACCAAAAGAACTTCCTTTAAAATCAATGGTTTACGGAATCCCCTATCCAATTAAAAAACTAACCTGTAATCTAATCTAAATTGTATTGATAATTAAACAAAAAATATTTCAGATTTGAAATTAAATTAATATAATCTAAACTTAAAAAGGAAGAAAATGGCACTTACCTACATGTTGCAGTGGAGATGGGTAAGTTTCATTCTTGTTTAGTTTATATGGAGTACTCTAAACTAAAAAGGAAGAGAAAAAAAGAATGCCCAGATTGTTGCATTGGAATTCAGGAGTGAGGAAGAGAGGGAGTTCAAGGGAGAGAGAATGAGAGGAGGAGAGGGAGAGATGTGGGCGAGAGAACAAGAGGAGAGGGAGAGACATAAGAGATACAGATTCACTGGTTTTAATATTTAGGGCGGTTTCAAATAATAACCACTTGTTTTTGTTCTAATGCCGGATTTAAAAGGTATTTAGATCCAACGGCTATTCAGTAATCGCTTACGAGAAGTTCCTATCAGTTGTGCTAATAGGAACCCTTCTCTATATGTATATATATATATAAAGAGGGAGAGAGAAAGAGATACAACTTAACTTTAAAAAACACACTTACTCACGATGGGTTTGGGTTGGATCTGATAAGAGTTAACTAGGAATGACATCAATTCGAACCTATAAGATATGAGAAGCTAACACTTTGTTTGATTCAAATTATTGCAGTCATAATTGATTCCTACTCTCAGCCTCCACTAACCCGATGTCCTTACTTCAATCGTTGTTGTGCTTTAATTGATTACTTTTGTTAAAGTAAGGACATGTGGTTGGTGGAGGTTGAGAGTATGACTGCTTGAGAGTGAATAAGCACTATAGCAATAATTATGTTTGGTTGGTACTCTTTCGATAAGTAATTATCTGATCATTTAAAAAGAATACTTTAGTTAGTTTTAAAAAAAACTACTTTAGTTAGTTTTAAAAACAGAATAGAGTATTTTGAGGAATATTTCTCAAGCTTAAGGGGTCTTATCAATCTTAATTTGAGTTCTTACAATAGTTCTCACATAATCCTAAAGGTGTATAAGCAATTATGCCACCCCATAATCACCTCCGATGAAATTATAAAATCACTAATTATTTTCATAATCAATTATTAAATGATCACTTATTTCTAATATAAGTTGTTATAAGCGTTTAAATTACTTTCAATAATCCAAACCAAGCGACCCCGAGCAAATGGAAAAATTATCATTCTGACACATACTATTCTCAAATATAAAAATACCACTATTATGTATAGGATAAAGCTTCTGAGACCCCCTTAGGGCCGAGACCACCGAGACCATGAGTAAGCACCCAATTTTTACACCCTATGAACCTCAACTCTCCCCAGTAGAAATCCTAGAACTCACCCTAGCTAAACCCTAGTTAGGCCCTAAACCCTAAAAACCCTAGGACAATCATCCGGGCTCAAAAGCTCATCACCCTAAGCCCTAGACTAACCCTAGCTAGCCTAGGAGAGACCTAAAACCCTTAGGCAAGCCCTAGAATCCCCAAAACCTTAGAACCAAACCCTTTGGGCTCATGGCCCATTACCCTTAGAATTACCCTAAACCTTAGGTAAACCCTAGGACTAACCCTAAACATGCCCTAGACCTAGCCCTAGCCTAAACCTTAGCCAAACCTAGGTTCAAGCCCTCACGGGCTCAAGGCCCGTTTACAATCCAAAAACTTGAAAAACCCACAAGCCTAGGCCTTGGTGGGCCCAAACTTAGGCCCACAACCCATAGGGGTCCACTAGGGTGGAGCCTACAACCCACCAATGCAAAAAATAGGCGGGAAATCCCGTATCAGGCTCCCCCTGCAGCCACCTGGGTACATTGGGTCCTCCACTATTGGTCCCCCACGACTCCTATAATGCCTAAACTGCCCTTGAGGGTCTCCCCTTCTCCCCTATAAATCTCAAGCCTCCCCATGGGTTCTGGACAGCCAGTTTACACGTCCAAGCTCCACCACCCATCCTAGATTAGTCCCACACCACTCCAAAGCACTCTAGCAGCCTCACCTACCTATACCAACCCTGTCCAAACACCACCACCAACTGCAACAGCTCCCTCCATCGTGAATAGCACTGTACGAGGGTAGGACCTCCACTCCCCTCTCTCTCTCTCTCTGTTTCTGGTTGTAAGGGACCCCTGGTCCTGATCCAGGGGTCTCATTTTTGCATTTCTCCAAGTTCTGAGTAGTCCCTAGCTGAGGATAGGACCTCCCCACCTTCCGCATAGGTGTGGGGGGATCCCTTGAAGCACTTAGCTCGGGTTCAAGCCCCCACCAATGCGTGGAACACTCCCAATAGGGTCTGGGGGTCCCTCAACCCATGATAGAACCCCCAAACCCCTACTAGTTCAAGGCCAATGGGGGAAAAATCTTTTTTTGCAAAATCTACTAATGGTCAGTAATGGGATTACCGACACTATGGGTCCTCCCTGTAACTCAGCTCTTAACCCTGGTTAGGTTAGGCCCAGGTCAATTCCAGTGTCATGGTTAGTTAGCTCTGACCCTTGCCAACCTCCCTGCAAAATTTCAGACCCTAACTCGTGGTTTAGCCCTGGTTAACAGGGCCTCCAACTTGGATTAGCATACTGTCGGTAATCTCATTACCGACAGTATTGGTTTTTTTAGACAGAGACTTTGGGCCCCTATGGGGCCCACATACCTCAACCCCTGGGGCCCATTTGGAAACTTTGACCCTCCTCTGTCTACCAGCAAAATTTTAAACCCAGGGGTCAAGCCTAACCATGGTTAGCAAGGTCTCAAACCCTGATTAACAGAGTGACTTTACTATCGGTAATCAAATTACCAACAATCGGAAATTTGTTTTTTGTTTATTGGAGGTAATCATATTACCGCCAATACTGAGACTTTTGTTGCTGCCTTTGGACCACTGTGGGGCTCACATCCGAGTTGCTACTGGCCTGAGACCTGGACCATTAGACTCCTGGCACTCCAGGCTTTTTGTACATGTGTTTATTTTCCTCAGGGGTGCCCCCTAACCTCAGATAAACTCTCACAAATCAGGGTTAAAAATCTGCTATAATTGAGGTAATCCGATTACCTCCATTCTGTAAATTTTCAATCTCGGGCTTTGTGCAGGGCCCAAATCTGGTAGGAGGTCATTTTAGGCCCTGCCATACCCTTTGGGCCCATTTTTGACCCACCATGACCCTTAACCATGGTTAAACGGCCTCCAATTAATTTTTAACCATGGTTAAGTACCATTTAAGCCCATAAAATTTGAAAAAATCCCTAAAAATCTAGAAAAATATAAAAGACTCAAAAATTAATTTTTTGACCCTTTTAACCATGGTTAACATCATTAACCATGGTTAACTCCTTTTAACCCCGATTAGCAACCCTAACCCTAGGTTAACAAACCCCTTTGCCTCCGAACTTCATCCTTGGTCTACCGGGCCCAAACCCTAGTCTACCGGACTACCCCTCGACCTACTGGGCCCCACACTTTGCACATTGACCAACTTCGGTCAAGCAAAACCCTAATCTACCGGATTAAGCCCATTAGCCACCTTTTGGTGCACACACACACTTCCCTCACCTTAGCACGGGCTCAAGTGTTAAAACTACGCTCAGTCTGATCTCACCCCAATGTGAGTATGTAGGCAACCCAACCCGAGTTTGACCCTAGTTAGCTTTTACTTTCTTCCGATTAGTATTAACTTAAAAACTTTAACATTTGATTAACTTTAACATTTAATTTTGCTTAAATCTAACAAGTAGGGAACCATCATGTGTGGAATTGTCGGGGTGCCTAACCCCTTCCCCAAACTTAACTAAACTTCTTACCTCGATCTTTGATCGTAGACCAAGTCTTTATCCAACATTTTCCAATGATTTATCATTTCTGAACGAATAAGTGGCGACTCTTAACAATCCCATGAGACCTTTCTAGGAAGTGAAATCCAGTGCTCACACCATGCTCTAAGAGCACGGGATTTCAAGTAGGATCCACCATATGAAATGGGCCCCACCTAAAATCTCGTGCTCTTAGAGCACGGTCTCGGTGGTCTCGGCCCTAAGAGGGTCTCAATAGCAAAGTTCTTATGTATAATTCTTTTCAAAAAAGAGCTTCCAAGGCCCACAATAAATTAAAAGACAAAACTACTACAATTAGAGAAAGAGAGAGATGAGTTAGGTTTAGGCCGGATAAGATTTGAGTTAAGTAGGAATATGAAGAAGCCAAAATCCAATTATAAACGGGATGTATAGAAATATCATCGAATATATATATGTGTGTGTGTAAACTAGTTTGTATGACTTGTGAAGCTAAACCATATATATGGAAATTAGTTAGTATGACTTGTCATGTCTGAAGCCAAAAACTCATGAATCCAAAACATTAAGTCGAACCTATTAAAAGTCGGACGGGTTTTAACAGCTTGAGATGATTACTAAAGTAACTAAGCGTTAAGTTACCTAATGTTTGTGGAGGAAAAATAAACCAAACCCAACACTCGATATAATTATTGAATTAACTAAGGCTCATCAGTCATAATTGATTACACAATAAGTGTTGTCATAAATAAGTGTTCTAGTGAATAATCTTATTTGGTTCGCACTCTCTGTCGATAAGCAATTATCTAGTCATTTTTATAATAAATATTTTTGTTAATTAAAAAATATTGTGAAGAATCTCTCTATCAATCTTAAGGGGTCTCGTGGGTCTTATTATTTCAAATATAGGTGCTTAAAATAATTTTCATATAATCCTAAAGGTACACAATCAATTATGCTCCTCTATAATCATCATGTGAAGAGATTATCGAATCACTGATTATTTTCATAATCAATTATTACATGATCTAAATGATATTATTACATTATAATCGCAGCATAAACATTTATAAGCGTTTTCATAATCAATTATTACATGATCTAAATGATATTATTACATTATAATTGCAGCATAAACATTTATAAGAGATTAAATCAATTGCAATATTAATCCAAACCAAACAACTCCTAAGCATTATGCTGCCTAATGATCTGTGGGGTTCAAAAATTCGAACTCAAACCCAACATAAAGAATTTATTACATCATATTTTTAGCTAATTGATACTTTCTTCATCTCTCTATTATTTATCTATTGTTTTCCAAAAGTTTGTTCAATCAGGAGTTGTTCACACACAGTCCTTTTTCATTCCTCCCCCAAATGACGGTAGAGGATAGATAATGCGTGCTTGATTTATACTTTATTTATAAGCATGGTTGCCTATGCGTTATGCATTGCAAGGACACATGAAAGGTAAACACAAAAAACTCGACATACGGTGGTCCCCATTGCATGTGACCTGACAAATAAATCAATCCGGTCAGACATATCCAAACTACTTGATTGTAGTGTTTTAAAATCAAACCGGCTGGTTGAACCGGTAAAACCGAGAACTAGCCAGTCAACTGATTCCCAAAACCCTTAAAACCAAACTCTCTTCAAAACCAGGCTGAAACTTGGGAACTAGATGAAATGGTTGGTTTAACCGAAAAATTGGTGATAAAAATTGGTAAGAACTCGGCCAGAAAGAAGACAAAAAAAATTAATAATAAAAAGTCAATGTCAAATCGGATCGGATCGGATCCAACCAACCAATTGAAGCGATCAAATCGAAAACCAGTCATTTGCCAGTTTGACAGCGGATCCAATCATGAAAACATTGTTTGATTGTATGGATTTGCAGCCATAGGGTGTTTGGTTAGGCTCGATGAACACATACATACAAAAAAGCCAAAATTAGATCTCTATTTCTAGAGCTGGCCATCATAGACCAACACATACATACAACCAAGCTTTCTAAGTCTTGTTTTAACTTGCCCCAGTGTCTTGCTAATTATATGTGTCCATTGATTTTATTTGTCCATCACCTTCACCAAAAATAGGTTCATACCTTTTATAAATGATCTTAATAGCTTGCCTCATCCATTTTTATGCTTCCTTAGTCTCTGCATCCACATTAATAAGCTTCTACATTATCTTGATAGGGTTGTCTAATGGCAGGGTCGGGGCAAGGGTCGGGCCTAACCTTGCCCTAGCCCTTCAAGGGCCTGGATTGACTAACATGTAACCCTTCCCTCAACTGTCAGAATAGGCGGCCACAAAGTAGAAAAGAAAAGCCAGATTTTTTTTTTCCATTCGAGATGACGGGAGAAAGCTCATGATTTGCACTACTAATAGAATCAGGAGTTGACATATCACACTAGTTTTAATTTAAAAGTTATACACAATATTCTATTAGATTATATACAGATTATTCAATTAAAATTATTAAAATAATATAATATAAAAGTAAAGTAAAACAAATATAATAATAAAACTAGATAAAACAGTACCTATCTTGACAACAAATTAATGTTGTAATAAAAAAATTAACTAAATTAGGGATATTCAAAGTGTTACAGAAAAATGAGTAACAAACTAATCAATCACAAAAAAAAAAAAAAGAGTAATCACACATTTCGGGTTACTGTGTTAGGGATAATCACAACAAAATTAATAGGAGTGCCCTTGCTCGACCCAATGCTTGAAGGGCTTTGGTTTTTTTAACCCTGCCCAACCCACGGGCAGGAACAAGGAAGGGCTTTGGTGAGTTTGAAAGAGCCGAGCGGGTATTCTTGTTACATGTTTTTTTTTTACAAGCCTAATGCCAAGGTGTAGTATGTGATGGATAGGCATAACCTAGATGCATTTCTGCTTAGTTTAAATAATCACCAAAAAATCAATTTAGAATTGCCAACAAACTGTATGAGTTTTATTTTCAACCACCTTTGCTTTGGCAGCTATTAGAAAATCTGTGTATGGTATTTTTATTTTCCAACACCCTGCTCTATGTGAAAAAAAAATTTAACTTAGTTGGGTAATATTTTTTGAAAAGGGGGGAAGAAAGGAAAATAAATTCAATCTCATAATTAAACTTGCTTATGACCATATTTTTGTTGTTTTCTTTCCTTTTATTTTTTTGGATTAAAGGTTGAGATACATCCATATAGACAAACTTTCATCGATCATGCCATCAAGACTATCATTTTGATAGCAACTGCATATGTGATTGATGTGATCTCATGCCATGTATTTTCAATTGAAGAAGTTTCAAATTCGGATCAACAAAAGAGGACATCCATAAGGTAGATAAGATGACAAGACCTAGTGGATAAGAGAACTTTTGATTTTCTTTTTCTTTTTATTTTTTGGTGGATTGTGTAGACACCCTATTTTTCATGAACTGGACTCAAATGGTCTCAATTCTTCTTCTGATATCTGAGTCTTCAAGGCGAAGCCCACTCCTAGAAATCACATTAAGAGCCTCCATTACCCCTAAAATCCTTTTAGATATTCTATATAACCTTTTAGAACCCCTAAAATTTCATCCCAAACCTAACTCCACGAGGTAGGGGTATTTTTGTACCCTAAATAGTGGATTCGGGTTTTTCATGGGCTTTAATGGCAACATTTCTATACCTTTAAAGTCCTTTTAAATGGTCTATAAATTAATTTTAAAAATAAAGGTATTTTTGTAATGTGTTAACTTTTATTTTATAAAAGTGTCCCTCAAATGGTTAAAATGCACTAATCAAATCCCTTTAGTCCCACATTGAATGGGGGAAGATTTCTCCTCTCATTCGCATCTTATAAATACTTCATCCTCAATCTCACTCACTCATTACCAAGCTTTCACTCGCTCAAACATTAAAGAAGCTAAGCAAAGTATTTTTTTACTAGGCATACTTTTGCTCTTAAAATTTGTTAGCCCTCTTTATCTATCTAATCAACTACTTTCCTAGCATTGCATTAGCTTTTTAGCCCCCTAACCTTGCATCCAAAATTCCTCTAGTAGACTTTTACCTTAAAATACACCTTAAAAATTATTAATTCTTGGAGTTTTTAACTCTCAAATCCCTTGCTCTATAGTTATTGGCCTTACCCAATTTTAGTTTAGCCTTTCTAAATAATTTTATGGATTAAACCTTTAGGTTTTTGAACTTCACCCAATCTTAAAGAGCTTTGAAGAGAATAGTGAAAGAGAACTCTTCGAAGCTACATAAAGTGATCTCATTAATCTTTAGTTTTAACCTTCCTAAAGAAGTTTAGAAGGATTAAACCATTAGGTTTCTTAACTTTACTCAATCTTGAAGAACTTAGAAGAAATGAGTCTAAAGGAATCACTCAAAGCTAAATAAGGTGAGTCACATTTATTTGTCATTTACTTTAAGCATTTATGTTGTCTTCTTCCATTCTTTAATTTTCATTTCTTGTATAAGTTAGTAAACCAAACACCTCTTGAGGAAGTTTGGACCCTCCTACAGAGCGCATCGCCTACTTTGAGGATTCTTTATGAAAAGATGGGAGGAATGAACTCCTAGGCTTTCTAAAAATCTATTATCTTCAACTTTTTTTTATTAGCTTGTAAAAAGAAAGAGAAAAAATTTACCATGAACAAAAAGAAAATGTAGTTACAGAACAATGCAAATTGAACTCATGCTTGGCCTCCGGTCAAGTACAACTGCAAAAATGATAATTTGGAGAAATGCAGTAGACCCTCTTGTAATTAATAATCTTGATAGAAATAAATTATTTAAATTATAAAAAAAATATTATATATAAGAATCACTATATTGGTCTAGTAAAAATTTTCTTTTCATAATTTATTTGGAATGTATTCTATTTTCCATATAAGCTTCATATAGATACAAATGTATAAGGTTAGCACTCCTAAACAAAAAACAAAAGATTTTATGCTAGCTCATTGAATAAGTTAATACTTGCTATTTAATACAATTTTTTTTTTAGTTTTTTATTTCTAAAATATCTACAATTGTATACTATATATGATAATTTATTATACATAGCCACAATATCTAAAGTAATTTTATCTCTTTCTCTTCATGATACCTAAACCATCATGATGTATTTATAGGATTCATATAACTATGTATTAATATAGTATAAAAATCTCTCTTATAATTAATAATATACTAGAACTTTCTTTAAAATTATTAAATAGCAAGTATAAGAGATTATTAATTATACACTATAGAAGGAAGTTGGTTCTTTACAAATTTATTAATTATTAGAGATTATTAAGTTATAGAATATTAATTTAAGAGGGCATACTGTATAGGTAACTTGAAGTACTAATCTAGGATTGGCTTTTGGGAATTAACATAATTGAGTCCTCTTGATATCCTAAACCCATACATAAAATACAATTTTACCTTTCTAAAGAACTGATGAATCCAATTAGGTGAAAAGTACAAGACATGATGAGATAATGCAAGATTACATGATGGACAGTTGAAATAGCTAGGTTTAAATATAAATATTGAAAGAAAAGAAACTTGCGTAAGGACCATATGTGTAATTTTAATCTTTGCTTAAGCTCTTCATCTACTTTTGAGACATATCATGGCTACAATATATGGGATAATTTTCTAGGGTTTTTCCTTTTTTGTTTTTAGCCCACATTTTGGCTTCTTTTTTGATCTTACTCTTGTTCTCAGTTTGCTTTGGCAAGGGGAGAAGAAAGCATTTCTAGGCTTTTCTTAAACCTAAAATCTGTAAGTATCTTTTCTTTGTAAGTTGGTTACGAGAAATGAGAGCCTTTCTAGGCTTTTCCTTAAACCTGGAATGCAAAATTCTTAATTTCTTTTCCAGTCTGACTTTTGTTCTCATTTTGCTTTAGCTAGGCGAGAAGAAAGTCTTTATAGGCTTTTCTTTAAACCAAGAATCCAAAAGTTTTTAAAAAAAACTTTCATTAAGAGAGAAATAAGTCTTTATACTTTTTCTTAAGCCTAGAGTTCAATAACTCTTTGGTTTGATTAATGACAAGGGAGAGAGTCTCTCTAGACTTTCATTAAATCTTAAGTCTCAATAGTTCTTATGTTTTGCTATAATACATGAAGTCTTTCTTAGACTTTTCCATTTTACTTTATATCCTATAAATACTCTTATTTGGTCTCTCTTCTAAAATTGAGCTCATCTCTTTTAGGTTTGGAGTCTTTCTAGGTTTTTGTTCAAACCTAAAGTCCAAAAAAGCGTTTCTTATTTAATCTCTTATATTTTTTCCTTCTTTAGTTTCTCTTCTAAACTTGAGTTTTCCTCTTTCTTTTTTGTTTTGGACAAAGGAGTGGAAAGTTTTCCTAGACTTTTCCTCAAACCCAAAAGTTGAAAAATTGGCATTTCTCTTTATTAGAGTATATGTTGACCTCAATAACAGGAGAAGTCTTTTTAAGCTTTTGTCCTCATTTTCTAGCCCATAAATTTTTTTGGTCGCCTTTTCCCCATTTAAGCCTCCCTCATTCTGTCTTAACTAATGAAGATCTTTCTAAACTTCTCGAATCCGAAGTCTATATTCTTAGGAGAATCCTTGATTTTCTTCTAAGATTCATGCCAAAATAGAGTTAAGTAATGACCAGTTTTCTAAGTAAGCTTTCTAGCCATCTATTTTAGAGAAAGTGATCAATTATGTCATCATCTAAGCTAAAGGGCATAAAAGAAATTTGATTTTTCAGCGCCCTCAAATAATCCTTTGATTTCTTTATTTAGGCCAATTTATTTAATAAGATAAATTAAAAGGAAATTAAAGAAAACTAAGGTAACCATCATTTTGGATGGATGCTTTGAGGTGTCTAACACATTCCTCAGTCCATAAACGAACCCTCCTACCCCCAAATTTCTCTGGTTTTCCATATTTATAGTTTCTTTTTTTGGGGGAAAGATAACGTGACCAATCACACCTCTTCATGATGATTTGTGGCGAGTTAATGTGAGAATTACCTTGTTTCATACACTATGTTTGAAACTCTCTAAATGTCGCTATGTTACAGAGAGAACTTTTAAATTTGGTTAAATTTAAGCAGTGAAATAAGGTGAATCAAAGAAATGAAAAGAAAAAAAATATGAGCTACAAAATAATTTTTGGATCTTATATGGATTAGGTTTACCCGGAATTACCTGGTGTGGCGGGTTGCGGGCTCACGTCGCACCCTCCCTCAGGGATTAGTCCTGACCCAAAGGGTTGGGGACACCCCAAGTTCCAAAAAAATTAATAATAATAATAAGCATTAGGCAATATCTAAAATTCATACTGAAATAATAAAAACTCATCTACAAATCATACTACTACTAAAAGAAAGAAACATTTCATGTTTTTTTTTTTCAAATCTTGAACTTTTTTTCATATCTAAGTATCACTAAAAAGTTGTTTGATTTGAGGAAAAAGCATTTAAATTTCAAGTCCTTGGTAACAAAAGGATTTTTATTTGTGTCTTTTCAAACAATTAGATTGTATATTTGTACCCTATAAAAAAGTTGTTTTCTACATACTTATTCTTGACTAACATTATTATATTTACTACACAGTTTTTAGTGCTAAAGTTGTTTTCATAATCCATGTTTGTTTATCTAGAAATGAAATCTATTTAAGCACGAAATATCACCTACAGTATTAATTAATACCCAACTGAGGGCCCCCCCCCCCCCCCCCCAAAAAAAAAAAACCGAGGAGCTTAGTAAAAATGTTGGATACTTGAGAAAACTCGATACTTAAGGGACTTCTTCCGTGGCACTAGAAAAAAAAGGGATAATTTAAGGAAGAAAAAGTATATTATATTCCCACCTAACAGGAGAAAAAAGTATACAAAAAGAGTTAGGTCTCACATGTCCACTCCTCCCCTTAATACACTTCAAAACAAAACATACTATCAATAACAAAAGTGAAAAGGAAAAAAATATAGAGAAGAAGCAGAAGGCCAACTTTTCTTCAACTAAAATGAAGGGTCAAGCAAATCTTACTATAAATAACTCAAATTTAGTGAAAAACAAAATAAATGGGTCCAACTAATAGTTGCGCCTGCTGCATTGCACAACAAATCCTAGTACACCAGTGGAAAACAATCGAATGGTCTACCAAAAGGATGCCTCAAATTTCCTTAGGTGATTTAATACATTATGATCTATTTACATGCTTTCTGTTATACTACAATACCTTAGAATCAACAACTACATCTGAAATGCGACAGTTGGGTTGCATGCCAACATCAACTGATTCAAGTAGACCATACAACTTCCTCTTATGCTTCATAATATTCAATCAAAATATGACACATAAACTCACATGGGGAAAATCTTTTTCATTTTCTTTTTTATTGCATAATGAATGACATGGTAACATCTGATGCAGAAGTGCAATGTCGTCTCGCATAACAGCAGATAAAAGAAGTCACTTCTTTCCCTAACAACAATTGTAGAATGAAGGTGCTGGAATACTTCAAACTTCATTTCACTCTACTGTTATGATGGATTTTGGATCATCTTCGGATGTGTTGCCGCATATAAAGAGGAATTTGGATCAGTCTTTAAGTGGGAAAGAAGGTGTTGCACATCTGGTCGTAAGTTTTCTGTTACTTTTCCGCAAAGAACCAAGACCTCCCATTTGGGCTTACTATTACTCTGTACCGGTCCTCCCTGTCCTTCATACAGGACAGCATGATGGCTGGGATACAATTTGATTACATAAGTGTAAGCACTTTAAGGATAAGTGGAGAGGAAATATAAACCTCAAAAAATGCAGACAGTTCAAGGAGAAGAAACAAACTCTTACAGAAAGTCAATAAGATCTGCTATTTCCGACGCTTCAGCCGTTGATGGCTGCGAGTTTCTCCCAAACACATCCCCCATTATATTTAATAGCAATGCTAAGGTCTGTCATATGGACAAGGATAATTGGCAAATCAAATTAGCAATAAGGAACAAATGATGTTTTGCAAAGTTTTTTCTTTTATTCTTTCTATTTTGATTTTTTTTTTTTTGTGTGGGGGTGAGAGAAATCAAGGAATCAATATCCTATATTGAAGGAACAAACTGAGTGCTTGGTGCATCACTGAGGCTCTGCGTTTTGATACATTTACTTACAAAAAATAAATAAACAGTAAGAATGATTTCATGTACCTTCATGAAAAGTGGACGAGCAAATGCGAGCCTAGGGAGCAATGGACCCATTATACGAAATGCGATTCTCAGCGTTGCAACTGATGTCACTGGTTTAAGATGCTTAATGATTGCATGTGTCCCTTCTAACCATTCTTGTGGAAGGTTACTGAAGAAAGAATGAAGCAGAGCAACTATATTACCTGGTGATACAACAATTTCACAATAGAGTCAAGACTTCAAATCAAGACAAATGTAAGTAAAAGACTAAGAAAATGTTTAACTCATGATATGGTTCATGAATTAGAAAGATACAGGATATGATGAATTTGTTCAATATTGTACCTCCCAGATAAGTTCCTACAAGGCCTGATATTGGAATTCCACAATAAGACTTCACCAACTGAGCAAGCACCAGTTGGTAATTGTTCAACTTTTACATATGGGAGGGTAACAAAACAGAAGTGAGGAATAAATTAAATAAATAGTTTAAGTCATTGAAATGTTTCTCCCCCAGAATATTGTAAACACAATTATGCCAAACCAACAGACCACTAACAAGGGCAGGTAGTCTATTTTCTACTCAAGATTCTGTTGGGTATTAAATTTTCATAAATCAATAGATGCAACAAATATTTCCACCATGGTTTTCAATATCTGCAAAAAAAGGTGATATATTGCAATTTCACACCTCGCACCATCTCACAATTTTTCACACATAATGCATTGCATGATATTTTGGTACATCTCCATAAAAAATTTACATTATGCCGGACGAAGTTGAGGTGTTTTTATTTACATCTTTGGATATTTGAGAATTTCTTCCAACTTCTTATTTTCAACATAATTTCCCCCAACTTGTTTTTTTTCAACACAATTTCTCTTTAATTTGCTTTAATTTTGCTCCAAATAAACTCAAACGAAGGGTAAAACGCCACAGAGAATGATTGGGGAGGAGTTTTTGGTTGGGGGGACATGGGAAAGTATAGTTTCTCAAATTCTTTACGCTTATTAGTAGACAGATTAGATTTTAAGTGTTTTAGTTTCTCAAAGTCTTTATGCTTATTAGTAGTAGGCCGATTAGATTTTAAGTGTTTTGTGAATTGGGCGGGGGGGACATGGGAAAGTATAGTTTTCCAAAGTCTTTACGCTTATTAGTAGGCCAAATTTTTTGTTATTTAAATTGTAAATAATTTATTAACTATGTATAAATTAAAATAAATAATTTTATATAATGTAAGGGATAACCACCATATGTTAATTGAATTTTGATTAATTACAGTAACTTAATTATCCTTTTAACATCATTAACTTTTAATTTTAAAAAATTGCTAATTGAATTTTGATTAATTACAGTAACTTAATTATCCTTTTAACATCATTTACTTTTAATTTAAAAAAATTTTAAAAAGTTGACAAAAATAGGGCATTGATGGGAAATATACATAAAATAGATGATGTGTCAATCTAATTATTATATAGTTTTAGTTAAGTATTATGAGAGTTACAATATATATCATACCACATCGTCAGCGCACATTTTTGCCCCCTTCCAATTGCATATTTTATGTAAATTAGTTTTTTTTTGCACTTTTTGATTCTCGTGTATTTATGATTATTTTAGTATTTCTTGATGTTTCATTCAAATATTCCACATTTTTCTTATTTTTTTTCAAATCTACCTCTCAAATGGCAAAAATCCGCCATTTTGAAATCATCTTGCGATATATATCCTATTTTCAAGCTGAAATATTTCG
The DNA here is from genome assembly GCA_015143295.1 of Tetracentron sinense. Classification (NCBI taxonomy): domain Eukaryota; kingdom Viridiplantae; phylum Streptophyta; class Magnoliopsida; order Trochodendrales; family Trochodendraceae; genus Tetracentron; species Tetracentron sinense. The sequence continues at coordinate 13,463,683 of CM026573.1, forward strand.
CTAGTAATTTTTATTATCAGTAAATCAAAGGATATAAATAAAAAAGAGAGGATAAGAGTACGATAAGAGATCACAAGAAAATAAATCCAAGTACTCAAAAGCAAACAAAACAGGAAACTAGAACAACATAGGCAGGCCAAAGATAACGTCAGGTCGAAAGAAAGTCCTCAAACCAGTAGAAGACCCACGGCCCAATGTGATCACAGGAATGTAGTGAGATCCAAATCCACGAAATCCCTACTCTAACACTAGTCTAGAATAAGACAGCGGTCCCCCGTACTGATCCAATGAGCAGAGAGGCAACATCGTCAAAAACTCTCTGGTTCCTCTTCTTCCAAATCGACAATGTTATTGCACCTGGTAAATAAGCCAACAGTATCGAAAAAGGGGCCTCCAACCTCATCAAGAGTCAACAAGATAAGAAGCCCTAAAAGGAATACAAAAAGACCCATAAGACACCTAATTGCTCAAAGAACTAGCTCCATCAAAGGACAGTACGACAACAGGTGATCCACTGATTTCTCCAACTCATGGCACATGAAACAACAATATTCTATCCTCCACCCTTTGTTTTTTAAATGGTTGCAAGTGATTAACTTATCCAAGGATGTTCTCTAAAGAAGAAAGGTTACCTTAGATGAAACCTTGCCTCGCCTAGCTAGGACCCTATCGCCTAGACCATAATCTAGGTGAGCATTCAGTAATCTTCTATAATGTAAACAAGGGAAAGTAAATTTTTGTCGCCTAGGCATCATCTAAGCAATGCTTAGGCATTGCCTGAATGCTCTGACTATGCTGAATTCCACATAGCCATATATGGAAAGGGAAGCAAAGACTCACCCCACAAATCTAAAGCAAAAGATCTCATTGAAAACCGGTCTCATTGAGAACCAGCCCTTACTGTTCCAAGGACCAAACACGCCTAACCCTAAGAAGTGGATGTATAACGACATTCTCAACTCTTCCCAGAAGAAGAGACAGATCCTCCAACTCCCAATCATTGAGAATACGCCTAAGTCTGAGGTAAGACACCGTAGTGTCATTTGTGCACTCGAATTGGACGCAATTGAAGTGTCCTTCACCTAGCTAGGGAATCTAATACTTCAACTCCATTCTAAGAGGCGACTGACTACAACAGACATAATCCTAAAATTTGACATCTTTGCTAGTTGCCACATCCCACAAGATATCTAATGGATTTAGAGAACTTGCCTCCAACACCCAATATGGCCTTCCAACAGCTCACCCAATAGGAACCTCAGACCTCAAACGACTCTCAAACTGGCTTGACCCCATATTTAGCTACAAAAACCTACCACCATAAGCTATCAATTTCTTCTCCAAATCTCCAGAGCAACTTGCCTAATAGAATCGAGTTAAAGTTAACCAACGGTATAAACCCCAAGCCCCCTATTCGTCAGATAGATTTCCACTTAACCAAGTGATTCCCATTCCATAGAAAATCTCGTTGAATCTTTTCCAGCTTCTTCGCAATAGACACTGGAATGGTGAACAAGGACTGAAATAGATTGGCAGACTACATAAGGAGCTCTTAAGAAAAGTTAATCAATCCCTTTTTCGGGAAGTGAGAGGTTTTCCATCTGGCAAGCCTTTTTGATAAATAATCTATGATAGGTTGCCAAGTGGTTTTGTTGCCCAAGGATTGTACCCTAGAGGGGGGGGGGGGGTGAATAGGGCCTATGGCAATTTAAAATTTTCTTTCTACTTCTCTAAGCGGAATTTTAACTTAAACAAGTTAAAGGGAATATAATTTTAGCAATTCTACCAAACAATGCAAAACAATAAAGTAAAGAGAAGAGTTAGAGAGATGCAAACACAATGACACACGATGTTATTCACGAGGTTCGGCAACCCGCCTACGTCCCCGCCTCAAGCTATACCCGCTAGAGGATTTACCACGATTTATTCTCAATCGCCAATCTTCTTCCGGGTGAAGATCAAACCTTGCTAGGGAACAATCCTCCCTAGACTTAGTCCACTTTCCGGGTAGTGACCAAACATTTACAAAGCTTCCAGCTTCACGGACAAGACTCCCACGGGCGTCTTGATTTTACAACCTCTTTAACAAAAGTAGTTTTTGAACTCAAATAATGCTCCTTACATGAGCTAATAAATGCCCTTTAACACTCTCTAGAAATCTCCCAAAGATTAGAGTGGAAAAGCTCAAGAACTTGGATTTGGGGATTCTAAGTTATAACTAAATAAATTTAAAATCTAAGCTTTAAAATAATGGATTGAATGATTGGAAGTATTGGAGTTCTTAATTTCATTCATAAATCAATCATATTTATAGCCCTTTCAAATATATAGCCGTTGGAGGCTTCATGGGAACTCAAAAAGCCATTAAAAACTAATCGTTGGGCGTTTCCCGCAAGCAGTTGTCGACGAGTGCACCAGAGCATTGCTCAGTCGTCGACGAGTGAAGCTACCAAAATCATCCGCAACTACTGTTTCTTCCACTCGTCGATTAGTGCTAAGACCACAGTCCCACTCGTCGACGAGTCCCCTATAGTTCTACAAATTTGCTTAACCAATATGATGGGCATGATATCCTTGGTCTTATACCTTATCTTTAACAAGATATTTATCATGTTTTAGGTCCTTAGATTGATATTCAATGGGTCTTAAGGCACCTATGGTCAATCTAAGTATTGAGTAATTTAACCAACCAAACTTTGAGTATTTCTTACATAAATCCTAAATACTCTCAAAGACTAAATAATAAACTATAAAACTTTCTTGAGAGTCTTCATCTTCAATCTTGATATTGAGTTGATTTCTTCTTTAGCTTTAAGATCTGACTTGGACTTTGGGCATGATTTTCAATGTGCTCAACTTGATCCAATTGCTTTCTTATAGCTTAATGGAGAATCTTTCTTGTTTGGTTGCTATTTTCATCTTTTTGCCTTGGATGATGTGCTAATGTTCTTTATAAGTTGAATTACACTTAAACTCAATAGAACATTGGTAACACAAATGTCATTCTATTATTGTGTTATCATCAAAATCAAAAATGTTACCTTAGGTCAAAAACCTAAAGGCTAACAGTTTTGGCCTTATATTTGCCTCCTAAAGGCAGACCCAGATAACTCGTAGGCAACATCCCGATTCTACCACCAAAAATAATCAGCAAATTATGGCAAGAGCGGGACTTCCCCGACTGCAAATAGCTCACACGTAGAAAAGCTAATTTTCAACCCAAATACAGCCTCAAAACACCGAAAAAGACACCGAAGGTAGGCTCACTGACGATAGGATGCGTCACATAAAATAGGCTTTCTTCAAATCAATTTTACATAGGATACCCAAACGACCCGATTTTAAAATGTTAACCTCTCATCTAAAAAAAGTATTTAATGCCCTCCAATATCGAAAGCCTTGATTTCATAAACAACAAATAAATTACGAAAAATATGGTGCACACTGCACACTATAACAAACAATGCTAACAAAGTATGTGGCTTCCAAATAATTTTGATGGAGAAAAGATGAAGAAAGAAGCCCTAGCAAGTTCATTTACCAAATTGAGTAGCTTAAGCTCTAATTCACTATGAGTTGATTACTCACTTTGCTTTTTATTCTCTTTCCCTTTGTATTCCCATTTCTTTGATCTTTTCTTTGGTTTGTTTCTACTTGTAACAATCATATCCAATCCTTGAGGTATGGCTACATAAAGTAATATGAAAGTTCACAAGTTCAAAGTTTTTAATATCATCTTGATGACCCAGATGATCAGCATTTCATCAGGGCTAGAGTGTTCTACTTGTTGGATGGCTTGCAGAGGGAAGTAGTGCATGATAGCTCGTTCTAGTGCTAATGTTGAGTATAGAAACATCGTTGTTAGCCTTCATGGCTTTAGCATATACTTTCAAGGAGTTCATCATCAGCATCTACTCTCTCTTCACAAATAATCAAACTACGCTCAAAATGACACAATAACCAGTTTATCATGCTCACACTAAACATATTAAACAAGAACTTCATTTAATTTGGGATAAGGTTAAAGCAAGAGAAATTTCACAGGGTTAGGGCTGACCCCTGCCCTACCTTGGCCCTGCCCTTTGACAACCCAACCCTAACTTCAACCCCTTGAAATCCTAACCCCTTGTAACCCTAACACTAACATTGTAATTATCCCTGACACTGTAATTACAACCTTAATTTGTTGTCAAGATAGGTTCTATTTTATCTAGTTTTATCAGTATACTTGTATTACTTTACTTTTATATTTATTTTAATAATTTCAATTGAATTGTATGTTGGGTTAGCATTCGGTGTAGAAAAAAATAATGTTATCTCGAATGAAAAAAAATTTCTTTTCTTTCCCGCACGGCCCTGTCTTGGCCCTTTTTTTTTGATCGGTAACTGAGGAATATATTAAAATAATAGGAGAGATACAAGAAGTTTATGGGGAAGTAAACTGAAAGCACAAAACAAGGAAGCAATAAGAAAAAGAACAGGAAAATACAACATAGCCAACGACTAACTCATAGCAATATATCACCCACTTTCGTCCCAATACCACAGATGGATAGCCAGTCCACCATAGAGTAACGGATCCGGTCTCGAAGGCGGGGGATTGGAAGAGAAGAATTTTCAAAGACGCAACTATTCCTCTCTTTCCATATAGTCCACGAGACAGCTCCAGACAATGTAATCCATATGGCTCCCTTAACAAGCACCAGTGTCATCAATTGCCAACCTAATAAGTTCAGATAGGAAGATGGGAAGACCAAGTCCACCCCTAATCGAGAGAAGAAGAAACCTCATATTTTAAAGACAACCGGACAATGCAAGAGCAGATGATCTACTGTCTCTTCCGCAATGAGGCAAAAGAAGCAGCAATTTGTCATACTCCACCCTCTACTCTTTAAGTGATTAAGAGTAAGAATCTTATCCAGAGCTGCAAACCATAGGAAGAAAGATACCTTTGATGATACACGGGGGTTCCAAACAGCCTTTGATAGAAAAGAGTGCAAATGTATTGGGACTAAGGTCTGTAGAAAGGATCTCACTGAAAACCGACCATTGTTGCTTCTACAACAAATCCTACAATCCATATCCTGGGTAAATGGAGGGGAGAAATATAATCGGGCCAAAAGTTTGTGTAAGTCCTTGAGCTCCCAATCATTTAGGTCTCTCTGCCGTCTAGGGCACCACACTAACTCACTTCCCGACCCCTCAAAACAATCAGCCACCAAGGCTTTTCTATTAAGGGCAAGTAGGAATATATTTCCAAAGTCGTCCTTGAGTCTAGTCTGACCACACCACAATTCGGTCCAAAATTGGACTTCAAGAACATTCCCAACCTTATATCTAATGTGGCTCTAAAAGATTTGCCACTGACATGATACCTTTCCAAAGTCCAACCCCATGTGAACATCTTAACTCCTTTGGCTTTCACCAAGAGTTTGCTTCATATTTGGCAATAATGAAATTCCGCCAAAGACTCTCTCGCTCAGCCCCAAATCTCCAAACTCATTTACCAAGAAGGGCCTTATTCACACTAGTGAGGGGAACTAGGATGAGGTCACCCAACTTAGCAGGTTTACAAATTTGTCTCCAGTCGACTAAGTGATATTTCATCTTGGCATCATGCCCATACCAGAGGAAGGACCACTGCAAGCAAGCCAGGGTCAAGGCTACAGACTTGGGAAAAGTTAGAGTGGACAAGAAATAGGTGGGGAGACTTCTGAGGGTACTCTTGATGAGGGTCAACTTACCTCCTTTGGACAAGAATTTTGATTTCCACCCTGGCAGTCTGGATGTGAATCTCTCTATGACAGGATTCCACACTGCGGTCGCTTTGAAGGGAGCTCCCAAGGGAAGCACAAGGTAACTGGATGGGAGGGATCCTAACTGACATCCTAAACAGTCTGCTAGGGACTGAAGGTCGGGTATGTCACCTACCTGTACAATCTCACTCTTACCCAAATTGACCTTGAGACCTGACACAGCTTCAAAGCATCGAAGAATGCCCCTAAGGTTGAGAAGCTCTTCACAGGACGCACCACAAAATAACAGAGTATCATCTGCAAATTGTAAATGCGATATATGAAGATTCCCAAGGCCTATGGAGAAGCCTTCAAAGAACACCTCATGTGCTCAAGATAACATCCGACTCAGGGCCTCCGATATTAAGATAAAAAGGGTTGGGGACAATGGATCCCCCTTCCGAAGGCCTCTAGAGTTCCGGAAGTATCAGATAGCGCTGCCATTGAGGAGATTGAGAAAGATGCCGACGATACACATGCTAACATCCATTTCCTCCATTTGAGACTGAATCCCAGTCTATGGAGCATGTAATGAAGGAACTCCCAGTTGACATTGTCATAAGCCTTTTCCATATCAACTTTACAAATGAATTCTGGAGTTTTTAACCTAAGGCGCTCGTCCACACTCATTGGCAATGAGGATGCCATCTAGGATCTATCTACCGCTAACAAATGCTCCTTTATGGGATATGATTGACCCCAGGACTCGGCAAAGCCTGGAAGCTAAGACCTTAGCAATGAATTTGTATGCACTACTCACTAAGTTGATGGGCCGAAAATCTTTCAATTCCTGGGCCCCGGCTTTTTTCGAGATCAAGACCACAAATGTGTTGTTGATGGCCTTATCAAATTGATCTGATTCATGGAGTTCCTGTAGCACTGCTAGGAGGTCACTACCCACAATATCCCAACAAGATTTATAAAACTCAATGGAGAAGCCATCAGGTCCAGGAGCTTTGTCTCCTACCATAGCACGAATAGCTGCCAGGACCTCTTCTTCCCTGAAAGGGAGCTCTAGTTCTTCACGTTGATTTGAAGATATGGCATTGAAAGGGAGGTCGTCCAACTTTGGACTCCACAAAGATTGTTCAGAGTACAACTTCCAGTAAATGCAACCACGCTATCGGTTGTCCTTTTGATCCATCTTGCATGATCCATCAATGTTGAGACAGGAGATGAAATTTGTTTTCCTACAATAGTTGGCCATTCAATGAAAAATTTTAGTGTTTCGGTCCCCTTCCTTGAGTCATCTAATCCTGAATTTTTGTTTCCAACTAATTTCTTCCATCCTGACCTTCTCCAAATACTCCAATTTCTTACTCTCTAGACCGGCCCTCTTCTAAAGACAAGGAGCGATGGGCTTTCACCGAGTCAAGTGCCTCAATGTCAAGAAGAAGCCTAGACTTAGCCTCGGATATGTTGCCAAATACTTCCTTGTTCCAAAGCTCTCAATTTAATGGGGACATGGTCTGAGATTGGACGAGGTAAGGAAGACTGGGAAACAAGTCCTGTCATTCAGCTATGAAGAGGAATCTATCAAATCTGCTAGCCAAAGGTCTCGAAGAGGACTAAGACTAGGTAAATTGAGAGCCTCGAAGTGGGTAGTCAATAAGGTTGATTCCTCAAATCGCTGCATTTTGGCCTGAGTATGAATGATTTCCTCTTCTTTCGTGAGGAAATCGGATATAGTTGAAATCACCACCCAAACACCAAGGGGCATCGCAATGCCCACCACTCATAGCTTCGAGTTCTTGCCAAAAGTCTGAGTCATCCAATACCCTAGATGGCCCATAGATTCTTGAGAACACCCACTTATTTTCCCCAGTCACGGACCTACAAAGGACGTAGATCGAGTACGCTCCCAATTCCGATTCCAAGATTTCTAACTTGGCTTTGTCCAAGGGTAGGAGGATCCCTCCCGACGCCCCTAGGGATGGAACAATGAGCCAATCTGAGGTTGGAGCACCCCAAATATCCAAAATCAGCTCGGGACGAATGATTTCTAGTTTAGATTCTTGGATACAGAGGATTGCAGGCTTTTTGGATAGGACAAACTGCTTTATTGCCATTCTTTTAATTGGACAACCCAAACCCTGAATATTCGAGGATAGGAAACTGGTGTCTAACATGGATAACTAGCCAGACCCTTAACCCCCCACCTAATCGAGAGGTCCTAGACGATGTGCCCCCAATCGATCTATCGTAATTGGCATTCCACTCTAACCGCCTCAGCTCCCTTGATGATTTCCTCACAGATCCTAGGGAAGACCGGAGTTTAGGTTTTTGGGCGCCGACTCCCTCATGTTTTGCTAAAGACCGGAAAAAGCTCCTAACCTCATCTTCATGACCCTCAAAGGATAGGCCGAGGAGTTTACCCACACTCTCAATGTTGTTCACGACTCAATTCGGGACATCTAACAGTTCCTTAATTTGGTCAGGTTTAGACCCCTCCCCCATGGACACAGGCTGATCTTGTTGGATTGCCAGGAAGCCCTGACTCTGGTCTATAGGAGATGTTAGTGAGATCATTAATAAAGGGCAAAGACCGAGACCTTGCAAGCCTTCTCCTTGCCACCACAGGCTGTGGTAACATAGTTCCCTCGTTTTGCATGCTCAATAAAGAATTCAAAGGAAAAGATAGAAAAAGAGGCTATCTCCCGGCCCTATTTAAGGTATGGTAAATAGGGGAGGGAAAAGGATGAGAGGGTAAGAGCAAACCCGAGCCTTTCAATCCAGGCCATTGAAAGGCTAGGGCAGGGTTAGGGCTTGCCCTTAAAAGTTAGGGCTGGCCCCTGCCCTGCCCCTTGACAGCCCTACCTATGGCTATGGTTGTAGCTATGGATATAGCAATGGTTGTAGCTATGTCTATGGGCATGAGTTGGAATACGGATATCCATAGGGACAAGTACAGGGGTATGGATATGGATATGGACGTGAAGGTACATTACCATAGGCGACAGTGACGGTGATGCCTTCGTACTCAAGTATCAACTGATGAGAGTGCTGGTGTAGCTTGGAGAGGATGATACCACTGTTATTTTATGTGGAAATACAGCATGCTATCATAATCTCATGAATTTGGGCACAGTATCGTAGTTATGTGGAAAATCAATACTATCACTGTCGTGGTTATGAAAGAGATGACGGCTTTGAGCCTCTGCATTACTCTATGTGGATATGATTACATACGAGTGATAGAATCACTATGTAGTTGTTGACTATTATTGAGTTTATAATTCTTTTTTTTATTATTATTAGATTTGTGAAACAAATGTAAGCATAATTTTAATACTATAAATAACACATATCTTTTGCCCCTAAATTGTATTTTGTATGTCTATTGTTGTCATGGTTTAAAATATCGATACGTATCGACTGATCCGGGCCGATACGTATCCTATTTGGAGCTACCCGATACACTGGTACGCTGAAAAAAAAAACCCGATACACACAAGGATACAGAATACAAATCCGATACACACAATTTATTTACATAATATATTATTTAAATAAATGATTTTAACATGATTTTACTTTCATTTACTTTAGATATTAATATGTAAATAAGGTTATCCCTCTGGTTATGATGCCCCAGCCCAACCCTACTTATTAGGAGCCACTGGTAATGATGCTCAGTCCTAGTCTTTGACTGACAGTTATGGACAAATCACGACACAGCAGCAGACATATGTACAAATGTACCTAGGCATGTACCGCACGATGATGACTTGGACACAGTGGTCTCATCATGTCTGGACCACTTATATAATGTATCACTCTACTCAATTCCTGATCCCACAATGATAGAATATGAGCCAACACGAACCTCAATGTGGTATTGAGCTTCTATCATGTATGTAACTTGATTTGTGAATACAAGAGTATGTATTTTCATATTTTTGATTTATGAATGCAAGTGAGATTCTATCACTTGGTTACGTAACTATGGTTTGTATTTTCATACATATTTCTTAGTGCACATGCCTTTTTTAACTTATAAATTTGTTACCTCTCATATGTATGATTATAAATATAGTTGGAGGCCTTCATTTAGTTTGTTTTTAGCTTATATTTACATTAAAAGAGGTTTTATGTAAGGAATCCAAGTTTTTCCTTGCGTATCCAAGATTTTTTTAGCGTATCCTAAATTTTTTCCGCCATATCCAATCGATACGCTGATACGTATCCTATTTTGGATTTACCGATACGGCGACCGATACCGATATTTTAAACCATGATTGTTGTTTGTAATTTTTTTAAATATTATTGTGAATTTATGTCTATTTTCACATTTCCGGGAGTTTCCCTGAAAATTTTCATTTCTTAAATTTTCCCTCTAAGGACGAAAAACCCGCCATGTCGAAAATAGCTTGTGAAATTTCAACCGAGATTCTTGTTTACAAACCGTGAAACTACCTGGGAAACTTAAATTTAAGATTAATAAGAAGTGAATTAGAATAAAATAAAATAACCCATAGTCAAGTCTTCTTAGTCCATCGACGGAGGCTGTCGGTCAACCTAAAATCAATAAACCCTAGCTCAACCATTGAAAACAATAAAATGCCAAAAGTAAGTTCTCCATTTTCCCTTTGTATTTATCTTTGGTTAAAGTTTCCAGCTAGTTCCTCCTTAGATAAAAGCGCACAGTTCATTTGCCACAAAATGGAAGAACGAAGGAAACCAATTTGCTTTTTCTGACCATAGTTCCTCCTTAGATAAAAGCACACAGTTCATTTTCCACAAAATGGAAGAACGAATATGGAAACCAATTTGCTTTTATTTCAAAAATACCCTGCCCAGAACAAATGCCCAACCCTAGAAGTGGTTTCCCCACAACTGTGGTTTAGTGTTAGGCCTAGGGCACCTTGAGGTTAGATACTGGATATTAAATTTATGAACTGAATTTATGACGAAACCACTCAAGTGATTAAGACTTCATTTAGTCAAGTAATAAAAAATCTTAATGCTCAACAATTCTTATTGTGGCTTTTATATGTTTGATCTATGATACTAACATTGGTTTATAGACGATTTGCACTATCTTTTTCTACATTTCTGATACGCAAGATTTAATTATGTCAAAAAAGGTGGAAAATTTACAGAAACTTTATGGATGACTAATGGATTATGCACAAGGATCACATGTTTATTCTGCTCTACAAAATTAAAAGTTAGCATAAATTTGATAAACTCTTGATTGTAAGATAAAGTTATTTTTCATCTGGTTCCAAGTTCCAACTACATTTTCTTTTTTATCTAGAGGTTATGTTCTCATTTAAAAATTTGAGGGTTCAATTAATGTTTCCTTCAAGATCCAGAGACATTATTTTTTAGTTGAGTGGGGCAAAAAAATTAGTAAATGAACAAAAGCTTTTGAAGCAGCAGTAACTTTACCCGGACTCTCCTAAACAGGTGACATGTCTGTGTCAGACACGTGCCAGAGTCTGGCACGTATTGGATTCTTGTCAGACACATTTTATTTTAGCATTCTATTCATTACTTAACATAAATTGACATGCACTATAGACAGAACTAGGAATTCTAGTTTATAATTTAGAAGGTTTATATAGTGGTGAATCCAAACATTATTGCATTAATCTATGGCCTTATTATAAGTAGAGGATTTACATCAGGCGTTTCGTAACTCTAAAACTCTAAATAGGCAGAGCTTATTTGAAGAATGAGTTTATTTGGACTTTAGAGTGTTAAGTTAAAGTTTAATTGAATGTCTAAAAAATTTTGAAGTAGAGTTTTAACCTCTAAAGAAAAAAGGAGTCCCTGTATCCTTATTACTTTAGAGCTAAAACCTCTACTTCAAAAAAAAATTAGATATTCAATTAAACTATAACTTAACACTCTAAAGTCCAAATAAACTCATTTTCAAAAAAGCTTTACCTATTAAGAGTTTAAAGTTACCAAAGGGATAACAGATAATTCTTCTCTGGTATAGTGAGGTCTATAAGTAAATAACTACAGCAAGCAAAAGTGTACCTATGGCTGTTGAGGTGTTGTCTTGAGCAGCCCATGTTGGATCCAGCAAAGCATAGCCGACAGCAGAATCTAGTTCCCTCAGTGACCTTTTCCCATCAGCAAGCCACCAACAATCTTTTATTATACGTGATGCCTCTAAATAAAGTTGCGAGTGAAAATCTGGAGGGAGCTGAGCCAACAGAAGACCACAAGCTTGGATCAATAGACAAGATAATTGTTGGTATGTATAACCACTTCTGGAAACAAAGTTGGTATTTATTCCTGATGCTGAGGGAGTCGATCTGCTAGCGCTCAAGGAGTCCGTGCTTCCACCTGAAGGGGAAGTTGGTAGGACAGAACCTTGCCCAACACCACTTGGTGTCACTTGCAGACCATTGCCAGACTGCATTAGTGTCGGTTGAATATGCACAACTATTTGAACAAGTGATGATACTATCTGAGATGCTGGTACAGGAAGAGATAGGATTTCAATGGCTGCTGTTTCAAGAACCAGCTGGGTGTATGTGCCAGGATCCTGGTTTTGATAGAATACTTTCTGGCCCTCAGAAGCATTTGTTGGCCCAGACTGAGATGTTGCTGGGGTCTTGTTATGTGGAGCACGCACAGAATTATTTGAAGCATCTCCCATACATCCTGATTTTGATTTGCTGTTTAGAGGGGGTACAACATTATTCACGAGACCCAATAAGAGAGTTGCAAAATAGTCTAGAGGTGGGCACATAACAGGATTTGATGAACCAATGTGCTGGGGGAACGACTCAGAAAACGGGATCTGAAAAAAATATGGAGTCAAAACAAGGAAATTGCACAAAAGAGATGTCACAGTTTAAAAAAGCATAATTACCTTGGAAAGATCAAGTACTTTCAATATTCGCACAATGAGCTTGCCCGGAAGATGACCATAGAAGTACGCCAGGATATCACGAACAAATGTAAATCTTAGTGGGTGATAAGCAAGAAATGAAGAATATATAGCCAGAACTCTGTCAGCCATATCTGTGGCATCATTTTCAATAAGCCTATAGACGATCAAAGGGATCACTGGAAGCAAACGTGCTGCAATATCATCAAAGAAGGGGGGATACCTGCGAAGGCCAAAAATAAAAATAAAAATAAATAGCAAAGAAGCATGTCTCTTACAGTGTAACCCATCAAAGTCAAGATGAATGGCTAACCTAACTGGTGGCTACGTGTACTAGAAAATGCACAAAGGAAATCACGCAAAAAGAAGTATTTATATGAAACAAGAGACCTTTACCTTCTGGACTTACACATATGCAACAAGTGATTACATCGCTTGAAAAGAATTCTTGATTGATATGATGCGTTCTAAGCCAGGGAACCAAAGACTAGGACTTGTTCAATAGTAAATTGAAAAACCTTAAAATTGAAAGTTTATTAAATCTCCAAACCTAGACTTCATCTAAACAAAATGAGATATACCTGGAAAGCATCTTACTGAATTTATACTGCATATCAAGTAGCACCTCTCCAGGACTGGGACATGTAAATTTTGGTAAAGATGCACATCTAGAGAAAACCCAGACATGTGAAATATTAAGGCATGTATACTACCTCAAATTGAAACTCAAGTACTATCAGTATTTTAGGTGACCAATACAAAATGCTCAAGTACTAAAAACTATACAAGAATTTCGACTGTATCGGACGTATCAATACCATTATGACCAATTCGTCTACAAGATTGGAATGCCCAAAGGTTTACGCATTTGTGAACACGTTAGCAATCAATATGGAAAAGGGACGGAAGGACGCAAAATAATCCTGTTTCATTCTTCTCCTAGATGAAGTGGTAAAGTAGCTTTGTGCACTGCAGAAGAATCACAAGAGCTAACTGAGCTATGAGCCAGAGGAAAATAGGAGATAAAAGACTTCATATTGAATAGGATATAAGGTTAACAGGTATTAAGTAGCCCTCTAGCCCACAACCTCACTGTTTGTGATTGGGGGGTGGGGGGATGAAGTGAAGCAGAAGAATCATAAGAGATGCAACTTGATTGCACTAGTATTTCATCCGTATTGAATAGGATAAAAGGTTAATTTCTAGGTCAACAGGAATTAAGAAGCCCTCTAGCCCACAACCTCAGTGTTTGTGATTGGGGGGAGGGGTTCTTACTCAGCTAATCACTTGACTGGCACTGGAACTTGAGTGTACTATAGAGTACATAAGTATGATAATCTCTGTTAGAAGTTAGAACCCTGCCAGACAGAGAATGATGCCATGATGAGTTGTAAGATGGAAACGAAGAAAGACACCGAGGGGCATCAACAAGCTAACTACCAACTGTAAACTGTGGGCGGTATTTGAACTTCAGTAAAAGGTATGTATCTAAAAACCTACAACCATATCATTATAAGGAGCAAACTTAGCGTCATTTTAAAACCCCATTTCACATCAAGATCCAACACTCGTTGTCATTTGAGCCTTATCCCAATTATGGGTCAACTACATGAATCCAATTCCACCATTCCACTCAATCAAGGGCTATATCATCAGCCAAATAGTGTTTCCCAATCTATGCTCTGACAGAGCTTGAAACAACAGATCAAGATTCATGAGGGGAGATTTGGCTAAAGGTTATTTGGCAGATCTATTTAACTAGACAACATAGATAATTTAAGTAACAAAAAGATATATGAAACAGCAAAAGAAGTCAAAGCATTCATTTATACATCTTCTCTTATCATCCTCATGGTTTCAAATATCGATATGTATCGACCGATACGGTCCGATACGTATCGGTATTTCACATACCCGATACCTGGATACGCATGAAAAAAAAAATTTCCCCACATCGGCACCGTATCGCCCATATCGTTCGTATCGGTACCGAGACGGACGATACGGTACCAATATGGGTTTTTCAGCAGTCAAAAAAAATGGTCGATCTACTGGGGTTTGGTTGCAGATAATTATCCCAAAAAAAAGAGGGAGACAGAGAGAGATTCATAGTGTTCTCTATTAAAATCCTCAAGGATGAAGGATCCCAATGGCAGAATTGATTGAGAAGTAGAAAAAGGGATAAAAACAGATTTTTGAGCAGAGGATGATTAGGGTACATACCTGTGCCAATCGCCGTTGCAGTCGTCTCCAATCGCCGTTGCCGTCGTCGTAAGTGGCCGTTGTCGTCATTGTGCGATAGCCGGCTTGGGTTGATCTCCTCCCCACATTAATGCTTTTGCACTAATGAGAAGCCGAGATCTCAGAGTTGCCACCAATCAAGATATACGGGTGTGATTGGTCACCCAAAATAAAACCCTCGATTCAAGAACCGAGATCTTTTTATGAGTAGAGGAAGGTGTTAGGCACCCCTACTCATTCATCAAATGACGGTTACCTTTTTAATATTTCTCCATTGATTTAATTTAACGATTATTTTCTTTCTTCCTTTTTTGTTCTTTTATTTTGAGATTGGAAATCCACCCCTCCTCGACCGATTCAAGGTGATTTCTCTCTACTTGCTTTTCTTTTTAATTCGAGATTGGAAATTCACCCCTCCTCGACCGAATTCGGATGATTTCTCTCTACTAAAGCAATAAATTCATTTTCCTTAAATCGGCAAAGGGCCAATCTCTCTCCTCAACCGATTCGAGAGGGCCCCCACCTACGTTTAGTGGAAAAGGGGGAAAACTAAGTTATTTTGAAACAATAAGAAAAAGCTGAAATAAAAGAGAAATCGAAGATCTCGTCTTCCAACTCTTTCCTTCGCCCGGATTTCCTCTTCCTCACGACCGTTTAGAGCCAAGTAACAAAAAACGCCGTTTTTTTGAAAAAAACACGTTTAATTCGCGCATTTTTCAACTGCCGAATTGTTCTGTGTTTAATTCGCGAATTTTAAAAAAACGCCGTTTTTCGGTTTTATTCGCGTTTTTTACGAATTATTCCCGAATTATTCAAAAATTTTAATTTTTTTTATATATTTTAATCAAATTGTTCCGTATATGTTTATAATTATTAATTTACACTTTATTTTATTTCCGAATTTTTCCCGAATTTTTCCGAATTTTCCGAACTTGATTCCTGCTGAATTATTCCTGAACCCCGACTTTGTCACTATGGTTTAGAGGGAAATCTATGGACTACTTAAGGGAAAGCGGAGGAAGAAAAGCCTTGGATGGGTAGAAGTAGAATGGGAGAGGAATGTTGCATACCTTTTGATTGCGCTTCAATGAGTCCGCGTACCAAGTACCTAAAGATAAGAACAACAAAGAAGATCCGAACTCCGCGACTCCTCCAAGATGAGTTAAGGTTTTCTCCGGACTCCCTAAGGTTTGGTAAGATCTCTCTAAGCTTCCAAAGTTATCCCAAGACTAGTGTTTCTCTAGGGTTCCAAAGGTTCTCCCTATATTTTTCAAGATGAAGCAAGAGTGTGGGGTGAAGGCCCTTTTAAAATGGAAAAAGAATGGGTTTTCTTGCTTTTTTCCAATGTGGGACTAAAGTTTCTCCTAGAAACTCAAACAGTTTTTTAAAGAATGAATTTCTCCTCTTTTTTGGGCTTAGTCTAGCTTGGCCTTGTATTGGGCTTTGGCTTTGGCTTAACCTTAGGTTATTTTGGAGTTCGGATCTTCTTCATTGAGTCCATATTTCGATATTGGAGCTAAAAAGGGCCTTTAGCTGTGCAAAATTGGGTGTCTACAGTCGTCAATCGCAGAAACTGAAGAGGAGGTTCGTTCCCCCTCCCCCTCCCTCTCCCTCTCCCTCTCCCTCTTTGCCCCTTTTGGCCTAACCTTGTGGCTGGGGTTCTTTTTTTCTGAGTTAATGGTAAACACAGCACACCCACGAGGGGTTTTATGATATGAAGGAGTGCTACCCTCACTCAGTCGCACCACAAATTTTTTCCAATGGGTTTTTGCATATCAGCTGCTAGGTTCTTCCCAGTTTGCAAATACACTATTATGTGTAAACATTTTGCAAATTAACTCATGGTTTTCCAACAGTTGGACAAACAACCTCAACCCTTACTTCCGTTATACTTCTGTTTGAAATTGTTACTAAAATAACTATTATGCCCTTAACAGGTTTCATAACCTCTCAAAGTCTCTTTAATTGCTCTTGAACCATGGTTAATAAATTTTAACCCCTATGATAATTTTTTTTTCTTAAAACTAAGGTTTGATGTTTTAACCCTAAGGGTTAGTGAATCTTAACCATAATTCAGTCACACTTATTAGTAGTGTGTCAATATCGATTATCTCATTATTCCAAATTTCAAATAATATCCCTACATTAGGATGTCATGATTCATTGGGATAGATCGAGTTAGTGTCGATGAACATAATTATCTAGTTGTAGGCTATGGATATGAAAGTGTCATCATCTTCTTATGGTTATGGTTATGGTTATGATGCCCCGCCCAGCCCTACTTATCAAAAGCCTCTGGTCATTATGCTCAGTCCCAGTCTTCGACTGACAGTTATGGACATATCACGAGTCAGCAGCTGGCATATGTACAAATGTAAATGGGCATGTACCGCACGATGATGAGTTGGCCACAGTGGTGTCATCATGTCTGGATGGACCACATATAATGTATCACTCTACTCAATTCTTAATCCCACAGTGACAAAGTATGAGCCAACACAAAGCTCAATGTGGTATTGAGTTTCTATCATGTATGTAATTTGATTTATGAATGCAAGTGAGCTTCTATCACTTGGTTAAGTAACTATGGTTTGTATTTTCATACATATTTATTACTGCGCATGCCTTTTTTAACTTATAAAAATTTTAACTCTCATATATATGATTATAAATGTAGTTGGAGGTCTTCATTTAGTTTGTTTTTAGCTTATATTTGCATTAAAAGAGGTTTTATGCAATGTATCCAAGTTTTTCCTTGCGTATCTAAGCTTTTTTTAGCGTATCCTGAACTTTTTCGTCGTATTCAACAGATACGGTACCGATACGCCGACACGTATCCTATTTTGGACTTACCAATACGACGACTGATACCGATATTTTAAACCATGATCATCCTTAGTGTTGTCGTTTTTGATTGGTAAATCTCATGTCATTCATAGATAAACAAATACAGAAGCAACAAAAACAGATATATAAAGAGTTTACAAGCACATAAATTCAGAGGATAATGGAAAAGAAACAAGCAGAACTAAACAACAACATTGTTGTTGTTGTAAGCAGCCAAGTCACTATTGCAGGTATGTATAAACAGGAAAATGGATCTTGACATACAAAACATGTTGTTTCATTTCTGATTAGCCATATGTTAATTTATGAAAATATTACCTGTCCTTCCAAGAGAGATGATTCCCAAGAGCTTTTTGCAATTCAGCACGCTTGAAAAGTCCAGAATGAATCCAATGCTCGGGAGGCCCACGATTCAAACAGAATAATTTCACCCTTTGTTGAAGCTCTTGCCTGTCAAGTAGACTTATCTGCAAAGTAAATTGTTTTTTTTTTAGAACTAGAGTTGCGAATGTAACTGAGGTTTAAATTATGCTCAAGTTTATAAGGATAAGAATCTTTAAAATAATCAATTCATATAAGAATTCCATTTTATTTGATATATTTTCAGAGAATCACAAGGACAAAAATAAATTGGTTGATCAAACTCAAATATGTAATAACAGAAAAGGCAGCATTTATAAGCTGTTGTAAATTTTAATACTTCTTAACACAAGGAAAGAACATATTAAAAATGATGAAAATCCAACAGCAAGTGCTAGCAAAGAGAACCTTAAGCATGACCTATTTGCAAGTCGTTGCCCTGAGGTCAGTTGTAATAGTTAAGGTGAAAGAGAAAGAGAAAGAAGAGTATGAGAAAAAAGAACAAGATTACAAACAATTGTGAAGTTACTCGTGTTGGATCAACTTGCCAACCCAACCCCAGCCCCTTCATTACTCAGTAAATAAAATGGTGATTAGCATGTTTATGGTGATGTCCTAGGGTGTGTTAGTTCTCTAATAGACAATTAGTAGATTTCGAGGATTTCAATCTCGTTGAAATTCCTGAGAATTTGGGATTTCGTTCATTCCAGGATTAATGAAGCGAAAAACCTTAGTAAATATTTTAATTTTTTTTTAACTTGAGAAAATAAAAATATCGTTCAATATCTTCTTCTTTTTTATCCATTCAAATACTTCTTTCTACCTTTTAAATGAAAAATACTAATTTGAAAATTGGAATCTGGAGTGAAGGGGGGAAGAATACAGAAAAATGAAAGAATAGTTAAGAAAAGAAATGAGGTAAAGGTAAAAAGATATTTTCACACTTGGAGCTCAGTGACATCCTTCGAAAACCCAGCACAACACCACCATGGTTGATGGTTTAAATATCAAGCGTATCGATACATAACGCAATACGTATCGATTCTTTTAGTTACAGATACTATACACTTAAGTACTAAAGTAAATACATGAGTTTCGACCGTACTCCGATAGGACCGATACTTTATGATACATGCCAAACATATCAACCTAACATGCCAAACATATCAACCTAAGGCTTATATATTGAACTCAAACTCACAATTAAACTCTACTTTTAACCTCATATTGATGATGGTGATGATGCTGGACCAGAGGCATTGTTGTAGGTGGTTCTTCACAACCTGAACCTATTTATGAGGAGAGTAGAGGAGGTAATTCTTTCAGAGAGGAGCGTTATACTGATCATGCTCAACAGTATTCGGACCATGGTGCTCCATCTCGCAATTATCAACGGCGTCGATCAGGGGGACAGCAACTGTGTAGGCAGCATCGAGCCACATAGATGAGGAGATGCTTCACATTATGGATTCCATCCTCCATGGTAGGGCTATCAACGGATACGAATATTATTTGAATCCGTTTATTGCGATAATTATCTGAATGGGTATCCGGCTAAGTGAATTCGAATAGGACTTTTACTATCTGTCTATAATCAGATCGAATTTGTATATTGGCATATCCGATCCAATAAATATCCAAACAATTATATATATATATATATATATATATATATATAGGTTCATAAGACTGAAATAGCCTCATTGATATGTATTTTTTACATAATCCCAAGACATTAAATTGTTATTTTAACATGACTGAGGATAAAATAGTAATGTCTACTTTTTCCATCTATAAGCCTTTTTTTATATAATAATTAATCCGACAATATCTGAATTTTAATTTTTTAATCAAAGTCGGGTGCAAATACTCTATTTCACTATCTGTCGGATATCTAATCGGATAGTGTAACCTAATCGGATTCAGATAGTCCACTATCAGCTTCAAATTCAGATAGTCCACTGTCAGCTTTGAATTCGCTCCATTTATAGCCCTGCTCCACATCATTCAAATGATTAATGTCAGACTCTCCACTTTGCCTACCGATGTTCGGACCAGGCATACATCCATCTATCTGATCAAGGGTCCTTTTAGGACCTTTCATTTTTGGGTCGGGGTATGAAACACAACCAGTCATCAGATTCTTATGGTAGTTATGCGTACCCAGAATTCCACAAACTTATTCGATTATGCAGCCAGTTGTTGTGGTATATTCTTGTAATCCTAAGTAGTATTGCAGAATTACCAAATGGGGGTGTCAATGCGCCAGGATTGGGCTTAAATTTTGTATTTTTGTAATAGGCCTGGCCTGGGCCCGACACCTTTACAAAAGGGTTTTGGAGCCCGAATTTGGCATGTTACTAAAGATGGTTTTGGAGATATATGGGTTGGGCTTAATGCTGCAACCATATTTAGAACATAGTTACCAAGTTGTGAAGCAAAAACAAGAAGCGAAGCGAAAGCGGGAAGCGGGAAGCAAAGCTCAAAAATCTTTAGGAAACGGGAAGCAAGAAATAGATATAGGTACATCATTCTCATTATGTTAGGATGACCAATCATACCTTAAATTTTATTTTATATGAGATATTTGTGGAGAAGTAGGTGCCTTAGAGTCTTAGGTTTCAATTCAACAATACTTGCCTAGGATATATGTCATAGGCTTTAGCCTCAGGTATATCCCATTACTTCCTAAATAGGAAATTCATAACCCCCTTGACCACTAAATGAGAAGTGAGTGGAAGCGAGTCTGGGAAACGAGATTCCTGGGAAGCAAGCTTCCCACCTTGTACATAGCTTCCCGGCAACTATGGTTTAAAAAACATACCTCGTAAATCTTGGAGACAACGATCCTCACAGTAGCGCACTTAACTCAATGTTGTATTGATTTACCTATTTAGTTACACCAGTTAGGTAGATGGCAACATTATGATTCTGTATTTTGGGTTTTTAGTTTGAGTTATTGATGACATCATGTATTTTGATTTTATGTGCCTTCTACTTGTTTGCATTAGTGTTGAATGGTGTAGGAATCTTAAATATTTGCCTTGTGGTCCACAAATGAATGTTTTAGTAAATGATCGTGCTTTAATTTTTCTCAATACAATCTATATATATATATATATATATATATATATATATATAAGTACGTGCAACTACACATATCAGCAATTCTAGGAAGTAATGCATAGTAAAAACTCATATTGATAGTTCAAATAATATCTATAGGACTTTAACTACAAATTTTTCATATTATCATTACATTGAAATAAGTTTGGATTTAAGTTTCTATGTGTTTACAAATGGATCTTGAAATTTTCAGTGTTTTAGTACATATCCTATGTATTGATACGTTTCCTATTTTGAACTTACCGATACATACCTCAATACCGATATTTAAAACTATGGACACCCCACCATACAATTCCCTAGCTAACACCCCTTTTTCAGCTACCATTGCTTACAAATTCGGGACGTCCATTGCAACTTGCAAGAAGACGATCATCACACTGATGGTCCTCCAAAAATCTTACTTCCAAACTTTGTACTGACTACTGAGTGCCTCTCTAGGTAGTTTATTATCACTCCATTTGCTTTTTGGCTCCTTGGAGGCTACTACTTAGTACCTTCCTGGTTCCCCTTTGTATCTCTTTGTAAATAGCTCTCCATCTAATACATATCCCATATTTACCAATATAAAAAAGCATCATCAATGCCCTATCCTAAATACTTGGGGCTAGCAACGCGAATCCTGTTTTTTCATTCCACAATATTAAAAGCAATAACTTCAGTTAAATCGTGTGTTACCAAATCTTTCCTCACTATCTCCACTCACATCCTTCTAGCCTTCCACTCGTGAGCCTTTAACTTGAACCAACTCACTCCTCACTAAATCCCTTAGTGGTCTTCTCTAAAACATGTTCAAACCATCTCAATGCCTCTCCCTTATCTTATCACCTATTGGAGCCACTCTTAGATTATGCTCATTCATGATCTCATATTCTGTCTTTCCACTCATCCATCTCAAGTACACTAGTTTTATTAATACATTGCTGCTTAATAGCCCAACATTTGGTTCATAAAGCATAGATAATCTTATCATTGTCCTATAAAATTTTCCTGTTAGTTTGATCAGAATGCCGCTATCACATAGCACTTCCCCACTTCAGCTACCTAACTCTAGTTTTATGAGCAACATCCTCCTCAGCCTCTATGTGAATAATTAAGCAATGATACCATAAATGGTCGCTTTTGGGTACCACCTCCACCCTAATTGTGTTCTTGCAAAAGTTGCATTCTAAATATTTTGTCTTGGTCCGACTTATTTTAAAACCCTTCGTTCCACAATTCTAGTTTTACATTTAACCCCTCTTTAGCTTCCTCAATTAATACAACGTCAACATACACCAAGGGACCTCTTGAATATGATTCGTCAATTCATCCATAGACAATTCAAAAAGAAACAGACTAATTATTGACCCCTAATGTAACCCTATTGTCACAGATAATTGACTCATAGCCGTCAATTCACAACTTGATCGATTTGTACATTTATATTAGATTATGCTCCATCTCTCTATCCAATTTCACAAACATGCCAGAGTCTTGATCTGAAAGAAACAATGATACTGCACACAATGAGAGGTTTTGGGATACTTTGTATCCCTAAATTAGCTCAAAAGCCAGCCAAATCGTCACCCTTCCCGTCCCCCAATTGTAATAACTCCAAAGAAGCCATAAACCCCTCTTACTTTCTATACACATCACCGCCACTCTTTCCAAATATGTACATCCATGTGCATTGGTTAATCTACATCTGCTGCTAACAAAATAATATCTAAATGGCCCATCCAACTACTTTTGACCTTACCCATACCAAGTACAAGTTGTATGGACAAAGATTATTTATCCTCATCAGCATGAGAACCTCCTCTCGAAGAGAAAAGAAGACATGACTCTACCTACGGTACCATTCTTCACATTGTCTTGAAGATCAACTCCAGCAGAAATTCTTACTACTAAATTATCCGCCTGAACTAAAAGAGAGAAGATTGATTGGATGTTTGAGGGCTCCCAAGTCTCATCAGTCATCCCCACCTCGATTACCACTAAATTGAAACAGGTCCACTTAATTCTTCTCTGGTCCCAGGAATGCAAATAAATTCTTGCCATGCCACAAAAGTACACCCCCCGCGTGCCTTCTTTAAATAGAAATGCTTATGGGTATCAAAAGGAGAGATCATTATCCCTAACCCCTAACAGTTTAGGCCACCGATCACCATTACTACCACCTCTCAATCAAACAACTCAACATGTTTAATTATTCATCATTGGTATTTCTCTATTCCAACATCAACATCACTTCAAGAATAAATATCTCTTCTCACCCCCTCTATCATCAGAAATTCATAATTCTTAACAATTCCATCACCATAATATGTTCACTCATGCCATCCTTGAATAATTTTATTACGTTGTTCTAACCTCATCTAACATGCTCTCCATTTTCCTCAATCAGAACAGCACCACCAGAACACAGTATGTGGCAGCCATCCTCTTGCGAACTACCACATATGTTCCCCAAAGGAAACCAATCAAATCACGACACAAGTCCACCCCCTAAAAGCCTCGTTGATCTAAAACAGAATTCAACTTCTTGTTCCCAACCATAGTGGAATCCTTTCCACGTCTCCAACTGTACTCTCATAGTCTCATGGCAACATATGTTAAAGAACTTTGATCACCACCTTTCCCCAGGAAAAGAGGACCAAGCCATCGTATTCCTCCTTGGTCCACTCCCTTCCAACTTTTTCTGTTCCCTAAGACATCCAGCCATCAAAGAAGGTCACCCTCATTTTCAAGGACGGATCTTGGACATATTTGAAGGACCCTTTCTATCTTCCTTGAACCTAAACTGAATTATGAACTTGCAATTTATATATAAGAAAATTCGGACTAATGAATTATACTGTGTTCATGTTTTAATGCATTCACAAATATAACAATATAGCAAAACCATCAAGAAGGCACAAGTCTTATGGCAACATGTGGTGTGGCTTTCTCCAAAAATTTCGGGAGTCCATCAAATAAGAGTGCAGCAAGTCACAATGTACCTAATTGCTCAAATAAAATATGAGCATAACATTGACACATATGGAGGTTATTCAACCCACAAAGATTTAAAAAAGGTAGAATATAATGGCACATCAAATGAAGACACTATTCAATATATGTTGTACAAAAATTTTGATGCCGTGCTTCCATCATACCATTTTGTTTAGAGGATCACATATAACTCTCGTAAACTCAAACTAAAGAGTTCTATCTCATTCCAACTAAAATAAAGATAACACAAGACACGTATATTTTCTTCTAGTGATTTTCAATTGTCATTCTAATGTGGAAAAAAAAATTGCGTAGGAAAGTGATTAAGGACTAATCGTTAAAGAATCCATACCACAATGCGCAAAGCATGGGGATCATCATCACGGTCAATAAGTGCTAGAAGCAAAATATCCAAAGGAAGTAGCTCATGAGTCCAAATAAAGAAGGCAAGGTTTGAACTGGCTTTCACTTGAAGGTCCTGAATGATAGCAACAAAATAAAGCAGCAAAAGTTCGAAATTAAACATAACAAAGGAAAAGGACCACATATATCACTACTTTTATATATTTCACCACAGAACATCCTATGTGCAATGAATAGACCTGTATGGGATTCCCATGCTGAAGTTCCACGTGAATATGATGGAGGAGGACATCCACCATTGTGTAAATATTTGATGTCACCTCTTCAGGTGAAAATTCTCTCAAGACACGTCCCTGCATTCGAACTCGGATGAATAGATGGGAGTTAAGAGAATTAATTCAAGGACCACGTCGCAATGGGACATGTACAAAAAATCGAAATTTTAGGCTAAGTGGAGAAAAAAGCTATGGAACCATACAAGATTTGCACTATTGATGTTTTCAGGGTGCCCATGCATCAGCATCCAAGCACCAGCACACAGATATTGTCGATGTTGAGGAAAACTATGACTGATGTAGGTCATAACATAGGTTGGATCAGCTGATGGTGAAAGAAGCTGTGTGCATTGGTTAATAACAGTTGTTTCTGCCTGCCAAAGTAAGAAGTGCATATCCAATTATTCAGTGAAGCCCTAAGTAACCGACATGACTTAGATGAAAAACAAGATCAAAGAAACTCTAAGAACATAATATTTAGAAAAAGAGTACCATCAAAAGATGTTGAAATCCTAAATGTCTAGCGGAATTAAATTAAATTATTCTTCGGTAAAACACCCATATCTTTTAGAGAAGTACAATAGCCACGCTGACCCATGCAAAATCAAGCCTAACAATGCAGTCATTAGACTGAAACATTAACTACACATTCCGTTTACCGGTCAAAGAAATTTATTAACAAGGGAAAATCAAGTAAGTTTTACTTCTACACTAAATGAACCGAGAAACACCTTCTTTGTTGATAAGTTCGGTTTCTATTTAGCATAATGAAGAGCTTGGCAATAAAAAAATGTCTAAGCCCTGACAATGCTCCTAATGAATCCCCCTTTTCTTTCAATTGGCATTCTAGTTTTATACATGAAGGAATACCGTCTTTGAAATATATCCATATAACTATAACTGTATTAACATACTTTCAACACTGCAACATTAAAATGTATGAGCAAATAGTGTATACAACGGTTTCCAATGTCAGACCCCTTATGTATATATTTCTTATCCTAGTGCATGATCAATGATTCAATATGAATTCCAGATAGAGGTAGATTTATGATACTCTTTCTTATTCTCATTTGTGTCATTCATTCATGGATGGTAAGTTGAATATGGGATATGTATCAACGTATCGGTTGGATATAGCAAAAAAAATTAGGATACGCTAAGATACGCAAGGAAAAACCTAGATGTCTTGCATAAAACTTCTTTTAAAGCAAATATAAGCTAAAAAGAACTAATTGAAGTTCTAGATAGAGGTAGATTTATGATACTCTTTCTTATTCTCATTTGTGTTATCATTCATGGTTCAAAATATTGGTATCGGGTGCCGTATTAGTAAGTTGAATATAGGATATGTATCAACGTATCGGTTGGATACAGCCATAGTAACAAAGTTAGGATTCAGGAATTATTCGACAAGGGTTAAGTTTGGGAAAAAAGGGAAAAATCGGCAAAATTCGGGATAGGTTCAGAAAAATAAAAATTAATAATTATAAAAAAATAAGAATGTACTACCAACTAATCCATCTATCAATCTGGATGTATTGACATCCCTTACTATGTTAGACATTTATTTTAATTCTTAAAAGACAAGCATTATGTAAACTCGCAAACTCAAGAAAAAAATTACATAAAGCTTAAGCAAGCTTTATGTAATTTAAGAAAAACAAATAATCTAGATTGCATGTTTGTAAATGCAAATCAGATTATATTAGCAATTCAAAAATGCATAAAAAGGGAAAAAATAATAATCTGAATAGATAAAATTAGAAAAGCAATATATGAGTGTATTTATTTGGCATAACATAGTAATTTAACAAAATATAGAAATAGCTTAGAATAAATATAACAAATCATATTTTCTCTCAGTTTGGTCGAAATTCTACATACTACCAGCGTGCAAAATCATCTTTTTTCTTTCAATTCAATCGAAAGAAATCAAAACCCCAAAAAAACCTACTCGAATAGAGTTTTCTCCTTCTATCAGTTGGCGACTTCAGTCAAATAGAGATTTCTCAGAGTGAAATAAGTATCGGATTTTTAGTAATAATTTTATTGCTAAGAGAAAGTCATCTTTGCCCTCATTCTTATTTTAGAATTCTGAATAAGCATGAACAAATAATTTGTGAGAAATCTTCCTTCGGAATAAGTTCGGCATAATTTCGGAATAATTTGTTAGTTCGGGAATTATTCGCGAATAATTTGTCAGTTCGGGAATTATTCGTCAGTGTGGGAAAAAGAAACATTTTTAAACGTTACCCCTTAAAAAATGAATAGTTCGGGAATAATTCGAGAATTATTCAAGACTATACAATCTAAATATTAAAATCTTACATTCAATGAATTAAATAACAAGTATTGAGTTACAACCATAAAATAAATTACATTCATGATATCAATACCACATTGAGCTTCATGCTAGAATGAACGGGCTCAAGAACTGAATAAAGTGATACATTATAAAAGAGTCAAACATATTGACAATAATGTGGTCAGCTCATGTGATCATGATATGTTGACTAGTAAATATGTATGTACATCTGCTGTAAAACCGAGAGCTACGAAATTTGTTCATAAATGTCACTCGATGTTTGGGACGGAGCATGTAGTTACCTGACACCACTATTACAATGCATAAGACATAAAAGTAAGACAAATATAAGAGAAGTATTCTACACACATCCTGCCAAAATCTTTCCTCAGACCCGTCACCAATCTTGAACCTGATGTGAGGGATTAACAAGTTAGACACAGCTATTATTCCTTTCCACAGCTACACCCCATGAGGGCCCCTAACCTCCCTTGAAGCCCAACTTGAAAATTTCTCGTATTTGACCTCGATCATCTTATGCCATAGGCTACCCATCTCTTCCCCATAATGCCAAACCCATTTGCCCAGTAATGACTTCTTCACCTTTACCAAGGATATTAAGTTCATGCCACCATCCTTCGTCGACTGCAGAATTTGACCCAGGCTACTAAGTTGTATTTACCTTTGTTCCCTTTGTCATTCCATAAGAACTCAAGCTCCAAAAAGATAGATGAACACTTTACCAAGAAATCACAGGTTTGTTTATGACTGGAGAGGCGATGGAAAAAAGGAAACATTGCATGTCACAAGAGCTAGATGATGGGACAAGGAATAACCAGAGATCTTGAAGCCATTAGGCTCCTTCGATAGACCCCCAAAGTAGGGCATATGGGAGGTCATAACAAAGAATCCTTCCTCTAACCCCAAATGATCATCCTGGCCACATATAGAACTTCTTAATCTTCCGAGGAGGCAAAAACTGTTGATAGGGGAATTTCATTTTAATCATACCATGTCATGTCCATTACATGTAATCCCCCCATAAGGGTCGTTATGCAATTCCCTACTTTAGTAATAATATAAAAGGAGAATAGAGGGATGTGAATCATTATCACATCCTCTCCATCTCTCTTTCTTCTTCTCTCTTCTTACATTTCTTCATCTTTCTATTATCTCTGTTATTACTACGACAACTCCATACCAAAGAGGGAGATTAACATCCTTTTCTTGGGCCATGCACACGATACATCTCTTTGGCCAGTGCTTCCTCCTACGAATTAGGTGATTAACAGCCAAGATCGAATCCAACACTTCTTACTAGAATACAACCTCAACTCTAGGGGGGCTAGTTTGCCCCATATGGAACCCACCTCTAAGAAGAAAGAACTCTTCCATGCTCTACAATAAAGAATCATAAATGAGAGAACCAAAAGGTCCCCTTTGGCTAAATTTCCAAGCACATAATCTTCATTGCTTCTCCCACAAACATGGAAAATACACTCTCCCACCTTGCTATCTCGCAGATTTCTTCCAAATATTTGGCTCATAACAGTCTCCCGCAAACATGTTTTCATGTTCCAATTGAAAAGGTAAAGCAGTGTAGTCAAGGCGTCGCCCAGGCGATTTTGGGCAAGCGTCGCCTAGGTGCCCCTCTAGGCGGGCGATCCTAGTAAAAAAAAATCCAAAATATCTCAATAAATAAAAATAAAAGAACATGTGATGAAGAAGTAATAAGATTCTAAATCGTAGGGGAGCTCTGCCTAATATTATACATGGACAATGACACGAATTTGGGTATTTTGGCTCAGATTTTGAAGTGTTTAATACTCTACTATGTCAACATGTCTTTGGTTATGTGATGAATGATTGTAATAGACTTTTTATTTTATATTTTTGTGGAATGTGGGTGTGGAGTTTTGGTCTTTTGGATGTTATATATAATAATATATATATGTGATATATATATAATTATATATATATTTATATTAAATTTATCGCCTAGGCAACGCCTCACCTAGCCGGGGCTAATCGCCTAGACGCCTTGACTACACTGAGGTAAAGAACATATTCTTTTAAAATTATAAAACAAAGTGTTGGTCGTCCAGAATATCATTGAAATTTCAAAAGTATTTTACCTCTATATCCACAACAGATGAATAACTTCAAAGTACACTAGAACAAGCAGCTATACGGAATAAATAAATTTCGCAAATAGTAGTGGAAAATGAAGGCATAGATATGAACCTGCTGCCATGCTTGAATAGCTTGGCCCCTTTTATCAATCCTCCCCATCAAGGATTCACGGATTAGAGGCGGGAAATAACGTAAAGTATTTTCTGACCATGTATGCTGACTAGTTGCCATTATTTGTTCCAAAAGGGGTGGAAGGAAAACCATGTGTTCAACTTCAGCAATTCCACGGGTTTTAATAGTGATGGCAAGACTGATTATTGTTAACCTATTCAAGGTTTCTGTGAATTCAGTGGGACCCTGCCAAAAAAAATTATATAGATAAGAATATTTCCTACTTTATCAGAACAACAAAAAAGTTACAGTTCAGAGACCCTTTGTTGTATCCACCTTCAATTCTTTTTTCACCAGAAAAAAATCTCTCAATGATAAAATGAGATTCATGCATAAATTTTCAGCCAATCTGAATACACGATGCTCTCCACGTTTTCCTTTTATCATGGAAATTATTTTTGTAACATCATACATCAAGGCCTTGCTTTTCCCATGGTACCTACAAAGAAAGTGCACATACATTCAGATACAGAAGAACTAGAGAACATGCAAATCTAGGTTGCACTTTCAGCCAATTGCAAAAGTTCAAAAAGAAACCCAATCTACCCTGGGAAGTTTTCATGACATTTTGAAACCCAGACTGTCCTTACAGAAAAAGGTGATGTTCAACCTACATAATCCATATGCTTACTTTACAAATTCTCAATATACAATTTTCATTTAACATGCTGAGATGCAATCTATCACCGATTGAAATGACAAATCATGGATGAACCAGAAAGAGATCACCTGTAAAGGGGAAGTAAACGATAATTCAATATTTCCAGCAGGAGGAGAGACACCCCAGGCTTGCTCAATATGGATGGAGACCTTTGTGTCAAATTCTGCATAAATTTGACACAAACAAAAGAAAGATGAATTCCAGCATATAATAATGTCATCTTACATAGAATGGGAGCATTATAAAAATTATACATCAACCAAAAGTGGGAAGTTCCAATCTGCCTAACCTCATGAAGGCATAAACAGAAGAGAATAGATATGTGGAACATTAGTATTATAACCTTACAAGCTGGGCAAAGTATTGGGTATTGCAGCTATGTGGAACAATGGTATTATCGTGCCCTAGACCAGAATAGATAGGGATGACGATTTCGAGTCGGCCCATAGCTCCATAGGGATATGACATATCAGTGACCAATTATATAGTTGTTGAGCATATTATTTGGGAATTTATTTTTATTGTATGAAATTTAATGTTATAAACAATTTATAATTCTTCTCTGGATATCAAAGGGTCATAAATGGCCACCACTGCGTGGTTTTAATCCCAAACCTGCATTAATTATACATGTTTCTTTTTTGTATTTTTCAAGTCCCAGGAGTGTAATCATGTCTATCTTTAACATGTCCTGAAATTTCACTAATATTTCTATGTTTCTCTTAATATTTTCCCAGGATTCCATTCAAACTGGAAAAAAAATCCCATTTCCAAAGTGCAATATTTCCTGCAAATACAAAATCTACCTTAACTATTGAAGGAGCATGATAGGACATCCAAGGATGCTAGTAGGATGCTAGTCGATCCATGCTGAAGATATGCCTAGACGCCAATTGGTCTTCGATGAGGTCTCCATCTTGAAGTAATTTGGAAACAACAATTGGGTGAATCTTGAGAGGTATTGATCATGGGTCATTCATGATGCTGATGAAGATTCCTAATTTTGTTTGACATGGATCATTTTTTTTGTGGGGAATGCTTTCCCCCTTTCCGTAAATTTACCAATGATTACTACAACTAACAGTTAATAAACAATTTTAAAAATGAGTTACAGATTTTTAGAAGGAAAGGGGATTTACACTGAAGTGAGAACAAAATAACGAACAGTTAATATGCGATTAAGAAAAAGAGTTGCAGATTTTTAGAAGGAAAGGGAATTTACACTGAAGTGAGAACGAAATAACGAATGAGGTGCAATCAGCAACAATCTAGCATATGTTTCAACCATTGCAATGCTAGGAATGACCTGCAACATATATTAAAACAAACATTAAAACAATTTCTCAATTGGAAAACATCTAATGGATGCATATTACTGTTATGCACATTGTTTAGCTAAAAGGAACTCAGCATAATTTCTCAATTGGAAAACATCTAATGGATGCATATTAATGTTATGCAAATTGTTTAGCTAAAAGGAACTCAGCATAAAAAAAAGTGTATATATATATATATAGATATATCTGTTTTCCATAGAAAAACTCCATGACACATGATTTCGTATGAAATCAACAATGGTGCACCATGAGGCAGTCAAAAACAATGAAATTATAAGAGATTGGGCATTCATAGTGCATGCATAACCTTTTTCTGACAAGAAGCATGTCCTAATGCTGCCACACTAAGACTGTACGCTTGAAACTCGTGAAAAGTAATCATCTCTTCTTAAACAGTACTTCGTGTCCCTTCTCACTATTCCAGCCTCTGTGGTGCATATTAAGAAAAATGTGGAATGACTTTTCTATGAAATGGCAAAGGGGAAACTCATAAGTACCATCTAATAGAGTGGAAGAAGTTTGCAGCCAAGCAAGGAGGGGAACTGGGTCTTAAAGAAACCACCAAAGCCTTACTAGGGAAATGTCTATGGAGGTTTCAGAGGAAAGGAAGAGCCTATGGAGGACAGTTATTATCAGTAACCATGGTTGCCATAGCATGAAGGAGCCAGAGGTGGAGGGCAGCTAAGTGGGGCCGGGGGGGGACTGTCGAAAGGCACTCTAAAGAACATCATATTTTGCCAAACAACCTCCGTCATAGAGTGGGTATGGGGAATGAGACCCGGGAGGATGTATGGTGTGGAATTGCCTCTTCGAAACAGGATTTCGAGAACACTTATGCCTTAGCCAAGGAGAAAGATGCTTAGGGAGCTAGTTGCTTTGAAAGAGTAGCAGCTTCTGTTGTATGGAAGTCGTCACCGAGATTCTGAGGCAAGAGACCAACGATTGGGAGTTTGAGGCCATTTCTCGCCTATAGTGTCCAACTCAGTTAATCTGCAAGGGATATCAGGCTATGGTTCAAAGATTGCAAAGGCCGCTTCTTGGTCAAGTTTTTCTATTGGACGCTTTCAGAATAGCCTCGCTCCCCTTTCCCATATTGCTCAATTTGGAAACCTCATATTCCATCAAAGATTTATTTCTTCCTTTGGACGGCAGCGACAAAATCCCCACCGTAGACCACTTGATAAGTAGAAGTTGGAAAATGACCCACAGATGCATTCTTCCAATGGAGGAAGCAGAATTGGTGGACCGCTTGCTTATTCACCGCAGCTATTCCCGTAGTCTATGGGCTGCAGTACTCTTAACTTTTATGACAATAAGTAGGTTTTCTACAGTAGACTCCTTAATGTTTCGAGTGGGTGGTCCGTATTAAGTTTTTATCAGAGACATACCCCAGTGGAGCACCTGATCCTGGGGCCAGTTTGTCGGCACATATGGAAGGAGACAAATGCAAAGCAAAAAAATTGTCAATATTACTTAGTTTCAACAAAAAAATCCAGAAAAGTTTATTGAAAGTAACAGATTTCAATGGATTTTATATTTTGTCCGTAATATACCTTTCACCAATAATTTTAGATCAAACTACTTGATATGCTCTTTGATTTTATTATTATAATTAGTTTTTATTTGCATAAAAAAAATTATTCTTTTTAAAGAAATTATATTACACCTATGGATTGGTAGATCAGGCAGACTTGTTACAGATAATTATATAAGTTCATAATCATACACATCGAAGCAAATAGTTGAAATTTATTATCTTTTTATTTTTGGTTTTCCCCAAAAATCTTAAATATATTAGTTAAATACCAATATTATTTTATCATAGATTCATGCAACTAATAGAGCTTCAAAAACACCTGAACGTGTACTAGAAAGAACAATAAAGAAAATATATTTTGGAGTAAATAACGTAGCTTAAGTTGTTCAATCTTCAAGGCATCGATTATCTCCTATAATTTGTCTTTTTGATCCTTAAGTACTCTAGGTTGCCTTTGCGGAATTGACTGTAAAGGGTTCTTTGCTTGAAAAGAATTAGAAAATGGGTGAAAACAAAGCTCTCAATTGGGTTAAAATTCTCAGCCTAGGTCGTATCATGTATTTGTAACCTTTTTTTCTCCAACAGTATTATCTAAACTTCTTGTTACATGAAATTTTGCATGATCTAGCCTTTAAGGCGTCACATTGATCAAGACTTTTTTTGTTTACATACATAACATAACTAGCTTGGGACTACTTGCAATGCATGAAGTCTACAAGCCTGTTGCTTATTACTCCAAATATATGTACACTACAAATGTAATTCCAGAGACTTCCACTGACTATAGAAAAATGAAATTGCACATCCTGGAAATTGTCATAAACCAAATTATATCAGAAATAACGGTACCCAAAAGGTATATCATTTATGTAGTTCACGGCGAAATATTGTACAAGAGACGTAGAAAACAGTTGCCAAATCAGCACCATACATAAACTGCTACAATAAAACCCAAAGTTGCAACTCGCCACAAATATTAGGTATTGGTGACAGATATAAACTCCAACAGAAGCAATATAAGAATTAAAAACATATTGAGAATACCTGGCCAAAAAATAAGGACTCTTCAATTTGATAAGCCAGTTTCACACATAAGTTGATTGAAAGGCCAGATAATAACGACATTGGCAATGGGCACGATTCTCGCATCACCATTACCCTCTCATTGGACTGTAAATTTGATCCTGGTAATAGTTCTGTCACTCCAGCAGAGGTCAACCAATTCATCACTGCTTCACAAGCAGGCTGTGCCATGGTATATGAAAGCACCCAAAACATCCCAATTGATCTATCATCCAAATTCATATAATCCATCATGCGCTCTCCTAAAAAAAGAAACTAAAAAATGTTGAGAACCGCATTGGCATGAATCTCAATAAGAGTTGAATACATGCAATAGACCATATTTGCCAGGAATTAGTACAGTGTATTGGAATAGGTACTGATACAATAAAGTGAAGAAAGTTTCGGGTACATTTTTTGCTGGTAAGACATAGGTGCAAAAATGACATGATATTGGCACAACAGTGTACTAAATTGATACGATATCGGAATGACATAGGCACGATATCGGTATGATAGATGCCGAATAGATACGACATATGTACAATACTGATATTGTATAGCTATGTAATAAGTATGAAATAAGTACTATATTGGTACAACCTTAATACTTCTTTTGTGTGTGTTTATGATATGTGTACATTTTTAAGCAAGTATGATATTTATGCTATTTGAACGTTAAGTTACAAATACATCATGGTAAAAATAATATAACCAGATGGTATGCATTTGCATGTACATGAAGTTCTCACTTCTCACCATGATTGCGCACTATAAAGTCATTGAACAAAATAAAGATAACCCTAAAGTAAGGAATTTGATTGAATTAAATTAAAGGGTTTAATTTATTGCACTAAAATCAGTTTCTTTTAGAAACTAAGGTGGCGTTTGGGTAGACTTCCCATAGAAGAAAAATACTTCCTCAGGAGTTACTTTGCAGAAAGTAACTCCTCAAGAAGTCTGAGAAAGTTATTTGATGGATAAAATAGGGTTTGGTTTGCACATCTGAAAAATGACTTTCAAAAATCCAAAAGTCAAGTTTGCGTTTGGTTTACACTTACAAGAAACAACTTTTAATGTTTTTCTCATATATGGTATAAAATTGATATATGATTATTTCCATATATCAACTCTTGTATAATTTGTGATGCCTATCGATAAAAGAGAAGATAAAAACATGTTTTACACGTGCATGCACTAGTAGGTAATATACAAATCAATACATCCGATATTCATGATTTAAAACATGTAACCATATAAAAATATAAAATATACAAATATCGGCATGTTATATGAAACATCATGCAATATTAAAAAAATAAACATTCATATTTAAGTGACAATTTTCCTAATAAGTATAATCCAATCAATTAATTATTTCTTGCATCTTATTTAACCTATATCGACTCGATCTCGGCTCGGTTTGAAATTTTTTCACCTATGCTCGAGCTCGGCTCAACTCGGCACGAATATGCTCGGTTGCTTGAGCTCGGATTAAATTATTTAAAAATAATATTTTTATTATATAAATAAAAATATATAATGATTATGTTATTTATATATATATATATATAAATGATATATTTTTTTTATATATAATATTCAAGCCGAGCCGAGCTCGAGCCGAACTGAGCCTCAATCAGGCCGAGCTTTGAGCCGAGCCGAATAAAACTGGCCTTGGCTCGAGCTCGGCTTGAATACATTTTCAAATTCAAAAAATAGCTCGGCTCGGTTCAATTGAGCCTATTTTTCGAGCTAGCGCGGTTCGGATACACCGCTACTTGTGCACATGAAACGCTTGTCAGGGAAGAGACCCGTCTTTCAACCCCATATCCAGTAGAGCTTTCTAGTAAAAAACTAACCATAAATGTGGATTTTTGTGGGTGCGAGATCGTCCCAACCACCAGCCTAAACCAGTAGCCTACCATATTGGAACTATGCCTCATCGAAAATAAAATAAAAATAAGGGGCTAAGTCAATCCTCTTTTTATAGGACTCAAAAAGTGAGTGTCACATGTCGCATTCTTAGTAAGTTGAAGACATGTGTCACGTGGCCAATAAATAGGCTAAAAATATTAATTCTATTTTTAAATGTTTTAATTAAAAAACCTTTAAAATATTTTTTTTATATTAAAAATATAATTAATTTTTTTTATAAAATCAAGGATTGGTGGATGTTCCTAGGGGTGGGTGAATCTTAACCACAATTAAGGGGTGTCAAAGGGACACGTGGAGACCTCAGGGTGATAGCCATAGTGGATTTTGTTTCAAAAGGGAAACGTGGGATGAAATGGTGGATTGAGAGGAATGCTAGACCTACTCTATTTTAGATGAGAGAGTAATTCAATCATTGCAATTTAAACAAGTGTTATGGCTAGGGCATAATTATTTCCCAAAGTCGCAACACTTCAACGCTTTAATCTACTGCTGGTGATGCTAACTTCATAGGAAGAAGATGATCAATTGAAGAAATATGGGATTGAAGAAATTGTTTGCGATTGAATCTAAATCCTTCGAGCTTGTTCGGGTTGCTAGCTCGAGTGGTAATTTCATCCAATGTGTTGAGAGAGGTAGAGGTTATTCTGTGGACATACAGGTGGAAGAGGAGGGATTCTGGTGGTTCCTTCAGTTTCTCTCGGCAGCCATTAAATCCCATGGTTCTCGGAGCTATTTCTTTAAAAGGTGGAGGGGCTCTCACTCCTCCTTGTTAGTAGAGAGTTTGGCCAATGGCCAGGGGGCTTTCATCAGGAGGTCTATATTCCTTTTTTCTGGTGGTCGTCGGCGTTGGGTGTCGTTTCCAAAAGGCCATAATCGGAGCGGGTGGCACATTTTAGAGGAGGCAATGTTGTATTTTAAGGGGTCCATCCTCTGTTCGTAGCTCACAGGAACAGGCCTTTGGCCCCTAGTATATCGTTATCAGAGCTGGATTTCCCTTATCTCCAGTCTTCGTCAACCGGCAGTTCGATCCCAGGGACTTCACAGCAGGCTTGGCCTGAGTGTTGGTCGAAGGCTTTGGTTTGCCTGTTTTATAAGGCTGATGCAGACTGGAGACGGAGGTCTCTAGAGGTGAATCGCATTCTGCCGGGGGATGATCAAGCGCCTCTGATCCCGGTAGCAGGGAACTTAGGGCTTCTTTGGGTTAAAAGCGTTTCCACTTTTGAGGGTCTGGTGGCTTCCGAGCCCTGGCCTTTGCCGCCTGGAGGATTCGTTTCCTTCAATAGGTGGAGCCCTGAGACAAACTCGGTGGTGGCCCCTTCCTCTCGTGGGGTTTGGGTGGGGATCTCTGGTTTGCCCTTTCACTTGTGGACAGTGCCAATCCTGGCTCGGATAGGTGATGAGTGTGGAGGGTTCCTAGAGGTGAACCCCCTTACCATCCAGCTCACGGATCTGCGTGAGGCTCGCATTAGGATTAATGCCCTTGAGATCAATAGCATCCCCCGTTTGATCTCCATCTCTGTTCTCGGGAAAATAATACAATTATTTGTGTGTATCCGCAACGCCGAGCTGAATTCATTCAACTGCGAGCTGATGGATGGCCGGCGTATCCTTGGGGAGTCGGTTCAAAATTTGAATTTCAAATTTGGGTGCTGTGGCTCTCAGCCATTGGTTGCTTTGGCGGCCTATCAGGGCAGCAGTAGAGGGTACCCGATCGTTACAGGGTCGTCTGGTGGTACCTGGGGGGTGGGCAGGCGTGGGTCTAGGGGCTCAGTCCTTGAGGATAAGTTGCCTATTCGTCGGCGCAGGCGGAGGCATCGTGGGCGCTCGAGATTGGAGAAGGGGGCGGGTGAACACTGTTGTCGAGTTGGCGTGGATCAGAATTCTTGCAGGGTTCCGACTATTTGTGTCTCTGAGGGAGCAGGCAAGGAATCAGAGGCTGGCAAGGACAGGTTCTTTCTTCTTAAGGAAAATGATGTAGGGGTGCGTACGGAGGACAACTCGACAGGTGGAGGGCGAGTGATCGGCTC
The DNA here is from genome assembly GCA_015143295.1 of Tetracentron sinense. Classification (NCBI taxonomy): domain Eukaryota; kingdom Viridiplantae; phylum Streptophyta; class Magnoliopsida; order Trochodendrales; family Trochodendraceae; genus Tetracentron; species Tetracentron sinense. Next base: position 13,501,693 of record CM026573.1, read on the forward strand.
GGATGGCTTAGGGTATTTTAGTTCTCCTAAACAAATTTTTGGGCCCAGGGAGAAGCCCGAGATCGAGTACCCTGCTTTGGGTAGGCCTGTAGGGCTGGAGAAGGGCTCAGGTGGGCCGGGCTTGGTCAGGGGCTCAGTATCGACTTGTGGGACTAGGGCCTCTGTGGATCCTTGTAATCGGGTCAGTCCGGCGGAGGAGGATCCGTTTTGTCTCAGCCCGCTTATTAAAAGGCTAGGGTTCTCTTCGGAAGCCCTTTCTTCTCCGAATTCCCAGATTTGTGTAGGTGCGAAGGTTGGGGAGGGTGTTCGAGCATCGCCTAAGTCAGGAGAGCAGTTGTTGGCTGTAGTCGTGGATCGGGGGAGGTCACCAGAGTCGTTGTCGAAGGGTGGTGAGGCCGTGAGGAATTATTCTCTTGAGTCAAATTTTTCGCCAGAGAGGTGCCTCTATTCGAAGCTTTTGGAGCAGCCGATCTCTGGGGGGACCGTGGACAATGGTGTTTTCGAGGTGGTAACAGTGCTCCATCCCTCGTCCAAGTGTTGGCAGTCGTTGGGTAGGTATGGTGTGGAACCTAGTTCTTCGTCTTCTTCCCGGAGGTCTTCAGTCTTTGAGACTTGGAGTGGTTCATCTGTTGGCACCTCCGATTTTTCGTCTAAGGTAGAGAGCTCCGCTCCTGTTAGTCCTGCTGTGGACAGGGGTGCTTGTGAGTTTCCGGTGTTCTGTTTGGATGCTTCGGTAGAGGGGGTGGGGGGCTCTTTTGAGGAGGGGCCATCGGGGGCAGCGGTTGTGATCTCGCTAGTCAAGAGGATTAGAGTGGGTGGCTTGGCTGATAGTACCGAGGTGGTGGACAGTGCTTGGGTTGCTGGCGGTAGCGGGAGTGATCAGGCTCTCCCCGGGGAGGGCTCAGTGGGGTTGGGCTCGTCTCAGGTAGAGGCAGAGTCGCAGTCTGATCCGGATCGGGTAGTGGATAGTTTGATGCAGTTTGGCAGAGTGTTAGGATTGTCTTATGATGGACGAGAGATGACAGTCTGAGAGATTTTCCGATCGCTAATTCTAGAGTCGGGCAGGCCAGGGACTGCAGCGGCAGAGGTTAAGTCCGAGGGAGAGAAGAAGAAAACCCCAAGAGAGGTGAGAAGGTTGGCTAGTGGGATTAATTATGATAAGCATGGTAGGGGTGGGAGTAGGTCTCGAGCCAGTGGAGGGAGCGGGCGGGTTGTTGGTTGTTGATGTCGCTACACATTCTATCTTGGAATGTGAGAGGGTTAGGGTCTGTGGAGAAGAGGTGTGCGATCAAAAGTGCAGTCTCTAAATTCAGGCCAGCCGTGGAGTGTCTTCAGGAATCGAAGATAGAGGTGATGTCGAACGCTATAGCCTGTGATTGCTGGGGAGTGGATCCTGGTTAGCGTGCGGTCCCGGCGTTGGGCCATGCAGGGGTGGATTATCATTCTTTGGGATAAAGAGGTAGTTGAAGTGTTGGAGGAAGAGCTAGGGGCGTTTCCCTTGTCGCTTTTTTGCCGTTTTTCTCAGTCAAATTTTCAGTGGGTTTTCTCGGGGGTGTATGGTCCTGTGTGTCCAAATAAGCATATTGAATTTTTGGAGTGAATTGGACAGCATAAGTGTTCGGTGGGGAGCTCCGTGGTGCATTGGGGGTGATTTCAACTGTGTGCGGTTCCGTAGTGAGAAATCGAATGGGGGGGCAATTTCCAGGAATATGAGGTGGTTCTGGGAAGTTTATTTTCCGGCAGAAGTTGCTAGAATTCCCTCTTAAAGGGGCTTCTTTCACTAAATCAAATTTTCAGAATTCCCCCCTCCCTGAGCAGGATCGATAGATTTTTTGCGAGTCCGAATTGGGAGGTCAGATTTCTAGAAGTCATTCTCTTAGCTCTTCCCAGGCCGGTGTCTGATTATATCCCCATTTTGTTGGAGCTTGAGGGTAGCAGGGGAGGTCCCAAGCCGTTCAAATTTGAGAATATGTGGTTATAGCATCCTGATTTCTTGGCAGTGGTTAAAGAAGCGTGGGACTCTTCGCTGTCTTGGGGTTCTTGGAGTACCCGGTTTGGGCTTAAGTTGAAGGCGGTTAAACTTAAGCTTAAGAGCTGGAATAAGCTAGTGTTTGGGATTATCCCCGAGCAAAAAAATAGTATTTTGGAGGCCATCTCAGCGTTGGATGGGAAGGAGGAGCGGTCCTGTTTGTCAGAGGCTGAGAGGTTGGAGAGAGATGCTTTGAGGAAGGAGTTCCAGAGTCTGTTAAAGAGAGAGGAAGTTAGTTGGAGACAGAAGTCTCAGATCAGGTGGCAGAAAGAGGGTGATAAAAATACGAGCTTCTTTCATCGTATGGCTTCAGTGCGCAGCAGGGTGAACAAGATCGTAGGCCTCAGGATCGGGGATCAGAGCTGGGACTCTGATTTGGAGATGGGTCGGGCAGCAGCAGAGTATTATGGTTCGTTGTATAGAGAGAGATTCGAGTGTCGGCCTTTGCTAGATGGTCTCCCTTTTGAGAGCTTATCGGAGGAGAAGAGTAGTATGTTGGAGAGGCCATTTGCTGAAGAGGAGGTGCAGGCGGTTATGGCAGGAATGGCAGGGGACAAAGCCCCTGGGCCAGATGGCTTTTCCATTGAATTCTATAAGGTTTGTTGGCCGATTATAGGGCAGGATTTGATGAAAGTGTTTCATGAGTTTCATCAATCAAATCCGTTTGATCCCTCACTAAATTGTTTTTTTATTGCTCTTCTCCCTAAGAGGTCGGGGGCCCTGGATATAGGGGATTATCAGCCCATCAGTCTTATTAGTAGTGTTTATAAGATTCTATCTAAGGTCTTGACTATCAGGCTTAGTCAAGTGATGAGGCATGTGATTTCTCCGGAGCTAAGTACCTTTGTGGGGGGGGAGGCAAATTTTAGATGGGATCCTTAAAGCTAATGACGTGGTGGATGAGAGGCTGAAGAAGAAAGATCCTAGGGTCATTTGCAAGATCAACCTGGAGAAGGCATATGATCATGTTAATTGGGGTTTCTTGGAGTATGCCCTTAGCCGGATGAGGTTTGGGCCTAAGTGGCGGCCTTGGATGCGGTGTTGCTATTCGTCTCCTTGCTTTTCAGTTTTGATTAATGGCTCTCCTCACGGGTTTTTTAAGAGTTCGAGGGGATTGCGTCAAGGAGACCCTCTATCTCCTTTGCTCTTTATTATGGTTACGGAAGCTCTAAGCAGGATGATTAGAAAGGCTTCTGAGGAGGTGTGGAGTGGTTTTGCGGCGGGTAGACCGGAGGTCCGGATCTCGTATCTTCAGTTCGCGGACGATATCTTGCTCTTTTGTGATGCTTCGAGGGCCCTTGTTTACATCGGGTATCTTTTCCGCTGTTTTGAAGCCGTTTCCGGGTTGAAAATTATTTTTCAGAAGAGTTTGCTCGTTGCAGTGGGGCAGGTGCCTAATCTGGAGTTGTTGGCCACTTGCCTAGGCTACAAAACCGGCTCTCTTCCTTCTCAAGTATTTGGGCCTCCCCTTGGGGGCAACGTTCAAAGCGAAGTCGGTATAGGATCCGATCGTAGAGCGAGTCCAGAGGAGATTGTCGGGGTGGAAATCGGTGTTGCTTTCGAAACGAGGCAGGCTCATCTTATTGAAGAATGTTCTCTATAGTCTTCCGATTTATTATCTTTCCCGTTTTAGGCTTCCGATTTATTATCTATAGTGCGGGTTTTGTTCGTTGGAGCATCAGTTCAAGACTTTTTCCTTGCTGTCTTCGCTTAAATCGGCGTTAGTGGAAGACATGTATTCTAGGAGAGCAGGGGCGGTGGTTTGGAATCTTTCCTTCAGTCGGGCGTTAAATGATTGGGAAGTCAATGATCTTGCATCTCTGTTATCTCTACTCGAGTCGGTGAAGTTGGAGGAGTAAGTTAGGGATCGTCGAGTTTGGGCTAGTAATGCTAGTGGGCAACTTTCTGTGAAGGAGTATCTGCAGGTTGCTAATCTGGGTGGTCTCGCAGAGTTCCTGAGTCGGTTGGTTTGGTTCAATGGGCTACCTTCCAAGATTTCTGTATTTCTCTAGGCGACTTTCTTGGGTAAGATCCTCACCTTGGATAATTTAAAGAAGAGAGGCTGGAGTATTCCGAATAGGTGTTGTTTGTGCTTGGAGGAGGAGGAATCGGTTGACCATTTGCTTATTCATTGCCCGTTTGCTAGGAGGCTTTGGGGATATTTCCTGGCACAGCTGGGAGTAGAGTGGGTGTTTCCCTCTTCTTTGCAGGAGTTGCTTTCCGGGTGGCTCTCAGTTTCGCTTGACAATTCGGTAGAGTTCGTCTGGACCTATCTCCCTGGAGTGGTCTCTTGGTCTTTGTGGAAAGAGCAAAACCAGAGGGTGTTTGAGACTTTTGCGTTATCTCTGGAGAGAGTGCGCTCGAGATCGCGCGCATTGTTGCGTGATTGGATCTCAGCTAAGTTTGACTTGGTGGAGATCGGGTTAGATGAGGTTATCTTGTAAATTAGATTGGGGAAGGGCTGTGGTTGTAGTTGTTTGTTTTTTCTCTACGGGATTCATATTTTGTGAATCTTCCTTTTTTTATATAATTGCATTTACCGATCAACAAAAAAGAGTAGGGCTAGCAATACTCATTGATGGGATTTTTATTTTTTTTTGTATATGGTACGAATAGTTCCAAAAATACGTCAACTTCCCGGAAAACACCGTCAACTTCCCGCAGAAGTCGATATATCGACTTCCCCGGGAATCAACGGAATCCTGCTTTTTGGGGAATTCAATATCCTGACTTTTACCAACTTTCTACTTTTCGGGAAGTGAAATTAATATTGGCAAACCAAACACACTAATGCCTAACTTTTGACTTCCCAAAACCCAAAAGTTATAGAAGTCAACGGGAAAGTCTATCCAAACGCCACCTAAGTTTTTTAAACAATAGAGACTGAGTTTCTTTTTATAAGAAAACGAGTTTCTTTCCAAAAGGAAATGAGTTTTTTTCTTAAGTTGGCGTGTTTATAGAAACGTTTGTAGCAGTTCCCAGTACTGGTATGTTGTCTGCATTGGGACTGGTATGGAGGGGTCAACTAGGTTTCTTGGTAACTTATGGAATGAAAGAAATTGTGATATCTTCGAAGATAGAGCGAGCCAAAAAGTGTGGGAGAATTTCATTAAATTTCTTTTTTTTGGTGCTCCTCCTTTAAGGAGTTTGAAGGGTGCAGCAAATTTCATGCTTCTTTGGAATATAACTATACTTTGACAATGTAGTTTCCTTTTTGTGATCCCTTTTCAATACAATCTGTTCCCTTGATTTTAGCCTCGGATTTAGAGATTGGTTTTAAAAATCGACACATTTCCTAATGTTTCCAACAAAATTATTTTGTTTTCATGGGTACCGAGCCAATACCTACCTGCGATTTAAGAATTACATTATTTCTCAACAATTTCCTAGTATTTCGGCACATTTTTGTCATTTGTACTGAAATGTTACATAGTTAAATAAATACAACGTTGTGACATGCATGGAAATGTTAACAGGAATATAAGTATGTAAAACTCTTTATTCTCCTCATTATTTCATTTTTGAGTCCATTTTTCGAATTTTATGGTAATAAACTCCTTTGTGATTAATTTTTAAATACAAATATTGTTTAAAATATTTGAAATTATGCACAAGGAATTAATTATTCATGACTCGAAAATGTAATGGGTAACCCATTACAAATAGTTGTCGATAATCAGTGACTAAGGCTCCCAGGGGTTAGTTACAGTTAATAAATTATTTTTGTTATTAAAATGTCAAATTATATTACTTATTTAATAAAAATTATATGATTAGATTTACAAGAAAATGAAATTTAAAAAATAATAATAAAACAAATTAAGGAACCTTAAGATCAACATATGCATGTATATTCTGAGCATAATAATTATTATTATAATTATAATAAAAAAATTAAATTAAAAAATAGTATTTCGAGATCATAACTCGGGTGGATCCGCTCTCTACACTTATGCTGAACTTGTCAGCCATAGTAGTTGGGTGCTATGCTTTAGAGTGAGTATATCATTATATGGATACGAATCTTATGATCATGTGATATGCCCATATTATATTGCTTTTTTAGATCGTATATTATATTCTTTAGGGATATGTTACTCAGCGACCATGTCTATAGATCACTTACTATGTGTAACTTTGACTTTAAAACTTCATACACATACGACAGCTTATGTCACCTGTTATTTATCTCACTTATCCTATTTCAAATGGATGTTTTTCTTATACAGTAATTTTTAGTGGTATCAATACTTATTTTATCATTTCCCCAAACATTAATGCATGTTTATATGATTTTCATAAAGTTTCAATGTTACCGAAAGTTTTACAATATTTCCAAACTTCTATAAATTTCCATGAAATGTTACCACCTCCTAAGTGCTCTGAGTTTACACCGAAACCGAGGTTTAAAACTTTGGACATGAGTGGCTATAAGCTTTTTTTATTTCGGATCCAGGTACACTCTTCTTTTTTTGTAATAAAATTATCTTATACTATATAAAAAAAATGATACTGATGAATAAAATTCAAATCGGATTGCTAGCATCATCACATTTTTCTAAGGCGGATTTGAAAATATGGAAACATTTGGTTACTTGCTAGTTGCTTCCACCATTCTATGACAGGAGGGCATTCTTGTAAACATTTGGGGGTTAAGATTTAGCACATTTGGGCATTATGGTCAAAAATCAAAAGACCATTGACATAACAGGTGGACCTAAGAAGCAGAGGAAAAGAGTAATAACAAAGTTTGGAACTATGAAGAACTACAATAGAAAGAATTTAAGTGCGCTACTTATTGTCACCACATTTCTAAATGAATAATCTTAACTCTGCACTACCATTGTATTGATATGTACCTTTGGTTACTTGCTTCCACCATTCATCTATCTGTTTTCCTTTCTGAAGCTGCTCGTGATTCAAATATTCTCTAATTGAAGGGTTGAATGACCAAATACGCAAATTTTGACTGCTGCTTATAAAGTCGAGCAGGATACTTTGAGGATTATTCAGATCAGAGTTCCTGTCTTCTTTGTGAAATGACAAAATCTTTCTGGTTGTCTCCACCTAAAAGCAGAATAAATTTTCTAAGTTAAAAGTACCTCAATTGGAATTAATTGGCACAATAAACTCTAAACAGACCCGAGATTAAAGTATGACTAGAAAATTTCTTGCCCAGGATGAATGAATTAATGTTCTTGTATCCATAAGTGGAAACAAAAATAATGGGCAGAGTTACTACTGCACTTGCAATGTAATGAAAAATGACATTAAGAAAACAACCTTTCTAGGGTCTGTATTTAAAGCATTTGTCACAATTTCAATTCGAATAATTTGGGCAAGCAGCCACGTCACATGATTGCTCCTAAGAATATGGTGTTCACCCTCTGTAACTCGAGATACAAGCTTGTCCACAAAATCAACAAAATCAATGCACCCACTCTTCATGAGAAAATAGAATATATCAGCAAATATGAGCCACTCCTGCCAGCAATTTGTCTCTGCAACAAATAAATTTATGGAGCAAATTGTCATTAGCTTACTTTAACAAAAAGGCATTAGTAAAAGGTCATCGGCAATAAATTATTATGCCATAAATTATGATACCCGTGGCTTTAATAGGAATTGCCAATATAAGAAAAATGATAGGAATGGCAGCTCGTATGTCAGAAAATCCAATGCGGCAAGTATAGCTACATCTTTCAGGTAAACCATTCCCGAAACTGTATAATCATTTACAACAGGTGTACGAAGTAAAAGATGTAGAGCTATAAGAGGGAAAAAGGGATGGGAAAAAGAAAAAATATGTAAGGAAATGAAACATAGATCACATACTAAACAACCCTGTATTTTCACTATCTCCACTAATCTTCATTAAATGAAGCTTCAAATTCTGGCAAGTTACCATTTACCAGTTCATAATTTAAACATTGATTCTCCTTTGGCCCATCAGGTTCATCCAGTGTGATTCAGGTCACCAAATGGTTAATAACAATAACCTTTTTGTATGGTCTGCTGTTCAGCCTAAATCCATAAAATAGTCTTGACTGTAAAGCCACAAATTGATGACACCACCATACATAACAAAACAAAGAACTTTCAAATCTATTCTTCTTCTTTATCAAAGCCTTATCCCAACTATTCATGGCCGGCAACACAACTCTTGTTCTTCCACACAAGACTATCAAGAGTCATGTCTTCGGTTAGAGCCTGTGTTATTAAATCTTCTCATATTTCCATCCACATCTGTTTCAGCCTTCCTCTCGCCATTTAAGGTTTACTCTCCATAAATCTTCCTCAGCCAGGCTTGCACTAACCCACTCCTCATCGGTACCATAATTGGTCTTCATTGAAGGTGTCCAAGCAGTAATAATCAACTCTCCCTTATTTATCATCTTTTGGAGCTACTCATAGATTCTCTCAAATGCGCTCTAATAGCTTGTGAATAATTTATAGGTTTCAAGTCTAAACTCCCGTCACTCCTTCAATGGATCAGTTCTCTCCCTTTTGGCTTGTACATAAGAGGTGTTCCCACTTTAATCCATCTAGCCTATATGTTTCCAACTTCTCAACTTTAAGAGTCTTTTTATCTCAAATTATTTTCCTTTTTGTTAAACCTTTTTATAATGACTTGTGTTAGAGGAGAGAAGACCTTCAAGGAAGGACACTCATATGTTCATCTTATCTACATCTCTTTTAGTGGATCACCACTTCAGACTTTCCTTTTGGTTTGAAAATAAAAGAATCTCTTTTGCCCTATCTACGTATTTCAACCAAGCCAACATGACACTACTTCCCATTTGCCTTTGTCTACAATGTTCTCTTTTTTAAGGGAGATTTCTCTTCAAGTTAAGCACTATCTAGGACCCTCTAATGGTTCACAACCCCCTTCGTTAACTCAGGAAATCCCCTTCTTGGGTTTACCTATTTCCTTTGGCTTAGAAATGAGGAGGTTCCTCTAAAGTCTGAACCCACCCTTTATCCACAAAAGGCTACATATGGTGGGGTTATGCCAACCCTTTCTCAAACTCTTCATCTGTCTTGATGAGGGAACTTTCATGTTTCACTAAAATGGTTCACCATTTCTAGCCCTTTAAGGCATTGTCGCATACTCGCATTGACAACTCTTAGAGCAGGGCCAAGCTCTTTTCTGCAATGATCAAAATATCAAGGCATATCGTGTGAATTGGTATGAGTATTTGACAACACTGAAAGAACATCCTAGAACAAAAACAATCCAGTGTATCAAACCCATATCGAACATATTCAAGTGTATCATCGATACGCCTGATACAAGTTGATTCATACCCATAGTCCTCTGATACATAAGAATTCCACTATGTTGGTTTGATACTGTGCAATTGGTATCAGTATCGTGCAATACGCATGATACTGTCGCAATATGCTACAGCCTACAGTATCAAATCGATACTGTCAATACTACACAGAAACCCCTTATAAGGTTCAGTCGAGACATTTGGGGGTTCTGAAAACTCCCTCTAATTTCCCCTTTTTTTGGCTCCAGTCAACCTTTCAATCTATTTTTGACACACACAAAATAATAACAAAGACGATTTTTGTTTAAGAAAACATGGGTTGCTTGCTCGATAACAGATCAAAGAGGTGCTCTTCAGTAGAGGTTTTTGGGTTATGCCAACACATAAAGTAGCTCCATACCTACTTTTTAAAGTAGAGAGACATGCAATTAACCTTCAACTGAACAATCTAAAGTCCAACTAAGCATAATTTCAAATAAGCACTTCTTTTTAGACTAGTGTTAACAAACACCACCTAAATCCATAAAGAAAATAAGAAAACATGTATTATGAAAAGGAGGAATTCAGAAACTAAATAGGGTGTTTCCCGGTTCAATTATCACAAATGAGTTCCTTTTTTTCCTAGAAATTGAACCGGAATGCTTAAACCCAAATATACAAGAATATAGAGTTGCATGAAAAACAAAAGGCTCATTTGATGTGCGTATTGCACCAATACTGTTGAAAGAGCGCAATAGATGATAATAGGTGATACTTTATGTCAATCTCCCTCTTATGCCAGCGCGATAGATGAGGATACCTGGTGTATCACGTAGTATCAAATTACATATTATAAAGTATCACACCAATATTGAAAGATATATGTAATATGTAGCCAATACAAGGGAATACTTGTGTTCCCTAAGTAATGTTTTACCAGTATTTAGGCATACCATAAGATAAGCACCAAAGCTTCAAACCATGTGTGTGAAACATATAAACATGTGTCATTAATCAAGACCATCAAATTATTAAGTCAACTTTTTGATTTGCAAAGTAGGCAAGTCACATCTGTTGGACAATTTTTTTTTTATCGGTAAATAGTAGGATATAGATATAAATATGGAAAGAGAGCCTAAATCGCAAGGTTCACCAATAGTAAACCAAGAAGAGTAAAGCGAAAAGCGAGAGAAAATCATAACCAAACAAATAGCTAACAATGTATCACAATGCAAAGGTGATCCCCCAAGGATCACTAAAATCACCCCCTACTATACCCCAGGCTGAAACTAGGAAACGGACCCGGTCCTGAATCCAGGGGATAGGCAAGGAAGAGTCCTCGAATACCCTCCTATTCCTCTCTTTCCTGAGGGACCATACTATCGCCCTTGGAGGGAGAGGCCAAATTGCCCTCGCTGGTGATGGAAACAACCCTGAAGCAATAGGTCATCCACCGACTCCTCTGCTCGAAGGCACATATTACATTTGTTAGCCAAACACCGGCCTCAATGTATAAGATGGTCGTTAGTTAAGATTTTATCTAAAACCGCAGTCCACGCGAAAAAAGATACCTTTGAGGGAACTGACGGAAACCACACAGCCTGATGAGGAAAAGGTAGCAAGGGTATAGTGTGCAAAGCTCACAAAAAGGATCCCACTGAAAACTGCCTCTTCTTGTCCAAGGACCAGACTCGACTATCCATGATGGGTAGAACAAGGGGTAACCTGCATGACTTGGGATAATAGCCCCAGGAGGTCCTACACCTCCCAATCAAATAGATTGTGCCTCAGTTTAGGTGCCCAAACTGGAGCCCTTGCGCAACACTTCTTTGTTTGATGCAAGGAGGAAAAGGTTCTCGTACGTTTGTCTAAGTGACTTGACCGCACTAGCGATCGTTCCAAAAGCTAATGTGCTCCCCATTGCCCACCTTAAGGTGAGTGAAAGAAGAGAAATCCTACCAGCCTTGCAGCATCTAGACTCTGACACCGCGGACCCTACCCTTTCTTGGGGAGCCACCTATTTACCTCTTTGTGTCTCACTATGATCACCTCCCTCCACAAGCTACCCTCCTCTCACCGAAGCGCCAAAGCAACTTCCCCAAAAGGGCCTTGTTCACCCTAATAAGCGGAGGGATGTTGAGACCACCGCCACTCTTAGGTAATGTTATAGTTCGCCAGTCCACCAAGTGATATTTCCTAGTATCGACTTTCTCATTCAATAGAAAGTCTCTCTAGATTCTTTCAAAGGTGGAAGCAATCGAAACAGGAATCTTGAAGAGGGAGAGAAAGTATGTCAGTAAGCTGCTCAGAGTGCTTTTGATCAGTTTAAGTTTCCCTCCTTTGGAAAGAAAGCAGGATTTCCAGCCTTAAAGGCACTTGGAGAATCTGTCGATGAACAGACTCCATGCCAATTTCGCTTTAAATGGAGCACCCAGGGGAAGCCCTAGATAAGAAGTAGGAAATCTCCTCGTCCTACATAATAGTGAATCTGTTAGACAATCTTAACAATAGTGAATGAATTTCTGCCATATTTATTTTGAAACTTTGCCTGAGAAATTGTTCAAATGGAGGCGCACGCTTCATCTTATGCTTAGAATTGTCCCAAACTACATGAAGTTCGGTTCTTAGTTCAGCAAAGGATCAACTTACTATCTATTGATCTGGGTTAAGGATCTCCCGTGTCAATCACTTCTAGTCCAACCTTCTGTAGCACTCATAGTCATAGCTACAGCTCTAACTCGATTATTTCCTAATAATTGCTGCTATTGGACCAGCTATTGTTTCATCAATTTATCTTAGCAGAAAATCGACTCATATCAATTAACTAGAACGTATGCTTTGGAAGAAGCTTGTACAATTAAAAGAATGAAATTGGCTGATATTATGACAATACTAGGTAGTATAGCTATCATTATGGGAGAAGTTGATCGTTGAAATGATAATTGATACGAATGACCACATTTTGGAAAAAAATATTTCAATCTTTCATTTTTAACATAAGTAAAAGTATTTGAAATAACTATGCTTACAACATATAAATATAACAGAGATTAGTAAAGCCTAATAGGTAATTGTTACATATTTCTATAGGAAAATGTTGGTTTTCTAGGTACATTATCTAAGTCAAATATTTGTAATTAGGTAATTGTAACAGAATTTTCTATTTCGAAGTATTTAAATTTAAATAAAAACTACAACGATCAGAGTAATTATCAATGTACTTTGGCAAGATTTGCAGTCATATCAACAAATAAGTCTTTTTAAAATTAAATTACCCTGTAAAGCTAAACAAATTTTAGATGGAATTTTAATAGATAATTTGGAATGGATTCGAGAATTAGGAGTGCTAAGCTGGGGGATTTTATGCATATTGGATTTGGAGAAAGCTTATGACCACATCAACTGGGGGTTTTGGGATACATGGTAAGGAGATTGATATTTAGAGTTAGATGGAGGGGATGGATAGAGGCTTGTATAGAGTCAATTTCTTTCTTAGTATTGGTGAACGAAAGACCAACAGGGTATTTTAGAGTTCAGGGTTTAAGTCAAGGAGATCTTCTTTCCCCTTTTTTGTTCCTCAAGAAAATGAACACCCTAAGTACAATGATTAATAGAGCCAAAAAGGAGGATTTTAAGGGTTTCTCGATTGGAAGAGAGAGTTTGACGAGTTCCCATCTTCAATTTTCTAATGACACTCCTATCCTATGTTAAGCTTTCATCAGCAAATAGATTGCTTTAGACGTCTGCTCCGAAGTTTCAAGGTGGTTTCTACTTTCTAATTTCAAGATCAAACCTATTAAGAGCGAGATGTTTAATGTGGGGGTCATCAATTTGGAGGGGATTGCAGGGGTTGCCTTAAATGTCTACTCGGATGTTTCGAGGCAGTTTCTAGTTTCAAGATCAAATCTATTACAATTTACAAGCGAGATGTTTAGTGTGGGGTCATCAATTTGGAGGGGATAGTGTGGGTTGCCTTAGATGTTTGTTCAGATGTTTCGAGGCGGTTTCTAGTTTCAAGATCAAACCTATTAAGAGCGAGATGTTTCGTGTAGGGGTCATCAATTTAGAGGAGATTAGCGAGGGTGTAGGATTAGCAAATTTCTCAAAAAAAATTACCTGGAAATGCCTTTGGGTGTGGGGTTTAAATCTAAATCAGCCTAAGATCCGACAATGAAGAGAGTTAACAAAAGGCTAGCAACATGGAAGGCTCGCTATCTATCAAAGGGTGGTAGGCTTGCCCTCATAAAATATTTCATATCGTTAATAACTATCCCTAGGTCTGTGGCAGACATCTTAGAGAGGTTTCAAAAGAATCTTTTGTAGAATGACCAAATTGAAGCAAGGAGATATCATTTATTTAAATGGAAAGATGCGTGTCGCCCCACCAGGGAGGGAGGTATGGGAATAAGATCGATGCTTAAAATGAATTTAGCCCTGTTAAGCAAGTGGCTTTGAAGGTTTGGGGAGGAGAGAGAGTGTGTTGGGAGGAAAGTAATTGTGGCTAACTATGAAAAAGATTTGGACTGGAGCCCAAAGGATGTTAATAGCTCTTATGGGGTCAGTTTGTGGATGGCTATTGTGAGAGGGGAGGATTCATCTTCGAAATCTATTGACTTTGAATTAGGGAATGAATAAATTAAGTTTTGGGAATATATTTGGTGTGGTCAAAGAAAGCTTAAAGACGAGTCTCATGTATTGTATTCTCTAGCCCTAGATAAACATTGTCATGTAGACTCATGCTAAGTTAGAATAGTGAGACCGTGTGGATGCCAAATTGAGAAGATGATTAAATGATTGGGAAGTATAGGGGTATCTAAGGTTTATGAGTGATCTTTCGCTTATGAAGCCAAATTTGTTAGCTTTGGATCAAAAAATCTGGTCTAAGGATAGCAAAAGTAGATTCACTGTGAGATAATTTTACTTGTCCCCCTAGGAGAGAAGAACATGTCCCTCTTCCCTCATAAAATGGGGTGAAACTTTTATATTCCTTCTAAGATAGCTTTCTTCTGTCGTGAGATCATTTTACTTGTCCCTAGAAGAGAAGAACATGTCCCTCTAAAAGAGTGAATCAGATTATTGAAGATATGCTACGGACATGTATATTGGATTTCCAAGGCAGTTGGATGATCACTTGCTATTAGCAGAGTTTGCCTATAACAACAGTTATTAGGCAAGCATTCAAATGGCACCTTTCGAGGCACGTTACGGTAGAAGTTGTCGTTCACCTCTATATTGGGATGAAATAGGTGAAAGGAAGATATTGGGTTTTGAACTCATCGAACAGACTTCGAACAAGATCCAAGTGATCAGGGAAAGGTTGAAGACTACCTAAAGTAGGCAAAAGAGTTATGTTGACACTCGCCGAAGAGACTTGGAATTTCAAGTCGGAGACCAAGTGTTTATCAAGATCTTCCCAACAAAATGAGTGATGAGATTTGGCAAGAGGGGTAAACTGAGTCCAAGGTATGTAGGCCGCTTTGAAATCACTACTAGAGTTGGGGAAGTGGCATATAGGGTTGCATTACCTCCTCATATGGCGGTTGTCCATAATGTGTTTCATATTTCCATGTTGAGGAAATAAATTCCGGATCCGTCCCATTTTAGACTTTGAGCCATTGGAGATTCGCAAAGACTAAACTTTAGTTGAGCCACCGGCTCAAATTTGGGACCAAAAGGAGAAAGTCCTTCGCACGAAGATAATTCCATTGGTTCTCCTTCGATGACAACATCATTAAGTGGAAGAAGCCACTTGGGAAAGAAAAGATGAAGTCCGTGAGAAATACCCTCACTTGTTTATGTAATCTTGTAATTTCGCGAAGGAAATTCTAATAAAGAGGGGAGGATACAGAGACCCAAAACTTGGTTGTCTTGAAACTTGTGCAGACTAAATGGAAATCTGGAAATTTTGTTCAAAACATTGCATTTAATGTTAATTAATGTTTAACGATGTTTAAACTTGTTGTATGATGAATGATTAAGTGTTCGAGTGAAGAAAAAGGCCAAAACTGACAAAAATCAAGTCCACCGGTCGACCCCTAAGACCACCAGTCGACCCCTCAGTAAAACTCATGTTGAAAAAAATGTATGGGTTTTTTAGACAGAGAGTGATCAAACCACCGGTCAACCGCCCAGTGCGGATTTTGCCTAGAAAATCCTAATTTGATTTGGATTTCGAAATTGGAAGGTTTTTAGGACTCTTAAGTTTATATAAAGACCTCTAGTTCGTGGGTTTTAGGGTTAAAAACATCCTAAGACTTTTAGAAATCCCAGAGAGTTTACCCGGGGTTTCACAAAGGGTTTTGCAAGGAGTGGACGCAAAAGCTAGGAAATCACCTCCAAGAGCATTCTCAAGCGATAAATCGTAGGGAAACGATTCAAAAGGTACTATATATTGTACTGATTAATTTTTTTTGATCGATAACCAAACCAATAAATTACCAAAAAGATTTACAAGGAAACAGGCACACAAAACACGAAACCGAAACCAAAAGTTTACAAGCAAATAAACTCAACGGGAACGCAAACAAAAGATACATCCTGACTCCTTGCCGACCACCCCCTGCCAAGAGAACCCCTAAGCCAACACCCTCCGAATCTCCTCCCTTTCCTGAACAAGTCCCGCCCACTCCATCACCACCACCCGCACCCTCGCACAAAGACAAAAACGCGAAGCCGCGACATCCTCAAACACTCTTCGATTCCTTTCTTTCCAAATCATCCAAGATACTGCTCCCGGAAGAATGGACCAAATCGCGTCCAAAACTTCGTCTCCACTGCTTCTAGGCCAACAAGATAAACATTCGAGAAAAGACGAAGGAAAGATCCAGGCAACACCTAAGCGGGCAAGAAAAAAGCCCCAAATACCATTTGCCACAGGACAATGTATCAGCAAATGATCAACTGTCTCCTCCGCTTCAAGACACAAGAAGCATCTATTAGCCATCTGCCACCCTCTATGCTGCAAATGATCGCAAGACAAAATTTTATTCAATGCTGCATTCCAAAGGAAAAAAGGACACCTTTGAGGGGATGCTTGGATTCCACACAACACGGTGAGAAAAAGAACCCGCAACCCTAGGACCCAAGGATTGAAAGAGGGATCTAACTGAGAATCTGCCATTCGAACTACCAGACCAAATTCGATAGTCCCTATTCTCCACACGTGGCGAGTACGAGGATAGCCTAGCCAACAGTCTCGCAACTTCCTCAACCTCCCAATCATTTAGGTCTCGCCTTAGAACAGGACTCCAAACCACCCCTTCTCCTCTGCTCTCAAAGTAATCTCCAACCACCGCCTCCTTGTTCACAGCTAGCGTAAAAATATGATTAAATTCCTCCTGGAGCTTCCTCTCACCACACCACACATCTTTCCAGAATCGCACTTCCGACCCCTCCCCCACAATAAATTTGAACCTAGGTACCACCTCTCCCACCACCACCAGGATCCCCTTCCAAAGACTTACACCATGAGAGCTCTTTGCTTGACTCGGAATCCACCATGATATTTCCCCATATTTAGCTACTATCACCGCCCGCCACAAGCTAGACCTCTCCTCACCGAATCGCCAAATCCACTTCCCTAGTAATGCCTTATTGACTTGCACCAGCGCCTTAAAGTTCAACCCCCCATCCTCCTTTGGACGACAAATGTCCTTCCACGCCACCAAATGATACTTAAAAGAATCCACCTTCTTGTACTGATTAATGATGATATGTTAAGGATAAACACTGTATAAGATCTGAATATGCTTTTGTTAAAGTTTAATGAACATGAATGAATGGTATGATCTTGCACGATGGAAGAGGGTATGGGATTCATGCATGGAAGAAATTATGGGGGGAATACTATGACATGAATACTGTTTTAGGGTTTTAAATTGATGATAATGATGAACTTGTTGTTTGAAAATGGAATGATGAATTTCAGGGATTCGGGCGACCATATATGTATATATATGATTGCAGGGTGATTATAAAATTATGATTGAGGGATGATGACTATGGAATTATGATTGTGGGAACATGATTATAGAAACCTCGTACATATGAATCAATGTGCAAATAAACATTCGCAAATGTATAATTGTACATATGTGTGTATGTGTTTGTGAATGTGTGAATACCTACTCTGTGTATGAGTTACCTTCAAGAAACAGTTCACTGTTTGTAGTTGCAGATGTTATTTAAGTTTATTACCTTATATTGTGTGACTATTGGATGCTTTAAACAAAGTATGAATGTGGTGTTGGCAGTAAGAGTATCATATATGCATGTAAGCAAATAGTTGTGCCCCTTACTTTAGTCATACTTTATTGTACATAATTTTTATTGTAGCATTAAGACATCTGAGTGTGTAATCCTGATATTTTGACACTACTAGATATAACAGTGAATATTTCTGCATTTTTCACAAACTTTTGCTAATTTTTAAGAACAAAAAAAAGTGCAATATTTACACCAAAATTGAAACTTTCCTATGAAATTCACCTTGTAATTCCCCATAGGTGTGAAATCTACCGCAAAACTGAAACTAAAAGACATGCTATTAGTCCTCTCCTTGGGATAAAAATAAAAATGTCTGACTACTCTGAACAATTGTGTCAACTGTACGGTCGGTCAATCAAGGAATTAAATGACTCAAAAAAAACATTCTGTAAAATTGTTGATGGTCAACTATCTCACCAATTAAGTCAACTGTATGGTCATAACAAGGAATAAAGTAACTCCAGAGTCTAGTCTGTTATCAGCCTCAACAGTATATCGGCCATATATCTTCAGTTATTAGTCTTTACACCAAGTTCAAGTTATAAACAATGAATAATCAAATACAAAGGAGAAATGAAAATGACGAGGCTAAGAAAATAAGAGTGTGCAATGTGCATTAACAATATTCTACTTCACTTCAGTCTGAATGTAACATACATTTACCTAGTATACTTTGAACAAGGTGTGCCATGTGTCTGCAAATAAAAATACTTTCAGAAGAGTTAATGAACAAAAAGTAAAGTATTCCATGACGAAACTCTTATAACACTATTGGTGATGGAATCCTTGATGCATATTCAATACAAGAAAATAAGCACATAAATAAATTACAAATTCAATCTAAGGAAAGCTAATTGAATCATATTCAATTTTTAAATAAAAACAGGACATAAAGAGCAACATGGGAATATTAAGGAAGAGATTATTGCCTGAATTTGTCAATTTTAGTAGTTCCATTATTCTATCAATCGTCGCCTCACATATCATTTCAGAAGAGAAAACAGCACCAGGGTTAGGAACTTGTAGAGCTTGAGACCTGTAGCAGGGGGCCACAAGAAGCACACGCCTCCACCAGTCAGGTGATGGAGTAGTGTGAAGAGCATGTCTTATACAACGCAAAGCTCTTTCCCAGTCCAAACTCCCTCTTTGAATAGAAGTTGCAAGATCCTACACCAATAAAGAGACTTTATCACCATATCTGCAATAGTTATCCGAAATTCATTAATAATATTTTTCTACAACAAGCAGTTCACTGCATTGTTATCCTACTGTAGGTTTTTGATGCACCCCAAAAGCTCAATATAGTCATGAACAGGCATGTCAATTGGGCTAAAATTTAAACTCAGATTAAAGTTTTGCGCAACCATCCATAGAAAATCAGCATTTTATTCTTCCTCTTACAGATGCCCCCTATGCATTCGAGTTCAAAGAAATGGTTTAATATCATTCAGGGAGGCATCAACGCAGCACTAACAACAGGACAAAATCAAAAAAGAAAAGGAAGCAACTTTGAAAGCTTATGAGTGTGGAACTATATAAATATCTACTCTACTATTATAAAAGAGAATATGAGAGGGGATCTAAAGAAAAGTGTTCTCAGATCTTTCGTATAAATTCCACTTATATCCTCTACTTTGTTGATTACTTTCTCATCTCATCTCTCATTATATTCTCATCTTGATCACATCTCATCATCAAATTGCTTCATATTCTCATGTCATATAGGTTTGCCTGTATCCTTAACTTCGTATTATTCTCACTTCATCTCATCTTTCATCATCTTTTTCTCATCTTCATCCCATCTCATCTCATCATCACATCTCATCTATCTATCTATCTATCATAAAAGAGAATATGAGAGAGAATTTAAAGAAAAGTGCTGTCAATTTTTGTTGTTAGGTTTTTGAGTTTATCTAGAGCTTTGAGAATTAATTGAATTTATTTTTTTGGGTATATTATTTCATCTTCATCCCATCTCATCTCATCAATCTACTATTATAAAAGAGAATATGACAGAATTTAAAGAAAAGTGCTCTCAATTTTTGGTTATCAAATTTTAGGGTTTATCTAGAGCTTTAAGAGTTAATTGAATTTAGTTTTTTGGGTATATTATTTATAGAAAAGGTAATTCTTTTATTTGTTAAAAATTTCTTCCTCTCTCAAAATTGTCATGCCATTTGCGACACATCCAGCTTATTGTCCTTTTGATATTGTTATTTATATTTAGAACACATTTTGTATTTTCTCTCTGGATCATTTATAACTTTAGAAGTGTCCATTTGGGTTTTTCTTTTTTCCAGGGGGGGGTTTGATACAAGCATGTCAAAATAGCGCAAGCATGATTCTGATCCAACCAACATTTTTGGTTGTTTTTCTCATTCTAATGTTTTGAGAGTTGTACGATGGTCTCATGTGACCTCACCAAGTAGATTGGCTTAATTAATATTGACCAACATACGTAATAGGGATACAATGTCGACTAGGGATACTAGTTAGTTTAAATCAACTTGGGATAAATCTATGTTTTATATGGAATGCTTCTTAATTCACAGTCTACTTTAATCTTCTCAGTGAAGGACTGAGATACTATTTTTGTTGCACATTACTTGTTGAGAGGAAGTTAGGGGTGGCAATGGATCAGATCAAGATTCGGATCCAAACTGATTAGACAGGATCTTGATCCTATTATAGATCCGTCGGTCAAACACGAATTTGAGCTCTTGAATTCAATCATAATCGGATCGTATTGGATTTATAGTGATTTTATTTTATTAAAATTCAATTAGATTACATTATATTATATATATTTATTTATTTAATAATAATAATATTTATACAATTTCGTAATATATTGCAATATTATTCACAAAATATTAAATTTTTAATTAAAATATTTTTAAGATATCAATATTAATCAAATCGGACTCGGATCTTGAACAAATAACCAGATTCGGATTCAAATTGGGTAATTCAAAATCCGTTGGATCTCGGTCCTAGGATTGAATTTGAATTTGTTGGATTTTAATCACATCATTTGGATATAGCCAGATCCGATCCAAATCCGATCCATTTATAGCCCTAAAGGAAGTGAAAGTACTCTATGTTACTTGAGATAAGACAATTGTTTGGCTAAACTAAGTCAATTAGTTTTTGCCAACTAGCTTAATGTTTGTTTTTTTATTAAATATGCATGCTTGATTATTTGTTACCTTGTCCATATCAAGTAAGCTTCTACATACTGCTATATTTTCATTTCATTAATATTAGTATAATTTGTAGAGATTAACAATAAAAAGTGAACTTGTACACAAAAGCTACCCAAAAAATACAAGAAGAAATAAGTTTGCACCTGCACACTCAACTAGTATATATATATATATACATATATATATTGATAAGTGCTTAATTTTGCTTAATTATCCTCATTTAAATAAGCATTATCATACTTCTTTGGTTTATATCTTCATTTTTACACATAAAGTGGTGTATTTTCTCCTCACCATTGCGTTGTCCTCTTTCTCTTAATTTTCATGATACATTTGCATGTATTTATACATGTCTTTGAAGGCCGCATGCAAAATATTTTTAAGAGAGACTTATTACGTGTATTTATTTTTTGTAGGAATCCTAACCCCAGATTACTCTCGGGATTCAAGAAGTCCAAAGTTTCAAATAGCCCATGTTCAACTCAAAGATCTAAAGGAGTTAGAGCCCAAAGAGCAAAGCCCAAGACCAAGTATAGAAAGATTCTACAACATGGCTGGAGAATCTTAGGAAGATATGGATTAATATGATTTTGGCATAAAAATGGTGGAATTCTCTTGAATTAGAAAGAAGAAGTGTGCTATATTGATGTTTCTATTTCAGGAAAAAGGAGAAAGCCTATTTTGGTCACAAGAACTCTTTATTTTGGGTGGATTTTGGAATTCAAGTAAGGAGTTTAATGGAGGTCAACTAAATCTACAAGAAAGGCAAGAAATTTCGTGGATGGCTAGAGGAGTGCTATTATTTAGCAACCAATCTCAAACAAAGAAGGAGGATTTCCCGGATTCCCGCCTAAGCTGGACAGTACTTACTAATTTGGACATAACTTTTGACTCAAAATTCGGATTAAGGCAAGGTTTAATGTTTTGGAAAGAAGACTTAAAGGGGAACAAAATTGTATTTCACAAAGATCCCCTAATTCGGACGTTTAAGGGGTCAAAACATGTCATCAAGAGGAGGGAAGTGCAATTTTGGTTGGAATTTTGGAATTAGAAGTTTCTCTTTTGTTTTTCTTTCCCTTCTCTTCTTCCCTTTAGTCTATATAAACCGAAAGTGAGAGACTTTTGGGGGCTCTCTCTGATCTTTTCTCATTCTCTTTTCTCTCTTCTTCTTTTAGTTTTTTTGGAGTTATTTTATTGTAGTGTTTGGAAAACCATTAAGGAGGATGACAACTCCAAACATGGTTGGCTAAACACCCTTCTAAGGTTAGGGATTTGAAACCTTTTTCCAATTTATGTGGATGATGTGGATGGTTTGATTATTTATTTTAATTGAATAATTTTCTTAGTTTGGTTAATTGTTCCTCTCTATATGTTCTTTGATTTCATATGATCGAATGATATATGGAATGCTTGGATCCCCTGTGAGTTGGATACAAAGTGATTTTTTATTTCTCTAATTATTCAATTGAATTTAATGGTCAGTGGTTTTATCGTATAATTTTCCATCTAGATTAAATTATTATTTAATTCTAGATGTGTTTTCATCCAAATCTAAGCATAAGGAGGGATAGGTGGATTTTCCTGAAACCTTAGACCTCTTTTTCATTGCTTTACAGTAACAGTGATTTTTGCTCCATTCTCATTGAGTGGAAAACTGATTTTAAATCTCTTTTTTCTCTAGATTTCGTTTCCTTAATTCTTGTTGCACACTAGTCAATCCCTGTGGATTCGACCCTGTGCTCACCAGATACATCAACTGTGTCACTTGTGCACTTGCAAGTATATTATTTTTACTCTTGATTTTATGTCCATTAATTTGGATTAAATTAAGTTGTAACATATATATATATATAAATGTTATTCTATAGATACAAAACACACCTGTTCATGCGTTTAAAGTTTTAACAGCCAAAAACGCACTCATGATCATGAAGAATACTAATGCAAATGACTACAACACACACATATATTACAAATTTGCAATCTTCACCTGCTTTCTAGCTGAGAAGTCCACCCTATTGACATGGAACAATATAGTTGTGCATAAAGAATAGAGAGTGAAGACACAACAAAAATCCACTGACAGACATCAAGGAACTGAAATAAAACCCAGACTGTATGATTAATAGTATAACATCTGGAAATATAGGCAATAATTGTTGTCCAGACAATCTTCAACCTATGCATGAGAGTGAGTACTTGGTTCGTTTGATTAAGCAATTGTTGTTGTTTTTTCGGCAAATCTAAGATATAATAAAAAAGGATAAAAGAGTACACGCAACAGTAAAGAAAGGTTCACATGGAGGAAGTGAACCAAAAAAAAAACAGAAAGCAAGCCCCCTGTGACAGGACTACAGAACTACAACACGGATCATTAATAGAACGCACACCCAAATGCTCAAAATCCCTCTTAAGGGAAACCAGGCTATAAGGAGCTGATGGATCCTCAAGTAAACGCACTCCTCAAAAGAGAAAAATTCATCAAAAACTCTCTAATTTCTCTCCTTCCGAATTGACCACCCAACAGCCCCCCCCCCCCCCCGGTAAGTGAGCCCAAACAAGAGAGACTAGACCATCCAACTTAACTGAGAACCAACAAGATAAGAAGTCTTAAAAGGAGCAAGGGAGGATCCAAACGATCCCCAGGCATGATAGAAAATGTCTCTAGATGTCATAAGCAAAGGGAACAGTGCACAACAAGTGATACACTGAAGACTCAGCCTCAAATGAATGTTCTATTTTTAAAATCAACTGGATAATTAAAAAGTGCCACACATCAACTATTTATGGGCATAAGTTTCTTTAATCATTATTATGAACTTAAGTGATTGTTTGCATATTACATTTTCTTCTGTATTTAAATTTTTCTCCAATCATGACCAAGAAGTCACATGTTCAAATCAATTGAATCAATGTGTGTCGTGAGTATCATATGATACATCACTATTATTTAGGTATATTGGTACGATATTGCATGGGAACGACACTTCACCCTAATATCGTGATTGTGAGCGTCTATGACAATTTTTGGAAAATAATAAATTTTATTGATAGAATTTAAATTTCAAAAATTATCTATTAAGAAATTAAATTATTTTATATTTCCATTAATCCTTCATATAAGATCCACTAAAATATGTGTGATAGTCTCTAGATGATCTATCATATCCATAGATTAATCTTAATTTCCTACAGAAAAAAGATACTTTTTTACTAAAAATCTAAATTTTATTTATCCATAAATAAAATTACTATGTTTTCATTAGTACTAATCATCTAAGGTCCACTAAATATATGTGATTGGTCTATGGATAATCTACCGTATCCATAGAATAACCTTAAAATTTACTTTATTTGCTCATCAATACTAATCGTCTAAGGTCTACTGAAATATATGTGATTATTCTATGGATGATCTACCATATCCTTAGACTAATCTTAACTTTTGGAAAAGAATATTTTTTGTAATTCCAAAATTGACAAACCAAATAAGAAGGTAAAGTATCTAAAAAATTATAAATTACTTTAGAAATTACTTACGAAATTTCCGTATTTATATTTTAAACACATGCAAAACCTATTTTTGCATGATTTGTGCTTTAGCTATGTAGTCATAGTGTATCCCAATGTGTGTAGATGCAACCTATGTCCTCAACCTCAAGAAATGGCAACGCAATGAGATCTTTCAATTGCGCCTGTAAAAACAAAAGGAGCCTAAGAAAGCAACGTTACAGTCCAGTTTGCTAGGTGACTCTGTGAAGAGTTTATACAAAGCAAAAGGCTTGAGTAATGATGATAGCATCCTAAGACTTAATGTTGTTGTTAGTGGGTAATGTTTGTAGTTGTTTAGAACTATGTTAACTGGTCATGTTTCCATGACATAAGCTATTGTTGCATCTGATATGAATGGTTATAATGGTACTTGTAGGGCTTTATCTACATTATTTTCGGCTCATCTTAGCATCAAAAGAAGTTTTTTTTTCATTTTCCACGCATATTAAGAAAAAGTTCCAGCATTTTCGTGCATATCCAATCCACAGACCACAATAAATTTCTTGCTATGAATTATTGATATGCAAGTTAAACCAATACTTTGAACCATGAGCTTACCCTCCAAAAAAATTAATAATAAACTTCAATCTTAGTTTTCATCCTGTTTCTAACATTTTTGTTCATTTATAAACAGTACTCAACTTCTTTTCAGAATGTTGCTTTAACCACCTGGTTGGACGGCCCGAGGGACTTAGTTGGGTGCTTGAAGAGGCCCAGATACCCTCATTTCAAAAACAAATTGTTGCTTTAACCATTTGGAATTTGAAAATGTTAGTGTGTGGAACTTGGAAAAAAAAAACGAAAGCATTGACATCTGCCTTTCATTCAGAATCTCCCGGTTCTATTGGAGCTACTAACATTTTAGATTTTTCACTCATAGGACTAATTTTAGCCAACGCATAGGGAATCAAGTTGTTGGAGAATAACTTTGTGCTTTACAACATTCAAAAGGCCAAAATGTGCCTTTTCAAAGGCGGACCAATAATCCAGACTCTATAAGTCCCTTGAGACAAACAAGAAAGTATATGCTTGTCAGATAACCATAGAATCTTTATTAATTATTATGTATCCATGTGTGACCATTTACAGCATAGAGGGTGGAATATGGCCAATAGATGTTTCTTGTGTTGTAAAGCAGAAGAGTCAGTGGATCATTTGCTCTTACACTGCCTGATCGTGGCTGGAATTTGGGGTTACTTTCTTTCCCGCTTGGGGGTGGAGTGGTTATTACCAGTGTCATTTCTTAACTTTTTAGCTTGTTGGCACAGAGTCAGTGAGGACGGAACTTTGGCAGCTATTTGGTCGGTGTTGCCGGGAGCTATTGCTTGGATAGTTTGGAAAGAAAGGAATCTTCGGGTCTTTGAGGATAAGTCGGCGTCCTATTCTCGTATGTGTGCTCGGGTTCGGTTGGTGGTGTTGGAGTGGGCAGGCCTTAAGCATGATAGGGAGGAGCTTCAGTTGGCGTTAGGTTGAGTTTTCTTTTTGGGGGGTGTGTGCAAGCTAGGAGTTGGGCATTGCTCTATTTTTCGGGCGGTCATTCAGTTTACTGCCTTGTAAACTAATGTTCTCGATGTGGTCTATTGCTTGTACGCTGGCATTTTCTTTATATATATATATGCTTGTTTATCGATCAAAAAAAATTATTATGTATCCAATTATGTTAGAGCAATAATTTTTTGAAGGAGTTAGAAAAGGGATATTCAAAAATATCAACCTATAAGACAATTCAATCTTCTTTTCGAATTCTTTCGATCAAAAAATCTTTTGTTAATTTTATTTATAGAAGTTCATTGTTTATCATAAGGTTCCAAAATTTGATGCCCTACTCCACAAATTCCTTTCGCTTTGATCTTAACGCCACGGAATGCAATGTTTTTTTTAATTACTTCCTTGTTTATCTTTTCAAAATTACAAAAGTGTACATATTATATATTGCCAGTAAATATTGGAACCTATTAGAAAAATAAGTTGATCATGTTTCAAGTTCAATAAATGCATAAAAAACGATGAAATAGCCAGCATATATCCCATTATCCACTGTCTACATTATTTCCTTGCATGCATGTGTGCATATTACAAAGTCTTAACCACATGCGTAATTACTAGTTTGTTACCATGCCCAGAAAATGCTTGAAATAAATATCCTAGTACACGTAACAAAAGACCATATTGGTCTCCTCCAATCTAGTTGAGATTTTATCCATCTGGCAAAATCTCCTCAGAAGAAGCTATAATTTTCAGTCCATTATTAATGAAAGTGATTCAGAACGCAATTAAGTGGTGACGGGCATGGAGAGAGGCCTGTGCAGACAAGCCACTAGGAATTTGGACCTTGACATCCAAGGACATCTTGTTCTCTTGGATCCCGAGATCAGCGAGTGCTTTGGCTGACTACGTGACTAGAGGGGAAAGGTTGTATTTTGCGGTGTGGACATCCAAATCTAATTGTATTTTGTTTTGCTTTCTCTTCCCTCTTAGCAGGGTGCTCTCTTTGTAATTTACCTTTATCTTGAATAAAGTTCTATCTCATGATGAAAAAAAAGATACAACAAAAGCCACAAATGCACATGTATGTAATAATTTCAATGTTCAAAACAATAACTTAAATGACGATCATGATCATACATCACGTATGACCTTCACAATGTACCAAGTTTCAATAAGGAAACATAATTGTGCAAGCAGCATTGAACATTTGAATGATCGCATTTAGGAATGGCTATTGAAAATGTCATTACCTCTCCATGCAATGGTTCTCCTAGTACACTAGGATATGTGATTGGTGAATATCGTACATTTGCTAATGGTTCACCAGAAATCGTAGGATATGTTTGAGATAGAAACCGATGAGTTCCAAATGTGGGGCAGTGAAGGTGTTGATCTAACATTTGCATGTGCATAGCCATCATATCTCGCCTCCTATGGATCTCCAGAATAAGTGTGAACAAGGCCTCGTCATCAGGAATGTTTTCTATAAACTGCAAACCACTGCGAAGTAATTCGTAAAAGGGAACACGGCATTTATCCTCCTCAACCAACAACCAAATCACATCCAAACAACTGTGCAGCCATTCATTTAGAACCCTATCAGGTTTCCAGGCCTTCGCACCATCAGATTCATCAATTCCCTGTTGCCTCTGGTCCCAATTAACCAACCAGTTTAGAATGTGATAGAAAATGTCAGCATGAGTTACTGGCTTCAAATTGGATTCAAGCGCAGCTAAAATAATCTTACAGGACAGCTGACGTAGACAGCTAATAGCATTGTCTCTTAGTGTTGAATGGACCCTTGAGATAGCCTGTTGTCCGGTGCAAGAAATATCAGATGATTTAACTGGCGACAAAGTCACACAAGATGATGGTTCGGTTGCAGATTGGGCAGGTGATCCAATACCATGGATGGAAGGCAAAGGAGATGCAGGATTGGAAGGCTGAAAATTAGAGGAATTAGGAATTGCGCTTGACGATGGCATTATTCCGGATTGTGATAAACTGGTAGATGAAGCAGTAGCCATTGCTTGACTCCCCTGACCAACTGCAGTTTCTGCAGACGAAACTGAAGAAAGAAGGGAAGGCAGGAGTGTATCCCAGTTTATGTAACCTATGCTGCACAAGCTTCGTAAAGCAAAAAGAATAAACTCTGCCCGTGGGGCATGACTGCTACATTGCACAACTAATGAAATAAGAACCGATTCTGTCATTGAACGTAATTGCTCCTGGTCCTGCAAAATATGTGCAGTGATCAGATGTCAAAGTCCTCAATAAATTAGGCTCAATGCCTCTGGAACATTTACAAGAAATAGAAGCAGCAAGAAAAGCAGGGAAAGAAGAATATGAAGTGAAGATGTGGATTGCAGAATTTAGACTTACAGGAAACTGGCCCTGAAGTTGCTCAAAATCAAAAAGGAACTGTTCATTTCGAGGAGGAAGTTCTCTGTTAAGGGCAGTTACCCGCTTTTGTGTCTTGTTCCTGATTAAAATTTTCAAGAATAGATAAAAACATTAACCCATAAAACAACAAAACAGGCAATCAACAATAACGATGTTGAATGTATCTTCTGACTTCAGTTGAGGCCTACTGCAAAGTTTGTACATTCAGCATTGAAAAATATGTGTAATATTATTTCCTCAAGACATGGGGAAAATGAATAAAATGCAGATTCATGAAAGAGCTTTGAACAGCCAAACAAGAATTAAAACTACGTGCAATTATGAACTTTTTAAACGAAAGAGTTAGCATCATCCTCAGACACATTGAGGTCTGATCCAGAGTTAACATTCTTGTCGGTAACCTTCATGCTTTGTGTTGTACACTTGTACTGCTACACTTCTAAAGAAACGCAAACTGGTGTATCATAGTACATTAGAATCCATGAACAAAACGAAGTCCCACTGAATAAGATAATATTTAAAATGATCAAGGATTTAAATGCTGATAACTTGCTATATATTGCTCTTCGAAAATAGGATAAATCAAGGGATATATCGCAACATATTCTCGACATGGAGGATTTTTCGCCGTTCGAGGAAAAGTTAGGGAAAATTAAAAGGAACTCTGATATGGGGAATACATAGAAGTCCAGGGTATTGTAAAGTTCTAGTGTGTATCGGGGCGTATTGGAGCGATATTGTACTGATAATCTCGACACAGTTATAAAACCAATCCATTTTACCATTTGGGTGTTTGTAAACACCCTTAGAACCCATTCTCTTTACAATCTTTCTTCTCTAAAAAATTTCTAGGCCTAAAACGACAACTCCATTGTCAATTTTATGTTAAAAAACGAAGATCTAAGTTTTGATTTTGGATTGAAAGGGTTTTCCAAAATTTTCAAATGTATGCAAGTTTTCTTTTTTCAACAATATTGATTGCAGATGATACCCTCATCTTTTGCAGAGCATCTCGTCAAGACCTAGTTTCACTTAGGAGTATTCTCCGTTGTTTTGAAGTAGTTTCAGGACTAAGAGTTAACATGTCCAAATCTGAAATAGTTGGGGTTGGGGAGGTCTCGGAGTTAACCACTCTTGTAGTGCGCCATGGTTGTAGGGTGGGGCATCTCCCCTTAGTGTACCTAGGTATGCCATTAGGGGCCAGTTTTAAAGGCTAAAACAGTGTGGGCACCAGTGCTACAAAGGTTTGCTAAGCGTTTTTCAGGGTGGCAATCGTCCTTCTTATCCAAAGGAGGGAAGTTAACCCTATTCAGAGTACACTGAGTAGTCTGCCAACCTACTTTATGTCCACTCTCGTCATCCCTCGTTCGATGGCAGCATCCCTCGATTGTTTGCAGCGAGAAATCTTGTGGCATGCAAGAGGAAGACAGTTTAAGTATCATCTTGTCGAATTGGGTTAGCATCTGTCGGTCTAAGAGTGAGGGTGATCTAAATTTAGCCCTTGTCTGTCGTAAACAAGGCCCTTCTGGAAAAATGGATATGGAGATTTGGGGAGGAAAGAAAGAGTCTATAGCAATCTGTAAATGTAGCAAGATATGGGGAGCAATCGCATTGGGTTCCGAAGGAAGTTAAGAGTTCTCACGGGGTGGGGATGTGGAAGGAGATCATGTCAGATGCCCACTTCATAGTCTTATATTTCGAGTTCAAGGTGGGTGAGGGGTCAGAGGTCGGGTTTTGGAAGGACGTATGGTGTAGTGCCACTAGCCTATAAGAGGATTTTGGTACCATATTTCATCTAGCCACCGATAAGTATACGTCAATCAGAATTACATTGATAGGGGGAGTGGTGGGGCTATCTGGTGCCCTAAGTTGAGGAGAGGGTTAAATGATTGGGAAATAGTCGAGTTTGGTAGGCTTTTACATCGACTGGGATCACATCCCTCGGTCTCTCATGGCAGAGACTGTAAAACTTAGTCTACAGGTAACAAGGGACATTTTTCAGTGAGAACTTTAGTTCAGTTGATTGGGTCTGGTCCATCCATCTTCTTTCCTCATAGGGTTGTGTGGAATCAAGGCATCCCTTCTAAAGTATCTTTCTTTCTCTAGAATGCGATTTTGAATAAAATTCTCACTTGTTATAACTTGAAAAGTATAGGTGGAAGATAGCTAATTGATGTTTTATGTGCCTCCAAGCGGAAGAGTCGGTAGATTCTCTTGCATTGTCCTATCACATGTGAAATTTGGAGTTTCTTTCTTTCCCGAGTGGGCGTGGATTAGGTCTTTCCCTCTTGCTTTCACAACTTCTTATCTTGCTAGGATCTAGTAAGTGGAGACGACTCAAGGAAGGCTATCTAGTTGGCATTGTCGGGTGCTATAGCATAGTCCATTTGGAAAGAGAGGAACAAGAGAGTTTTTGAGAACTCTCATTCATCACTCTATAGTATCTGCTCTAGAATTTGTTCATTGGATTTAGAGTGGTGCTCCTCTAGATCGGTAGGGCGGGATTTGGGCATACTTGTGCACAATGGTCATGAGTTTGCTATAAGGGGCCTTCAGGGTCTTGTTTGGTTTTCTTTTTTGATTTGTACTTTCCAGCTCACAATCTTGTGAACTATAGTAGTTTTCATGCCTTTGTAGCTCCGTTTTTATATTCTTATATATATTTGCTTGATTATCAATCAAAAACAAATATTGATTGTTTAAATTAATGAAAATAGGTTATAATCAACCCAAAATAAGTACATTTATTGATTTCATGCGAAATCCATGGATCAAACATCATTTTATATAAGAAATCAACGATTTTTCATCACTATTTTTGAAAAATTCAAAAATCTTAAAATCTCCAATATATTTGAAAAATAACTTCAATCTAGTTCAAACTAGAATTTGAGTCGGCATGTACTTCATTGTGGTATTGAGCTTGTATAATGTATGTCATTTACTTTATGGTTGTAAAGTCAATACTTTCTTATGTATTCATTAAATGTAAGGTCTTCATTTTTTAATTTGTATTTTCTACACTTGACTAAGTGACTATGATTTGTGTTTTGATACCTATTTATCAGCATGCTCGCTTTTTTAACTTATAAAATTCTTAACTCGTGTATGTATGGTTATAAATGTAGTTGGAGACTCCATTTAGTTTTTTTTTAACTTATACTTCATTAAGAGAAGTTTTATGTAAGGTATCCAAATTTTTCTTGCGTATCGAAGTGTATCTTAATTTCTTCCAGTGTATCGACGTATATCGGATCGATACTCTGATACATATCCTAAAATCGTCTTACCGATACTGATATTTTGAATCATGCTTGAACCTGCATCAGCACTCCCATCGGGTGGGTACTTTAGATAATGAATTGTTGTCATCAGTAAACAAGGTTCAAAATATCGGTATCGGTCGCTGTATCGGTAAGTCCAAAATAGGATACGTATCGGCGTATCGGTATCGTATCGATTGGATACGGCGGAAAAATTCAGAATACGCTAAAAAATGCTTGGAGAGGTAAGGAAAAACTTGGATACCTTGCATAAAACCTCTTTTAATACAAATATAAGCTAAAAACAAACTAAATGAAGGTCTCCAATTACATTTATAATCATACATATGAGAATTAACAAATTTATAAGCTAAAAAAGGCATGCGCGCTGATAAATATGTATGAAAATACAAACCATAGTTATTTAATCAAGTGATAGAAGCTCACTTGCATTCATAAATCAAAAATATGAAAATACATAGACCCTTGTATTCACAAATCAAATTACATATATGATAGAAGCTCAATACCACATTGAGCTTCGTGTTGGCTTATACTCTATTATTGTAGGATCAGGAATTGAGTAGAGTGATGCATTATAAGTGGTCCAAAAATGATGGCACCACTGTGTCTAAGTCATCATTGTACGGTACATTCCCAGGTATATTTGTACATGTGGCTGCTGCTGGGTCGTGATCTATCTATAACTGTCAGTCAAAGATTGGGACTGTGCATCATAACCAGTGGCTCCTGATAAGCAGGGTTGGGTTGAGGTATCATAACCAGGGGGATAACCTTATTTACATATTAATATCTAAAGTAAATGAAACTAAAATCAAGTTAAAATAATTGACTTAATAATATATTATGAAAATAAGTTGTGTATCAGGTCTGTAGTATGGATCCTAGTGTAAATGGAAAGAGAAAAAAAATTAACTGAAAAATCTCCGTATCGAGTATATCAGGCCTGTATCGGCCTGATACAGTGAAGTTTTTTTTTCCAGCGTACCAGTGTATCGGGTAGTTCTAAATAAGATACGTATTGGCCTGTATCGGTCGATACGTATCGATATTTTAAACCATGTCAGTAAACCAAAAATCAAAAATATAAACCATATCTATATGTATCGGTCTCTTATGAAACCAAAATGAAACCCTCATGTAGTGATAATAATTACATGTAGTCATAATAAACAAGGGTATTGGTGCATATCGTGTCATATTTACTGTGTCGATATCGATACGGTGGACAATTTATAATGCGTATTGACACCTATTGACTGAACTATAAAAAAAACCTTATTCGAGGTGTTCTAAACCCCATTTTTCCTCATTGGTTCATTTCCTCCAAATCTTTTCTTCTAAACCCTATATGACTTGTACATCTAGATCAAATCATTGAAAAACTCATTTAATCTCCATAAAGATCGAATAGAAGGGGAACTTCACTATTCATCTAGGTATTTAATTTACTTATTTTTTAAAATCCAAAAATAGTTGGGCCTTCACTATTCATCTAGGTAATAGGTATTTAATTTAATAGAAGGGGAACTTCAACAATGAGATTGTAAGATTGTTCTAAAATCCAAAAATAGCTAAATATAATCATTTTAATTCTTTTACACTGCTTATTTAGGGGTGTCAACAGGTCAGGCCATCCCTGTTGCGGCCAGTTTAATAAACGGGCTTAACAAGTAGGCCCAAACCCGCTCTATTATTATTCGAGTAGGGCTGAATTCGGGCTTGGGCGGGCCAATTTTAATTGAGCCTTACACGGGCTTAGGCAGGCCTAAAATTTTTATTTGCGGGCCATTTTATAGTCGAGCCTTATACGAGAATCAACATTTTGTAACATCTCTGACTTGTAGGAAGGTCCCAACAAGCTTCTTGTCTCGATTCAGCTTCAGAGATGTCATAGCCAAATTGAAAGGCCCTTCATTATCTTGACGTATTTGAAGTATCAAAATACTCAAATCAGTCTAGTATACTGAGATCCCTTCATATCTTAATGGATCATTTACGCCTATTGTTTTTCTTAACACCTCCATTAAGGTCGAATAGTGAAAGATCAGAGTGAAACTGTGACACCTGAACATACACCACATAAATAGAAACCAGATCTTTAGGAGCTTCTAGAAAGTAAAATTGATATTTATGATTCTCTAAAGGAAATAGCATTCAAATGACATTCTGAGATCAAAGTAGTAATTGTTCATAGCAGCACGTTGAGCGAAATGTGCTTTAGCGTTGTTTAAGTTGTTCATAGTAGCACGTTGGAGAACTTGTTTTAGGGGCAAAGTAGTAATTTAATAAAAATAATATAATATATTTATGTTTCATTAAATGAGTCGGGTTGGGCCAGGCTCACCCAATTAGAAGCATGGTGCCAAAAATCAACTCAATTCCACAGAAGTTGACCGAATTGAGTCGACTTTCGTGGTGTTCGAAACAAAATGCACTTGTATTTAAAAAAAAACTGAACTTCCTGGTGAACTTTGGTAAACTTCGACCGAATCAGGAAAAAAAGTATAAAGAATATACAAAACGCCGGTGAAAGTTAACCGAAGTGTACTAAAAAATTGAAAGACTTTTAAGTTTTAACTTAAAAGGGTAATGTTAGTTCCACTCAATTTAAACTTACTTTCTTCATAAGGAAAGACATGTGCCCCCAACAGTAACCTTATTATAAATATAATTAGCTTTAAAAGATAGTTGCTAGCATTAAACCTTATTATAAATAATAATTTTATTATTCTAATAATTTTGTTATTAGTATATTATGCCAACAAGGGGTTTTTAGTAATATTAAATAATTAAATAATTTCCTAATAGTATTTCATAAATTATAAATTATTTAACTACTCATCTCCTCCTCTTCACATATTGATTCAATCCTATAAAAACATTGAGCTCATCAATTGCAAATTGAAATAAGTTTAAAAACTAAATTGAAATTCAATTATTTATCAGCTTTAATGTGCATTCATAAGTTTTTAAAACAATTAACATGGATAATCATTGAAAAATATAGACAATACATATCCCCTTCACTTCACAAGGAAGATAAAATATAGTTAAAAAATTGACAATATAGAGAAATGTCAAAGAAGAAAATACAGCTCATACAAGCAGACAATGTATGTCACTTAACATGATTCTCACATTAGATTTTGAGTACTACATGCTTGCATCAGTAATTTAATGAATACTAGATGTGTATTTATGCTTAAATATTGAATTTCTAAAGTTTCATCTTATATTTTCAATGTTTCCTTAAAGTTTCCTAGACTTCTTTAATTCTTACATAACTTTTTTGGACTTCCTTAAACATCCTCAAAACATATCAACTTCCTTAGCGACCAAAGTTTATACCGAAACCGAAGTTTAATACCTATTTAGAAGCCTATCATCGGGCCACACAAATATTTAGTTCCATGCCCAAGCCCGGTCCAATTATTAAATGGGCCAGCCTAAACAGGCCCAATCATTAAACGAGCCTAATAAACAAGCTCGAAACGGGCTTTAAATGGATCAGGACAGGCTAGTACATTGACACCCCCACCTACATGACACCCCTCTTTGATCTCCTTTTTTTT
Organism: Tetracentron sinense; assembly: GCA_015143295.1. Taxonomy (NCBI): domain Eukaryota; kingdom Viridiplantae; phylum Streptophyta; class Magnoliopsida; order Trochodendrales; family Trochodendraceae; genus Tetracentron; species Tetracentron sinense. The sequence continues at coordinate 13,536,751 of CM026573.1, forward strand.
CTTTTTGTGATGCCACATCATTCCCTATATAAGACCTCTTTATCTCTCTTTCTCTCATTCAATTGGGATTCGCTCACGTCAGATAAGACACCTCTTTCTCTCAGCCAAGTGGACCAGCATTTATTCCCTTCCTTTTCATTTGCCATTTATCACATTCATCTCTCTTTTCTCCCAAAGTGTCTTCCCAGTCCATTTGTCTTCCCAATGTCGTCTTCTCCACTTCTCTATACAAACCCTCCTTATTTATCTCTGTCTTCTCACCACCCTTATCCTTCTTTCCCTCACGGATGAACAAACTGCTTTGCTTCTAGGGGGTTTTTCTCACATCATGGTCATAATCCTCGCAAGTGTGGGATAAGGGGAGAGAGAGAAAGAGGCGTGGGAGAGGGAGAGGGAGAGAGAGAAAGAGACGTGGGAGACCCGAATGCCGTTGTGTATTCCGATGGCTCTTCGTTGAAATCTAGGTTGAACTCTGCCGGATCCAATGAGAGCTCTCACGGCAATGGCGGGGATGAACGAGATGATGATATGGTGTTCGATGGAGGTGCCAAGAAGCATCGAATAGACTTGGATCTGTGTAGGTTTTCCCTTATCGCCTCACTTGTTCAATGTGGTGGTCAAGACCTTTAGCTAGATTATGCAAGCACGGAAGAGCTTGGGTACATTGAGGGCTTTCAGACAGGATCGAATGGGCCAAAGATCACCCACCTCCAATATGAAAACTACACTGGTTTTTATTAAAGCTTCCAAGGAATAAGTGTTAAACATCCAGGTAATTCTTAGGTGTTTGAAGTGGCTTCTAGGTTGTGAATCAATTTAGCCAAAAGTATCATGTTTGGTGTGGACAACGTCGAGGAATATTTGCTCACGGAATGTGCTTGTGTTCTAGGATTTTGTCTGGAAAAACTCCCCCGCCAAATACCTTGGCTTTCCCCTTGGTTAGAGAACGTTAGCCATAAGCATATAAAACCCGAGCATATGGATACGTGAGAGAAGATTAGGTTGTTGAAAGAATAGCTATTGCCTCTTAGAGTGAGAATAACACCCATCAAGAGTATTATACCTAGCCTTCCAGTGTTCCATATGTTGCTCTTCAATGTGTCGTCATGTGTTGCTAAACGCCTATGCCAACAGACCTAATCCTATATGTTGCTAAGTGCCTTAAAAAGCTTCAAAGGGAGTCTTTTTGGGAAGGTAGAGGGGACAGGAGGAGATTGCACCTAGGCAAGTGGGATTTTGTTTGTCATTTCAGGAAGTGTGGAGAGTTGACCCTCAAAAAGATTGCGATGCATGAACCAATATTTGCTAGGGAAGTGACTTTCGCAATTCCATCTTGCAGTTGTGACAGATTAGGGATAAAGTTTGGATTTCCACTCAAAATTGAGATTACGAAGGTGCAGAAGCAGTTCTTTGAGCAGACGAGCTTCGTTGCTGGCAATGGTAGTAGGATCTACCTCTCAGAAGATAGCTGGAGTGGGGTGGGAAACTCTTTGAGGTGTAACTAATCTTAGACAGACGGGGTGGGAAACTCTTTGAGGTGTAACTAATCTTAGACAGACCACGCCCCCCCCCAAAGACACATTGGTTTATGATCTCTTTGAAAGAGAGTAAATGGAGAGGTTGTTCATAGCCCAATTTTTTACATAAATTGAGAGACATTGAGGTCGAGAAAGAAATATCTTCAAATCCTTGACAGGCTAAACGGGATCAATAATAGTTCGGATAGAGATGAAAAACAGATATGGAAGAGTAACTCCATGAGGATCTTCACAACTAAAGACTTCTACAACTAACTGCTTCAAAAGGAGGATCAGGATCTAGTCAGAACGCCGCAGTTCAGGAAGATGTCCCTCCAGAGGTACAAGCGTTCATTAGTACACTAGTGCTGGAAAAGATTCTCAACATCAACCATCTAAAGAATCAAGGTATGATGATTTTTAATATGTGCCGTGGGGCAGAGGAAGATGTGAGGCACCTCCTTTTTCACTGCCCGGCAGCTTGGTCTTTCTATCTTTGTTCAATGCTTCTTCAATCCTACTAAATGGGGTGATCAATATCTTTCTCAATTGGCCCATAGGTGTTTAGGGTAAGGGGACCGCATTCGTGGAAAATGATATCATATGCGATCTGTTGTGGCATCTGTTTAGAACGATACAATTTTCGCGCTTTTTTTTGGGGGGGGGGGGGGATGAGGGGGAGGATTAACTCATTTCCCGACACTTACAAATCGCTATTAATCAAAATAAAAAGGAATACACAACATTGCTACCCATGTTTCTTGTCTATGATACTATATTTGCTGGTACAAAGATAGTTGTCACTCGAAAACTATCAATGTCTGCTGATGCACATCTTCTTTTCAACTACATACAACAGTAAAAAAAAAGATGAAATTTTAAACTCCCCACCACCACCACAACCCAAAAAAAAATGAACTTTATGAAAATTTCGAACAAATTCATCATGTATATACAGAATTGAAAGAACAACACAATAAAGCACCCAAACATTAAGTAAATGAACAATAGAAAGGCTTACGGGGGTTCTCGAAACGAGTCCTCTGATTTTTGGCGGCTATTCCTCTGCAAAAAGGGTAAAAAAAAAACAGAAATATAATGAGAAATCAAAAGAGGGTAGAGAGAGAAGGAGAAAGGAAGTGGAAAAATAAAGACCCCCAAGTAGAGGTTGAAGAGGTCGATAATGGCGGTCCTGGCGGGGTGGAACTGAGCAGGCCTTGCAGATCTTTGGTTTTGATCCATTGGATCGCAGGTGGGTGGCGGAGAGAGAGGAAGAGGGGAGGGGTATGGAGGACTAAGCCGTTCCCGTTGAAGAGAATCGAAGGTTTTCCATTTCGCTGAAGGACAATGATGTCGTACTCCCGGTCGTAAGTTAGTGTTATATCACGAGACTGTAAACCGTCAGATATAGAATAATGACGTATTAGTACCTCTAATCACGCCATTCTGTGCTAAAGTGTTCCATAGCACTTTATTAGAAGAAGGAAAATAATCAACTCCACGGTCGGTGACGCCTTTTCTTGCCAACGTATGCTTCTTTGAACTCTTTTCAACATCCACTCACCCTTAAGATAGATTCACTCTTCTAACTTGGTTTTTAGAAAATAAAACAAAATTTTTAAACATTGGGTTTAAAAAATTTAACCCGAGTTAATGAAAGTTGAAGGGCAACTTTGTGAGAGAGAGGAGCAATAGCCCGCCGAGCGACCTACTGCTCTTATTTAAAAATAAAAAAACAAACAAACTATTGCTCTTATGGTGGCTACTTTAGGTTTGGTTGTGTGTGAGTTTACTATGTGTTAGTTACTTGATAACCTTTCACCAAAAATAGTCATGTTTCCGCATGTGTTAGGTGTTACTGTCCCTGGTTTAGTCTCACCTCGGTTGAGAACAAGACTTTGTAGGAGTGTATAAGGGGTCATCAACCCTACTTAAGTCATGCCCTTTTGGAGTGGTTGCTTAGACTTACTCTTATGGCACCTTAGTGGCTACTTTAGGTCTGGTTGTGTGTGTTACTTACATGATAACCTTTTATCAAAAACTAATCACCAATCGCATCAAACCTTTTTTTTCCTTTTTTTTGAAGATAAGAGCAATTTGATTTTGGTTGAGCAATGGTTTACAAGACAAGGGATAAAGTTTATGTAAGACAAATATATACATATCTATACTATTATAATGAGAGAAGAGAGATAGGTGTCATTGATTGATATTTTTACTATGACAACAAAAACAAATATCATATTATCCTCATACTATTTAGTGAATAGATATTTAAGGATAGTACAGTCATTTCAGATCTATTAACTTAATCCCCTTAAATATGATAAAGTATCTCATGTACCGGTTATACCACATCAGCAATCCTAAGTGGTATACCCAACCAATAAATGAAAGCCACGTGTCCAATTTTTTTAAAACGCCCACATCAGTTGACCCAAGAAATTAATAGCAAAAACATTTTCTTTTTCTCTCCCAAATTTCATTCCCACCAAACAGCAAACCTCCTCTTTCGTCTAAAATTTGTAGAGTTGTCCACACCGTTCGGCAGCTCACACCGTTCATCACGTCACCAGCGCTTCTCAACGAACGCCACCTCATCCTTCTCTGAATTTCTCGGCGACCCGTTGTCAGGAAATACTGCCCACCTCGGTACAAGGCTAAAGCTTTAAAAAAATCCCCAAAACCAAAACCCCAGTGAAACTTCAGGTTCAGTTTTTTAAAAATTGGACAGATCAGGAGCCCGAGATTTCGAGGCCGAAGAGAAAGGAACAGGGGCCGACGAGTTAAGCCACTGTTTCCCTTGCATTTGTGGAAAGGATTCCATCGTGAATTAGGTAATCCCTTTCTAGGGTTTCATGCACTCGTGTTGGGTGTGTTCTATTGTTTTCCTATTCATTTTACCTTGAAGCATACTAGCATCATCTGATTGTGGTAGCTACCATCATCAAATCCCTAATGGCTGGAATGGAACAAGCAAACTGAAAACTGAAATCCAATCATAAGAACATGTAACTCACCTATTTTTCAATCTCCTCAAATGATAACTCTAATTCGTTTGAAATCTATGAGATTTCTAGCTACCATCATCAAATGCTATTGGTTTGAAATCTATGAGATTTCTAGTTACAATGAGAACTTTGCATTTAGGATGCCTTTGTAACATGTCACCATCTTTCTCATCTTTTTTTTTTAATTTCCAAAGGCATAATTTATAATTTTAAGTAATTGATACTAAGAGTTCAGATATGTAGATTCTACGGTTGATACTACTTGTCCTCTTCTTTTTAAATATATAATACTCAAAGGTCACATAAAATATGATATTGAAAGACAACATTTGATTGTTAACAATTGATCTGGCCCAAGTTGATTGGGTAAATGGGGCTTAATCATGAAACTTCATTGCAAGCTTATAAATTATTAGCAAACCCAATAATGGCTCATCTAACCTCTCCCTTACCAACAGATGTGATGTGATCATTGGATTAATGTCACCTTCTTTTTTTAACTGCATTTTAAGTTCGGCAAAACTATTGGAAAATAAGGTTAGGCAAAGTTATTCAGATTCTTTGCTCTCTTTCTTTTCTCTGTGTCAGTTGTCAGCACTAAGCTTTTCTCACACTTATGTTAATGATTTTAAAAAATTGTTTCATCTCAGTTGTAACTTGCTCTACTACAAATCGGTGTTGGGCAATGGCTTAATTTGTTTGCAATGTTTAACTATGTTTTTTGTGCGGCACTGACTCTGCAGTATTTTTGTTGTGATATGCATGTGTTACTGCCCAATATATTGCTAGATTGTTTTGGCATTAATTCATGGACTGTGACAGTGCACTGCATTGTTCTGTAATATCAAAAACAAAACCTATAATTAGATCAAACTGTTAAAAGCAGATTATTTGATGGGTTCAATACTGGATCTTATAATGAAGGTCGTAACTCTGTAAAAACCAGAGTTCTAAGTTTTTAAAGATAATATAATTTTAAAACTATCATAAAATTCTGCAAAAAAAAAACTCTCATTCCATGTGATTAATAGACTAAAAAAGCACTATCATCAAATGTTTGTCTATCATTCTCTCCTCTCCATGTACCAAATCTTTGTTTATCATTCTCTCATCTCTATATCCCAAATCGGTGTTCTTAAAATTAATTTTTGTTGTTAACTATGATTAACTTGGTAATAGTGTTTGATTGTGTAGAAAAATGACTTCTTCATTCATAAGAAGTAATTACTAGACTTGGCCAACAAGGTATCGTGGCTGTGGGGTAGGTCCTTGCATAATAAAGATGTTTAAAACGGCTAACAATCCGGTGTAACGAAAAAGAACAATCGTCAGGACAACCTTGTAGTGGCTCAAGACCAACTATCACGAATGAAGATTATAGAGGAAAATTATTCCTAGAAGTTTTGAGCTTACAAGATTGGGTTTCAATAATGGATTCCAAATTCACTCTTAAAGAGATTTTTTTTTTTTTGTTATACTTGGTATAATAATTGTAAAAATTTAGACAATTTACTTACGATTGTCATTTTACTGTTATACTTGAACATGTTCGTTTTACTTCAGTCTTTAAGTAAGAAGATCTTTGTTTGGCAATTCTCTTATTAGGGTGATTGAATCAAATGCCCAGACATGTTAGTTTGCAGTGACACTTACTCAGATATCCTATACTCGTTCCTTGATATTGGCAGTTTGGCCCACCCTTGCCGAATAGGCTTTGAGAGGTCTAAATCTGATGTTTGTGACAACAAACCAAAACCCAAGAGAGGCCCACCCTTCTATTCTAATTTATCATCATCTATTTGTCTTAGCCAATTTCCCTGCCAAATGGTCCCCTGGTTGATGTAAATAGGAATCTTGTTGTTTCATGCAATTAATCTCCTATAGAATATACAAGTGCAAAGGTAAGCTTAATCTCCTTTAACAAAAACAAATGCCTACATTGCTGGCATGAGATGCTGCCTACAAGACTCATAATGTTCAACAAACCACAAGGACCAATGTAAAGTGGATGGTCATGTTGAACCTTGCAAGAACTTTGAATTGAAATGATGTGAAGGAAGCTGCTAATGGTTTGAAGGAAACTGTTACATACTTATAGACCCACATTTAAATGTGTTTAAAATGATGGATCAAGTAAGCAAAACTTCCAGCCATTTTGAGCTCAAGCACTTGCAGTATCAACCCTAAACATAGCCAAATGCAACATAGGGATTGATTTTATGCTTTCAATCTATTTGTGTTTATTAGATTTAACCAAAGAGAAGGTAAAAAAAAGAAAAATTATATCTAAGAGTCTCAAACCAACTAAAAGTTTTCTTTCACAAACTAATTGCAGCTCCAGTAGCTGTAATACTCCATTCTACTGTTGTTACTAGATTACCTTTACATGAAATCCACGAACAATGTCAAAATACCATAATACATACTTGTAGGCAATTTGTAGTGGTTGGTCCTATTGACAAGAAGCACGAAATGAGCTATAATCTATTATTCTTTTTATTCGTCTAGTAGTATTCTTCTTCGTCGTCATAAGAGAAAATAAATTTGGAATTATGGCAACATTCTTGAAACATCTCAGGAAAACCAGCAACCCAACAATCAACATTCTCCACCCACTCGTTACAGTTTGTATCTGCAATGTATATCTATCCATATGGAGATATAAACTACAATCAACATAGGCACATCCCGCCTTCCTATATTGAAACATCCTGAAGTCCAGACTTCTAGAACTGGATTTAATCTGTATCAAAAAATGTTTCATATGACAATCCCAATCAACATAAGCATGTCCCACCTTCCTATATTGAACAGATGTATTTGAAGTAGCAATACTATTTGATGTTAAAGCCATTACACGAGAGATGGCAGAACATAAATAGCAGCATACGGACTGCTTTTGTGCACTTGCGACCATTTCATTTCTTTCCCTGTCCCAGCATTCCAAAACCTGACCAAAGGTACCTGAAGAAGATGATAAATAAAAGAATGTCGTATATGAGAGGAATGTACCATGAATTTCTTAAATAACTATAAGGAATTTCAATGTATAAGGAGGTGCAAAAGATGACCTTCACCCATTTTGCCATGAATCTTATCTGTATGCCATGAAGCAAGACAACGTAAGGAGAAAACTTACCACATGCAACAAAATATCCTACACAATAACAAATGAGCAAAATGAAGCAATGACAATCACACAGTGAAGCTCACCTTAGCATCTTCTAAACCATTATCTAACTCATAACCCATTGTATATCATCTGGGTTTCCAATACATTTGATTAAGTCATGAGAAACTATTTTTCATGTAAAACATTTTGAGAATGAAATTCCTTATTTCAATGCACTATTAGACCTAGAGGGGAGGTGAATAGGTCTGCTTCAATTTCTCTACCAATTTTAATTTTAATCAATCACACACAATCAATCTCACTTGAACACACAAGATTTTCACGTGGAAAACCCTTTCGGGAAAAACTACGGGACCTAGTCCAGCACAAAATTCACTATGAGAAGATTTGAATAATACAAGACTCGAATCTTACCCAACCGGTCATGACACACCGTTCCTCGGTATCGATTCCTCGGCTTGCAAACTACGAACACAGCACGTTCGATCCCCGCAACAGCGGCTCCGGTTCCTCACCGGCCAATCTTACTCAAAGTGATCAATCACGGTCTCCGAAGACCGATCTCCATCATTGACGGCTTTAGCTCAGGCTAACCAGCACTCACAGAAGAGCATACAGTGGATTTAGGGTTTTTGGAAACCCTAGGGTGATCTCTTAATGATTAAGGATCATCTAATGCAAAGTTGAGAAAATATGCTTTAACACCATGCAAAACCTAGAGGCCAACTACTGGAGATCAGGATCAATGAATCAAAGAGATTTCATAAGCTCAAAGTAGGCACAAAATGCTCTAAAAAGTCTCCAAGGAATAGCCTTCATGGATTGGGAGAGGTCCCATATATAAAGGCATAAAACCAAGGGTTTAGAAACTACTAAAACCAATAATATAAGGTTTTTCCATATCAGGGTCGATCGGATGGTGCCTTTCGGTCGATCGGATGGTCCTCCAGGGTCGACCCTCACAAAATCAACTCTCTACCTGAAAACCTCATACAAAACTTAAGCTATTCAGGATCGACCCAAAACAGTCAGGGTCGACCCTGGGGTGTAATTTTTCACTATTTTGCTCATTTTATCTTTAAATGCAATCCCTCATACCTCTAGTGTTTTTTGACTAAACATTTATGGTGAATGAGACAATTTCATGAGGTAACCTAAGGTCATCTAGGTCTCTCTTTCAAACCTTATTTTTTGAGCCAAGCTTAGTGATGTAATTTCAAGATTCTTCACTGCTTCTTCATGGTTTCTTCACGGCTTCTTCTTCACATTGTCTTCAAACCGGATGAGACCTTCTATGACCTATATACAACATTTTAGGCTCGGAATTTTGCCAACAACATTTTGACTTTACAGAGAAAAACTTTTATTGAGTATAATATATTTTATTAAAAAAATATATTTCAAACTTATTTGATTTCAAAATCACCTGCACAGGATTTAAACTTAATCGACTGTCTTACCCGGAACTTGGATAATTTCTCAATTTAATGAGTATGAATTTCTTGTTTGAAATTCATCATGACTCGAACAGCTTTCTAATTATTCAACTGTCACCTTATCGTAATCCCTCAAGTAGAGAGTACCTTGGTGCAATCAAAACAGTCAGATTCCTTCTCAGTTATAAATGAACTCATCAGTTCTAAGGATCATCGAAACTGTTCAATGTGAACGAGAGACCAACTATCTGATAGTATGTTTATAAAAGAGGTCTCTCATTGTATACAATTAGTCAGTGTACATTCAAGCACTTATATGCTGATGTGTAGTCTCCACTATATTAGTTTGAGAAAAAACTATATCTCAATCATTGAGAACATCTTAATATTGTAGCAGCCATATAAGTGAAGTGTCTAGCTTCACCCATAACTGTGACTATATAAAGTATAAGGAACTGGAAAGCTATATCTGCCTGTGATAATCTAATACCTATCACATAGCTTTCCTACAATATATCCTAGGGACCTTTATCGATATCTCATATCGTATAGATCATCTCATGATGATGATCAATTACCCATAATGAATTCACAATAGATAAAGAAGATGTCTTTATTAATCTAATCAATAAGAATCATACAATCTAAATGACTTTTCAGGGCATAATGTCTAACATGGAGCTTCATAGATTTTCTCTCGATTATGTTTTGCAAACCCAAACAGTGAACAGTGTTTAACTTTTAGCTTTCTCTCTTCTATTTCGAAAACCAAAAAAACAAAGAGAGTCATGACAGGAGCTCTAATGGTGATATTTGACGCCCAAATTTTCGACCATATGTTGGACTCACGTTATAATTGGACTCGCTAGAGCTAGTTATAACTAGAGAGGATCATGAGTTGTTACAAAAAGGGATATAATTTTCTCTCTCCTACTTTTTGTAACATCTTCTCTCATATTTTCTTACTCGCGTAACTTTCTTCTTCCTCTATTCTCAAATAATTTTATCTCTTATCTTCTCTCTCTCCAATTGCACATTCTCATTTTCTCTCTTCCTCTATTATTTTAGGGTTATTTTTTAGGTTTGTTGAAAATTGTTCTATCATGATAATGGAAGGCTAAAATCGTAGCTAGGGCTAAGAGTGAAACCTAATAATTAAGGTTTTGTCTTTTGATTCAAACAAATTGAGATTAATGTTTAGTTTTGATTAATTAAAATGTTTAATGGTGTTAGATGAATATTGCATATCTATATTTTTTTATTTAATTCATTGTTTACAATTGTTACATTGAATGTCTAGAGAATCCATGTGATGTGTTAATAGGGTTAGATTGTTTATTCTATCAATTATTTAATATTACATTATAATTTTGTTTAATTGTTATATTTTATGTTTAGATAAAATCTTTATTAAATTCTAATTGAGAGAAGTTTGATCAAAGATAAATCTGTAAATTATTAGGTGTATACTCAATACCTTAGCACCATCTTTATTTTTGTTTGTTTTTTTATTCATGTTTGCTCCATATGAAAGTGTGGAAAATCTTGTATTATTTTCATAGTTTAGGATTGTTATTTTCTAGTTAGATAAAATTGTTCGACCTCGGACTCCTGAGCATTTTATTACTATCCTACACACCCTTCACTTGTACTCACAAGTGTTTCAAAAAATATAATTTGTCAAATTATTCTTTGAAGACGATATTAAAGTTGTAGCACGTACTGGACAAGATGACCGTAACACATGACTCGTCCAAAATTTTTGATTTTTTATTATATAGTATCATAAAAAATTTAAACATATATTTTTACTATTATCTATATATGGTGCCCCCCCAAAATAACTATAGTTAGTTGACTATGTGGAAATTTTTGCCCCTTAAAAAATTTGTAATTTTTATATGTATAATATAAAAATTAATACTATAATTAATTTTATTTAGAACAATAGTTAATTTTATTTAGAGAAGTGATTGATAGACCGCGCATTCGACTAGATAGCTGAATGTCACTCCATGTTTCCCTTTTAACACTCCTTTCAAATATGGTTAAACTTAAATAAATTAAGGTTAATAATTTTTTCAAAACCAAGCTGGAATGGATAAACCCTAGGGTGAGTTAATCTTACCATAGTAGGTGGGTGTTAAGAAGGGGGCATGGACCAATGATCAGCTACATAGTTGAATTAGCAATCCGCTACATATTTCCCTTTTATTTATATAATGTCTCTCTAAAAAGGGGCATGTTACTCGACCTTTTTATTGGATTGTAACATTAACAAGTTTTCTGACTGCGATGGATTCATTACTCAAAAAAAAAAAAAAAAAAAAAACTGAGGGGATATGCTCTCGAATCCCTAGGCCCCATATCCCCAAATCCATTAATTTTTTTGATACATCATGTATTTCACTTTCAAGAAAAAATTATTGGTTCCTTGCTTAGATTTCTCATTACATTGGTTTATAGAGTTTTTATAGAGGTGAAATCTATTTAAAGACGAAAACTAGAATCAATCATACCTAAATTAAATATTTGATTGATGGTAATAAAAGATCGTTATTGTGATACACCGATAGTTACAATGTATCTCACCCACATTACTATGCTACTGCATTCACTATTAGTCTCCAATTAGATGTAGATCAATTTTGGTTTAGAGGAGGGCTCATTCCATTATAGGCCCCCTTGTTGTAAATGATACATTTAACAAGAAAAAAAAACTAGTAGTGGTCCTATTAATACTAAATATTAAGATTTAATCAAATATATATATATACAGTAACAATATATTATATAAATAGCATAATAAGGATAACAATGTATCCAATGCAAAGTTATTCAAAACAAGGAAAATATTCACGTCGGAGGAGGTGAATTATTGTCTTACCCCCCCCCCCCCTTTTTTGCCACGTGTCCATTTTTTAGTCTCTTTGATTGTGGTTAAGATTCCCTAAATCTTAGGGTTCAACAATCTAACCTTGATATTTGGAAGGAAAAAATTAACCATAAGGGTTAAAACTTGTTAATCATAGTTTGAATAGGCCTTGTGAGGTTTTGGAGGAATTGTCACCCTCCTTGCACCGAGGAGAGGGCTATTGCTATAAAAACACTTAGGTTTTTTTTTAAAATGTTAATACTTTTAGTAGTGGAATGATATATTTATTGATTAATTCAAAGTGGGCATTTAGCAATAGCACCAAATTCATTTACAAATCTAAATTGTATCAAAGGCACACAATTTTTTATTATTATCATATTTTAAAAAGTATTACATAACCTATTTAAAGTTTTGAATATGTTACAATTGAAAAGTAGATGTCTTACATCAGCCTAAATCACTTTGACCTGATAGCAAAAGCCACTGCCCAAAAAAAAACCAAGCTTGTTGATGTGATAGATGGAAGAGAGATTTTTCCTTTTTGGTATAGGTAGGAAACACTAAACACACACTATCAGACCTATGGACCCAAGGTAATCGGGGTACTCACTCCAAATAGGCTTGACTAATGGAGGAGTTGTGGAACCTTATACACCTTATAGTCCCACATCGACTAGGTACTAAACCTTGCAAAGGTATATAGAAGGAAGAGTGATTGATCTAGACAAAGAAGAAAAGAAAATGATTGTTTAAGCCTATCATTCAATAGAAAAAAGAAACTAACATATTTATTGTTGTATAGTATAATTTTTTTCACAAAATTTTATATTATACCATAGAAAAAATTTTAAATGAATTTTTTACTAACATTAATTGTCTAGCTGCATGCAAACTTCCCATTCACTTCTTGAGATACAATGGAATTAAGTAGACCCAAACAGTTTTATATGATCATGATTTATCATGGTTTGCAGTAGCTACTGTACAACCTAAGTAAGTCGACCCAATCACCCATACTATTTTTGTAATATATAAATGGGTGAAATGCAAACTTGAAGGTCCTGAGCCCAACCCAAAAAGGTACTCAGCCCCCGCCCACCTAATCCATTACAGTAATTAAATATCTTTTAAAGATGTTATTAATCATAGTAGTGTTTAAACTTGAACTTCGTATTGAATTAATGTATTATTTATATAATTAAAAATAAATTAATCAGGTATCATGACTCTCCAGTCCATGAATCAAAATGTTAAAAGCCAAAATTCTTTAAAAAAGATGGATTAGTTGACAATATAAATAACAAACTGCCCCATACCAAGCAATGCATTAGTTCTCCCGCTTTTGGGACTTGATCCCATGACCTCTCTCAACGAGAGACATCCTTTCTTTTTTGCAAAATTGAGAGAGGTCATGAAATAAAGTCCGAGATCTAAGATGAGAAGCCGATGTACAAATCATTATGTTTGGAGATAGAAAACGCCTTTACAAGTACCAGAGAGTGCCAAACGATCGTAATTTTGAGAGATCTTAATGGTTAAAATTATATTCCCTTATGATAATTTCCTTTGGAAGCTTTGCTATTAGAACTGCACTTGTGCTCCAAATGTCAAGACAACTCCTTTAAAACAAAATGAGTTTTTTCCCCAACTACACCCGCAAGAGTGGTGAGATGGCTAAAATACACTTACTTTCTAAAACAATATTTTTCTACACCTCCCCGTTTGGGAATGTGGGTCCTCTTTTATTTTTGGACAAATATGCCCTTGTAGCTCTCTTCCCAACCTAATTGATTTCCATGAACCCTGTTCATCCCAACCTATTTCATGTTCCCAAGTCGACGTCAATCTCTTCACATCGCAGTTCCCTTAGTCGACCTCGCAAATCTATAATTTGGTCGTTCCTTGCACAATCTGAATTGTTCGTTAGTTGGTCTCTCCCTTTTGAATCATCTAAAATGGTAATCTAGGGTTTCTGTTATGAAGATTTCATATTTCTTGATTGCATTTTGTTGTTTAATAGTTTATTTCATTTTTTCATCTTTATTGAAATCAAGAAATTGTGAGAGTATTGTTTCAGATTGATTGGTTTGGGCGGCCTTCTGTGATTAAAACTAGCGAAGCAAGGATTTTTTATGGGTTTTTTTGTGTATTCATGTTCTAATACAGCAAAGGTATAATGGCAATCATCCCTGCAAAGGTATAATTGCAGTTCTCTAGTTCTCACTCCTACTTTTCGGTAGACATCTCCATTGCACCCCACAACATACTCATATAGCAAAGGTATAATGGTAGACTTGGCAATCATCCCTACCAACCAAGCAAATGCATTTGAGAATCCTAACACAGCCTCTTCTTTGGCAACCTTATCATCTCTGTCTTTCTAATCCTGATGGCTTTCACCTTTAAGTAGCCAAACCCTAATATCTCAAAGACACCCATTATCATGCACAAACTTAAATGCATACAAAGATTACGTGGGGTGTGGTGGAGTCCATGGACAAGAAATCAATTAAGAAATCAATAAAGAAGTCAAAAGAAGTGAGGAGAGACCAAGTTTTAAAAACTTGGACCAGATCACTTTGCCGAGTTCGACTCAATGGGTCAATTCAAAAGTTTATGAGGTTAGAAAAAAACAATGGATTTCATTATTATCTCAGTCAAATTTTGTCTTTTTCTTTCTAAAACAGAATCAAGTTCAGTTAATCACACAGTTATGAAAATATGGAACCCAAAAGAGAGTACTTTACAACTTCTATTGATCTGGCTTGATGTTTCACCAAACTCCATCCTATTGTTTGTATATCACCGTCTTTATATATATATATATATATATATAATGTAAATTCATCTAATTTGCAGGTAATGGCTCTAAACTCCATTGTATGTTTTTATGATGGGAAATGGATACGTGAAAATGAGATATTCTCGTACAAGGGTGGGGCCTCAAGATGTGTAGTTGTGAGTAAGGAAATTACCTACAACCAGCTCGTAGCTAAAATGCATAAAATTACAAAGACGAGACTAGAAGAATATGACATCAGAAACAAGGTCGATTACCCTTGCCATTCACTCCAACCATTCCCTCCAACCGATATCATAGACAACGAAGATGTGTTGAGTTTCTTTCAAGTACGCAAAGAACATCCACAATGTTGTATACCATTATTTGTAGAAAAAGTGAGGTGTAAACCTGATGTCCAAGAAAAGAGTTTACCTTTCGTCCAAGAGATTAGTACTTATGAGGAGCGCTTGGGTAACTACAATGATATGACTGTAGAGGATGACGATGATGATTATGAAAATTTGATTGGTGATGCAAGCATTGACGACATTGGAGAAGTTAACATATTAGATGAAGACATCCCAGTTAGGGATGTTGCTATGGAGATGGGATGTGCCAACATTGCCTCACCTATACTAAGGTACGAAAACAAATATCATTATTATTGTATAAACGTTACTCTTAAATTATTTTCATTTATATCTCACTGTTGTATTCTGGTCTCCTATAGGGTTGATACCTCTTGTGCATCACCCACTCCATTAACACATAATCCACCTACTGGGCCGTTTGTGCCATCTAATGATGATGATGATGCATACGTCAATGCGAATTTATCAGCATATCCGGATGTGATGGACGATACTACTGAAATAGTCATTGGACAGATGTTTAAGGACAAAATTCGGCTACAGAATATTTTGAGCAAGTATGCAATGCGGAGACACTTTGAATACAAATTCCTGTTTTCATGCACCCGGAGATACACTATCACGTGTATAAATGAAAATTGCAATTGGAGGATTCATGCATCTAGAGTGAACGATGCTGGTGTTTTCAAAATAAAGATTTACAAGTCAGAACACACATGTAGCTTGCCTTATGGTGGGAGAGGTCATCGCCAAGCAACAAGTAAGGTGACGAGTGAGATTGTTGTTGGCCGTGTCGAGGCACATGTGGGATATAGGCCACATGAGATTATGCATGAAATGTGGGAGAAATATGAGGTTGAGATCAGCTATAAGAAAGCATGGATGGGTAGGAAGATTGCAGTAAAACAAGTAATGGGATCTTATGAAGACTCATATGCTGAACTTCCAGCATATTCTCATGAGTTGAAGACAAAGAACTTAGGGACAGTGACTGCCCTACTTGTAGAATAAAACACAAACAGGTTTGAGAGATGTTTTGTTGCACTCGGACAATGCATCAGAAGCTTTCAGTTTTCATTGAGGAGGGTACTAGCCGTTGACGGGACACGCTTGAAGGGCAAGTACATGGGTATACTATTTGTTGCTACGGCATTGGATGGAGACAATCATGTCTTTTCAGTAGCATATGGAATTGGAGAATCAGAGAACAACAAGAGTTTGAATTGGTTTTTGACACAATTAGAAAGTGCGCTTGGATACCTGTCAGGATTTGTTATTATCTCAGACTGAAGGTTTGATGAAAGAAGTTCCGATTGTTTTTCCGTATGCAATATATGGCTATTGTGCATATCATATTTTTCAAAATATGATTGGTACTTTTAAGGACAAGACATTGGACAAGTATTATTGGCATACTGCAAAGACATGCAGACGAGCCACTTTTGAGAATTGCATGTGAGATTTGCACTTGCAAATCCCCCTGTGTATGAATGACTTGATAAGATAGGTAAAGAAAGATGGGCATCATCGTTGTTCCTGGGTAAGAGGTACAACATGGTCACTATTAACGTAGTCGAGAGCGTCAATGCTTTGTTGAAAAAGGCAAGAGAATATCCGGTCAGAATCCTCATGGAAGTGGTGAGATTCAAGATTCAACTAATGTTTTACAATAAAAGAAAATATGCATTATCTTTTCAGGGACCATTGACCCCTTGGGCAGATAAACAACTGAAAGAGCTTTTAGATGATGCACGCAACACACGATGTCATGGGATTAGTAGGGATGAGTATTATGTCGAGGGTGAGTTTAATGACACTGTTAGGCTAAGTGAAAGGTCTTCTACGTGTGGTACATTTGATGTGATGGGGTTACCTTGTTTGCATGTACTTGTAGCTTGTGGTAAGTATTGCATTAATCCTTTTGATTTATGTTCTCCTTACTATACAGTGGATAATTATCAGAATGTTTACCAAGAATCGGTTTACCTAGTGCGTGACAAGAGCCAATGGGAGACACCACAAGAATTGAGAGAAATGTGTGCCAAAATTAAATCCCCAAAACAAAGAATGCCAACTAGAAGACCGAAGAAGTCTAGAATTCATTCACAGGGAGATGAGAGGCGTACTGTGAAATGTGGAAGGTGCAAGCAAACAGGCCATAATCGCCAGAGGTGTAGGTTTTCCATCCCACAGGACAATTGAATATGTTTTCCCCCAAATTTTGTAACAATTGGTCACAATTTTTTTTTGAATTATGTTGGGATTAATTCTTCTGTGTTGATGAAACTTTATCTTTATAATGCTGGTAATTTTGTTGCAATCAGACAATGTTAATTTTTTATTGGAAACAATATTTTTATTTCCTTTTAATAGAAAAAAGTTGAACGGAAAAATCAAATTCTCTTGCGGCTGGGTGTTACTGTCCTATTACATCGGTTGAGTGTTACTGTCTTGTTATAGTCCCACAAAGGCACGGTCCGCAGGAGCACCATGCATGCCCCCATTCCCATGGCTGGCTTTTAATTATATATATAATTTAAACTTGAGGGGGGGGGGGGGGGGGGGGGGGCGTTCCCCAGGACCCATGGCTCCGCCCCTATGTAAGGGACCATAACTCTTCCATTAGTCAAACCCTTTTGGAGTGAGTGTAGGTTTAATCTTATAGCACCTTGTCGGTTACCTTAGGTATGGAGTGTGTTTAGCTTATTCCCTTGCCTCTTAACAAAAAAGAAGGTGTAGGTAGTAGTAGCATCGGTGGGGTATCTACTCAAAGCATGGTCCAAAATTCTTCTTTCTTATCATATGTGAATGGAGATGAGTTCTACAGTTTCTTGTATTGATCTTTTCATTGAGATTATTTTGATCGGTAATAGAAGGACAGATTGGTGGAGGGTAGATGACGAAAGAGCAAGCTCTGAATTATTTTCTCATACGATTGTAACTGATCATTTATAATATTCGGTTTACAATACTAAAACAAGGGTATTTCTGTCCAAAAATATGAGGGAACGTCATTCCGGCATATAGAGGCGTAGAAAAGTAATCTTTGAAATCTTAGGTGTGCTTTGGACATCCCACTAATGTTGGGGTGTAATTGGGAAAAAAACCCAAACAAAATTGATGTTTTCCAAAATAGAAAGCAACTTGCTATTTTATCCTATGCTCCTAAAAACTAAAATGTTAGATTTAGGATTTTATCAGCTTGATTTTGTCCAGAGTTGGGATCTTCTCCAATTGTTATTGGTGAGGAGACCGATAAACCCTAACCCAAAGGTGCCACATACAACAAAGCATGCCTACTCAAACAATTGGGCACACAAATCAACGTTATTGGTGATAGAAAACATATGCGGCACCTTTGGAGTAGATGTTGGTGATCTCCTCGCCAGCACCGAAGGAGATCCCATGTCTTTTGACCCCCCTATTTTAGGTGAGGTCATGGCCTTAAGATTGCATTGTGTCAGTGGTAGTGTGAATCTCTCTTCGAAACTATCCAATGCAGAAAAAGTGATTTGAGATCAAATCCTACTTAGTTTTGGAGTTTTGGTGTAATAGTTGAAATGCTCACCATTTCATACTTGAGTCGTGAGAAGCAGGCTCTAGGGCCTACTCGCTTCTAAGCTGACTACAGGTTCTGCTTCTAAGCTGACCCCAGTGTCTTTGTGTCCCTTTTAATTCATGTTTAATCATGGTTAATCTTTAAATTAAAATTAGTATTTTTGTTTTTAATTTTTTCTAAAAATCATGGTTAGATTGCTTAACCTTAAGGGGTTAACCACAGTTGATGGATGGTAAAATAGGGCTTGGACCAATGAGGTCACTGGGGTTAGCTTTCCGTTTTCTATTTCTCTTGATTCTTTGATCCAACTTTCAATACCGACTTTTAACATCTAACTAATGGACGATACTAATACAGCTGACCTGGGTTGCAGCCTAATAGTATGTCCTGTGCCCCCTTAAAAAAACAAAACAAAAAGCTATGTCATTTCTTATGGGGCATCGGTTTAAAGTACCTGCGAGTTATGAATGTCTGGCGTACAACGCTCACAGCGCAATTTAAGAGTCGATAGCATTTCCAGCTGAGAAGTCCCCAAAAAGAAAAAAACAGTGGAGGTCCTGGAGGAACATAAACAATTAAAAAGGTCAAGAGAAAAAAACAACAATAATAAAATGTCTGGAATATAACCGTTTAATGCCAGCTAACTTGCCCATGTCAGACGGTTGTCTGCTCGTAAAATGAAAGTCCCCTCCTTTCATATCCACACACTAAATCCCAAAGAGGGGTGATTGGGTCTGCTGCTTAACTTACCGCGGTTGTCCCATAATACCCATTTAATCATAATTAAACTTAACTAAATTAAAGTTAATATATATTTTTAATTATTTTAAAAACTAATATTAGATTGCTTAACCCGAATGAATAGTTAAACTTAACTAAAATAAAGTTAAGATATTTATTCTTTATTATTTTAAAAACCAATATTGGATTGTTTAACCCGGGTGAGTGAATCTTAACTATAGAGTGAAAACATTTTCCCATCCCAAAAGGAAAATAGTTAACGTAAGCGGAGGTTCTTATTTTATAACCGAATGGCCGGTCCTCATTGGTCTATGCCCCATTTTAAATATTTATTTACTGTGATTAAGATTCACTCACCCTTAGGGTTAAGCAATGCAACCATGATTTTTCAAAAAAATAATAATTAAAATCTTAGTTTTAATTTAGCTAAGTTTAAGCAGGGTTAAAAGAGACAAGAGGACACTGGTAAGATATGAAACGGACCCATGGGTCCGCTAAGCACTGCTCATCCCATTATAGCTGAAAACCTGAAACGACTAACAAGCGTTCATATTAAGTCAGTGGTTGGCCGTGGACGGCATATGCATCTTTCTTGACTATTCCACTCGGCTGTTTGCCCACTCTCTTCCTTTTGCACTCCCATTTTTTCATGCTAAACGATTTTTATTTTGTGTCTGGTCCTTGTGGGCCCATACAAGGAGAGTGCAATAGAGGATATTATACACTTTCACTTTTTCTTAAATTTATATTTCAACTCCTTTTAAAAGGATCCCTCTTCTTTCCTCTTTTACTCCTCCCGCCCTCCAAAAGGATCTCTTTTCTTCTTTTCCTCCTCCTTTTCTCTCTCTCTTTCTCTCTCTATTTATGGGTTTGACTGTTTGAGGGTTTTTGTATTGTATGGTACTGGGAAATTGAGGATTTGCAGTGAAGAAGCTATGGCACTGCTTCTTCTTTTGCTTTTAGCAGTCTCTGTTGTTACTGCTGATGAAGGTGAGTTCATTTCTTCTTCTACTTGCTTTCTCTGTGTGTTTCATTTGGTGGGTTTGCTTCTTTGTGGGCTTTTGATATCTTTGTTAAGACTGAGTTGCTCTTTTGATTAGTGGTCATATACCCTATTTTGTTCTTGTATTCTCTGCTTAATTTATGTGCATTTTTGAGCTTGGACTAGTCTGGAATGAAATGGGTTTGACTCTGTTTCAGTTTTGTTTGAGCTGTTAGTTACACCTCCCACCCTATGGATTTAGACTCTGCTACAAACCCTTTTGGGGATTTTTAAAATTTTATTTTTATAGTTATTTTAGATACCCATTTAAGTGACTTGAGAATAAAGAAGACTGTAGGTAAATGTTGAGAGGAGAGAAAAGGAAAAAAAAGTTTTTTTTTTTGTTTGACCTGTTTTTTTTTGAATTTGTTTGTTTGACCTGGTTTAAACATTAAAATGTGAGAAAAGGGGGAAAACAGGAGTGTGGAGAGTTTAATGTCATATCTTGGTCTGGCATAGACAAGTCTGTGTTTGTTATTTAATGCAGATAAAGAGAGTTCTACATTTCTACTTGCAGATAGGTTAGAGAAAGGAGGGGTATGTGTTATATGGGGGACAAGTGGTGCTTCTACTGGGTCTTCTTCTCTGCTCTTACCAAAGCATGAGAAGAGATAGATTGAAAATTTGCACCTGACTTTGTTGAAAATCTCCAACCTGTATCACTTTTCTTTTAATGTAAACAATACTCTTGTCTCCTAGCTTACTTGTTTTTACTTTAACAATTAATTTACTTCCAAAATCTAAATGCCATAAAAATTTACTATAGGACCAAAATATCCATGCCTTGATAATGTCAAAGATCAAAAGTTAGAAGACTTCTGTGTTCAATTGAAGATAGTATGGAAGGTGTCTCTTAGGAGACATCTGATAAAATTGGAATGATACATAGAGAAGTTACCATGGAGGGTATTGTTTTCCTATTATCTACACACAAATTTGGGACCTGGTGGAGGTATGGAAGATATCACTGTGCTGCCATATGCATTGGCCATCACTACCAACAACTGTTGCATGTATGTTCATCTTGGATAGGCTGTCGCTATTCATCACACTGATTGGACCGTAATGTGTCTGTTCGGTGAGTAGATTTTTTCTTTTCGAGTCACAGATGGATCGGGCTTTCACGATAATCCAATCAGTTCATGTGCTCAGGTATAATTAATAGACTATACCCCTCCATTTTCCTCTTAAACAAATTAGAGCAAAAACAATAAATAAATGGTCTCTTATATGTAGTTTTCATTTGTAACCTTTGATGCATTAAAAGGGTATGGTGGGCCATGTGGGGAGAGTATCTACATATATATTTTTTGATCGATAAGACTATCTACATATATTGTAAGCTTAATAAATGAACATGTCTCTCATGTTCAAATGGTTTTTCACCATATGATTTGTAGACTTTTGCCATAACATTGACTAGAAAATTCCATCAACCAAAGGTGTAGTCTATAATCAAATGGTCAAAATCACCCGATCGTAGAGTTTAGGTGGGACCAACAATAAACTGCCCTTGTTCTCGGTGCATGAGCAACACGCCTAAATATTGTGAATGAGGATGGCCTTAGCACTGACTTAGACTCTAGATTTCTCAATAGTATATATCTGATGAGCAAAAATGGGAGAGGACAAAACTGTCCTTATCCAGGAAATGGGTCCTTTCCTTCTATAAAATGGCTTTCTGTTTTATGTATGTAATATGTGGAATCATAACTATTTTATGGTTCGGATTTCCAAAATCTTTCAATTTGTCGGATTTGTGCTCCTTTGATTCTATTATTGCCCCTCACAGCTGGCATGAATGGTTTTTTTTTTGATAGTCAGCATGGATGGTTGAATGTTGTATCATTTTGAGTGTCTTTAACAGTGAATAAAAAAGATGAAGAAACATGAATAATTTTCCTCATTTCAAAAGAAAACAACAATGATGAAAATATTTAGTGACACCGCATCTTTGTGTCCTTATATATACATATATATATAATTTTTTTTCCATAAAAAATTCAACATAAAGGGAATGTCGATACTGTCCAATCCAATGACTCTGATCTAGAAACTTTTTTCTCCTGCATAATCCTTTGTGCTTTATATACCTGGATGGAACAAAATTGATCAAATTAGATTGGTTTTGGCCTATGACATCAGATTGAGGGGACCCATCAAGTGGTGGGTCTATACTTCCCTGAATTGAATGTGTGGCATTTGTATGGCAGGAGCCGCAGGACGACATGAGAATTTTTTTGTTGTATAAATTGAGCATTATCTAAGGTATTATTTGGACGATCATTATCATCTCATTTACTGGATGCTACACTAGGAGTGCTAAGTCTAGTCGGCATCATTGGTGTTTACCCCTACTGGAACACTAGGATCCCAAGTGTATCATCCCCTCAGAGCCCAATGCAGTGGCGTAATGAGCCTAGCCTCTTCGAAGTTTTCTCAAGTGATGTTAATTCTGTATTCTATGCTTCCCTATGATCCTTGTTTGCATTCATGAAATGCTGCCATGCTTAATGTGCCTTGAGATTTTTCATGCCAAAATAGTCACTCCAACACTAACCAAATAATCCCTCAGATAAATGACATTATGTTTATTTAGTTGGCTGTGGATGTGTGTTCTGTTTTTCAGACAAGAATGGTGTGCACTTCTCTAAACCTGCAATGTTATGGTTCCTGTCTGTTGTGCAGATGCTTTCATCGGTGTGAACATAGGAACGGACATCTCTGACATGCCAAACCCGACTCAGGTGGTGGCCCTCCTCAGGGCCCAGCAGATCCGACACGTCAGACTCTATGATGCTGACCGTGCCATGCTCCTCGCACTTGCCAACACAGGCATCCGTGTCACTGTCTCGGTTCCCAATGATCAGCTCCTCGGTATAGGCCAGTCAAATGCCACTGCTGCCAACTGGGTAGCTCGCAATATCATGGCCCATGTCCCTGCCACTAACATCACCACCATTGCCGTTGGTTCTGAGGTTCTGACTGCCCTTCCCAATGCTGCTCCTGTCCTTGTCTCCGCCCTAACATTCATCCACTCAGCCCTTGTTGCATCCAACCTCGACAGCCAGATCAAAGTCTCCACACCTCACTCGTCATCCATAATCCTCGACTCATTTCCTCCCTCCCAGGCCTTCTTCAATCGCTCGTGGAACCCAGTCATGGTCCCCATGCTCAAGTTCTTGCAGTCCACAGGCTCATACCTCATGCTCAACGTATACCCGTATTACGATTACATGCAATCAAATGGCGTTATCCCATTGGACTATGCACTCTTCCGTCCTCTCCCTCCAAACAAGGAAGCCGTGGATTCTAACACGCTCCTTCACTACACAAATGTATTTGATGCCATTGTTGATGCTGCCTACTTTGCAATGTCATACCTAAACTTCACTAATATTCCCATTGTAGTTACTGAGTCGGGCTGGCCTTCCAAGGGTGATTCAGCTGAGCCAGATGCTACTATTAACAATGCTAACACGTACAACAGCAACTTGATTCGGCATGTTCTTAACAACACTGGGACGCCCAAACACCCTGGCGTTGCAGTTAGCACATACATCTATGAGCTCTACAATGAGGACATGAGTCCTGGGTCAGTCTCAGAGAAGAACTGGGGGCTGTTTGATGCTAATGGGATGCCTGTCTATATCCTTCACTTGACTGGTTCTGGAATGGTGTTGGCAAATGACACTACAAACCAGACATATTGCATTGCAAGGGATGGTGCTGATCTGAAGATGCTGCAGGCTGCGTTGGATTGGGCATGTGGACCTGGGAAAGTGGATTGCTCGCCTTTGTTGCAGGGGCAACCATGCTCCGAACCAGACAATGTGGTTGCACATGCAACATATGCTTTTGATGCGTATTATCACCGGATGGGGATGGCTCCAGGGACGTGTTACTTCAATGGGGTGGCTGCAGTCACTACGACGGATCCAAGTAAGGAATTGTCACATGGCTATCTGTAGAAGAATTTTATCCATTACCCCCATGTGTACAAGTATATATCTGCCAATAGAGGTGTAGATGCATGCACGAAACATGCATAGAAAACATTCTTTCTTGTGTGTTTGTTGGCTTGATCTGTCTTTACCATCCTTAGAGTTACTGATATTTGGTTGCTTTATTGATGCAGGTCATGGTTCCTGTACATTTCCAGGGAGGTATCGATTTAAGCTTTTAATATTTGCTTATCTGGTGAATTATATCCATATATGTTACTAACTATAAATCATTAATCCAACATCTCTAACTTCTTGTCATTAATCCCATTTGATGATTTTCACTCATAATATATTATCAATTAGGATGTAATTTGAACTTCATTAAATCCATCTTTCGAATGCCAAAATGAGATATCTAAAGTTGGCTATGGATGAACTACTGACATTTTCTATTCTTTCTACTTGTTTTGTGTATATAGTGGTGGAAAAAATGGCACCTTCAGAAATGGCACATCACTAGCCCCGTCTACAAATTCCTTGATCTCTGGTTCTCCTTCATGCTATTTCTGTGATGGTGCTTTTACAAGCTCTATAATCATTGGTATTCTACTTTGGAATGCAGCTTTTCTGTAAAGAGTGGTATGTAGTGTTATCTTTTATAACTCTTCACTGCGTTGGAATCTTTCGAAACCTTTGGGATGGATGACGTCTGCAGGATTTTTTCCATTCCATTGGAGAACTTGCAGCATACCCGATTTTGTTCCTCCAAGAGAGGAGAGAGGGCCTCAGCGGCAAGATTGTTTAAATTTATGGCAATATGTAGTTTTAAGGAGAGTGATCCATTGTATTTTGTACAAACTTTAATGATGATAGGGGGATTATTGGTGTACTTCCCTGAACCGAACTTGTTCCCCATGGAAGATATATTCTTTATATTGGATTTGTGATTTGTCCACTATACTCTGATCAATATGGTCTTTATTTACCTTTTTTTTTTGGTGTGTGTGTTGAATTCCTTATCGATTGTGTCTATAAACTTGTTTGATGGTACTGTAATGTTTGCCGGATCAACATCATGATCTGCATTCACCATACTCATGGTAAGCGTTTTCGTACTTAAAGTTGTTTTAACTCAGTTGCATATGAGAATGACTTCCATTTGAGGATTTGTAATTCCATTCAAACTGTTCATCATCATCCTAGAGGTCAAATTGAATCTGCAAAGCTGAGGAGTAATTCAATCCTCAGGTGTTTTACATGCCTCATGAATTGTCTGTTTTTTCTCAATAACGTGCCAACTTCAGCTTTGACTAGATTGCCTAACAACTTTGTGTTTAAAAGACCAGTCTGTGCATGCATCTAAAGGTGCAATGGAGCTGCTTGCCTCAAGCCCACACTGACCCATATGAAGATTTCAAAAGCCTCAATCTTAGCCTGCCTTCCATTATTTGATAGCATTCAGGATGTGTGGCTGGTGTGGTTGCTCTGTATTATATACGTAATACGGCTCTTATGGTGCACTGTTCCACCACAGCAACTGCTATGCTGAGACTCGATCTCCGGGCTCTTATGGTGCACTGTTTGATCAAAGCAAGCGCTATATCGAGACTGATCTTGGGTTGAATACCTGATTTAGGATAGGTAATTCCAGTCGTCCAAGACTCCATTCCTATCCTTGACATTTTATGTAAGGAAAATATTCACCTCATCGCTGGTGGAGCAAAGGAGGCTCTCGTTGCCCCTTTTTTCAGTATGTGTCCCTAACTCCTTTTACCCGTGGTTAAGATTCAGTACCTGGAGGGTTCAAGCATTTAACCTTGGATTTTAGGGAACAAAAAATTAACCACCATTATCAAAACTTCTTAACTAGAGATTAAGGCAGTTAAAGGGGGGTTTTGTGAGGGGCGAGGTGGAGCGGACTATTGCTCTTTATGTAATGGCCAAAGTGCCTCGCTAAATATCTTAAGAATAGTTTTTTTTTTTCGAATAAAAAAAAATTGTAATAGTGGGAAAAATGTTGAAGAATAGAAAACTAGAGATTTATAAAGCTTGTTGCACTTTTGTTTCTTTTTTTTTTTTATACAAAAATTTAATTTTTTTTTTACATAGAACATGTTTAGTAAGCAATTTTTTTTAATCTAATAGAAAATTTTTTAAAAATCAAGATAACACAAAACTTATTTTACCTCAATTTTTAGATATAAAAAACAAAAGTAGAAACCACAGGGGCTCTGCTTCCGTCAACGACTCTCACCCACCACTACTAACACCATGACACCATCAAACTCTTCTTCCCTTTTCTTCTTTTCTGGAATTCCTTACCTGCAATCCATACCAGGGATAGTGGCAGTGGGAAAAATGTTGAACAATGTGAGCAGAGAGTTGGAAATGGTGTTTGTTGTCCCAAGGACATGCCACCCCGAGTCTCTGAGCAAATGAGCAAAAACAAATAGATGCAGTGATTTGTTGATTGCTATGTCCTTTCAACTTTGCATCTTATCAAAGATGATCCAAATGAGCATTTTGGTGAATCCATTGACAAATCATGGGTATCTCCTGATGAAGACGGCGTTCTATTGGAGGAGGTTGTAGACACACTGGATCAAAACCCACCTAAGGAAAGGCCCAGACGAGAGATTCGGAGGTAACGAAGTGGTACCATGGTAGTTAGTTTTATCTTTTGTACAGTATTTTGTATTTTGGGTAGCTTTAAAAAAAAAAAAGCGTCAGAGTAGATAGAAGGGGACACTTTTTGGGTAATGGAATGAAAGAAGCTTTTGTCACAGAAGATAAGAGAAGAACACGGCCTCTGTTTGGGAGACCCTGTTGCGGTTCGTGCTCTATCTTCCTCCTCTTTTCATCTACTTAACAGCTTGCGTTTGTAGTGTATTGGGTTAATTTGTTGGGTGTGGATTTTCCCTAGATTGCATCAGTTTGGTATCAGAGTCAAGGTCATCATTTGGGGGTTTTGTGAATCGGCGAAATCACCATGGTTGGTGGGCGTGGTCGGGGTCATCGTGATGAACCTCCACCACGAGATCGTGATGTCCGGGACATTGAGATGGGTGATTTGAGAAGGCAAGTTCAGCAACTCACAGAGCGTTTGGAGCGTTGTGAATCCCTGAGCCGCGATGATTTCAGTCTCGGTTCCGTGGATGATGTTAACCCGTTTCGTCGTGGTGCTCTGCGAGATGATCCAGATGATGGGGTCTGGGCTTCTCGCAAGACTCGATATCAAGGAAGGGTACGAGACGTCGACTTAAAGTGGACATACCGGATTTTGAAGGTAAGATCACACCCGATGAATTTATTGATTGGTTAAATACAGTAGAATGAATTTTTGATTATAAGGAAGTTCCGGATCATCTTGTCCATTGCAAAGTTAAAATTGTTGCGATCAAGCTGAAACATGCATGAGCTTGGTGGGAACAATTGAGAGTTCAAAGAGAAAGAATGGTAAAAGAAAAAATAACCTCATGGGAAAAATGGAAAATGAATTAAAAAAAAAATTATTACTAGAAATTATTTTCATGAGTGTTATTTAAATATGTATAATTTTAGACAAGGCACTCGATCAATTGATGAGTATACCGAAGAGTTTGATTTACTCACTATGAGGTATAGGGTGAATGAACCGGAAGAACAGACCATGGCTTGTTATCTTTGTGGGTTTCGACATGAAATTCGTGATATCATATTAGTCCTGTAATGACTTGTAACAGCTGGCCATAAATGTTGAGAAGCAACTCAAACAAAAATCACTTCGAACATCGAGTAACACCAGATGGCGAAGAGGTGATCATATGGGGGAAGCAAATCGGTCAAAGGCTGTTAGTAGTCAGTCTAAACCATGGTTCAAAAACCTGAAAAATCGACTCGACTTGAAAGTTAGTCGGGTCGAGTAATTCGGAAAACTCGAAAGCAACTCGACTCGGTCCAACTCGGAATATATATGTAATAACTTGAAAAACTTGGGTTAAAAGAACTCATAGTGCGTTGGTTTTAAAGTCTTGAACCTAAAAATTAGGTTTAACAGAACCCATAGTAGGTTGTCTTTGTAGACCCAAAAAACATGATGCAAAAACAGTGTGACGTTTGAGTTTAGGTTTGAAAAAAACGATAAAAATACAATTATGTGACTCGACCTAGTCCGACGAGTCGAAAAAATCGGCTCAACTCGCCCAAGTCACCCGAGTAACTCGGTAAATAGTGTCTTCTCCGAGTTTTGAGGCGACTTGACTTGAAATGCAAACCGAGTCGAGTAACTTGGCCGAGTTACTCGGCTGACTCACTGAGTTTGCAAAGTATGGTCTAAATAGCCCACAAGAGAGCTTGATAATTACCTGGAGCGGCGGCAAGAAGCTCATGAGTCAATTTCTAGTAAACCAACTACTTTTGGTCGTGAGCCTATTAAGTGCTTTAAGTGGCAGGGTTATGATCATGTAGCACATAAATTTAGTGGAAGAAGTAGAGAGAGAGTTAGAGATGACCGAACCAGTTTATGATGATTATCTTGAGGATGGAGAATATGAGATCACTTGGAGTGACCATGATGAAGCCCTCGTAATTCGGCGTAGCATGAGTTCAACCCGTGCAGTACAAGATGTTTCTTGGTTGCGCAATAACATTTTTCACACGCAATGTACAACATATGGGAAAGTTTGCAATTTGATCATCGATGGTGGCAGTTGTGAGAATGTAGTATCATAGGAAATGGTTGATAAGTTGAAGGCCAAAAAACGACCCACATCCTACAAGCTTGCATGGTTCAAGAAAGGAAATGAGAGCGACTCATATCCTACAAGCTTGCATGGTTCAAGAAAGGAAATGAGGTAACCCTAGATCAGCGTTGTGTAATTTCTTTTTCTTTTGAAAAGTCCTATAAAGATGCCATATGGTGTGATGTAGTGCCAATGAATGCATGTCATGTCTTGTTGGGTAGGTCATGACAATATGATCGTAGGGTCACTCATGATGGATACAAAAATACCTACACATTTTGAAAGATGGTGTAAATGTAATTTTGGGTCCATCTAAGACAGAATGCACCTAAGCCCATTATGGGGGAGAGTGGCAATTTCTTGTCTATGGTTGAGTTTATAAAGGAGGTGGAAGATGAGGGGGATGTGTACATGTTGCTTATCAAAGAACAAAATTGTAATGCCCCAGAATTGTAAATAATAAAATTATGCGTTTATTTTTTTTGATCGATAAGCAAGCAAATATATTCAACAAAAGAAGAGGGCTACAGAAACTAAAATAAGCAAATATAAAATTATGCGTTTATTGGTCCTTAACTAGGGTTAAATATTTGGGTGTTTGTTAAATTAATAAAAAGTGGGTTTTGCTCGGGATTGAAGTGCACCGAGGAAATCAATCCCAGGGAACCCACGACATCCAATGCCGCCATCCTAGACCTAGACAAGGAGGAACCACGGCCCCACGTAACCACGGGTTAGGTTTTCTAAGCACGAACAACCCCGATTATCCCAAGCCCCGCTTGGATAACCGACACACTTGGGCATCACGCCCGTATACCAAATCCACAAGTATACCACTCCGATAGGGAGAGAACCTAGGCCAATGGACACTCTCCATTGCTTTAAAAATGCCAACTGTGACTTTTGGGGCTTCCCAGGAGGACCCCATAAACATAAGGGAGCCAACATAGGCTTCCAAAGTACACTGCTCAGCTTACGATCAATCGTTGTGATCGATCGCCACCCTGCGATCTATAGCACATCAGTTGGAGTCTAAATTTCGAGCTGCGAACAACCCGAAACCGAGGCTACATCCCTCTACACCAATTTAATCCCTTCCCACATTCATCCACCCATCATTTCAGGGTCTTGGACCCTTTGTATTCATTCACATTATTCACACATTCCAAACCACGACAAAAATGGTAAAAATAGAAGAAAATAAGAAGGAAAGAGATGATTTTTACATTTTTCATGATTTTCAAGATCTCGCGTGCACGATCCGACGACACTACGGTGTTCAGCACGGCGAAAACCCCCAGGGTAGTACGCATCCAACTACCCCCTCCACTTTCTCTCTCCTCTCCTCTCTCTCTCTAGTTTCTCTCTCTAGAAATGCTCGGACCGTCTTTCCCCAACTCACTGTGCGAAGTGAAAAAATGAATAAAAGCTTTACCTTTATATAGGCTAAGGGATGAAATTGTGCACAACACGCATGACCCACATTGGTGTGGCGTTTGACTGATTTGACTAATTTTGACCACTTTGATTAGTTTGACCGGTTTTCTGATTTTTTGCACATACATAACAGAGTTGACGAAGAAAGATATGAAGTTTGAATGGACTGCAGCGCGGGAGTGAAGTTTTCAAGAATTGAAAAAGAGATTAACAATTGCCCCAGTGTTGACCACTCCCTTAGGATCGGGAGATTTTGAGGTATACTGTGATGCTTCTGGCAAAGGTCTCGGTTGCGTGTTGATGCAGAATAAAAAGGTCATTGCTTATGGTTCTCGGCAACTCAAGATTCACGAGTTGAACTATCCCACGCATGATCTGGAATTGGCAGCCGTGGTGTTTGCATTGAAGATCTGGAGGCATTACTTATACGGAGAAAAAATGGTGATCTACAGTGATCACAAGAGTTTGAAGTATCTCTTCTCTCAGAAAGAGCTCAACATGCGTCGGAGAAGATGGATGGAGTTTCCAAAGGATTACGATTATGTGATCCAGTATCACCCTGGTAAGGGTAATGTGGTGGCAGATGCCTTGAGCAGAAAGACGGTCGGATCCGTTGCATATATGAGGGCGGATCGCTGGAAGATGATAGAAGAGTTCAAGAATTGGAATCTGAGTTTGGGATTCCAAGGAAATAGCGTTCGGTTGGCTAGTATTCAAGCTAAGCCGGTATTATTATAGAAGATTTAAGAAGCGCAGTTAGAAGATTCAGAGATCAAGGCCATTAAGAACAAAATGCTTCAGGGAAAAGGGAGTGATTTTGAAGAATTAGAAGATGGAATCTTCCGATTTCAAGGTCGTGTGTGTACCTGCAAACCTCGAGCTGAAAAATGTACTACTCAACGAGGCACACTGATCGCGTTTCGCAGTGCACCCTGGAAGCACGAAGATGTACCATAATATGAAGAGAAACTACTGGTGGAATGACATGAAAAGAGAGATTGCAGAGTATGTCTCTTGCTGTCTGGTCTGCCAGCAGGTTAAATGGAGCATCAGAAATCGTCTGGTTTGCTGAATTCGCTACCAATGCCCGAGTGGAAGTGGGAACATATCACGATGGATTTTGTGGTGGGACTACCAAGAACAAGGAGTGGACACGATGCTGTCTAGGTGATATTCGATAGACTAACTAAGTCGGCCCACTTCCTCGCTATTAAAGACAACATCACGTTGGAAAATCTATTGAAGCTGTATATCAGAGAGAGATTGTGAAGCTGCATGGTATACCGGTGATAATTGTAGCAGATCGCGATCCGCGATTCACTTCTCGGTTCTGGCAGAGTTTGCAAGAAGCCTTGGGTACGCAGCTCAACATGAGTACAGTTTATCATCCTCAGAAAAATCGGGAAATTAGTGGGTTTTGCAGTTTTCTTCCGGACTAAAGTGCAACTGTAAAAACTCAGTATTTTTCTCCAAAATTTTTACAGTAGGTGTCGGACTACCCCAAGTTCGGTCACCTGAAGTTTCAGTTCCGTTGCGTATCTATTCATGAGACCGCAATTGTCTTAAATATAAGAAAATCGAGAAAACCAGGAAATTCCAGATTTTCCGGAATTCAGTTGAGACTCCATAATTGTTGGGAATTCTAATAGAAATTCGTGCGGTTGGTACCACAGCGTGCCGGTCGGCCGTGAGGATGACCGACTGCCGTTAATCATCTCAAACAAAGAAACGGTAGCATGTTTTGTGTCCAAAATCAGGAAATTAGTGGGTTTTGCAGTTTTCTTCCGGACTAAAGTGTAGCTGTCAAAGCTCAGTATTTTTCCCCGAAATTTTTACATTAGGTGTCAGACTATCCCAAGTTCGGTCACCTGAAGTTTTGTCACGATTGAATGACATTTGGTAGGGTTTTGGAGCCTTGTATGTGCGAAAAATTGGAAAGCCGGTCAAACTGGTTAAAGTGGTCAAAACTAGTCAAATCGGTCAAACGCCACACCAATGTGGGTCATGCGTATTGCGCATGATTCCATACCTTAGCCTATATAAAGGCAAAGCCTTTATTCATTTTTTCATTTCGCACAATGAGTTGGGGATGGACGGTCCAAGCGTTTCTAGAGAGAGAAACTAGAGAGAAAGAAGAGGAGAGAGAAAGTGGAGGGGGTAGTTGCATGCGTACTACCCGGGGTTTTTCGACGTGTTGAACATTGTGGTGTCGTCGGATCGTGCATGTAGGACCTCGAAAAGTGTGAAAAAGGTAAAAACCCTCTATTTCCTTCATATTTTCTTCTATTTTTACCATTTTTGTCGTGGTTTGGGATGTGTGAATGATGTAGATGAATAAAAAGGGTCCGAGACCCTGAAATGATGTGTGAATGAATGTGAGAAGAGATTAAATTGGAGTAGAGGGATGTAGCCTCGGTTTCGGGTTGTTCGCAGCTCGAAATTTAGACTCCAGCTGATGTGCTATAGATCGCAGGGTGGCGATCGATCGCAACGATCGATCGTAAGCTGGGCTGTGTGCTTTGGAAGCCTATGTTGGCTCCCTTATGTTTATGGAGTCCTCCTAGAAGGCCTCAAAAGTCACGGTTGACATTTTTAAGGCAATGGAAAGTGTCAATTGGCCTGGGTGCGCTCCCTATTGGAGTGGTATACTTGTGGATTTGGTATACGGGCGTGATGACCAAGTGTGTCGGTTATCCAAGCGGGGCTTGGGATAATTGGGGTTGTTCGTGGTTAACCCGTGGTTATGTGGAGCCGTGGTTCCTCCTTGTCTAGGTCCAGGATGGCGGCATTGGATGTCGTGGGTTCTCTAGGACTGATAGACGGGAGATGTTGGTCTGTTTGTCTAGGTCGTCCGTGGTTCCTCTTGGACTAGGTTAGGAGTGGCGGCATTGGATGTCGTGGTTCCTCCGGGACTGGTAGTCAAGAGATGTCGGAGTCCTAGGGAGTTAGTGGCTGAGCGATGGTGAATAGTCTGGGGGTTCCTCTTTGGATGGGTCAGAAGAGGATGACAGCCGGGTCTATCGGGGTTACCTTCGTGGTGGGACGTCTAGGAGTGGTGACATTGGATGTCATGGTTCCTCCGTAAGACTAGCCAAAAGAGGCCGGTAGGCAGGTTGGCCGCGGGTTCCTTCTGGACTGATATCCAACTGAGACGGCGGCGAATACACGAGATGTGGTCGGCCAGTAGATTTGAGGAGTTTATTCTTGTAGGGCATGTGCTCGTATGGTATGAAATCTTCGGCTTCGTAGTTTGTTGAACCAGAGTGCTCATGTGTCGTAACAGTTGGTCGAGCCGGAGTGCTCAGGTTGGTATTGAATCTTCAGATTCAGGGTTGTACGAGCAGGTGTGCTCAAAGTTGTAGTGAATCTTCGGATTCTAAGTTGGTATTTGGGTCGGAGTACCCAAAGTTCGGTCTTGATTGGGTATATATTACCCGGGATTGTGTAAGTGAGTCTAACTAAGGTTTTTATTGGGCTTCATAGCTCACTGACGTTTTATGTCAACAAATACAGGAGCTGCTGAGCAATAGGTGTGGACCTTTTTTGATTTTAGATAGAGACTACCCGGCGCGTTAGTGGTGCCTACGTTTTGTAAACAAACATAAATGTAATTAATACAGGTATTTGTTTGTGGTGATGACTATTGTGATGACTAGTGAAGATTCGCCTCATTGGGGACAAAGTTTGAAATTTCTCGCAATTTTCGTGGGCAAAATCTTCCGCTGCATTGGTATGAACAACCGGGCGCGCGTCTCGGAACACGGATTCCTAAGGCGCGGGTTCGAGGCGTCACAAAAATAGTGAAGGTTCGGTCCCTCAAATACTTGAACCTTTAATGAGAGAGTATTTCGATGTCTTAGCGGCTGAGCTACTGCCTGGATGACCACCAATGAGAGACATCCAACATCATATTGACCTCATCCCTGGATCAAGTTTACCGAACAAGGTTGCCTATCGCATGAGTCCTCGTGAGCATGAAGAGCTCCAAAAGCAGGTCGCGGAGTTGGTGGATAAAGGGTTGATTCGGGAGAGCATGAGCCCTTGTGCCGTCCAAGATCTCTTAACTCCTAAGAAAGATGGGACTTGGCGAATGTGTGTGGATATTAGGGTTGTAAATAAGATTACCATAAAACATCGGTTTCCAATTCTGCGGTTGGACGATATGTTGGACATGCTTGCGGGCTCCCGGGTGGTCTCTAAGATTGATCTCCAGAGTGGGTATCACCAAATAAGAATAAGGTTGGGGGACGAATGGAAGACGACATTCAAGACAAGAGATGGATTGTATGAGTGGCTAGTGATGCCATTCGGGTTGTCAAATGCACCTAGCACTTTTATGTGGTTAATGAATCAAGTATTCTGTCAATTTATTGGAAAGTTTGTTGTAGTTTATTTTGATGACATTTTGGTGTATAGTGCAGATGAAGGCCAACACATTGATCATCTTCAACAAGTTCTACATGTGTTGAGAGAACAAAAACTTTATGCCAACTTAAAGAAGTGTGAATTTCTGACCGATAGTTTGGTGTTTTTGGGGTATGTCGTATCAGTTGAAGAAATCCAGGTGGATCCGAAGAAAGTTGAAGCTATTTTAGAATGGCCGACTCCTAAGAGTATCCATGATGTAAGGAATTTTCACGGGTTGACATCATTTTACAGTCGGTTTATTTGTGACTTTAGCACCCTTATGGCTCCGATTACAAATTCCTTAAAGAGGGAGAGTTTCGTTGGACTGATCAAGCTGACCAAAGTTTTCAATATATGAAGAATGACTGAAGCACCTGTCATGGCTCTTCCAGATTTTGATAAAATTTTCAAGATTGATTGTCATGCATCTCATGTTGGGATTGTGGCTGTTTTGAGTCAAGAGGGTCGACCAATAGCATTTTTCAGTGAAAAGTTGAATGCTATAAGGATGAGGTATTCGACTTAAGACGTCTAGTTTTATTTGATCGTAACAAGCATTGGGACATTGGCGACATTACTTAATTCAGAGAGAGTTTATTCTCTATTCAGACCATGAAGCACTCAAATACATTAATAGCCAACAAGAGTTCAACTTTGTTATTTGGCATAAGGCGGGTAGCCAGAACTAAGTAGCTGATGCCTTGTGTCAAAGGGTAGCTTTACTCGGTATCATGCACGTCAAGGTTATTGGGTATGATATTTTTAAGGAATTATATGAGACAGGTCCAGATTTTGGCCATATTTGGGCAAATTGTACGTAAAATGGTTCTAATGGGGATTTTTTCTTGCAAGATGGGTTTCTATTTAGAGGAATTCAACTATGTGTTCCTAATTGCTCATTGAGGGAAGCTAGAGGTCACTTTGGTCATGACAAAACACTAGCTGCAATTGAGGAAAATTTCTATTGGCCGAAGCTACGAAGAGATGTTAATGCATATGTGGAGAGATGTGGAGTATGTCATCGAGCCAAGGGTCACTCTCAAAACACGGGTTTTTATATGCCACTACCAGTTCCTAAAGTCCCATGGGAAGATGTTAGTATGGATTTCGTGTTGGGCCTACCGAGAACAACACAGGGTATGAATACTATATTTGTTGTAGTTGATCGTTTTTCAAGAATGGCACATTTTGTTGCTTGTTCCAAGACATTGGATGCAAGGCTTGTGGCTAAGCTCTATTTTAAGGAGGTAGTCAAATTGCATGGTATTCTCAAAACCATCACGTCTGACAAAGGTCCAAAGTTTATGGGACACTTTTGGAGAACTTTATGGCGCTTGATGGGAACTAGACTACAATATAGTAGTTCTCATCATCCATAAACAGATGGTCAGACGGAATTTGTCAATAGGTCATTGAGAAACTTGTTGAGAAGTTTGGTTGGAGAGAATAAGAAGAGTTGGGATGATGTCTTGCCACAAGCTGAATTTGTTTACAACCAATCAAAGAGTAGGCCAACAAAAAAAAATTCCATTTGAAGTTGCTTATGGCCGGAATCCACACAGCCCACTGGATTTGGTTCCTTTGCCAATACATGGTTAGTTTAGTGGAGATGCAGAGGACATGGCAAAGTACCCAAGGAATTGCATGTGCAGGTGAGGTATAGGATAGAAGAAAGCATCAAGAAGTATAAGGATGCAACAGACAAGCATAGGAGGAGTCCAAAATTTAAGGAAGGTGATTTTGTATGGATAAATCTCCGTAGTGAAAGGTTTTCTCGGGGAAAGTATGGTAAGCTAAATGATCGAGCTGATAGGCCATTTAAGGTGTTGAGAAGAATTAATGAAAATGCCTACCAAATTGAGCTGCCAGGAGACATGGAAGTGTCCGCTACTTTTAATGTGGCTGATTTGCAAGCATGGAGGATTTGATGATGAAAGTGTAGACTCGAGGGCGAGTCTTTTCCAACCCAGTGGGAATGATGACAATGGGGTTCTATTGGAGGAGGGTGTAGACACACTGGATCAAAACCCACCTAAGGAGAGGCCCAAGCGAGAGATTCGGAGGCCACTTCGTTATAGACTAAGTGGTACCATGGTAGTTAGTTTTATTTTTTTGTATTAAGCATCCATTGGTCTAGATTAGACTTGGACTAATCCAAAGGTAGGGATTAGAGCTTGCATTTTGTATTTAGGGTAGCTTTTAAAAAAGCGTCAGAGTAGATAGAAGGGGACACATTTTGGTAATGGAATGGAAGAAGCTTCTGTCATAGAAGATATGAGAAGAACACGACCTCTGTATGGGAGATCCTGTTGCGGTTTGTGCTCTATCTTCCTCCTCTTTTCATCTACTTAACAATTTGCCTTTGTATTGGGTTAGTTTGCCGGGTGTGGCTTTTCCCATCATCTCCTGCGGATGGTATGAAGTATGATCAACCAAATCCTCAACATTAGAAACTCTCTATTCCCAGTTCATTGTTTTAGAAACAGTTACCTTCACCATTGGCCCTTACACCACAATCTTAGCATTCCAACCGCATCAAATCCTCAATCCCTCCAAATAATTCCAACACCCCATCAACTAAACCTCTGAGAGAGAGAGAGAGAGAGAGAGAGAGAGAGAGAGAGCAATGCCGAAAATGAAGAAAAAGGAAGAAGAGAGGATTTTTTAGGTGTTTTAATGCTATGGTCGGACAGGGCTTGTAGGACATTGGCCATTGACGATGAGAAGAAAGAGGGATGAGGAAGATAAAGGGCATATATGGTATTTAGTTACTTTTTTAATGTTCTTTTAAGAATATGGTGTAATCATCCAAGTTTGGGGTGCGGGTATCACCACCCTTATTTAATTATGGGAATGCGCACCCCAATTACTACATGCCAATACTTAAAAACAACACCCAAAATAGAGCAAAAAACTATAGTACCCACTCTTCTTCATATCGTTTACAAGCATAACTACTGGTGTTATCTTCCTTTTCTAACATAATCTTTGAAAGGTGATGCAGTCCATATCTGTATGCTTTCAGTGCGTATATCTCTCTTATTTTGTGTCTCTTTTTGTCTCCTATTTTGACATTTTCTCCGCGGAAAGATCAGATTTGGTTTCGTTGTAAGAAAGCACCAAGTAAGCAAGGAAGAAAGAAATGTATCTGATGCTTTTTAGGATTTTTTGAGATTTAGTTCTTAGCTCCGATTTTTTCTATTTTTAAGATAAATCCCCATCTTGGGAGCCCGTAAACTGATTTCTTCCATTTATTTATCCAGAATGCCGAAACTCGATTGCGGGTTTTGTCATTTTTACCTAAATCAAAATTTCACTTTGTATTCCTTTATGTTCGATTTGAATAAGTTGTCTCTTAACCAAAAAAAAAACCTTCGTTTATGCAAGATCCAGTTCACATTATGATAGAAGCGTCGAGTGTTTTCTTAAATTTGGGGTCTGGTCATTAAAAGTTAATGTGCGCCTAACACTGACCCTTAATTATTCATGTAGTTTGTGCAAGAACTCTTTTGCTTAATTTAATACAATAATAATAATAATAACTCTTTACTAGGAACATACAATTTCACTTTTCCCGTTGCCTCAACATCTTCCGTTCCTCCATTTGGATGGCTGAGATTTCGTCATGTTAATGTTATGGAATGAGGTGGGTCCTACTGTGAGGTAACTTCCCCTTAGAATCGATCTCTTGACCACCACTTTGTAAGAAGCACACCCTTACTGGGATCGTATCACACTGGATTGCCCAGAGTTCAATTGCACCCATAGGTTATCGTCAACACGTGTCTCTTGCCCTTATTAACTGTGGTTAAGATTCACTAAATCTTATGGTTCAACAATATAACATTGGTTTTTAGAAAAGCTTATTAAAAAATATTTAACTATGGTTAAAAAATTTCAACCTTTAAGGTTAATATTTTTTCTAAAAAACAAGGTTATATTGGTGAACCCTAGGGATTAGTGAATCTTTACCACATTTAATAGGGGTTATGAGTGCTCCTTTGAACTATAATGCGTCTACGGAAAGAGTGAGAAATTCTGAGAGCTTGAAAGTTTTGGTTTGAGCATAGCCAGAGACTATTGTGTTAACATATGAGCAAAGACATTGGCTTGCCTGGGAGAGTAGACAACTGAGTGGTGAGGGATGCTGAAGATATGTCGTCTGATGTCTTCCACAACTGGCGCTATTTCCAGAGGGCAGGAGTTCGCAGGGCAATGGATGATTTTTACAACAGTTTCTTTATCACTCACAATTTCCACGTTCGTCCATCCAAAGTCCACAACGAGTTTTAGGGCGCTCCGAAGTGCCACAACTTTAAAGATCAAAAGGGGATCCGCCTTAGAGAGCTTGAATGTGGCCAACTAAAATGGCCCATTTGTGATCTCGTGCGATAACTCCAGTCCCAACTAGATCTCCATTCTTAGAAGCAGTTCCATCATAGTTGATCTTTATCCAACTTGACCGAGGAGGGCGCCAATGTTGCTTGACAGTTTGTTTGGGAGGCGAGCTCCTATTTGCTGGTCTTGTCACAAATTTAATAATTGTGATGTTTTCTTCTACTATCTTCCTTGCTTGTATGATGATCTGATTTGGGTCTGGTTGTATTGTTTTAAAGACTTTTGCATTTCGGGCTTTCCAAAGGCTCCATATTATAGTTGTACAAAGGGAAATGTGTGGTATATTCTATGAGATTCCAAATCCATTATCAGTCCAAATGGTCCACCATGCTTTGAAGCTTTTGTGTAGGCTTCGAATCTTTGATCAGTTCTCGGAGATAGAGGTGAGCCCCAACACACACTTTGGGCTAATTGGCATTCAAAGAAGATGTGAGTGGTTGACTCTAAAGGATGATCGCAGAAGTGGTAGCCAATATCGACATGAAGTTTATGTCTAGATAGTGCTTATGGGCTTGGAATTGCTTCGTGAAGGCATCTGATCCAAATAAATCATCCAATTTTCGGAAGTGGGGGCAATTGTCATATACTTTTCCATCCTCGATTACTCACAACTTGAGATGCGCTTGCTATCTTAGCTCTTCCTATTGGATGATCAAGATGATGTGCTTGTGATAGGCCGATCGAACTAAAAAAACACCATTCCTTTTCGTAATGCCATACCAGATCATCCTTCTTCCCTTGAGTGCTAAATTGTATTGGAATTATGACTTTGACTTCTTATTGAAGCCAATCTCTATTCCAACTGTTTGTCTTGAAATTGATGAAGTCAGCCACTCTATTCCATTGACAATTAGAAGGCCGGGTGGAAGTAATTATAAAGTTAGGTAAATAGGGAATCCAAGCGTGGTCCCAACGATTAACATTTTTATTGGGTGAGATCATCGTATCTTTTTTTGGGTAGTGAAATATGATTAGGCCGGAACCTCAATTAGCGTTGGTTAGTAGGTTGGAGAGCCGAACACCCAACTTAAAAAGGGGTTAAACATGATAAATCTTATCAACTACCACACGACTCGACGGAATAGAACTCTGAACACTTCACATAAGAATATACATAGCCACTGCCACAAGCACACTAGTGTGATCAACAACTTGAAAGGCACAACTCGTTTTCTTAAATTTTCAATTAAATCCGTGTTGGAGATGCTCTATGTTCTATCCTTTTGCAACCAAAACCTTGCAACATGCAAACACCATTGCGCTTAGGGGTGATATCCAGCTGAGTAGTGGGGTGTTTTGGCCTACTAGTTAATTAAACAAGCTCAAAATAAGCTCAAGCTTGGCTCGTTTATTAAATATAAATAAACAAGTTTGATTGAGCTTTTAAACAAATTGAGGTAGAGTATCTTAGTTGGTTAATCAGCTCTATTAACAGATATGACCTGCACCTAGGAGTGCCAATGGCCGGCTTGGCCCAACCCAACCCGACTCGCTCTAGGCCCGCCTGACCCGATTATTAGTTGGGTTGGACTTAGAGTCTAAAGTCCGTGGTTCATTTTGGCAGACTTCTAACCGGATTCGGCCCAATTAACCCGCCCGATTAGGCTCGTCAA
The DNA here is from genome assembly GCA_015143295.1 of Tetracentron sinense. NCBI lineage: Eukaryota > Viridiplantae > Streptophyta > Magnoliopsida > Trochodendrales > Trochodendraceae > Tetracentron > Tetracentron sinense. The sequence goes on from CM026573.1 coordinate 13,577,744, forward strand.
AATTTTACACGTTTTTTAAGATGAGTTGGCTGGATCTTAATAAGTGGGATGCCGCTACCCAGCCTGTTTATTAATCGAATCAAGTTGGGTCTGGCCCGGCCTGGCCCTAACGTGGCCCATTTACACCCTTCTGCACCCACACGGCCACATTCAAACCTAGAGTTGAGAAAGTTGAGACCAAAAAGTTATGCCTAAACCCTAATTCCTTAGAGGTATGAAACACATCCTAATCCCGCTGCTTTTGGTTCGCTCTCTTCTATCTTTCTTTATGTTATATAATCTGCTGTCTGTTATTTGCAATCTTGATTATGTATTTATTCACTGTATGATTTCTATTTTGCTTTGGTCAAAGCAGAGATAACCCCAAGAGATCCAAAATCGTTCAAAAAAAAATCTTTTTGGACATGCTGAGTCCGATTGCGGTGGATTATGGCTTTTTTTCGCGTAAGTTGTACATTTTATTTTAATTTCCATAAATTAGAATTTCCCTCTTGCGATCCGTTTCTCTCTGTTGGTTAATTGTTATTTACTTGGATTTATTGTTTTGCTATGGTTTTCTTGGAATATTTTTTACTTATTTTTTTTTCCATGTTATTGTTGTTTACATTCCTAAATAGAAAACCTAAACTGCGCTGTCACTGTAAATTAGTCTTTTAACCGGGCTTGGCCCAACTAATCCGACCGATTAGGCTCATCAAAAATTTACACGGTTTTTAAGACGAGCTGGTTGGATCTTAATAAGTGGGATGCCCCGACCCAGCCCGTTTATTAATCGAATCAAGTTGGGCCTGGCCAGAACGTGGCCCATTGACACCCTTCTGCACCCAAACGGCCACACCCAAACCTAGAGTGGTATCACATAGTTATTGAGAAAGTTGAGACCAAAAAGTTATTCCCAATCCTTAATTCCTTAGAGCTATAAAACACATCCTAATCCAGCTGCTTTTGGTCCGCTCTCTTCTATCTTCTTTATGCTATTTAATCTGCTGTTAGCCTGTTATTTGCAATCTTGATTATGTATTTATTCACCGTATGATTTCTATTTTGCTTTGGTCAAAGCAGAGATAACACCAAGAGATCCAAAATCGTTCAAAAAAAATTATTTTTGGACACGCCGAGTCCGATCGCGGTGGATTATCGCTTTTTTTTTGTGTAAGTTATACATTTTATTTTATTTTCCATAAATTAGAATTTACCTCTTTCGATCTGTTTCTCTCGTTTCTTTCTGTTGGTTAATTGTTATTTACTTGGATTTATTGTTTTGCTATGGTTTTCTTGGAATATCTTTAACTTATTTTTTTTAGATGTTATTGCTGTTTACATTCCCAAATAGAAAACCTAAATTGCGCCATCACTGAAATTCAGTCTTTTAGCATTGCGACCATAAACTATTAGATCCAGTGATGCAGGCGGAACATTTTTAGCTAGGAATGCTATTTTGCTCCTGTGCAACCTGCTAACGTTAGTATAAGCTAAGTTATTTTTTTAGGTCATGTGTAATATATATATATACTTTAGCGTGTAGGAATGAAGTCCTCTCTAATTACCATGCTCCAAATATCCCTGTGCAGGATATTTTGGGATAAACTCTTTAAATATGTTTATATTTTTTTCTCATGACTTTTTTTTCCGGGCAAAAATACCACGCACATGGGGTATGGGTTGCCTTGTAATTGGCTAATTGTGAGGGTGGGCTTGTGCAATAAATTTCCTACTTGCTCATTCTCAAAGGATATGTGCTTAAAAAGTAGTTAATCGGTTAGCACCAAATTTGGCTGGGGTGAGTGGGCTGCCCCAGTTTTAACAGTGGAAACTTCTACCAATTCATTGAGAGCTTCTCTCTTGTGACTACCCTTAAATGTCGGGCAATATTTGCCTTCCTAGCTTAGGGGTGGGTGCAAGTCAAACATGACATTCGCTTAACCTTTACTTTATCAGGTACTCAATGAATACTAATAATTTTGCAGATCATTGTCGTTGTAGCACATGTCCTTCAGTGTTAGATTGTTTATTAGGCCATATATACTCACTGCAACCTTTTGTTAGGATCACACTTGCAGGTACCCTAAGGATTAATTAGGGGTTTTAAGGTTGCTCTTAAAGGAACTTGATGCTAAAGTTGACCACTGAAAAGTGTATTCTCCGTGACCTTGTTCTTTGAAAAAGGAGGGATAGAAGGATGAGAATATCAAGAAATTGTAGTGCAATTCCTTAGATTTCCGAACCCAATTTTTTGTTGAATCTTTGTGGAGTAAATAATTTTCTTATAGTATTAATTTTGGTCTCCTAGTAATTGAGATAAAAACATCAATAAAAGGCATGGATGGCATGAAGAGTAATCAAGCTTACATCTTTTTAAAGGATGAAATTACAAAATATTTATTATTATTGTCTCTTAGTCAGCCATTGTACATTCTTATTTTGTAGATCTAATTCTGTACTTATAAAAAAGATGTTGCTATACTAATTTTATGGGTTGTCGATTTGTGGGGTGGGTGTGGAGTGTGGACTACTGGTACATCATTTTGTGGATTATTTTCAAATTTATTTGTGATGTTCGTTGACTCAGTGGACATCCCAAATGGATTTGGAAATAACCTCTATTGTGATGTGTTGGTGGCCTACACATCCATTCATTAACTGGCGATACTAATTACTAATCAATATCTCTACAAGAAAAGAAAGGCTACACTATTAGCAAAGAGTACAAGAGATTAGATTCTCGTTTCCTTTTCTCTCCTTTGCGAATTGATAAAATACCCATGTAAATTGTTTATTGATTCTACCCATGTAAATTGTAGAGTACAAGAGATTAGATTCTCATTTCTTGTGGCCCTAACAACTCACTTCACGTATTCATGTTTTAAAACATAGATCCGAAATGGGTGGAATACATGGGGCGAGTGAGCTAGCACTCTCATTTGGGAAAAAACGTATGGAAGTTTGGCTTTGGGTTGTCAACAGGTTGGGGCCGAACCAGGGTCGGAAAAAAGAGCGAAGATTTTTCTTTTGTCGAATGAATTAGTAGATTTTTTTCTACTATCAACCTAACATAAAACCCTCCCCCTTTATTCGGACTGGCAAGGCAACAATGCAATACAAAGTGCAACACGACGGACAATTGAGAGTCGAGAGATCAGAGAGTTGAAGAGAGATGATAGCTGAGAGAGATATCACAGAGTTAGGGTTAGGGTAAGGCTCCTTAAGGGCGTTGGTGGGCTTTATTCTAGAGGGATGTGTTGGTGTTGAATAAATGACCACCATACCCCCCAAAATGTTAACTTCTTAACGGTGTAAAATGTAATTTTAATAATAAACCTATTATACTCTAATATACATATACATACTGAATTCCATATCCATTATATGTATTAGTTAATGGAGGGCTGGGCTCGACACCCTCATTTGAGGGCCGTTTGACAAGCCTAGTTGGGGTATTTTACATTTGGGAAAAACATGTAGAAAATTGTATTTCTTTTACTTGGAAATATGTTTATTTTGTACATTGCAGGGTTTTACTTGAAATCTTGTCTTATTACACCAAATGAGTCGATTACTATTTGGGGTGAGTGGACTAGTACTCCTCATTGATGAAAAACATACAAAAGGCTGGCATAGGTGTATTTTACATTTTTGGGAAAAAGTATACTTTTTTTTAATTCAAATTTTGGAAATACAAGGGTAGTCTTCATAATTTAGGAGAACACATTTAAGGGGTTATTTTAATCATTTGGAAAAGAAGGGTAGTAGTTGTGGAATTTTGGCTGTTTGGAAAAGAAAACCACATTTAGGGGGGTTTCTTCATTTGTAAAGATTCATGTAAGGCATATTTTTGTCAATTTTGTGACAATCATTTTGAAATATATATGTGAGGAGGATATTTTATGCATTTTGAAAAGATCTATAAAAGCTGCTAGCACTTATGTTTCAAATCGTCATTTGGGATATGCATGTAAAAAGGGATATTTTTGTCATTTGGGAAAAATGTGAGAAGGGATATTTTTGTTATTCAGGTACTTTTTTGTCCAAATGATTTGCACTCGTGCATTGTTGCAATGTGAGAACGTTGGTGAGGAAACTACCCAAATTAAATTATATGTTGATGGGCTAGGTTGCCCATTTTTTTTGTTTTATAATGCATTCCCCAAGGCATGTCTAAGACAATCTTAAGGTTTTAATTATGGTCTTTGCATTGTCTCATACGGATTTGGATTTTGTTAGCCCTCTTGCTTTGTCTTAATCGCTTCGTTTTGGGAATATGACAAAGAACTTTAGGTGGGGCACATAGGTAGCCTGTCACAAGGTCTTTTGTTTTATTCCCCTAAATGAGGCGATTAAGATAGATGGCGAGTGGCACTAGCACTCCCCACATGAACTTTGGGATGCATTTCATAAAAAAAGGGTTATTGGTTTGGTCAACTCCTAATTTGAACGGGTTTGGTCATTGTAGTATTTCTTTGCTTGTAAAACCATCACACATAATTCTTTTTTCTTTTATCCCTCCTCAAGGAGGAGGTATGATAAGAATGTGACTTTGCATAGAGATGCTCCTAGGCTCAGTTCCAATAAGGAACTCTTAAATGACTTTTGTTAAAGTTTTCTTGTATGAAGTGACAGTAGGGTTCACTCACCCACTCACTAACACTGACAACGTATAATATGATAGTGACACCTCATAGTAGGCAACATTTTGTCTTCTTCATTTTGGTATTTGCGAAGAAACATCGATGACTTGTTAGTATTAGTGAGTGGGGTGAGTGGTCCCTACTGTCATATAACCTGAGGAAACTTTAATCAAATTCATTTTAAAGTTTTCTTTTTGAGAATTGATCTTATGACCTTTTCACGAAAACACATTCTTACCATTCATCCGTGAGGGGTAGATGTAACCTTCACTTACTTTTATATGTCATGTACCAAAATAATAAGAGGCGAGAGAGGAAGATAGCCAGTACCAAAGGGTAGTCGCACTGTTGTGTCCTAAGAGTATATTGAGAGAGAGAGTAGAGAATGAGATTAGAAGATTAAAATGAGGAAGAGAAATGTGTTGTCTTTTGTAGGGGGTATGGTAGCGAAATTACTACCGTGACCCTATTCAAATACTTTGGGAGGATGAATGGGTAATTTTGTAACTTAATATCAGGTATAACGTATACTTGGTTCAAAATATCAAAGAATATCAACCGTATCAGTCCAATACGTATCAGTTTTTAGGGGTATTGATATATCTGAACACATACTTTTATTTTTTCCCATATATTGATTTCGGATTGGTATTCCTATTTATCGATTGTATCGTTACAATACCTTGATATATATATATATATATATAAATTGATACGTATTCAATACAGATCGATTCTACTTATTTTTTGTATTAATTTTTTTCAAAATGAATATGTATCGGTCGATACTTTTATCATAATAGTATCGGTCGATACTTTTGGTTGATATGATCAATATTGCTATAGAGATTGAGAACTGAATGAAGGCTCATTTGGGGTGCTGGAAAACACTCTTGAATCCTTTGCGAGCCTATTTTCCCTTATTGATTGATGTTTAGGCCTAAAACAACAACTCTATTGTCGATTTTTGATTCAAAAGGTTTCCCCAAAATACCGAAGGTATGTTTAATTTTTTTTAAATTGCTTACATCAATGCAAATAGGTTGTAAGCAACTCAAAATGAGTAAATTTATCAATTTGATGCAAAATACATAGATAAAATCATTTTATTAAGGAAAAATCGACAACTTCTCCTAATTTGTTTTTTTAAAAATCATATAATCATATTTTGTTTTGAAAAATACATTGAATCTAGGGTTGAAAAATGAAATGGGTCAAGTTTATGGATGATCTACAAGATCCATGGATTAGCCTTAATTTATAGAAAAAGATGAGTTTTTAGTTAAAACCTAGTGTGGATGAGCGTAGTCATCTTGAATCATGGTAGTTGAATATGAGAGTGCATTTTCGTCTTACTATGGTTTTGGTCATGATGCACATTCCCACTCATCTGGAGCTTATTGACATGATGCTAAGTCCTAGGCATCGAGTGAATGTTATGGTCAGATTCCATAATTCACAGGTTTGCGCCTAATAGTGATATAGTGTATACTCCAGATGCCAATCAATACCAAATATACATACAGACCCGACCCATATATCATGTTTACATGAGTTGACCACAATTTTGTGATCATGTTTGACATACTTAATCATATATTGCTCTTCATTTCTTGAGCCCCAAGTTTTTGAGTTGACACGTGATTCATAGTGATATTGGGGTTGTATACCTTTTACTATAAGGCTTTAGTATTGTCTTTTGTATTTTATTAAATGTAAGGTTTTCATATTTAGACTGTATTGCTTATAATTGACTACATGACTATGATTTGGTTTTTCATATCCGTTTATCAGTATTTACTTTTTTTTTACTTTATACAAATCTTAACTCGTATGTATGGCTAGGGCTGCACAAAGCCCGATCAGCCCGTTGGTGCGGCTCGGCTCGACCCGAATTTTAGGCTTGAACGGGCCAAGCCAAGCCTCAAAAAAAGCCCGAAAACTCAATCAAGCCGAGTTCGGGCCAACCCTTGTGCGGCTCGGCCCGGCTCGATTGATGCTCGGTTCGGGCTCGGCTCGAATATTATTAAAAAATTAAAAAAATTAAAATATTATATATATATATATATCTTTATTATATATATAAATAATATAAAATATTATTTTTTTTTAAAAAAAGTATTCAAGCTGAGCTCGAGCCAAGCCAAACCCGGCTCGAGCTGGAATCAATTTGGCCGAGCCGAGCTTTGAGCCAGACTTTTGAATTCGGGCCAAGCTTCGGGCCGCACTTTCAAGCTTCATTTCGGGCCGAGTCGGGCTTCAGGCCTAGATCAAATCCTTTCAAGCTAAGCTAGGAAAAGCCCGACCCGAATACAACCCTATGTACGACTATAAATGTAGTGGAGGTTTTCGTTTAGTTTGTTATTAATTTATATTTGCATTAAAAGGAGTTTTATGCAATGTATCCAAGTTTTCCCTTGCGTATCCAAGCATTTGTTAATGTATCTAATCTTATCCACGATACGTTTCAAAAAATCGCTTGACTGATAGACCATTTGATACGAATATTTTAAACCATGAATGTATATATATTGTGTCTTATATTAGTATGCAGTGTAGGAGGGTCAGGCTGTATAGGTTATTTCTTAGGCCCAGTCGTCATGTTAGCGAGCCTATATATTTTGGGCCCAATCGAGTCCGTGGCCTTTAGGGATTAAATAGCTGTCAATTTTGTGGGTCTAGGAGGGTCGAGCCAGGTACACTTAGTGGAGGGTCAGATTGATAAGCCTATCCCTAAGGTGCAGCCTTGGGCCATGCACCATTATAGAAGAAAGGTGCCCCTCAAGCCCCGATCCTAACCTAATTAGTTCAGACTAGGTATTTGTAGCATTTCTCTTTGTTATTTTGCAAAATTTCAAGGGTGGTAAATAAAATTTGGGAGATTGAATGAAAAAATATTTTTAAATTCTCTCCCATTTCTCTTATTTTGGTAATCCATCCATTACTCATGTATGTAAACAACTTATTGATTCAATTTGTGATAAAAAGTACGTGAAGCTTAATATGTCCACCAATAATTAGGGTGCATAATATTTGATTAAACTTTGATATGATTGGTATGGTATATTTGAATTTGATCGAGAATATAGAATTTTGATCCGATTGGAATTGCTTATTAAAATGCTATTATTAATAAAAAAAAAAGTGTGTATATATATGTATTGACTCCCTTTAGTTCATTACCATATAAAAATGGGTATTTTAGTTATTGCAGAGGATAATATGTATATGTATATATGCGTGCTTCTACCATTCACTATGACCAGTGAACTTTGTAATCATCACCATGACATTTTACTCTTGTATTAATTATTAAACTTACTAAATTTAAGGATAGTTTATTCTTTTCGTAGAAGACCAATCATTAAATGTAGGAGATGAGAAGTACAATTTGACTTTTTTTTGAACTTCTTGTTTCTTTCATTTAACGATTTGTCTCCTATGAAAATTTCAAACTACCCTTATATTTTGTAGGGTGCATGGGGTAAAAAAGATTAGTGAATGTTACCAAGTTCACTAGTCTTGGTGCCTGGTGGATGCTAGCATTTTCCCATATTTACATATGTATATATAGATTAGTTGTGAATCTTGTGATCGTGCCTCATTTTGGAAAAAAAACTTTCAACTTTTTCTGTGGTCACAACTCACACCTAAGATGTTTTTTCTTTTCTATCAAATAGGGCGATTAAAGGGAGAGTCAATTACCACTAGCACTACCCATGTATACATACATAGTTGGATTTACTACCATTCATGCAATTAGTGAATTTGGTAACCTTCATTGCTCTCTTTTATCCTTACTCTTTTAATGCAACAATCTACATGCTAGGGCATGTTTTTGATGGGAGCCAGGAGGGATGTGGTGGATAATGTGTTCTTTGTCGTCTTCTTCGCATTTTCTCCCCTTGCATGAAAAGTCATTTTTCCCATGCATCTTGGATTAATGTATTGAATGGGCATTGACAAATTGAGCCGTGACGGTTATCAAATTCACTAATGGCGTGAACTCTTTTTTATCTTATCCATGTATGCTTTGGGGGGAGTTAATAACTATCCTTTTAGGAATAAATTTGAACTCCAAGCGAATTTTTGTCCCATTTGTTTTATGATTATACACAAAAAGCGTATTTTAGTCATTTTCTAGAGGGGAAAGAATGGTTGGAGCATAAATTAAATGTAGGGAACGTTAGAGTTATATTTTCTCTTATCCATTCTTTTCTCATTGAAATGATCTGGTTACTCTTTTTAGGGATTGGTAATTAACAAATGGGGGCAAAAATCACTTGAAGGTTTCTATTAATTGAAACACACTTCGCATACTGTAATCTTTCATGTTAATTTTTTTGCCATTAAAGCACTTATATAAACCAAAATAATAGCAATGGTTTGGTCCTCTTACAGAGTCAAGTCATTAAGAATTGCGCGGTCTTCACTTTTATGGGAGTTATTTTTATTATTTGGCAAAACACATGAATGGGAGAGTATCTTCTCCATTTGGAAGAATACATGTTACGAGAGATGCTTTGTTATTCGAGAAAAATATTTGAAAAATAAAAAATTGGTCTTTCTGCCATTTTGGAAAAGCAAGAGCAAGAGGTTAATTTTTGTCATTTGGGAAACACAAATATGATTATATGAGTGTAATTTTTTTACCCATTTGGGAAAACAGACGTAAGGTTGGTTATTTTTCTGAATTGTGAATAGCAAATGTAAGGGTGACATTTTTGTACTTTCAAAAAATACAAGGGTATTTTTCATCATTTTTGGATGGCACGTCAATGGCTGTGTATATTTATTTATTTAATTTTGGATTTACTTCTAGAAATTATATGAGTAAAAGTATTATATATATATATATATATATTGTTCCAGGCAATCGCCCCCAAAAGTGGCATAAGACTAATGACGTTAGTCGTCAGGTGTGGTTCCCACCTAAAGTCGTTTGTCTGATGCCTTTTTTTTAAGGTGATTGTACGGGGATGCCCCTAGCAACACGCCCCCAATATTTACATTTTAGTTGGTGAGAGGTTCTGAAAGGTGATGCTCACTACAAGTCTACAACTTGTATTATGCAGTCCTTTTAAAAATGAACACATGGTGGGTATTTTTGAATTTCAGAAAAACCTATCCAAGGTGGGTCTCTTGAGAGACGTGACAAAAAATAAGCCCTTATGGAGATGTCTTGGTCGTTTGATTGGATGTTGGAAATGTGACCATTAACTTCTTGGGTTCATCTATGATCTAACCCAACCTAAGTTATAGAAGCCATTGACTTTTCGACGTCCGATTGGACGACCTAGACATGTTCGTTGGGGTTATTTTTTTGTCACATTTCCCTTCCACATTGGATGTGTTTTCTTAGATTTTAAAAGTATTTGTCATGTCCAATTTCCATTAGGGTCGCTCATGATGAGTTGTAATGGGGCAACACCAACTAGAATGTCACATTTTCCCGCTCTCTATAACTTATATTTGCACACACACACACTAATATATGTATGTATGTCTGCATGCGTGTTCGTGTGTATGCATGCGTGTTCGTGTGTATGCGGAATGACTCTTTACGCGTGGAAGGGTTCCATGTTCGGAACGCGTGACCAATGTGGGAACTCTCTATGAAAAGTGATTTTGGGCGTTCTAAACCTTAGATACCAATCTCCTAGTTGGTAACATTAACTCTTATTAATGTTGCCCTAACTAGGGTTTTAATCAAAGAAAGAACTTTCCTTATTACTTTAGAGGTGGCGTACCCCATTGGCGTTATGTTCCCAAATTGAAACACACACACACACACACACACACACACACATATATATATATATCAACTCAAGAGAAGTTTTACATCATTACTGACCTTGTATTAGTTAACATTATCTAATATGCGGATGTTTACGGACAATAATTTTGCTTACTCAGTTTGGGGTCTACATGGACCATTGGCGTTTTATGCAGATTCTGAAATTATAAAAGGTAAATTCTGAAATTACTTATTGAGTCATTTGAGATGATCATTTTCTTTGAGACATGACGTTTTGGTATATATAGACATGATGTCTTCAAATGACTCAAAAAAAGTCATTCAGAGTCTATCTCTTAGTGGTCGGTGTGGATCCCATATTTATTGGTAATATTATTGGTCAACATCCACTTATTAAGGAATGTTGACCAACACAAGGTCTGTTTTGATGTATGCCTGCTCTTGTGTTATTTAAGATTATTATCCTTGCACACACACACACACACACAAGTAGGGAACCATTGATGAGACGACATGTGTAAAGTAAAACAAAAGTAATTTTTTTGGTTTTCTAAAACCCAGTTAAGTCAACAATCACCTTTTTTTTTTTCCAGTTTTCTAAAAAGGTATAGAATTGTCTACTATATAAATAGGTTGGTCTTATTCCTAGAATTTCTGTAAGTTAAATAAAAATCTTGATATTACTCTTTTAATGACTTGCCATTGAAAATTGACGGAAATACCATATTTTCATTTGCTTTATCCAAATACCAAAAGTACCCCTCTTACATGCATTAGATGAAAATATCCTCTTACAGATATTTTTTGAAATGGCAAAAATACTATTTGTTGCATTTATTTTTCCCAAATAATGAAAATATCCTTCTACTTGTGTTTTCCTAAATGACGCCCTGTATATTACCTTTTCTTCGAATGATGAATACCCGTTCTTTCATTGAATCTAGAGAAGATAATGCAACCTTTTTTATTTGCAAATTTGAGACAATGTAGATTCACGAACTAAATATCCAAACGCCAGGATTATTAAACTATAATAAAAGAAAGATTCTATATATATATATGTGTGTGTGTGTGTGTGTTTAACCAAAGCAGAGATAATACAAAGAGAAAAGAAATCAACTAAAAATTACTTTGGGACATGTAGAGTCTGATTGTAGTGGATTCTCGTTTTTTTCCCCCGTAAGTTTTACAATCTATTCTATCATCTCTATTTGTTTATCTGATGTGATTTTCTTGGATCATTTTGTGTCAAATGATTTTAGTTGTTACTTGTGACTTGAGAGAAGTCATCTCCTTGTGAAATATTTTTTGGAGTTTGCGATTTTTTAATAACATAACAAATTTTCTCCATATTTTCACATTGAAACATTACTATTATGCTCTTATTCTTTGAATGTTTTATTTTCATATATTTGTTGTTTATGTACTCAAAATGGAAGACCTAAACGGTATTGTTGTTGGTGTAAATTTGGCTTTATCTTTTTCTTTCGTCAAATATATTGTCCCAAGCTTCTTGACTGCGTTTCTTGAACTTGTGATGTTGGTTGCGCGTTTTAGCTAGAAATGCTATCATGCACCGGTTTTAGTAAAAAAAAAATGCTTCATTGGTTTGGCTATGGCCCTCCTTAAAGCCCCTAATTAGGAGTTTTTGTTCTCCCTAGGTGAACCTTGGGTCACGCTCCATCAAACTGTGAAGGGTGTTACTCTATTGGTGAAACCTTATTGTTGCTTTTATTGTTTTTTTTTTAAAGGTCACATGTAACCTTTTTTTTATAGCTCCCTCAAGGAGAGAGAGAGAGCAAGGATGTACCTTCCCAAGGAGGCGATCTTTGGATCGATTTTGATAAGGGACTCCCAAATGGATTTGGTTGAAGTTTTTTTGGGTGATGTGGCATTAGGGTTCACTCACTCACCCACTAACACTGACAGCTAAGAAATATAATATTGACTCCTTTTAGTGGGCTATATATTTTTTCTCCTCTTTCCGAGAGCCTACGAAAGGGCAATATTAGCCTATTAGTGTTAGTGTTAGTGAATGGGATGAGTGGTCCCTACTGCTACATCGCTTATAGAAACTTTAATTAAATTCATTTAGGAGTTCTCTATATGAGAATTGTTCCTTGGACCTCCTCTTTAGGAATGGCACTCCCTTACCTTTCCTCCTTGAGGGGCAGGTGTATGGTCACATGTATCCTTTACCTAACCTATATTATATCATGTACTGAATAAGTACTGTACATGCTGGCTTATTTGTGGAGCAAGGAGGACCACGAGAGATTTTCTGTTAAGATTCTGTATAATTTGATGCTCGTGCCGGAAGGGGGGATGTTTCCTCATAGGGTTGTTTGGTCTCCAGGAGTCCTATCTAAGGTATCTTTTTTCTTATGGGCAGCGGTGTTGGATAGGATCCTCATTTTAGATCATTTACAAAAGCGGGGTTAGAGTCTGCCAAATAGGTGTTTTATGTGTTTGCGAGAGGAAGAGACGGTGGACCACATCTTATTGCATTGTTCGGTAGTGAGGGAGGTGTGAGATTTTTTCTTGTCTCATCTGGATGTGCCTTGGGTTTTTCCCTCGACCTTGCAGAATTTTTTGGCGAGTAGGCAATGGGAAAGAGGAGAAGGGGTTAGGAAGGTGGTTTGGGGAGTTCTTCCAGGTGCGATTGCTTGGCTTGTGTGGAAAGAGAGGAATGGGAGAGTGTTTGAAGATGTGGTGACCACAGTGCCCCGTCTTTGTGCTCGCATTCGGATGTTTGTATTGGAGTGGGTGGGTGTCATTTGCTCTAGGGAGGATATTCTCAACTTCGTTCTATAGTTTTTGGTAGCCCTTAGGGGTCTGGTATGGGTAGTAGTGTTGTAGGTTGTTGGCGAGCTTGCTTGCTTGTAAACTCAGTGTTTGTTTGGTTGTCATTTAGTAGTGTGATTTTTGCTTGCGTTTTAATAAAGAGTGCTATTGATAAAAAAAAAAAAGAAGAGAAATAATGCTATACAGAGTAGCAAAGACTTCCTTTTAGTACACAATTTTTGTGCTAGGGTGCTTCTTAGGGTGAGATGATCAAGTCATCAAACCTTTATGGAAATCTATCAGGTTTATAGGGCTGGTTCTCAGAGGTACTCTTAAGACTAAATGTGGCCAATAACAAATGTAGTCTTCATAGCATTATTGTTTAAGAAGGAAAAAGGGAGAGAAAATCAATAAATGTTTAGTATAACTATGTACTATAATTGTAATTTTGATCTTTCAATAACAAGGGCAGAAATGTCCATTGAAGATTACTACATTTACAAATGCTGTTAATAGATGCAATACACCTTTTTGATAGATGAAATTACATTTTAGAAGTATTTTTTATTCTAAGAAACAGTGAAATACTGAGGGACAACATAGTCAAAATAAGTTGCACCACAACTATACATTCCTTTTTTGGGTGATGGCGCATGTCTCAAGGCAGGTATAGGGCGACCGATATATATTTTTAATTAAACTTGAATGCCTCTATAATTAGAGTTTCTAAGTACCAGTGTTTAATTAAGATTCTAGGTCACCCTAGGTGTGCCTTGGGGCGCCTGTCATCACACAAAATATGTGTCACTTGGTCTAAGTCTTGCTCTATTTCAATTGGGCCAGTACTATGTAGTATTTTTCTTTTCGTTATCTTGTAAAAATTTAAATGGTAGTTTATATAATCTTAGGAATTGAACGTACAAAATGTTTTTAATTTTCTTGTTAGTGGTTGATGAAAATAATCATTTATGTAAACAACTTTATTTATTCAAAATGTGTGATCAAGAAAGTAATGGTTACCATGTTCGCTAACAAATGGGGTGCATTAGATCTAGGCCTGGATCTAAATGGATATGTGGTAGATTGGATTTGATTGAGAATATAGAAGTTGGATCCAATTAGATTGCATATGTAACATTATTATTAATGAATAGAGAGAGAGAGAGAGAGAGAGAGAGAGAGAGAGAGAGAGAGAGAGAGAGAGAGAGGTTACTACCACCATTATTCGTGCAGATCAGATAACCATCACTAGTTTTTTATTCTGTGAATTCTTGACCTAACACTAAAAATTAGGGTTATTTTAGAGGAGAGGTGAGAAGACAAGACTTTTTGGAGTTTGTTAAGAATAATAAAGTGTAAGAGTAGTGAAGGTTACTAAATTCACTATTCTACGTTATTGTATTAGAGAGAGAACCGGGGGGGGGGGGGGGGGGGGGGTGGTGTTAACTTCTGTTCACGCTTGAAAACAACCTGATGTGACTCTCTTCTCCTGGAACCCACAGGTTTTTAAGATTTTCAATACCCATGTTTTCTGAAGTGACACTTCATTCCACTCCTTTCATTTATACTTCAAGCGTGATTGCTATAATATATACTTCCTCGACCACTTCAAGACAGATCAATCTTAAGTAGATCATTGCTTACTCCCCAGTAGCCCATATGAATCTGGTGACTGTTGGTATGTCTAGTTGGGTGGCGGCTGTTAGGTCATCTATTATGAGTTATGGACACACTAGGCCAAAACACGTGTGCCAGGCCTGCAACCCATCAACCTACTAGCAATGGGGGGGAAAACATAGCATGTCGCAACAAAAGCTTGATTCGAGGCGTCAGCGACCCTTTTATCTTTTTGCTACTCGACTCTTTTTAATGTGGAATACAATTTTTTTTGTTCTCTCACTTCACATTATGCCAACTTTTTTTCAAGGTTACGGTGGTCTCTTAAATCATATGGGTCAGTGTATTCGAGGATCGATCTCTGGCAGCTCTCTAACTCTCTAGATTGATACAAGAAGAAAGGAAACAAAATTCTATGCTCATTGTCAGACTTCACAATAGGTCTCTCTCTCTCTCTCACTCTTTCAGTTTTGCTTGATGTTTTTTCTGGCTTTTGTTCTGTTTTTGCTTGGACTGTTATGAGAAAAAAATGAAAATAAAATATAAGAAGAAAGAGTCAGTGTTGGTACAAGCTAAAAAAATGGGAATAGATATTGATGTAAGGAAAGACGAATGGAGGGACTAGTCCTTCTTGTGAGGGTTGGGACACCCTCCTTTACCCCCCAAAAGGACCGCATGCAACATTCCCTATTACTCCACTATAAAAGAAAAAACACCAATCTAACAATCAAAATTTGAAATAAGATAGTCACCGACTCACTGTACAAACCGAACTCTAATAAAACTTAAAACCACCAAATGCCTGAAAATCACTTATGAATTATGATCTTAGGGGGGGCAGGCACTTAGCATCTTTCTTGGTGATCCATTGATTCTGGAAACAGATCAATCTGGATTTTGTAGAACAATTCTGTTAGGAGAGCCCGTTTTGTAACACTCAATCATAATCATTCCTAGATAATGGAAGCGACAGAATCGAGTTTATAGGGGAAGAAAATTAGGATCTCTCTTATATTATTCTAATCAAATTATCATCCAACTATTATAAGGTCTCATTAACTTGCATAAAATATACATTTCATATTACAAGTTTTAGATATGCAAAATTAAACATGTCATCCTAAAATTAAACATGTCATGCTTTACTTTGTAGGAATCAGAATTAGAATTGTCTAAAATAACATTATATAAGTCTCATTTATACAACATATCAGACTACAACCATGAGGTGTAAAAGTGATCTCATTTGTGTTCATCAAGTAAATGCTGGAACACTGAACCCATCTTAGTTCTAGTCATAGTGCCAAACTCGGGGTTCGGGAATAATTCGGCAAGGGTGAACTTCGGTAAAATTAAAAAATAATTTAATAATTATAATAACATACCAACCAATTTGATTAAAAAATATACAAAATAAGCAGTTTAAAAACAACTTATTCGCATATTTTGGGAATAATACTGTAAATTTGGGAATCCCAAAATTCGCGAATTAACGGCGAATAGTTCGGCAGTACAAAAATGCTCGAATAATTTGTGAATTTTTCATATATAAAAAATGGTATTTTTTGTTACTGGGGTTCTAGTTTGGCGTTGTTGAGAGAAACTATTGTAGATAGAATAAAAGAGATTAGAGAGTGAGATGTAGGGTTTGTTTTAGTTCTTGACGGGGTCTCCTTGCCATGCCCTTTTTCACTTTCGGTTTTTCAATTGAGGGGTGCTGTGGAGCAAGCCACTCTGCTCATAGAGAGAGAGAGAGAGAGAGATTTGGTGGGATGAGGCCCTCGATTACCTCGAGCACATCCTTTTACAATTGTCGTGCAGGAATGCTCCCGCAGAGCCTCTTCTTTTCGTTCCTAAAAGGCGTGGCTGGATCCTTTTTTTTTTATCGATAATGCAAGCAAATATAATATAAGAGAAGCAGGGCCTACACAAAAAGGAAACGCGCGGAGCTCACAAGAACGTGAACCAAAATGTGAAACCTGAAAAAGAAAACAAAAAAACCCATGGGAACCCCTGGACTCCGCCATGTGACCCCTAGACCATATCACCTAATAAGATATCCAAATCCACCCCCGCCTGTCTAGTAGTGCACCAGGCCAAAACCATCGAACGCGTCCGAGTGCAAATGCAATAGAGGGAAGAGGAAGAGTTTTCGAAAACTCTCTTTTTCCTTTCCTTCCATAAAGACCAAACTAAAGCACCTGGCAAAACCATCCAGATAGCTATCCTGGAGCCATTTTCACTTACCACCTCCCAACAGGATAAGAAGGTTTGAAGGGAAGATGGAAAGACCCAAGCCACGCCCATTCGAGACAGGAAGAAACTCCAAACTCCACGTGCTAGAGGACAATGCAAGAGAAGATGTTTGGAGACATGGAGACGTTTCGTTTCTTAAGGCATGCAAACACACTTTAGGTGTTTCTGTTTCTCGGGAATGGAGAATCGTTCCCTAGTTTTGATGCCAAAGCGACTCATTGGGCCCCAAAAAAGATCAAACTTTCTTGAACTTCTTCCCCCACAGTCCGCTCCCCAAAATTTGAGATATTTTTCACTTGTGCTTCTGATGCAGCCCAGTATGAGCTGCAACTTATTCATCTTCATTTGTGTCCTCAAAGAGAAAATAGAAAGGATTTCGACAATGATGATGTTTCAAGAAGCTTTTAAGTGTCCATCAATTTCTTGAAACAAAGTAAACCAAGCTATGTTGCACAGACACGGACACGAGTGTCTATGTCGGTTTGGATATAGGGGATTGTTACAAATCTCTTGTAAAATCCTAATTTCTCACGAGAAATACTGAAAAAACATCTAAAGTTAAAACTCCGTTTTTATCATGGTATTTTAAAAGTCTCGCGAGAAATAGAAGTTACTCTTTTTATCACGTAAATATCTTGAAAATTTAAAAATATTGCAAAAAATACCCAATATTGTTGGTTTGATGAATTTATAAATTGGTGATATTTATTACTATTTTCTGTAATTTTAATTATTATTTTAATAATTGCTAAGATTTAGGCAAGAAATACCTAAAAAAAACTCCATATTTGAAAATCTTTAGAGAAAAAATTCAGCCGATAAAAACCTAAGAACGAGATTTGTAACATTGGGTGTCAGGACACAATGAATCCGAAAAAAGAAAATTAGGGCCTAAGGGACATGGGGGGATATTTTATTTTTTTGTTTAAAAATTATTATACTTTAAATGTTATATATGTAAATAATACTATATAAGATTTAAAAGAAAACAAATTAAATATGAAAGTAAAATTATTGCAAATGATACTAAGTAATATATTACAAACTATAGTTCATCAAACAATTTAAATAAGACACAAATTAAAGTAAATAAACTAATTAGCTAAAGTAACAAACACATAGTAATTCTCAATGTTAATTCTAATCTCAAAGAAAATTAAATTTAAAAGAGGTTTTGTGGCCCGAATTCAACCAGTTAACACCCCTATTCCCCCCCTCCCCTTTTCTATTACAAAGATCAATAATTCCTCATATTCTTTCTCTATTTTTTCTTGTGAAAACAAATTGATCGTGGTTCTTTCCATCTTTCCTACTTAATTTTCTTTCCTGATGACGAATTAAAAAGAAATTGCTGAAAAATATGCTCTAATTATATGCAGTTGTATAATGTGTCTTTTTGTATAATAAACACTAAAAGTTTATCATATGCAGTTACCTATTAGTGTTCTCTCATGAAAATTCAAATGGAATATGGTTACAAGGGCAATTCGAAAGGCAGCTTGATTGTTCTAGAAGGTTTGGACCCTAATGGGAAGATTTCACAATCTTGTAGAAATGGAATATGGTTACAAGGGCAATTCGAAAGGCAGCTTGATTGTTCTAGAAGGTTTGGACCCTAATGGGAAGATTTCACAATCTTGTAGGTTGCTCTCGTATTTGGAGGGACTAGAATTTTTAGTTGAATCATGGCGGTTCCTAGGCATAAATACGTGTTTTATGGAGATGACATGTTCCTGTCATGCCAATAAATAACAATTGGGTGATCGAATGTTCCATATTCTCTTCAAGGCAAATTGATGAGAAAAGCGGTTTGCCTTGTTCTTCTATGCTAGCTGAATTGTATTTGCATATCTATGAAACTCATCTAAAAGCATGTTAGCTTGCCTCATCTCTTATACGTAGGGCTATCAACGGATTTGGATAATGTCCGAATCCGATCCAAATCCGTTTCTATTTATATGGATAATATCCGATTGCATATTTGACGGAGCAAATCTGAATTGATGTTTTAGTATCCGTTTATAAACAGAGCGGATTCGGATAATGATATATCCAATCCGATAAACGACTGGTACTGTATATAATATCGTTACTATATTTACTATTATTATTTTTTTAATAATCTTTTTACATAGCCTTAAAAGTAATACTTCATTTCTTAAGAGGTCAAAAACATAAATTTATAATTATATGATAGAAAATATATTATTACTATTTTTGCTCATTGAAGTGGCATTGGAGGTTTGCTGCCAAATTTAACGGAAAAATAATACCTTGTTTAATATGTGGTCAATTATATTTTCTTTTTTTATAAAACATTTTTGATTGATTCCAAATCAGTATTGAGGGGCTTTGGCGGTAGTGAATGAGTTCTAAGAATCATCTTTTACAAATAATTACCAACATGATCCCTGTTCATCAGAAAACCACCACCATCTTCTTGTGGGTGAAGTAGAGATGGTCATTATTTTTTTTTGGTTGTTGGATAAAGTGCAAGGTGGGATTCCAAACAGAAATTAAGTGAAAAAACCATGACTGAAAAAAGGAAACTGATGTATAGAGTTAAATCATAGAAATAAAATCGCTGAAACCGATGCGAAATGGACGATATATTTAGGTTTCGGTAACCTCCTATACAATATTTATAATGATACGAAAGTTATTTATGTTCTCATTCATTGTGTAAGTGTAAGTCTGAATTGTGTTTGCTATTTTGTTTTTGAGTTGCTTCTCATGACTTTATATTTGGTAAATTTGGTTCCTGTAACTTATTTGATATTTTTTGAAAGAAAGATTATTTGTATCGTCCGAAACCTATACGTATAGGCTTTGGTTGAGAGTTGAGACAAATACATCCTCCGAAACTGTATTTTTAATCCTTAAGTTAAATATAGTAAGTTAAATATAGTGAAGTTGATGTTCCACTTCTATGAGGGATTCAAGAGAGTTTCATCCTCGCCTAGAACACCTAATGATGGAGGGGCGCCACATAGAAAAGACAATAGATGGCACACCTCACAGTAGGTCAGCTAAAGTCATGTAATTTATATAAAGATTTTGTAACGCTTAGGTAGGTGTTATTGAAACTTTGCCACACATTTCGCCAAAATCATGAACTTCTTGCACCTAAATTGGATATCATTTTAGTGGCTACCGAAACCGACACTTTCCACCAATGTTTATCGAAACGAGTCAATTGTTTAAACCACCGTAGGTAGGTTTAGCGTCTGTACCATTGAAATGGAAGCGTTTCGTAAGAAATATAAAGAAATGTGGTGGGAAATACTGTAATTTTGATGTCACATTTAAGTTTTCTGTCGGTATATAGGATATATGTCGATGTTTGTAAACCATGCTTATATCTTTATGAATTTCTTCTTGCTCTTTTTCTACTCTTTGGATGTAAATGTAACAGAGTTATATTTTTTTTATTTCTTTACCAGTCTACTTGGGGACTCCAAATCCCAGCTTGCCAATAATAGAAAGGAAATTGTTTATACAAATAAATATAATTGGAAATTGTAGACCTTGAAAATTATTTCTTAGAAAAATTGTTCACAACCAAGAAGCACATTTGTCCATGAACACACTCTTGATGGCATGGTTAGTACTTAATTGAATGTCATACGTTTGCAGGTCGTTGACGGAGAATATGGACTAAGGAGTGGAACCACCCTCATTGTTGACCAGTATTCTTGTTTTGGGGTGCCTTTATCCTCTACCAAAGGAATTGATACTGAATGGTGTAAGGTCAAGACATGTTTGAAGCTGTTAAAGCCTTATAGGCATGAAGCTTCTTTTGTTTATGGGTTATGGATGGCAAGGGGTTCTCTTTTCCAGGTTCTGGAAATGGGGTTGCTGGCCCCATATCTAGTAGTATACCTTGACATACCTCGAGAGGTAGTTGGTAGTTGCCATCATGTTTATTGTTGAGATTAAAGGAGGATAATTTTTTTTTTCCGAAGGAAGTACCTAGGATAAAGAAGGAAAAATCAATTATCGGTGGTTGGATCATCTGCTTAAATTTGTGTGCCCATGCATGTGTCCCATTGGTGGTTTAGACCCATGGTATTCTAACGAGGAATAGCATAATAACAGTTCCACCAGGATCCACTACTTCTGGATCAGGGATCATGAATGTTGAAGTGAACATCAGGGTCCCCAATTGTAGAGCTGGGGAGCCAGGGGAATAACATAATCATTAATGGTATCTTGCCATTTGTTTCTCTTTGATGTATTACTTCATAACCATTTGCATGTTAATAGTTTGTAGAAATTCTAACTTTAATCTTATGGAATTGAAATATTTCAGAAAGCGGCAGAAAGAGGTTGTGGAGGTGAGAGATATGAGCAGCTCAAGTTTCGAAGAAAAGTTTCCCAACACTACAACATCCTCCATAATGCTAACTTGGAAGGTAAATTTCTGGTTCATATAGCCCTTGTCTATTGCTGAAGACTTGGGATCTTCTCCAGTTGGTGCTGGCGAGGAGGCCGCCAGCATCCACTCCAAAGGCGCCACGTATGCACTTTGTCAGATAATCATGTTGGCTGATATGCACAACACCTTTGTAGGCGTGCGGTGTACGTACGCTGGAAAAGATCCCAAGTCATTGCTGAAAGGGAATAAATAGGTGTTGCCTTGTAAGCAAAAGTGCCTTAAAGTCCATCTGTTTGGGATCAGTGTCAGTGTGCAGGTGCCACTTTGGAACCTGCCACTGACAGGTCCAGGCCTCACCATTTGTACCATAATTCTGTATTAGCTTCTTATTAGTTCTCTTAGATTTTGTTTACTTCGCTTGAAAGGGCAGATGAAAATAATCCAGTGGTATCCAATAATGACAAAAAAATTGCCAAAACAGTGAAGTTGCCGTAAATTTTCTGCCTGCCAATAACTGAAAGATCTTTATCTCAAACTCTGGCCTGACACTGTAGATCCATCCTGATCCTGCTACAGAAATCAATTTCTTTTTCCGCGTGTCCACTTTTTTCTTTCTAGGTGACTAGAATCTGAACCCTAGCACAAAGCTAGTTTGTATGTAAATATAGAGCCAAGTAAGTGCCTTTTTTATATAATTTTATTTTTTATACCGTAGCAAGGTTTAAAATTTCGAAATTTCGGTCGATTTCGGATGTCCCATTCGAAACGAAATTTCGAAATTTCGGCCGAAATCTCACCGAAATCGTATTTAATAATAAAATATTATTCCGAAATTTGATCCGAAATATTCCGAAATTTCGAAATATTTCGAAATTTTTATTTTTTATATATTTTTATATAATATTAATTATATATATATTATTATTTTATTTTTAAAATTAATATATAAATTTTTCGAAATTTCACGAAATTTCAGTAAAAATTTCGAGATATTTCGGAATATTTCGAAATATTTCGGAATTTTAATTAAAAATAATTTTAAAAAATATTTAAAAATAAAAAAAAATCAGATTTCGGCCGAAATTCCGAAATTTTCGAAATCCGAAATTTCACCCGAAATTTTCGAAATTTCGACCGAAATCTGATTTCCGAAATAAACTCAATTTCGATATCGGTGGGGTTGTCCGAAACCAAAATTTCGCGAAATTTCACGAAATTTCAACGAAATTTCAAACCATGTACTGTAGTGCCCCTTGTTGCTCCTTGTAAGGTATTTTTCTTCCCCAATGGCAGATTTTTGATGCCTGCCTCCCCATGCCAAAAAGGGTAAACTCTCTGAATTCTAGTTAAAGTTCTTTGTCTTGATAGTGATGCAACATGCACATAAGAGTATATCTGGGGTACTTAATGTTGGGATTGTGGAATAGGGACATTATCTACAAATAGCGCAATTGTAGGTGTGTGGCATGGGCATCAAGGTGGCTCTAAACAATCAGTGGGGTGGGCCTCACTGAGGACATATTACACATGGTTATCAAGGATACTATGCGACTTGAGGCGACATACCCCATAGACGCCTGAGGCAGTAACCTGAAGCTCCCGAGGCGTCGCCTGATGAACTTTTTGTTGTAGAAATTGCCCCAAATATGAGATTTATGTATGATGCATTTCTTTTAAGGGACCATGCAATTTATATAAGTTCCAAAATTTTGTCAAGATACACTTTAATAGAATCATCCTTAGAGATAGTTTTAGGAATAATAAAGGGGGATTTCAAGTGTTGAGAATAAAAAAATGGAACAAAAAGAACAAAGTATACAATGACTGTTGAAAGGAATGAGAGGGATAAAAAATAGAAAAAAACAATAGCTTAAAGTGACAGTTGAACATAGGAGCAAGGTTATGAAAATCGACAATATCGGCGATATATCGCCGATATTTGTCGTTGTCGGTCATGGCCGACATGCCTACACACTGGATAATGTTTTTTACTTGTTATCGTGAGTTATCGTCGATATATCGACGATATCGGCGATATATCGCCGACAACACACCGATTTCGACCTACAAAAGTTTTTTTAAAAAAAAAAGATTCCGATCACGGGAAAGCAACGTCTACCCTCTTATGTAGATATGCAGGGCTAGGGCATCCATCCAAAACACTCAATCGTGAACAGAAGACCCGTGACAGTGTGGGTTCTTCATTCCGTTTCTTTAAATCCCACTAATCAACATCCAAATTTCAAAAAATCGAGAGATTTGAAAGTGGAGATTGAATCTTTATTTTGGATTTAGAAGGAAAAAAAAAAAGGGATTCAAACTTGAGAGTAGAGAAGAAGAAGAAGGAAGAAGAAGGAAGAAAAAGGAAGAGAGGTCAGAGGTGTACCGTGGCCATCCACCGTTATCGTTGCCGTTTGCCTTCGCCGTTGTCGACACCCAAGCATCGCAGCCAGGTTCCTCCCTCTCTTTCTCCTTTCCGAGTTCAGAGTTCCCTCTGTTTCCTTTTTTTTTTTTTGCCTGTATGCTGAAATCGTGAAATGAGGACAGTGAACAGTATGTTTTAACTTAATACCCTAATAAGGGTTATGTTAGCCTCACTCTATTAATATCACATGAACCTTTGTTTTAATTTTAAACCCTAATAAGGGTTATGCTAGCCTCACTCTATGAAATCACATAGCCTTTGTTTTAACTTTAAACCCTAATAAGGGTTATGCTAGCCTCACTCTATGAAATCACATAACCTTTGTTTTAACTTTAAACCCTAATAAGGGTTATGCTAGCCTCACTCTATTAAATAACATATTTTATTTGTTTTAACTTAAACTGTAAACCCTAACAAGGGTTATGCTAACTTCACTCTTAAATAATATTTCCTTTTATTTGTCGTTAAGTGATTTAAACCCTAACAAGGGTAATACTAATTTCACTCTTTGTTTATAAAATCCCCTTTTAATTGTTTTAACCTTTAAGTAGTTTAAACTCTAACAAAAGGTGAAGGATAATACTAATTTCACTTACTGTTAATAAAATCCCCTTTCAATTGTAACTTCACAAGAGTAATGCTAGGGTTAAATTGTTTTAACTTCACAAGAGTAATGCTAGGGTTAAGGACTTAAGGGTTTAAACCTAAAATTAAAAAGGTAATACTAGTTTTACTCTTTTTAAAAATTAAAAAAGATGATAGAGTTTTTTCCTTATATACACCCACGGTTCTTTGGGAGACCCAAAATACACCCCATTTCAATTTTTTTTTTCTTTTTATACACCTAAACACATTTTAGGTCATTTTTGCCCTTATATATATCAAAAGATGAAGTTTAAAATTCAAATGTCAAGATGTGGATCAATCTTAGGGTTAGGGTTCAGATTTTATCATTACACAGATAGAAGATAACAACCAAGAATAATAATACAGATAAAAAGGCAACAGAAATTCAGGTCTTAGGAGACTAAACATATCTAACCGGTCATTCGTCAATAAGCATAGATTAAACAAATTCCCTAAAAAAAAAAGCATGAATCAAACAAATAAAACACCAATAAGCATGAATTTTTAAAAAAAATTCACTATGTTGAAACATAATTCTTCATAAACAAATTATGCCCATATGGTTTATTAAAAAATTAATAATTTTGTAATAATATTTTAGAAATTAAAAATTATTTATAGGTTAAGATATGCTCATAAGGTTTTTTTTTTTAAAACATACTAACACTTTGAGTCTTCGACCAATCATAAGTATTTCAAATTTTCAAAATAATTAACATGGATAATCATTAAAAAAAAAGGCGATAGGAGTTCAGAATTTTTATGTTTTTAACTTGATTAAATTTTTTAGTGATCCACTGTGCAATATTTTTTATATTGTAAAAGAATTAGCCCGAGTAATTCCACCACTCTATAATTTGTAAAAGAAATAAGTTGTCCGATGTATTTTGTTTTTCGACATAAAAGTCTTACTTGATTACATTAAACTTGTAATCACCTAAATAACACTCAATATACCTAGATTACATCAAAATAAAATTTCTAGATATTTAAAACTTAAACAAGAGTCCCGCACATTAAAATAAAATTGCATCTTCTTTTTACATAATTACATCCACTTCATAGTCAAATAAAATTAAATCCACTTATTTTTACATAATTACATCCACTTCAGAGTCAAATAAAATTAAATCCACCTTTTTGTACATAATTACGTCCACTTCATAGTCAAATAAAATTATATCAACTTCTTTTTACATAATTACATCCACTTAATTGTCAAATAAAATTACATCAACTTCTTTTTACATAATTACATCCACATCATACTCAAATAAAATTACAGTCGTCTTCATTTTCTCTTGATGCAAGATCTTCGATCATTTAACCATCTCCTCTTATTTCCATATTGATTCGGTCCTGTAAAAACATTCAGCTCATCAATTGCATATAAAAATAATTTGAAAAACTAAATTAAAATTCAATTATTTATCATATAGAAATAATTTGAGCAACTAAATTAAATTTCAATTATTTATCAACTTTAATGCGCATTTATAAGTTTTTCATATTTCTAAAACAATTAACATGGATAATCATTAAAAAAAAAATCACAAGTTTTAATACTTAATTATATTATGTGTTTGACATTAATATTTATTACTGATCCACTAGGAAGTATTTTTCATTATGGTACGGGACATAGGCTGGTCGCATGGAAAACCAATGGAGGGGAACAAGTTTGGATCAATATGTAATTATTGTGGCAAAAAAATAAGGAGCGGTGGAATTACCCGGTTAAAGTGGCATCTTGCTGGGGGTGATTCGAATGTGGCAGACTGTCCAAGTTGTCCGATGGAGGTCAGACAAGCTATGAAGGCTCACCTTACCACTGGGGCTAGAGAGAGGCAGGAGCATGTCGCGCAACAAAAGGCAATCCGTGAGGAATTGGGACGTGGTCTACAGCCACTAATAGATGTGGATGATGATGACGAAGATGATACTTTATACCCAATCGACTGTATTGGAGTTGACGAGAGGGTAGCATATCGACAAGCCTATCGTCAATCTATGCGCCAACAGTGGGACAGGGATCAGGAGCGTTCATTTGCAGCACGCATGCGGCCTGCCGATTTCAGAGGTAGTGCTGGAGCAGGACCATCAGGTTCGACTAGAAGGAAATCTGATTTTGGGACTGGGACACAACCACATAATATGTCTGGCCGCTCCCAGAGCATGAAAGTCCCAGATCTGCCACATAATTCATTTATGTATAAAAGTCGAAATGCAAAACAGAAGCGGTTGAAGGAAATGTGGAGTCGGGGAAGTCTGGTGGAAGCGCTTGGAACAGCTGTATCCAAGTTTTTTATACATAGTCATGTGCCTGCTAATGCTGCCTCAACCCCACAGTTTAAGAACATGATTCACGAGGCAGAACGGGTTGGGCCGGGGGTAGAGCCTCCTTCTCCATATGAGATTACAGGTAAATACTTAGATGCAGAGGAGAAGGAGATGAGAGACTATATTGAGACTCTAAAGCCAACGTGGTTAAATTTTGGTGTCACTATTATGTGCGATGGTTGGACAGGACCCACTAGGCTTTCGATCATCAACTTTATGGTGTACAGTTAGGGAATGACAATATTTTTCAAGTCCGTTGATGCATCTGACAATATAAAAGATGCAAAATATATATATGACTTAATGAAGGGTGTTGTAGAGGAAGTGGGAAAGAAATATGTAGTCCAGGTGGTGACTGATAATAGGAGTGCCTTCGTGAAGGCTGGGAAGATACTTATGAAAAAGTATCCCCTATACTGGACCCCTTGTGCAGCCCATTGCATAGACCTGATGTTACAGGCGATAGGAGAAAGGAAATCTGTGAAAGAGGTTATTGACGAGGCAAGAACGGTAACCAACTTCATATACAACCACAGTTGGGTTCTAGCGAAGATGAGGGCTTTGTGTGGTGGTGAAATAGTACGGCCAGGGGCGACGCGTTTCGCTACCAATTTTATTGCCTTAGAGAGTTTGTCCAAACATAAAATTGGACTAAATGCATTGTTCACTGGGACTGATTGGGCAGAATATGGACAAAGGCGCATTGTTTTGGCAAAAAAAGTTGAGGACATTGTCCTTAACAACAAATTTTGGGACAAAGTGGATAATACGGCTGCCATACTAGAGCCTATTTACCGTGTTTTAAGGGTGATGATGCAGATAAGTGGCCGACTATGGGTTCTGTGTACGAATTAATGCGGGTAATGAAGTTGTCGATAAAAAATGTGTCCCCTCGTGGATACAAGTGGGTCCACAAGATTATCGATGCTCGTTGGGATAAGACAATGGAGCATCCCCTTCATGCTGTTGGTAAGTTTGATGTTTATTAGATGTTTACATTGAAGTTATTGCATGCTTGTAATGCTAATTGCATGTCGTACAATTTTCACGTTTCAGCATATTATTTGAATCCAAAGTATCACTATAACCACAAATTGGGGAATCGGGATGACTTAATGAAGGCTGTTCACGACGTCTTCGAGACGTTGGACCTGAAGAGTAAGAGAAAGGGAGACTTTGGGAATGAGGTGAAATGTCTTTATCTCGTTAACTATAGCATATTTATGTGCATTATTGCATTCTAATATATTCTATCTAATTGGAACATGTTTTCTCAAAATCTATAGCTAGTGCGCTTCAGGGATGCGCGGGGGAGCTTTGGAAGAACTGCTGCTAAGGAGGGAAGGCCTATGATGACGCCGTGTGAGCAATTTCTTCCCAATAAAGTAATTGTATTTTATTTCTCTACATCAAAATATATATGAAACTAATGGATAACATCGTTTAATTGTCAGCTGATTGGTGGCAAATGTACGGAACCGACTGTCCGACCCTCAGAAAATTGGCGGCTCGTGTGTTAGCACAGACTGCTTCATCTTCAGCATGTGAGTGAAACTGGAGTACATTTGCCCTCATCCACACAAAGCAGCGGAACCGACTTGGCTACAAAAAGCTGCAAAAACTGGTCTTCTGTCACTATAATATGAAGCTGCGACTCAGGCAACTACAGATTGATACTGGGAAGCAACCTGAGCAGGATCCTTTAGACCTAATGTTAATCGGTGCCACTGAGGATCAAGATAATCCACTTTCTGAGTGGGTTAAGGTTTCATCACTTGATGAAGATGATGGGCGTCCGAACGCAGTTATAGCTAGCGCGGCCATTGAGATGGGCATCGATGTAGAAAGGGTTATTGCTACAGAAGTGGGGTCTAGCACTAGCGGCAGCAGGAGCAGCTTTAGCACAGAATCATTTGATGAGATGATCAGAAGTCCAAAAGGTCTTGGGACTTCGGGTGTAAGAACCGCTGGGACAAGTAGACTGTCCAATAGTAATAGTGAGGGCGGTGATGAGTCTGATGACCATGATAAGAGTGACGGAGGCGGCGACAGTCCTGGGGATGGAGGTAACATCGGAGTTGAACCAGAGCAAAGGCCTCTGAGCCCATTCACCGCAGAGGCTGACTTTGACCATGCCACACAGGACCAAGATCATGGTGCCCGACCTTCACATCCAGCAGAAAGCCAACCGATTCATTACGTCTCTCGTCGGGGAAGCCAGGGCAAGGGCAGGGGCAGGGGCAGGGGTCAGGGCAAGGGCAAGGGCAAGGGCAAAGAATGAGATGTGGGACACGATGCATGGTTTGGGGGCACGGAACATTCGGGCTCTAGTTCCAGAGGGTCTCAACATACATGGTTCTCTAGCCATGACCAGGATACACAGTCTCAGACATCAGGCTCTCAAGAACATAGTTATTCACATTCCACACATGATCAATATCCTTATGGATATGTCTCAGGATATGAGCCACCTCCATATGGGTATGGAAGAGACAATTTCCAAATCCCAGTGTCTCTGCCAGTTGTGCCCAATCACCCACAGTATCCACCAATGGGCGTATTACTACATCTTAGCCCAGATTACTACCAACATTATGTACATGAGTATACATCCATGTACCATAATGTGATGAATTGGGCACAGTATTGTACGTATGTGGAGAATCAGCACTATAGCCAGCCAAGTCAAGACAGAGATGATGACATCGAACCTCCGCGTAACTCCTTCTGGTGGTAATTGTAGGTATTTTGGTGGGTTGTATTATGTATGTTTGTGTTATTATGAATCTTATAAATTATGCATTTATGATTGATTGATTCATGAATGAAACATGAATCAATCATACATTATTGTCACTCGTCAGCGCACATCTTTGCTCTCTTCTTATTGTATTTCTTATATACATTGTTGATTTTTTAAATGTTTTTATTCTAAAAGGTGTATTAACATCTATTTTAACATTTCCTGAATTTTCAATAAAAAATTCCATGTTCTGCCCTATTTATTACCATTTTTTCTAAAAATCACCGATAAACGATATATCTTCCGATATATCTTTTTTCCGCGGCTTCGACATGTCGAGCGATATCGACATTTAGAACCTTGCATAGGAGGGAGAGAGAGAGAGTAGGATTGAATAAAAAAAAAAAGCCCGACAGTCAATGCGACGGTGAACAAGGAAGAGAGACGAGAGGGAGAAAAGTAATAAAAAAAATATAGTTAGTAAAATATTTATAATTATGGGGCTGCACGCTTGCACATATTTAAATTATGAAAGACCCTCTTAAATATGAATCTATGAGAGTTTTGGAACCCTGGAGAGAATTTGGGACATTTAAAAGCTTTTTTTTGTTATTGGGCCGCCTAAGTCCAATTATATGTATGATCGCCTAGGCGATGCCTTTAATAACCATGCAAAAAAATTTGAGGGGGACCATATGGTTCACCTGCAAATAGAGGGAAGAGAGACCAATTGGTCTATCCATTGAGTTATAGAGAGGATATGCTAACAGGAGGGAAACATAGAGATGATCAGTTAACATGAGGGAAACATATTTGACACCGTTCATCTCTTCTCTCTTCTTCTATCTGCAATTTTTTTTATTTACCCTAACATATTATATGGTAAAAGACATGAGAAGTTTATAAAATAACATCATTTCTTGTTTACCAAACTACATATTCAAGTAAACTTTTTATATCCTTAAAATAATAATTATATTATATATATTAGATTTTTAATAATGACCGCGGAACGCCTAGGTGGCCAGTCACTTGAGTCTAGCAGATTGCTTGGTTGCCTAGGCGATGCCTTTAGCAACTATGATATTCCATGACAAAAATTTGAATCTAACATATGATTGTAACCATTGAAGGCCATAATTACAGTATATAATACTTGGTTTGACCATATCTATTGATATTATGTATTAGCTCCATTACATTGTCACATTTGGGCATGCATACCTGTATTTAGTACATGTGGGGTACATGAAATGCACCAATATTCACGTAACAGGTGGATTTTCTATGTATTGACACATGGCTATCTATTTTTGCAAATAGCTTTTGGAGATTTTTAAGGACACTTTCATCTGAAATTATGTAAGCCTTTGTGTTCTTGAGAAAGTAAACTTCTTTGAGTACCTATTCTAGCTTGGGTCGATTAATGCGTATTTAAACTGCCATTGGTGCACATTTTTAGGACAGCAAATTTATTTTGTTCAGTTGCAGAAAGGGCCTTTTCTGGGGTTGGATTCACTCAGTGCAGCACCCTTGCAGTCTTAGTGATCCAACATCACCAGCTTGCTTTGTTTCTTATAATTTCATCTGGAAGATCTAAGATTTTTGTTTTGCAGGAACTTATTGGTAGTCCTGGGCCAATTCAACATAAATCTTGTGAAGATGCTGTGACCAGAAGATAAATAAAGACCGCAAGGATTCTTGATCTGATTTCAGACTGCTCACATAAAGTTATAATGGTCTTTTAGTCTTCTCTTTGATCTATTGGTAGAGTTTTAATGCTGAATGTTCCCTTCCCCTTGTTGGCCACCCTCAGGGATTTATCCCTACTTGCTCCTGTGTGTTTGGATGGAGGGGTCTGCATGTGCCTGGGGGATTATTTGGGTGCTTTAAGAAGCCCGGACACCCTTGTTACCCCCCCCCCCCCCCCTCCCCAAATGCTGAATATTAGGCCTGGTTGAGGTTGGACTGGATTATATTATGCAATTATTATCTACCGGAACATGGTATGGCGAAGGTAGATGCAAGAAAAATGTCATTTACTGGTTTGGTTGAAAATGAAATAACGCTGTTAATGGTGGTAGCCTTTGACAGTTTGCCGTTAATGCTTGCTGTTTTTTTCCATCATTTTGAAATGTGACTAGGGTTATTTTTGTTTCTTTAATAATTTTATGTGAAGATGGATATTTTTATTATATTTAAAATACATTTAAAGAACTGATATTTTACAAGAAAATGACATCCAAGTTTTTAAAATGATGCCGTTTTCCCAAAAAAGCTCAATTTTTTGTAAAATATTTTTTACTCATAAAAATTTTTAGGTTTTATAAAGTAAGATTTTTTTTTGGTGAATTTCACTGTTTTTCTCTTGATTTATATTTAAACAAACTAAGCTTAAAAGGAATTTTTTTTTTCCATTAACCGATTGAATCTAGAGGATGGAATCTGGCATAGTACTGGACAACAATGACTAGTCATTGGCCATGAACCTGAGAGAATTTGATGCTTTTGATGAGGGCCATTAAGTAGTAGTGAGCTTTGGATATTTTGGCCTCTAGTGATGTATGAGTATAGGATCCAATGGATCGGTTCAAGATCTGGATCTGATCCGAATAGATTGGATCTTGATCATAGATCAGTCAGTCAGATACAAATACGAGACATTGAATCCAATTATGGTCTTACTGAATTCTGATTCATACCGATCCGATTAAAATATGATTTGATTACATTATTATATATATTATGAATAGTTATAAAACTTTATATATATATATATATATATTACAGAACTATCAATAATTTGTTTTTAATTAAAACATTAATTTTTAAAGATATTAACATTAATCGGATTGAATTTAAATTTTGTATATACAATTGGATTCAAATTGGACAATTCAGAATCGAATGGATCTCGAATCGAATTCGGATATGTTGGATTATTTTAATCAGATTCAGATATAGCTAGATTTCCATCGATACTAGGTGGTGGTAGAGTCCGTTGTTTAAGACGTGTGCTTGTCAGATTCTAATTAAATCCCTTAAGTGGCGTGGATCGGATTTTATTAGCCAAAATTAATTGTGAAGAATTGATGGTGTAGAAATTAATTATCAAATAATCACTTTTACAAATAATAATAGTGTGGAAATATGAAGTTGAGTCTCTTAACTTTGTATTCGATGAACACTATTATTATTTCAAGCCTATTATGTGCTGTGTGTGGTTAGTTAAAATTATCAAAATAATTATTATTTGTAAATGTGATTATTTGAAAATTAATTTCTACAAAATTAATTTTTATCACAATTGAAGACTCAACTTTTTCTACGAAATTAATCCTTATCACAATTGATTTTGACTAATAAAATCCGATCAAACGCCCCATTAAGATTCAAAACGATTTTAACCTGATTAAATCGCTTAAAATAAGGTGGCATTTGGATTAGATTCCCCTAACACTATTATTTGAAAAAGTGATTATTTGACAATTAATTTTATAAAATCAATTTTATTAGAATTGATTTTTGACTAATAGAATCCAATCCAAATGCCACATAAGCCTCTGCATCCAGCTGAGTGTCATTGGGCAGTGGGCAAGGGCCTCGGATTGTCACTGGCGAAGCTAGAAATCCCTCTCGGGCAACCATAGAATTGGGGACATATGGCGATAAAAAGGTGAGAAGTCATTTCATTTTCTCCCCATGATTTTGATTTCTCTCCCACTTGATATCTCTGTCCCTTTATGTCAGCACCTTATCGCCATGTGTCATATAGTGTGAGGTAAGAATTCAAGGATCAAACATCCTTTATTCCCATGATTTTGACTTCTCCATCACTTGTCCCTATTCTGTGGCTGCCCCAGACAAGGGGTTTCTGGCGCCAGAGACAATCCGAAGCCGTGAGCACTCTAGGGTTGCGATCTATGCCTAACTGAAATCAAATGGAGTGAAGCACTGAAGCGGTAGTGAAGCTGTAAAGTAGCAAACTAAACAACTAAAAGGACATTGACGTAATTCTTGAGGAAGTTAAGACCAATAACTTGGGCTCTGCCCAAACCCTAATTCATTAGGGCTATAAATTTGACAACGCCACCCACATTTTTCCACAACCTTCTATAGAAAGCATTTTATCTGATGCTATTTGCAATCTATAGAAATCATTTCCTCTTAATAACTTCTTTGTTTCTGCTTTGATCAAAGCAGAGATGACTCGACGAGAAGCGAAATCAATTAAATAGGAGTAATTTTTGGACATGCGAATTTGGATTTTCCTTGTAAGTTCTACATTACATTTTATTTTCTCTATTTGTTTATAGATCTTTCGTTTCTTAGATTGTTCTTCTGTAAATTGATTTTAATGGTGAGAGCAAAACCTGTCTCCTTGCTGAAGATATGTTTGAGTTTTTTTTCCCTTTCAATTTTCTTTATATTTTCATATGTAATGATACGATTCTTGCGATCGTACGATTCTCAAAGGTCGCGAAACAAGAAAAAGAGATAAAAGATTGAGAGAAAAGGCCGATTCGAGGTGGCCGAATCTCCTAAGTTCACTAAGAACAATGATAATTCAACTTGCAGCTCTTCAATGGAGCATTACAATTTATTAGCATTCTCATGCCTACAATTAAGAAAACAAAATAAAGTTAATTTAGCATTGCTAACCGAGAGATTAAGAGGGTCATTGATTGCTGGAGAGGTTTAAGGAATGGTGGGTTGTAAGATATGGTTACTGGGAAGATATTATGGGTTTTGACTTTTGAATGATGATAGGATTGGTTAAAAGAGGAGGTAGGGGGAGCACATATGGAATGTGCATGGATGGGTATGTAGGAAGGTATTCAGTGTAAGTTGGGTGTATGGGATTATGGTGTATGGACGGAAGGGGTCTCGGTGTACATCATTTCTTAGCATGTGCCTGTTTTGATGTTTTGTGACTAATGAGTTAATGGTCGGTTAGAGTTAGTAGTTGGTTATAAGGAGTCTTATTTTTAGCTATGAGTAGTTGTTGGTTAGGAGAAGGAGATGTATTTAATGCATTATTATAAATGGAAAAGTAAGTAATCAATTAAATCAAAACGTTAATCTTAAAAGAGGCTAGTTTCCCTCAAAGAATCTAGAAGTTACATAACATTGGGAGGTTAGTTTCCCTCGAAGAAACTACAAATTACGTAA
The DNA here is from genome assembly GCA_015143295.1 of Tetracentron sinense. Taxonomy (NCBI): domain Eukaryota; kingdom Viridiplantae; phylum Streptophyta; class Magnoliopsida; order Trochodendrales; family Trochodendraceae; genus Tetracentron; species Tetracentron sinense. The sequence goes on from CM026573.1 coordinate 13,612,469, forward strand.
TATTGTTACAGAGCGGATGATCCTATTTTAAGTCATGTGCACTTATACTTGGACAAAGTTTGGAGAAGATCTGGGAGCTATTAATGATGATCTAAGGGCTATGAAAGAATTTTTAGCTCTTGGAACTGCCTTTAAAGCCTGTCTGTCAATTTTTACACGTGCATAAGATGCAGTTATGAATGATGTGCAACATGGAGTTGAAGATGCAGTAAAAGAAGTTTCAAGTTTTCAGATTCAGCCCCAACCATCACTCCAACAATTGCCTCAAAAGTTTCAATTAAAAATCATCAAACTCATGATATTTCTTTGGTTTATGTGGACTTTTTATGCGTGATGCAAGACAACTCACCTACACTTGGATAGCCTGTTAATATCAATTTCAAGAAGAGAACAAAGATGAAGAATCAATTAAATTTTTATGGGTTTGTTCTCAAGTTGGAAGGAATGGAAGCGTGGAATCATACTACAACCTTCAAACTCAGTTCCCAGATCTAAACCTTGAGGACATGGTTCAGGCTAATGGAGAGGGTATGTTAAGTGATTAATGAGTTAGTTGTTAGTTATTAGAGAATGCTTAGTTATGAAAAAGGGTCTAGTGTTTAGTTATGAGTTAGTGATTAGTTATTAGAGAGGGTAGTTTTTAGGAGTCTGGTGGTTATATGTATTTAACACATTAGAATGATGTATAGAGTTAAATCATGGAAATTTTGGACTCATTTCTCAAGGAGATGGTCCTAGGTTTGATTTTCATTGAAAGTTTTTAAATGGATTTGATTGAAGTTTTCTTGAGTGATGTGACAGTAGGGTCCACTCACTCACCCACTAACTCTGACAACTAAAATAAATTTATGATACACTTAATTGTGGGTTATAAATTTTCTTTTGATAGCTTATTAAAGCGTTTCAATAGTTTATTAGTGTTAGTGTTAGTGAGTGAGGTGAGTGGTCTATACTGTCACATTACTTCAGAAAATTTTAATCAAATTCATTTAAGAATTTTCTATTTGTGAATTGTTTCTTAGATCTCATCTTTACGAAGGGACACGTTTACATTGTTACCATTTCTCCTTGAGCAGTAGGTAGATGAACCATGTTGCTTGTGAATAGCTTGAGCTTGGCTCGTTAGAGCTCTCTTGAGCTTGTTTATTTAATAAATAAAACAAGCCAAGCCCGAACTAGATTTTCAAACTCATTGATATAACGAGGCAAGCTTGAGCACGTAGGTACTCGGCTCGATTATGTATACTTAACTATTAAAATATACTTTGTTTAAAATTTAAATACTAAAATTAATTATATTTTTATATACCAGTATTGTTTAATAGTATATAATCTATTTTACATGATAAAAATACCCTTTATACAATAATAATATATATTAAAATTTTAGTTAACATTGTAATTTCTTTACCTAGGATAATAAAGCAAATTTGTCACCTAATATAAATAGATTTATCTAATGAACCAACGCAAACAATTCGAGCTCGGCTCCAGTTTGTTTATTAAAACTCGGGCTTGTTTATTTCATAAACATGCTAAGCTCAAGCTTGATTTTCAAGTTGTTTAATTAACAAACAAGCTTGAACACACCACTACTTGTCTCGATTCGATAACACCCCTAGGGGCAGGTGTGTCATGTGTGGTCACATGTAACCTTTCTCACACCCCTCTTTCAATTAATAAGCTCTTTATATGCTGGCTTATAAATATATGACCTTATAATTGTAATATTGGGCTCTTAAAAATAATGGTAGAAATGTCCATTGAATGATTGAAGATTACTACATTTTCAGATGTCTAGTAGATAATCCCGGACCTTTTTAAAAGACTAAATTACATTTTAGGGATATTTTTGTTAAGGAAAGCAATACAGACTTGACCTAAGCAAATAAAGTTGGGAATTGGCCTCTTTAGGACAGTTGTGTGTAATTAGTGTCTCAATGCATGCATAGGGCAGTCTAAAAATCTTAATTAAACTCTTAGATAATCTTAACTAAGTTATCTTGGTATAATAAAATAATTATGATTTTTGGATCACCCTACCTGTGCTTTGTGACATGTGTCTTCACTTAAAAAAGTGTCACTCAAATCTTTTCTTATTCTTACCCTATTTCAATTGGGCTAGATCTCTGTGACATTTTATTTTGTTATTTGGCAAAAATTAAGAAGGTAGTTGATAAACCGTAAAAGATTGAATGCACAAAATATTTTAAAATTCTCTTCTTTTGATTTTGATAGTCGATAAAATTCACATTTATGTAAATAGCTTATTGATTCAAAACACGTGATAGAGAAAGTAAAGGTTATCATATTCACGAGCACAGGGTGCATCTTTTCTAGGCTAGCTTGAATATAATTGGAATCCAACTATTGGATATATGGTAGGCTCGGATTTTATGGAGATTATAGAAGTTGGATAATTCCAATTGTGTATATAATATGTTAGGGAGATTTCCCAAGTCTAGGTTATTGTGCTTCTTGCAACATTTAATTGAGTTGCTACCAAAAACTAAAAATGAATGTCTTTTGCTCTAGAGCTACGAAATTGGGCTCGGTTTGGACTGTGCTGATTCAGAAATTGAGAGGTATCTCTAGTTAAAATTTTCGGTCCTCGTTTTGGGTCAACCCTAAAACAAGGTTAAAGAAAGCAAGTTGTTCTACAGGTACCTAATTATAATCCAAATTTATTTTTGGATTTATAGTGTTGCTAATTGTGATAAAAAGAAATACAAAATATCGAATTTCGGTTTTTTTTTTTTGGACATTCCTAAGTGCATGTAAATTGTGATAGATAAAGAAAGTTTTAGAATTTGACACGATCAACAGTAGAGCTTTTGTGGATTGAAAATTTGATTGTTTACATTAAAAGGCTCAAATTTAGGTCTACAACCCAAACAAATATGATTTTGGTCCGGCTAAGACCATCTTTAAGGGTAAATAGCAAATTTGGGTTGCAAATGTGTCATTTGTTACCCCATTATATATCTGCTACTTCTATTTGCTATTTTTCAAAATTGTCACTCCAATGGAAGTAGCAAATTCTATTATTTTATTATTATTTTTACCTATTAGATCATCTCCAAGACTCCAAGAGATACATCTAATAAGGTAGTAAAGTTTCTTTGTCGTACTACATCAGCAAGTAGGCTCTCCAACGGATACAACAACCTAGAATCTCGATTTGTTGTGCAGTTGGCAAAGTTGTCTGGTGTTCAACTATATGACAAATCATTTGTTGCAATAAAATAATAAGTGAACTCCTTCCTCCTTTGATATCATGATAGGTAAAAGATAAAAAAATAATAGAATTTGCTATTTTAATTGGAGTGACAATTTTGAAAAGTAGCAAATAGATATAGCAAATATGTAAATGAAGTATAGCAAATGACACATTTGTTACCTAAATTTGCTACTTACCCTTGGAGATAGCCTTATGACATCAAAGGAGAGAGACCCATTTATTATTTTATTGCAACAAATGATTTGCCGTGTGGTTGAACACTTGACAACTTTGTTGAGTTTTCAACTGCACATCAAATCGAGATTTTAGGTTGCCGTATCCGTTGAAGAGCTTTGTTGTTGGTGTGGTTCGACAATGATACTTTGTTACTTTATTAGTTGTCCCTTGGAGATGGTCTAAGTCTTCACAATAATTTTCGAAAGATTAAACTTAAGCACATCATACAATAAACTTAAGGTCTATCTAATCATAAGCATGCACATATATTTTAGAGCATATTAAGGTATTCTAAGCATGCTTTTGAAGATTAAAAACAGCTAGAAGATATTTAACATCCTAACCCATAGATTAAAACCTAGAAGAAAACAAAAGAAAAGCATATAAAATTGGCTCTTAGACACTAAAGCAATCCCAAAAATCTTGAATTCAAGCATGCTTTTGAAGATTAAAAACTAAAAGAATTCTGTCCCCTAGGCAATAGACTACGACATGATGATTAAGAAGAAAAATAAGAGAAAAGTAGAATAAAAAAAAAGATATTAGGTCACTTATGTGAAGACTTCCAAAATTATGATCCCCTTGATGACATAAGCTCCTTCATTATAGAAACTTTCCTTTAGGATGCTCATGGACAGCGTTTTGGAAGACCCTAAGGAGAAGAAAACCAACAAACCCTAATGAGATAGAGAGAGGGAAAAGAGAGCTTCCTCGAAGACACCTCTCAGTCTCTGGAGCACTCCAGTCTAACTCTCACCCAATTTCGAGCTCCAGACTTGAGTTCTGGTTGTTTCAAGTTTTTGGTAGCAACTTAATAAGTTGCTGCTAGAAACACAGCACTAGAAGGCCAAGTCGTTTTTAATACAAATGTCATGTTTGTTTTTACCAAAATTGACGGGGTTGAGTCTTCTCTTTTTGGATTTTTGACCAGGATTAACGACTGTGGGAACCCTAACCCAGAATTTGACGACTAACCTCTTTTAGAATTTTTTTCTTGATTTTCTAATTTTTTTTTGGTTTTTTTTGTTTCTCTTATTTTTAGATTCATTGCATGATTAGGTAAAATTTTAGGCTATTTACTGTCTTACGCTTGCATGATGACGTGCTCAGATGTTAGCTTGAGCTTTATTTAGGTGTGTAACTTGGGTCGGGCTAACCTGATTCTAGCCTGACCCAAACCGACCTTGGGTTTCGTTGGGTTGGGTTTATATATCTGGGATTGATTACGTTTACAAAGTGCGTTAACGTTGGTATTGTTCACGGAAGAGAAACACTCCTCTTTTTAATCTGAAGGTCGTGGCAATCTTGTAATTATGGAGAGAATGGTTTTTCAAAACTGCCACTACTCTCTCTAATTACAAGAATGCCATCTCCTTAAATCAACACTTTTGTTTTTCTCTTTCGTGAATGATACCAAAAGTTCACGTACTGCTTGAATGTTATCATCTCTAATATATATATTTATTTAAATAAATATATGAATAATTAAGTTAAAATCAAAATAAAATTAAAACACAACTATTTGTTTTAAAAAAAAGGCTTAGCTCTCGACTCTCAATCTCTATTCTTTCATGAAATCCTATTCAGCTATTCCTCTCGGTCTTTACTCTCGTCCCAAAAAAAAACCTTAGGCTTCCCTCTCATTTGCTGCTCCATTTTCATCTCCAAGCTTCCAAAGTCCAACCGGTAAGTTTTATCTCTCATTTCCTTCAAGGTTTAGATTTTAAGACCTTCGGTTGTTTGGGTTGGGGAAGGTTGGGCTGGAGGTTGGTTTTGATTCGACTGGGGTTTTTTTATATAAGAGTTCTGCTAGCCTGCTAGATTGGCCTTAACCTGAACCAAACCACCTAAGTTGACCCCTACTGTAAATTATATGTTCAACAAAATTATCTAAAAATAATTAAAATATTAAAACACCAAAATAATTTTTTTGCATGCTTGTCTAAACTACCTTTTTCATGTTTGACTAATGTCTGGACATGTAGGAAACCCAAAATGATTAGGTCACTTCAGGTTAATTTGTATCTTTTTTTAAGCATTCTTCTTTTAGCAAGCTTTCATTCTTGGCATGTTCCCTTTTTAGAAAGTTTCTTTTCGTAGCATGCTTTATTTTCTTAGCAAATTTCTTTTTTTTTTAATATGTTTTCTTTTTGGCATGCTTCTTAACCCTTGTTTCTTTAAAAATTGTTACTGATTTTCGGTTGTTCTACGTTGGTGAATGTAGAAGGGTTCCTTACACCTTCCTTTGGATACAACTGAATCTATCACCACATATCACCACATATCTTCTAGACTATTTTCATTACCATGGGTTTACATTTAGGATTCATATTCAGGCACCATAGGATAGGTGATGACTTTATTTTGCAAATTTTGTTTTTCAGAATTAGGATTATCGTTGATTCCAAGTTTAGAAGGGTATAAAGTCAATTGCTTCCGGTTACCAAATTTAGAAAAGCATACTTTAGTTTTAGTCAACATTCATTACTGGACTTTCTCTTTGAATTCTTAATCGAACTTTGAAATGCAGTTATTTTTGGTTATTTTAAAGGAGGTGAGAAGATAACAAGTATATTGAACCATACCTTTTTGTTTGTACTTAATTGTCTCATTTCCTCCTAAAATGACTGAAATAATCATACTTTCTAGGGTTCTGTAAAAATTCCAAAGAGCAAAAAAATATTGATGAAGATTTTGAAATTCACTATTTTGTGTGAATTGTCGCAAATTCCATATATATGTGTTGGGTTGGAGTTGACTTTTTTTTTTTTGTTATCGCAATATGGTTAGGTCGTATTCTCGTGTAGTTTGTTTAGCATTTGTGCTTTGGTTAGTAGGTTATAGCGCTTAACATTGGAAGTTGGGCTAAATGGTGGGCATATCAACCGTCACACCTTAAGGGAATGAATACTTGAACAATCTCATGGGAGATACACACATTGCCATTGGGACAAGCAGCCGAGTGTAAATGTAGAAAAGGTTAAAGATTTTTTTTTGGGTATTCTATTAGTTATCTTATCAATGAAATTAGGAAAAAAAATTTGTTTTCTGATTTTTGTATCCAATGTTAAATTGCCATGTGAAAGTTACTATATGTATGATGGTTAACACACTTGACTAAAATAATCTTCTTGTGATGTTTTATCCTTTTATTTAGTATTTAATGTAATTTAACCCAAGCAACTAGTAGTTATTTGGTTGGCCAAGTTAGTTAATGTAGGAAATAGAAATATTTTAATTTATATTTATTATTTCATGTATTTAATTTCTCAACTTATGTGAATCAAATTAATGCTTACATCTACCTGCTTGTCCCATTGGCAGTGTTTGTATCCCCTCATGGGGTTGATCAGGATCCATTCTCTTGAGGTGCGACGGTTGATATGTCCATCGTTTAGCCCAGCTTTCAATGCTAGGCACTTTAACCCACTAACCAAGCTAATCAGGGTTACCATATCTACATTGGCTGTTTTTGCCCCAATTATTTGACTACCATATTGATCACAAATATAGATATTAAATGATTAGGATTAGAGTTGATTAGTAAAGTTATTAAATGATAAACAAGGCATCATCTATTTAGGCTTATATGTTAGAATTAGTCTAGGGATACTCCCAAACTGTACTCCCAACCCAAATCTTGACCGTTTATCTCAGTTGTTAAACGATTAGGATTAAAGCTGATGTGACATTAGAAAATACAAAATAAGCCAAATCCAATCTTGACCAGCCCTTAGTGGTTGGTTATAAATGGTTAGGATTAGGGAGTATATTTGGGAGTAACCATAGATGGACTCTGTTAAAATTAGTCTTGGTATACTCCCAAATCTTAACCGTTTATCTCAGTTATTAAATGGTTAAGATTAGAGCTGATGTGACATTAGGAAAGACAAAATAGGCCAACTCCAATCCTTGCCCTTAGTGGTTGATTATAAACGATTAGGATTAGGGAGTATATTTAGGAGTATATTTGGGAGTACTCATAGACGGGCTCTATTAAAAATAGCCTAGGGATACTCCCAAATTCTACTCCCAAATATACTCTCAAATCTTAACCGTTTATCTCAGTCATTAAATGGTTAGGATTGAGCTGATGTGGCATTAGAAAAGACAAATAAGCCAACTCCAATCCTAGCCCTTAATGACTGATTTTAAACCATTAGGATTATGGAGTATATTTGGGAGTACCCATAGATGGACCCTATATGTTATGGTTAGTGTTGTGAGTGGGCTCTCCACCCACTTCACCCAAGGAAATATCTACCAAGGTATTGATCTATTGCAATGTTGTGCTATGCAAGTGAGCCAGCCGTGGCTTAGGCTAAGATATCAACAGATAGTTCTTTCTTAATGGGATGAAGGGAGGCTTGTGGTCGTTAAGAGGGTGGGCCACGGTAGTTGGGTGGTCTGCTTTAGTGTGATTGACGAAGGCTAGGCTAGGTTTGGTAATACCCAAAACAAAAGAAAAGAGATCGGAGTCGATACAAGGCATAGGAATGTGAAACAAGGATTCACAAGTATAGAATGGGATGCCTCTTGCTTGGTCTCTTCCTTGCCACTATCATTTTGATCCGCTACTTCCATGATCAATGTGGCAGGGTAAGTTTCCTTGCTCGGTATCAGGTATAGCTTGTTTTGCTCACTCACTAGGACTGGAGGGCGGGATAAGAATGGTATTCTATCTTGCTGAAGTTCCCTTTTTCTAGAATGAATGTGCATAAGAATAAGAATGAAGGAATTATTAGAATGAATTTTCAAATATGCATATGTGCTAATTCCTGATGTTAGGAATTTTTAAACCTTGCCTTTCTTGATTGTCGCTGAGCTAACCATAGCGCAAAGTCTTATCTCTTTGGTTAATAAGATCCAAAAGGTTTATCGATCCCAGGGGGTGCAAATCCATAATAGGCGCTTGCTTCGTAGTACTTCTGGTTTGGAGCCATCGTCGCAGTTTAGGTTGTAGCATGTCTTGGTGAGGTTTTGCTCTTTCTTGGTTTTGTAAAGCCTCTCCTTGGCGCACAAGTAGTTTCCACCGATCTTTTGACTTGCGCTAGTGCGTATCACTGCCTTCTCGTGCACTCTCGTGCTTGGTGTGAAGCTATTCCCTGCCAATGCTTTCAAGAGGGGAATTGGCAATCTGCTGCTTTAAGCTAAGCGCGCAGTGGAGGATGCGGTTGTTTATGGGCTTTAGCTCACCTTTAGCCAAGCTGCGATAAATGCGTTCAGTGATTATTGTACGCTAATAGATGTGATTGAAGGGTTAAGGTGTTCTCGTTGATTAACCCTGAGGTCGATTAGCGTGTCTAGCTTAAGTTGTTGCAATAGCTTTGTTTGGTTGCCTAGGTTAAAGATGCTTTCGTTGATTGTTCCTTATGGCTTGATTAGCATGACTAGCTTAAGTTGTTTCCCTCTCCCTTTGGTGAGGGGAGCAAGCACTAAGAGACGGTGAGGGACGATGCCATCGGCACAAGAAGGTAGTCATTAGTTGTGGTAAGTCGGATGGCGTGCCGCACCCTTACGGTGGTGTGGATTCCTGGGCCTTCGAGGATGTGGTTGATAGGTTCCTAAGTAAATAGTTGCACTAAATGGATCATCCACCCGTTTTGTAGTAGTAGCTAAGACAGTTCGGAGCTATAGAATGAGTAGCTTTAGCTTCCCTTTCTATTCCTGTTATGAGCTATAAGAAAGGAGAAAACAGACAAGTAACTATGACGGAGAATCCCCTTCTTGTTTCTGAGCTATGAGCTAGAGCTTGAGCTAAATAGAAAAACAACAACTATAACAAAAAATGAGAATCTTCCTTTTGTTTTACTGCCCGACATTCCTGAAAGGAATGGAGTAAGGGCAGACCGGCTATGAGTTGAGCTAGTCGATTAGTGAGTGAAGTAAAAGCTCTCATAAGCAGGCAAAGCTCAAGGGCCGCCATTCCTGAAAGGAATAGAGTAAGGCCCGTATCTTGACATCTGATTAACTGAGCTATGAGTCAGTTAACTCATAGCTTTTAGTAGCTTAGTGAGTTCAATCCTCTCTAAGGAGAGTACTTCACTACTTGACTATATTGGTTGCTTTCGCCTCTTTTTATAGTCTATTGTTTTTGACATGGTTCTTATTACTATTACTTTACTCAAGAGTTGCTCAATGAATCCATTGATTCGGAATCACATAATGGGTAGATGTCACAGATGATGAATCAATCTTTTTTTTTTCCACTTCTGTAACTCTATCTTTGTTAGTGCCGTCTATAATGATAATGGCTGAAGGATCAAAAACTTTCAATTGAACTTCTTCGCTCAATTGGTGCTGCAAATTCTTTCTTTTATATAAAGCACTTGATTTCTTGGTGTCAAAATAGGATATACAGTATAAAAATAGATAATCTATTCCATTATTGTAATTATTGGCTTACCGATGGATGTTCCTATCTCTATATGCCTGGCTCCCCGACTACCATGTATTTTTTATTCAAAAGAGGGAAGCGAAAGCGCCTCCCATGTGGTGCACCCAGAACAGCATCCATTAAAAGAAAAAGCGAAGCGATGCGTCGGGCCGTGCAGGCATAGTAACAAAGTTCGGATTCGGGAATTATTCGGAAGGGGTTAAGTTCGAAAAAAAAGGGAAAAAATCGGCAAATTCGGGTTAAGTTCGGGATAAGTTCGAAAAAATAAAAATTAATAATTATAAAAAATAAGAACGTGATGCCAACTAATCCATCTACCAATCTATATGTATTGACATCTCTTACTATGTTAACATTTATTTCAATTTCTAAAAAACAAGCATTATGTAAAATCGCAAACTCAGGAAAAAAATTACATAAGGCTTAAGTGAGCTTTATGTAATTTAAGAAAAAAAAATAATTTAAATTACATGTTTGAATATGCAAATCAAATTATATAAGCAATTAAAAAATATATAAAAACGAGAAAAATAATCTAAATAGATAAAATCAGAAAAACAATATATGAGTGTATTTATTTGGTATAACATAGTTATTTAGCAAAATATTGAAATAGCTCAGAATAAATAACACAAATCTTATTTTCTCTTAGTTCAGTGGAAATTCAACAGACTAACCAGCTTGCAAAATTATCTTTTTTCTCTCAATTCAATCAAATGTAATCAAAATCCTAAAATAGCTTACTCGGATAGAGTTTTCTCATTCTTCTATTAGTTGGCGATTTCAATCAAATGAAGATTTCTCAGTGTGAAATAAGTCTCGAGTTATTAGTAATAATTATATTGCTAATAGAAAATTCATTTTACCCTCATTTTTATTTTAGAATTCTGAATAAGCATGAACGAATAATTTGTGAGAAATCTTCATTCGGAATAAGTTTGGCATAAGTTTGGAATAATTCGTTCGTTCGGGAATTATTCGCGAATAATTCCTCAGTTCGGGAATTATTCGTTAGTTTGGGAAAAAGAAGCCTTTTTAAACGGCACCCCTTAAAAAATGAATAGTTCGGGTACAATTCGGGAATTATTCGAGAACTTTGTTACTATGCGTGCAGGTCACATGACCTACAGCTCAGCCTACGCTTTTTGAGGCTTTCTCTACCCACATCTTTATGTGCCCCAATTCCAAAACATTCACATAGGTCCTCAGGCGGGCATCAAAAAGGGGACGAAAAGAGTCTATTTACCTTTACAACATTCCGGAATGTATCACGGCTCTATCTATTCATCTTTTTCCCTCTTATTCCATCCTTGCTCTATCCATTGCAGCCACTAGTCCACAAATAGTATGCTTTCATTTTCATCACACCGAATCACAGGAGGAGATCCAAACATTCCTCCCCCGCCATTAGAGTTGGGCTTATGGTTAAGCCTTGGGGTAGGGCCGGGGTCAACCCTAGCCCTACCCTTCCTTATAAGAGTAGAGCCCTAGCCCGGCCCTAGCCCTTCAAGGGCCGGGGTTGATTGGGCTCTAGCCCAGCCCCTCAAGGGCCGGGGCCGAGCCGGGCCGGCCAAAGGGCAGGAAGAAAGAGCGGAATTTTTTTTATCATCTAAGATGATAAATTTTTTTTTACTACACCGACTGTCAATCTGACATGGAAATGGATACCCTCATCTTTTATTCGGGTTTGGGATCGACATTGCAACAAAAAGAGCAATGACATGGTTAAAAAAAATAAATTCCTTGTCAGTGACAGTCATGCATAATAAACCAAAACATAGTATAGGTAAACAAACAGAATAACAAAACTATATGGAACAAAATTTAAAATATATTTAAATATAAAAATGAGAGTAGAGAGTAAGATATGAGAGAGAGAGATGATCGATGAAGAGCCGAAGTGGTATGTGGCCTGTACGATTAAAGTTGAAGAATGAAGAGGCAAACTCTAATGTGAATACAAGTTAGGGTTTGGTCTGTATTAGGTTGGTTTTTATAAGGTCTTTAGTTGGCGCAATTACAAACATAGCCCTACTTTCATAACCTTAATGAAAGGTTAAATGGGGCATATTAGTAAAATTATTAAAAAAATATTTATCTTAAGATAAAGTAGGGCCGGGCCGGGTTGGGAAGGGCCGGGCAGGGGGAGCCCTAGCCCGGCCCTACAAAACAAGGGCTTCCAATTTTTTGGCCCTGCCCGGCCCAAGGGCTGGGGTAGGGCTGGGTACCCTTCTATATGGGCTTCTTTGACAGCCTTATTAAGCCTCTTATTGCGTAGTCCGCTTTTCTTTTTAAGACAGCAAGGAGGTGAGCTTTAAGACTTTCTTTGATCCTTGTTGTATGCTTTTTCGGGTTGGACTCCAGTCCTTGTCCTCCCTTGCCTGCCAGCACGCCTGAAGGAAAGGAAACTGGTATAACACAAACAAAGGAAGCGCAATTCATATAGCTGCAATCAACGATTCAAAATGACAAAAGAACGGGGCATAAGAGATAGAGGTGGAGTCTTGGCTGTAGTAAATGGGAGGACTCAGAGTAGTTGTAGGAATAAGAATAGGAGAGAGCAGTAGAGAATAGAAAGCGTCTTGCCCTATAGACTAAGGGGCCTTCTTAGGAGCTGGAGCAGGAACACGAGTAGGAGCTCTTGTTCATTCGCTTGTTAACTAGTATTTCCTCGCAAGCCACCAAGCCTCCTTCATTCTCCTTTGGCCCTTCGATCGAGTTCTATATTTTAATTTTGGATTCATTTGTCACATTTAATATAATATGTAGGCGAATAAAAGATAACAATCTTCGATGTTGACAATAGAGTAAGAAGAGGTTTGAATAAAAAATACGGGGAAGTATGAAATTTTCTAATGATCGACCAAGGGCAATAGAGGGGGAATGCTCTTTATTTACTTTGTCACTATATGAACACAATGTGAATTGCCTCAAAGATGGTCAAGCTTTTTACTCGCCTCGCACCGTCTTGAAACGTGTGGACACGGAGGGAAAGAGGAGATGAAGTACGAATAATTTTTTTTTTTTCAAAATAAAACAAAAGCGTTGAAAGAATTATTGATACATATAACAAAAAAGAAAAGAGGAGAGGAGAGAGAGAGAGGAGGGAGAGAGAAAGAGGTCAATGGGCTATATAAGTTTGGGCAAAAAATCTCTTTTAAATTCATTTTCTTTGAGATTCGTACTAATATATGTTCATTACTTGATTAGTTTATTAGTTAATGTTTTTAATTCATGTCTTATTTATTTATATTGGTTGAGGAATTGTAATTTGTAACAGAATAATTTTATTTTCATAAATAATATATTTTTTTAATATTATAGTATTATTACATAACAACTAAAAGTAGAATATGAACTCCTCTAAATAAGTAGTATAAATGGATTTTTTTCAGATTTTCAAAAACCCCTAATTATCCAACTTTAAATTTCCTCCATGTAGTGATTTGGTCACAAATCCATAAATCTATTATCTGAAAGCATGTTTCCATACATTTGAGAGGATTCAAAACAAAAGGATGAAATGAGATGATTTTTTATGCCTAGGTGGGTGGTGAAACTCCCTTTTCAAATTCAATCTCTAAGAAATTTGAATATCTTTTTCAATCATTTGAAATCAATGGATTGTCTGTTTTTGTTGTTGGAATTTGTGGTTTGGAGCTTTGGGTCCAAAGGAGAAGTGTGTTTTTAGTGTAAAAATTGGGCTTTCAAGGTTTAGTTTTGATATGTATCATCATATTGTCGTTACCTATGACTGTTACCTATGACTGATGCGGTCGATATGTGTGAAAATTCGTATACTGTTGATATTCATGTTTTGTATCCAAATGCAACAAATTGATACGCATTGATTGATATGGATTGGTACGATGGATATTATATTAAAGGTCGATATTATATTAATCCCTATGCATCATAGGGATTACTACTTGTATATTGTGGCAAATTTGTTAATGGGTTATATTATTTTCAAGTATATAGTACGAATTTTACAATAGAACATCGTGAATGCTAATGAGGAGCTCTAGGTTGAAGCTTACATGGGCTGCATGTGTGTGGTGTGTGTGTGTGAGTTTGCATGTGGTGTGTGTGTGTGTTTGCTTGGGTGGTTTGAGTATTCCCTTGTCTTTGCCTTCAGTCATTGCCTTGTGGTATGATTGAGTTTACCAAAAAAAAAAAATGCTAATAAGCTCAAGTGATTAAATTGTAAGTGTATTTTGATTACTTTATAAAAAAAATTGGGAATTGAAGACTTAATGGGAAACAACTAGTGTAAATTTGGCCATTTTAAAAAGGGTGGAAAATTTAGTCTTTATAAAAAAAAATTTGAATTTGTGATGAAATTTTTTCCTTTTTTGTTACAATTTGGTATTTTGACAATAAGAACAAAAATATGTGTGAACATTACACAACTAAATACAAAATTTACTGTTTTTATTAGAGTGAGAATATGTGTATAATTTTATGAGATATCTTATTTTATGTTTCTATTTTTAATAATTATTATTATATCTGTCTTACTTTTACAAGTAGGTTCCACAATTAATCTTTAATGTCTTTTTATAGAAGATGCTAAAACTCTTATAAATTCTAGCCATGAAAGAATTTTATAAAAAAATGTTAGGTAATAATCAAACTTATAAGAATTTGTAATTAGAACTCTAATTAATAGTAGTTGTCTATTATTTTGAATTTTTTGTTATGGAAAAAGTAATTGTTAAATTTGGTATTTAGAGTGAGAATGTCCTTTTATAATTTTATGAGATATCTTTATGTTATATGTCTATTTTTTAAATCATATTTGTAGTCCTGTTTACAATTATTATATTAGTTGGATCTACCATCTTTAATATCTTATATATAGGCAATGCTAAAATTGTATGAATTTTGATTAAGAGATAATAAAAAAAATTGAATTTTAATTATTTTAATTAATTTGATGAAATGTCAAATACATTAGATTCATTATTTTCATTCGTGTCACTTCGTATACTATTTTGCAGTAATTAGGACTGTACACTCACGTGCCTTCCAATAGTTGTATGTAATACGAATTTTGATTAAAAATCTAATTTGATATTAGTTAATAATATTCAATCCCTATATGATAATTGTCACTAAAGAATAAAAATATTTTTTATTCTATGTCCTTTTATATAAATTAAAATTATTTAACTTGACAATTTATTAATTAAAAAAATTATTTTAGAAGTGCTGTAACTATTTTCTGAATTGGAAAATAAGTGTCTTTTTTTGTTGATAATAATTAATAAGTGCCTTCGATAATTACAATCCTAATCGATTTGGCCTTTATAATACTTATCGATTTGGTCATTGGAATGCTAGCTCGAGCTCAGCTTCTTTGTATGTGATTTGAGCTAGAGCTTGGCTCCGTTTAGCTAGACTTAGTACAAATCAAGCCAGACTCACAAACAAGCTGAAAGGTTGACTTGACTTTTCGACTCAATTAAAATTGTATTAATGTATATTTTTAAGTGTAATGCCAAGCCACTACCTCTTGCTCTAGCTCAAATGGTTTATTTAATGAGCTCTCTCACTCGACTTGAAGAGCTATTTTATCCTACTCAAGCTTTGCTCGCTTTGAATCGTGATGTAGAGCCACCTCGAACACAGCTGTTGTGACCTATTTCAGAAGAATTTGTGTATTTTTGGATACAAATAGACTTTGACACTATTAAAACGAAAGATCAAGAGATTTGAAGTTCGTTAGTGACGAGGAGGCTGACCCCAAGAGTAACTTTTAACCTGGCAAGATGGGAATTTTTGGGTACTTTGAGCTCTTTTCAAATCAACTTGGTGCAAGGTAGATAGTCACATAACGAAGGATCTGCTCGTGCTGAAGTACTTTGGATCAACAAAGGACCGTCATACCTGCAAAATAATGACAAACAGAGAAAGTTTGCTAGTTTCTATTGATATGACCACTTCGAAGCTGGTTCTGTCTAACATTCTGCATTATCTTGAAAGAAATTTGTCTTCAAGGTTCGCATTTCACAATATTTGAGATCTTTGTCGTCTTTGCATAAGAGTGATGGTAGTGAAAATCATCAAAATGAAGGTGAACACTTTGAGAGCATCTTTGAGGGGGCAAAACCTTGCATTATTTTCTCTACTTAACCCTGAATCAAGGAGGGCCCTTAATTTTGAGAATAACTTGTAACCCTTACAAGGAAGCACCTATATCTCAAAGAGCAGTCAGTAGCTGGCCACGTGGTCCACTATCTAGTGGGCTGATGTGTCGTGTCCCATTTAACCTCCTTTTAATTATGATTTAGCTTAACAAAATTATGATTAATATTTTTTTATATTTTCTAAAAACCACGGTTGAATGGAAGAAACCTAGTGGTGACCTGTTGTGTCCCTTTTAACCTCCTTTTAATTATGGTTTAGCTTTACTAAATTATAATTAATATTTTTATATTTTCTAAAAACCAAGGTTGAATGGATGAAACCTAGGGGTGGGTAAATCTTAACCACAGTTAGTGGGAGTTCCAAAATAGGGGGCGTGATTAGTTGATTGCGGTATTGTGTCCTATGTCACTTTTAACCCCCTTTAAAATGTTGTTAAATGTAACTAAATTATGATTAATACTTTTTTTTTTCTTCTAAAAGCCAAGGTTTGTATGGATGAACCCTTAGGATTGGTGAATCTTAACCATAGCTAATGGGTGTTACAAGAGGGGGATGTGGACCAAGGAGGACTGTGCATTCGGTGGAATGCAAGGTCTGTTAAACTTTTTCCTATCTCAAACTATTAACAAGGTACGACACATCTTAACAAAACCTAATCTAGTTGTCTATTAAATCTAATCGATTACCTATTTCGTTCACTTTCTAAGTAGGACCATAACACTCTTATGGGGTGTTTGGATTAGATTTTATTAGCCAAAAGTCAATTTTGATCAAATAGATTTTGTAAAACTAATTGTTAAATAATCATATTTTCAAATGATAGTGTTTGGGGAATACGGAGTTGAGAGTTGAGTCAATCAACTATGTATTCTCCAAACACTATTATTTGAAAAAGTGAAGTGATTATTTAAGAATTAATTTTACAATTGATTTTTGGCTAAAAAAATCCAATCCAAACGCCACCTTATTTTCATAGTGCTTCAGCTGAGGCTCTTAAGTCTTAAAACTTAAAAGACCAAAGGTTAATACAAAATGCTGAAGTTTTTTTTTTGAAGAGAACAAAATGCTGAAGTTATCTGTTGGATTAGAAGTAAAATCTGTAAAATATAAGGTCGTGTAGTCAAAATGTCACCTAAGTCCATCACCTCGTCTAGTCAGGATTCTTATCACCTAATCATGGTCTAAGTTTCAACCAAAAATAAATAAAATCATGGTCTAAGTTGACACTCGTTAAGACAAGGTGGCCTAGTTCTGCGCAGGGAGACGAGGTCTCCCACTCTCCCTGACATTAAACTGCTAGATACAGAGGAGCTTGAGTTCCATATAAGTTATGTCTTATTAAAACACACACATGCACACACATATAATCACAAATAATTTTTTTTACACTGGATAGATTTTGTCTATGATTAATTATTTGGCTTCTCCCTATTCCTTCAAACTTTACTATTTATTATTTTGCAGTGATATTTTGGTCTTGTGTATGCTTTGATTCTAATTTTATTTTTAAATATATATTATATTTTAAATTGTTTTAATGTTTGATAATAATGTAAATTTTGCTTGTCTAGTGTTCTCTTCCTTGTTTGCGTTAGGGGAAAGCAAATATTTTTTTGTATGTAGGTCAAGTTCTGTAAGCTTTTAAGGTCGATCAAAGAGAACAGTTCCAGGTCAAGCTCAAGCGGGTCGTCGTGAATAAGCTCCTTGCTCTGGGGTACTCGTAGGGAACTCGGACAAGTAGGCAATCCGAGGCGGATCAGAATTCCCTTGCTTTTCTAAAAGTGATGCGGAAACAGAGGTTAGAGCTGAGACAGAGAGCTATTGTCAAAATACATTCTCTGAATCTGTAAAGCATAATGTTCCACCGGATGCCTAATTAACCCCTTTAGGAACTGCATCATCATTTCAGACAAGGAAAGATAAGGTGGTGGTGGCCATGGAATCCCAAGCTTCAAAGCTACATATGAAAAACAATCACCATTAATCTGTAAAACAAAAGCACAGACAAATCATGGATATAGTAACTATGAAATTTATACTAATCGAGTAGCCGTTATGTTACTAAAATAGTATTGGTCATAGCAAAGGTTATAAAGAAGATTAATCTATTACTGTCACTAGTAAATAACAAAACTCCTGTCAAAAGAAATGTGAATGCAAAAATGAAAGATTTTTAATGATAAGTAGATTACATATTATTTTGCCGATAATCCTCCCAATCATGAATCTCACTGTAGGCTGCCTATCATTATGATCAACACAGTACCAAGGGTAATGTAATTTGATTTCGAGACAATACTGTAGAAAATTGTTGTTCCCATCTTCTATCAGGGAGTAGCCAGAGAGAAAGTGACTGGTGAGGCTGCTGAAGCTATGGCCACCAGGGCCATAACAATCACGACAGCAAATGTTGCTCCATTCCTTGACATCTTCCCCATTTTCTTGCTTTCGATCGAAAGGGACTGGTTGTACCAACATGGATTTGTAGAGTATCAGATTGTAGATTCAATTCAAGTCATTCCCATTTCTCAATGTTTTCATTTGCCAGAAGAATACTCATTATGGCAGTGAGCGGAATTTGGTATGTTTGGTGTTGGTAGTCTCTCATGTGGTTGGCCAACTTACCTCATTTAGTGCATATAGTGTTGTTTGCCTTTCTAAAAGAACTGTAACTTGCATTAGATTTTAGTTCCGAAACTAAGTCTTAAGACTCAAAATTGTTGGGAATAAACTGCTACAACAGATGTCCACCTGTAAATCCTTCTGTTTCTTCTTATAAAGCTTTCCATTTATCCAAAAATTACTCTATATTAAAAGCATTACTTTGCATTTTTTTTTTTTTTTCCGTTCTTCCTATTTGATCCATATTTATCCTAGGTACAACTATGATTTTAGGGATGTTTCCTTTTCCTTTTTTTTTTTTTCATTATCTCACTATGTTAAGTATATTTTGTTCATAGTAGATCGAAAACCTCATGATATATAGAACAATGCTAGGTTCTCACTTTCTTTCTCATCTACTTTTTTCTTTTATGGATAAGAAAACAAAAAATAATAGTGGAGATTACAAAAAGCTGCCATAACTTTGTCATCTTATATCCATCAAGCGCACGAAGAGGAAAGTAGACCTAGCATTGCTCTAGTGTATTGGGCTGACACAGGTTTTTTTTTTTTTTTAATCATCAAAAGAGGGAGGAGAGTGAATTTTTTTTAATTGAGAGTATGGCTAGCATTCCTTCATACCTTAGTAATCCAAACCTCGCTATTCACTCCGCTCTCAACCCTCATTCTCACTGTTTGAAAGTTAAATCACTTTGAGAACGTGGTTTCAGTTTTTGTACAATGAGGCCTATGGTTTATAGAGAGTGCAATTTTTGTGTAAAGTTTCATTTTACATGTTGAAGTGAGGTGTATTTTGTAAATTTCCTTGTACAATATTATTGTAAGGTTTATTAATTATTATTGGTGATCTTGTAATTTAATTTGGAATGATACATTTAATATAACAAGTTATCTTGTTCACAGGAACCACAAATTTGTGACTACAAATTTGAATGATGAATAATTTTATCATTCTTCTTATTATTTAGAAAATTAAAATGATGTATTTGCATTTACAAGTAATTTTCAAGAATATATATACACATTAGGGCTTAACGCTCTTGCTTCTTAGGGAAGCACCTCGCTTCCACTCTGCACTTTGGTTACTTAGCTTCATACATTCTTCTTACTTTGTAATCATCCAATTGTCTAAATATGAGAATTCTCACGTGTTTTGAACCAATACCGGTTTTGCGCTCTAAACTTATCCGAGGAGCGGTTAAGTCACTAAGCTACAACATAGTTCCTTCACATCTTGGTTTGGTGCACTAAAACTTTTGTCCAAATGAAGGAATATTACAAAATCTCCTGATTACTTGTTTTCCTCTAAAAATCAAGTATAAGAAGAATCACGTCAGAATTGAGACACACCAAGCGATTTAGGTAAGATGGACGTACGTTTTGGGGAGGGCTGGTAGAGCATTAAACTTATCTTGGTTCAGCCAGACCACCAAGCGTCCATAAATTTTGTGATGCATAACTAATTGCGGTTTTCCTCAAATCTAATGCCCATTATTTTTAGCAGTACAAACTTAACCAGCTAATTCCAACAGTTAGTAAAAAAAAATAAAACTAAGCATAGGGTTGGCAATCAAGGGCAGAGCTAGGATTCCCCACCTAGGGGAATACATGTATCAAGAAAATTGATGGATTTTGTGGAGAATGATTGGGAATACATGAGGCGAATTAATCGGATTGAAGCTATAAAGTCATCATTCGTTAGATTAGAAATATTTGCGAGATTGGGGTCACAATTTGTATCGATTAAACAAATCGTTAGAATAGAAATATCTGCGAGATCCGGGTCACCATTTGTATCTATTTGTTTTAGAATAGAATTATCTACAAGATCCGAGTCACAATTTGTATCAATTAGTTTTAATCGTTGGAATTCCTAAATTGACACATTCTCAAAGAGTCACAATTTGTATTGATTAGTTTTAATAGTTGGAAGTCCCAAAGTGATACATTCTCAAAGAGCCGAATAATCTTCTTGCTGATCAAATTACAATATCTGAGATGCTAATGAACTGGACATTTTTCTATTTATCGACAATATCTTCTACTTTGTCCAAGCAGGATCCGAAGTTGGAGAGTTTTTTTTTAAGTAATTGGTCTATTAAGGTCCTAAAATTTATTAATGTTACATTTCAACGAGAATTGAGTACACAAGAAAAACAAAGGCTCTTCCTTTTAGAGACCCATTTGATAAATAAAATTAATTTTATTTCTTTAATTTTTTATATTATACTTATAAAAAAGTTATAAACTTTTGAGGGGGCAAACCTCCCACAGTCAATGATTAGATCTTAATTTTGTTTGGGGGACCGGGGGCCTGTATACAAAAATTAAATGTTATTTGTTTCTTTTTTTAAATTACACCAATATAATAGGAAAAATTACAAATCCCAGGGCCTGGTGGCAATGGGTCAGTTTGAGCAACAGCTCGACGAGCAAAACCTCAACCCCGTTAAACCCGTTATAGATAAACAAACAAATAAAAAGGAAGTTAATTTGAATCAGGTGTGGGGGACCAGCAACATCCACCCTTGTCCATGAAAATGTGTGTAAGCATCCATAGCATTCTGCACCACATGCGCACATGCGTTTGTCGTCGTCATCGTCATCATCATTAGTTTCTTATCCCAACTATATTTGGGATCGGCAACCACACAAACAGGAGGCTCACCTGTAGTCAATTTTGAGGGATTTAATTGCATTATGTAACAAGAATTGGGAGGGTCCCCAGTACCACCTGCTGGTTTAGACACTGTTCTGGAGGAGACCCTAACACAATGTAGCACGAATAGACTCCAATACAAGCAACCTGGATTATATTGGGTTGGGTCGGAGCGGACACCCAAAGGGACTTGTCCTTGCCCCCCCGCCAAAAAGAAGGATTATATTGGAGGGGTGTTAAAACGAGTTTGAGGCCCTGGCACTGAACTGAAGGAGCATTTGCTCTAGAATTTATTCTAGACAGTCAAGAGCTACAACAAAGAACAGACAATATTTATGCAGTTTTTATAATTTTGGATATAAATCAACCTTTGGAATTTAGAATTTCAGATACAACACAAAACACTCATAGAATTCAAATCCATATTAACTGTCATTTATCTAAAGGCTCAACAGCCGTCTTAAAGAGGAGGATGTAAACCTTGTCGATGGAGAAGTACAAGAAACCTCCTAGGGAATGCGTGACATATGAACCAAAGCTTGTTCCTACGATGCAGTGCCAAGCTGGACCATACGACGAGTCAAATTCCTGTCAAACACAAAGAAGACCCATCAAAAGCTATCCATATCCTATTTTTAGAATGGCAGGATCAAATATCCATATCCTATTTTTATGGCGGCAGGATCAAATCTAGTAATAGAAATCTAGACAACCAACAAAGTTTGTGCAATAGACACTGTTCTAGTCACCCATAAAATACCATTATCACTCCAGTTTCCTCATCTTCCTTACTCGTTAATTGTTTTGATAACACATGCATATGAGGATAAGATAGAAAAGGAACATGCCATTTTCAAAGAGAGATTTAAATTTACTAAGGACAAGCAGGTCACTAATGCAGACCGGTAATGGAAATCTAGGATTCAATGTTACTACTTTACACCAGAGACTCTGATGACACATCAAAATTTAGCAACATACAAATCTTTATGTATAGGATTCTGTGAGAGAGAAATCTGGAAGGATTTATGAACTAAAATATTCAGCTCAAGAGCCAGAAATAACAACCCTGGCGCCTTTGAACGTGATAGGTTCCCACTGGGCAAATAAATAAACGATATTTTCGCCTCCCTCTTCAAATTCCATGTTAAATGTAGGGGCTAACATAGTTATTAATTGAAAGTGAATGGGTCTTTCTGAAAAGATTTAGCGCTCCAAACATTGTCTAACCAAATCGGCCGATATTGCTGAAAACCTGAAAAAATTTACCTTTTGTTGGATTAATGAAAGTCATGACCCAATTAAAGCTCAACGGATCCCAAGTCAACTGTTAAGAATTATAATTTTGTATGGATTGCAGTGAACTGGTCCATTGCTCCTGATTACGAACACAAAACGGGGAAAAATGGTTCATTTCTCTCAGGCAGTTTAAAATTTTAGGATTCCTCCCTCCCTCTCTCTGGTAACCCTCTCTTTGCAGTTACTTATTATGGGAAGGATAGAGGATAGAAGGATGCCCTATTCTTACCATAAATATGACAAAACAAGAATAAATGTCAGAAATGGGAAAAATTGAAAGAGAATGGCAGATACATCTAAAGCCATTTGATATATAAAAGGACTGTGCGAGATGAAATGAAAGTTTATGAGATACAAGAGTGTCAAGAATGAGGAGTAAACCAAATATGGTAGACAGCTGGGACAATGTCCTATGAAACAAGAGACAAAAAACAAAAAGTAAGGAAGGCAATGTTCAGGAATTTGCAGTCTCTCTGACTATGTTAACTAACAGGCAAAGTGGAACAAGCTTGTTAAAAGTAATTTCAAAATGAAGATATCCTATAAGTTGAATTTAAACATTTTATTTTTCAAATTTTGAACAAGTTCTAATAGTCCAAGTGGGTAATAGGTAATTTTTTCTCATGAGGTTCTGGGTTGTGGTTAGCAGTTCCAAGAGACACATATAAATAGGTTATTTGGAATAAGTAGTCATGAAAATGGGTTTCAAAAAGTACGAGAAAAGAATTAAGATTTAATAATGTAGTTTAAGACATGGGTCCAAAAGCATGAATGGTGGTTAAGTGCCCCCAAGACACACATGTACGGATGAACATTAGGTGTGGGTTTCACTTTCATTAATTAAATCTTCAATTCCTCTACACCTTCTCACT
Organism: Tetracentron sinense; assembly: GCA_015143295.1. Taxonomy (NCBI): domain Eukaryota; kingdom Viridiplantae; phylum Streptophyta; class Magnoliopsida; order Trochodendrales; family Trochodendraceae; genus Tetracentron; species Tetracentron sinense. The sequence goes on from CM026573.1 coordinate 13,635,928, forward strand.
GATACAAAATAAACCCTCTTTTAAGTTCTCTCTAGCGTTTTCCGTGTTTATATTGTGTAGTGTTGCACCAGAAACAATGCATAAGATTGATCTCATCCTTTCACTATTTTGCATACTTCTCGAACAAGGTGTTGGTGTTCATGCTCAATATTGCAAGTTGAAGCAGGATACCAATGGAATGTTGGATTCATCAAATCCTGAAAACACACTCGCCGAGGACACCATGGTGTGGGAAATTAGTGTCTTAAAGAAATTGGCATCATAATACACCTCAAAGTTCAATTTCCGAATATATTCCCTCTCTATACCCAAATAAAGTAAATCAAGTACAAGTTTTGCAATTAAAAGACTCATCAGTTTATTACAACATTGGGTATTATCATTCCATTTTAAATAGCCCTTTGTAATTTGATGGTGAATCTTAGAATACCATCTGTTGGGCTAAGGGAACGTAGGAGGACCTTGTAAGCTCTCCAACCTCATCACTTTGGGCCACTTTATTGCCACTATGGGGTTTTTGCTTTTACTATAATTTATGTAGTGCACATGAGATTGCTTCTCTTTTGGCTAGGGAATGTGTATATGGGAAAACATTTTAGATAAAGAACTTGCTGCTCTGAGCTCCTAATCTTTTATATGGTCTCTATTTTCTTTCTCTAATAAACAAAGTTGTGTCAAGGAAAAAGAAAGCAAAAGTTGTGTTCTAAATTGGTGTCTTGGATGTCACGATTTGACTTGCTTTACTCGTCGTTGGAAAATACAGCAACATTTTTTTTTATCCATAAACCATCAATATATATATAAAAGGATAAAGAGAACTAGTACAATGCTAGGATAACAAGGTGGTGAATCAAAGAACAGAGCATACTAAAACAAGACCTGCATAAAAAGGCAACTGCTGAAAAAATGCACATAAGGAAGGGAGTAGAAAATACAGCAACATTAATACCATTTGAGAATTGAGGCAAATTTTTTGCTTAATGCATTAAAATGCTTAAAGCAATGCATCAAATAGGAATCCTCTAATACCCAAATTTTGCATTTAACACAAGCTCGTACCTCTGACTCTCGACAACTCCACCTAACCTCATACATCACCATCAGTACCTTATCAAAACTATTTGGGGTCAATAAAATGACTTTTGTTCGGCCATTCTAATCAATCAAGAGTCACATTTTCGATTAGAGCATAAAGAAATGCCCTAGCATAGGCTCAAGCCGCTCAACAACAGCTGCCAACCCTATGTAACATTCTCCTTCATCTAGGATTGGGAAGGCAGAGCAGGACCCTGGCGGAGTTTTGACCTAAACCCTTCTGAATCGGAGGGAGAGAGAGAGGCGAAGTTTTGACCTAAACCTTCTGAATCTCGGAGAGAGAGAGAGATGCTGAGAATTTCCAATATCTGATTGGTACAGGGTACCAAATTGTAAAGAGTCTTAAAGTTCTAGATTTATTGGCCTGAAAGAATTGGACAGTGTATGCTGAGAATACCCAATACCTGAGAGGTACTGGGTACTAAAATTGTAAAGAGTCTTAAAGTTCTAGATTTATCGACATGAAAGAATCGGTCAACGCTGAAAATGAAAAAATACAAGTGAACCCAACAGCATCTATCCTAGATGCAATCAAAATTGAAAATTTTCTGAAATAACATGTTCATAAGTGTACATCCAAACACCCTTAACCCATTTACATTCATGGAAGCATTTGATTTCCTCAAAGAAAATATAAATGGATCAAAGTATCAGATTGCCAGGGAGTTATTAGGCCCTTCCTCGTCTAATCTCTCACATTTTTGTACTGAACCATCTCCTTTCCTCTCTACCACATTATTGCACACATCTCCATCCAACCCTCCATCATATCTCAGTTCAGTACCCAACATCAAAATGCAGAAGTGTGAAACTAACAAATTTATCGATAAGCACTACAGAAAAAGAAATGCTGACAACATTTTGGCCAGTTTGTAGAGGTTCCAGAATCCAGACTATCTATTTTCACAAATAAAATATAAGTAGGAGAAACAAATCATAAGAATAATGCACAATAAGTTGTATGCCAGAAGTTAGGCACTTAAAAAAGATGAAACAAGTAGAGAGAAAACACATGCACAGACATACATTAAGATAAATAAATGAGAAAATGAGCTTTCAAGCCAAAACCTTGATTAAAGTAAATGATTCCTCATAAATTTATGTAACTCGTTGCATCAAGAAAGATAACAAACCAAAAAGAGAGCTTGCAATAACATCAACAAACAAGGATCATTTTGGGATTGTGCAAAATTACAATGGCTGGATGAGTCATTTAGGTTGGGAGCACATGTGGAATGCAAGATAACATGGGTATTTATGTGCATATATCTAAGGAAGACAAGCATGATTATAGATTATAGATTCAAGCACCTTCAAAACATCGTACAGTATCAGAAAAAATCAGCAAAAACAATTTCCAAAGGAGATGAATGGAAGGTAGTGGAAAACATTGTAATAAGGGGAAGAATATGTGAGCATATCCTTGATTAATGATTTCTGCATCCATACCCCAAGGTCAAAGGTGTTAAGGACTAAGGAAGAAGAAGATTGAATACTTCTATTTTTTTATTTTTCTGGGGGAAGATGGGTTTTCAACCCAGATCACTTTATGACAATGTTAATTAAATTTATTTTTTCTTCCCCTAATTACTCAATCCTTCCTTGCAGACACTAAAAGAACTGTTTTTTTTTTTTTTTACAATAGTAAGTGAGCTGTTTGTGCTACTTTCAGAGAATCAGAGTTGCTCCTCTGTAGTGTCTTTCAAATACATCCTTTACAATTAAGAAATAAACCGATTTCTTTCTGAATACCAGAAAGAGCAAAATTCATGCCCCAGATGGAGTGAACCCATAATTAAATTACCCCCTTTGACAGGACAAGATAGTTTGCTCAATACCCTTTACTCTAAATATTCAGATTTTGAAGTTTTACTAGATTAATCAGTAGTAGAAGATAAATTCATAGAAAGATAAGAGAAGAAATGGGTACCTTCTTAAGGGCAAGAGCGAGGCGCTTGCTGTCTAGCTTGCCGGGCATGGAGTCGAGGGAGTCCCTTGCGCAGCGAAAGGCTTGGTTCTGTAAAGGGAGGGGCATGTCTGCGGCTCTGATTCGAACGTTGAGGTGTTCATGCTGATCTTTTTGCTCAACAGCTTTTTTCTTCTGGATGAGACTGTTGAGGAATTTGCTCCTCCTCTCAAGCTCTTCCTCTGCTCCTTCCATTTCATAATCTCATCTCAAAACCCCTTCTTCTTCTGCAACTCTATTGAATCAGTTGGTACTGTTGTCGTCTTCCCTTTGTTTGAAGAAAGGGAAAGAGAAGAAATGAATAGAGAGAGAAGAAGACCAGCAAGCAACAAACCCTCTCGAGTGTAATGTTTTTCTTTTTCTTTCCTTTTCCAGCTTTTTTTTTTTATGCGTTTGCGTATCGATGAGGACGTTGGGAGTGGGAGATTTATATATATATATAAAGCTTTAATTGCAAGCAAAACTCATTTCTGATTGTTTTAACTCCTGTTGTCCTCTTATCAAAAAAAAAAAAAACTCCTGTTGTCCTGTTCTGTGTGCTTTTTTGTCCATACTTCTATGATTTATTATGAGTAGTCTGCCAAAAAATCATCTGAGATCAGAATCTAGGGCTATCAAACCGGCCCTCCAGTAAAGAGCCCGGCCCTCAAAGTGGAGGTTTATTTTTTATTTTTTCCAAAAATGGTAGCCCCAATCATAGTCTTTCTTGTACGCAAGGTGGTAGCAAACAACACATCCCGCACGGTCCGAACTGCTCATCCCAATAACTAACACTTCATAAATCAAGATTGTTCATTGCTAAGAAGTAGGATCCGTGGAAGATACATGCCCTACTAGAAGTTGGATTGGGCTTGGAGAGCAATACAGAAAGTTGGATGCTCTCATTGAGAGCTTTCTAAGCTAAGTCATGCGCCATTGAGTTTGTTGAGCGACTGATATGCTGAAAAATCACCTCGCCGCAAGATTGTTGTAAGCACTGAATATCAATAAGAACAAAGCTGGTTTCGGCATGGAGGGTAGTGGAGATCCCATTCAGCCGATCAATAATCTCCTTAGCATCAAATTCGATCACGATCTTTCACCAAGATTTATCAACAACCATTCGCATGCCAACATGGATCGCTGTGATCTCAACCACACGAGTTGACCCTCCCAAACAGGGGCGGAGCCAGGATTTTGTCATAGGTAGGTGGGTATGGCATATTTTGGGTTTAGGGGATGGGGGGCATAGCACCCAGATTTTTTTTCTTGACCCTAAGTTTGTGGGTCATTTTGTCCATACATCACATCTTACATGTATTATTTCGAGCAGTTGTCCCCTTGCCATATGGTCATGCCCTATTAAATAATTAAATAATATTATATAAAAAAATATTTTTTGATTTCAAAAGGTTAGAGGGATCTCCTTGCGCAATTGCTATATATGCCCTATTAAATAATATAATATAAAATATTTTCAAAAGTTTACCTTATTGTCCAATTACTATGCCCTATTTAATAATTAAAAAATATGATTTTTACATTCAATGGGACAACTGCCCCATGACTTATGCCTTAGTATTGACTTCGAATCCTCTTTGTAATAACTGGACTCCTTGGAGTCCCGTTAGAACACAAAAGTTTTAACTTCAGTTAACAACTTCAACCCTTGAGTTAATATTTTTTTTCTAGAAACCAAGGTTAGTTGGTTGAACCCTAAGGTTTAATGGATCTTAATCACAATTAAAGGATATTAAAAGGAACATGTGTTGTCATGTGGGTTAATGAATCTTAATCATAGTAGAGGATTCCAAGTCAGTACAATAATAAAAGGAAATTGTAAAGCTAAGAGGGGCCACGTGCCCCCTCAAGCCCCCCCAAAAGAGGTTTGCTAATCGAGCTGACAACCTGCCCACTAGAGTTCCTTGCGACTGCACCTACGCCGATACCTAAAGGGAGAGCTGCCCCATCCGTATTGATCTTGATCTAGCTAGTCTGAGGGGGTGCCAAAGGTCCTGGCCAATGTTTGGATCGGGATTCTAGGTATGTGCCCATTTATTCTGATCCCGCTCAACTTTCCTTGGAGGACTGCCTTATCGGGGGGATAAAAAAAAAGAAGATAAAGCTTTGATGCAAAGGATGAAAAGATATGGAGATAACGGGTCCCCTTGACGCCTTAATGAGACCCGTTGGATGGCCATTGACGAGAACTACGTAGGAGACCGTAGAGATGCATTGTTCTATGAGAGATATCCACTTCCTGCAAAACCCCATTTTACCCATAACTGATAATAGGAAGCTCCACTCGACCCGATCATAAGCTTTCTTGAATCTAGTTTAACTGTCATTCTTCTATCCCCACCTTTAGTCTTGTGCCTAAGTAATGAGAAATCTTATGGGCCAACAACATATTATTTGAAATGAGTCGTCCTTTGATAAATGTAGATTGAGCTTGACTTGTCGTGTCCCAAAATCTCATGTTGGTCAATGAGACCTTGGGTCCGTGACATTACATATCCGTATCCATATAAGAACATAAAAGGCATATTGAAACGAGTGTCTCAAAATTCTCCCATAAATAATTAATAGAAATGGTTGACTAACTAACAGAAATAATCATCTGATCACCTATATAATCTCAATTTAAAATTTAAACTTAAGCAACATCTTTAATTATGTCTTATTACATCTTTCTTAAACTGAAAATAAATCAAACTAACTAAAGTATCAATAATAGGGTCATATGTCCATATCTCTCTCTTCTTCATCATAATCACCTTCTGGTTCTTCTTGGTACTCCTCCTCTAGCCAAGTTCTTGGAGCACAGATGTTGAACCCTCATAAACTACCGACATAAAAGTACAATTGAGTAAATGAAAACTCAGTACATACAAAGGCTAGCTAACAATATCAAACGTGTAATCATGGTCATACTTTATCATACATAAACATATCTTAAAATTCATGTGCAGAACTTGTAAACATAAAAGCATTCAATCATGGAATGTAAGACTCGTGACTTGTGAAAACATGTAAGACTTATGTATGTTCATGTGTACCAATTCACGTAAGATGATATTATTGTAATGTCATGTAACATGATGTTCTTCTTCAATGACATGTAACATGATGATTCTCAATTAAATATAACATGAAAGATCCCCAATGGCATGTAAGTGTTTGTGCTTGTGAGACATGTTCTTGTAATACCTATTATGCAGTACAACATGTGCTTGAGTATCATGGTTAACCTTCATCTAGGTTATTCTTCAGATTCTGATATCAAAACATCGAATCCCACCAAAGCCACCCATATAACTAAGGTTAGCAAATTCAGAGCGTTCATATCATTCTCTAAGTATTTATCTATTCAAATTTCAACCAATCGATATACATGCATAATTAGGCATAATTTACATGAAAGTTCATACAATGATAGCATACTTACATAAAATAGAATTGCAATTATAATAATTTAATTTCCAGATTTAATCATCATTCTACCATAATTCCTTCTTCCAATTTCATTCATGTGCAAAACCCTAAAATCATCACTTCTTCAATTTAAATCAAATGTGTATGAGATTTCTATAAAACAATCATAATATCATGCCTAAAACATCAATGAAATCCCCAAATCATTATCTTAACATCAATAACATATCAATTCTCATATCCCTTATTCCATTTATGATTATTAATACAGAATCCTCTCGAAATCATGCAAACCCTAACCTCATCATGATCATCAATTCATATTACATGAAAACATCATTCTCATAATACTTATTACATACATATTATTAGGCTAGAATAGTGTATAGTACCTTACGAGATCGCTTCTATACAGTCGATTCGCCTTAGAATGGCCTTGGAGATGTTCTTTAAACTTCTTCTTCTCCTTGCAAAAGCCCTTTGGAAAACCCTTGACAGACTCTCTCTGATATTTTTAAAACTCTTGGAATGTTTAAAACTCTAAAACCCACGAGTTTAAGGTCTTTGTATAAGTCAAAGAGTCCTAGGCAACTTCTGATTCTCAAATTTTGGAAAATTAGAAAGTTTCTGGGCTAATTTAGCCGCGGGCGGTCGATCGGTGACCTAACAGTTGACCAGTAATGGGGCGGTCGACCGGTCAATGTTGCACTCTCTATCAATTTTCCCTATACAAACTTTCTGCTTGGGCGATTGACTCGTATGAAGAGGATCGACCGATGGGTTCTGATTTTCTTTACTTTGGCCATTTTCTTCTTCTTAATGTTTAACCATTTACCCTAATGCAAGTTTAACCATAGTTAAGCATAAAATAACATCACATAAATGTTTTGAACATAATTATTCAGATTTCATCCAATTTTGCACAAGTTTCAAGACAATCAAGTTTTGGGTCTCTACATGACTGATGAGATCGGGTAAGATACTTTGAAGTCTATTGTCTATCACCTTTGAAATGATCTTATAGAGCATGTTGCACAAACTAATAGGGTGATAATGGTTCACTACTTATGGGGTTTTGATCTTCGAGATTAGAGTGAGATATGTGAAGTTAGTTTCCTTCAGCAAAAACGTTTTAGAAAGAAATCTTGAACTGTCATACAAATGTCACTATTGATTGTGTCCCAATGCTTTTGATAAAACAGATTGGGCATTCCATCTGACCCAGGGGCCTTTAATGGCCCGATCTAAAATACGGCAGTCATAATTTATTCCACTGAAACCGCTCTACAAAGGTCAAAATCGGATTACTTGGATACTCTAGTTGGGATGGAATTCAGGATCTCGTTGTTGTCGACTGGGTTTGTAGAAGAATAAAGCTCCTGAAAATGCCTAGTGATATGATTTTCAATCTCTGGCTCTAAAATAACCATCTGTTGTTCTTCATTCCTGATTGCAAGAAGTTTGTTTCTCTCTCTGCACTGAATTGCTGATGTATGAAAATCGTGTATTTTTGTCTCCCAGTTGCAGCCAGTCTGCTCTAGATTTTTTGCCTCCAAAATGTCTCTTCTTGGTAGATGGCTCTATCCACCTCAACATTGAGCTCATGGAGTATAGACTGGGATTGATCCATGGTAGAAGACTGTTGATAATGGCAATCTAAGTTGTGATGATTTTACTAATTCTTTCGTGGATATTGCCAAATGAAGATCTATATCCCACATCTCCTCATACCGGAAAATTTTCCTCTTTCTACCAATGCACCTCTCACGAGTCAAGCATAGAAAAGGGGGGAATGGTCAGATTCAATCGCCCGTAGGATAGAAACAACTGCATTTGAATTTGTAGCCCTCCACGAACCATTAGCCAATGCTCGATCAAGTCTAGCAGTAATAAACTCCTGCCAGGAAATCCGAGGTCTAACATAAACCAATAAAATGAACCATGCCTTGTGAACATTTTGAAGCATGCAATATAAAATTTTCTTTCACATTCTAGAAACAGTTATATATTCCCTTCCCCTTTTTTTGGGTGCCACCACAAACTATCGTGTGTGCGGAAGAGGAGAAATGCTATCATTCACTAACATTAGTGACCTTGTTAAAATCTAAGGGTAAATTACACTAACCTCCCTTGAGTTTGGCAACACCACTCCTCTTATTTCAGAAATTACATTGATCTCCTCTACAAACTTAGTCAAGTTGACATTATTAATAAAAAAAATATTATTTTACGATTTTTCCCTCATTTATTTCTATTATTCTATTTCCTATACCCCGTAGTTAGCTCACGACTTGAAAAAATTGTTTGTCCTCTCTCTCTTTGCGATTGAATATGATCCCAACCCAAATACCTCGGTTGCTATGATGGGTCCAATCTACTGAACTTTGAAAAGAAACTCGTAACATTGGACTAATCATGCCAATATGTTGAAATTTGAAAAGAAACCCACTGGAAGAATTTAATGCTGGTTAAGAATTTTTAATTCTCCGGGTTAAATTTTTTAACAATTCCCATTATAATACCCATAATGACCTTAACTAGTAACATTCAATCTCAATGCTTTCTTAACTAGTTGAAAAGAAACTTACAACATCGGTCAACAACTCTGGTTAAGAATTTTTACTTCTTGAGTTTAAATTTTTTTAGTATTCACATTATAATATCCATACCCACCCAGCCACGACACAACCACAAGCAGGCCATCACACGGTTGTACAGATTGACCCTTGCTTACGTGATGTTGAAGTATTTTTTTAAGAAAAGGACAAGCAAGTTAAAAAAAATAATGTTATTGATATTTGAAGGGTAATTTGGGTATTTGAAAATATTTAAAGCATAATTCATCCATGTCAGTAATAGAATACTAGCAATAGGAGAAATTTGTTACCAACTATCGATACAGAGGGGAGAGCGCGCAGAGTAATTTTTGAAACAAGAGGAAAAGTTTCTATAATTTCGTCATATCTCAGGGATAAGTGTAATTTTCCTTAACATTTACTAGTTTTTTATTATCTCTATGTATTGACTATGATTTGTATTAAACATAAATATACTTTGAAATTTTAATAGGGTATATTTTTTTTAGTGGGACGTAATACTCTGCGCGCCCGCCGACAGAACACTTGCGCGCCCACAACCTGCCACATGTCCATTTCCCACCTTTTTTTAATCATGATCAAGTTTTACTAACATGAAATTATTACGTTTTATTTTAAGAAAAAACCAAGGTTAGATAGATGAACCCTAAGGGTGGGTGAATCTTAACCACAGTTAATGAGTGTTAACTAACTTGAGGTTATTTTTCTAAAAACCAAGATTAGATAAATGAATCTTAACCATAGTTGATGAGTGTTAACTAATTTGAAATTATTTTTATAAAAAACCAAGGTTAGATGGATGAACCCTAGGGGTGAAGGAATCTTAACCACAGTTTATAAAAGTTAAAAGGGACACATGGCATCCTGTGGAGGCTTTCATTCTATTTTTTTAGTTATTCACTAACAATAGAACTTATATTGCAAAATATTAGGGCACTCAATCCTGCCCTAGCCCTTCAAAGGCCTTGGATTGATTAGGCCCTAGCCCAGCCTTCAAGGGTAAGGCTTAGGTGCCCTTGTTGATAGGCCTACAACAGATCTGTATGTTGTCGGCAACCGAAAGGAAAAGTTTATAGTTAGAGGAGGGTGTTGTGGTCAAGTAAGAGAGAGGGAAGTGAAGAAAAAAAAAGATTTTTGGAGAAAAAAAAAGCATAGGCAAATGAGTGCCGTTTCGTAATCATAGGGTGGGGGCATAGCTTTTGAGACGAGAAGCGTAATTTACGGGAGAAAGAAATAGAGAAGAGAGAAAGTGGGACGGGGCCAAATAGGGAGGACTTTGAAAGCTGGTCGGGTCTCTTTGACTCTCTTTTTGCTCATTTCCCATTATAAAAGTGAGACTCCTCATGCATTTCCCAACAAGTGTACCAAAAGATCTTTATATTTGACATGAACAGCTGAACTCTAAAGTCCAAACCATCTGCCTAGAACTATAAGTGATCTCTCTCCTTCAAACCAGCCCAATTCAAACAATCCTTGTTAAGTAGATGAATTGCATCCTTTAGATTAGTTTTGTTTGTCTACACATGTTATCAAGTTATGGGGCACCATGACCAGCCCCACCACCCATTTCTGAGACTGGATCCTGTACAATTGTGATTGAACTCCGAGAGTTCAATCACACTCACAAACACATCTTTTAACTCTGTTAAAGAACTTTCAACCCTTAGGGTTAGTATTTTTTTTTTTTTGAAATCTGAAAATCAAGGTTAGATTGTTGAATCCTAAGAGTTGGTGAATTTTAACCACAGTTAATAAAGGTTAAAAGGGACAAGTGTTGACCTGTGGATGCGATTGATCTAATCTCCCCATATCTAGCCCCGAAGGTACTCCTGAATGTTGCGCCCCTAGGCCTCACTTGCATTGGTGACATGCTTTCGTAGGTGTGGAATGAGCTCCCCCCCGCCGGCGAAGTTGCTTTGACATTTTAGGAAAGTAATCACCTCCTCACCGGTGGAGCGAAGGTGTTTCGTCCCCCTTTTCTCACCATGTATCCCCTTTTTGACTGTGATTAAGATTCACTAACCCTTAGAGTTAAAGCATCTATTCTTGATTTTTAGAAAAAAAAAATTAAAGTTTAATTACAAGGGTTAAAACTTATTAATTATAATTCAAGAACAATTAAAGAGGCTTTGTGAGAGGAGTAGCAACAATCTGTTCCTCGCCCCAAGGAGTGGATTATTGCTTTTAATTTTATACTTGGTTTATCGTCTTTGTTCCAACTATTTGGAGTATGCAACATGAATCCCGAAAATAAAAAACATGAATCCCAACATTCTGCGTTACTAAAAATCAACATCTGTTGAATAATGTTTTTATCAAATCTTCCTTCATTACCTCCTTTGTATTTTTAGAGTCTCGCCTTTTCAGAGCCTGAAAATTACACCACTTACTCATTCCCATTGAATTTGTTGGTGAAATTCATTCAACTTGTCAAAATCATCTCATATTTTTATCACATATTGGAACCATTGTAAGATTTTTTTTTGCTGGAGTTGAGATTTTCTTGAATACGCTTATTGCTCATCTTTCCATGACTTTTCACTCATCTATTCAACATCTTAATTTTGGATATTTATGTTAGCTTCTTACTAGCCCCAACATTCCTGCTACATAAAGCAGTACTAGTCTTAGAAGGTGTTTGGTAACTCTAAACTAAATAGGTGGAGCTTATTTAAATTGAGCTTATTTGGACGTCAGGGTGTTAAGTTAAAATTTTAATTGACTGACTAGATTTTTTGATGTAGAGATTTTGCCTCTAAAGAAAAAACAAGCTACTTTTTACTTAAGAAGTAAATCCTCTACTTTAAAAAGTTTTAGACATTCAATTAAACTTTACAATTCATTCATTAACTCCCATGTGATCCTCACCCTCCTTCCCCTGGCCAAACTGAAGTCTAAATAAACTCAATTTTCAAATAAGCCCTACCTATTTAGTTTAGAGTTACCAAACATCCTCTTATTGTCTTATAATTTTTTACTTTTAGTTTTTTGATGAAAATAGATTGGGCACATAGCACTTTTGAAGCAAATATCCACTTTAGCCAAGCAAAATGTTCTAATTTTACAGGTAACATCTTCCTCAATATTTTCACCATTTCAAAAATTGATCCAAGATACCAAAACTAGTGGCTTTAAGGTATCTCCTATGACTATCTTAACTACCACCCTTTATTTGTATTCTTACTGAAGGTGCATTCCCTCACAAATTTGAAACACACTCATGAGGGCATGCGAGTTTGCACGGGCGCACACACACTTGCTTTCAATGAGCAAACTCATTACCATTTCTTGTGAAGATCTTAAAAGAACACGTAAAACCATTTTCACAATTTGACGTTCTGTACTGTACACTTATGTACATGATACCAGATGGACTGTCCAAAGAACACAAATCAAAGGATACAAAGAACTAAACGACTCGCCAGGCAAACCAGACATTTAAAAATAATAGGAAAGAACAAGAGAGCCCAGAACAAATGAATGAAATGAATATAAAAGAAACAAAAATAGAAGAGCTTCACGATATGTATCTCACAGCTAAAGGTGACATGGTCGTTCCTGCATGGAGGGCCTTTAGTACTGCCACAAACTTGAGCAAGGTCTCTTCAGAGACCCACTTGAACTTCCATGTGAGAGAGCCTGGGGCCACCTTTTCCTTCCCAAGTTCGGCCGAAGAGCAGAACTCAGACGTTACATGGTCAAGAATCAAGGTTACACTCCCACTCTCATTGGCCTCAATGATCTGAAAATGAAGTTTAGCTGAATTATAAACCTAGTTTGGTTCCAATAATCCAACAAACTGACCATGAACCCACTAGATGCATGCTATAATATACAAGATATTATACAAAAAAATAGCACCTAAAATAGTTTAGGCAAGCATTAACTGATTCTTCTCTGTGACTTGTGGAAATCCAATTTGGATTCTTAAAGTACAAGTAGAATCGGCCTCAAGTCAAAATCCATAAAACTGAGCATTAAAGAGTATAACAATGAACAAGTATATTAGGGAAAGTGTGTTAACTCTTGATAGGGTTGAGTAAGGTAGCGTTTGGATTGAATTTTATTAGCCAAAAATCAATTATAATAAAATTGATTGTGTAGAAATTAATAGTCAAATAATTACTTTTTCCAATAATAGTGTTCGGGGAATGCGATTATGAGTCTCGCAACTTCGTATTCTCTGAACACTATTATTTGAAAAAGTGATTATTTGTGGGGCGTTTGGATTGGATTTTATTAGCTAAAAATCAATTCTGATAAAATTGATTATGTAGAAATTAATGATCAAATAATCATTTTTTCAAATAATAGTGTTCAGAGAATAGGAAGTTGAGACTTAATTTTGTATTCTCCAAACACTATTATTTGAAAAAATGATTTTTTGGCCATTAATTTCTACATAATCAATTTTATCATAATTGATTTTTGGCTAATAAAATCCAATCCAAACGCCACCTTGACAATTAATTTCTACACAATCAATTTTATCACAATTGATTTTTGGCTAATAAAATCCAATCCAAATGCCCCATAAGCCAATACCACTTGATTATGTAACACCATCTTTTAATATAGTTGACCAGCTCAGATGACTTCGCATTGAAACACAATTAGAGATATCTAATCACCATTCCATTATATACCATCTTTAAAAGCAACACATGAGATTCAGGATTCACTAACTAGAAGACATATGATATGCATGAGGTGTATATGAGGTTTTCTAGAGGAAGAGGAAACAGAGATTTGATTCTGTAAACCAAGGCCCATTGTCCAAGAAGCATGACAGATTGACGGTTGCATATTTAGCATTTCTGAGGTATGTAGCATCTTATATGCTATACATTCTTATTTGTAGATGCTTGCATAAATTACCCATTAAATTAAGGACTGCCGATAGATAAATACTATAAAAATTCATGTAGGGAGTAGGGCCTGAAGTGACAAAAATTCAGACACTGGTTGAATCTGCCAGAGAGAGGATGTCTCGGATTGGGTGTTAAAAAAGCTAGAAGACTTTGGGATTTATTAAGCATGTCACAAGAAGGTGAAGGCTCTTTTTAGGGAAATAGAGTAGGAAATTAATGACTGGGGATGGAGAAAAATCAAGGGAGTAAAGAAGGAACATGGTGAATGAGCTATAAAAACTGGAGTTCAAAATTAACTATGAGGGTTGTATAGTGAAGGAAAGGAAAGAAACAGTAGGAAAATGAGGGCTTCAAGCAAAATTGTCAAATGAATCTGAAAATTATCTCTCGGGCTTGGTTTGCAAATATATGAGATCAGTCCTTAGGCATTTGATCATCCAGAGGAAACCAAATGTTCATTGTATTCAAGAATCCAAGCATGACCGGATTGAGTTGTTGTTGTTGTTGTTGTTGTTGTTGTGTGTGTGTGTGTGTGTGTGTGTGAGAGAGAGAGAGAGAGAGAGAGGAGAGAGATGATTGAAAATTTGCGGGGGCAGAAATAATTTTGGGTTGGATCTTCTTAAACAACTACTTAAAACATTGATTAGAAAATCCCAAACTATAGCTTTTATTCCTTTCTCTAAATCTCATGAAGACCATAATCACTATCTTGATTCCCAAGAAAAGGTCACAGAAAGATCATCAAGAAACTTCTATAGATCTATCAGAAACGTCCCTTCTCCTTGCAAGCTCCAGCGCTTGATCATATGATTTCTAATGTCGTTAATATGGTTAATGTAACGACCAAAAATTTTAATATAATAAAATTATGGGTTTCTAGGTCCTTAACTGCGATTAATTAGTTCAGTAATTGATAATTTTATAGAAAATGGGTTTTGTTCGGGATTGGGTTGTACTGATAAAAGTCTAGTGTTTTTCTTCGAAAATCGCACACAGTGTATTGGGCAGTTATCGGGACAATCACCTGTCGTACCACTTCCATCGTGTATCGATTCGCGAAACCGCGGAAGTCTTGTGCGTAAGAAAATCGAGAAAACAGGAAATGTACAGATTTCTGAAGTTCAGTTGTGACTCCATATCTGTTGGAGATTCTAATAGAAATTCGCGAGGCTCATACCACTACATGTCGGTAGACCCTGCAGTCGACTCTGTCGTTTCGGTAGTTCATCATCTCATATGAAGAAACGGCAACATGTTTTGCGCATCAAATCAGAAAATTAGCGGGTTTTGCAGTTTTCTTCCAAACTTGCTTTTGACTGTCAAAACTCAGTATTTTTCCTTGAAAGCAGGTGTTAGACTGTCCTAAGTTCGGTTACCTGAAGTTTCGTCAAAATCGGACATCATTTAGCAAGGTTTCGGAAGCCGTGTGCGCGAGAAAAGTTGGAAAAAAGTCAACCGATCAAACCCGCTGACTCGGTCAAAGGGGTCACATCACCATGGTCATGTGCCTAGCACATGACCTTGGCCAAAATGAGGGGGCCAAGCCTCCCTCATTCTCACGGTTTGCACAATCAGGGAAGAGTGCTGTCCCAGAATTTCTAGAGAAACTTTAGAGAGAGAGAGATAGAGAAAGAAGAGAGAAAGAAAATGGGAGTCCATCTTGGGGTATTTTGATGTCACCAACGCGTTAGCGACGTCTATTTTCTCCCTCGACGCCTCGATCGGCGTGTAGAGAGAGAAAGGAAAAAAGTTAGAGAGAGATAGTTTAGGTTTGAAGGCGAGGAGCTTCACCTTGAGGTTGATCGCCCTCCCGAGCGCGTTGGCGGTGTTCGTTTCGATCCTAGACACCTCGAGGTACGTGAAAGAGGTAAAACTTCTTCCATCTCTTCGCTTTTCCCTCTTATTTTGTTATATTTTGTAAGTGGAATGAATGTGCTTGTTTTGGCGTGGATGGAAAAGGGTCGGAGACCTCGTGGATGTTGTATGGGAGTGGGTGGAATAATGTCCATAGATCCTCTTTGGCGAGGTATGTGACTGATCGTCAGGAGTGGGTGGAGTGTTATCCATAGATCCTCTTTGGCTAGGTCTGGAGTGGTGGTGTTAAGTGAGTCCTCTGTGACTGATAGTCGAGAGTGGGTGGATTTGATATCCATAGATCCTCTTTGGCTAGGTCAGAAGTGGTGGTGTTATGTTAGTTCTCCGTGACTGATAGTAGGGAGTGGGTGGAATTGATATCCATAGATCCTCTTTGGCTAGGTCTGGAGTAATGGTATGATATAGTCCTCCGTGACTGATAGTCAGGAGTGGGTGGATTTGATATCCATAGATCCTCTTAGGCTAGGTCTGGAGTGGTGGTATTAAGTGAGTCATCTATTACTGATAGTCGGGAGTGGGTGGATTATTATCCATAGATCCTCTTTGACTAGGTCAGGATTGGTGATGTCGTATAGTCCTCCATCCTCCATGATTGATAGTCGGGAGTGGGTGGAATAATATCCATAGATCCTCTTTAGCGAGGTACGTGACTGATCGTCGGGAGTGGGTGGAATAATGTCCATAGATCCTCTTTGGCGAGGTACACGACTAATCGTCAAGAGTAGGTGGGGTGTTATCCATAGATCCTTTTTGGCTAGGTTTTGAGTGGTGG
This sequence comes from Tetracentron sinense, assembly GCA_015143295.1. Lineage (NCBI taxonomy): Eukaryota > Viridiplantae > Streptophyta > Magnoliopsida > Trochodendrales > Trochodendraceae > Tetracentron > Tetracentron sinense. Next base: position 13,652,518 of record CM026573.1, read on the forward strand.
TGTTAAGTGAGTCCTCTGTGACTGATTGTCGAGAGTGTGTGGATTTGATATCTATAGATCCTCTTTGGCTAGGTCTGAAGTGGTGGTGTTAAGTAAGTCTTCTGTGACTGATAGTCGGGAGTGGGTGGATTTGATATCCATAGATCCACTTTGGCTAGGTCTGGAGTGGTGGTGTTAAGTGAGTCCTCTGTGACTGATAGTCGGGAGTAGTGGTGTTAAGTGAATCCTCTGTGACTGATAGTCGGGAGTGGGTGGATTTGATATCCATAGATCCTCTTTGGCTAGGTCTGGAGTGGTGGTGTTAAGTGAGTCCTCTGTGACTGATAATCGGGAGTGGGTGGATTTGATATCCATAGATTCTCTTTGGCTAGATCTGGAGTGGTGGTGTTATGTTAGTTCTTCGTGACTGATAGTCGGGAGGGTGGAATTGATATCCATAGATCCTCTTTGGCTAGGTCTGGAATGATGGTATGATATAGTCCTCCATGACTGATAGTCGGGAGTGGGTGGATTTGATATCCATAGTGGTGGTGCTATGTGAGTCCTCCATGACTGATAGTCTGGAGTGGATGGTTATATGATGCCTCTAATAGAAATGTCGTGAGAACGAGTTCCCCACCGTGGCTGAGATCAGATGATTTGTGTTGATTTTGCGGGTGAATGCCGGATGTATATTGAGTCTAAAGACTAAAGGTATGGTTTGAATGGGCCTGGGCCTGGTTGATTAATAAGTGAGTCTACGAACTCAGGTGTAAAGGTTGTACACAAGCGAAGGCCCAATTAATCAAGTTTGTGGACTTGAGAATAAAGTGTGAGTGGTTATCTAGATCGATAACCTGATGTCGTGGATAATGATTGGATGAACTTGAAAAATTAGAGGTCGAGAACCTCAGGGTGAACCTGAGTGACCTCAGGTCACGGATTACAATATTATATATTATTATAATATGAGAATTGTATTGTAATACGATATCGTTATTGATGATTGTTACTAGGTGGAAAATAGTCTAGATGGATGGTGGATTTTGTTAGGCTCTATAGCTCACTCTTCTCATTTTATGTCTTCAGATCCTAAAGCGGTTGCCAATTGGTAAGGAGCGACGCTTGATAGAGTTTGGAAAGTGTATTGAAGCAATTGTGGCGCCAAAAGTAAAGGCTACTGTAGCCAATGAGGTAACGCAGTTGCTTATGATGGATTATTGTGATGACCAGTTGTTATTGCTTATGTAAGCTCGTAAGAAACGTTAAAAATTCCCGCATTTTCATGGATAAAGTCTTCTGCATGCGTGGTTATGACGAACGGGAGCGCGTCTCAGAACTTGATTCCTTAGACGCGGGTTTGGGGCGTCACAGTTAACACCATCAAGCAGGTTGATTTTCAAACAAGAACCCTCTACTCTGATACCAAAATGATAGAAATTAGATGATTGAGCAATTAAGGCCCCGGTTGGTTCCGTAATATACTAATATGTTTCCAGGGGAAGAAATTTTCTATAGATTACTTTCTACATGCACATCTGCCAGTTGGGGGCATCCCCATGAACCATCCCATAAAAATGAAAATAAAAAATCATCAGGCCATATCATCACCATCATAAGTCCATAACATTGTTAACATCATCATTTCACTAGAACCATCATCCTCGTCAGTGTCCCATCATAAATATCACCGACACCATCATAATCATAATCATAATCATATTAGTTCTCAAAGGTAGAATTCAATCCTCATTATTGTAGCCCAAAAAAAAAAATTAGCCTAACCTAATAAGGAGGGAATTTATTCTTCTCAAAAGATGCCTTCCGCAGTTCTAAGAACATAAATCATTTCCCTCTTTTGCGAACCTTTTACTAAGTATTTTCCTTCATTGAAACGAGATTTTCCACAAAAAATATTTCCCATCAATATTTTCCCGAGCCAAATGAAGCCTAGGAGTATAAAAGAGGAGGACTAAGAAAAGAAAATGGATAAAAATACAGTAAAGAGAGTGGATATTAAACACATCCCCTCGCCCTTATATATGTTTTTTTTCTGTACTTTGGCAAATCATATATTGCCATTAATGAATGGCATGTAGGTGAATACTTAAGAGAAACCATAAAAGATGACAAGACGCCTCTCTGCAAGGAATGGTATAACTAAGTTTGACTACAAAAACGCGCCTTCCTAGTGTCACAATCACAACCACCACCACCATCATAGACTCAGCATGGTCCCAACTATTTGGAGTCCAATACACAAATCATGTTCCACCTGTTCCCCTATAACTAGAGAGTAGAGATACATCCTCCCAGCTAATGCATGCACCTTCAAAATCTCTCCCAATTTCGAATTTCTTGGATAGTTGAAGTGTCCCATAGGTGCGGGTGCACTCATTTTATGAACTTGTTTCTTGATCACCCAACACTAAGGTCATCCTTAAAATAGAATGGATCTCTCTGTCATCTTATAAAAGTTTCCCTTTTAACATAGCATCCTATCCTCATCCCCTTTTCAGCCACCCAGCTTTAGTTCGATGGATAGCATCCTCCTCAATCTCATCTTTTTAATGGACTACAGAACCAGGATTAAAAAAATGTTCGTTAGGATATCACGTCTTTGTTCATGAAATGAAATAACAATGTTAAGAAACAACAGTTAATTTTTTTTGTCCTACAACATCGTTATCCCATTAGCATAAATTTAGTGATTTAGAAATCTCGGGTCATTTTGCACAATTATCTAACAGAAACAATGAATTATAAATTATTTCAATGAAAACTGAGTGGAATTCCATGGGTGAGATTTAGCTGTTATTATGGTCGACAACAAAAGAAGGGAACACTGACCACAGTGGTATCTTATAAAATACTCATAGATGAAGGCAATAGGACAAAATATTTAATCAAAATATGATAACAACTCATCATATATAATAAAATTAGTTATCAATTATGGCTAGCTGATATGCATAAGTACCGGCAGATTCTTTAGACATGGAGACAAGATCTTAAGAAAGCCAAGTAAATATAACATTACCATCTCAGATATATCACTGATGAAGCAGCATGAATCGAGCAAAAAATAGGAAGAGGAAGATGCATCATCCACTTTAAGAGAGCTGAACTGCATAAGATCTTCAATGCATATGAGCATATGTCCTTCAATCACGAATAGGGATCTTGAAAGCCAAAATTCCTCTGTTCAGTTTTAAAATGAAAAATTATAAGCATTACCAACCAAGCAGAATTCGTACTCTAAACTGTAAAAAGAAAGTAAAAGTAAAAAAGTATATTTCAAAAAAAAAAAAAAACTTCAAAACTACCCATTTTGTGTCTGTATACAGGTGTGGTTGTGTGTGTGAGAGAGGCAATTGGTGTTTTTGGTATCAAAGATGATAATAAAAAAAGGGTAGCAATTTTAGGTTGCAATAACGTTGATGGAGAAAGTCTTCTTCTTTGTTAGCACCTAATCGAAACTATTTGGGGTCGGCAACATGAAACCTATTCCACCATCCTAGTCTATCAAGAGCAAAATCTTCAATTAAAGTGTCTTGGAAAAAAAAGACTCTTACTATCTCCATCCAATTTCTTTCTCCCTTCATCTCCTCGTTTTAGAGCCTTCAACTTGCACTCTCACTACTCACTGAGCCGTCATTCGTCTTCGTTGAACATGTGCAAACCATCTCATTCGTTTATCCTTATTTTATCCTTATTTTATCGGATATTGGAGCTACCCCCAAATACTTGCAAATGCATTTTTGTTCTTATCTTACATTTCCTAGTTTTTCCACTCATCCTTCTCAATGTCCTAATCCCCACTACACATCCTATGGCATGTTGCTTCTCGGGAGATGAACATTGCGCTCCATAAAGCAAAACTAGTTTTAATGTTGTCATTTAAGATTTTCCTTTTAGCCTTATCGGAATGCAACACTCACATAACACTTTGGATGCACATTTCTACTTTAGCTACCTAGCGCAACATCCTCCTCAATATCATCATCCTTATGAATGATTGAGATGAGATGTCGTCACTTTTAGGGTATCTCCTGGACATCAATCTTATTGTCGCCTCACTCCTGTTTGTTTTCTTACTAAATCCTGTCTTGGTTTGACTCATTTTAAAAGCCTTAATTATAGTTTTATATTTAAACTCCTTTCTATTCTCATCAACCAATACCAAGCCATCTGCAAATAACATATACCAAGGAATGTCATCTAAAATTTGAGTCATCAATTCATGCATAACCAATGAAAAAAGATACAGACTCATTGCAAATCCCTTGTGTAAATCTAATATCATAAGGAACTCATTTTTTTAATCTCGAAATGTTATGATGATATTTAGTGCTATCTTACACATATGTTTAATCATATGTTTTTTAAAGTCAATAAAGACCAGAAATCTCTCTAAACTTCTCCATCAAATGTCTAAGTAAGAATATAGCCTTCACTGTAGACCTCCCTAGCATGAATCCAAGTTGATTTTCTTAAACACAAGTCATTGCCCCATCGCTTCTTTCCATTGTTTTATCGTGACTCATAAGTTCATCCAGCGATAATTGGGGCAACTTTGGGAAGTTTCCATAGTTCTTGTAATAGGTACTACAATATTTCTCCTTCATGCATCCAAAAATTTTCTATTAATAAACCAGCTTCTCCTAGGCATTTCCATACTTCAATTGGAATATCACTTGATCCCAAAACATTTCCTATCTTCATCCTCACAAAGGTTTTATGCTTCCGGTCAGTATAAACTCCGGTCACCTAGGAAGTGAATATTTCATGAAAATTAAAGTCCATGGAAATATTTTAAATTTTTTGAAACCGTGTAAACATTATGAAAACATAGAAACATGCATTAATATCTAATCAAATGATAAAATAAGTATCGACACACACTCAAGATTAATTGTATAATAGACAGCGTCCATTTGGATAGGAAAAGTGAGACAAATAATATCAGATATGAATAGTCATGCATATCTAAAGCTTTAGAAGTCAAAGTTACACATAATAATGGTTGTAGTCATGATCTCAAAGTATAACATCCCAAAAAAACAAAATATGTGCACCCCATGAATTAAAAGATGCATAGCCACACAAATTTACGAATTGATAAGTGCGGCTACTACCCTTGACTCTATACAGGGGATTTCTTCTACTTTTTAGCTTAGTATTCCTTGTTTCGAGTTTACATCCCAATAAACTCTCTTTCTTTCTCTTATTATTATTGTTGTTGTTGATGTAATCTCTTTCATTTAATATAATTTGTTGATTACCGATGAAAAAAAAAGACATACAAACTTACGATGTCACTCAAATTATTATTTTTCAATTTAGAGATTTTTTTGGGGGGGAATAGGTTGATCTTAAGGTTCCCTAGTTTGCTCTAATATTGTTTTAAATCAACACAATATCTAATTCTTTTATAAAAATAGTACTAAAAATATTTTAACATTTTAGTAATGGCAAGTAGTTTAATATAGGTAACTAACCCGATGGAGTCCTTAATCACTAATCATTGGTGATTATATGTAATTGTTACCCATTATAAATTTGATTTATTATTAACTAATAAATTATGCATTATTTTATACAATTTCAAATAATTTGTATTAAAAAAATCAATCACAAGTATGCGTCATCCAAAGCTGGCTTCATAGGTGGTTTGATTTTCTTTTGATTTCCAACGGATATGTTGCTCTCTCTTTTTTAACTTTTTGGTTGATGGATATTTACTTTTAATAAGAGAGATACAGAAAAGGGACATAATCATGTTTAAATTTTTTTAAACAAATTAATAAAAAAAACGAGTGTTTATTTTTCACTATAAAAACTAAATCAAAAGGGCTCAAAGACGAAAAAAAATGGGAAGAACCAAAAGTTCCAAGCGATTGGGTTTTGAAATGTTATTGTCCAGTTGCGCCTTCTTTGTTATCCCTAAATGATTCTCTTTACCAATCAAAATAACAATACTTTATTATTGCCTGGTCGACAATTTCAGTACGAATGACAAAAATGTATTTGAACATTGGCAAAAATTCCAGGTTTTGTAAATTTTTATGTCACCAGTAGGTACATGTCGATGCCGTGGAAATAGACATATTTCATAGGAAACATTAGGAAATGAGTCGCTTTTGAAAACAATGATCCTAACTAGAGATTCTCTCACTTTGTTTAAATCCTCTCACATAAGTTATATTAATTCTACACAAATAAAAAGTTACACTAGTGTCCATGGAATTTGTGCAATCAAGGTGTCGCATGGGCGTTGCCTAGGTAGATTTGGACTGTCACCGCCTAGGCACCTCTCTAGGCGGGCGGTAGTCACCTGTACCCTATAACAGTTAGCCTGCTTTATAGTTTTACAACTTAATGACATATAAATATCATTTAAGTAAATGATTTTACACTTCACTTAAGATATTTATATGTAAATTAGGTTAAACCCCTATTTGAATTCAATAAAAATTATCTTAGATCCAAATTCATAAAGAATAAAAAGTCAACTTTTCAGTTAAACAACACAATCCTCTTTTTAGCGCTTGTCAAAATTTCAACTTGCAAATGCTAAAGTATTTTTCAAATTTTAAAATTTCATAAATTCTACTATAAATTTTTTTACTAACACTCAAAAGTTTGGTAAAAAAAGACATATTTTAATCTTTAAAAATATTTTCATCTACAAGGTCAAAAAGTCAATAAATAATTTAGTAGAAAAAGACTTACATTCAAGAATTACAACATTAAATGTTAATTTGCCTAGATTATTGTCAACCCTAGTAGGTTTGAATTGTTATGTGTATATATTAATATTATATATATATATATATATATATATATATATATAATTTAATTATTTTTATTGCTTGGGTGTCGCCTAGGCAGTGCCTCGCCTAGTTAGGCCTAATCACCTAGGCATCACCTAGACACCTTGACTACACTGAATCTAAGACCCTTCATATAGTCTTTGTTTAGCAACTTTTGAAAATACCCTCCCCACATTACCTAATCTCCGAATTCTTCACCAAGACTATTTGGTCGTTGCTCTTAATGCATCTAACTTGATCTAGGTCTCTAGTTCTCTTCAACCTAATTCTTGCAAATCTATTAATATTTCTGCACCCTCTCTTGTACACAATATATGCCTTATATTCAGCTTCAGGTATTACTTTCTTAGCTTTCTTTTCAGCAATTATATATTTTTCTAGGATTTTCTCTCTTTTTTAGTTCCTTGCCAAGTCTTGCAGTAGGACCTCTTGAACTTCATCACTCCACCACCAAGTTTCCTCCCACATCTTTGCAGCTTCTACTCTAAATATCGTGTTCCTTTATCAATATATATCTAAACACAACCACTTTGTCATGTTTTAGGTTATTCATAGGCCTTTTTTTTTGTTTTCATTCCTTCTATTCTAAACTCTTAAAGCAAATATCCATAATCTCCAACCTATGTTGCATGGCTATAATCCCTCTTGGAACAACCTAACAATCTTTGCATGTTGATAAATCCTCATGAGTTGGAAAAATTCAATTTGTCTCATAACCTCCATTGTATAACCTAACAATCATTGCATGTTTGATAGATCCTTCCCCTGAGTTGGAAAAAGTCGATTTGGCTCTTGTTTGGTTCCCTCTAGAAATTGAAATTCATTATTGCTCGTCTCACTTTTGAAAGTATATATATGCTTATGCAAGATCATATACCATCGTCAACTCAAGAAGTGCGTCTCCAATCTCATTTCTATTTTCATACCCACGCTCTCCATGCACCCTACCATATTATTTACTTTCCTTTCCTACATGACAATTTAAATCCCCCTTTTACTAGTTGGGGGTTCACAAGCACTAATAATAATAAATTAATAATCATAACCTCACATGGCACTATCTTGATTAACGCTTTGATAAACATAATTGGGTAGCTAATTTAAAGCTTTGATAGACGTGGGTGGCAGAAATGAGGTTTCCTATATGAAAATCCACGAATATATTCTTCAAGGAAAATGCCTATCAATAAAATTTAGATCCCCATGGATGGATTCTTGAAATAGAGTCCATGTATTAGAATATAATACAAACAGGCCTAGAATTGAAAACTAATTTTTATATTATTTATTTGGATGATAAGTCGGGATCAAACATTCAACGGCCTCATGATTGCAGTGCAAATTGGCAACCAATTGAGCACCAAGCTCTTGCATTAACTATTGCATTTATATTTAGAGAACTACTCCCGTACATAAACTCCAACATTTTAAATTTAAGGTAAGCTTAAGAACTTATGTATTTTCATAAAATCTTGATATTTAGAAGTTAAACAATCAACACCCCACCTCCTGCTCCAATGGTAGGGTGTGGGCCTCTCTTATGAGAGAGGTCTCAAGATCCATTCCCACCAGGTGACGAGTAGCAAGAACTCAACTCCCCACTGCTACCCACTAACACTAACTGTAGGTAAATGATATCCAAAGCAAAAAAAAAACAGTTAAACAATCAATACGAGTCAAAGAGTTCCAGCCGTTGCGTATTAAAGCCCCAGCCTAGTGACATGAAACTCATCATCATTGTTAGTGCCTTATCCCAAAATCTCGATGACTTCAGTCAAATCATGTGCGCTATCAAATTTTTTGGCACTAATTTGCATCTATTCCATTTTTGTCTTCAACTTCACCAATTCATTTCTTATTTTTGTCATCATTGTCTCATTGATCTTCGTTGAATGTGTCCAAACATTCGTATATCCCGTATTTAGCACCAATTAAGCTACTCCAAGATTTTCTCGAATGCGCTCATTTAGGATCCATCTTTCCTAATGTTTCCAATCATCCATCTCCACATTCTAATCTCGGCTTACTAATTCCATGAATAAGTTACTTCTTTGTCCCCACCATTCTTTGCTCCATAAAGCTTGACTGATCTTATCTTGTCTTTGAAATTTTTTCCTTTAGTTTGATTGGAATGTGTGGAAGCACATCTCCACTTTAGCTGTCCAACCCTAATTATATGGATTGCATCCTTCTCAATCTCTCAACCTTATAAATAATTGAGCTGAGATACCGAAACTAGTCACGTTGGGGTATCTCATGGTCATCAATATTAACTATTGCCTTAACCCTAATTGTGTTCTTACTAAAATTGCATTCCACATATTGTGTCTTGGTCTGGCTTATTTTATATCCCTTAGACCCAAGGTATCCCTCAACAATTCTACTTGTGCATCTAACCCCTCTTTAGCTTCATAATTAATACCACACCATCTGCAAATTGCATATACCATGGGACCTCCTCTTGAATATGAATCGTCAACTCATCCATAACCGATGTCAAAAGATAATGGCTCATAGCTGACCCACGAAGTAAAACTATTGTCACAAGGAACTCATTTGTCTCACCACCTGTTGTCCTCAAAGTAGTTACTGCTTTTTCATACATATCCTTAACAATATCAACATATTTACTCGAACTCGCTATTCCTCGACATCCACCAGATCAATTCTCTTAAGGATCTATCATATGCTTTCTCTAAGTAATCTCCATAAAATTCTTCATCAATTATCTACGTAAGAAGACAACCTCTTAAATCCTCTCATAACTTCGCGATGACTCATAATTTCAATCCAAGATAATTGGTACAATTTTGGACCATTCTTATATTCTTGTAGATAGGTACACAATACTTGCCCTCCATCAAAATCTTCCTAGTCTTCAAAATATTATTACAACTCCATAATCATGGACATGCCAGTTTCTCCCAAATATTTCCAAACTTCCCTTGGAATATCACTTGTCTCAGAGCTTTTCCTATCTTCATTTTAGGAAGAGCTTTTTTACTTTGGTTACCCCAAATCTACGAAAATAATAGTGTTATCAAGTCTTTACTGAGTTAGCATCTCCACCTAGTTTGAAGAGCCCTATGTACATTGTCACAAGTCGGAGTTTGATAATTACTAGGCTAGGGGAAAATTGGAAAATTTTAAAAATGGAAAAAGTCTGAAAAATGCCGAGAAAGAAAAAGAACAAGATTACTAATTATGAAAAAAAAAAAATTAAATAAACTTCATATATTAGATATTATTCACAACTTTTTCAGCAAAAAAAAAATTTTGTTAACGCATGTATACAATCTTCATTTAGTAACTTTTGATAATATTATGTTCATCTCTCCTTGATTTCTTCATCCTCTACCAGTACTTCTCTAGTCGTTGCTCTTAATGCATCTAACATAATTTAGGCCCCTAATTTTCCTCTCCCTAATTCTTGCAAGATTATAGAAATTTCTCACCCTCTCTTGTGCCTAGCTTATTGCGTAGGTCATTATATGCCCTTATATTTGGCATTATTCATTACTCTTTATCTTCTCTTTCAGCATTTTTATTTTTTATCTTGGTTTTTCCTCATTTCTAGCTCCTTGCCAAGTCTTGTAATAAGATCTATTTTCTCTAATGGCACTAGAACCTCATCACTCCACCATCAAGCTTCTTTATGCGTTTAATTTTTCTAGATTCTCCCAAAACCTCAATTCACAATTTTTTTACACAATTGGTTATTTCATCCCACATTCTTGTAGTTTTTGCTTCTAATTTCCATATCCTTACCTTTATTAATCTATCTCTAAAAGCAATCATTTAATCCCCTTTTAGTTTCCATCACCTTATTCTTAGGCACTCTTTGTTTTCATTCCTTCTCTTTCAGCTAAAATTGACTATATTTGCAAAGAGGTCCAAGAGTTTCCATGATTCCACCGACTTCCTAAAGTTTCAGTATGTATCATAGAGATTCCTCATATAGACGCGATGCGTATTGAAGCACAATGCCGCAAGTAGACAATTTCAACCGAGTATGTCGTTATAGAAAAAAACGTATGGAAACTCAATAATTTCCATCCTCACTTGATATGGAGACCTATTTCATGCAATCTTAGACCATGAAATACCCTAGTAGCACTGGATCTGGAGAATAAAAGATCCAAAACAGCTCTAACTATGTAAACGCGGATCAAACCCATTTCAGGGCCGCAAAAATAGTATGACACCAGATCCGGTGCTACTAGGGGTCTTTGCATGTATCCTCTAAGAGCCACCTGAGCATTGCATGGATGACAATTAAAAATCTGGAGTAAAAACACAGCAGTTCCATACTAAAGAATCCACTACTGGTTAACTGTATCTTAAAAGTCATACTACCATAATTTATTGGTGAACTTTACGAGTTTTCGTTGCAAAGTTTGCAGCAGATTCAAAGCATTGGCCTCTTTTGAGTTTAGAGTCACTATTAAAATTCAACAAAAACTACCAAAACTAATAAAGAATCATTTCTCTAGAAGCGGATGAAATATTTACATCATAAACAACGTGAAGTACAGGGGAGCATACCTTCACCAATGCTGCGCCAAAAAAGCAACATTGAGTATTGAAATATGTTCATTCTCAAACCTCCACAGATATGCTTCTCAAACAATTCGACCTGGACCTGCTCCAAACTGCCATTTAAATTTCAAAGACCCCAGTCCCATCATAAAAGAGAAAAAATCATAAATAAATTTATGGCACTTCTTGAGTTCTCAGCAAACTTAGCAGCACCAATCATTTCAGGTTTCAATACTAAAGGGTAGTTGGAGAGATCACCTCCTTAGAGAGCATTTATTACTTGTTGTACACGAATCACAGACTTGCAAGAGATACAGTAAGCGCCTTGATTTATCAATATTCCTTGTTATAAACAGGTATGTGGCATCCTCAATGTACACCCTAACAGAGAGAGAGAGAGAGAGAGAGAGAGAGATAAATGAATAGCTCGATAGGTTAACAGTTTCATGATTTGCTAAAATGGTAACGCTACAAACTCACCTCAAAATCTGTACTCCAAAACCGACCACAATCTCTCTAACATCTTCAAGCCTATGGCATCCCATGATTCTTGAGATAGTTTCTGAGAAACACCAATTAAACTGTAGTAGTCATAAATCCGAAAGTAGACAGAAGACGTTCTCTACATGGGACAGCATTAAGCTAAAAACTGATAAAAAAATATTCCTCCTTGAAAGAGTTCATACTACAAAAGACCTAACCTGACCCATCAGATGACACGTCAATGAGTAGTGTGTATAATTTTTTTTCGCTGCTCAGTATTATAGCTACTTCTCTGCATATAGAACACAATAAACACAATGAGAGAATTCCTGTAAATTACTTCAGCATAGTCTTTCATAAAATGTTTTCCAGAAATCCCTTTCCCTTCTCCTCCTAAGGAGAACCCAATGCATAAACTAAGACAGAATTTGGCTAAATAAACATCGAGAAGAAAACACCGTAAAAGACAAGATTGGCCAATTAACCTGGTAAGTGAAGAATATAAGATACAAAACACAATTGTAGAAACATCTAGAAAGATGCAGAACTGAGAACAGGGCTGTATATTTAACTATTTATAGATCCCTAGGAACTTAGCATAGGTATTTTGACAAAGTGATGAAAAATGAATTTAAGATACTGATTCGTCGGTTACGACTCCTCATCTCCTTATCTTCCATTGGGAGTCACCTGAACTTGCCTCTTTTGTATTAACTTCGACAAAGAGAAGAGAGTGGGGGATGGAAAGTTTTAGATATGTAAAAGATAACAAGACCAATTCTCCATTCGTTTCTTGTAGAGGCTATACCTAGAATCCTATAGTTTATAATAGAGTAGAAAAAATAGGAATCAACTTGATCCATTACACGATGTATAACAAAAAAGAAAGGCATAGAAAATCCATATACGTAAACAACCATTGAAGGTAGATTTATCCCTCCAATAAGGAGGTAGCAACTGCACCAAAAAAAAAGTTTACATACACAAATAGTAAATAATAAGAGAATGCTAGAGTAATTTTGATAACAGTGTCATCCAGATAGAAAGTCAAAAGAAACATTTTTCCAGATACATTAAGTTCTGCTAGGAATGTTTAGAAGTGGACTATTCCACATCAATGCTCAATGATGAAAACTCATCTCCCTCAATAAATCCAATAACAATAAAGGAGCAACATTTTCAAACTCCATTTAACCAAATTTCAAAAAGAAAATTAATTAGTTTCAGTCCAAGGCCCATGACAAAGTTTTTGGAACTGTCCTTATCAATAACAAGGCAATGTATTCAGCATGAGTTTGGAACTCCTTCCAGCCAAATTACATTGGTTCCTCATAATCCTACCAGCTTCCAGTCCAGTCAACAAGCTGAAATTTGGACTCATTAGATAAATAATAAAGAGTAGATCTGGAAAATGGTTCTCGCAGTCCCCCCCCCCCCCCCCCCCCCCAAAAAAAAGGGCTCCCCGCACTTCTTGCCTTGATCTACACGCAACTCGGGGTAGATTTATGCTTAATCAATCCAAAAACACATGAAATAATGAATTTTTCATCAAGAAAACAGCACACTTGCGAAACCCCTTCATTTCAGTCAAATTTTGACCAAAGTGTGAAATGATGTATTTTAATAACAGAACTAGGCCAATATTTCGCACGAACAATTTCAATATGGCGATATTGGACAACATGGGGTATTTTTAAAACTAACCTATCTAGATATATTGGTGACCTGTAAAATTTCAAAATTTTGCGCAAAAATTTGATATTTCGCACAAAATCTCTGCTAATAGTTATTTACAACAATAAAACCTGTGTATGGCTCTTACTTTTTGCAAGGTCCATTTTATGCTTACACTTTGTGTAGTCCTAGTAATCAATCACTCACAACCTGATAATTTTATTCAAGTTTGGAATTAATTTTAATCTTTTAATAATCATCTTTTGGGATCTTACAAAACTAGTAGAGTACTTCATTTTCATTGGATAAGGCAAATTCATAGGAGACGGGGACTAAATCTAAGGCCTTGTTCGGATAAACTTTTCTGAGAAGATAACTTCTCTAGAATAACTTCCAAAAGAAGTAACTTCGGAAGAAGTTTGCAGAAGTTATTTTGAAAAAAAGAGTTTACACATGTAAGAAGCTACTTTTTAACCATCACTCTGTCAATGGGAGCATGTGGTGACTTTTCGCGGAAGTCATATCACACGAAAGTCACCCCCTGCCAGCTTCCCTATTAGTCAGTTTTTTGACTTCTACTAACTTTTAATTTCTGCATGGAGTAAAAAAAAATGAACAACAAACCCGAAGCAATTTTTTGCGACTATCCATTTCAAGAACAAAATCCGATTTTAGCGTCTATAAGAGATTAGGTCAAAATTTCAGCTTTCAAATGCTAAAGTATTTCTCAAGTCTTAATTTTCATAAATTCTACCATATCAAAACATTATTGAAACCCAAGAGTCTGGTGAAAAAGTCTCATATTTTTCATTTACATGGTCAAAAAACCAACTAACAGTCGAGCAGAAAAAGACTTAAATCCAAGCTTAACAAAAAAAAAATTAAGCATATTATTGGTACCCTCTATTTAAAATACTCTCAAATTTAAAATTCAAATGAATCATATGGATATGTTTCTGAGTATGAGCCGTATGGATATGAGTATGGAGGTATACAGCCTTATGTGGCCGTGTCAGTGACAATTGTGCATTAGTACCCACAGTATCCACCGATGGGTGTGTTGCTACATTTTGGACCAGATGACTAACACCGTTATGTATATGAGTATACATCATTGAATCATTATGTGATGAGTTGGGCACAATTTGTACTCATGTGGAGAACCAATACTATTGTCAGCCTAGTCAAGAATGAAGACAGAGATGAGTCCGAGTCTCCGTGCAACTCCATGTGGCTCTGATTGAATTCTCGAGGTGGGTTGGATTATGTCATCATTGATGTATTATGTATGAAACTCTGATTATATATTTTTATTGTTATGAATGAAATTTTTTATGTAAGTTATATCAATATTAATCATTCAAACATTATTATCACTTGTCAGTGCACATCTTTACTCCCTTATCATTCCATCTCTTATGTACATTGTTGTTTTTTAAAAAACAATTATTCTTAAATATGTATTAACATATATTTTAACATTTCTTGGAGTTTCATTGCAAAATTTCATGTGTTTTCCTTATATTTTCCTATTTTTCCATCGACGAGTGCAAAATCTCCAATAAACAATACATCTTGTGATATATCCCCGATATATCTTATCCCACTAATGTGACATGTCGTTTGATATCAACATTTAGAACCTTGCCTTTAAGAAGTAGGGGGTGTAGCCAAGCAAAGTTGGCTTGTATGCCCGACTCAATTCGGCTTGATCAAGCCAAGTTCAAGCCATGATTCTAGGCTCGATTGAGCCGAACTTAGAGTTGGGCTCAAAATAGTAAACAAGCCGAACTTGAGCCAACCCTTGTTTGATTCGGCTCGAAGCTCGGCTTGACATATATATTATTAATAATATATTAGTATTTATATATAAATATATATAAGTACCCAAAAGTCTAAAACTCTCTTGAATATCGACTTTGCCCTAACTTCATTCAACCAAACTCTCCAAAGTCTATGTGACTTTCCCTTTGCCTCCACCTCCTCCTTTTGCCATTGCCGCGACACCGACCGGACCAAGGAGAGTAGGAGATGATTCACCGGAGTAAAAGGGAATATGTTTGACTCCAGGAGCAGAGCCAACATTCTCTTACAAGGGGGGGCTAACAATGGGGGCTCGGGGGGCGCAGCCCCCAAAAAAAAATTTTAAGGGCTAAGTTCATGGGTTATTGCGTCCGTTTGTAAGGAATATACCTTTTCCCGGAAGTTTAGGGGAAGGGGGGCTAAGCCCTTAGCTCTGCCCCTCTCCCAGGCTACACCCCTATTATTATATAGGAAATTATTATTTTTCCCAGAATTTCAGGGGGGGCTTCAGCCCCCCTAGGCCCCATGTGGCTCCGCCCCCGTTTGACTCCACCACTAAACACCTCTAATCCGTTTTCTCCGGTATATTGCTATTACCCTCATTTGAGGAATGGTCTTCGGATCCATAGTCTCAGATTTTAACTAATTGGAAACCTAACCCTAAATCTCTGAACCAAAGCTTTGTAGAACACCTGGTTTTGACGATAGCATTTGCATGTATACTTTTTTTTTGTAGACAGACAAGTTGCTGAAGTTTAGGAATCCCGTTAAAAGTGCATTTTGGTTTATAGGTACTGAACTTTAGGAATCCCCTTAAAGTTTACTGGTTTAGAGGAGGGTTTGGGTTTTAGGGGCTCAAATCTAGAAAACCCATGAAGATATGCTAGTTTGTGAGGTGGTTTTTAGATTATCAAAGGCAGGAAAAAAAAAGCAACTCATGACAATTCAGTAGTGTCTAATGGTGGGCTTTAGGTATTAGGGGCTACAACCTAGAAGTCTAATGGGAATTCACAAGTTTTCTAATGTGTCAAGCCAGCTTGAGCTCAAATCAATTTGAGCTCGAACCAAGCTAAAGCTTGATAGTACCTGTTCCAGCCGAGCTTCAAACCTGCCCATCCGAGCTTGATTCAAGCTTGAGCCTATACTGAACATCTTCAAGCCGAGCTCGAACTTGACACAGCTTGGCTCGAATCCACCCCTATTAAGAAGCATCAACACGCCTCTTAACTTTGATTCACTTTACCCAAATTAAATTGAATTTCTATTCAAGTGCAAGGAAAATTCGTCTATGTTTCAGCTTTTGTGTACTTACTTGATTAATAAAATTTGAGTTAAATGGTGAACTTTACCACAGTTCAAGTGATTATACTGAAATATTTTGGTACTCGACATCTTAAAAAAAAACTTAACAGCATTTTAAGAAAAAATCGCAACATTTTCATCCGTTCATAAGCCAATATAATAGTTTGTGCAAATTTCATAGAAATTCCAAAAAATACATGAAAATAAAAAGATTTTAAAGTTACCTTTCTCCGTACCCTGATTCCTGCTCAAGTATACAGTGACAACGCATATACTGCAAACAAGTTTCGTAAGCTCTGGAATCAGCAACTTTGGAATGGAAATAGTTCTTTATGAATTCATCAGTCTCAAAGGAAGCACACTTCGTCCTGAAAAGTGGTCTACCAGGACCGTCAACAGGTGGGGTTCTAATAGAATTTATCCATGTATGTTTCATGTCACTGACGTCATGGGACTTCTGGAACTCACTCCTACCAATAATTTGATTCCCTGGCCCATCTTCCATTTGAGATTTACAAACATCTGGAATGCCATTCAACTTCTCAGATAGCAACTCTGTGTTGGGTACTACGTAGTTCGCCTCTGATAGTGAAATAACTCTTCTTTTTGGCTTCCTTCTGCATTTTCTCTTGTCTAAACAATCAGCTTCTTCGTTCATAATATGATCAATGTCACCAGCAACAGCACCAGCCGGAACACCATCACTGCACAATTGCTGGGCATGGTCTGGTTTTAAAAGTTGCATAGTGCTAGAAGCTCGATCAGCAGAAAAATCCAGCCAAGATCTATTGTTTTTTCTTATGTCTGGATCTTCATATCCTTTGCCATAGTAATCATCGTCGAATATAAGTGTGTCTGAGTGTTCATCCAAACTTCCAGTCAAAGATTCTTCACTCAATAACTGATCCACATCAAGTAAAGATGTCCCAAATTTGCAGAAATCATCTTCACTATAGCTGGTATCACTATCTGATGATGCCACTGAAAAGGACTCAGCAGATAGCTGCATAAATTCTTCCTCCAAGTTGTGGCGGCGATGCAAGATGTCCTCTTGATAATGAGGAGGCGAGCCTGGGCAAGCAGATGATGAATGGGACTCCATAATCTCATCAATAACTGCCAATGGAGTAATGTTAACCTTCGAATCTGTCTTATCACCTCCCTGGACGGGTAATGTATCAAGAAGGGAATCATTTGCTTTCACAGGCAGATAATTCACCTCTTCATGTAAATAAGCTTTCCGCTGTTCCTGTTTTAGATCCATTCCCCCAAATTTTAAGATACGCACAGCTTCTCCACCACTATCAACAAGCGAGGGCCCTGATGCTGCTTCACCCATCGAATCAAAGTATTGATGGGCATGGAAACCAATAGAAGTATCTGCAAAAGAGTTTTCGGATTCTAACATGTTTGTGCTACTCTCGTCTCCTGAAGCCTGAACTGAGTCTGAGACATACTTTGAGCTTTCCTCGAGATGCTTCTGACTTTTTTTGTTTTTCATATAATTTTCTGTGCCAGGACTCAAGATTGGCCCATTAAATTTGCCGTTATCCACCATATTCTCAGAGGTATGATCCATCCACTCCTTAAACTCTCGTAACCAATGAACAGAACGCTCTTTCTTCATGAATTCAACTCTGTTCATTAAACCAACTATTTCGGCTTCACCATCAGAAATTACATTATCTTCTCTGCTTCGAATCTCACTGTCACATGACATCGACTCTTGATCAACAGATTCTGAAGATATATATCTCCTGTGTTCCTCATTCTCAATACAAGCAAGACGAGACAGCTTTTTCTGCAATAAAACTAACATCTTAAAACATTTCGAAATCATAGTTTAGGTGTATACAAAAAGAAAAGCAAAGAGGGCAGCATAACCCTCCATACAAGTACTCCACTTGGATATATTTAAGAAGGTGCCAAGAGTTGTTAATTATTTAGCAGAACCTTCCAGTTACCTTCAACAGTCACCTACCCTTTTCATGTTGAAACTTCCCTCTCCTTCAGGATCATCTCTTACAGGAGAATAAAATCCAAAGCCAGCAGGTCGTTTCTGTCTGCTTGCGAGAATAATTTGCCTCTTCCAAGTCTCTCTTGTGCTGATCACTTTTTCATCTAATTTCAACTAAATCAGACATACAACAGAAATAAAGGATAATTTACCACACCAGGACCATGACATTGGAGATGCAATTAAGTTGTCCTTGCTTGAGCACATTCTATGTTCATAATGCCACCAAAAGCAAAGGTAGAAAAGACGATAAAGAATAGACACGAACAAACAAAGCCAATACTCATGTACAATGAGATCTGGCTACTGAAGAAGGAAAATAAGTAATGGGAAGACAAAAGGTTTAAAAAAATAGAGAAACCACAACTTACTTTCTCTGGATGAGTGAAAAAGCTGAAAACTTGTGCTCGGTACCATCGGGCACAACATATTGGATTTCCTTCCAACCATAAGCTTTGCAGAGATGGAAGGCTAGCAAGGATCTCCAACTCTGAAAAATTGGAAATAATATTGTAGGAAAGATCAAGTCCTTCAACTGACTTCAAATTCTCAATCCCGCGCAATGTAGTTAGAGGATTGTTTCTCAAAACAAGTTTAACAATTGGACATGAGACCTGCATAATCCAACAAATTCAGTGCATGGGTCCAATTCTAATTCGTAAATCAGAAATTTAAGAGAAAGTGAATGATTTTTATTTGCACAAACTACATAACATGTCGTTTCACATATTTTTTCTAATTCTCAATCTCGCGTAACTGGTTTTGTTTGTTATTTTCAGCTCTTCTACTCAGCGACAAATGATAAATCAGTATTCAGTTTTGATTTGAAGAAGTTAATTGTGCAAAAGTCCAACTTTAAGACTTTTAGCTATTTCAAAATATGAGTTGCTTTAGGTAGCACCTGGTTGCAGAGCTCTGCAATTAGGCTTTGGAAACTCCTTTAGCTTTGTATCTTGTATCTATTGAAATTTTTGCTTCTATCATAGAGATGTGAAGTGTAAGCCATGAGTATTTACCATCATCCTAGCTATTAAGTATGTTTCCCAAATAATTGCTACGAGTTTTCTTCTATATTGTACATAAAACTACAACAAAATATATAAATGCTAGTGTTGCATTTTTCAATTTTGAGAGATGCAAAGAACTCTTGCATGGAAGCTAGATAAGGAGCTCGAACACTCAAAAAAGACCTAGGAATAGAACGTTCATTTGACTTTGAACACCACCAGGTGTAAGTTATCAAAGTGGAGAATTAAGTAATATCCAGAGGAGCTAAATCCTTTGGCTAGTGTTGTTAGAAGGAACTGGATTCTGAGTATAGACCACGTACAGTAACTGCATGCATCAGCAAAAAGATGCAAACATCCAAACTGTATATACAAACTCCTCTAGTATTCTAACTGAAAAATCAGTTGTAGGAAATAATAGAAAGTTAAGAAATTGAGAAGACGGGATAAATATAAATTTTAATGAAAAAATAAAAAGTGAAATAAAAGAAAGAAAAAACAAGTACAAGCATGGAGGGATCAGGAAATATTCCATTATTTCCTTTCACCCCCTATCACTTAAAAGTAAAAGCTAACCGAAAAGCTAAGGGAAGAAGGAAGAGATTTTATCTGAAAAGGCTTGGGGCTTTCAAGCACTTATAAATTCCTTTTAAAAAATAATAATCTCAGAATTGATCATTTGAAAAGCATACGTGGAGGATGGCAAATCGATGATTTCTATGCCTCCAAGCAAAGGAATTGGTAGATCTCTTGTGAACTCTGGGTGTATCTATGCTTATATCTGATCATTAATGGAATCTCTGTTTACTGATATAAAAAATCAATCATACTTACTCCTTTTGACCTTGCAAAGCAAGTAGACAGGTAGACTTGCATTGTGCATATCATGGTTACAAAAAATGCACGATGAGGACATGAATCAAGATAGGTGAATCAAACTCCATTGCGGAATCAAACAATATCATGTTAACTCAACATCAACACTTTTAACTGAAAATATACTTAAAATAAAAGAATGGAAAAAAGTTTACTTTTTTTATAGAGTTCAAAATATGTTTGAAAAGCATCTTACACAATATCCAACTCTTCCTCACAAATCATTTAACTACCTTTTTTTTCTTAATCAACAATGAGGCGCATATAAAAATCAAGAAGATTACATAAGACAAAAAACAATGATTCACAAAAGTGAACCCAACTAACAAGACATCAGAGCATCCAACGTAATAAAAAGAAACACTTCGAGCCATTCCTCACTAATCTTCCTGGTTCTCCTGCAAGCAAAGAATTGAGAAAGGAAGCCCCCACCTCCTCAATATCATCCCTGGTGGAGCCCTAGGCTATCAACAGATTATGCACCTAAGTCCTTGCCTTTGCTTGGGTTAGAGCAAAGTCTTCACATATATGTTTGTTTCTCTCCTTACAGTTGGACCATGAGATGGCCCTAGGGAGAATAGCTCAAATTGCATCCAACTGAGTACACAGCGAGGACGAATGCAGCAAAATAAGAAGTCCTAGAAGGAATAAGAAAAGACCTAGTCACTCGAAGTAGGAACAAAAACAGTTCCAGAGATCAACCACGAAAGGGCAATACAAAAGCAAGTGATCTGTCGATTTATCCGTTGTAAGGCATATCACACCTAGGTGTGCTAATCTTCAACCTCTATTCTTGAGATGGTCACAGGTCATGATCTTATCTAGATATGTTATCCAAAGAGAAATGTTATCTTTGAAGGAACACCTAGGTACCACACAACTCAAGGGGGGGGGGGGGGGGGGGGGGGGAACTATGATAGGGCCGCAAAGCCTAAAGGAAAGATAGGGGGAGAGAGAAAGAGGGAGGGTGGGGGGGAGAGAGAGAGAGAGTAAGACATGTTGTCAAAATGAAATCGGATAAAAAAGCGCAGGGTGGGATCTTAATTGAATTGGGATTCAAATCGTAACAGCATAAGATTCATAAAGATTTTCCTTAGAAATTACCAAAAAATATAAACTAATATCAAAAAAATCAAATATGACAAAGTCATCCATAATCCTTCACTATAAAACAAACTTCTGTTTTTGCACCACAAAATATGAACATCACATATACACTGCATATTTTCACCAAAGAGGGGAGTGAAATACATATGTGTGTGTGTCACCAACCTAAACTAATTACTATGCCCATTCATTAAGAATAGAAAATGTTCTTTAAAAAAATATTAACTATCTAGGAGATCCAAATGCATAAAAGAAGCTTCAAATTTCATATTTCCCTTTAATTGATAATGTCATAATCATCATCATGAATGTCCTCCATGGAGTCATTTGAATCATCCCTACATAGTATTTTGTCATTCATCTTCATCTCTGTCTTCCTCATCTTCATCATGTGCTTCTTCTTCTTCAGTTTTGAAAATGTCTCCCTCTTTCCCTCCCCTCCTCCATAATAGAATTGTATTTTTATCAGGTCATAAGCATTAGAATTAAGAAATTACTAGCATCTCTTAAACCATAAAATATAAAGTACAAACCCATTTATTTGTTGCTTTTGAGTTTCACTCGCATCGGAGTTTCTTAGTAGCTCTTCTTCGAAGATCTCATTGATATTAATCCAATTTGGATAAGTGGGGAGGGCTAATCTTCATTTTCCAATTAGGGTTTAACTTCTCGTTGTTTCTTCTTTTAGCTTCCCATACCTCCAATTGCATATTGTATTAACAAACACAAACATTTACAAAATAGTTTAACACATACAAATAAGTTTTTTAACTTCCAAAAAAAAAGTTTTTTACTATCGTAAAATAAATATAAGTATATATAGAGTAAGTATCATTGACAACATATATGCAAGGAAACCACATACATGAAAGGAAATAGTGTTATTATTTCACAGCATAAACACATGTTTTCAACTAAAGTCATAGGATTGGATAGATTTAGGATTCAAATTGTGAATCATAAGATTTGAGTAAAAAGTTGTAGGACCGCCACATAGATAGATTTTGGTTTCACTTCCTTGTAGAATTGTTTGGAATCGAGGTATTCTATCGAAGTAGCATTTTTCCTTTTGACTGTCACATTGGATAAGATTCTCACCACGGACCAAAATAAAGGTTGTAGAATGGCAAGTATGTGCTATATGAGTATGGCCGATGAGGAGACAGTAGATAAGTTGTTGCTACACTGTTCCATAGCTAGGTGGATTTGGGATCTTGTCCTTCATCGGTTGGGAATGCCTTGGGTGTTCTCGCTCAATTTTGAAGACTTCCTATCAGGTTGGTTTGTCGGTGGCGTTGATCACTCTTGACTCCATGCAATTCCTTTGGAGCATGATACCAGGAGCCATCTGTTGTTGTATTTGGAGGCAGAGGAACAATAGTGTTTTTGAAAATTCTGCTTCCTCACAGGAAGCTATATTGGCTCACATAGCTCAGCTCTTATCCTCCTGGGTTTCGATCAGGAAACTTTGTTGGTATGGATTTGGGAACTTTTTTGACTCATGAGTATGAGGTGTTGTTTATGGCTCTTCAGTGTGGGGGCAAGGCAGAGTACTCATTTACTGATTTATTTTCGTAGTTCCCATTTTTTTTCTTTGTATGAGTTTATTAGCTTGTGAACTTTTACTGGTATCTCTCTTCCCTCTTAATGCATGATCTTATTTACCGACCAACAAAAGTGAAAAGTCATAAGATTCTTCTCAAAAGGGGTTTAGCCTAGGATTCAGATCGTTTCGGTGAAGATTTGATTTGAACATAGGATTCAAATTATAAATCGTAACAATTTCACAACAGTGAATGCAAGGAGTAATACTCCAATTTCGGAATTGGTTTATACATAAGCTAAAACCGATTTTGGTTGAAATCCAGAAGTTCCAATAAAATTAGAAAGAAAATGCTCAAAATTTTATCTATTTTGAATACAGCTTGTAGATAGATTAACTAGGATCTACAAAAAAAAAAAGTGACACTGATCTAAGGATATATCTCCCAATGCATTGTCATTTATTATTTGATCAAATGGTGTTACAAACCATTCGATAAAGTTGATGCCTGATATCAATATCAATCCAAAACTTCTACTCAGTGGGCCCCACATAGGAGATTTGTTATGCCAAAAAACCCCATTGAGGCTCACTAATTTGACTACTCAGATTGAATGTAATAGAGTACTTTTTATAAAAACTCCGTACTGTGACAATATGTTACAACCTACCCTACAATAACATTTACCTCACATTTTTATCCTATAACAGGTATATAAAGATGAGGAATCTTATTCGTTTTACAAATTAATAGGGCATATGACATGAACAGAAATTAAAACGAAGACTTCAACTCCTAAGGTGTCGTTTAAATTAAAGACTAGGAATTCTCTCCGCAACATAGATGAGCACCAAGTACACAAAGGTATGCTAGAAAAAAGAAATACCTTTTGGTATTAACTCTAAACTTCTCATCACATTTTTTTTCTTTTTCCATTTTCATCACCCATCTTCACTCCGATTTCTATTTTCGACTTGATATGTGTCACTAAAAGACGAAAAAAGGGTATAAAATCCAACATAAAAATTGATAATTGAACATCATTTGTCTTTCAATATGTATATGAAAAAAATGTAAAACCAACTCCGCCTTTTGTTTGCCTCACTTCAATTTACTTATTTTTTCTTTATGCAGGTTGAATCATTCATATGGTACTTCCTATATATATATATATATGTGTGTGTGTGTGTGTGTGTGTGCGCGCGCGCGATCATTTGCTATTATCTTTTTTTTTAATGAGGAAATGTGAGCTTAAGCAACGCGCCTAAAGTCTTAGGCCTGATGCATCTGAAGGTCCTACCGCCTCGCCTCACGCTTTCATCTTTTAAAACACTGGTAAAGAGATCCATGCATGGATATTTTCCATGGTGTCAACAGTCGACAAGTTTGTGAAGCTGTGATTTAGTCAGGTCTTTCCAGAAGAGAACAAACCTAGAAAATTGCACCTAATATATTATAAGATTAGCCCAAAAAGGTCAGTTTTGGAGAGTAGGAATGTTGACCTCTAGACATTACCAGTACCTTCAAGAGTTACATGTTGGACAACTTGCATAAGCAATTTGAGATATGACTCACAACTCTCAGTATAAAATTTATAATGGCGTATATGTTCTCATGCAAATAATTAGTTTACAACCTAAGGTTGTCTATCTACATAATTAAATTCTCTTTTCCATCAGGAGGGGTGCGCCATGAGATTCCAGTTTTTACTGCACTGCTTGCATATATCACACTCAAACATTTAACATTTTTGCAGAGTAAACAAAAGGACAATATAGGCATATAAACTTACCTGATTACAGCTTAATTGATCAATCTCTGGATTTAGAAAGGTATTTAACAGAATTATATTGGGAAAGCAAAAAGGGGAGATATGAGATATGTATTTTGAGAGCAATCTATGCATCATTTATTCTTTAACAATTCAGAGTAATTAATGCACAACCAAAAAGTTGAAGTCATTGTGCCCATTATCCTACCTCACTAAATGATGCTATTGTCCTCAGGTGATTGAACCCAAGATCCAGGTGCCTCAATTTTGTACACTTCCGTAGATTATCAACCTTCGCGAATCTGTTTCGACTTAGATCAAGGGTTTCAACAACAGGAAGCAGTTGCAAAGATTCGTCCATGAGAACCAAGCCATTACAAGCACATGAAACAAATGACAACCAATTCCACACTGGACAGTCCTTTATATCTGCAATTCTACTTGCAAATACATGCCGAAGGGCATCCTGAATTATTCAGCAAACAAAAAAGTCATGTGTTTCCAGAAACTTCAGACACTAATCAAAACTATTATACAGAAACTATATAGCTATGAGCATAATTCCAGTACACAAGGAAATGAAATAAAAATTCAATGAAAATTATGCAGCCAAAAATCCTAAAGAAAAAGCAGTATGTGTTGATGATTTATATCTCGAGGAATAGAATTTTTTTCAATCGATAATGAGAGCCATATATTAATCAAAAAGAGCTACAAAGAAAAGAGTTTACAAGAGTATAAACTCCAGAAAACATAAGGTAAATAAAACAAAGCAAGAAACCATTGCAACTTAGGATTCCTTTGTATTGAGAGAGGCATACTGTCAAGCGTAAACCAAACAAGGCTCTCAGATCCGCCCCCTCCTACCGAATGGCTGCCCATTCTAAGACCAGTACGTTGGTACAAAAGCAAATACGATGAAGAGAAGAATAAGAATCCTCAAAAACTCTCTTGTTTCTCTCTTTCCATATCACCCACGAAATAGCCCCGGGAAAGACCGCCTAAATTGCCTTCTGCGCACTATCCTCACTAACCAAAACCCAGCAAGATAAAAAGCTATGAAGAGAAGAATGAAACACCCAATCCACACCTACTCGGGATAGAAAATACCCCCAAATCACACCACAATAAGGCAATGCAAAAGTAAGTGATCCATCATCTCTTCCACTTGAAGGCACAAGAAACTGCGGTTAACCAACCTCCATCCTCTAGATTTTAAGTGATCACAGTCAGAATCTTATACAAAGTTGTATTCCTTAGAAGAAA
Source organism: Tetracentron sinense (assembly GCA_015143295.1). Lineage (NCBI taxonomy): Eukaryota > Viridiplantae > Streptophyta > Magnoliopsida > Trochodendrales > Trochodendraceae > Tetracentron > Tetracentron sinense. The sequence goes on from CM026573.1 coordinate 13,678,722, forward strand.
AAAAAAATATCTTAGGAGGAATCCCTAGATTACACACAATTCTATTCTGTTGTGTTTGGTTGTTGAGAAAATCTGAAAAAGAAAAGGAAAGAAAAGAAAAGAAAACAAGAGATAATAAGAGAATTTATCGACATTTGCTCATTTAGATGCTACTACCGTGCTATCAAGAGGATTAGCTACCAAAGGTATTTATCCAGCAGTAGATCCTTTAGATTCAACGTCAACTATGCTTCAACCTCGGATTGTTGGTGAGGAACATTATGAAACTGCGCAAAGAGTTGAGCAAACTTTACAACGTTACAAAGAACTTTAGGACATTATAACTATCCTAGCTGCTTTCTTTCTCTCCTTATCACTCATGATAGCCTATGTGAATTTTCGATCGTTTGGTTGCCTAGAAAATTAGTGAGAAAATTATTGAATTTTAAAAAGGAAGTAGCTTTCTCATTTTTGGGGGGTTTCTTGCAACTTCGTGGCCAAAATCTTACAGCATAAGTGGGTGCTCCATAGTGGGCTGAATCGTTGCATCATGTTTTGTGGCTCATCATGTTTGTTTGTGTTCCTTTATAAGGAATATAATTTTTCTCAAAAGTTTACACGGCTAGAGCCCCCTCCGCCAGCTTTGACTCTATCCTAGGCTACGCCCCTATTAGTTATATATATTTTTTTTTCAAAATTTCAAGGGGGCTTCAACCCCCCAGGGCCCATGTGGCTCTGCCCCTGCCCGTGAGTCTGCTACTTAAGTTACCGCGTGTCCTCGTGTCCCTTTTAATACCCTTTTAACCTTGGTTAAGCTTAACTAAATTAAATTTTGTTTTTTTTTCAATAAAACATAAGGTTGGATTGCTTGGTGAGTGAATTTTAACCACAGTTAGTGTGTGTTAATGGGGCTTAGACTAATGAAGACCGCCCATTTCGTTACATAAAGACTCGCCGGTAAGCTAAGCATTTTCCTTCTTATTATGATGTCTCAACCAACTCACCCCCAATAAGGACATTCCATAATTTTAACCATGATTCCACTGGAAAACGACTTCACGAGAAGCTCAAGCAAAGATACATACGGAAGCCCCTCAAAATCCGCCGGAAAGCTGATTATCCCTCAACCGAACTCTAGTTAATGTGCGGCATTCAATGAGTCTCACCGGAATCTTCCTAGAAAGCCAATTATATATCAAACAAAACTCATCCAAAACCCCTTTCTCACACAAATTCTCAATAATCTCACAGAAAAACTTGTTGTTCAAAACATCAATCCACTTCAACGGTGAATTTATCCCAAGATCCCTTGGCAACTCTCCGGTAAGCCTCATCAATCATCCATCAAGAGTGGGTATTTGAAAGCCGGTTCACCATTCACTCAATCGATGGGATGAGGTAATTTATGGTCGATCCTCATAAACAAATTACCAACAGAATTTCTCAAGCAAAACCCTCTCATGGACCTGTAGCAAATGCCAGAAGAAAAAGAAAGAAGAGATCAATGATACGCTATGCCGCCGTGGGAAAAGAGTTCAAGAGAGAGTGGAGAGGAGAGAAGCAGGAGGAGAGAGATTGCAGAATCTTAGTCACCGGAGACCAGAGTTGCCGGAATTGCCAGAGTCGCCGGAAATCAACACAAGATGGGAGGAGGAGCGTGGAAGAAGAGAGGAAGAATGGTGAGTTGTGTTGAAATAAACCCCGTACTTTTTTTCTTTCCTTTTCTCTCTTAACTCCATTCTTTTTTGAAAGATTTCAAACCCACCATTTGGGGAGAAATTTTTAAAAGAAATTCTCTCAATTTTCTTTTCCTTTCTCCACTTTCTTAGTAAGCAAACAATGGAAAATTAAATTTTCTTTCAATTTTCTTATCCACATCTATTTTCTCGACAACCAAACACAACATAAGGGAATGATGCATACGGAGCTGACCCTAGAGATTGTAGATGTGATCTAACTGAGAATTGATCATCGTTGCCTCTAGATCAAATTATGACATCTCTGCCTTGAAGCATCAAAGAAGTAGACCCAAGCCGCAAAAAGAGATGACTCGGATCATCAATTTCCCAGTTGTTCAAATCATGCCTAAACTTTGGGTTTAAATTCTTAATTCATCTTCTAGAGGAGCTCTCTTGCCAGAGATTATATTGATTAGTTGTTGTAAAGTCTGTTTTGATTCTCTTGTTAAGACCAATTTAGGACCCTAGATTGCGCAAGTGGTATTAGAGCTCGAATTTTCAGCCTAGTTTTCTTGATTACAACAATTTTATAGCTGCTGGGAAAGGACAAGGGCATTGGATTCATATTAATCCTCTTGCATAATGCCTACAGTGAAGAAATCAAGACCTATAGAGGCAAGTGTAGCCCAATTGATGCAAGGACTTCATCGTTGCGAGCTTGGGAGCTTGAAAACAGTCATGCCTCAATAGATGATGATCACCATCCGTTTTACATGGGAGTTCGACATAACTCGCTGGGTTTGGAGGCTTACAATCCTCAGTGCAATGAAATTACATATAGCATCCTGAAGAGTTTAAGGTTGAGGAAGTGTTTAAATGATTGGGAGATAGTCGAGTTTGGTAAGCTTTTAGAGCGTCTAGGAGCATACCCCCTGTGTCTCAGGGTAGGGATTGTAGAATTTGGTCAAAAGGCAACAAGGGTCGTTTCTCGGTGAGATCTCTGGTACAGTCACTTGAGAGAGGGTCATCCGCCCTTTAACCTCATAAGACTATGTGAAACCCCGGTATTCCTACTAAAGCATCTGTTTTTCTGTGAACTGCGTTTTTGGATAAAATTCTCACATGTGATAACTTGAAAAATAGAGGATGGTCGATGGTCAATCGTTGTTACATGTGCCTCCAGGAAGAAGAGACAATAGATCACCTTCTCTAGCATTGTCCTATCGCATGTGAAATTTGGAGCTTCTTTGTATCCCAAGTGGTTGTGGCTTGGGTCTTTTCTTCTTCCTTTCACAACTTCTTATCTAACTGATATTTGATTTGTGAGGAGTGTTCAAGGAAGGCTATTTGGACTGTGCTTCCGAGTGCTATAGCGTGGTCTATTTGGAAAGAAAGGAACAAGAGAATCTTTGAGGATTCTCATTCTAGGCCTCTGAAAATATGCTCTAAAATCCGCTTGGTAGTTCTGGAATGGTACTCCGCTAGTGCCATGGGAGAGGATCTTGGGGTTTTGTTAGCAATTAGCATGATGGGTGCCACTTTGTAGTTGCTTTTTGCACCTTTTCTTTTGCTCGGGTTCACGACCTCGTGAACTCTTCCCACTTATGCTTTTGTATTATTTTCACTCTTTAGTATATCTGATTGATTATTGATAAAAAAAAAAAAAAAATCATTGATTGCGCCGGACGCAGTGGAGAGAATATTCGACTGTAAATATGTGCCCATGAAATTGAAGAAACATGCATCGACTTGGTGGAAATCCATTTGAGCCCACATGAATGTATTGACATTGTAAGCCAAAAATTAACTCCTAGGGGGTAAGATGAAAGTGAAATTCTTGTCAAGGAATTACCTCCAAAACTAATACACAAGATGCATTGTCTCCATCAAACCATCAAGGGTACAAGAGTGTTGATGAGTAGTTGAGTACACTTTGGAGTTTAACTAGGTAGTCACCCGTAATGATGTGACTAAATGGGAGGAGCAGGCCATTGCATGACTCTGTTGGAGGGTTACAAAGAGCCATAAATGATGTTGTGCTACAACCATATTTGTCTAAAACGATGATAATAATCTAGCAGTCAACTGTTGGGCTTCTAATAATGGTGAGTTGACTAGTAGGTGGAGCCATGATTGTTAAAGGCACCGCTTCAAGCAGTCACTTAAGCAACCAGGCGTTCTCAGCTGCACTCAAGCAACTGCTCACCTAAGCGGCCATTATTAAATATCTTATATGCGAAATATTTTATTGTTTAAGGGTATAAAATTTTCAATTTATATGAAGATGACAGTTTGGTCAATAAAAAAATATGTTATCTTATATGTTTCTCGTGTCTTTTACCTTATAATATGTTAGGGTTTGTATATGCAACAAAAAAAGGTTTGAAGATAGAAGAAAAAAAAAGAGACCGTAAGGTGTCAAGTATATTTTCCTCATGCTAACATGGTCTCTCTCTCGCTTAATGGGTGGACCAATTGGTAAATCTCTCTCTCCTTTGTTTGTGGGTGGACCATATGGTTCCCCTCTATTTTTGCATAGTGTTAAAACGTCGCTTAAGGTGAGTGCCTAGGCGACTAGCCAACCAGGCATACAACTGGGATCAAGTAGCCTAATAAGTTTTAAAAAAAGGACTTTAGATGCCCCAAAATCCCTCTAAGGTCCCCAAAGCTCTTTAGAGCCCCCAAAACTCTTAATAACCCCTCTTTAATGGGTCTTTTATAATTTAAATAAGTGTAGGCCTAATAATCATATATATCTTATTTATTGTATGTTTTTTTCTTACTTTTCTTGTACATGATTGAGAAGAACAAGTAGGAAGAAAGGAAAAGAAGAGGTATGTCCTCTTTCTCTCTCCTCTCTTTCTCTTCCCCTTTTCAGGAGTCATAGTTGACTGTTAGACTATTTTTTTATGTTTTTTTATTTAGTCCTACACTCTACCCGTCTCTCCCTCTCTTGCTTGTTCGACTGTCACTATAGACTGTTATTTTTTCTGTTTTTTATCCCTCACAGTCCCTCTCCGCTCTTTTCGACAGTCATTGTAGACAATTTTTTTTTATTCTCAATACTTGAAATCCCTTTTTATTATTCCTAGACATATCTTCAATGGTGGTTTTATCTGTAGTGACCCTAATTTAATTAATTTATTCTCTAGGAGTATTTTTGTAATTTCCTCTCTAAGGGTGTTTTGGTAATATTCTTAGTGGCTGTTTTGCCCTAGTCCATAACCTAAGTGGGGATAGGATTAGGGATGGCAACGGGCTGGTCTACTCGGGTAACCCGACCCTATTGGGACAGGTTTGGGGAGCTTTTAAACGGGGTAGGGGTGGGTTTGGGAATGAGATGTTAAACCCTAGTCGGGTTCGGGCCAGGGATGGGTTTAGGCCGCCTCGTTCCGTTTGTAATGTTAAATCATTATTTTACCCTTAATTTAATAATGAAATTACCTCATTATAGTCTTTACAGTAAGGAATTAAGTCCTGACCCGCCCCATCTAGTGCTTAACGGGACGGGGTGGGGACTGGGTTAAGAATTGTCGGAAGCGCCCCGTCCCAGGTTTGGGACGGGTTTGGGGTAGGAGTTTTCCAATAGGGGCAGGGTCGGGATGGGGGTGCCCCAGCCCAAACCCGCCCCGTTGCCATCCCTAGATTGGATGTGACGAAGCTAGTTGGGTTTAAACCAAGTTAGCTATGTTAGAAACCAAACACCCTTTAGTAAGGGTAATTCAGTAAATCACTAAAAATTGGGATTAGTATAAATAGATAATGTTAAACATAATTAGCCCCATTTACTGCAAAACCTAATCAGGAGAAAAGAACTCATGTAAGTTCGATTTTGGTCCGACAGTACATCATTCCGAAGACCTCGAAAAGATCTACAACTTTTGTAGAGACAGTTTTTCCAAATCAATGGTTTTGAGGGACAAAACCTCAGTAGAAAATCAAAAATGGGAAAAGGGTTTTTAACATTAATTTTTCTAAGATGCTTTAATTGTGATTATAGCTTGTTTATATTTTTGGTTAGCCCTTAGGGTCGTACGGTCATGTGTAAGGAGATTTAATGTTAATTAACCGTTAGTTAATTAATTTTGGGTAAAGAGTTTACAATTACCCCTATGATCGTACATCATTAAAGGGGCATTATGGATTTTCTTCTACCTCTTTGCATATATATGGTTTGATTATATGATTTGTGTGAATGGGAAAATTGTTTTGTTAGGATTCTTTTAAATCTCATTAGTTAATTTGTTAGATAGTTGAAAGATACCCCTAACAAACTTAACTAATTAGTTAAAAACTAATTGGTTAGTAATTTGGCCTATTTATGCTAGTATAAGAGTTTTACAACTCACTAGCATAAAAAGGGTTTTTCAAGTCCTTAGGGGTTTGTGAAACTCTAAACCTTGAACCCCCATTATCTCAAAAGATTATAAATATTTGATATTTATAACTAAGATTTCAGTTGCATAACATAGTTGAACCCCTTTTGTAGTAAAGTATGTTATTATGTCTGCTTAGATTTAAATTATGAACCATTATCTTGCAAGTTATATTTTAATATCATGAAATATAATATGCTTATGATGAATACATGTTGTTCTATAACTTGAAATTGTATGCTTAGATCTTTTTTACTATGATGGTATGGTACGCTATATGCTTATGATGAATACATGTTGTTCTATAAGGAAGTTATGAATTAATTACCATGGATATTAATGATTGATGTTGTTGAACATGTGTAAGGGTCATTCATGGAGTGAGTTGTGTAAGATCTCTAGGAATGGATCCTAGGGTGAGATGTGTACGACCCGTAAATGGCATTCATGGAGTTAGTTGTGTAAGATCTCCAGGAAGATCCTAGGGCGAGTTGTGTACAACCCTCAAATGGTATACTAGGGTTGTGTAGAGTACAAATTCAGGATCAGATAATTAAGCGGAGTTGTGTAAGAAACCCATTCTCTTTTGGGTGAGCAATGTGAGGCCCCAAGGGATATGGTGAGTTGTGTGAGATCCAACGATTCTCGTGGTTAGTAGGGTGAGTTGAGTACGACCCCATTGGCAAGAAAAATAAGTAAATAATTACTTAATTGACATGCATAAATTGTTAGTCAACTTTATCGTATGTTTTGTTAATGCAATTATGCTATGGTTGTATTTTCTTGTTGAGCTTGGGCTCACCCTTGTTTGGATGATTCATTTCAAGTAGTGACTGAATGAGTTAAGGATTCTTCTCGTTTTGAGTCAACGAAACAGAAATAGTGTTATTCATTTCTTTCAAAGAGAGAAATATAGTGAGGTAAACTTTATGTTAAACCTAATGGTGGTTTAGTTTGGGTAAACTCGTTATATTGAGACCTTAGATGTGCTTGACATAGATATTTGTTTAATGGATTATTGATTGTATTAATTTCCATAATAACTTGGAATATGTTTCCCGTTTACACCTCGAGATCTGTGCAAATATGAGTAATATTGTGTGGAGGTTTTCGGGGAGTGACACTATCAAAGTGTATCTTGACAAAATGGAGATTTGGCAATTTATTCAAGAAAATGCAGTATATACAAATCTCATATTGAGGGAGATTTCTGCTACAAAGAGTTCATCAGGCGACCGTCTCAAGTAAACGTGGTGATGTTGTTGCTCTTAGTCAATGAAATGACCAAGTGGGTGCCACCTTTCAGTGCTTCAAAGTTTAAACAAAATGACCTAGCGGGTGCCACATTTAAGTGCTTTAAGTGTACCAGTGTGTGCCACTTGTCAGCTCAATGTCCAAATAGACAATGTAAATCTTTCTGACAAAGAAGTTGACGTAGAATGTGAGCCTATTTATGACAATGAATCCACTGTGGAAGGTGAGGTTTCCCATTGTGAGCATAGAGAAGCACTGGTGATTAGTGAGAGTGATTCCACCACAAGTGGAGGAAGCAAATTGGTTTCAATATAGCATCCTCGACACCATGAGTAGAGATAGAAGATCAGTTCCGAAATAACATCTTCCAAACTTGATGCAACACTAATATCAAAATCTATAACCTCATAACTGATGGAGGGAACTGAGAGAATATCATCACAAAAAAGAGATGATTCACAAGCTGGAATTGAAGATTGGGTCAGTAGAGGCCATGAAAATTGCTTGATTTAAAAAGGGCCACCAGGTAACCGTTTATAAACGTTGTTTGGTTTCAGACAGAGAACTTATTATCTTGCTGGTCTAAAAATACAAATACCCTCAATTTTGTACAAACCCATTAACCTTGGTACAAAATAATAAAAAAGACTAATTACTCAGATCAATGCTCCCATATTCGCATTCGTACAGCTAATTGACATCCATTCCAGGATTGATTGCCTAATTCGCTTGCTCACAAATGTGAGTGAATTCCTGTATTTCCATATTGCCCAGGCTATGGCCCGAGGCAAGATAGACCAAATTGCCGCATGATCACTATCCTCACTTGCTCGAGACCAACAAGATAAAATGTTTCGAAAGGAGACAGGGAAGAACCAGATTACCGACACCCACGAAAGGAAGAAACCTTAAATCTCGAAAGCAACCGGAAAGTGTAATAACAAATGATCCACTGACTTTTCTGCGAGCAGACACAAATAGCAGTGGTTAGCCATCCTCCACCCTCTTTTTTTTTATTATCACAAGTGAGAATCTTACCTAGGGTTGCAGTCCAAAGAAAGAATGCTACTTTTAATTGAATTTTAGGATACTTTTTTTACTATAATATTTGAGTTTGTTAACTTATGTTGTTTTTCTACTAGATTTACGACATAAGTATGAATGTCAAAGTATCATGGGGTAGGGGAAACTAGTTGTTGTTATTATTATTATTATTTTGACTGGTTAGGGGCCTAGTCGTTGATCGCCTATATGCCCATAAATTAGTAGTTTTGCCTCCACACTTGTCTTATTCATTGTATATGGCTTTGTTTTCTATTTTATTGAGTCCTAAGTTTGTAATCGTGCCTATTTTAACATGCCCTGAAGTTTCAACAAAAATTTCAATGTATTAATATATATATATATATATATACACGATTTCGAAAAAAATCTATCAAAATCAAAATTTAGAACCTTGATGGGTCCACCAGGTGAAGGTGATGAACTACTTAAAAGAATGATTGTTTTAGTGGCCCAATAAAGTCAGGGATTTGCCTAGCATAGTTTTATTTTAGTAGCTGATGTTGATTTTTGGTTGAGAGAAACATATAAAAAAGTTGGATCGTCCAGCCCTAAAGAGGAGAATTATTATTTTTGATTAAATAAATTGAAGAGTTTTCTTCTTCTTATTTTTCTATTTGGGAGGAGATTTCTTGGAACAATATACTAAAATTTTAGATTAATTATTTGCGAAAACTCCTTATCTTTCCAGTCTCCTCTCTTCTAAACTAGTTGATGGTTAATTCCATAACTCAAATAGCATCAGCAAATCATCAAAGAAAAGCAAAAGATGAACAAAAGTTATATCTATATAAATAGTAGAATTGACAGCCGAAAAGAGAAAAACAAGAATTAACTATAGAGAGAGTCACATCTATACAAACTAAAAGTAAACTGAAGCAAATATTTTCAATAAATTTGGGTAAAACGAATTTGAATACACATAAAACACAAAATAAACTTACAGTAGAATTGTGACAGATGATCTTCTCCAAAGTATGCCTTAATTCAAGAAGTCCCCTGGCACCAGAAGTAGAAAGATCACATCCGCGGAGCTCCAGAACCTTCAGCCTTCCAAATGGAAGCAGAGATAGAGGGGTCAGGTCTCTAGAAGGTGGCGGAAATACCGACACGACCTTCAGAGATGTCAGGAGCCGGAGAATTCTCCGAAGCTGCTCAAGCGCACGGTGATCCCCTAGATCAGAGATATAAGCACGAAGGTAATCAACAGGAGCACCAGCCAAGAGACCTTCAAGCTCTTGCAGCGCTTCGAGCCTCGACTGCACGTAATGAAGTCCAACAGGATTTAGCTTCAAAACCAAGGAGCCTTCAAGCAAAGGACCTGCTTGCTTCTCGACGAACTTCACCAGGAAATCGAGGTATCGATCTCCTGTCACAATTGCCATTCTCTTGAAATCTTCAAACTCGAAATTAGGGTTTCAGAGGGAAGGGAAATAAACAGAACTCCATAGCTATTAGACTTGAATTTCCGAAGAAGACTGATTGATATACAGCTTTCAGATTAAAATGACTAATAAAAATTCAACTTATGGCCTGTTTCTGGAGACATTTGGATTCCATATTAGGGTTTCGCGTAGAAAACATCGCAATAGAGAGGAGAGAGAGAGGGGGTTCCTGTGAAATTAGGGTTTTTGTGAAGAGGATGTGATAGAGAAAGGAGAAATTTAGTGGGGAGGTAGAGAGAGAAACTTGGGAGACTGTAAAAATGGAGGTTTGGGGGGAATCGAAGAGAAATGAGAGAGAGAAACCGCCATGGCTGTAAGTAGAGAAATGGGAACAGAGGTCGTTGCGTGCGTTAATCAATAAAAGCCTCTAATCATTGGTTAGATTAGACTTCTCGTTTCTGTGATTTCGGATGAGTTGTAGGCGATGCACATTCGAGGCACGCGGCAAACGTGGAATGCATACGGGACCCAATATCCATATCAAGGCTAATGCCTAATAATAGTCACCATAGTCAGGCTAAGGCCTAATAATAGACACCTTAGTCCGTCCTTGTGGCAAACGAGTGCAATGGTCTTTGTAATATTGACACTATCATATATGGATTTTGAAAAATAAAAAATGGGTTGTGTTACCTGCACCCCACCCTTTTATGATTACACCTTAAACTTATTAAAAGAATTAAAATAAACTAGGCAAATAATAAAATGATCAAAAAAACCTTTCCTCCATCTCAGTTCGTTCGTGATTTCTCCCCGGTAACACTGCTCTTCTTCGTCTCTGATAAAAAAAAACGACACCTCTCTTTTGAGAATTGTATTGCTTTTTTTTATAAATTTATATAAGTCCCCTTCTTTCTCGTTTTCAATGGGTTTATTAAGTGTTTTATTAGGGTGACGAACAGATTCACTAGCTTAAAATCTTTTGGCAATGGAGCTCTACAAAGCTACACCCACTTGGACAAATTCCGTATCTCCATCTCTTTACATTTCAGAACCCATATCCGTGCCTTGAAGAGTTCTACGAACCTAGGCAGCACAATAGGCGGCTTGAAGGGTTCTACAAAGTGTTTTCCATTTTAAAAGATTCTTATAGCAAGTCGCCTTTCAAAAATTACAGGGTGCAATTAAAGAAGGGTTTGCAGGGAAGAGGGTTGTTGATGAGAGAGGGGTTTTAAAGGTTTTTGCCGGAGAGGGGTTGCCGAAATAGGGATGAAGAAAGAAGTTGGGCATTTTTGTCTCTTAATTATTTTTTGGGTTAAATTAAAAAGTTTAAATATTTAATTTTTACTTGGGGGTGTATTCATCAATTAGTCGGGTGCGCATAACCCCACCCTAAAAAATCAAATATATTTTTTATTATTAAAAATCTTATATAATAAAATATATATATGTGTGTGTGTGTGTGTCGGCAAACTTCGCCTCTGAACAATCATGAGGCCTTGTGGAGGGGTGTTAGCCCAAGCCTAACCCAATAGTAGAATGTGGAGTGTCATCCTGAACCTAACTTAGTAGTAGAACGCTTGTAGGATTTGCAGTCCAAAACCCTAAAATATAGTTTAAATATCAACAAAGCATTGGTTGATATGCTATGTGTCGGGAAATTTTAAATGAAAATTCATGTTTGTTACACCATTTTATGGTATTCTTAAAATATCTTGACATATGTTAAAGAGAAATGCGACCTCATATCCAAACTTTCAACCTCTCATTGTGGTTGTGACATTTGTTGCTATTTTTTCTTATAACTTTTTGGACCCAGTTGAAACCATAACTTTCTCCTTTGAAAATTTTTACTTTCTTAATGTGTAGGAGTGCAATGTGTATAGACTTAATCTTTTATTTATCAATGTTCGTGTCATTCATGTGATGTGTGTTTATATTTATGTGATAATTAATGTTATGTGGTGTGGTGTGGTGTGTGGTGTGGTGTGGTGTGGTGTAGTGTGTTTTAAAAGAAATGAGAAGAAAAATAGAAAATAAAAGAAAATAGAGGATTTCGTTCGAACAGAAGCCCATCTCATTTGAACGAAATAGTCGCGTTCGAACGGAATTCCAAATTGTTAGAATGGTCATCCCAATCTGAGAAAAATTGTCAAGTCCCAAATGCAAAGGCGTTCGAATGTCATCTCAATCTATGATACTGTTCAAAGTCCTAAATGCAAAGTCATTCGAACGGACGTCATCTCGGTCAAATAGAAGCACCTAATTCGAATGCTCACTTAAGGCGTTGGACCCACACAAAAAAGTCTTTTAAACATGCAATTTCGTGGAACATTATGAAATCTTCAAGGTAAACCCTATAAATAGATTATGATTCGGGGGATTATGGTTTAATATTGATTATAAGAGCTTTGGAACTTGAGAGAGAGGAAAACTTAGAGTTTTGAGAGAACTCTTGCTTGAAGGACTTCAAAAGGAAGGAAAAGCTTAGGAAAATGAGAGATTGTGGTCAAGGGAACGTCGATTCTCGTCGGATTCGAGAATTGCAATGAAGAAAAGCTTTGCTTCATAGGAAATTCTTTTTATTAAGGTAGATATGATTTTCTTTAGCTAGTAATAATTGTCGATTGAATAAGAATAAGGATTAAGATTCCTAGTAGTTATAATGTCCTATGATATTGAATTCATGATCATTGATTAAGAATAATAATAACCATAAATTTGAAGGTTGATGATTTCTCCTATAGTAATAAAATGATTTTAACAGATACGAGAATAAGAATTTAGAAGAGAGGTGTGTATGAATTCCGGCAAGAAAAATAGATTGATTATTAGATAAAATTGAGAATAAGATGTATTTTGTAAGATTATCAAGCTATGGGAGTTGTAAGATGTATGGTTGATGGAATTTCTATAATATGATATTTACAAGTATACTTATGTTAAGTTCTTTACAAATCATGAATAATATGATACAATTAGGGGTGGCAATTGGGATGGGCTGGCCCGAAGTTTGGAAGGGCTGACCCTTCCTTATTTTGGGCTGGGCTGAGTTTGGACAAGAATATAGGCCCGAAGTAAATATTGGGCCAAGCTTGGGCTGCCCTTTAATTAGCTCAACCTAAATTCAGCCCGCCTCGAGCTAAAGATATTTTATATATAGTATATATAGATAGAGAAGGCCCATGACCTAATCTCGTTGTCATGCAATTGGAATTGATGTCCTTCACATGGAGAAATAATTTTGTGTTTGCTATCTAAGAATGTTACTAATATATTTATAAAAGAAATTAATCCTGGGTTTGTTTATCATTGGTTTCGAAACCAGATCTTTTGCTATTGAACAAATACTTCTAAGAACTTATTACTAGTTAAACGAATTAGGTACCAAGAAGAGTGATTACCTAATAGAAATTTGTTTACTACCAAGTTCATGTGCATTGCAGGTAGGTAGGTGTTTAAGGGAAAGTTAACAAATTACAATGAGAGAATGCAATCCAAATTCAGCCCAATAAGATGTTTAATTTGGGTCAGCCCAATTGAATCTAAACTCGGCTCACACTTTGCTTACTTTGGGCTAGCCCGAAGCCCAATATTCTTTGTGAGCTGAGTTTAGGATGGGGTGCTCGTGCTCGGATTGGGCTGGGCTGGGCTGAGCTTGGGCCCGACCCAGCCCAGCTCGATTGCCACTCCTAGCTACAATCTCATTAGATAACTTGTCTGTATGTATGCTATGCATGATATGGTTAAATTTTGAATAGGCCAACACCTTAGTGGATGATCTTAGGACCTAGATTCTTTACAATGGTGGTATATAGATGATACGGTGAAGTTTCAATGATGTAAGATAGGAATCTAAGGGGTAACCTAGATGAAAGTTGATCACAACACTTCACTCATAAGTTCACGAATTTAATAAGCTGCAAGTATGATAAGCTCATAAGATATCACCTAAGCTCACAAGCCTCACAAGTTAGAAGCTCATAAGTTTCACAAGCCTCGCAAGTAAACTCACAGGTATGTATGTAAGTATGAAGTGCATGATTAAGTTCTCACGAGTTACGAGTATCAACACTGTCTAAAATCTTAAAGGTATTCGTACATGTTTCCCAATAATGTTAGTACCTGACTCACAAGTTAGGACCCCAAGAATATATAGTACCTGGCTCACAAATAAATTTTCAAGGGTACTAATTATATAGCTCACAATAATCATAAGTGTATTTTATTTTATTTTTGGTACGAGATATACGTTTAGGCCGCAATGCCGGTTAGGTGTTAGTATCTGTTCAGTTAGTGGACAGGTGGAGAGTATATACAAACTCTCACCCTCTCGGGAATGAAACTCGGTAACTCCCCCCAAAGCAGGGCATACACGATCATAAGTGTACTGACAAGTGCAAATAGTTGGTATTCGATGTATATATGTAATCTCATAACCAATATAAGGGGTTTGAGTTATTTTAAATTAGACATTAATGTTAAACAATGATATATAAAAATAGTTATAATCAAGTTTAGGAATCAACCTTGATCTTATATTTCACGCGACAAATATTTATCACAATTTTTGTCTTAATCGTGATGAAAACTCTCCTAAAAAATTTCTCATAATCTCTCCAGCGATTTATAAGGGATTCTATCACGGTTCCCATGAACACCGTCATTATTCTTGGAAACGCAACTGGGATTAATAAGCATATTTGTAGTAATGATTCATGAAAATCTAGATAGGACACAGGGCCAAAATGTGTCAAACAGTTAGAACTCGTCAGATAATAAGAGATTGAAGTGAGTGTGGCAAAATCAGCCGATTTAAAATATATAAAGGTCTCCGGTTCAAGAAATTTAATTTCACCAAATACCTATAAATCCTGGTTTGCTTAAATTAAATATTGATTCAAGTTCAAAAGACATCAATATCGATGTACTTTATTCTTCGTTGCTTATAAGTTTTTTGTATTGTTTTATGTAGAGGATTGTTTTGTTTTAATTATGTTTTAAAATATTTTTAAAGGGCATTGATTTATTATTTTATCGTTATTTGAACATTTAATTGGGTTTAAAAAAATTTATGGCTCTATATGACTTAGATCCATTAGGTTCCCTAATGCATCCCTCAACCATGAGTTGGGTCAAGGCCTATATAAGGTTGTCATTTCTTTTTTAAAACGATAGAAAACCTAAATTCTCCACTTTTTCTTGAGTTTTTCCTGGCACGCACACAATATATTTTTTCCTTTTTCAAGAGAAAAGAAATCCCTCTCTGTTGTGAGAAGAAAACAAGAATAGCAACCCCCTACTTTTCTTATTCTTATTTGAGATAGTATTGGACAAATTATTAGGGAAGTAAGTTCTATAGTATTGTGAGTGCACACTTATTTTGGAAAGGATTGTTGAATCTTGGAGATCGGTTGTACGTGGAATACCCTCCTGTACCGGAGTTCTACACTTGGGGGGCGAAATTGACTTTAACAACTATGATAGTCAACCACGCCTCAATCACTGAATCATAAGTCTACCCAACTCATTATAGGTATAGTACTAATGTAATAAGGTGTGATGAGACACACCAATCTCATCATAGGGTATACTGATAACTTGGATGATCCTTACAATGACCCATTGGGTTTAAATAAAGATAAGAACAACTAAAGATAGAATCAATTCCTAATCTAAATCTAATCTCATTCAAATTCAAATATACATTTTGATGTGATACAGTGTATTTCATCACACCTTATTACAATACTAGACTCCTAACCTCAATATGCAAATTGCCAATCAAGTCCCAACGTCCAAGTATGTTAATCCTAACCCATGGAAAAACGATGTGCTTAGCCGAATTTACACATATTTCGTAGAATAGTGACTAGTAGGGGTGTTGAACTACAGATGATTACACTGGTTTCGTTGTTTTTTATCATGGTTAATTTTAAATTAATGGGTGGTAAAAGTTGATTTAAATTGAATTAAATTAAAACAGAAATTAACTAATAACTTCTAATTAATTAATCCACTAATGGGTTTTTGTGATCTTAAGAAGAGAAGATCTAGGGTGTTTGAATTCACCACTATCCTCATAACTAATCTCGAATTGCATCTATTTAGATTTCTCGAAGTGTAAACATTTAAAGTGAGAGTGACTACTAGTCCTTATTCAACAGATCGAGAAACATGCAATGGATCAAATGATAGGTATATCTTATCTGTGATTAGCACGAGTGATACACATTAAACTAGGGTTGTGAAATCATTCGTCTTCCCTAAGTATAAAATATCTCAGTATTTAATCTTTTGAACAATTAATACCATTGCAAAAAATCCATAATTAATGATTATAGAAAATTAACGTGAATGATTTTAATCTCAATTTCATAACACCTAAGACAATGATAGAAATCCATTGAATTCAAATATAATCGATCAAACTGGTTGTTAAACAACTCTCTCATTATGCAATTAATGTTTACAATCTTAAACAGAGAAACAGTTACTTGGCTATGGTTTCATCTAAACCCTAGAACAAAGAGTTAGTTCATAACGAGAGAGGAGAACATCGTCTTCATCAACGAATATGAAAAACACACCGCTTTACCTTCACATATCTCTAGAGCTCTTCTCTTTTCAATTTTCCAAAATTCTGAACTCTTTTTATGGCAATAGTTTTCCTATTTATAGAGAGGGAGTCCTTATTAATTTAGGAATCCTAATTGGGTCCAAACTCTTCTCTTCATTTCTCTTTGCTAAATAGGGCATAGAAACCTTCAAAAATGGCCAAAAAGATAATTGTCCGCGCATTTGAAACTAGCCAAGACACTACCCACCGATCGATCGGTGATGTAGATTTTTATTGTTTTGCCCATTTTCTTCTCCTTTCTTCAATCTTGGCTTGGTTGAGTTTCATATAAGTCTTCATATCTCTCAAAGTTTCTCTTAATGTATTTTCTTCGCATGAGCCTAAAATCAATAAAAACACTCAAGTGAAGTAATATAATACAAGAATGGACTTAACAAAATTAACAAGTGTAGTTTAAGGTGCATGAATATGTAACAATTAGCACCGATCAGTTAATATAGACCAATGTTAGCAACCAAAAAAAAGGTATAGACCAAGGTCCAGTGATTAAGGCCTTGGACCACAATGGAGATCTGTTGGATTTTTCCGCTGCTAATGTGATCTCGGTGATTCCAATATGAAAAGGGATAAGGGATTAGATGGATCCATATTGGGTGCAAGGCCAAAATCTTGGAAGTCAATACTATCGCACATAAAAGAAATCCCTACTTTGTCATTTTTCAGTGGAAAATAAAAAAAGACACTTATTGAGATCATGTGGTCTTAGGACAACCTAGAACTATTGGCATTTGAGTTTGATTTTAGGTCGTCCAAAAATTTAAGATGCCTTAAACATCCCACCGGGAAAGACTTTTGTCTTAAAAAAAAACGCGATCCAAATTATTTTACTTGAATCAAGTAAAATAAAATGATATAATTTAGGTTATTTTACTTGAATAAATTAATTTGGAATCTTGTAATATGTTCGTTCACTCAAGTAACTTGATTCGCGTAAAATAAAGGTGATTTTAGTTATATCAGTCAATAAGTAGCATGGACACTTGGTGTCCCAACTCGTCCGGTCTCGGGTTAGCGGATTCACAATCATTTTGTCAAAAATAAAATAAAATAAATTACAAATTCTACCATCCGCCGCCGCTACATATCCCAGTGACCAAAAATGGGAATCTACATAGAGACCTCGTCGTCGATGGGCCCTCCTCCAACTACAATGGCAGAAGAACCCTTCGATTGGAAAACAAGGCCCGTCATTTCCCAGTCGGAGGTATCACACCTTTGAGCTCTGCCATAGCACCATAAAATGCATCGTTACCGAATCTCCATCACAACACCATAAAAGACAGCTTATATTCTAATAGTAATAGGTTATCGATTACTTAAAAGCCATCCCAATAGTGTTGCCATATTTATCAGTTACATAGAATCTCGCTCCCAATTACTTTGGATTGTCCATTGACTGTTCCTTTAACTTAGATGAGGAAGGATGTGCTTTGACCATTTATAGGTGTAGAGCCCCAGAACTTTTCATGGCTAATGAACAATGTTTTCTTGGCCAAATAGTTTCCACGAAATTGAAATGGGTGTTGTATGAGAAAAATGATGTTAGTGGAGCATGTGCAGCATGTATGAGGGGTTAGTGCCCTAAGGGTGATGGAAATGAGGTTGGAAACACCCCAAGGGGTCTGCAGGTAGAAAAATCCAAAATCTTGGGAGTGTGATTGATCGCAAGTCATGTGCAATCGATCGTATATAGAGGAAAATGAACAAAAAGGTTCAGGTCCAAGTGCGATAGGTCAGTCTCATGTGCGATAGATCGCAGTGGGATCTGCGATCGATCGCAGGTGTGTGCGATCGATCGTATACATGAAGAAATTGGCAAAAACCTTTCGGAATTACGTGTGATAGATCAGCCATGGGTGCGATAGATTGCACTGTGAGCTGCGATCGATCGCAGCTAGCGTGCGATCGATCGCAAGCAGGTGCTGGACACGAAATTGAGGGTTTTTAACCCTTTGCCTATAAATAGGGATTCACTTAAGGGTTTTGGGATTTAACCTAAATTTAAGAGAAGAGCGAAAGCGAAGGGAGATTTGGGGATTTTGCAAGGAGGGTTGAGATTGAAGATCAAGAGAAGCTCAATCAAGGATTCAATCTTCTCCATCAAGCAAGGAGCCTTCCATTCCAAGGTGGTGGTCCCTCCTTAAGCTTGGATTCCAAATCAAGAGGGGTTTTCTTCAAGTTGGGAGTAAATCCTCAAAGGTTAGTACACTATTCTAGTCAACCTAGTATTACCCTAAGTTTTACCTTGAGAATGCATGTGGAGTTACATTGCAAGTTCTTTTTATGAAATCTATCATATAACCTAAACGAATAAGATAAATGGAAAAGCTATGGATGTATGGTGAATATATGGGAGATTAAAGCGAATGGATGCCAAGTAGAATATGATGATGTTGTGTTGTGAAAATGGATGGATGGGCATTGCACCAATAATGAATTCACATATGATGTTGATGAAATGTTGTTTATGAAATCAAGAAATAAAAGACCTACGAAATGTTGAATGCTACGTGTTTGATGAAATGCATGAGTAAGGACTAAACTAAGATAATGAAAGCACGATTTTGGGAGTTTTCCCCATTTGGCAAATGTTAAGTGAAATGCCCTATATGTTTCCTTCAAAGCTTACATAGTTAAAGAAATGTTTGAAATGTTATATCATGTTCTTCAAATCGTTATATGTCATTATGATTGCCACTATTTATCAAGCAAGAGCACGCACGCTTGCATGAACTGAGGTTTCTCATGAGCATGTATTTCAATAATCATAAGAAAGGTTTTTAAAGGCATTCATAAGAAAGCATAAGCATCAACAAAGCCAAACTTTGGGCTGGTATTCTAAGATCGGTTACCTCATGCTCACAATGATCAAGTCTACGATCTTGCATAAACTCGAAGGATCATAAGTCTCATAAGGCTTTTCAAGAACTCGTAAGAATCTCACAAGTCTAAGATCTTGCATATGTCTTTAAGGATCATAAGCTCACAAGAACAAGCTCACAAGGATTTGTAAGCTCATAGGAAGCTCACAAGAATTCAAAGCTCACAAGAAAAGTTATAAGAACTCGAAAGCTCACATGAACTCATAAGAACTCACGAGACTCGTAAGCATTCATAAGCATGGATAAGATGATTTGTTTTCCAAGAAAAGGATAAGTTTTTACGAAATGTTTTCCATGACGGGGTTTCAAGCATGAAGTTCGTGAATGTATTCTTTCAAGTACGTGTATGTGGTGTTTTGTTATTATAGTATTGTTAGATATTAGTTTGTACTCGCTGAGTATTTCATGCTCAGCTGTACATTTCATGTCGACAGGTCTATTCGATAACCACAACCCGGAGCCATGGGTTGAAGAGGAATATGTAGAAGAAATGGATCCATCTATCCCGTTGCAGCCACAGGAGGAGAGAGATCTAGATGTGTGGCCATATCTAGACCATTACTGAGTGGAATGATAGTGAGAGGTCATATTGTATTTGGGATAGGTGGGCATGTCCACCTTTACTCTTGGTTATGTATACACAAACTTGTAATTCAGTCGATATATGTCAAAAAGAAAATTTTGGGTTACGCTTCCGCACTTTGATTTAAGTTTCTACATTATTTAAGACTCTATTATGTCATGCCTCGACTATTATCACAGGATGGATTGGTATCAGTTATGGCACATCACGAGCCAAAGTATCCTTAACTCACATGGGGTGTTTTGGGTCGCGACAATAGGAGTGGTATATGACGGCCCACACCATGTTGTAGAACCCTGTCTTATGTCAGTTGAACCGTTACTATATAGGAAGTGGGAACCTCCACTTCCTAGTTGACCTGCAATTGTTAGAAGATCAAACAAATAACAAGAGATGTTATGAAGAATAGAAGTGATAGTGAATTCCTCAATAATAAAAGTGATGGTGAACCTTCAATTCCGAGTGGGTCAGTGCGGATACTCGAAGGGATTAATCCTTGCCGTGAAGGGTTTGGGACACCCTCCATTACCAAAAGAAAGCTAGAATGGATGAGTCCCCTTGGTGACTAATATGTTCATCAGTGAACAATTGAGTAGCATTCATAGGCATAAACCAAGCGCTTACCCAGTCTTGAAGGGAATTAAATAGGCAATAAGTCCGATGATATAGTGAAAAGTGTTGCAAACCATAATCTCTTAATTACATCACATTACATGTTTCAGATCACCCACATGCGTAGGGAAGGGTCCTTTGTTGACCAAGCATCCGAGGACATGATGGTATGTATACGCAATTCATGAATTAAAGATAATGACAAATTCTTTATTTTTCATACACTAGAACTCATGATATGTATTTTTTAACTACTTAATTTAAATTGAATTCTTGTCTATAGCTGCAGACCCAGATGGACCAGCTAGTGAGCCAGCGTCCTGAGGGCAGTGGTAGTAGCACTACTCGAAACGAGACATTCACTGAGGTGATGGGTCTAGACAGGCATGGGCACATCCACACGTATGGACTAAGTGTTTCTCCTGCACAGTTTCGTGTCAGCCCATATGTGGATCATTGGAGGAGGAGAGCAAAGGAGACAGAGGATGTGAATCAGGTTGTATTGGCTCGCCAGACAACTAAGGAGGCTCAGATGAATGATATGAACGCCTAATTCTGGTCTCTTGAATATTTCTTTTGGACGCAGTGTCCGGATCAGTCATTCCCATGCATCCTTCCCCACATCACCATCTCAGTGGTAATCCCAGAATCTCGATTCCACCCAGCCCCTAGATGGTACCATTGCATGACTCATTGTTGATGCATGACTCATTATGTGTTTAAACATTGTTGTTGTCGATTTTTTTATAAAAATATCATTAAAACTTATATATGTTATGTATTTTTTGACTACTGTACATGTCACTACTTTATGAAATGGCAAGGAATGGACTAGTTCTTCTCTGTGTATTTCATGAGTAGTTTAGCTGTGAATAGTTTGAATAAATGTGAATATACAAGTTGAATGCATGTGAATAAATAGGCTTGTTATGTTGTGTGAATAAAATAGATATAAGTTGAATATTTGATAAAGCATTCATGTTGAACAGGTTGAATGCTTGTGTGAATAAATTAATGGATACAAGTTTACAGGTTGAACAAGTTACAAGTTGAGTGGTTGTGTGAATGAATTAATGGATACAGGTTGAACAGGTCACAAGTTCTCAGTTGATTTTTTTTAAGAGCATTAGTGACAGAAATTATTCTGTCACTGATGATAATTGAAAATACCTATTAGTGATTGAAATAATTATGTCACAATTGACTATTAGAGACAGTTATCTTTCCGTCACAAATAATTATTAGTGACGGTTTCGTTTCCGTCAATATTTCATTATTAATGACAGAAATAGTTTCGTCACAATTTTCTATTAGAGACGCTTAGCTTTCCGACACAATTGACTATTAGAGACAGATATATTTTCGTCACTGATGTTAAAAAAATCTGTCACAATTAGAAAATTTTCTCATAAATACTTGTCGAAATAGGTGTCAAATTAAGTCATTAGTGACAGAAAATGCCCATCACTAGTTAGTAACGGATAATGATTTACGTCACTAATAGTATTAGTGACAGTTGCATCTACGATGGAATAGGATGGTTAGGTTTTCTGTCACTAATGCTATTAGTGACGGAAATGGCATTGTTAGCGACATAAAATTTCTGTCACTACTTGGTAGTTTTGTTGTAGTGAGCTCATGGGTCATCATGTCTATTTATCACCATTTGTAAGAAATACATTATTTTTCTCATAAGTTTTTTTTTTTTTTTTTTGGGGGGGGGGGGGGGGGGGGACTAAAGCACCCCGTCCCTTTGGCTATGCCTCTAGCAGGACAATAGGATTTTTCCCCCAAAATTTAAGGGGCTTCAGCCCCCAGGGCCCCGTGTGGCTCCACCACTACTCATGAAAGGGCACACCTTGTCATTTGAGTTTCAGGCGTTAGATAGGTAGTATAGTATTATCAGTCCAATCTGGTCATTTAGTGGGTTCCTTTTAACTGATTAGGTCGATTCAATAATAACATTCTTTCAGACGTATGATCAAAAATTACAAAGCCAAAAGTAATATAAAGGAAGTTCATTTATCGATTGACTGAAATGATTGATCAAATTGTGTTCGATCAAATGGGATCAGTTTATTTTTCACTCAAGGGTTCCACCCTAAATCTCAGGAAGTGGGAGTTGAAGGGGGGAATAAGTGCCAAAGTACCAAATTTAAAAATACCTTAAAGTTTAATGTGTCTCAAAGCGAGTGTGTATGCAACCATGTACATTACAATCAAAGATGGTGATGGTTTTTGCCTCTTTACAAACTATAATGGTGGAAGAACTATTATATAAAAATCATTTTTATTAAATATTTATTAATTTATTTGTCTTTGGCAACAACTCTATTAAGAACATGTGACTTTACAAGCTTTTTTATTTCATGCAATTGAACCATACTTAACAAAGCTGGTCGGGAAGCAATGCTTGCCCTCATTGGTTGTATGTATGTGGTACACTACACCTTTGATCCGTGTTCAAGTCTCGAAGGGGTTTGATGGTTGATATATCCACCCGTTCACTAACCTAGAAGAGAAACTAACCATACTAATTGGGGTTGCAGACCAACTGTATATCTTGAACAAAAAATTAAATAAAAATTGTCCACATGTATGATTTTACAATATATTTTCAATTCCAAATGGATTGGAATTGCATCCCCAACTCCACAAAGACAAGGTTTAGAAAAAGATAGAAAAATATTGCTCTCAAACTATATTTCAATGATTATGACATGTTTCTTTTGGGGATTGTTTCATTTTTATTGTGACTTTTTAATATTTTTCATAGTTCTTGATGATTACAATTGTGAAGATGTGTATAATTTTTCCTCTCACTTTTGAATTTCTATTTTTTAACTATTTAATAGCCTTTTCCATGGCTTCTCAATTTATCGATTATTTATTTGGTAGATTATTTTATATTTAACGTGGTTTCTTTACAAGGCTTTAGAACCCATGGAAGGGAAGCCTCGAACCTTCGCTAATCTAATTTATGAATGCATTAACAATTGTGAATTTGTAATTTAATTTTCATTTTGCATATAATTTTTGTAAAGAATAACTTTTATTAAATGTAGGGGATTGATTACTATTACTGATTTTTTTTTGAAATATCTCCATTTAGTAGCTGTGGGATAAAACTTTACTTCTCATGTGTTTGTTTGGGAAGCAATCATTTGTGTTCTTCACTAGTTTCTTGTCGTGGTCATGAATGTTTGAAGGATTGGACCAATTTGACTATACAGATTTAATAGTTGTAGAAGAAATCCTGCCCATCAAACACTCACGCCATAGGAAAGAACCCATGCAAGGAAGAACATAGACAATTGTTTGAAAGGCTAAAATCCAGAGACAGATAGTTATCTAATTCATTTCTATCATCTATTTATAAGTAGTAACCTTTTTGTAGGTTGACTAATTCATTTCCATCATCTATTTATAAATAGTAACCTTTCTTTAGGTTGACTAGGCTTTATTTTAATATTGGATCCAATAAATTATTTTTTTAGGTGGTTTACCTAGGGTTGTTTGATAACTCTAAAAATTAGAGATTATTGCATTATTTTTTGAAAATAAGAGATTATTCCAAAATCATACTATTTGGTAAATGTCTAATCCAATGAATTTTATTTTAGCATAAGAGGTTTTATCTTATAAATAATAAGTAACAATAAAGTTTTTCTTTAAGAGGTTACTGTTTTAAAGCGGGTAAATGTTTCTTTGTGTGCATGCACATGTGATTCACTTAAAATTAACTTTATTGTCTTTAATAATTTTTATAATTTAAAAAATTTATCCCTTATACTTTTTCAAATACCTATTTTATCAAACACATTGTAAATGGTCATCAAATAAAAGTAAGTGCTTATTTATATGTTTTACCGAACATTATATTCTATATACCCTTATATAAAAGAAAATATGATAGCGGTATTTTATTAAAAGTGTTCATAGATCTTTTCCACTTATTACCTTTATGCCCCTTAAATAGAAGACTTGTTCCCACTCCTTCCATATGGTTCGTCCATCTCACCAGGTGCTCGCCCTGCTACTCTCTCCCCTGCTCCAGTGGCTGCTCATGTCGGTCATCAGTTTTTCAATGCTTCACCGACTCCTTCTCCCCTATCTTTCTCATTCTCAAATCAAAATCTAGGGTTACAAGGTGATTATATTTTTCTGCTTTTTTATTTGAATTTAGGGTTAAGGATACAACTCAATTGATTATTTTCATAGGGCATCCACTCTTTAATTTCTGATATCTACAAGAGAGTTTAATTGTTTGAGCCGTATGTATATGCAGCTCTTCTCCGTCTCATGCTCCTTTGAATAATAGCAGTTTGCTGGTGTTCAATTCGGCTGGGTATTGCACTTATCGCTTTTTACGCAATATATTCATGTTGGATTTTTTATTGTTTCATTATCTCTCGTTTTATTATCTTTTTAGTTTGTTTCTGGTCCGATTGAGTTACTAGCTATTAATTGTTTGGAGATTGAGTTATATGAATTGGAAAACTGAAAAGATCAGCGGATGAAGATCGGACATAAGAAAAGTTCTGTCAATTTGCCAATGTTTGGTTATGTTCAAGGAAAGTGAATCAGATTATGTTTTATTGATATAAATGTGGGGTTGAGTTCATTAGTAAACCAATGAAAAACTGAAATACACTCAATTATTATTTTTGATTGTTCTTTGTCTGGCTAGAATCGGATCAAATCCCGCCGATGGTCTCTTCCAGATCCGATTCTTAGCAAAAGTAATAGGAGCGGGACTTGGAGCTGCAGGCCAGTAAGCAGTTGTTCAAACCCTAAGGAACAAAGTCAATGAATACTTTTAGGTGGGATGGGGCAAAGAAAAGGCCATAACCGTTGTAAGAAAGTCAGTTTGAGCATTTGCTGGTAGCATAGACAAGCATAAATTTTGAGTTGCTTGCTCGCTAAAGTGGTAAATCTATAGGTTCTAATGGCAGGTACCTGATTTCAAAACCCGTACTCAACTGTTTACACGTTAACCTATTACCAGTTTACCACCACGCTTGTAAGACTTGGTATTTCAAAGTCCATTACAATGAGATAAGTCATCAAGGATGAATGCTTGACTTAATGCAGTCAGTGACTACATTTATAGAAACTAGCAACATCTAGGTTTTAGCAATTATTAAAGCCACAAGCAGTACATCAACCACGATGAAGATGGTTTGTGATTGTTGATGGGAAGACAGTGGAAGCAACATGAGTAGGAGGAAAGGGGGTTTCCAGAGAGTGGTTGGGTACATGCACCTTTAATAAAAGATTAATGGTGAAGGGCAGAATAGTTTTTTTTTTTTTTTTTCTTTTTGCTAAGGAGGGCCATTTTAGTTATTTTCTCGATAGAGAAATTAAAGTTAGAGTCACCAAGATCTTGGTTGTGTCTTTTCAAGTAAGCTTGAGAGTTGAGACGTCTCTGCATTCTCAAAAACAATTTTGTTACTTCTACCTGCATGTTACATTTCAGGGAATGACTTATGACAGAATATGATGCACAATTAGTATTAGCTCTAATATTGAACACTTTATATGTTTAAATGGCCAATTCATCAGTTTTCTACTGCTCTCTCATTTTTGAAATATAAAAACTTACTTTTCTAGCGTGGAAATACTTTTTAGGTGCTTATGAAGTTATGATTTATAAATTTATTTGTTTACATGTTTCTTAAACAAGCCCTCTAACTTTGAAGTTTCAGGGTTTTACGTAAGTACTGATTTCTAGTTCGCAATGGTTGGACTGAGCCTTGAGGGTGGTTTAAGTTTACATGACATGTTTTAACTTATAAATAAAGTCTTTAGTATTGATTTGCTATGATATTAGTAGCTTATAGAGACTTGGAATGGAAGTTATGGATATAGTGTAGTTCATGCCATTGTTATGTTCGAAACATATCAATTTGTAACTGATTGTAATATCAACATATCACGTTACTGTTTCCACATG
This sequence comes from Tetracentron sinense, assembly GCA_015143295.1. Classification (NCBI taxonomy): domain Eukaryota; kingdom Viridiplantae; phylum Streptophyta; class Magnoliopsida; order Trochodendrales; family Trochodendraceae; genus Tetracentron; species Tetracentron sinense. The sequence continues at coordinate 13,705,130 of CM026573.1, forward strand.
TGTTTCCCTTATGTTTCCATAAATAAATTGAATCTTTCAATTGTTACAATGGAAATGCAACAACAATTGAGACGAATATAGAAAAAATGTACGCTGGAATTTACTTGGGATTCAGATCAAACACCATCCTAAAGGTGAATGATATGTGTGCAAATACCACAAATAAAGTTTGAGTGTCATCTCCTTGTTCAAGTGGACATCCATCCACCTTTTAAGACTTTTTTGAATGATATCTTCTCATTAATTTCCTCCTACATCCCTTCTACTTCTCCATCGCCCATTGCCCAACACACATTACTCACCACTGAACACCCACCGCCCCACTGACTCCTCCTTCTCCGTCTTATCCTTTCACCGTTTCTACCTTCTGATCCTTCTACTGCTTTTACTGGTTCATAACTAGGCGCCCAAGGGTTCAAGAAATTGGAGTGGTGTGAGATAAATGTGAAGTTCTATATTGATCGATAAAGATGAGAAGTTTTAGAGAGAAAAGAGAGCAATGGTGATAGAACCAAGTGGTGGAGAGATGAGATGGAGATGAAGCCACCGTGGCTTGATGGCCATATAGCTGAGACATTCTTTGTTGGGCGTGGGGTCCACGTGACTCGGAAGGAAGAACAAGATTTTTTTCTTAGAGTGTTGTCGAAGTATTTGCCCTCACTGTGTTTCTTCTCATATCTTATTGTTGTTGCTTATTGCTACTACTTTTGTCTCATTTATTTCTTATTTTAGAAGATTTTTTAGACTTTTGAATGCAATATTATGTAACTCTTTTGCCTGATTTTGTTAGTTCCCTGTCTGATGTTGTCTTTCATATAATAATTTGTAATTCTTTTCTGCATTTTGACAAAATCTATCAGTATGCTATTCATTTTCCCAAAAGATTATTTGGTTTTAGGCATAAATTCTCAACACCCATTTATCCAATTTTCTTTCTTAAAATTACTTTGAGATTTTTCTTTATTTTTATTTGGTTGCTCTTCTTTATTTTAGATTTGTTTCTTTTGCTTTTTACAAATTATATTTTATCCATTCTTTTTTATAAATTCTAGATTTTTCCTTTTTTTGAAGTTGAACTAAATTCAAGATAAAACAAGGTTAGCACGTGCCTTGAACGTGCCAACCTTACTAGTATTTAAAAAAAAAGACAAACGATGTCCATCAAAACTATACGTAAGATAAATAGCTCTAAACTTTTTAGATCTAATTTAAATAGCTCTTATTAGATCAAACAAAAATCGCCAAACTTAACGTTCTCATTTATTAATCTAATTTCTTGTAGATAATGGTTAATACTATTGATTGTCGTATATATTCGCGAAGGTAATGGGGGAAAACTGCTACTTCGTATATGGTTGTTTGAAAGATTAGAGTTATGACTAATCAACAAGTAAAATTTTTAAATTCATTCTCATTATCTATTGTAGATAGTAATTTTTCTTTACATGCTCAATAAAATTATTGTTACTTGTTCTATTTATTTAATTATTATCTTAATTTGTTGCATGCATTTTCTTAGGAATGTCTTGTCTTAATTACTTTGAATAAAGATGATAGTTAAAGAGACGAATAAAACAAATGTTCTTGAGCCTTTGTGTCTTTCATGATTGACATAACAATGGGAGAATGGCCAAATGGGGCCATCTAGACATCTTGTTTATGTAATAAGCGATGTTAAGCATATTCTCAGAATCTCCGCTCAGTGCTAGTCCCAAAAGTAAGGGTGGAACATTACCATCTTTCAATAGGTTAAGAAAACAAAAACAAAACAAAAAAGATTTGTTATTTGTAGCAATTTTCAAGATAATAACAAAAAAGTTGCGACACTTGTTGTTGTGAGAGCTTGGAAGTCTAAGTCTATGCAGCATTTTTCTAAAACAAACAGCTTTGTGTTATCTAAAAGAGATTAACAATAAATAGGAGCTCCAGTTGAATAGATAAACGGAGCATCCCAAAAATGAATATGGTTGGGATAACTTAGAAATTAAAAATAAAATAAAGGGAGGGTATTTCTATCTACCTAAAACTTTTAAGAAATACTCAAAATACGCACCCCTGCTAATCACTATCTAAAAAGAGTGAAAGTAAGGATGATGGAAATATATAGGGGTGTATTCGAGCTAAGTTGAGCCCAGCTTAATTAGTTAAGTTTGAGCTTGGCTTGAGCATGCTTGAGCTCGGCTTGAGCTTTAACTTGAGCTTGATTTGAGCTTGAAGGTTTAGGCTTGAGCTTGGCTTCAACAAACTTAATGGAGATCGAGCTTCGTACAAGCTCAAACTTTATTCAAGCTGAGCTTGTGTTGGCTCAAGTCCGATTCACTAAATTAACATGATTTTAACAAATGTGTTAATTAATAAACTATAATGCTCTAACTATATAAAATCAATACATTCATATATGAAAATAAGATTTGGAGTAATCCTTCAGTCTAAAGAGTAGAGAGTTAGACCAAAGTTTTTGGGTTCAACTTCTTAACTATTTGTGTTGTTATTATCGAACTTATTTATCTTTACTAATATAAAGAGAATGGTCAGGTTCAATACGTTGATTGGTTTTTTTTCTTAATTCCAAAAATATCCTTTACTCATATCACGACAATGATACTTAAAAAAGATGAATTTTAGTTTAATTTGAAAATTGTCTCTTTTGAAAATGTTGATTGAATTTTAACTTAATTTCAGAATTGCCCTCTAGTAATTTCAGCTTTATTAATAGAAGGAACTTATTAAGTCGATTGAAATTTAACTTCATCCCAAAACTCCCATATACTCATTTTAGCTTTATTAATATATGGCCCTTAAAATATTGATTGAAATTTAACTTAATTCCCAAATTGTCTTTACTAGTAATTTTTTTGTAACCGGATTGGTCGTCGAATTGGCTGGGTGACCGGTTCTCGGTTCGACCGATATAGTTAGCTTATGTCATATTATTATTAAAAATATATGTTTTTGTTAGTTCTTCCATTTATATCAGTTACAATGGTTTTGGAGATCAGTTTATTGGATGGTTCCCAGTTTACTAGTTCAATCAATTGGTCCAGTTTTCAAAACACTTATATAAAAGAAAATTGGTGACTTAAAAACTTTGATTGAAATGTATCTTAATTCAAAATTGCCTTTAACTAATATAAAGAGAATGTAATTTAAAAAACGTTGATTAAAATTTACCTTATTTAAAAAATGCACCTACTTTATTTCAAAAAAATATCCATCGAGTTTTTATATCCAAAATGCCCTCAAATATTTCTATAGTTAGAATGTCCCTGAAGATTTTTTATTCTAAAAATGCCCCTAACTCAGATTTCTATACCCAAAATGCCCTCAAATATTTTCTAAAGTGAAAATGCCTTCAAGGTTTTTTGGTTTCCAAATTGCCCCTCAATCAAGTTTATATACTCAAAATGCCCTCACAATTTTCTTACCCAAAATGCTCCTCAAGTTTGCCTATTTTCCTTTTTTATATCTTGGGTTTTTTCCTTGGATACACCCAGAGTTTATTGTAGGGCCTTATATACACCCCCTTTTAAGAGCTTTACTTTTCTACACCTAATAATTTTTAGTTTAACATAAGTGCCCCTATCTCATCAAAAGAAACGCTATTTTTGTAACCCTCTTTCTCATCACTCCTCATCGCCTCACCGCTGGAATGACAACTTACCGACCTTCACAAATAGAAGTTAGTCTCTCTCTCTCTCTTCTTTTTCTACAGGAGCTCTTCCTTTTATACTGATATTTACTGCTCATCTTCTTATATAGAGAACCCAAAGCCCCTTCAATGAACGAATTGCACAGGAAAATACTCATGAAAACCCATGTTGTTTTTTGGTGGGCAACACCCATTTCATATCAGAATCAACAGGAAATGGAGAAACCATTAGCGTTATTCAACACATACATATATAAAAAACCATACATCTTTATTCCATGGAATAATTTTTCAGCCAACACCAAACTAGGTCGTGTACATTCAATTCCAACCAAATCTCAAGCTTTTTCTTCACACACTCATCATAGAATATGTTATCAATGCATCCCTCGCCATTCGATAATTTGGGTTTGGGGAATAGAATAAAATCTCACCAAAGATTTGTAGAATGCTGCTAAAGATTGAATAGAAAAAAATAAAACCCCATCAAAGAACACTCTCAATTTGGGTGTTCTTTCCTTCCAAAGAACAACCCAAATGCAGGAAAAATAAATGTGAAACCTAAGTAAACATTTGTGGTAGGAGATTGTGGCATGAGCAATAGCAAAGAGCTGCTGCATGAGTAGCGGCACGAGCAACGACAATGACAACATCTTCCAGTGATTAAAATGGTTGAAAGAGGACAGAGGCTTTTTTGAGTCTCCTTTTTCTCTTACGAAAACCCAGTGTTTACAGGGGCAAGGGCACTTGTGTCACACTAAAAGAGTTGGGTGTAAAAAAGTAAAGATCTTAAAAAGAGGTGAATATAGGCCTCCTAGTAAACCCTAGGTGTTCTTATATTTTTAAAATCCCTCTCAAGTTACATACCCAAAATTCTCTTAGTTTTTTTTTTTATACCTAACATGCTCCTAAAGCTTTTTGGTTCTCAAAATGCCCCCAAGTAATGTTTCTACACCTAACATGCCCCTCACATTTTCACCCAAAATGTCTCGAGTTTTTATACCCAAAAGTTCCTTAAGTATTTTTTTTTCTTCACAAATGCTCCTCAAATTAGATATGATATCTATGCACTCACATTGCACGTTCACGCCTACACGTATAAGGATATTATTTTGATGCAATATTCTGTAGTTGATTATCTCACATGCATCGCACTTGCGACCCACTATTATATATCTTTACAATTATAAAAAGAATGAGTCGGTTAAAAATGTTGGTTGAGTTTTGTCATAATGACAAAAGTACCCTTATATAATTATCTTCCATTTTTTTTGCTATTCTAACGAAAATGAGCCAATTAAAAACGTTGATTGAATTATCATAATAACAAAATTAACCCTCACTAGGTTCCTCTTCCCACTCTCTCTCTCTCACTCCCCTCTCTCTCACGCGCATCGCACTTGTGGCCACTAGTTATAAATTAAGTTATTACAGTCTATAATAAAGAATAACATTAATATATATACACACACACACACACACACATACATATATAATATTCTGAGCACTAGCTCAAGTCAAATTGAGCCCCAAACGAATTGATCTTCAAGCCAAGCTGAATCAGATAGGGTTTGTTTTTTTTTGTCAAGACAAAAACACCACAAGGCGAAGCTGTAGTCATAGGAAGGAAAACACACACACACACACTCACACGCGCCGCATACAACACCCAACTCATAAAAGTTTGGCTTGAGCTTGACTTGTTTAAACATTCAAGCTCAAATAAAAGTTTGGCTCGTTTCCTTCGAGCCTAAAATGACAACTTAAGCTTGGTTCAATTGAGCCAAGCTGAGCCGAGCTAGCAAGCTAAGTTGTCTTGAATGCATTCCTCGAAATTTATCTCTCTCATAGTTATAACCAGTGTTGTTAGAACCGGACTAGACCGGTCGGTCAAACCAGAAAAATCGGGAACCGGCCCCCTCACTAGTTCCCAAACCCCCCAAAACTGGACCTATGTAAAAACGAACATTTTTGTCAAAATTGGAAGAACCGGCCGGTTGAACTAGGAACCAATAGTAAAAAAGGTTGAGAACCGGTCAAAACCAAACCAAGCCATAAATGAATAAAAATGGGAAAATTTTATTTTTTTAATAAAAAAGGACACGGTTGAACCAGTCAAACCAGGAACCGGTCACTCAACCGATTCGATGGCCGGTCCGGTTCTGATAACATTGGTTATAACTAAGAACATGGGCTTCGGACTCGGCTTAGGGCTCTGTTGAAGAGACAAATGAGGGACCCAAACTAGACTTAAAATTCTCTCCAGTTATAATTGGAGAATTCTGATTATGCCACTCAGTTCGCCATGTGTCTCTTTTGATTTCAAGATTTACTTACCTTTACGGTTCATTCACATATCCTTGGTTTTTGGAAACAAATCTTAATTTTTTTTAATCCCATGTTAAATTTAGGGTGGTGCTACATGCACCCCAACTTTTACTGAAATACACCATTTGATGTAAAACATTTAAGTTAAACAATAAAAAGACGAAAAAACCTCTTTCTTCAAACCTTTTTCCAACCTAATGAATTGTTTCCCAAAAAAAAAATCTCTCTGCAACTCCTTTCTCACTCTGCACTTAGGTCCTGCATAAAGGGAGATTAGTGCTATGCTTTGAGAACATCCAACATCCATTCGATAAAGAGAGGAAAACACCCAGTAGGGATTCCTCTCAAAAGGGGGTTGATACCGACAAAACGAGTGTTTAGCTCGAAATGAATTCCAAGCTCTTGTTATTCACCGAAAATCTCATCCTCTACACCTTTAGTATCATTTTCTCTCATATCCTTCTTCATTTAAAAAAAAAAAAAAAACTAGCTTTTCTGTTAATTCCCATCTTTCGTTCTGAACCAAAACATGCATAAAAGACCTCTTTCGAGGGTAAAATTTTGGTTTTACAAGAAAAAGAAGCTTGGATTGGGCAACTTGAGAAAAACCCATTTCTCTTGTCACCTAATAACTGCTGCCGTCAAGAGAAGAAAAGAGCTTCCATTTGGCAATGTTATCCAGCATGCCAAGAAGCTGAAATTGGAAGAAGTGGAAATTTATTCTATCATTCAGTCATTTTTCTCTCTCTTGAAAATGAATATAGCTCGTAATGGCCCCTTTGATTACTGATTCTCGTTCTTTGTGGGTTTGCACTTTGGAAAGAAGAAGAGTTTCACTTAAGAAGACGAGGGCCTTTTGGTCCTTTTAACTTCTTTTTTAAGTGTTTAAAAAAAAATGGTGTCAGTAAAAGTTGGGGTGCGCGTAGCTCCACCCTAAATTTACTAATTCCTAGGTTAATTTTTTTTATACTACTTTTCTAAAAAAACCAAGGATAGTTGGATGAACCTTAGGGGTGGGTGAATCTTAACCACAGTTAAGGAGTGAAAAGGGTCATGTGGCAACCTCAGTGGCATAACCGGACTCCTTGGAGTCCGGTTATAACTGGAGAGAATTTCAAGTCCCCAAACTAATACCTCTTGTAATAATTAGAGCTTCGGTAAGAGCAATAGTCACCTCCTCTTGCCGAGGAGGGGACTATTCCTCCTCGCTCTCACAAACCCTTTGAACAATTAACTACCTTTTGGGGTTAATTTTTTTTTGAATATTTTTTTACAAAAAATTAAAGGTAGATGTGTGAATCCTAGAGTTCGGATGGGCAATAGTGCTTGTTGTTGGGCTGTTGCCCATATGTGTCTTATAAAATGGGGCCATTTACTATTCACATAGGGATAACCAAATGATGGATATGGGCCCATTTTGCAAGACACATATTGCCCATCGGAATCCTAGGAGTGACTGAATCTTAACCACAGTTAATGAAAGTAAAAAAGAGACACGTGGCCCCCAAAAGATGGGACGAGACGGTAACTCACCTCCTCGGCCCGAGGAGGTGACTATTTTCCCTTCGGTAATACCTCTTGCGAAGAAAAGCTCAAAGCTGAAGACAAGAATCAGAATAAAGCAGAGACTCACGTTAAGCCCCCCCCCCCCCCCCCCCATGACATCTCACTCGCAGACAGCTCAGACACAACCTTGAATCTTCATCCCGCAAACCACCAACCCCATCAAAATCCTCTCCACCTCACCCTAAACAACAGAAAACTCTTTCAAGGACAAAACAATGTCACTCGCATGCGGAGTCGAGTGCGCGTTCGTCGTAGGCTGCTCTCGCTGGGCATGGAAACGCTGCACCTATATCGGCTCCGACGACAGCGCCACCTGGCCCCTCGCCACCCCAGAGGAGTTCAACCCCATCCCTAGAATCTGCCAAGTCATTCTCGCCGTCTACGAAGAAGACCTCCACAACCCCAAATACCCCCCAATCGGTGGCTACTGCTTGAACCCAGACTGGGTTGTGAAGCGCGTGACATACGAGCAAACCGGAGGCCACGCGCCTCCTTACATAATCTACGCCGACCACCAGAATCGCGAGATCGTTCTGGCCATTCGGGGTCTCAATTTAATCAAGGAGAGCGATTACAAGATGCTGATGGATAATAAATTGGGAATGCAGATGTTTGATGGGGGGTATGTTCATCATGGGTTGTTAAAATCGGCGATTTGGTTGTTGAATCATGAATCGGAGACGCTCAAGGGGTTGTGGTTGGATAATGGATCATCGTATAAGATGGTGTTTGCTGGGCATTCATTGGGGTCTGGTGTGGCCGCGTTGTTGACGGTGGTGGTGGTGAATCATCGGGACCGGCTCGGGGGGATTCCGAGGAGTAATGTGCAGTGTTATTCGGTTGCGCCGGCGAGGTGTATGTCACTTAATTTGGCGGTGAAGTATGCGGATGTTATTTACTCTGTCGTGTTGCAGGTAATTGATATATAAGTTTTTTTTAGTGTAGTTTTGATGTTTGATATATTGACTGAATGAGTGATGTAGTCATGAGTTTCGGATGGGATTTTTGTGATAATTTTAGGTATCATTGTAGTGGACTAGTAGTATATCCTTTTACCCACCTAGCAAGGACTAGAGAAATCTTGACTTGAATGAGAAGCTGTCCATATATTATTCTTTTGGGTAGTAGTGATCTCAGTTGTAATCTTAACGTCTATATTTGTTAGTGAGGGTTTATGGTGAATGCCCACGTTGAGGATGAGATGGCAACACGCAAGCTAATATTAGTATTGTGTAGGATGAATGTGACCTTGGAGACAAGTTTGAACTGAAATAACGGTTATACTGTCCATTGCCTAAGTGATAAACTAGTGAAGGATAGGTGATTAGGAAGGTGGAGAGTCGAGAGGGAAGGGCACATTGAGAAGGAAAGGAACATCCAATTATGGTAATATATCTCACTGAAACTGTTATGTAACTGCTGTTACATAAGGTTTTGGTAATACCCAAATTGATGTAACTCATATTATGTTACGTAATCATGGTTTAAAATATCGATACGTATCAATCGATACGGGCCGATACGTATCCTATTTGGAGCTACCCAATACACTGGTACGCTGGAAAAATAAACTCCATTGTATCAGGCTGATACAGGCCCGATACACTCGATACGGAGATTTTTAAGTTAATTTTTTTTTTTCTTCCATTTACACTACTTATCAGGAGTCACTGGTTATGATGCCCCAGCCCAACCCTACTTATCAGGAGCCACTGGTTATGATGCTCAGTCCCAGTCTTCGACTGATAGTTATGAACAAATCACGACTCAACAACAGACATATGTACAAATGTACCAGGGCATGTACCACACGATGATGACTTGGACACAGTGGTGTCATCATGTCTGGACCATTTATAATGTATCACTCTACTCAATTCTTGATTCCACAATGATAGAGTATGAGTCAGCATGAAGCTCAATATGGTATTGAACTTCTATCATATATGTAACTTGATTTGTGAATACAAGGGTCTATGTATTTTCATATTTTTGATTTATGAATGCAAGTAAGATTCTATCACTTGGTTAAGTAACTATGGTTTGTATTTTCATACATATTTATCAGTGTGCATGTCTTTTTTAACTTATAAATTTATTAACTCTCATATGTATGATTATAAATGTAGTTGGAGGCCTTCATTTAATTTGTTTTTAACTTATATTTGCATTAAAAGAGGTTTTATACAAGGTATCCAAGGTTTTTCTTGCGTATTCAAGCTTTTTTTAGCGTATCCTGAATTTTTCTGCCATATCCAACCGATATTGTACCGATACGCTGATACGTATTCTATTTTGGACTTACTGATACCGATATTTTGAACCATGTACGTAATGATTGTTACATAACATTTGACGCTATATTATATACCAACCCAGTCTTACTTTTGAAATTTCTACTAGAGTCAACCATTCTATCTTCTTTTTCTTTTCTATTTTTTTTTTTTTTGGGGGGGGGGGGGGGGGGTGTCAAAAACTAGATTTAGGCTTTGAATATTCAAAATCCACTCTTGGGAGATTTTTTTCCCCATTGGTAACGAACTATTATTGAAGATCAAAAGCAAGATACAACAGGGGCTCACCAATTAACGAATAAAAAAAAAGAAAGCAAAACAAAGGGCATACACAATAACACAACACAAGAGCCCTAGTTAGGATCTTGAAAGACAAGGAAGTCCCTGGAAGGCATCAAAATCTTTTCAACACAACGCTCATCTTAAGAATCCGTGAGAAAATCTTCTTTTTTGGAAAGAGAAACATTATCGAAGACCCCAACAATTCCTCTCTTCCCAAATGCCCCAAGAGATTGTTTGATGTAGGAGTCAATGCAATGGCCTAAAATCTAATGTGCTGAGATCAAGATTTGATTAACAAGAATAAGGAAAACTATAAAATAACAATTTTATCTCAAATAATTAATCAATAAAATTCAAGAAAGCAATTTTATAACAATTCAAGGCCACGTTACAAACCTACAATACAACCCTCAGGGTTGTATGAAATTCTATATTTTGACAAGCTTAGGAATTAACTCTTAATTCAATGCAGATTTTCTAACTTGTTATAGGGTTTCAAAGGTTAAAGGGTTAGGGTTTGGGATTTTAATGTTTAGGGTTTTGGAAATTCAATGTGTTAGGGTTTAGAATCGAATTAGGGTTTAGGTATAGTTGTTATAGGGTTTTGCAATTACAGGAAATCTGTAATAGCAATTGGAATAAGTCTAGGGTTCTTGTAACAACAATATGACAATGTATTAGGGCTGTAACAGTAAAAAAGGGGGGAGGGGCTGTATGGGGTTGGTCCAGATTATAGGAGAGCTGTAGGATGAAGGGACAACAAGGGGAAAGGGTGGTGGGAAGGTTGGACAACAATGAGATAGGGTAGGGAGGCTAGGGTTTCTATTGATTGTGGTTTCTTGAATGGGAAACTAGAAAAATCAATCAAGAATAATGGACAAAGAAATCTAGGGTTTAGTTTAAGTGAGATTTCTTGTAAGGAAAATAGGATCTAGGGTTTGATTGAATAGGGTTTTAATGAAAGCAGGAAATAAATGAGAATAATAAATAGAAGATCAAGAACCTACCTTAGACCTTTGGGATTCACTCTCATGGCATCATACCAAGAATCCTTTGGGAATCACTCCCTGACCACCAAATTTTCAATCACTAGAGAATACTCAAAAGTCTCTAATATTTAATTATCATTCATTAACTAAAAATTTACAGTAGAAATTAATAAATTGATGCAAACCCTTCTTGTTTAAAGATAAAAATCATAAAATATCCAAACTATTAAAAAAACTAAAATAACCCAATACTAATAAATTGTTTCCTCCCTAACTAAAAGTCCAGCCCATTGGGCTTTACAAACTTTGCTAAATCAATTCATATACACACCTTCCCATTGTGAGGTCTTCCTAATGATCAGTGTATGCATATGAGGTCTTCAATACCCCAAATCATCCATCCATAGTGACATGGGGGTCTTCTTGTTCTTGTTCTTCCTCTGCCTATGATAAACTTTAAATTCTTTTTGATGCTGGATGTCCGCATCATTTCCCCTTGAAGGAGGCATCAAATAAATCTCAAAGAGTCGTCCACATTGCTCAAGTACTAACTAGAAAATAAGTCCTGAAAATTTTGGGGGGAAATCCACTGAACACCCTACGAAGTAACCCCAAATACTGGTCACAACTCGGAAATGAAGAAGAATGTGATCAATTGATACCTTTTCAGCCAAACACAAGAAGCATCTATTAGTAAGATTCCAATCTCTCCTCTTGAGATGGTCGAGAGTGAGGATTTTGTCCAAGAACGCTGTCCAGAAAAAGAATGAAAAATTTTCAATTCTCATATGTGGAATTTGGAAATTAAGGTCACATTGTAATAATGTGAATGAGATGCGTTGTATTGTTACCACTTTCTAGTTTATCTCATCACAATCGTTCATTACCATCAATTAAGTTAAATTAGACTAGATAAGCAGGATAGGATTAGATAAGATTTATTATCTTTGTTTATCTTTATATATTCGTGTTCTTGACACCTAGGAGATAGAGGGTTCCCTAGGTGATGCGATGCTAGGCGCCAAAATTACTTTTATAAGAATTTAGTGAGTGCTCGCCTAGATCATGATCTAGGAGATAGGGGTCTTGGCTAGGCAAGGCGGTGGCCTAGGCGACATTTTGACTACACGACTCTATCCGACTTGATTTCTTGATTAGCTCAGTTTCTCAACATCTGGCAGAGATATCAGTGGGGACCAAAATATACAAGTTGTTAACTGTGACATTTGATCATTCTGAAAATAGGAAAGGCAATTCTTTACTCTCTAATATTGCTATTTTCTAAATAATTGTTTATTTTGTCTTTCATTTTTTTTTTTATTCGATCAATCTATATGTAGATTCTGCCAGTAATAAGGGAAAAGCAATGCAGCACCTGTTGGTCACTTCTTCACGTTATTTCCCTTGTCATCCATCTTATTTTGGATAAGTACTTTAACATGATCTTATTCAGGATGATTTCTTGCCAAGAACGACAACGCCCTTGGAAGATATTTTTAAATCACTACTCTGGTTAGTTGGCTTATTTCTTTGATGTTTCTGAATTTTAGGCTATGTCATATCTTCTGTCCTTTCTTTATTTTTCTGCCTCTTGGAGGAGTGAATTATTAAGTTACCAACATCTCTTAAACCAGGTCTTAATGGTTTGAACAGCTTGCCCTGCTTATTATTTTTGGTTTGCCTGAGAGATACCTTCATACCAGAAGGTAGGAAGCTTAGAGATCCAAGAAGACTTTATGCTCCTGGACGGATGTATCATATTGTTGAGAGAAAATTTTGCAGGTATCAGAACTTTTAAATTATTCTGGAATTCCTTGTAAATCCATATTCGTGAAGGTTTTAGCAAACTGCAAAGACTGTTGTGTTGGGGGGGGGGGGGGGGGGGGGGGGAGAGAGAGAGTTTTCTCGACCAAGAGTTTTGTCAAAGATCGCTACTAACTGCTTTGTGAACCGACAAAGGGATTGCAAATCTCTTAAGGATCACCTCATCCCAGGTGTAGGGGCAGTCCTTCATGGAAGACCTGATTAAAAGAGATGCATAAAGCCAAACTCTCCTATCTTCCTTCAGCCACATTAAATGTTTGCATCTCTTTTAATCAGGTCTTCCATGATGGACTGCCCCTGCAACTGGGATGAGGTGATCTCCAGGAGATTTGCAATCCCTTTGTCGGTTCACAAAGCAGTTAGTAGCCATCTTTGACAAAAATCTTGGTCGAGAACAACTACATGAGATATTGGTCAAGTTGGGCATTTTATAAATTTATGCTCCAGCCTGAGGGGAATTTATTATTCATTGTTATGTAGAATCGGTTATTTGGTTGCTCGTCATTTGTTATTATTACGTTTTCTTCCATGATTTGATAGCACAGTTGTAAGTACTGATGTTATTTTCTAGTGACATATATAAAGAGAGAGGGAAATCCTACCCTCTAACCCTGATTCTATCAATTTTCACTTTTTTCTTTTTGTTGTTGCCTCTTTCCTGATTCTTCTTGTGGCCCTTAGCTACATCTTGTTCTTTGGTTTCTCCATTCTTTGACTACAGAAAAAGTGTTTGTGACTTGTTATGAAACTGAGTTCCTCAGTATTTGGTATGCACAGATGTGGGAGGTTTCCTCCGGAGGCTAGGACTGCCATTCCGGTTGATGGAAGATTTGAACATATCGTCCTATCGTGCAATGCCACATCAGATCACGGGATTATTTGGATAGAAAGAGAAGCAGAGAAGGCTTTAGAAGTAAGTGAAGTAATTTCAAGGCTCTTGTATTTCTATGAGCTAGTCTCGCTATTTAAATTTCATACTAAATACTTGTGTTCTATACTATTTACACCTGGCCTGTTCCTGTTATGAAATATTGATCCCTGTGGACTCTACAGTTTCACAAAGACACAAACTCCTTCAAAATGGAAGCTGCAGAAATCCGCAGTATTGTGGCTTAAGGAAGCTTTTTGGCAATTCATTGCAGGCTTTCATCTATATTTAGGTCCAGGGGAAATGCTCACCTTCACCTTGGAATGAAATAATCAAAGCTAAACTCTCCGGCTAGCGACTATGACTAATGTAGTCATATTATATCTGCATATCCCAAGAGTGCAGTGCATGGTTATTGATACTTCATGTGTCAGTAATGACTAATGAGTGACCACTTCAATCATGCAAGGCTCTTGTAGCAGTTGTAGCAATTGTTTGTGAAAAATAACAATTTGAAAGGTTTTGGAAGTAGATAATCTTCTTCGAGAGAGTTTGATGTCCTTTAACTTCTTAGTTTTCTGCCTTCGCTGTACATGTCTGCTATATAAATAGACTTGCCCACCTTCTTTGAAATTGAAACCAAGATAAAGATAAGAGATATTCTCTCTTATATTACTCAATCTAAATACATATGGGATAAAACAATTCAAACAGATAGAGAGAAGATGCAATTTCTTGTCTCTTATTGTGAATTCAAAACTCTGGTAGGCGGTTTGGTGGTCTTCATGGCATCATGTGGCAGACATTTGATGACATGGCTGCAATGAGGGTTGATGAGAGTGACCTCCTGCATGAACTATACACGTGACGCACGAGTGATGAGAAAACGGGTTCTCATTAGGTTTGTTTTAAAACCTAGCTTTGTATATGGTATACCTATGAAATAAATGCAGGCATTCATTTAATGGAGTTAGAGGAATAGAGATCTCTTAGTGGTTTAGGTGTACACTTAGATGTTAGTAGGATTATACTTCGAAGAATCTCCTTAGATTATGAGGATGATGTTAGATTATGCTGATGATGGGCCTATAGTTCTGAAAGAAAGTGGCTTGCTCTCTAAAAGGGGTTTGCTATTGGTTAATGATGATGATGATGCTTGGGCCTATAGTTCTGAAAGAAAGGGGCTTGCTCTTTGAAAGGGGTTCGCTATTGGTTAAATTTAGACATCTTATGCATAGTTACCTAGTACAGGTATAATACGATAGTGATCCGTTCGGGAAGTACGAGTGTTATATTACAAAAACACGGCAAAAGTACGGAATTTTTTAAAAAAATAGTGAATAATTATAAATAAATAAAAATCACAATATTAACTAATAACAATAATTTAATACGGAATATGTGTTTAATATGATAAAAGTACAACAAAAATACGCATATTGTATGCTTTTAATATGGAATTTGCATATTAAACGCGTATTATATGGCAATACGTGTATAATACATAACACGGGAAAAATACGACAGTTTAAATGGTGACCCCACCTAAAAGTAGTATACGGGTATATTACGTATTTTTTTTAGGATAACGGAGGGTGTCCCAAAGCCTTCAAACCAAGGACTAGTCCTAGGGGTGGTTATTGAACAAAATGTTCGTGAACTATTCGGGCTCGGCTCGTTAAAAGCTCGAGTATTGTTCGTTTATTTAGTAAACGAGCTGAGCTTGAACACACCCCTACTCGGCTCAATAAAAGCTTGGTTCGATTATATATATATATATATATATATATATATAAAATAGGGGGCTGATAACGTTCACGCAAGGGCGTGAACGTTATCAACTTCACGCAGACAATTTTGAAGGGTAGTTTAGTTATTAAACAGGGATATGGTGGGCTGTTTTGGGATATTTGAAAATATCTGACAGATTTGGTTTAAAACAAATGTCCAACAAGGGAAAATGATTTACCAGTGTGCCATCCACTTTAGCTTGCGTGAAGGTTACCAACCAAATTCACGCCTTTGCATGAATGTTAGAATTCCCTTTTAACATATATATAATTTATTTAAATACTAAAAATAAATATATTTATATATTTATTTTATTAGTTAAGTATATTTCGGTGTGGCCGTGTGGGTGTGGGGTGTGTCATGTCATGTGGCTGTGTGTGGGAGTGGGTGTGGCTGTGTAGATGTGGGTGTGTCATGTGTGGAAGTGTGTGTATTGTGAAGTGTGATGTGGGAGCAAATATAGTCCCACATCGGTTAAAGAAGAAATATTGTCAAAGTTTTTAGCTATAAACAGGTGTTGAGAAGGAGGGTAGGACCAAATGAGTTGGCCACTCCCTTGCTTTGCTTGGCTCGGCTCGGTTCGATGAGAGTGACCAAACGAGTTTGTCACTCCCCTATGCGGCTTGGCTCGATAATACTTTAAAAGAGATTTTTTTTTGAAGAATTTTAATTTAATAAATTAAGTATCATTAGGCTCGTTAAAAGCTCGAGCTCGGCTCGGGCTCGGTCCAAGCAAGCCCGAGCTCGATCTTCATTCCTTCATTTGCAAATGAGTCGAGCTTGAACATTCCAAAAAAAAAAATGATACTCGATGAAAGCTCAGCTCATTCAGCTCAAGTATCACCCCTAACTAGTCCCTTCGGGTATCCGCACTGACCCATTCAAAATTTTCCCTATGGATACCAAGGTAAGTCAAGGAGTGGGAGTTGACCGTAGGGAGCAAACCCGGGACGCTAGCCAACTGCACCAACCCTGGATTTGGTAACTATGATCTTATGGACTAAACTAAAGATGATATTTAATCACAATTTTGCATGAAATATTCAATGGTTAGTGGTTTTCAGAGTTTGTCTAGACGAGGTGTAAATTCTCAGGTCGTGTACTAGATTTGGTCATAAAAGCATATGATCGAATGCTTTTGATGTTGCACTGTAAAGGAGTTAATGCAGGGGCATTTTCATACCGGGCTCGAGTGGGGTAGCCTGCGTGAAGTGGGGGCACACTCGAGGTGGGGGTGGCCTGTGTAACATGGCCCCACGAGGGGGGTTCGGCCGAGAGTCTGGTTCTGGGCTATGAGATAAAAAAATTTAATCTTTTAGTCCTACTAGTTGCGGCTTTTGGGAGTATTGGTTGTCCTGCGTCAAAGTGGTATCAGAACGGGAGGTCTTGTGTTGAGACTCCTCACTGGTGGTGATTAATGTAGGGGCATTTTCACACCGGGCTCGAGTCGGGCAGCCTGCGTGAAGTGGGGGCACACTCGAGGTGGGGGTGGCCTGTGGAACATGGTCCTCGAGGGGGGTGTGGGGGTGGCCTGTGGAACATGGCCCCATGAGGGGGGTTCAGCCAAGAGCCGTGATCTAGGTTATAAGATAAAAGAATTTAATCTTCCGCTCCTACTAGTTGTGGCTTTTGGGAATATTGGTTAGATGTCCAGCGTCATTTATGTTTGCCGAATTATTCACAAATTTCGTAAATAATTCTCAAATTTTCCGAATAATTCGTTTAGTTTGACAAGTAAACTACTTATTTTGTATATTATTTGATCAAATTGTTTGATATATTTTTATATTTACCTTTCCTAATTTTTTTTTTTGAAATTTTCCGAACTTTACCCTTATCGAATTATTTCCGAACCCAACTTTGTCACTATGGTTGTATCCATCTGCACACACTGTACGCTGTACGCATAAATCCTGATGAGTTCCTTTGTCCAAACTAATATCTGCTACTGACTAATACAGATTACAACCAGCCACCATATTCAACAGTGTTTTCCATTTGTTTTGCCACCCATGCTCTTCTGAGTTCTGAGTCTTCTCTTCATGTTTTCTCTATTAAAAGTGGGCCAGGATGTCCAACAATGCCACAGTGGATGTGAGTGATGTGACTGCACAATGTAAAGAAAAATCCCCCCTATCAATTCAGGTCATTGTCCTTGTGACAAGGTACATTTTGCTAATTTATTATGATACACAAAGACTGACAGATGATTCAAAAACCTCAATTGCAAGGAGAATCGTACAGTTGAGTGAACTGTCAGATCTTTTTTCCGCTGAGTTGAGTGGTGCACTGCCCGATCTTTTTTCCGCTCTGTGCAACCACCTGATCTTGTATTGGTTCACATTCCCTTTTGCACAAATGCCTAGTGAACAGATCCAATGGTCTTTGGCACCCCACAACTCTCTCCACGTGGTGGAGCTCGTTGAACCACTTCCTAAAGTTATAATAGCACCCAATTCTCAATCTGGTATTCATAACTGCTGAAACTGATTTTGATATTTGAATTCTTGAAAATTGTCAACTAAAAGCGACCTTGTCTGAGCCATTCCTGATTGCTCCTGGATTCTATTGCTGAACATTCTTCTATTAGATTTGTTTTCTTTCTACTAGTATCAATAATTACAATTAAATTTCAGTGTTGTTTACTTCTGACAGAGAATGAGGGAGAGTAGTGCCGAGACCATGACGACTGCTCCGAAAATTCAGAAACTTGAGAGGTTACAGACCCTTGAAAAAGAACACAAGGATGCATTGGAAAGAGCTGTCAGCTTAAACATAGCTCACGCTTTCACACCAGAGGAGGAAACCACCGGAGACACAGACATGGAGGGATATCATATTCAAGGTGAAGAAGCCTCAAACAGCAACTACAAATCCAGTGACGGAAGAACTAACTGGAATGTAGTAGTTGAGAAGCTTTTCAACAGGAATGAGTTAGGAGAACTTCTTCAGAAAGACGTGGATTCCCCTAAATTAGCAACGGATTCTAGTTCTTAGTGGAAGCATGTATCTTCAGGTTACTTTCTTGGGTTTGCCGTGAATAGGAATTGACTTGCAGACTTAGCAGAGAAAAAAGGCCGCTCGCTCTTACAGGCAATGACTGTGATGCCTGACCAAGCCTCTGGATTTTATCGCCCCCTCCAGCTTCTTGCTTGGTTCTTTATTCTCATATGTATCTTTTTGTATACTAGAGTTACATAAACAGAATGCCTAACCCTATGTTGCCTTCCAGAAAATAAAAGAAAAGAGATCATTTATCTCTGTTGAAAGTCATGAATCTTTGTCGTTTCTCTCTGCAGCCTTCTTGCCTGGTTTATTTGTAACAATACAAGAGATATTGATGGTCACTGAAACATTAAGAGGCTTTTTTTCATGTAAAGATGTGTAGCTATCATGTTTGCATTATAACCATTTTTACTTTTTCTCCCTGGTAGTTCTTAGAAAGACGCTAAAAGGGTGGAGTGTTACTGGACACTTCTTCGTTTATGACTCATCTGTGGCCGTTTGGATCTCCATTTCCACGTACTGTAGAAAATCATCAACATTACCTTCTGTTAGCCATCTTACATTACCTTCTGTTAGCCATCTTATTAGAGCTAAAATTTGGACCGTAAATGTTTAGGTGATTTACCGCACTTGTATTTTCCAAATTTGGTGATGAAAATGAAGTACATTTCAAATTGATTGGTGGTCTTTTCAGATTTTCTATTCCACGACATTCCCATATCACGAAAACTAAAATTCAGCTGCAGGTATTTTTGGAATCCTCTGGCGAAACACTTCCAAACAAACTCAATCTTCCCATGAAAACACATACAAGTTTGATTCTACTAACTTCTGAAAAATTAAATAAAAATCTCTAATTATTCAGAAATTTGCATTTGTAGAACTTTCATCATTTACTTGAGTGTTAAAGGCTGTACAAATAAATCACTACAAATACTAATTCAAAGTAATTTGATGGACCAACAAGAAATATAAAAAGTAATTCACTTGCAGGACTCAATACTTCCAGCTACCGCGTGTAAGTGTTTGTTTCTTATTTTTCTCTAGAGGGGAAGACGATCCTTACTATTCTCACAGACCGTCATAATTGTGATTTTTCTGATCACAGAACTTCTTATTGAAGCAAACAGTCTTGACTTCACTTCAGACTTGTTGGTAGCCACTGATATTGTTCACAGACAGAAGAGAAGTATTGTTTAATAACTATACAATGTTAAGCTCCACGCTTCCTGGCACGTTTTTTTTGTTTTTGGCAATTCTGTAATAGTGCGGACCATTAAGGAGGAATTAGTCTGTAATTGATTTTTGGATCAGAACTATCTAAGACCACCCACATGAAAGGGGGCAAAAGTTGAAATCCGGGCAAGAGAACAGTTGACTCTCACCATTTCACTTCCATTGTTATTTGGGTAAATTTTTTGTGAGCCATGCTAGCTCTACTCTTAGGCATTTCCTACTCAGCCAAAGCCAACACTTGCCCTTGCTTTCAGCTAGAAAAATCTTGTCTTTGCTTTAGAGTCCTGCTACGAGCACACCAATATTTATTGACTGAACACCATTTTAAAAAAAACTTTTTTTCCCTTAAAAAATGACTTATTTATGAGCACCCATACCCCCAAACCCCTAAACCCTCTTTTAAAAACTTCGTCTCCTTTTAAGAATGAACCAATGAAACTCCTCTTACCTTACCCTCATAGAGCTGAGAGTTGCAAAAACACGAACTACTGTAAGCTTATCAAACCAATTCATTTTTCATTTATCTATATATTTTTGCCTATTTTGTTCCATTCTAGAGGAGTTTATGAAATTACTTCATTTTAAAATGCATTCTAAGTAATAAGCAGTTGCCCTATGCTCCTTATCTGAGATAAACATTTATTTTCAAGTAGTTTGATTTTCTTTACACCATTTTCAACGTTAGTTTTCTGCATTCTAATTTTGTTGCAAGCTCTTTTTTTTGGTAAATGTGTGGGTGTCCGGAGCTCAAGATTACGACTAATCCCTACGTGCTGTTAGGGGATACCCCCCTGGCAACCGATAACGCGGGTGCTCATAGACTCGATCTCGAGACCTCCGGGTCTACGGTTCATCTTCCGACCACTGGGCTACACCCCCAAAGGGTATTGCAAGCTATTTAACACACACAAAAATAGGGGTGTAATATGTAAGGCATTGGGTATGGTTCATTTGATATCTATTTATTGAACCTTCAGTTGAGTTTGGGTCCACCAAAATGGTAACGAATTATCATGTTTTATGGTTTTAAGTTTAGTAGGTAATTTTTACCTCTTGGTATGCTCCTAGAATTTGTTCATTTTAATGGTATACAATTTATAAGTTATATATTTGGTACCCAATTAGTAAATATTGGTGTGCTCGGAGCACCACCTTTTCTTTAACTGGTATTGATTTTGGCTGAGTAGAGAATGCCTGAGAGTAGGGCTAGCACGCCTCTAGCAACATAGGTATAACAGACTGTCAATGGGCCGGGCTTGGACCTGAATTTTGTAATTTTTGTATAGGTTCGGCCCGAGCCAGAGCCATTTTCAGGAGGTTTTTTAGCCCGAATTCGGCCCGTTGACATCACAGTTCAGGATGGGCAGCGAGACATATATTTTGTTTCGCGGGAGCAAACTCCTTAAACCGAACCTAGCGCAGCTTACGGGGGACTCTGTGCCGATAACGAACGACCAAAATGCGAACCAGAAACCAGTCAAAGCGACAGGAGGAGTCGCCGGGTACGCACGTCCTATTCTTGACCAATATTATCCTTTATAATTAACTTATTTGCCTTTTGTTTTTGCTTGAAATTCATGCTTAGATTAAATGCTTTGGTTGTTGTTCTTTAAAAACCATAACTTTTAACCCTAGACATCATTTCCATGATTTGGGTGAGTTTTTGATAGTGTCTTTGTTTGATTGGAATCCTTCATGATAGAGATATTGGTCGTAGAGTTCATTTTAAAAAGAGATGAGAAAAACGAGCTGCAAATGGGTAAAGACTAAAGAGGTTAGAGAACCATAGATGGAGTGTGTTGAGATGATTTTGTGATTCTAATGTGATACGATCCCTTTGCAATGGGTGTTGATGAATGATGACGTCGTATGGGTTTCTAATTCTTGTTAGTTGCTAGTTTCTTTATTTGAATTGTTTTTAGTTGTCAAAAGGAGTCTTTTAGGGTGGGTTCGTTTGGCTAGAAAGTGAGGGAAAGTAAAAGATAAAGTGAGTTTTCTTTTACTTTTCTTGCGTTTAGTGTGCAAGAAACACTCTTTCATTTTCTTACACTATCTCAATAGTGACAAACTTTCTCCTCTTTTGGTGGTTGATTTGCAAGAAAATTTAAGTTTCTTTTATTTCACCCACTTTCTCGCCAAACGAACACACCCTTATTGTAATCCGTAGACTGAGGGATTTTAGGAGTTGGTTAGGAGAGAATATAGCTTTAAAAGCTGTAGGGCATGTGAAGATAAGGAAGAATGAATAATTGTAAGTTGTAGGTGGAAGATCTCCCACACAGGAGATCAATATTTTTCTCTCTGTTTATCTGTTCAACCAGCTTTGTAAATCTGGGACTGTATTAATTGGTATCAGAGCCATGGCTGATGGGACTCGTTTCAAGATTTCGGAGGCGGATGTGAAAACCTTGCAAGAATGTATGGAAAGGCTTCAATAAGAAACATCCAATCGTTTCAAGGCCATTGAGGAGAAACATGCACAGATGGTGGCTAATATTGATGCTACATTGGACCAACTGTTGTTGGACAAAGTCCCCAACCAATCATTGTGAGCCCTCCGTGTCTGGGGTGGTTGAACATTATCCAAAGATGGGTGAACTGAGTGATTTGAAGGTGATTACTTAATGTCATGTGAGTTGACAGCATGGTAACCCCAATATTGAACCTGGATGTCCAGGGGGTGGACTTGTCATTTGAAATTTGAATTGCCACGGTTTGATGGCCAAGAACCATATGGGTGGGTATTTTGGGCTGAACAATATAAGTTTTACAACAATATTTCCGATCAAGAAATGATTGAGTTGTCCACGATTCATTTAGGAGGTGATGCGGTGCCATGGTGAAGGTATTAAACTTTTGTTTCGGTATAAACTTCGATCACTAAGGAAGTTGACACATTTCGAGAAAGTTTAAGGAAGTCCAAAGAAGTTATGTAAAAATTAAAAAAATCTAGGAAACTTTAAAGAAACATTGGAAATCTAAGATTAAATTTTAGAAATTCAACATTAAAGCATAAATACATATTTAGAATTCATTATATTACTAATGCAAACATGTAGTACTCAGTTATGGGAATTATGTTAAGTCACATGCGTTGTCTGCGTTGTAATTTTTTCTTGGTATTTCTCTCTATTGTCAATTTTTTATAACTATTAACTATATTTTATTATCTTTGTCAAGTGAAGGGGATATATATCATCTTTATTTTTCAATGATTATCTATGTTAATTATTTTAGAAACCTGAAAAATTTATGAATGCATATTAAAGTTGATAAATAATTGAAATTCAATTTAGTTTCTAAGGGCTCGTTGGATAGACTTCCTAGAGAAGAGAAATACTTCCTCAGGAGCTACTTCCTGCGAAGTAACTCCTGAGGAAGTCTGGTGAAGTCATTCGGGGGAAAAATAATGTTTGGTTTACACATCTAAAAAGTGACTTTTAAAAATCCAAAAGTCAAATTTATGTTTGGTTTGCATTTACAAAAAGTAACTTCTGAAAGATTTATATATGGTATCAAATTGATTTATGGTTATTTTCATCTATTAACTCTTGTAAAATTTGTGATACCACTGGATAAAAGAAATGAAAAACCAAAAAAGTTTTTATACTTGTTCAACCATTAGCAAGTAATATACATGATTGTTGGTTTGTCATGGAACTCTATACTAGTATTAGACATTTTTTTTAGGTTTCTTCAGTTTTCTCTTCAACCAAAGCTTTTGTTCATAGTTATTCTCTTATTTTAAAACCATAAAATTTGAATTGGTTTTAGGGTTGTTAATTTGACCCTAATGTAAGGGTACCGGCCCAACCCTCAAGAACCAATAGAATTGAGGGCTTTATTTATTTATTTATAAAGCCCACAAAGCTGGCTAAAAAAAAGGGCTGGACTTAGACACAACCTATCATCGAAAGACTTCTAATTTTAATTATCTATTCTATCTCTCTTTCATTCTTTTTGTTACTCTTTTGTCTTTGTCATCACTCTCAATTGGAAAAAAAAATGATAAATGTTTTGACAAAAAAAATATTTTTTATATTGTTTTCAAATTTATGCGTGGCCCAAGCCCAAGCCCAACCTTGACCCTGAGGGTAGGGAATGGGCTTAACCAATTCAAGCCCTACGATGACTTGAGTTGAACCCTTACAAGTGAGAGCTGACCCTGGATAGACCCTGGCACATTGACAACCCTAATTATTTTAAGGCATGAGCAAACGCTAGACCTCACAAGAACTGTTTTAGGGTAGGGGAGTACTATCTCCACTCTCCTTTTATGTAAGGAGCAAGAAAAGAATATTGTTGTGCTTGCGGCCTCCGTTTGATTGACATGAGATCACCTTTTTTTGGCAACAAATTATCTCCGGTAGATGCACGAGGTTTCACCTTGGACACCTCTTTTTGCATGATGTGTGGGAAAAAATTTAATTGAAGATGTGATAGCATGTGGCGTTTGGATAGAGATAACTATACTCTTTGTTTTTAGGAAAAAAATATTTAACTTTAATGAAGAATTTTTAACCCTTACACTTAATTTTTTTTCCTTAAAACCAAAGTTAAATTATTAAACCCAAAGGTTGGTGAATCTTAATCATAGTTAATAGAGTCCTGATAGCTGACCCAAGTGTCCCGTGTCCCTTTTAACACCTGTTTAACCATGGTAAAGCTTAATTAGATTAAAATTAGTAATTTTGTTTTTATTTTTTTTAAAACCATGGTTAGATTGCTTAACCCTAGGGGGTGAGTAAATCTTAACCACAATTAGATGGGTGGTACTAAGCTCCGTTTTCCATTTCCCTAGTTAATAAGGATTAAAAGGGTCACGTGTTGGCCTTGTGGGTGCGATTGAACTATCTCCCAAGTTCAATTGCAATTGGCTATGATTAGATAAACAAGGGTCATCATTTCTTTCTTGTAAAGCAATCTGCATATGCTTTATAAGATGTTAGGTGCTAAATAAGGGTTATAATAAACAATAACGAGGATAGTGGAGGATTAGACACGTGATGTCAGGCGCTAGATAATTGCCGTAAACACGATCCTTTCTATCAACTTCCTACAGAAGTGGAATAAACGGCTTCCCGCGGAAGCAGCCCAACACCTGCTTTTGGGGGAAGTGAAATTTCCGACTTTTGGTAACTTAGGGCTTCCTCGGGAAGTCAATGACAAGTGGCTAACCAAACATGATTTTTGACTTCTTGAAATGAGAAGTCGGTAAAAGTCACTTGAAAAGTCTATCCAAACGCTACCTAAACCTATTTCAAGCTGCAATTGATGTGCTCAATGTTTTTAAAGGATTGAATCAATATGTGAAGAGGAGATGGGTAGTTAAATATTTTTTAATTTGTGAAATACTATTAGGAAAATGTTTTTAAGGATTGAATCAATATGTGAAGAGGAGATGAGTAGTTAAATATTTTTTAATTTGTGAAATACTATTAGGAAAATGTTTTTACAGGATTGAATCAATATGTGAAGAGGAGATGGGTAATTAAATATTTTTTAATTTGTGAAATACTATTAGAAAATTATTTAATATTATGAAAAAGCCCTTATGGGCTTAATATACTAAAATTATTAGAATGATAAAATTACATTTTATAATAAGGTTAATGCTAATCACACTCTAATAATAAAATTATAATAAAGTTAATGCTAAAAACATATTTTTAAAGCTAATTATGTTTATAATAAGGTTAATGCTAGGGACACATGTTTTTCCTTATGAATAAAGTAAGTTTAAAGTGAGTGGAACTAGCATTACCCTTTTAAGTTAAAATTTAAAAACCCTTCAATTTATAGACTGTTCTGTACACTTCGGTTAACTTCCACCGAAGTTTGTATTTTCTCAATACTTTTTTTTTAATGTTTTGGTCGAAGTTTACCGAACTTCACCTAAGTTTACCGAAGTTTTCTAGGAAGTTCAATATTTTTAAAATACAAGTGCATTTCGCTTTGGACACCACGGAAGTCGACTCAATTCGGTCAACTTCGATAGAATTGAGTCGATTTTTGACACCATGGCCATGGTATTGGTATCGTTGGGTGGTGCAAAGCTTTGATGCGGTTTGTTGGGCCCAATTCCCCCAAGCTCTATGTTCGAGATTTGGAAGACAAGAACAATCCAATCTGTGGGTGTGCTTGCTCGGCTCCGACAAACATCCACTTTGTCAAAATCCCAGACTCAATTTGAGCGATTAACGAATCTCATTTCGGGTCTGCCTGAATCCTTTTTGGTTTAGTTTTTCGTGACAGGACTAAAGGATGAGATCTGCGGGGGTGTTCAGCTCCTCAAACCCAACACCTTGATGCAAGCTTTCAAGGTTGCTCATTTACTGGCAGAGAACGTCTTGGTGTCTTTGCGCCCCATGATGCTTCTTTTTCCAATGGTGATAATGTACAAGTTTGTTCAACCCTCCATTCAAACAAGGGACCATCACCATCACCAAAATGCTTGACACCGGCTGATTTGATGGAGAGATGCAAAAATGGCCTTTGTTACAACTGTGAAGTACAATTCACACCGTCCATCATTGCAAGGGACGACTAGCCTTATTGGAAGGATTTGCGGAGGAGAAAAATGCAGATGATAACCATACCCCGAGTGATGAGGATCCAACAACAATTTTTTGATTTCAATCCTTGAGGACAAGGATTCTTTATGAGGGATGGAATGGTACGATCCCTTTACAATGGGTGTTGATGACGTGACAATTTCTAGATGACTTACGAGTTTCTAATACTTGTTAGGTGCTAATTTCTTTATTTGTATTTTTTTTAGTTGTCAATAGGACTCTTTTATTGCAATCCGTAGCCAAAGGGATTTTAGGCGTTGGTTATGAGAGAATAAAGCTTTAAAAGCTTTAGGGCATGGGAAGATAATGAAGGATGAATAAACGTAAGTCTTAGGTGGAAGATCTCCTACACAAGAGATCAATCTTTTTCTTTCAGTTTCTCTGTTCAATCAGCATTGTAAATCTGGGACCGTATCATAATGCATATCGAGGTGCTACACTGATTAGCATTAGTTTAAAGAGAAAAGTTGGGTGTATAAATTTGTCTTCAATGAGATTGGTAAAGCCATTGATTTTCGTGGAGGTTATGAATAGGAAGTCCAAATTTAGAAAGGCAAATTACCTAGGCACACAATTAAATTACATTTCCTTGCATTCTCTCTCTCTCTCTCTCTCTATATATATATATATATATATATATATTGCCTCATGCATTAATTGAGTTTTAGGTTTAGGGTTTATGATATTTTAATGTACAATGCTTCAGGGTTTAAGTTTTGGTCGAGTTGCTGTTACGATCCCCGTTGGTTTATGATCCTAACTTTCTGTTCCTTAATCACCCTGGGGCCTTTTGGAGTAATTGTTAGGTTCCTAACATTTGGTATCAAAGTTGGCATGACATTTTGAGTTTGAGTCTTGGAGGAAGTAACCTGGATGCCACGGGCCAAAGTGAGAGCTGACATAGGGAAAGGGCTACCTACATGCCATGGGTTATTAAAAAAAGAGAGAGGCCAGAGTGAAAGCCTCCACAAAGTGGCCGCCATAGGGAAAGGGCTACCTACATGCCACGGCCTATTAAAACAAAAGAGAGGTCATAGTGAAAGCCGCTACAAAGTGGCCGCCATGGATGTCAGTTGCGGAGCGTGGATCTTATGATCCCCAATGATTTTGAGCCTAACTTTCCGCTCCTTAATCATCATGGGGACTTGTGGAGTATTGGTTAGGTTTTTAACAGTTGCACACTTGCACCCTTCTGTCTTCAGTTTGCGATGGGGTTTGATATGATTTGCTTATGTAACAGTAGCACTCATATGATGAGTAGTATTAGTTTCGATGTTGGCTGACATTACTTCCTTACAATAAATTATATGATCCCCCAACATGTGAAATGCATAATTCTATTGTTTATCTAAGTAGAAAATCTTAATATAATTCATAATCCGCAGGAGATTATTTTCTGTTATTGTAAGTAGACACTTTAGTTTAATGTTGCAGATAGAGGAATGTGTATCCCTAAAGGAATTTAACTGTCTGGACATATGTATGTTCTCGTTTTTTACAGGTAAGGAGGGTGTGATGAAAGGTTTACATGATTCAGAAAGTAGAAACTGTACAACGTCACTTCATGACAGTGGTTTGTGTTATTCAGCCAAATTTTTTGTTAGTTTTAGATGTATCTTCCTAGGAAAAGCACTCATAGCGTATTCTCATAATTCTCATTATAAATGAAATGAAAACTTGTCGTCAGGCACTCTTACCAATATATCGATGGAGGCTGTAGGCAAACTTCTAAAACGAGCTACTTCTCGCAGCTCAGCAGGGATGAAGAAACAAGATAGCTATCTCTGTCCTGAATCTGATGGCATGGTTAGTCTAATTGATTTCCTTTTCTTCTGTCCGTACAGTAGAGACAAGACTGTTTGCTATCAGCCAATGGGGAAGATTTGGCCCACTTCTTTTTGTTGCATGAAGTTCTGTATATGCTATTTGGCATTTGACTTAGTATTCCTGCAGTGTAGAAATAAAAGTATAAAGCACTAGAGGAGTCGAATGTCATGTCAGTGTTTTGCATCCACTAACAACTTTCTATTTGTTCTCTCTTCTCTTTTTTTTCCAGTCAGAGAGTCTGTCGAAAGGTAAAGGCAAACAAAATGTAGGTACAACGGTCACGTGCAATAATCTAGTGGATGAAGGTAGTAGTAGAGATACAATAGGAAACACTCCAATAGAAGGGAAAGTTGAAGAGGGACGTTTTCACCATGCTTTTCCTGACAGAAAAGAAGATACAGATGAGTCAGATTGGGAAGATGGTTCTATACCCGTATTAGATTCCACAGGCCATCATCCGGAGAATCTTGTTAGGGAGGTGACTGTTGAATTTAGTGGGTCAGCAGCTTCTGCCAAACAGAAGACTATTCGAAGAGCTTCTGCTGAAGACAAAGTAAATTAGAAATCTTTAGATAACTTTGGATATAGTGATTTACTGATCACAACTTTTTTTTGCTTACTCAAACAAACTCAAGAGTTTTTGTTTTTTCAGGAATTGGCTGAGATTGTGCATAAGGTTCATTTGCTGTGTTTACTAGCACGGGGAAGGCTAATTGATAGTGCTTGTAGTGATCCTCTTATTCAGGTGCTTCCTCGAATCACATTGTATTGGACAACTGCTGTTAAAATCTTAAGATCTGTGATTTGGATCCTACTTTTTCACTTCAAGTCTGAACCTGATCTAAATACTAGGCTAAATCAGTTCTGAGAAGAATCCTACTAGCTTTTCTCGAATCTTACGATGCATGATTTTAATCCCAAACCCAATCAAATCCCACAACTTGAGTTGAGATATGAAATAATGAACATTCTTTCCTGCGGCCTGCATATGTCGTCTTTATCACTCTACTATAAATTAATATATTATGCACTGGTTGCTTATTTGTATGAGTGAAAGTATTTTATAAATGCTCCAGTTTGTCAAATACAATATGCAATTGGATGTATGAGAAGCTAAAAGAATACCCCATGAGAAGCTAAATCCTATTTGTTTATCTGACTTTGAGTTGGATGAGTGGATTGTTGAGAAAGAAGGTCCAACCCTCCCAGCTTATCCAAGTAGGATAAATATCAACGAGGTCTTTGAAGGAGAGTTAGTAGAAAACCCTTGTGATAGTGAAGCTGAGAAGAATCGTAGAAAATGAGTTTGTAATTCATAGCTTTGGAGATGATAGGAGTCTCTTAATTTTATTGTTTCGGACATGATCCATTATGGAGAAGGGGAAGGAAAGTGAGAGAGGTTACCAAAATTGACAAAGAAGCACTTAACCGGAGATGAAGATGAAAGGTAGATACCATATATTCATGACCCAAATGACAACATGGATGATAACAACAGCATCATTTGAATTGAAATTTAAAATATGAAACTTTTGTGTATTTGGATCTCTTATTTTTCAAAATACTTTTTTGTTAATGAAATGCCATAAGAATAGTTTAAGTTGGTAATATATATGTCTTTCATTTTTTGTGAAAATATGGATGGTGTACATGTGATGTTAACATTTTATGGTGGAAATACAAAAGTTTGTCTTCGCATAAAGTTTTATGGATGATTTGGGTATAGTTGTTATTGTAGAGTTTTTGGGGATATTTTTTTTTGATCGGTAACTTAGATATATTATAGATAAATATAAACAGTTTACAGAGATGTAAACTAAAAGAGAGAGCATACTGAAAATGAAAACAATAACATAAAAGAGAGACTGCTAGTTGGCCTCAAGGGAAAAGGACATCCCGCACTTCTTGACCCAACGAACTTGAGGAGCTCCAATCCACAATCGATCGCCGCACCCGCGATAGGATTCGTTGGTCGGAAGAAGAGGAATTGTCAAAAACATGACCATTCCTCTCCTTCCAAATAGCCCAAGAAATGGAAGCGTGCTAAAACATCTAGATGGATTCCTCAGCACCCACCAATGGCATCAGGTGCCAACTAGATAAGAAGCTCAGAAAGGAGGGGAAGACCTACTCCACACCCATCCGAGACAAGAAGTAAACTCAGACCCCAAAGACAACCGGACAGTGTAAGAGCAAATGACTCACAGTCTCTTCCGCATTCAGGCACAAATAGCATCTGTTGGCCAAACTCCACCCTCTCTTCTTCAATTGATCCGTGGTAAGTATTTTATTTAAAGCAGCAGACCAGAGGAAGAACGGCACCTTAGTGGGGACATGGTTAGCCCACACAGCCTTATGAGGAAAAGAACGTGAAAGTACAGGGCCAAATGACTGTAAGAGGGACCTCACTGAAAATCGACTGCTGTTGTTATGGGACCACCTCCTACTATCACTAATCTGAGATCTGGGGGTGGAGGAACTCAACCGGGTCAACAATCTCTGCATGTCATCGATTTCCCAATCATTCAATGCCCTTCTCAACCTAGGACACCAAACTGAATTGCTCCCCAACCACTTCGTATACTCGGCTATTGACACCCCCTTGTTGAGAGCCAAAGAGAAAATGGAGCCAAAGTTGTCTTTAAGCCGCGACTGGCCACACCAGACATCAAGCCAAAACTTGATAGCAGCCCCATTACCCAACTGGAACCTAAAGAAGGGATCTAGAGACTTGGTAACAACCATAATACCCTTCCAGAGACCCACCCTGTGGGACCCCCTTACAACTCTTGATGCCCACAGAGAAGCAAGGCCATGCCTGGCCACGACGACCTGGCGCCACAAACTCTCCCTCTCCTCACCGAACCACCAAACCTATTTCCCCAGGAGCGCCTTATTCACCTTAGAGAGAGGGGCAAGGTTAAGGCCCCAAGCCACTAGCGGCTTACAGATTTGAGCCCAATCTACCAGGTGATATTTACGTTTATAACCTTTCTCGTGCCACAAAAAATTCTTCTGGAGGTGAGTAAGGGTCATAACAACATAACGAGGGAGGGTAAGGGTGGAAAGGTAATAAGTTGGGACTTGGGAGGCTCCGGAGAGTGCTCTGGATAAGAGTCAACCGACCACCTTTGGAAATGAGACAGGACTGCCACCCTGCTAGACGAGCAGAAAACCTTTTGATTACCAGATTCCAAACAGTTGTGGATTTGAACGGAGCCCCCAACGGCAAACCAAGATAAGTGGATGGAGAGACCCTCTCTGACACCCGAGGCAACTGACTAGGACATCTAGATGTGGAATATCTCCTACAGGTAAAATCTCACTTTTACTCCGATTGACCCGAATGCCCGATACAGCCTCGAAACATCTCAGGATACACCGAAGATTGATAAGCTGCGAGCAAGAAGCACCGCAAAACACTAAGGTATCATCGACAAACTGTAAATGCGAGATGTTGAGTTGCTCCCTACCCACGGAAAATCCCGTAAGAGCCTACCCATTCGCACGTACCAACATGCGACTTAGGGCTTCTGAGACAATAATGAATAGCGCCGGAGACAGCGGATCTCTCTGCCTAAGCCCCTTGGAACTGCGAAAAAACCCTTTCGAACTACCGTTGAGGAGGATTGAGAAGGAGGCGGAGGAAATACAAGCTTTAATCCATGATCTCCATTTGGGCCCAAAACCCATTCCCAATTGACATTGTCATAAGCTTTTTCCATATCAATTTTATAGATCAGACTTGGGATTTTAGACTTCAAGCGTTCATCCACGCATTCGTTAGCAATAAGAACACCGTCTAGGATCTGATGCCCCTGCACAAAGGCCCCTTTGTCATAAGCTTTTTCCATATTATTTATAGTTCTATTTAAAATTCTATGGGAAATGTTTATGAACCCTACGATGTGATGATTTGAATCCCAATTCAATTCAAATCCCACCCTTGTGATTTTTCGATCCAATTTGACTTTGACAACACTGAATTGGACCGTGGGCACTCTTTATAAATTTCTCATCATCATTTTCTTTCTCATTTTTAATCTTTTATTACTCCTGTTACTGTCTTTGTCTACATAAAATATTTTATTGACAATTATATCTAGTCATTTGTTGTTGATGTGAATTTACTATTTAGCATGTACATTTCATATTATACGCTTTCCATCTGGTATTAATACTCGATAGATGTCTTTAACATACAATATTTTGTATGTAGATATATATTTCAAATATGCACATCCATTTGTACGTGTTTTTCTATCACTGTTTTGGAAGTGGATCATGTTCTTTCTCATATCATCACTGACGAGGAAAAAGAAGTGCATCTATAGCAAACTAGTGGATACTTAATGAAAATTTAAGGACAAAGAGGGGAAAATGAAGTACAATTCAAAGAGAGAATTTTGTGCTGGCGATATAATTAAATAGAAAGAAAAGTTAGGGGGTTCTATTAGTGGATTGCCAGGGGAATGAATCTTTGCACAGTTCCTTCAGGAGTTGGTGATTGAAGAAAGGAAAAAATAATTTCGGAAGGAATTAAGTAACATATCTTTAAATTGTCAACCATGTCAGGTTGTATATGTTTCTTTGGACTGTTGTTGATTCCTCTTCAAATGTCTCTATACAGTCTGTTCTGCCTCTCATTTTGGGTAATTGGAGTTCACTTGTTAACCATTAGAGGTCTAAATGGGAAAGGTTAACATAACAATATTTGTTAACGTGATCTGGATAGAGGCTGATGTTGTTGCCCACCCTATGATGGAATGAGAAGAAGAATCTAAATTAAGGCTCTCAAAATGCTTGGAAGCAAGGGACTGCCACCCATAGATGCCTTTGTCAATGGCCCATGTTTTAGGGTGAGTTTTGTTGAATTAGAGGAAGGAAATAAGAGATATATATATCGGTTTAGTGAAATCATCGCCTTGGTAATGCCTAAGAGACCACTTTGCCTAGCCAGGAGGCCAGGATTCCTAGCACCTGCATCAAGGTCTAGGTAGGCACGTGTTAAGACACCTAAGCTTAGTCACATAGGCTTTAAAGCACTAGTGGCAAAGTTGGTTGCTGAAGACCCACATAAAGTTAGTTGTTACAAAAAATAATAGTAATAAATTAATAAAACATATTCTTGATGAAGGATTTTGTCTAGGGTTTTGTCATCTTGTTTTCTCTTTCCCTTCCTCTCTCTAAACTTTGCTCTTTATTTTGCAGTGACATTTTGGTCTTATCTATTCTTTATTTCCTATTTTTAAACATATCTATATATATATATATATATATTAATTTTATTAAGTATGATAAATATTGGTCGCCTAGGCATTGTGTAAGCAACACCTCGCCTAGGGAACCCCTGTCAGCTAGGGGTTCCACATGTTTTCCACCTCACCCTTTCCTCATGTAGCAACTGGCAAGTTCCATGTATTTGTCATCTCACTCTTTTCTCATGCTGCAAGTTCTAGCTTAGTACTCCACCATGCGATCCAAAAAGAATCATTTTATTCTCACCATTTTTATTTGAAAAATTAGAATGCTCGGCGGGAAAAGTCAAAATACACAGTAGTAGGGCTGAGATGAATAAGGGCATGGTACACATGGCCTATCTAGTCGTCCACATAGTCATTGGCAGATGGTCGGTTTGGATTGCCCACATCATCTCCCATGTGGCTAGCAGATATGTCCCTGTTTCTACTTGTGGGGGTCTTCCTTTACTGTTATTGGTATTGAATATCCCAATCTTTGGATATTAAGTAAGAACCGGTCTAAACTCCATTGAATATTCGCTGCTCCAAAGGGGGCCCATTGGGTCTATCCAGAAAAACCGTCTCCTTATATGAATTACCAAAATGACTTACACAATCCGACTGTTCCCACTGTTTGTGGATTTTATCGGAAGCTCTCTTATCACAATATTAATTTCTTGGAAGTAAGTTAATAGATCTCCTATGATACGAAGTCATCACCTTCACACTCGAGAAGGTTGCTTATTATCTGATCCCCATCCCAATCCGAGACATACATTTGCCTATTATCTAATATTGTTTCCAATCAGAGACTTTGGTTATTTGATTAATTATATAATCATTTGTCTGTCTTTTGTATATCCTGGGTGACTCATCTTGATGCAATTCATTGAATATGATGATATCCTCGATTGTTTTCAGGTGAGGAATTTTGTCTAGAAAGAAAGGATATTTTGCTCTTTCCTCTTACTTCAATCATTCAGCATAGGCTGAACAAGATGCTTTTTGCTTCTTATTTTGATCAGTAGGTTGAAGAACACACACATAGGAGGTCCACATCTTGGTTGTTGTACTTCTGTTGGAGGCTTGACTAGTGGGGGAGAAGTAGGAAGCTAGAGTTCGTGGCAAGGTCAAGTACAAGTGTACAACAGTTCAACTTCAACAACATAAAATGCATGTTGGGTTATTATGGCTGTGAAATATATTGACCAAGAGTCGAGAACTAAAGTTAATTTTCTTATGGAACCTCAATATGGAAACCCATCGGTGATCCCCTTTTTTTTAATCTATGGCTTCATTAGAGAATGAAGCACGCTGATGTGGATTCACTTTATCAAGGAGAATATCACAGACAAGGAGCTTTGTATATGTGTGAGATTAGAAGATCATTTGATTGGTTACAAAATTCCTGGGCCAAATTTGAAAAATTCTGGTATCAAAATATACTTGGCAGGATAGGTATGATCTATGTTGCACAGATATGGACAGGGGTGTCGGTGGTGTGGATACCTGAAGGGACTAGTCCTTGGAAAGGAAAGTTTGGGACACCCTCCGTTTCCCAGGAAATAAAACTATGTAATGCATCACAAATTACAATTCACCACACGATATAAGTAAAAATTAAATTAAAGCAAACAAACGAATGAAGTAATGAACATATATTAATATTAAATGTTAGTGCTTACAAAGAGAATTGATTTAAAAGATGTTTTTATGGCTCGGATTCAGCCCGTTGGCACCCCTATTCCTCTCTCTCTCTCTTTCTCTCTTTTCTGTTATAGGGATTGGTAATTCCTTCTATTATTTTTTCTGTTGAAATAAAGTGATCGTGGTTCTTCTCCTCATTCCCTACCGGCTTATCTTTTATGATGATGGGAGTTAGAATGAATTTGTTGAAATTTATGCTAATTATATGCCAGTTGTTTTCTATAATAAAAGCTATAAGTTTATGGGTATCAGTCTTTCCTGTGTCCATCTTAGTTCAAAATGCACAAATTCTTCTGATATGTCTCACAACAGCAGTGTTTGAGGCGTGTCGGTGTTCATGTTGACACGAGATAGTTGTTTATCCTAAAGAATCTGCACAACATAGCTTATGATACATGCACCATATGGGTTTCACTTAAAGGAACAAAGTTGTGACATGCTTTTGTTGGGTCAAACTTCTATTATGTTTGTTTTTCTGTAGTTAAAGCACTTTTAAATGCAATTTTGAATATGCAATTTCTTAAATTTTGTTTCCAGATTTGATGAGGTACAAATTCATCATCAAATCTAAGATTAGAGTTTGTGATTTTGCCAGATACAGTTGAAAAATGAGTATCATCATCGTATCTTCATATTCACCGATTACAAAGTCTGCAGACACATTCAATCTCTGCTTGCACAGACACTATTCAATCCTTGATGAGTTGAATATAATAAATATAGCTCTAAAGTTATACTTTTTTTATTAGTTTAAAGCCATCATTGTTCAAGCATTGCTGCCCCCCATATATATATCGAAAAAATATCATTGTGGCCAGAATTTAGTCTCAATAAATCACTCCCAAAACAACTGGATATATCTTACTCTTGTTAGCACATGAGATTGGGCTGTATTTAAGCAGGCTGCAGGTCATGTCTCTTTGGGGTTCCCTTGATTTCTCTGTGAATCCCAACGGATTTTGTTTCTCAAGAAGAAGAAGAAGCAATCAGAGCTTGTTAAGAAGACTTCTCGAATCTCATATAGTACCTCAATCTCTTTATCTATAATTCTTTGGAATTGGCTCTGACCACTTGGTCTGGGAGAAGAACAGTTGGCAACTTTGAGATAGAGGCCAACTGTAGTAAGTAGATCGAAGGTTCATAATGAGAATTGAAAGCTGGGAGAGTTCACTTTGTGGTCTCTGATTCCCTACCTCTAACTCTAATGAAGCAAGCAAGCCAAAGGCCCACGTCATGGAAGACCTTCTCGTAGATAAAGTGCATGTGTCGCAGCCTTACAATTTTCAATTCCCTAACTCTAGAATAATAGACTAAATGTGGCCTTTGTTCTCTGAGAGGGGAATTAAGGTTTGCTTTCGTGAGTAAGAAATGGTAGATCATTTACTCTTGCATTGTTCTTTTGCATATGAGTTTTGGGCTAAGTTCCTACCTCGCTTAGGGGCAATATGGGTTTTCCCTTGCTCCTTTTAGGGCTTGTTATCTTGTTGGTAGTCGGTTAAGTTCGAGACACCGTTTGATATGCCATGGTCCCTCATTCTGGGGGTCTTTACCTGGTCGATTTGGAAGAGTGGAACCGAAGAGTATTCGAAGATGCAGTTGCTCCTATGGAGTGGGTGATTTGGTTGAGGACAGGGCAGCATCCGATAGCTTGGTGCTCGATTAGGAGGGATTTTTAGGAGAGGGATTTGTCATCCTTGATTTGATACATTGTAGGGGGTGGTGATCTTTGGTTTGGCTCTTCTGTTTTGGCCCTCCTGTTATTCGGGATTGGTGCCTTTTACTTTTTCCTATTAATGTTCCTTTTAGTGTTCACCTACCTGTGAACCCTTTTGTATTTTTTTCCTATTATTAATATAGTTTTTACGATCACTGATAAAAAAAGAAGAAAGTATGTTGTAGATCATTTGAGATTGCAGTGTTGAAAGTCATTTTTTTTTATATTGGTAATCAAGCAAATATATATAATAGAAAAACAAAGAAAGTACAAAAGAGCAATTAGGGCAAGTTCATGAGAAAGAGAACCAATGCGAGTAGCAAAAAAATCAAACATAGAACATCAAGCTAGCCCCCAAAATAACCCCTTGTGACACAACAAGTCAAGCAAACAACAAGTCTAGTTTCTCCCTCTCCTGCCTTACTGAGCCCCGCTCCAATGCCAAAGACCTAGTTCTATCACATAAGCGAGAGGGAGAGGATGAAGAGTTCTCGAAAACTCTCCTATTCCTCTCAAGAGATTACGCAATGGCACCCGATAAAATTTTCCACACCGACAACCATGATCCTTCCCCACTTACCAAATCCCAGCAGGATAAGGAGTTTTGAAAGGAAGAGGGAAAGACTCAAGATACGCCCATGTGGGAAAGAAAGGAACTCCAAATCTCACAAGCTATAGGGCAGTGCAAGAGAAGGTGATCTATCGTCTCTTTCGCTTGGAGGCACATAAAACAACAATTAGCCATCCTCCACGCTTGACTTTTCAAGTGGTCACAAGGGATAATTTAATTCAAAACCGCATTCCATAGAAAAATGATACTTTAGATAGAATACCTGGATTCCACACAGCCCTCCGAGGAAAAAGAACAGAAGGACCAGCTTCAAGCAACTACACTAGAGATCTCACTGAAAAACGACCCTTGTTGTCTCGAGACCAAATTCTGCAATTCTGGTCTTGAGAAACCGAAGGGAGAGACCCCAATCGCTCTAGCAACCTGCCAAACACAACAATTTCCCAATCATTTAATTCTCTTCTTAGATTGGGACATCACGCCCCCCCCCCCCAAGCTACCTCTGACAATCTTATCCCCAACTGATGCATTTCTGTCCAAAGCTAAGCGAAAAATAAAGGCAAAATCATCCTGCAACCTCGTGTACCCACTCCACACATCCTTCCAGAAACTGATCTCAGTCTTATCACCTACTTTGAACTCGAAAAAAGGAATAACTAGGCGAGCTGAAGACATGATCCCCTTCCACAACCCCACCCCGTGGGGCCTCGACACTTCCTTGGGAACCCAACATGAAACCTCCCCGTATTTGGCGACAATGATAGATCGCCAGAGACTCTCTCTTTCCTCCCCAAACTTCCAAATCCATTTCCCCAGGAATGCCTTGTTGACCAAAGATAACGACTTCAAATTAAGACCCCCTTTCCTCTTTGGGCGACAAAAGTGGCTCCACTCGACTAAGTGATACTTAAATTGACCTCCTTTCTCATGCCACAAGAACTCCCTCTACATACGTTCGATAGTCAAAGCCATCGAGCGGGGGATAACTAGAGTAGACAAGAAATATGTTGGCAAACTACTCAGGGTGTTGTGAATCAACGTTAACTTCATTCCTTTTGATAAAAAAGATGTCTGCCATCCTGACAAAGTTGAAAGTCGTTGGCATCTCGAGAAAATGGAAAATAACCGATGAAATGATTTGTATTCTTCTTCTCAAATTCGAGCTCTAAATTGATCACCTAGATCTAGAATAGTTGTTTAAGATTGGCCAAAACACTCCAAACCCAGCAATACGTCCCAATTAGTGAACAATCGGAAAGTGAAGTCTTGTTAGAAAAACCTAGGAAATCGACCAGAGAAAAATGTTGGGAGTCTTATAAAATTTAACCTTAAAAGTTGTAAAAAAAAAAAACTAATATTTCACTTCAAATTCTCATTAACGAAATTAAATTTAAGATAATCTCAGAGATAAGAGAAGATTTTTTAAATATTATTCTATTCTTATTTGTCTTGTTCTATGCTAACCTTGGAGCACGGAGCATCGTTTCAAAGTGCTGTTTTGTAAATGGCTAAGTGCACCCTTGGGAACTCTTAAGTAAGGGTGATATCGAGCTGAGCCGAGCCGAGTAATGGGGTGTTCAGGCTCGGCTCGTTGCAATACATCTATGTTCAAGCTCGGCTCGAACTCGAACTCGACTCGAGCTTCACAAAGTGCGTTCAAGCTCGTAGAATGCACATCGAGCTCGAGCTCGGCTATATGAACTCTAAATTTCAAAGGGTATTTCTCACTTCAAACCATAAACTCAAAACAAAAATTCCCACAAACCTAGCTTTCTAAAATCGGATCATATGATCTATTAAAAGTAATCAAAATATATTTTTAGCAAAGATTGATCAGCTAAAAAATATAGATTGTCAAAAAATACAAAAAATATCACATGAAAAAAACCAGGATGAGCTCGTTGCAATACATCCACCTATTAAAAGTAATCAAAATCAAAACAAAGATTGCTCATTGCAATACATCCATTTTCTATGCCGGGAATTAAAAGCTTGAAGCATATTCATCAAGAGAGGTGCAGCACGACAGACATGGAAGAGCTCTCACAGGCGTGAGGAAGATGTTGAAGAAGGAAATGGGGTTAGGCTACAGACCTACGGTCTTTGGTTTGGTCAAAGCCTCAAATTCAAAGGCTTTGAATAAAGAAATATCTTCTAACTTTTTATTCTAGTCACATAGTTTAGACTATTTATGTTTCATGCCATTAACTAATTTTACCATTTTAGTCACTTATTTTAGAGTATTTACATTTCATGCCATCTTATATGTGTTTATATGCGGAATCATACGAGTCGAGCTTTTACCGAGCCGAGTAGGGGTGTGTTCAAGCTCGGCTTGTTTACTAAATGAGCTCGAAAATGGTGTTCAAGCTCGGCTCGTTTACTAAATAAGCAAACGATGCTCGAGCTTTTAATGAGCCGATCCCGAGTAGTTCACGAACATTTTGTTCAATAACCACCCCTACTCTTGAGGGAACTCTTGCAAGAGAAGGCAGAAAATAAAATAACTATTTTATTTGTTAAAAGGGCAGATTTTAAAAATATAAAAATTTAAGGAGAAGCACGTAATTAGCTCATCTCACTCTACACCTTAAAACAGATTTTCTTAAGATGTTACATCTAAAAACAAGTAAGTGATAACACATTTTTGGGCTATATCTTGGTTCATCTTATATGTATTAGTAAATTTTCCATGAATTTAGTTAAGCTTTTTGGAAGCTTTTGCAACTTGATGGGGATATATATCTTACAGATTTTAATCATGTTATGGCATCTCTATTTTGTGGGCCATCTTCTATATTTGCTTCACTATCTAGCTGGTCAATGCTTTTGTTTAAATGCATTGCTTATACTCATGTTGGTTTAGTACTGATGTCTGCGCTTCTGATGGAATATTTCTTTTGTGAATTGGAAAATTGCTGATTCTCATTTGGATGTTCATTCTTTTTTCTATTTTTTTTGGTTGTTTCCTGTTTTGCTTATCCCTTATTATCAATCATCAAGATAGAAAGAAAATGGCACACTTTTTTTTTAATTATAGATCTGAGGAGATTCACTTTATGGCAGGCTTCCTTGCTTTCACTTCTACCAACAAACTTACTGAAGATAGTGGAGGTCTCAAAACTGACTGCAAATATTTTGACCCCTCTTGTTGATTGGGTATGATATATATTTCTTCAAGTATCTAGCTTCAAAACTGTCTTGTTTAATACTCTTATGTAGCACTTTACTTATACTTGCAGTTCCATAAGAACTTTCATATTAGAAGTCCAAACACCGAAGAGAGATCATTTAAGTCGAGTCTGGCGTTTGCTCTTGAAACCCATGAAGGGACTGCAGAAGAGGTATTCTATCCTTATCTCTGTTATCTACATGTGTATGAAGACCATACGGGGATTTTCTGACTTCAATACATGTTAGATCTAATCTACCTATGAAGGATGTAAACTATTACTCTCAATATGGAGTACAGAAGCTATAAGTTGCTCAATGCAAATTTTTTATTTATTTATTATTATTTTTTTTGAAAGGGGGGGGGGGGAACATAATAAATTGAAAGCCAACCAAACTGAGTAAAGGAAAATTCCACACATGAGTCTAGAAAGACAGCTCGCAAGAACTGTAAAGGAGAGCACATACACCAAAAAGGGAAATCAAAGACGGGAAAATTCAAGATTGTAGCCTGAACGAGGCCCTAAAGAGGGTGGAGACAGAAAGGGAATTGGGAGGGCAAAGAGAATGAGGTTTTCCATTAAGGAATCAAAAGAAAACTTGTAAAACAAAAATCCCTCGACGCAACTCTTAAAAAAGTCACGGCTCGATCATCTTTATCGATCTCTAATCTTTAATAATGCCGCTCCCAAATATTTTGTTGATATCAAGGAAGGCAGTCATCCAAAACAAGACGCCCATAGTTCAAAATATTGGTATCGGGTGCTGTATTGGTAGGTCCAAAACATGATACATATCGGCATATTGGATGGATATGACATAAAAAAATCAGGATACGCTAAGAAACGCTTGGATACGCATGAAAAAATTGGATACCTTGCATAAACTTCTTTTAATGCAAGCATAAGCTAAAAAAAAACTAAATAAAAACCTTCAACTACATTTATAATCATACATATGAGAGTTAAGAATTTTATAAGTTAAAAAATGTATGTGTGTTAATAAGCAAGCATGAAAATACAAACCATAGTTACTTAGCTAAGTATAGAAAGTACAATTTAGATATTAAAACCTTACATTCGATAAGTTAAATAAGAATGCATTGAATTATAGCCATAAATTATAAGATTGAATGTAAGTCTTCTTTTGTTGAACAGTTACACTGTTAGTTGACTTTTTGACTCTATAGATGAAAACATTTTTGAAGACTAAAATATTAGACTTTTTTTTGCCAAGACATTTGGGTTTTGGTAACATATTGATATAGTAATATTTATGAAATTTTAATGTTTAAGAAATACCTTATCATTTGAAAGTTGAAATTTTGACCTAATAGGCTAATACCTAAAAGGCACTAAAAAAAGGATTTTGTTCTTGATTTGGAAAATTGATTTTTTATTCTTCAGGAATTTGGATCGAGGATAATTTGTATTGAATTCAAATGGGGGTATAACCTTATTTACATATCAATATCTTATGTAAATGAAAGTAAAATTTAAAATCATTTACATAAATGATTTTTGATGTAAATAAGTTGTGCATATTGGGTCTATGCTATGGATTCTAGTGTAAATTGAATGAGAGAAAAAAAAATTAACTGAAAAATCTCTCGTAGATATGCCCGATACGGTCTTATATGGGGGACCTTTTTTTTTTTTTCCAGCGTATAAGTGTACCTGTAGCTCCAAACACGGCCTGCATCGGCCGAAACGTACCAAAATTTTAAACTATGAAGACGCCATCCTTACCTGAATCCTGTCAATAATAGAGGGGATGTTGAGACTACTACTTTTGAAGATCCTGTTATTCCTCTCTTTATAGATTGACCACAACACTATGTGTAGCATGCATCTCCACAAAATCCTCCCTTAGAGGTCTAGAAGTCTGCTCGCCATTGCCGCAACAACTCCATAGTGTTGAGAGGGTATACCCAGCTGAAATCAATGATGCTCAAAAGTGGATCAATATACCAGCTGAAATCAATGATGCTCAAAAGTGGATCCATAAAGCGTGATCAACCCTGCAATGATTGAATATTTTGGTAGCTAAATTGTGAAAATAATCAATGTTCTATAATTGAAAATTTAATATTTTAGTTTTGTGTCAAATCTATGAACCAGCCTTTTATTTTTCAAAGGTGTCCCAAAATTTTTTAGGGATTTTTTTACAAATTCTTGCAGTTTTTAAGATTCATGTCAAAACTTCCCCTTTTTAAAACCAAATACCGAAAAACAAAATTGTAATTTTGTAAAGGAATTAGACCAATATGCCATGATTTGTGATATGCGAAATATCATCTGATATAGTGCGACATTTCTTGCAATAAAATTTAAAAAAAGGAATGGATCGAGTCATGTTTTCGGTACCTAATAAGAACTGTAAACTATTGTCCAATATTTCTTAAATTTCTGCTTGTTGGAGATATAGATTTATAGTGCACGCCTCTGTATATCAGAAATAATGCTTTCATATGTGGTCTTACTTTACTTATTCTTGAACAAAATGAAATTGCAGCACTGATGGCATTTAAGAGTGTGTTGATAGATGAACATTTTGTGTACTACTCTACCTTCTTAGTAGAAATTACTGAATCATCATCATTTGTCTTGCAGGTTGCTGCATTGTCCGTTGCACTATTTAGAGCTCTCAATCTTACAACTCGGTATGGTGTTGTGACAAAACCAAGAATAGTATTTCCTTTATGCTTGAGAATAATGCGTCTGTTTTCAATATATAAAAAACAAAAACAAATTTTAATCTTTGTATTGGTCTATAGATATTTGCTGTTGAAAATGCAGGCAATGTTCCACCTATTTGACATACAAAATGTTGTACTGTATAGAGTACATAAAAACTTGTTAGAATATCTCTTAGGCAGTTAGGCACTGAGATTTTCAAAATATAGAGTCAAGGGCCTTCTGGATTCTTAGACTGCAGAGTCATAATGGAGAAAGTGAACCCCATCACCAGTAGAAAATATGATTAAGAATTTGCTGAATGAGTGGTACAACTGTTCAACATATCAGAACTTGCTTCAAGCCTTAAACAGAATGGCTTCCTGGGAGGTGGCCCATGTTTACCCCATTAGGTCCTTAATCCTGATCACAATAGGCACAATGGAACAACTTATCTAATACACCTCTACCAGTTGCTTTACTCTAACATACCCAGAAAGGATGAGAATCAGTAACAAGAGCACATATCTTTGGAATAATGGCAGAGTCCACATGACAGATCCACCCATTTTTGTGTACTACAGAAGATCAAAGAGAGCTTAAAGAACGAAGATTGTTCCATCTTAGAATCTAAACATGAATATACTCGGACTCTTTGTTAAGATCAAAAAGCTCGATTGTCTTTCGTTCTTTGAGTTGCCTTAGCTGTACCTCCAGATCTATCTTCAAGTTCAACAGCTGATAGTGATTGACCTCCTCCAGCTTGACTTTCAGTGTGCCATAACATTTCTCCCGAAGGCTTCTCTTTGTCTGTGTTCTGTTTCCTCATATAACTGATATACTCGTGAGCAATTTTCCTTTGAAGCTACATATCTAAGGTGGGACTTTATATCTCACTACTAGTGCGAGCAAACAATATATGGATGAATGGGGGTTTAATCAAATTCAATAACTAACGCATGTTAATACAATACTCCACTTCCATTTCTCTTAATCTGATATTGGCCCT
Organism: Tetracentron sinense; assembly: GCA_015143295.1. Classification (NCBI taxonomy): domain Eukaryota; kingdom Viridiplantae; phylum Streptophyta; class Magnoliopsida; order Trochodendrales; family Trochodendraceae; genus Tetracentron; species Tetracentron sinense. The sequence continues at coordinate 13,749,452 of CM026573.1, forward strand.
TATGTTGACGAAGCGACTAATTTTGATGATGGTAATTGCCATTCTCTGATTCTTGAGCTGTGTTATCAATGGTACATGCTCTTCAAGTCGCCAGGATACCAATTGATATGAATATGCATGTACCATAACATTTTGCCTAAAGAAGACTTGAGGACATATATAATATATTAAATTTTCTGCAGCCATATATCATTAAGTAGCCAGGATACCAAATTGATATGAACAAAGATACACTCGGAGTCTTGGTTAAGACCAAGAAGTTCAGTTGTCTTTTGCTTCTTTGAGTTGCCTTAGCTGAACCTCCAGATCTATCTTCAACAACTGATAATGATTGATCTCCTCCAGCTTGACTTTCAGTGTGCCATGACATTCTACCAAAAGCTGCTCCTTGTTTGTGTTGTTGTACTTCTATCTCCTCATATAATTGATATACTTGTGAGAATTTTGCCCTTGAAGCTACATATCTAAAGTGAAACTTTATATCTCACTAGTAGTGGGAGCAAACAACATATGGATGAATGGGGGTTGAATGAAATTCAATAACTAACCCATGTTGATACGATACTCCACCTTGATTTCTCGTAACCTGATATTGGCCCTTATTTTGACAGTGAGAGAAACTTATTTCAGATTAATCTGTTGAAGTAATTGGCCTTCTCCGATTCTTGAACTGTGTTATCAATGGTACATACTCTTCTTTAGGACATAATAAAAGTTTTTTGCAGCGGTAGCTCTTTATGTGGATACTGGATAGGATACGAAGTTGATACGAGTAAAAATAAGTGGAGATCCGAAGAAGAGAAGAATAATAGTGGATATTTGGTTTGATTTGAGAATAATATGGAGTATTGTGATAAGATGTGATCAGACACACTCTCCATCTCATCACAAGATTGATTGGATCAATTAAAATTGTATTAGATTAGGATTGAAGTGGACTAATTCTCATTCTTCTAAAAGAAGTAAATCACTCTTAATCTAATTCAATCCTAATTCTATTTGAAGACAATTTAAACTCATCTAATCTCTTGTTGTGAGATAGAGTGTATCTCATCACACCTTATTATAACACTTCCGTACTATTCTCCAATAGGTTCATGGTTCTCTCAATAGCCATAATATATAATGACTATGAGAGGGTTCCATGTGATTCCAATCGTGGCATGGTCGTCTTAGATGTGCTTCTAGTTGGGCTTGCAAAAGGCTTTGGTTCCGTGGTTTGGCGCCCTAATGTTGGATGTGTTCATCTTTGAGAATGGTCCTGCATGTTAGCCTCTAAACCTGCTCATTCTTTCTCCTTTTCTTTGGTCTCCATTTTTGTCTTGGATTGGCTTTCGTAGTGTTCTCGTGTAGTTTCTGATGTTGATGCTGCAATCGAGATGAAAACCATCGATTTATTGAAGGTCAAGGGGGCAGGTTTGAAATTACTTGAGAGAGGAAGGGGCTACTGATAGGAGATTGTGATAGAGGAATCTTGTATTATTTGGTTGGTGGATTAGTTGGGGAAGGTCAGCTTAAAACTACTAGAGAAAGTGTAGTAGGTTCATGTCACGCCCTGAAACCCATATACACAATCTACCTTACATTTTTATAGGTTTGCGAAGCGCGAACTTGGGACAAACCCCAATAGTGAATGCATTTTATAAACATATAAACCATTTTTTTAGATGTATTAACCTAACGAGCATAACTATAAAGTTTTAAACAAAGTATAAAGTGCATCTAAGTTCTCAAATGACTCTTCTCTACAATCACTCACTCTCAAAAAGTGATAAACACAATGTTCTTCAAATTCTCGGCTCCTCAAGAGCACCTATAACCCTTCAGATATCTCTTGAAAAGTCAACATAGCAAGGGTGAGCACGAAGCTCAGCAAGATGAACACACATACACGTGTCACACTTGCAACTATCAGTCATTATTACATTTTACTCAATTTACAATTAATGATGACACAAGTCAATTCATTTTCTTCATTTTGAATTACTTGGTCCACGCTAGACAGCCTCTAGCAATGCCTCACGGCACAATTTTGGATCACACACCTGTACCTCTGTTGACAGCCTCTCGCAATGCCTCAAGGCCAACGATGGCATCACACACCTGCACCTTTGTTGGCGGCCCTTGGCAACACCTGAAGGCCACCGATGAAATCGTACGCCATTCACCAAAGGTCAGGTCACCTATTAATCTAACAATTATAATAATGTAAACAAATATAAAGATGTTATATCTTGCCCGCTATGGCGTCCCATACCACACATAGCAAGATCGATCTAACTCAAGTTATTAATCAAGGTAAGCTAGTTGTATCCTTTGTAACGCATCTCATCAGTAACTGGATTATCTTATATGTTCGCTTAGATCTTTTGAGACAATGCTAGGTCTTAGTATCATTCTTCATACGAGTGAGTTGCTTAGTGTAAGGGAAGTTTCCAATTTGGAGGAGATAATTTGGGTGTATTCAAGCCGAATTGAGTCGAGCTTGATTCAAGCTTGAAAAATTAGGCTTGAAGCTCGACTCGAAAATAATGGCTCAACTCAAGACTGAATTAATTCAAGCTTGAACTTGATTCATTAAAAAATATTATTATATTTAAAATTTTTTTATAATAATAATAATATTTATTATTATTATTATTTTATTAATATTTATTATAATATTCAAGCCAAATCGAGCCTCGATCGAGTTGAGCCAGATCAAATGCTCAAGCTCGGCTTGAGCATAGTTTCAAGCTCAAATAAAAGCTTGGCTTGATCGAGCCAAAATGGTTTGGCTCGAGCTTGATTCATTAAAAAATATTATTTTATAATAATAATATTATTATTATTTATTATAATTAATATTTGTTATTGTAATATTGTATATTATAATATTAAAGTCAAACCGAGCCTCAATTGTGCCAGCCGATTCAAACAAGGTCTGGCTCGAGCTTGGCTTGAACATAGTTTCTAGCTCAAATAAAAGCTTGGCTTGATCAAGCCAAAAACTTGAGCTTGAACTCGGCTTTATCGAGCAGAGCCGACAAGCTAGCTCAGTTTAAATGCACCCCTAGGTGTAGGATCGTCTACTTTCTTGCTAATGTATCAGATTCGAATAGGATCTTATCATTTTCGAATTTGTTCCGTTGGATTGTACGTTGGTCAATTTGAGTTCAAATCCGATTATTTAATATTCGAATTTGATCTGAATTCAATCCAAATAATATTGAATTTCTAAAAGTAATTTTTAAGTATATAAAAATCCATGAAAATTTTCATAAAATAGTTTAAAGAAAAGAAAGCATAGCGTTCTATGCATTCAAAGAAGTATTTATATTATACATGTACGTATTACACATAATCGAATAAGATCTTAATCGGATTGAATCACCATTGACCCGAATTTGATCCGATTATAGTTGAATTCGAAAATCAAGATTCGTATCCGATCCAACGAATCTACAATCGGATCAAGATGCACTCTAATCAGACCTTTTTGGATCGGATGTGGATCCTGATCCAATCCATTGACTGCTCGACTGCTGAGTTCCTGGGCTTCCTCTGGTTGCAGGTTTTAAAGCCAAATCTGATTGGGATCCAGTGTTGGAGAGAGTAGATAAAAGGTTCACTACTTGGAAAGGTCATTATCAATTTAAAGAATGCAGGCTTACCATCATTAAACGTTCTTTGGTCAACATTCCAACATATTTCATGTCTCTAATGGCAATCCCAACATCCTTGGAAAGACTTCAAAGGGACTTCCTATGGAATGACCGAGCAAAAGCTTGGAAGTACCATTTAGTCAAATGGAAAGAGGTCTGCGGCCTCACCAAAGAAGGTGGCTTAGGTGTAAGGTCGTCATGGGAGATGAATCTTACCTTATTAGGAAAGTCATTGTGGAGATTTTGGGAGGAGGGAGAGAGCTTGTGGAGGAGAGTGATAGTGGCTAAATATGGACGAGTCAGTGTGGGTGCTGAAGAGTTCTCATGGGGTTAGTTTATAGAAAAAACATTATGTAAGAGAAAGAGGAGTTCCTGAAATTCAAAAGATTTGGAATAGCCAGAGGTGCGAATGTTAAGTTTTTGGAGAACTTATGATATAGTTAGAGTCCACTTAAAGATGAGTTCGGTACTATGTTCTCCGTAGCCTCAGATAGTAATAGCAAGGTAGCCTCTGCTTTTGAGATCATTAATAACGAGATAGGTTGGATACCTAAATTGAGAAGAGGGTTGAATATCAAGGTGATGGAGGAGTTCCTTGGGTTTATGAGGTGCTTATCGCGGATGAAGTCAAACCTAACAACTAAGGCTGATTCACTGTGAGAACATTTTTCCTGACTTTTGGTGACAGTTATGGTTCTTGTTTCCTCACAGATTAATGTGGAGTCCAGGTATTCTATTCAGGATTTCATTTTTTCCTCTGGACAACTTTCCTGGACAAAATCCTCGCATTGGACCCTCTAAAAGAGTAGGGATGGAGACATGCTAACGAGTGTTTTATTTGTATGACTGAAGAGGAGTCAGTGGACCACTTTCTTATTCATTGCCCTATGGTTAGTAGGATCGGGGGTTCTTCCTATCTCGTCTATGGGTGCAGTTCCCTCTTGGCTTCATGGACCTAATCTCTAGCTGGATAGTGTGATACAGATGACATCTTGCGTGTGGTGTGGAGGATTCTTCTGGTGACTATCTCATGGGGTATTTGGGAGGAGTGAAACAGGGAGGCGTTTGATGACAATGCTGTCCCGCATGAGAAGATTTGCTTGGACGTTTTTAACATGATTGTAATCCAGCAGTCGATATGAGAGGATTTTGATGAGTTGCTGGGGCTTCCTTTCTTTGTGCTTGTGTAGTTCTTATTTGTCACCTTTTCTTTCTTGTAGCTGTTTTTTCCTTTAGTTCACCTATGAACACATTTTTTATCTTTCTTTAATGCCACATATGATTTACCAATCAAGAAAAGAAAAGGACTCGATGACTCCCGAGGGAAATTATTATGGAGCATAAAACACAGCAAAATGAGTAATGTGCTGAGACAAATAATAGGATACTCTCTAGTTCTGAAAGATCACGCAGTGAAACTTATACTAATATATATCACAGGAATGCCAGTTGACAGCTAATTGACAACAAATTGTGTTTAAGACACTCCTTTCCAAATGTTAAATAGGGAAGTAGGATGCTACCAAAGATGCATCTAAGTTGGCTAATTTCAATTGACTAGCGTTGGTAAATGTTTTGTTTTTAAGGTTGGTATAATCAATGGAATCTTTAAATGTATTTCTTGTCCAACAATCATGTCCACTCAGCATTATGACATTTGTAATGTTTTTTTTTATTGATTTTTGATGGCTATTTCTATATGAAGATCTTTTCTGTTTGAAAAATGTTCTGTCATAATTGCTGGGAAAATTCAATCTTCTAGTGTCTGGATTTATGGTCCAAGAAAAAGTTCATATTATAAATAGAGGATATAAATACTACATCTTTTATTGGAAGCATGGATTTGTTTTCAGGTTTGTGTCCATTCTGGATGTGGCCTCCCTAAAACCAGATTCCGACGCATCTGGATTTTCAAACCAAGATACAAGCAGAGCAGAGACGGGGATATTTAACTCTTCCACTTTGATGGTGACTAGCCCAAATAAGATTTCTACACCTGTTCAGTTGTCTTCACACAAAACCTCCTTCAATAAAGATATCGTCCATGAAACTTTTCATAGAGGTGCATGTCAAATCAGGGAGAGCAACTTAACATGCAAGACCAGTCAGTCCAAAGATTTGCCTGTTGCTGGTCAACCGAATAATAGAATGCTGGATTCATTAGCTTGCGAGGCAAGCAATGGTAGCTCTGAAGCAGGCCTCACCAAGAAAGCAGAGGGATCAAAGAGGAAAGGGGATTTAGAGTTTGAGATGCAGTTGGAAATGGCTCGTTTTGCCACTTCAGCAGGGATCCGTGATAGTAACTTAGTCTCAGAGTTGAAAGATTTGCATAATAGTTCATCGGATCTCCCTTCTTCATTAAAAAGAATGAAAAGAATTCAACGCGAAGAATCTTCAATTTCCTCCCAAGGAATCTCTACTGCAGTTGGATCAAGAAAAGTAGGGCCTCCTTTGTATTGGGCTGAAGTCTATTGTAGTGGAGAAAACTTGACAGGAAAGTGGGTGCATGTTGATGCTGCCAATTTAATAATTGATGCGGAGCAGAAAGTAGAAGCTGCAGCTGCAGCCTGTAGGAGGTCTCTGAGATATGTAGTTGCTTTTGCTGGTGGTGGGGCTAAAGATGTGACTCGCAGGTTTTTGCTTCCTCACTGTTCTTTTATATATTTTATTGCATTTTATAATTTTAAGCTTCACTGTGATGAATGGTAGCTTTTAAAGTAACTCAAGTGCAATTTTGACAGCATTGTAAATCCCATAGTTGCATGGGAGATATGTACAGGGTGGGAAGATATCATTCCAGAAATCTCGCTTCCTAGGCCCACTTTCCGGGAAGCTGGCTTCCAATACATCTCATTTAGTGGTCAAAAATGGCTATGTTTGTGGATGTGATGGTAGATCCAAGTCTAAAGTCTAGGGTGTAGACCTTAAGTAAGTGTCATGGGATTTGAACCTTTTTGGTAAATGATTGATAAAATGTAATGCCCCTCTACAACCAGTGACGTAAACCGGGTACCATTAGTCACGGGATTTAAAGATTGATTTTATTCTTTATATTACTTATTCAAATCCAAAAATATAAGATTCAAATTGGAGGGTTTTTATACAAGGTCCACTATAGTCTAAGGTGCCTTGTTCACCGCACATATCTCATGTAAGGCATAATCTCAGTTATGGCTGCCCATACTAATATAACGGGATTAAGATAGGTCATATCTTATTTCTTGTTTCTTTTTTCCAATGATTTTTTGAGCCTCGCTTCTTGCTTCTCGTTTCTCGCTTTTGCTTTGCTTCTGGTTTTCGTTTCTTGCTCTAGTAAGTATAGTAAATCCTACTAAATTGGAAGAGCATAAGAAGTTTTCCTATTTTCTAATTTTTTGTTTTGATTTGTAGGTAAATTTCATGCTTCGATATGCCTTTGATGAAAAATCGCTGTTATTATGCTTTTCTATAACATGATCCAAGCTTCCTAATAGTAGAAATCAAACTAGGTGATGATTTTTTTGATCGGTAATAAGACTGCATATACACACACACACACACACACACACACACATATATATATATAGGGTCTTGCTAACGACCACTCAATGGGTGAACTTGGTAACGACCACCAAGACATTTTTACTCCTGCATTAATTAACAAATCCACTAAAGGTAAGGGTACTTTAGTCTTTTCATAGGAGACCACTTATTAAATGCAAGAGAGAATAAATACAGTTTGACTTTTCTCTCTCCTATTTAATGAACTGTCCCCTATGAAAAAATGTCTTCGTGGTCACAAATTGAGTGGTCGTTAGCATTTCCCATAAATATATATAAAGATCTGTATAAAAATTGGGGAGGGGGGGGGGGGGGGGGTCATTAAGAGGGGATCCAACCACCTGCAAGAAAAGGAGGTTAAAAAACACTTAACATGCAAAACATGTGTCCCACCGTGATTGCCCCTAGCTCAAATAAAGATAAGCTGAGAGGTTGAAATCATCAAAGTCGTGTCTAACCCTGGTTGTTAAAAAGAACAACCCCAGTTCTGGCAAGACCTATCCAATTGTGTTTTTATCACAATCAAGCTTAATGTATCCCTCATTCATGTTTCCTCAAATAGCTTAGCTTTATTTATATATTAACATATACTATTAGGTTCATATCAGATCGTGGACAATTTGAAGATTCATGGTTCATCTTGAAGTTGTACTTTTAGCCCTCTGAACTTTTAAGCAAAGAATTGTATTTTTTTATACATCGTGTAATTTATTTTATTAATTTAATAATATTTGAATACAAAATAATGTTATGTTTGATCTTTGGGCTTTTGAGAAAATTTGAATATTCAAAGATCATCTTGTAGAATCTAGATCCATGTATCTTTAAATGTAATACAACTTTTGAGCAAATTCTCTTTGCCCTGCCCAAGTAAATTTTCATTTATGTAAATACAACAGTCCTTATTCATCTATAATATAGTTTTCAGCACATAACTTTGATTTTTTTTCATATTTATGTCTTTTTAATTAAATCGTTTTTAATAATAGAAAATTGGAAGAACTAGGGATCTTCTTTTAGATCCATAGACCTTTTAATAACTAAAACTAAAGAAATTAAGCAAAACAAAATCTAAAAAGAAGTTGACTATGTTAAAAAAAAGTATATATCACTTAAACCGCTTAATTGCCGATGAATTTGATCACATGTTCACTTATCTATGATCTTCCAGGGTCAATATGCCTACATTTACAAACTCTAAATAACCTGCAATTTGTGGATAACACACTAGTGCTTTGTGATGCTTCCCACTCTCAGTTGAGATGCCTTCGATGTGTTATGAAATGCTTTGAGACTGTTTTGAGCCTTCAGATAACTTTTAGCAAGAGTAAAATAATTGGGGAAGCTAGCGAAGTGCGTAGAATGTGTGGTGGGCCACTGTTTGGGCCTTCCTCTTGGGGATAGCTACCACCCCAAATCTTCATGGGATCCGGTGTTTGGGAGAGAGCTAACAGGAGACTGGACACATGGAAGTTGGGTCTCTTATCAAAAGGTGGGAAACAATTTAGTCTAAGGTTCTAGACGAGGAGTTGCCTAGGCCATTGCTTAGGTGATTACTAGGCAAGTGACCCAAAGTTACGTTTTTTTTGTTAAATTACATAATTTCAGATATTGATAAATTATTGAAAGTAAAGATTAAATTAGAAGTAAAGCATATAAGACCAAAATATCACTACAACTACAAGAGCATAGTTTGGATTAGCCTATTAGGGGGGCCATGGAAACTCTAGACAAATCTGTTAACTAAAATACTATGTATATTATCTTTTTGTGAGTACCATCTAATTTTTTGTGGGTATTTGGTGCCTCAGTCATTATTGGCTTGTATCCTGGAGACAAGGCCTAGACACCACTAGATGATCTCATCTTAATAAGTGGCTGCGTAGACCTTGATTAGGCGATAGCTAGAAGTGATGGTGACCTAGGCATTGCTTAGATGATTAACTACGCTGGTGGGAAACTTACTCTGATCACCAGGACATTATCTAGCATACCTATGCACTTCCTTTCTTTTCTCTCCATTCTAGTGTCAGTGGCAAATTCTCGAATGGTGTTGAAGACACCTGTAACTATCACTTTCTTTTATTGGGAATCAGTTTGCAGGCTGATAAAGGTTAAAGGGATGGGTCTGAGACCTCTTAGAGATATGAATTAAACACATTACTGGCAATTCGCTTTGGAGGTTTGGTGAAGAGAAGGATAAATTTTGGAGGTAGCAGGAACTCTTGGGAAAGTAAGGTAGTTGAGGGCAACTGTGGTGTGGGTGTGCAAAACGGGAATATTAAAAACCAGATCTGATTTTGCTAACATTTGCTACAAGGTATGTTATATAGACAAGATCCGTTTCTAGGAGGATGTATGGTGTGGGTAAAGTGCCTTTAAAACAAGATTCTAGAGACATTTACAGGATGGCCAAAGGGAGAAGCAACAGTTGCTAGCTGTTACCAGATTAGCAGTTGACGTGGTTTGGGAGCCCCTTTTTGGAGGAGATATAAATGACTGGGAATTCTTGTCCATTTTGAGGCTCTTGGATCTCTTCACTAGTATTCTCCCAATGGAGACATTGTGATAAAGGACTTTTGACCATTGGTAGTAATGATTGTTTCTCTGTTAAATCATTTTATTTGGCCTTGTCAGATAGTCCTGGCCCTCCTTTCCCTAATTGAGAAATTTTGAAGCCTAATATTCATCAAAGGTGTCCTTTCTTTAGCCATCGGCATTGGACAAAATCCTCACTATAGGTCATTTGATTAATAGAGGTTGTAAACTTGCCAACATTTACTTTTTATGTAAGGCTGATGGGTATCAGTTGATCACTTGTTATTTCATTGTTAGGTGCAGATTCTAAGCTTTCTTAGAACTGAATGGGTCTTCCCTATGAGTTTTTTGGGAAACCTTGCAGGTTGGGCTTTTGATGTGTTAGATATCCTGCCTTTGAGCACTTCAGTCGGGCTGGAATGTGAGCATACAAACAATTTGGGGGGATTTGAACTTTTAGAACTTAAAACTTTATTCTACAAAGATTCACCAACACCCTTTTCTTTATTCCATAGTATTTTCGTACACAGAATGAACTTTTGTTATCTTTCTGTTGTATTTTGAGGTACTTGTATAAATATAATTACATATGTATGCCTATTGTACCCTTATCTAGGGATAAAAACTATTATCTGTTGTTATAGCCATTATCAGCATTGGAATAACAGAGAACAATGTAAAATCCTCTGAATGCTCATTGTATTGCAATTGTACTAACAAATTGTATTAGAGCTCTTTTTTCTTCTTTTTTTTGGTTGGTAATGAAAGCAGAATGCAACAATAGGGAATCGAACTTGGGTCTGTAAGCTTTTTGTTTCTTTCTTGGGTTGGATATAATAAAGTTTCCAAAATATCTTATTCATGGTTGTCAAGACGACTAGTCGACAGACCCCATGGACGCCTGGGGCAGTCACTTGAGGCACCCGAAGCGTCGTCTGATAAACTCCTTGCGACAAAAATCTCCTCCAACATTAGATCTGTTTATGCTGCATTTCTCTTAATAAGGGGCCCTATAATTCTTATAAATTGCAAAATCTCCATTGTAGCGATGCACTTTAATAGTACCATTATTGGAGATAGTTCTAGGAATAATAAAGGGGGATTTCAAGTGTTGGAAATATTTAAAAAAAAAAAGAGTCTATGATGAATGTCGAAAGGGGGGAGAGGGACTTGAGGGATTAAAAATAGAAAAAATAACATTCTACAATGACAACCGAACAATAGAGAATGAGAGAGAGGGACGTGATGGGTAAAAACTATTATTTGCTGTTATAGCCATTGCCAACATTGGAATAAACAGGGAACATATTCAAATCCTCTATATATCCATGAATGCTTACTATTAAGATTGTACTGAGAAATTGTACTAGAGCTCTTTTGTTCTTTTTTTTGGTTGGTAATGAAAAGCAGAATGCACCAATAGGGAATCGAACCTGGGGTCTGTAAGCCTTTTGTTTCTTTCTTGGGTTGGATATAATAGAGTTTCCAAAATATCTTATTCATGGTTGTCAAGGCGAATAGGCGACTGACCCCATGGACGCCTGAGGCGTTCACTTGAGGCCCCCGAAGCGTTGCTTGATGAACTCATTGCAGCAGAAATCTCCTCCAATATTAGATCTGTATATGCTACATTTCCCTGAATAAGGGGCCCTTTAATTTGTATAAATTTCAAAATCTTCATTGTCAAGATGCACTTTAATAGAACCATTATGCGAGACAATTCTAGGAATAATAAAAGGGGATTACAAGTATTGGAATTAAAAAAAACAAAAAAATAGTCTACAATGATGTCGAAAGGGAGAGAGGGATTGTGAGCAGGGTTATCAAGTACGGGTACGGGTATAATACGACGATGATCCGTTTAAGAAGCACGGGTGTTATACGACAAAAACACAACAAAAGTACGGAAAATTAAACAAAATGAATAATAATTATGTATAAATAGGAATCATGATACTAACTAATAATAATAATAATCATTTAATACGACAAAAGTATGACAAAAAAATGTGTATTATACACATTTAATATGGAATTTGCGTATTAAACGTGCAGTATATGGCGATACATGTATAATATGTAATAAGGCAAACACACGCCATTGTAAACGGCGACACACTCTAAAAGTATTGTGTGGTGTATTTGGTAACTATGACTGTGAGGAATAAAAAATAATAATAACATTCTATTATGATAGCCAAACAAGGGAGGGAGGGGGGAGGGGGGGGGGGGAAGTGGGACCGAATAAAAAAGATATAAAAATAGCCTAACAATCAACTATGACTATCAAACAGGAGAGAGAAAGTAGAGAGGGAGAGAGGGGGAGAAAGGAAGAGGCCGTATCTCTTCTCCTTTCTTCCTTCTCGGTAATGCTTAAGAAAAGTATTAAAAGGGCATACAATAAGTAAAATATGTATAATTATGAGGCTACACTTATTTAAATTATAAAAGACCCCTTAAAGAGGAGTTTTTGGAGCTTTAGGGGCCTTAGAGGGATTTTGGTGCATTTAAAGGATTTTTTGTAATTATGCCACTTGGACCCAATTATGCAGCTGGTCGCCTAGGTAGCCGTCTTAGGCGACACCTTTAACACCATACAAAAAATAGAGGGGGACCATATGTTCCATCCACAAGGCACAAACATAGTAGAGAGAGAGAGTGACCAATTGGTCCATCCATTTAGCGAGAGAGAGCAGGTTAGTATGGGAAAAACATATTTGACATTGTACGGTCTCTTCTTTCTTTTTCTTATATTTGTCATGACTTAAAAAATCACTGAAACCGATATGTATCAATATCGGTTAGACCCGAAACTGTACCTATACAGTTTTTTTTGAAAAAAAAAAAGACTCGGCCGTTATCGCCCGAGTCCTACAATACGTAACGGTTTCAACCATAGGACTCGGCTTACTTTTTGAGATAAATGGGTTATTTAAACCCCCAAAAATACCTCAAAACACTCTAGTTCGTTTCTCTTCCTCTTTATCCATTTTAAGCCCTAAAATCTAAAATCCTTTCAATTTTTGGTGACTGGAAACTTAATTTAGCACTTAGCAGTGTATATTTCTACTTTTGACTCATCTACTGCCTTATATTTTATTATTTATACATTTTCAATTTGATATTGGTTTTTTTAGAATGTTGTTACCATAGTTGTCAAGGTAACTAAGTGACTTGAGGCGACAGACCCCTTGGAAGCCTGAGGCAGTAGCCTGGGCCATCGCCTGATGAACTTTTTGCTGCAGACATCCCCCCAATATGAGATCTATGTATGATGCATTTCCTTGAATAAGGTGCCCTGCAATTCATGTAAATTACAAAATCTCTATTGTTAAGATACACTTTCATGTAAATTGTAAAATACCCATCCACGACATTTATTTTATTTTTTATTTATTGTGATTTGTTGAAAAAAATTCTAAAATAAAAAACAGCCGATTATCAGTTTCGGTAGGGACCATTACGGTCCTCGAAATTGAGGTTTTTATCCTTGATATCTACAAACGTTTTTTTTGTTCATAAAAATCCTAATATATTATATGCTAAAAGCAACGAGAAACATATAAAATAACATGTTTTTTTATTAATCAAATTGCCATCTTCAAATAAAATGAATTTTTTATACTCTAAACAATAAAATATTAGATATAAGATTTTTAATAATGACCGCATACGCGGGTAATCATCTTGTTGGGAATAATGGAACTCGATGGAAAAGATAAACAAGCACACACCAAAAGGAAAACAAGATATGTACGTGGTTTGACAATAACCTGCTTACGTCCACAAGTCAAGATCGGATTACTTCTTACTTATTCAAAGAAACCTTGAGGAACCGGGACAATAGCACTCAACTCACCTCTCAATGAAACCCAAAGAATCTCTATCTATCATCCCTTAAACCTTTTCCAAGTCCTAGTATGCTTAAACCCTTTCTATTATCTCCCACTCTCAATACCTTCTATTGTTTTTTAAACTCTAGACCAATAACTACTTATTTATAGGCCTATACAAGAGTCTTAGACAAAAGAGGAACACTCTTCTCGAAATAAAATTTACCAAAGCAAATTCTGGACTCAAAATTGCGTTAAAATGCTCAAGCAGCCCGAGCGGAATGCTCCAAAGCCTTCTCCTGTTGTACCCGCGAAACCGCTCGGGCGGAGCCCTTCTCCTGTTGTACCCGCGAAACCGCTCGAGCGGCGCCCAGTTCTGCCCGAGCGGTGCCTCCAAGAAAAATATAATCGAGCCAATTTCTTCACAAATCTCCACCTTGACGAGAATTCCGTGACACCAATACAACCAAGAGAACTGATTTACTAATCACCAAGCAAACCTCCAAGATAGAACACCGCATCACCCTCATCTTCGGTTCTACCTTAAATCAGAATATCTCTCAAAGTTTTGTACCCTCATTTGTAATTACTGCAAACCTGTTTGTAAATACCGCAAAGAACCCTTTTGACCTTGCCTGCCTCTGCACTATTTGTGAAAGAGATTCATCAGCTACACACCCTCGAATCACCCTAGAAAGCCATCCACCGGTCGATCAAACACGGTCAAAACCCATGTGTAGCCTGACAACTATCTTCCCTTCTAGAAGAACCCCAGACGAGGACATAGACCCGTCCTCTCCGCTAAAGCCATCTCACCATCTTTTTCCTTTTGGAAACCTTCCGGAATACCCGTCCTCGTACCAACTACTAAAGAGACCCTAGGTGAGCTTTCTAGCCTTTGTATAACATTTGGTTTCCGATTTCCTACAGACCTTGTAGTAGTTCCACCTACAACTTTATTCTCATCCAGGAGATACAAATTTCTACACTTCTTCCCCTTCATCAAAACTAAGCATCCCTGGGAGTCTAATTGGCCAAGTGAAATTAGATTTATTCGCAACTTAGGGACATAGGCTGCCCCTTCCAAAATTTGAATTACTCTATCAAACGAAGCCCCCAAATTTAATAACTACTTTATTGGAAGAACTGTCCATACTATTGGAGACTGTGAGAACATCTCCAAAGTATTCCCCTCCATCCTTACACTCTTTCAGCATAATGAAGCCCCTTTTCCATCAAACTCCTCCACATAAAGTTTCCCAAACTAACCTGGTGGTCTAATACCAAGTTCTTGGAAATAATGGAACCTGGCGAAAAAGATAAACAAACACACATCAAAGGAAAAACAAGAGATATACGTGGTTCCACAATAACTTGCCTACGTCCACAGGGTCAAGATCCGATTACTTCTTACTTATTCAAAGAAACCTTGAGGAACCAGTACAATAGTGCTCAACTCACCTTCTCAATGAAACCCAAAAAAGAATCCTTATCTATCCTCCTTTAAACCTTTCCCAAGCCCTAGTATGCTTAAACCCTTTCTATTATCTCCCACTCGCAATACCTTGTATTGCTTTTTAAACTCTAGACCCATAACTACGTATTTATAGGTCTATACAAGAGTCTTAGACAAAATAGAAACACTCCTCTCGAAATAGGAGTTACCAAAGCGCAATTTCCGGACTCAAAATTGCGTTTGAAGGCTCGAGTGGCACCTATTGCCGCTCGAGTGGAATGCTCCAGAGCCTCCTCCTGTTGTAGCTGCAAAAACACTCAAACAATGCCCAAATCCGCCCGAGCGGTGCATCTAGGAAAAACAGAATCAAGCCAATTTCTTCACACGCCTGAGCCCAACAGAGAGCGCTTGGTTTCCTAGGTGATCTCGTGAGGCCTTTAACAACCATGATCTTCTTACAATGTTCATTTTTTGGTAAATTTCATCTCTTAAGATTTTTCAAATTTCCTTGAGTCGTGTCTCCAAGCCTGGAGTAATACTTTCTGAGGACCTATGTTGAGTGTCGAATTTAGGATTTGGGGTAATGGGAGAAAGGGGTGCCTCTTCATTGGTGACGAGTCATGATTGGACTTTATGCCATTCGCTTTGTGACTTTCTAAGAGGATTGTTAATGCTTAAATTTCTAGTAAGCACACATATGTTGCACCTCATGTTCGTCTTATAAGTCATAACAGAGGTATCACTTGAATATTACTTCTTACATTTCAGGTATTGTATGAAGTGGTACAGGATTGCATCACAACGAATTAATTCACATTGGTGGGATGCAGTTTTGGCACCATTGAAGGAATTGGAGTCGGGTGCAACTGGAGGTATTGTACATTTGGAAAAGCACCCAGAGAAATCTTTGGATGAAGTGGAGAAGGTAGAATCATTGAAAATGTCTGATTGTTCAACTCGAGAATGTCTTCCAGAACATGTCAGATTGTCTGGAGAAATGTCTAAGGAGCATGATATGAACATTGATGTGGAATCTTCCGCAAGGAATTCTAGGGTTGCTACTAGGAACTCTCTCGAGGATATGGAGTTGGAAACTAGGGCATTAACTGAGCCTCTTCCAACTAATCAACAGGTTTGATTAATTAGTATGTTGGAATAATTAATGTGAGGGGCTAGAGGATGGTTATTTTGTAAATTTTTTAATCAAGGTTGCTTGTTTCATTGCTTTGTTAAATTCAGGCCTACAAAAATCATCAACTATATGCTATTGAAAGATGGCTTACCAAGTATCAGATACTACATCCAAAGGGTCCTATACTTGGTTTCTGTTCTGGGCATCCAGTCTATCCTCGGACTTGTGTCCAAATGCTCCATACAAAACTACGATGGCTGAGGGAGGGGTTGCAAGTAAAAGAAAATGAGCATCCTGCAAAGGTCTGAGCTATGGAATTACACATTTTTGGAAATTCGTGCATTAATCTATCAATTATTTGTGCAATCTGCTTTAGGTCATCTGTATGAATTTTTGATGTTTTTCAGGTGGTGACACATTCTCGAAAGCCTAGCAAAGTACAAGTGTCTGAACCTGATCTTTATGATGAAGATGATGGCGAAGGAACTATTGAACTTTATGGGAAGTGGCAAATGGAACCATTGCGTCTTCCTCATGCTGTAAATGGGATTGTACCAAAGGTGAAATGCTACTTTGTGCTCATAGATGTGGTTGGCAATTTGAAGTCATCAGTTTGGAATCATATTTTTTTAATTTTAATTTAATTCGGTTATTTTTCTGTCTATGAAGTGATCTTTATTGTTCATGTTTTCTATACAATAGTAATTTTACATTTGTTATCTCTGTATTGTGGGACTGAATTGCACGTGTTTGTAGTTCCTATCGGACATGCAAGCAAATACAAGTGTTAAGTTGACAAAGCAGATTTAATATGCTGCTTAATATTTGTTTGAGGAGAGGATAGTTATTATCGAGCATATAGAAACTTATCAATACTGTATTTCTTTCACAAGAAACACTTGCTGCTTTATCTAGGATTGTTGAGAGTTGAGACTGGTGTTATGCTTCTTGGCTGCTTTCTTTTATGGTTGTAAGCTGGGGTTGGAAAGACACTAAGATATATGAATTATTTATGGGAAATTATATCCTCATTCAAGTGAATACCATACTTGACCTTATTTTGGTTCAAATCCCCTTTGTAAGAGATTTGGACCAACACCAGCTCAGTTATTTTCTCATGAGTAGGGAGACACTCACCCTATACACACGCACAAACAATCCCTTGTATGTACAACCTTCGATGTCTTCCTGAATTGTTTGACAACTATAGGGAATTGATGGGATTAAAATTAGTATTACATATCTAAAGAAGAAGCTAATTTATAAAATGATCCCTTAGATGGCCAGTTAGTGAAAAGTCTCTCCATCCAATATTCCTGATTATAACAATTTCACACCCATATTAATTGATAAAACAATACTGGGCCAAGGGATTTTGCCAGTGAAGCTATTGCAAGGAGCAAATCACGAGCAAATCTCAGTGGACAGCTTGTCTGAATCACTTTTGGCCTTTTTGTGATCGAGACAAAAGCAAAAGTTTGCTGGGGATAATGTGAAGAAAGCAGTTCTGAGTCTTGGATACATCTGGGCGCTTTCAATCTGGATGGAAATATCATATTTGCTCTTCATATAGGCTAAAATATCTTGACCTTGTGTTGAAATAAGGCCAACACCGCAAGAACCATCTTTTAAGTACTTAGGGCTTGTCGTTCAATACCTTTTTGTGGTAGTTTGGCTTTTATATCATCTGTTACACTAGACACTGCAATGGTATGACATATTTTTATGATGTGTTATGGCACTTGCTATATTTTTAATTTAACATTAAAAATGAAAAGATCCCCCTATTGGTTTAGGTGGATTTCACTTCTTTAATGAATTAAGTTTTGGATAATGAAAGTTGTTTTCTGGATTTGGCTTGTCTTCTAGAATGAGCGTGGTCAAGTGGATGTATGGTCCAAGAAGTGTCTCCCACCAGGAACTGTGCACCTGAGGTTATCAAGGGTGGTTCCTGTCGCGAAGAGGCTGGAAATTGATTTTGCCCCTGCTATGGTTGGGTTTGAGTTCCGGAACGGCCGCTGTCTTCCTGTCTTCGAAGGGATCGTGGTCTGCACCGAGTTCAAGGATTCTATATTGGAGGTAAAGACCTCTCAACTTTCTGGGTGAATGGGATTTCCTTAGAACCGTTAAATTTTCCACACATTTAATGAGAACATGTTGGTTTTGAGAGAGTTATTTGCTCACTAGGCATATGCAGAAGAACAAGAGAGACGAGAAGCAGAAGAAAAGAAACGCAATGAAACACAAGCTATTTCTAGGTGGTATCAGCTTCTTTCTTCCATCGTAACCCGGCAAAGGTTGAACAACTATTATGGGGATTGTTCGTCTTCACAGACCCCCAACCACATCCACCAAAAAGATAATCTATGTGGAGAGCAGATTGTTAATAGTGGAGATGGCATGCAGTCTATTGCATGCCAGCAAGAATATGTGCGGGATGCAAAGTTGGATGCTGCATCAACTGTACTCTCTGCGGAACATGAACACATTTTTCCATTAGAGGATCAGAGTTTTGATGAAGAGAGCTCAGTTACGACGAAGCGATGCCCTTGTGGATTTTCAGTCGAAGTGGAGGAGTTTTAGCACTGTATATCAAATTTAACCCTTTTGTGACTCAAACAGGACAGTGCTCCCATGTTGCAACCTGAGGTTGTGTTTTATCTCGGAGCTTACTTTCTGAACAAAGATTAAGCTCTTATGTGATTGTAAAAAGAGAAATAGCAAGCTTTTTTTTTTTTTTTTTTAATATATATATATAGCTTTTTGATGTTGTCTTGATAAATATAAGTTTGGGTCAGGGCGACGAAAGTGACATGATGTAATAGCCCTATGCTGGTTAATATAAAATTGAGGAATTTTCCTTTTTTCTGTTGTATCTCATTTCTTTGTATTGACAGAAAAGTTGGCATTGAACTCAAAATCAGTTATGGCACCTCAGTTGAGCTTCAGGCTGGGCCGGTGGAAAGCCTTGGTAAGAACCCTCATATATCTTACTCGCAATAAAGGAAATTACTATGTATTATTGCTATTAACAGGACAAATACGATTGTTTTAAACAATTGAAACTCATTGATTTTTCATCAAATCAAGAAATCTTTCTTGATTGTTCATGTTGGAGCAATTCACCCAGCGCTGTGGAAGAATATTCATTTAAATCCTATCCAATCAGTTCTAGTCAAATCAAATTAATGAGTACAATTCCTTGGTAGGTACGTCTAATCTGTATTTATAGAAAGAAAATGGTTAATCAGAGCATCCATAAATTGAGAATTTATGAACTCAAATCATCCAAACACCAAAATTCTTATTCCTAATTCCTTCCGTCACAATGAACTTGCAAGGTTTATTATATTATATAATGAGCAAGTCCACTTTTCAGCTGTTTTTATTAATTTAAAACCAGAAAGACAAAACAAAAATGGTGGGACCCTCATAAAAGTGTCACACTAGTTTGCTTTCTTGTACAAAAGTAGGGAGAGTGGAATATGGACATAGCATTGCTCTTATACAATAGATATGAGCATAACTTCATCATCATTATCCTGATGGCCCTAACCCCAATGCTATAGCTATCACTTCATCGTTTCAATGTTATAACTATCCCATCCATAATGACAAAGTTGGGGTTCGGGTAAATTCAGCAAAGGTCTAAGTTCAAAACAATTTGAAAAAGATTCCAAACAATTCAATATATATATATATATCTAATAATTTAATTAAATAATATATAAAATAAGCAATTTATTTTGACAAAATAAACAAATTATTGCAAAATTCACAAATAAATAACTCACAAATATTTCAAAATTTAAAAAACTTTGATACTATAATCATGCCTAATAATTGATCTCAAAATTAAGGATTTAAATTTCATTGAAATTTCACAAAATCTCAATTTTGTCTACTCCAATGACATTGATACATAGTAAATTTTAGAAAACAAATTTTGGCCAAAATTTTATATCAAATGTGAGATTTCAAAATTTTCATAATTTCAGTAATATTTCAAATATTTATTTTTAAATAAAATTTTTTATTATAGTTTTAAAATATTTTGATACTTTCATTAAAAATTTGTGAAATTTTGAAACTTTATATATTAATTTTAAAAATAAAATATTAATATTTCTGATTTCAAAATTTTACCTAATTTTTTGGGATTTTTTGGGATTTCGGTACAAGTTGACTGACTGATATCTCCACAAATTTCAAATTTTCAAACCTTGTTCAGAATCAAACAGGTCTCGGTACTCAAAACCCTAGGGTCAGTTTGAATAATCCAATGATTCAAATTGGAATAGTGAGATCCCTCCATTTTCAAACCTCATAAATGAGGTTCCCGCCAAATTATCAATCCCCCAAATTTAAACCCAAAATCCCACCTTTTCTTAACCCAAACAGGAATCAGATACATAACCAAACAAAGATCTGCCATAAATCCTATGCACAGCTGCTTCACCCCATTTTTTTTTTTTGGAATACTTGAATCAGTTGAGGAACTACAACAGAGTCAAATAAAAGCATTAAAAGAGAAATCCTATATCAGAATTAGTCATTTTCTTTCACTAGAGATAAAGAAGGAAGAAAGCTTCAACAGCTTCTCCACACTATTATACATGAAAATTACAGTCACACTCCAATTTTCTCACTAAAAAAAAAGTCTCATCATCAATCTCAATCAGATCCCATATCTGCAAATGAGTTCTTCACCTTAGGTGGCCTTCCTCTTGGCCTTGGCGACCCACTGGTTGTGGCTACAGCTTCCACGGCGGCTCGAGCCTTCTTCGGTGGACGCCCACGACCACGAGGCTTCCAGCTCCCCGAAGAAGCCACGGCTAAAGGGTCCTTCGGCTTGGCTGGCCGGCCTCTTGGTCTCGCCGGTCCGGGAACTGTTCCCGGCGCCTCTGGAAGCTTCGGCTTTGGCGGACGACCACGACCTCGCTTTGGTGGAGCTTCTGGGTTAGGTCGCATGTAGTTGTTGTTAACCATGGTCAGATCTCCACTCTCCTTCATCGTGTTTAGGTGATTTGAAAGCAGTGTTGAGTGATCCGCCGGGAGATTTTCGTATGAGGATTCGATGTAGCTTGATATCGCCGATTTGTCGGAGCCGTTACTGTCGTTCGAAGCTGCAATCGCTGCAAATATCATCTGAAACAGCAAAAGAAAGCAAAATCAAAGAACCCCAGATGAGATTGAGATAGATTTGAATTAATTTGAAAGTTAAAATGTGAGATTTTGGGTTTTTTGAGGGATCCTTTAGAAACCCATTTACCTCGGAGTACGGAGGGAGCGATGGAGGCTTAGTGACCTCTTCAGTGGCCATGATTGTTACAGAGAAGACTCAAAAAAACAGATAAGAAACTGGAAAGAAACAGTGAATGATAACTGTTTTGGAGGAGATGAGGAAAGCTATGAGGGGGATTTAAAAAGGGGTTTTGGGGATCGATTCTAGTAAAAGAGGAACTGGGTTTTTGGGAAGATCTACGGCTGGGGATTATCAGTTGAGTGACAATCGGAGCGTTGGCATTGAAATATAAGGGTCACACAGATTGCTGGCGTGGATGGGGGACCTCAATGGGCTTTTTAATATATTTTATTTTATTTTTTATTTGGTGTTAGCCAGCAAGGGCTTTTTGATTTTTCATTTACTAGCAAGTTCTTATGCCTTACTGTCAACTTTTTTTCTCCATTTTAAATTATTTATGTTTAAGCCTATGAATGAATTCTTATATATACGTGGGGCTACTTTTGATTGACTCAATAACACATGGCAATTATTAAGGCAAGATAAATTGCTCAACAATCCCTTTGAAAGAATCATATTCCGTTAGATTCTCTCTTTTAACTTTATCTCTTAAAGCATTGTTGTATTGTTTAATAAATTACTTCAAACTTGTTTTGGAATACACATAATTATCAAAAAAATAAATTCATACTTTCACTATGTTGTATAGTTGACATTCCTGCCCAAAAAAAGTCTTTCATATAAATCGGAACCCAACGATGCCGCTCATCATACAACCCTCTTAACCAATCATTTTTATGAAGATCATATTTTTCAATCATCCCTCTCCACCCTTTTTCAAACTCATCTTTGAACAAAGAATCATATACAATATTTTTCAAAACTGTTTTAATGGTTTTATACTCAGTATATCCTTTAAATTTTTCGAGAATTTTTTTCATTATATGCCACAAGCACCACCGATCTCAATGGCTTTTTTGGCATTGAAATATAAGGGTCACACAGATTGCTGGCATGGATTGGGGGGACCTCAATGGGCTTTTTAATATATTTTATTTTTATTTTTATTTGGTGCAAGCCAGCAAGGACTTTTTGATTTTTCATTGCTCAAGTTACCAAAATTTTTTTTGGTAAACTCAATAACACCACAAGATGAATTCTGAAGGCAAAGAAGGGAAACACACACGCTCACACCCCACATGCAAACACACACACACACGACACACATGCAGATTGACCACACACGTAACCTTATAAGCTTCACCCAAGAGCTTCCCAAAACGGGTACCAACCGTTTGGGACTCAAGTTACCAAATTATTCCTCTTTTTCTAGCAAGTTCCTATGCCCTACTGTCAACTTTTTTCTCCATTTTAAATTATTTATGTCTAAGCATATGAAGGAGTTCATATATATACCTAAGGTTGTTTTTGGTTGACTCAATAACACATGGTGATTACTAGTAATTTTCTTCTACGTGTTGGTAATGAAAAAGAGTCTACAATACCTGAGAATATAATTCACCTTTCAAATGAGATAATTATTGAATATGAGTTTGATGATAATTCTGAATATGCATAGATAGATACAATATTTTTTTCAATACAACAACATTCTCATTTGACTGAATACATGACACAAAGAGCTATCTTATCCACAAAAAAATTATTTTGTTGATAAATTATATGAGCAATTGATCGAACGATTTGTAGGTGATACTATGACGTAATACAACTTTGATTCAACTATTGATGAAGCACAAACTTCTTATCCAAAAGAGTTTTTAAACTGTTTATCACAAAATGAACTACCACCACACAAGTTGATTCTTAAAATCAATTGTCGAATAATGTTGTTACACAATTTATATCATTCACAAGGATTGTGTAATGACACAAGATTGGTTTGCCAAGTATTTGTAAAATATAATTCAAGCAAAAATTGCTATGAGACAACATGCCAAAAAATAAGTATTTCTCCCAATGATACCACTTTGTCCAATAGAAAATGAAGAATATCCATTTCATTTAAAAAGAAAATAATTTCCTATACATTTGAGATTTGCAATGACAATAAATAAAGTACAAGAACAAACTATCCCCCATGTGGGCGTTTATCTTCAGTGACATGTTTTCTTACATGGACAATTATATGTAACATCATCCAGAGGAGTATCAATGACTACAACTAAAGTTTTAGTCAAACATGACTAATACAATAACAAAAGTGGATCTTATAGTTTCCTATACGTTTGAGTTTTGCAATGACAATAAATAAAGTACAAGGACAAACTATCCCCCATGTGGGTGTTTATATTCATCGATATGTTTTCTCACGTGGACATGTAACATTATCCAAAGGAGTTTCAATAGCTACAACTAAAGTTTTTGTCAAACATGACCAAACAATAACAAAAGTGGATCTTACACGAAAAATGTGGTTTATAAAGAAGTTCACATTGCGAACTGGTATTTTATTATACTTTGTATAATATTAATTGAGTCAATATATTTTTATGAATAGTATAATAACTATATTAATAACATTTAACCTGTATTTTGTAGATACAATGCCTCAGCTAAATATTCATAATGATTTTGACATGATCGATTTACTTGATGCATTGTAAATAAATTGGATGCTTAAAGTGGTAGTGCTTCGTAAAGGACTAATAGAAGAGTATAACAATCAAAAATGATCTGAATATATCTTAAAATTAATATTAATGGACAACGAGGTTAGTAAAATATTAATATTTTATTTATTTTTTGAATTTAGTTTTTAAGTAATTATTTATTTTTGTATAGGGATAAAAATTTAACTCATATTCTTTAATGAATGTGAAAAGATTTAAAGACTTGTTGCAGCTTAATAAGACTTATGTTATTTCAAGTATGATGGTAAGTCATGTAAATTCTCAATTCGTAAATGTCCATAAAGATTACGAGTTAAAATTTACAAAATCAACCATCATACAAAAGGAAAAAGTCGATATTGTCAATGTAGATAAGATCAAGTACAATTTCATTCTGTTCAAAGATATTCTTAAAAATTCAAGTACAGAGAAAAGCATAGGTATATCTTTATCACAACTAAATATTGGTTTACATTTTATTGTTTACTCTTATACGAAATTGAATTTAGATTTTTTTCTACAAATGTATTGGAAATGGTAATTGTAATAAAATCTTCTTTATCAATTGTGAAACAAAATAAGAAAGAAGTATTACTGATGCGAAAACTTACCAAGGTTAGTATAATTTTGATTTTAAAAATATGATATTTAAATTACGTGCTCTATTACTTATAAACCGTGACCAATACTGTTTTATAATCATAGTTAAAACCATGATCGTGAGGTTTTTTTAATTCATCTTTTACAATAACTATAATTACATGAATACATGAGTTCTTATGTGTTGCTTCAAGCAAAATAGATATCTTATTTTCATATTTATTCATCTTCTTCCTCATTGTCAAAATGTAATATTTGCATGCTTCTCTGTAAATATTTCATTCTTTATCATGCTTTGAAGTTCAGGATGCAGCAGAAGAATCATTCTTCCTTGGTGAGAAGCGACAATAACTATAGAAGACATGCTGATTCTTGAGAGATTTTCTGTTTTAGGAGCAAAATCAAAGACCAAATGAAAATAGAAGAAAATGAAAATGTTATGATTCTAGTAAAAGATGCACACATCTCATTCTTGTGTTTCTTCTTCTTCTCCATCATCTAAACACAAAAAGTAGTTCTAAATGGTAGTGATCAGGAGGAGGTCCGAACCAACATGCTGAAAATAAATTTTATTCTCTTGTGGAAGTTTTTGCTACAAAACCCACTTTTCTTTCTTCTAAAAAGTTTACTTCCACTCTATAATAAGGATCTCTTCGCTTAAACTTCCGCAATAGAAAAAAAAGCTTATTTAGCATCGACATTTATAAAACGCAAAAGAAAATTATAGAAGATAAAATGATAAAAATACTACAGGAATTGCTTGTTAGTAACTTTATAAGAATTAGAAGTATATAAAGAGAGTAAAAATAATTACGCTTATAGAATAACGATGATCGAAAATCAAATACATTATAATTAAATGTCAATATAAGATTACGACAATAATTATAACAGTGGTATATAGAAGTTATGGAAAAATATTTATAATTATGGTGGCTTAATAACCGTGATTTAATAAATATTTATACTCATGGTTATTTAATAACTGTGATTTAATAGTTATTGTAATCATGTTTGCTATTATAACCGTGATCTAAAATTTCCTCAAACATTTTACGCTATTTCAAGTGCAATTTATAATTGATTGCATCACGGTTTTAGCATAAACAGTGATTGTACTTGAAAATGCTACCGTGACTAATAAGCAGTTTTGTAGTTCTGAACACATTTTCCTTATTTCAATCTTCCACTATTTCATCCTCCTCCTTGAGAATTGGGATTGACTTACCGGCAAAGGTCTTTGTAGTCATACAAGAGACATCCTACTTGCTACTTCAACTTTAGCATCACATATTCATATCAGATTCAAAGATGTCCCTTTAAGAGGTTCTAATATCTAAAGTAATATTAAATAATACTAAAAAAAATTAGTTAAAGAGGGAGAAAAACCATTCAGATTCAAACTTAGTGTGACATTGTGCACTCTAAACTCATGACGTTAATAACTAATTCACCTAGACCACCAACTCAACTAGGTACCATTTGTTACAAAGATATAAATTGAGAAGCTGTGCTCTTATGAAAAGATACTAAAACAAGCGGTCTAGTCATTATTGTAAAAATTGAGTTGAGTATGGGCTGGCTTGAACCCAAACCAAACTTTTAATATCGTAAATGGGTCGGGTTTGGGCTTCATGTATTGGAATAAGTTTGGGTTTGGGTTGGGTTAGGCATGGTTATAAATAAGACGGGTTGAGCCTAAAATGGCTTTAGTCAAGCCCAACCTGCCCATTGTACCTCTAGGCATCATGAAAGTGTTTGATGGAGTTCCTCATAACTCTTACTCTTGAAAAGCACAAATAAATATTTTTAGAAAATATTTCTCAAAAATTTCTTGTTTTGATTCTTTTGTTGAGACTTACAAATCATGGATCTTTGCAAGTCTCGAGACTTTAAGTGTCGATTGAGTTTGGCAAGTCTTGTCATTTAACAATATTTTTAGGATGCTGCTACGAGCCCACCAATATTTACTGACTAGATACCATTTGAAAAAATACAACATAATTTTTTAATATATATCTTGTATGTGTGCATTCATATCCCAAAATTCCTGAACCCTCTTTTTAAAATGTCTTCTCTTTATAAGAATAAACCAGTGAAGTAGTATCCAACAAAAAAACCCCACGAAGCTCCTCTTACCTTACCTTCAAAGAGGCAACAAGTTATAATAAACATAAAGTACATAAAAATTTATGATTCTATTATTTATTTCACTATTCTCTTTTCGACACCAAAGACTACATTTGACTTGATTGTCTTAACTTCTCCAGAAGTAGGTTTGATGTTTCTGAACGCTTGGAAGTAAGCCTTACAACTTGCTTGCATGATCTATATAGTATTGTTGTGTTTGTAATACTTATATTTAGTATAGATGCTCAAATTTCTCTGATTGAATTCTTTCTTAAGTTAAATATTTTTGTTGTGCTTGCAATTCACTTCATTGATACTCAAATTCTAATAAGGAGATTGAAGGATCTTTCTGGCATGAAAGAATAATGTATTATCATGTTTTATGGTTTTAAGTTCAGAATGATGTATAATTATAAAAATAATTATAGGTGTCTTTTTAATCTTCTTGTGCTCGTAGAATTTGTTACATTTTAATAGTGTACAATTAGTAAGTGATATATTTGGTGTCTAATTAGTAAATATTGGCGTGCTCGTAGTAGCACCCTATTTTTATTCTTTTGAATTGATGAAAGACTCGGAGAAAACAAAATTCATATCATCAAGAGATTTTAAATCCCTTAATTTTTTTTTGAGACTTAAAAATCTCTCATTTTGTGGCGCTTTTGAAGTTTGTGGGAATCAAAATCTCAAGATATAAGTAGCAAGAAAACAACATAGAAATTGATATATAATTCCCATAAAATTATGAATTCTCACTTCCAATTCCTGCGAAAACAACATAGTCAAAGCGAAACATGTGGAAGAAGAAGCTTTTTTCTTTCTTTCTTTGCTCTTTCTTTCTTTTCTTGTGGGCAACAAACTACCACCAAGTCTTGGGCATCTAGAACCATGGTCAAGAATTGCCTTATTGGCATAGGAGCCATCATATTTTCGAGGTTTTGACATTCATTAAGAAGCATAATGCATGGTGCAAGTAAAATAATTGGAGTTCAACACCAATAAGAAAACAATTACATAGGTACTTAGGTCATAAAGTTTTGAAACGATTACATAGGTACTCACGTCATAAATATTTATTAGAGTTTTAACTATAAACAAGAGCTCTGGTTCAAGAGAAACTCGTGCTCCGCAAAATATCCCTTCGTATTGGTATTTTGAAAATTAAAGAAAAATAATTAAATGATGGAAATAAAATTCCTTTATATTTATAATTTGTAAATTCCTTTCTTTTATATTTATAATTTCCAAATTTGCCTTGTAGTAAGACATATTTTGGGGAGCTCCGGTTATCTCTTGAACCATATCTCTTGTTTGTAGTTAAACTCTATTTATTATTTCAGTATAAATACAAAGAGGAGCTATGCTTCAAGGTATTGAAGTGGAGCTCCAATTTTCAATGTATTGCGGTGAAAATCTTGTAATTAAATATGGAGAAAAAATATTTTGTAAAGTTTCTCTAGATCTCTCCATAATTATAAAAGTGCCTAAAAAGGGAGCCATGAAATCAGTGTTTAAAGCCGACGAGTTGACCTAGATCGGTTGGATTTCGAGTCAACTTGGCGATAGTATCATTACTCGGTCTAAAACTTGTCTGGCTCGGCCGAGTTAACTCGACTCGATCGAGGCGAGTAGATCAGACTGAACATTGAAAGGCTATAAAAAAAATTACAACCCTAAAAAACTAAAGATGATGAGAGTAAGAAATTGCTAAACTCTTTTTCCTTTTTACTTTACCAGCTCTTTAATCTGCTCTAGCATGTTCGAAGAAGAAGAAGAAAAAGAGGGAGGAGTAAGAAGTAGAAGGCGAGATAAGGGCGTGATAAGTGCTCACCAGTGAGATTTGGTACTGGACTTGATCTCTGTTGCTATATTCCGACAAGATAAGATTCTCTTTGTTTCTCTCTCCGTAAGAACTCTGAGTCTATTTTTTTGTTCTTTCTCTTTCATAGGAAATTATATGTAAATGTAAATGTAAGGATTCTTGTAATTTGAATATATAATAATAAAAAAAATGATCTGCTATGATAAGTGATAGGACAACATAAAGCTTTCATCTCTGTAAAGCAAAGAAAAGGTAAGCATTTTGACATTTTAAATATGACAAAATTATTTTTAAAATAAAATAAAATATTCGTTGTGATTGGACAGTACCGTGAACCATTATTTATTAGTGTTAGTACTTTGAAATCTAAATGAGACAGTTTATTTTCTTAAAAACAATACTTTTTTAAAATTAAAAATTAGTAGTGTATTATGCCAGCCAAGGTAATAAATAAAACAAAACTATTCTTTGAAATCTTTTATCTAGTTCGTCAAACCAAATAAATAAAATGTTCTATCTAGTTTTATCTCACACAAGTTAGAATGAAAAAAAAAATATATTTTTGAGGTTAGAGCAAGTAGGAATCTCTGAAATTTTGATATATACTAGGCAGTCGTATCTCATTGCTTTTAAGCTGGTTATATCAATTAAAATACAATTTACGTCAATTAATAGTTTTCTTTTAAATTTCAGTTTTTGTGTGTTATGGATTCATCGGAAAGATGTGAAAATGAGCCAAAAAATATGCCTGATACATCAAGTCAATTGGTGATTGAAACATCTCACTTGATAGATGTCGGTTTGACTCATTGCACGACTATCTCAGCAGATAAGAAACATGTTTGTTGCAACTATTGTGGGAAAACAATGTGGGGAGATTCACAGGTTAAAACAACACATTGCAAGGATGCCTGGAGATGTTGCAAGATGTCCTAAAACTGATCAAAGTGTGGCTAAAGAGATAATGGAAATGCTTACCTAGAAAAAGGTTGTGAAAACTTCTAAGGTAAACAAAAACTGATGTTGGGGAGAATTTGGGGAGAAAATTTCTGGTAATGATGATGAAGTGGAACAACTATCAAGAATTAAAAGGGAAAAGAGACCTTCAAAGATTCAAATACGTACAGTCCAATTAAAGTTACCAATTGCTATGGATAAGAATGCACGAAAGAGGGTTGTAGTTGTTGTTGGGAGATGGTGTTATCATGC
Organism: Tetracentron sinense; assembly: GCA_015143295.1. Classification (NCBI taxonomy): domain Eukaryota; kingdom Viridiplantae; phylum Streptophyta; class Magnoliopsida; order Trochodendrales; family Trochodendraceae; genus Tetracentron; species Tetracentron sinense. Next base: position 13,779,234 of record CM026573.1, read on the forward strand.
TGCAATATCATTTAATGTAGTTGATTATGTCTATTTTCCTAAATTTATTGAAGCAATTGGGAACTATGGTCCGGGATTAAAAGCACTGACTCCTTATGAACTGTCAGGTTCGACGTTAGATGGGGAGGTTCAGAATTTGAAATTGTATTTCAAAGAATCAAGGTATTCTTGGGCTGAAACAAGTTGTTCCATATTGTCAGATGGGTGGACAGACCAACATAGAAGATCTATCATAAACTTTTTTGTCTCATGTCTCAGGGAACAATGTTTATCAAATCGGTGGATTCCTCAAATATTGTGAAGAATGTAACAAATCTTTTCTATCTCATTGATGATATTGTAGAAGAAGTTGGAGAAAGGAATATTATTCAAGTGATAATTGACAATGCATCAAATTATGTGGCTGCAAGTAAAATATTGATGACAAAAGAAAACATCTCTTCTGGACTTCATGTGTTGCCCATGATGGTCTTATTTTAAAGAAGATTGAAAAACTAAAGAGTGTAAATGATTTGATTGAGATGACTAAGAAAGCGGCCAAATTTATATATAATCTTGCTCAAGTGTTAAGTCTGATCAGAACACATACAAATGGAAGAGAAATTTTGAGACCAGGAGCAACACGATTTGCTACAAATTTTATCCTCACAAGAAGTCTTCTAGAACTAGTAAATAGTTATTTACTTTTTTAAAAAATCAAATTATTTTCTTTTTTTTTCTTTGAATTTAATAGACTAGTCCTAAAAATTATTATTTTTTAACACAAAGAGCTGGATTGAAAGCTATGATGTTATTTGAAGATTGGGTGAAGTCAAGATTTGCAAGTTTGGCTGAGGAGAACGAAATAGAAAAAAATTGTTGAATCATGACTTTTAGGAAGGTTTGAGAAGCGTCAAAGAGCAGTCACCCCACTTGTTACGTTATTGCGCCAAGTCAATGCTGATAAAGAACCAACCATGGGTTTGATGTATCAAGCCATTGAAAAAACAAAAATAAAAATTGTTGCAGTCAATGACAACGATAAGAAGAAGTACGGTAAATTTAGGAAAATAATTGATGAGAGACGGAATTCCACTTTTCACTCTCCACTCTATGTAACGGGATACTTCTTTAATCCAATTATTCATTACAGCCCTAAATTTTCACAAGATGGAAAAGTTCGGTATGGATTACATGGGTGCTTATGTCTATGGAGGACGATGTGGAAAAATAAATTGAGGCTATTAAAAAGGTACGCTATTTGAAGTTATAACATTCAAACTTTAAATATAAAATTATCGATAACTAATTTTTATTTTATCATATTTTCCAGTTCTCTTTATATCAAAAGGCTGAAGGAGATTTTGGGACGAACATGACAATATGAACTCGAACTAAACTTACTCCAGGTAAATGAGTTTTGTTTAAAATATTGGTAAATTTTAGTTTTATAATAATCTTCTTTTTTATATTACAAATTATAATTATAAAAAATTATTTACAGTTTCTTGGTGGGAAAATTATGGTTGGGGAACTCCCACTCTCAAACGGATCACCATTCGCATTTTAAGCCAAACCTGTTCCTCAACTCGATGCATACCAAGAAGAGGAATCGATTGAAGCAAGAGAAGTTAGATAAGTTGGTGTTCGTCCATTACAACTTGAGGCTTAGGGAGTGATAGCTCAGGAGACACGCTTCAAATTACGATCCAGTCGTATTAGACAACATCTTGCTAGAGGGTTGTGAAGATGAGTGGGTTGCTTGTGAACCTAATGATGATGACACACAAGCAAAAACACCAATTCTTGTTTATAGTAGATTTGGAATAGACAATTGGTTGTTGGAAGCTGGCACATGAGAGTATGAGATTGGAATTGAGACTTTGCCACCAAACTCTTATTCTGATATCGATATTGATATAAATAATTAAACGTTTGAACTTGTAATAATTAGTTTGTTAATTGGTGGTTACGTTTTAAGCCATCAATAGATGATAACCTCTTTAGTTTATTTTTGTTAATTATTTGATTGGTCGTTGATGAATGATATTATGGAATATGAATATAATTGATGAATTATTTGTTAATTAAACATTTATAATATGTAAAAAATAGTAATATGATAAAATAGCAATTAATAACTCATGATTTTAATTTTAAAATATTTTTTCTAATGTATTTTATAATATTTTGTAATATTATTTATATATAATATTATATTTAATGTAGTTTTATAATTAGTTTTTAATTTATATTATTTATATATAAATATTAAAAATATATTATATTTTTCAAGTCTTAAGTTTCGATTTTACAGAGTTTTGGTTGAGTTTTCGAGTTGACTCGACTTAACAAGGTTTCGAGTTGATCCGAGTTTTCATGTTTTAAAACACCTCCAACTGAAAATTAGTATCTTATTATTCCTCGAATGTCAGAACTCTAAAATACGACGATCCAATGTTACTAACACACTAACACATTTTATACAGGTTTTGCTCATAAGCACCATTCCTTAGGAGCCGTGAAATTAAGTTGGACATGAAAAAAGCCTATAATATATTGGCAACCATATATTAGAATGGCCAATTTATTCATATTTTCAGGTTTACAAAATCCAAACTCACCTGCCTTGAAAGGACACACCACCACCTCACTTCATAATCATCAATCCATCATAATAGCAGTAGCCTCCCCTATTATCAAAGAATAAAACTCCAACTACACCATGACTTTCACTTAATTCAACCCCAACTCAAATTTACATGTAGAATAAGAAATAGCAATACACCCAACTATACATAAAGAATCAGCAAAACCTCCTACAAGGGATATAGTCTAGCTTTGCGTGGGACTTTTCCCACGAGAATTTAAGCTTAAGCTTGTAGGAGTTGATGTGGTGGAAGTGGCACTGCTGGTGTTGGAGGTTGAAGCAATGGTATGGGAGGAGGATGCGCCAGAATTAGTGGCGGTTGTGGCAGAGACAGAGACGGAGGGCTTCCGAGATCTCCGATATCTAGAACCCGGATAGCCAGGTCTAGTTGGCTCTTCGAGGTTACCAGTGTTCTTCGATAGCATCAGCACCACACGATGCATGTCGGGCCGTAGCGTTGAATCAGCTTGAGTGCACAGTAACGCAATCTGTATGCACTTTGCAACTTGCTCGGCCGCCACGGACACTAATGTCGGGTCCATAATCTCCAAGCTGCTGCCTTTCTTGTATAGCTTCCATGCCTGCAACAACAATAAATCATAGCGAGGTTCAGTTTCATCTGAGTCCCCTAACGATAGTGGCAGAAGACAGTACCAGTATTTTAGACACATTAGTATTCCAAATCCAATCTAATGTACACCATATATGGTGCACTCCCGGCATCTCAATGTTCAAATGTGAATGGTGGCTAGGGCATCTGTGTTAATACACAATAGGTGGCCTGTAATATAGCAAAATGCTAGTGAGACCAAGCTTGTGTGCGTGGTGGAAATTCCTTTTATAAGGAACTAGTGGATAGCACGTGTGATGCACGTGAGATAGAGGAGAAGGGGAGAGAGACTGATATGAGGGACCCTAATGAGGGCATTTTGAAAAACAAAATTAAAGAATATTTTGAATATAGAAACTTGAGGGACATTGTGAATTAAAAAAATTGTGAGAGACACATTAGGTATAGAAATATGATGTAGGGATATTTTGAAAACCAAAAGGATTCAAGGGCATTTAGGGTATAGTAAAAAAAGGGGGCGGGCGGGGCCTTGGCCAGACGTTCTTCTTTCAGAGAGTGTTTTATCAAGAGAGCAAGGAGTCCAGTCGCCATGTGTCTCTTTCATCACTCTTTAACTGTGGTTTAAGATTCACCCACCCCTATGGTGGTTTAAGATTCACCCACTCTTAGGGTTCATCCAATTATCCTCGATATTTAAAAAAATATGAAAAAAAAATTTAACCCTAGGAGGTAATGAATTTTAACCAGGGTCTGAAAAAAATTAATATTTTTTTCTAAAAACCAATGATAATTGTGTAAACCCTAGGGGTGGTTGAATCTTAACCACAGTGGAGTCCAATTATGTCCTTGAGGTTGCTATGTGTCTCTTTTGACACCCCTTAACTGTGGTTAAGATTCACCTACCCCTAGACTATCATTGGTTTTTAGAAAAAAATATTAATATTTTTAAACCCTAGTTAAAATTTCAAATAAGGGATAGTATGAGAATTAAGCAAAATGAGTAGCGTAGTACGAATGTGGTAAGGGTAGTGAAATTTTAAAAAAATCAACCAACATTTTTAAGGGGACATTCTCATTGTATTAGTAATAGAAATAGTACATGAATCTTAGCCACAATTAATAGGAATTAAAAGTGACCCGTGAACCGTGTTGATTGGGGTGCGATTGAATTTGGGGAGAGTTCAATACTTCAATCCTAATTTTTTTTATTGATAAATACATTTCTATTATATTGGGACTCTAAAGAAATATAAGGATAACAGGAATCTATGGGACCCACAAACCATTAGATTAATGTTTTTAAAAATAATTTTAAAAAATTAAGGTTACATTGGTAAACTTTAAGGATTAATAAATTTTAACCATGGTTAATAAGGATTAAAAATGACACTTGCAGACTTGTGGGTGCAATTGAAATCAGAATAATTTCTTATTCTAAATATTAAGGTTAAATTGTTAAACTTCAAGGAATAGTAAATTTTAACCATGGTTAATAAGGATTAAAATGACATTTGTTGATTTGAGGATATGATTGAACTCAGGAAGACCTGAGTTCAATCGCAATTGGCTGTACTGCTAAAGGGGGAGAGAGGGGTGAAAAAAGGACAGAGTGAGAGGGACGTGAGGAGAGAGAGGAGAACGGTTGAGTGTGCAAGTTTTTGGACTTGTGAGAGAGGTATGAAAAATGACTAAATCATCCTTAAAATATTTCAACCTCTTACAAACCACATCTTTTCTTCTATTCATTAGATTAAGGGATATTTTAGGTATTTAAAATATTTCAATCCACGTTTTGAACGGGGCCATCGCATTATAATAGTAGAGGTATTGACCAATATAAGGCCTCATACTTTAATTCCTTGAGGGAGTCAAATCCTCTGCTATTTGACAAATCCGGTTCTCACCCCTAGAGGCCGCCATGCTTCTCCTTTGACACCCCTTAACGGTAACGGTGGGTAAGATTCACCCACCCATCCTTGTTTTTTTTAAAAATATTAATTCTTTTTTTAAAATTAAAAAACCATTTTTAGTATTAAAAACAGTTTTTTAATTTTTTTAAAAAAGAATTAATATTTTAAAAAAAAAAACAAGGATGGGTGGGTGAACCTTACCCACGGTTAAGGGGTGTCAAAAGAGACACATGGTGACATCTAGGGGTGATAACCGGATTTTTCAAATCCGGTGATAACCGTAGATGATTTGGATCCTTCCTGGAGTTATTTGTGGCAGTCACTTCCCTTGAGAAAAATATATTTTGATGATATATATGTTATAAAAAATAAAGCAAAATTTTTTAATTTGGAGAAAACATTTTTTATGATTTGCAGAATAGACACTACAAGAAAAAGGTTAGTGATGGAAATAAACCGTCGCTAAAAAAAGGATACTCGTCAGTAAAACTAATAGCGACGGCAATACGTGTCGTCGCAATTCTGAATTAAAAATAGTGTCACTAAAGATTTTTGTGACAAAAAATTGTTTCCGTCACTACATTAGAGACGGATAAAGTACCATTTCGTCCCCAAAAGTTCCTCCAGACCACGACTATTCACAGATCATTAGTGAAGGACACCACATTTTAATTTGCTGCAGAGATTTTCATTCAGTGATGGATAAATTATATAGCTAAATATTGTTTTTACTGACGGAAAGTCATGGAGCATAACTGTGTTAGTGTTGGAGGAGATTCCTCAAGCACTTGTAGTGGACAAGTCTTTTTTCTCTCCAACAATAAAAAGAAAGACAAAAAAACCAAAAAAGAAAGAGAAGTGGTGTAGTGAAATTTGTTAGAATTGTCATTTTTTTGAAAACAATATGGAGGAATACTAAAATTATCTTATATTTAAGGTTTTAACAGGGACAAATATAATTTTTACAATCATAGTTTGGACAAACCTATCCCTCAACTGGGCTAGTCTTGTTAAGGGTGCAATCGAGCTACGTTCAGGCTTCGAAGACATTTTAAATGTGTCAAGCTTTGGGCGTAGCCTATTCAAAATTGAAGCCCAAACCCAGCCCATTACAACCCCAAAGTTCTGTTCAGATTTTTAAAACACTGATCCCTCACAATGCTACACATAAAACCATGGCAACCACCTTTTATGTCTATTGCCCTACTCTCAATCAATCCATACTCTCAAACCCCCCCCCAAATGATAGGTGGTTGGTAGAGGGTGAGAGTATGAGTTGACTGAGGGTAGGGCTAATATTCCTCTTTCTAAAATACCTACAAAGCGAGCACCTGTGACATTGTGACGTACCTAGAACCATTGTATGGTGATAGGTAGCTTAATTTAGGGGTGTCAATGGGCCGGGGTTGGGTTCAAATTTGTGCTTTCTGATTAAGTCTAAGCCGGACACATTTACAAGAGGTTTTGAAGCCCGAATTTGACCCGATTGACACCCCTATAGTTAATAGAGGAATTACCTTGGATTGGGAATTTAGGATTTTAGATGGAAGTCTCACCCAGAGGAGTAGATTTTGGGAATCAGGATCTAGGTTGAACGTGGAGTTCTTTTGGCCGCTGATAAGCTCTAGCACCAAAACTCCGAAGCTGAATACGTCTGCCCTCATTGACAGCTGTCCATACATCTCGTACTCCGGAGCCATGTACCCACTGTTTCCAATAAGAACCATCTATCATTTAAACTTACTATCCAATTAGATCGTCTAGCCATTGATTCTCAATCTAATGGTCAAGTAAGAATAGGGTCCGGATACGTACTTGCTGCAGGCGACACGCGTGTTGACGTGCGTTTGATCTTCAGGATAGAGGCGGGCCATGCCGAAATCAGTAATCTTGGGGACCCACTTATCATCGAGGAGGATATTGGTGGCCTTGATGTGGCGGTGGATTATGCAAATTTGTGCGCTTACGTGAAGGTAAAGTAGCCCACGCGCTACGCCACCAATTACATCGTACCTCTTGTTCCAATCAAGCTCTGCACGTCTCTCTTCGTCTGCATCACGACAGTCCATTTATCATCACCTTTAATCATATCCGTCCATTCAACTCAATTCATTTTTTTTTTTAGTCTTGAAGATCATTAAACCTAGAATTAGTAATCACGGATAGTAATTAATTAATTGAGAGTGAATCATAGCCTACATAAGCACTTAAAAAGCAACACATGTTCTTAATCAATTTTAAAACCCTAATTAGATAAACATTAGTGGGCACAAATGTTTTTAAATTTTTTTTTTTTGCATAGATCTTTCAAAACGATTTTTTTAAAATTATAAATAAAGATTTTTATCTGATATCGATCACATCAGTGAAGAAAAACTTGCAAGTGCCACAAAAGTCATGTTCGAAGGCATTGCCCAATTGGAAACGTGGGGTTTTTCTTCGGCTCTTCGGCTCTAAGCTCTGCTTTTGATAGAATCGGTCAAAACAATGGAATGAAGAAATTTAAGGAGAAGGAAATGTAAAGGGCTTTCCCACTCGCCGCATGGTTTTGCTAAATCTGCAAAAGACGATGGGTTGAAGAAATTTTGGAAGGAAAATGTCATGGGTCTCTCATTAGGCTGGTTACATCGGAGAATATCTTAGCCGCCTAAAAATATTCACTACAAGACTTTTTTACCCTTAATTATTAAATCTCATTCTATTAAATATAAATATATTTTAATATTTTCATAGGGAGCAGTTTAGTATATACGTGAAGAAGAAATCCAAGAAAAGTCAAAACTATATTTTACCAATTTAATTTGAGAGAACTAAAACTTCCACCCATTGAATTGGAAGTCTATGAAGGTTGAACAACAAAATGCAATATCGCGAATCAAATTCTAGCTTGCTTGCTATTCAGATAGAAAATGCTACCACACTATCACATCAGTATTAAATCACAAATAGAAAATAATTGCCGTCTAAGTAGGTTGTCACATGATTAAGATTGACCTCAATTGGATCCTGATGAAGAATGTCTAAACTTCGGGTCTACTTATCTATATGTCTATTACGAGCGAGTGTTTTCACATTTTAGATTGTTTGATAGCGTGTCAACTTGCTCTAATAAAAAAAAAAAAAACAAAAAGACAAGAAATGTCTAAATCAAAAATTCAAATTTTTGAGAAAGACGCACACATCTATTTCAAATAGACGACGAAACTAGGATTATCGTATTTTTTGACCGTTTTGTCAATTTATTATTATTATTACTATTACTTTTCTAATGATTATTATTATTATTACTATTATAAATACTACTATTGCTATTATTATTATTACTATAATAATATTAATAATAATTATTATTATTTAAAAATGACATCAACTATCCCTACATTAAGATGATGTTTTCAAACACATTTTACAAAAAAAATTTTGTATGCTATTTTGCATTGCCAAACGATGATACTGTGTACATATCCATTTCTTATAGATCTTTTAATCATAGATCTATTTTAGTTAGATTTGCCTGAAATAGACAAGACCTACCAAATGAACCCTTAGGTTGATTATATATAGAGCATGTAATTAGATAATAAAAAATGGCAAACAGGTTGATTTTTTGCCACATGCCTTTGGGGTCCTATCTTGACATTCAACAATTAATTTTGCAAGAAACATGCCACATGTCAGGTTTCTAGAGTGGATGCTCACTATAACCAACCTCTCTCTCGCTCTCTCTCTATATATATATATAAAATGATTCCCATTAATACTACTTAATATAAGTTATAGTGAGTGCCCCCTCTAGAATCTTAGACAATTGGCAAAAACTTAGGCTAAACAAATGATTCTAGACAGGAGCATTAAAACTCCTATGGGTCACTAGACCCTACTTAGGGGTACAAAAATCCCTGGTTTTCTTATCTGTCTAGAACTTAATTGTTTTCCACGTTTCTCTTGAAGGATCCGCCTTGACTTCCAATGGTTGGATCGAGAAATAACATGTTATGGGTCACTTAATATAAGTTTAGTGAGTGTAGTCCACTATATATATATATATATACTCACACATTAACATTATTAAGAATGCAAGGTATTGCGTTTGCTTTAATTTAAACCCTTTAATGAAAATTTTTATACTTAAAAATTAATTTTAAAAATTTAATATTAATTGAATCAGATTTGGATTAAATTAGTATCTTAACTTAATAATATTAGATTTAAACCACTGACAGATCTCAAATCAAATTCGGATATGCCTTGCATCAAAGTATATTATATATACAAGAAACAAATCCCCTGAAGCATATGCTTAAGATAACTTCTTAAGCTTGCACAGCATTGCACCCCACATCCATTAACTCTAGTAGGTCAAACACTAACCATAATAATGCTAACTCAATTAGGCTTAAAAAAAAATAAAATTGGGATAGCTTAAGAAATTATCTCAAGCTTATGCTCGAGATGATTCGGACTCATTTACCTACACATGGGAAAAGAAAAATTTTCATGCAAAAACACAAAAATTTGCTTTTCTATTGAAATAATTCAGCCCACTTATTTTCCTCCAAACAAAGCATCGGAAAGAAAAGGTTTTAGAAAGTAAATTTTTTTCTCAAAAAATTTATCCCAATTTTCTAGAAAAAAATTTATATCAAATATAAAAATAGTATTAGATAATTATTGGAATAAAAAAACTTATTTTTTTACATGCTAAACAGAAAAAATAGTTTTTCCGACTAGGGATTTTTATTAAACAATGAGAGAATACCATTTACTTTTATAACCGGTTAAAAGCAAGGACAAAGCATTGCTTCGAATCACAGCCGATCTCGATTGAATTCAGAGAGAGTTCATTCTCTCCCACAGGTCAACATGTATCTCGTTTAACCACTATTAACTATAATTAAGACATTTTAACGCTTGGTATTCAATAATATAACCTTAGAGGGCGTTTTGCAATACTAATATTAAGTACTTATTTACTTATTCAAGAAAATAAATACTTATTAATAAATAAAATAAATTACTAATAAGCAAAAGTGATTAGGAGTCCAAAAAGTACTTATAAATAAGTAAGTCCCTACCTACTTATTACCTACTTATTATAAGTACTTATTTATAAAAAGTAAAAAAGTACTTATTAAGCTTATAATAAGGTAACGTTTGTTAACACTAGTTTGAAAAGAAGTGTTTATTTAAAAATTATGCTTAATTGGATTTTAGATTGTTAAATCAAAGATTAATTGAATGTTTACATTTTAAAGATTTTATGAGTAAAAATTTCTACTTTAAAAAGTAACTACTTAATAATCTAAAATCCAACTAAACATAATTTTCAAATAAGCATTTTTTTTTTTGGACTAGTGTTAACAAATGCAACCTAAGTGATTCTTGCCAAACCCCCCTATCAGTTTTTTGCAAAATACTTTTTTCAAAAAATTAAGGTTAAATTATTGGACACTAAGATAGTTAAAGAATCTTAACCATGGTTAATAGTGGTTAAAGAGGACACGTGTTGACATGTGGGAGTGATTGAATACAGAGAGTTGAATCGCAATTGGCTATGATTTGATCTCAAAATAGAATGCCTGGTAGTAGAAAGAAAAAATGAATAGTACTTACGGAAGAGAAGCTTGTCGAGGCTCTCGTTAGAGACGTACTCGTAGACCAGAAACTTGTCGACGCCATTGATGCAATAGCCCAGTAGATTCACAACGTTCTTGTGCTGCACTCGCGCCAACAACCTTGCCTCCTTCACGAACTCTCTCTTCCTTTGTTTTGAATTATGCGACAGTTTCTTCACTGCAATTTCCCTCCCATCTTCCAATTTCCCCTACAAATCAACTCAGTTTCAATTACAATAACAAACGATATAAATCCAACAAGTTCATTTACAGATAGAAAATCATACCTTGTAGACTGGGCCGAAACCGCCTTCGCCGAGCTTGTGATTGGGATGGAAATCTTTGGTTGCAAGGATTAGGGTTTCGAAAGAGAAAAGCTTTTGCTCTTGTGCTGCGATCTTATCTAGCTCTTCTTCTTTCTGCTCATCTGAATATTGTTTGAAGGGTTTGATGAGATTTTGCAGGAAATTTCTGGTTTTGGCCATGGTTTCCTTTCCTTGAAGAAGTAAAGAAATGGTGAATTGAGGATCTTTCTCTACTTCGAGTGAGATTCCCAGATGGAGATAGAGCGTGTTGACTCACACACCCCTACGCGCGTTCCGAGAAGCCGAGTTAAAGAAAGGTAAAGAGACGCCGAGACAGTAACCAAAAGTATGGAATAAAATATTGGTTTTATATTTGGGTGGGTGACTTGGGCTAGGCGCAGCCCTATTTGATTTGTTTTTGGTTCGAGATAATACGTTTAGGCCGCAACGCCGGTTAGGCGCAGCCCTATTTGATAACTATACACTCCATAATCCATATGAATGAAACTCATTTAGCAACAATTGGAAGTAAAAAAAAAATTAACAATATTTATTGTTGTAGCCCACACGTAAGAAAATATGTTTAATTCATTTTAATAATCATAAAAAATAATATTTCACAAAATTTCGAGATCGCAAATTATATTGAACTTATGGATTGAATGACTTTAATCGCACCCGTATGTCAACACGTCTTTTTTTTTTAACCCCTATTAACCATAGTTAAGATTCCCTAACCATTAGGGTTCAACAATCTAATCTTAATTATTTTTGAAAAAAATTAATTTTAGGGTTAAGAAATTTTAATCTTAAGGTTAATTAAAAAAAAAAGAATTTCTAAGAACAAAGGTCAGATTGTTGAACACTAAGAATTTAAGGAATCTTAACTATAGTCAATAGGGGTTAAAAAAGACATGTGTTGACCTGTGTGCGATTGAACTCTCCCTGAGTTTAATCGTGATTGCAATTGATTGTGGTTTCATCTCCTAATTATCTATTATGTTTAGAGGGGCAATGATTATTTGTAACCTAGCTTTGAAAAAAAATGATAATTTGTAACCTAGGCTACTAGGCTACAACAACCATAAACCCCCAACCTGCACTGCGCCTAACCGGCATTGCGGCCTAAACGTATTATCTCGAACCAAAAAAAATCAAATAGGGCTGCGCCTAGCCCAAGTCACCCACCCAAATATAAAACCAATATTTTATTCCATACTTTTGGTTACTGTCTCGGCGTCTCTTTACATCTCTTTACATTTCATTTAAGTATTTCTCCAAGATCGACTTAAGGTCAGGCTACCATCAACTGAAGATAAAAGTGGAAGATGTGCCTAAGTCTGCTTTCAGGACCAGATATGGGCATTTTGAATTCTTAGTCATGCCGTTCGGTTTGACAAATGCTCCGGCAGCATTCATGGATCTCATGAACAGGATCTTCAAGCCGACTCTGGACCGCTTTGTGATCGTGTTTATAGATGACATTTTAGTGTACTCCAGGACACAGAAGGAGCATGAGATGCATCTCCGGATCACCCTGAAGACACTCCGTGAGCATAAGCTATATGCTAAGCTTAGCAAGTGCGAGTTTTGGCTAGAAAAAGTAGCATTTCTAGGTCATGTAGTGTCAAAAGATGGGATTTCAGTTGACCCTGCTAAGATAGAAGCAGTGGAAGGATGGGGAAGGCCAAAGAGTGTTACAGAGGTTCGAAGTTTCTTGGGCCTAGCTGGATATTATCGAAGATTTATAGAAGGATTTTCCAGTTTGGCAGCTCCGCTTACTCATCTAACTCGAAAGAACGCTAGATTCGAGTGGAATAAGAAATGTGAGAAGAGTTTTCTTGAGTTGAAGAAGCGTCTCACCACCGCTCCGATCTTGACTGTTCCATCGGGTAGTGAAGATTTTGTGGTGTATAGTGATGCCTCACTCGTTAGGTTAGGTTGTGTTCTTATGCAACACGGGAAGGTGATTGCCTATGCTTTTCGGCAATTGAAAGACCACGAGAAGAACTATCCTACCCATGATTTGGAGTTAGCAACCTTGGTTTTTGCTCTTAAGATCTGGAGACACTACTTGTACGGTGCGCAGTTTGAAGTTTTCACCGACCACAAAAGTCTAAAATATTTATTCTCGCAGAAAGAGCTGAATTTGAGGCAGCGTCGTTGGGTGGAATTCCTCAAGGATTATGATTGTTCTATCCAGTACCACCCGGGGAAAGCGAATGTAGTGGCAGATGCGCTAAGTAGGAAACCTACTGGGTTCTTGGCACACTTGATGGTCCAAGAATGGAAGTTACTAGAAGAGGTGTCTAGCCTCGATGCGGGTTTCAGTGTGGGAGTATCTGGAGCCTTGTTGGCTAACATTTTGATCAGGCCAACCTTATTGAACAGGATTAAAGACCTGCAGTGGAATGATGGAGAACTGCACGCTGCTATGAATAAGTCGCTTAACAGCGGGTTTGAGGATTTTTCTTGGAGGGATGGTGGAGTTTGTTTCAAGGGTAGACTTTGTGTTCCGGATGATGAGGATTTAAGAAGGGAGATTCTGGATAAAGCACACAAGTCCAAATACACCGTGCATCCGGGAGGTACTAAGATGTACCAGAACCTTAAGAAGTATTTCTGGTGGAAAGGTATGAAGAAAGATGTGGCTACCTTTGTATCCAAGTGTTTGGTGTGTCAGCAGGTGAAGGTCGAACACAGGAGGCCGGCAGGACTTCTTCAGTCTCTTCCTATTCCCGAGTGGAAGTGGGAAAATATCTCCATGGATTTTGTTGTTGGTTTGCCAAAGACGGCCAAGAACTTTGATGCCATTTGGGTTGTGGTTGACCGATTGACTAAATCAGCTCACTTTCTTCCATATCGGACCACTTTCAACTCCAATCAATTGGCTAACCTCTATATCAAGGAGATAGTTCGTTTGCATGGAGTGCCAGTTAGCATTGTTTCTGATCGAGATCCGAGATTTACATCCAGATTCTGGAAGAGTTTTCAGCAGGCCATGGGTTCCAATTTGGATTTTAGTACGGCATTTCATCCGCAGACAGATGGGCAAACTGAAAGAGTGAACCAGATCATAGAGGACATGCTACGAGCTTGCATGTTAGACTTTCAGGGTAGTTGGGTTGATCACTTGCCGTTGGTTGAGTTTGCCTACAACAACAGCTATCAAGCTAGCATTCAGATGGCACCGTTTGAGGCACTTTATGGGAGGAGTTGTCGTTCACCTTTGTGTTGGGACGAAGTTGGTGAGAGGAAGCTTTTGGGTCCCGAGCTCGTTGGTCAGACTGTGGATAGAGTTCAGTTGATCAGGGAGAGGTTGAAAGCAGCTCAGAGTAGACAGAAGAGCTATGCCGATACTCGGAGGAGAGATCTTGAGTTCCAAGTCGGAGATTTTGTATTTGTAAAGATCTCACCTACGAAGGGGGTGATGAGATTTGGCAAGCGAGGCAAGCTCAGTCCGAGATATGTGGGTCCTTTTGAGATCATCACCCGAGTCGGGGAAGTTGCTTATCGGGTCGCCTTACCACCTCACATGGAAGGTGTGCATAATGTCTTTCACATCTCTATGTTGAGGAAGTACATTGCTGATCCTTCACATGTCATTCATTTGGAACCGTTGGAAATTCGGGAAGATTTGACTCTAGTAGAGCAACCGGCTCGAATTTTGGACCGGAAAGAGCAAGTTTTGCGTTCAAAGGTCATTCCTCTTGTGCTCTTGCAATGGGAGCATCACTCTAGAGAAGAGGCTACTTAGGAGAGAGAAGTTGAAGTCCGCGAAAAGTACCCGCACTTATTCACCTAAGGTACGTAATTTCGAGGACGAAATTCTTTTAAGGGGGGGAGGATGTAGAGACCCCGAATCTTTTTCATGTTTTACTTCATTGTATTAGGGGTATTATAGTCCTTATGATGTTTTGATGTTTATTGTATTATATGTTTATTTGGTGTGGTGTAAACTAGGCTTAATCAAACTTGTAACGGAGGGATGTCATATCACACCCTAAACTTTAGGAAGCTCTAGTTTTGGCACCGTTTACTGGAATTGAGTGATTCTTGAACCATTAGAAAGGTGTTGGAACCCTCTTCGAAGTTCATGTTTAATGTTTTTCCTTATTTTGAGTTTAAGCCAAGTCAATGGTGGGTTTTATCTAATGGAATTACAGATCAGTCAACTTTGGGGACAATTTAGTCTATTATTTAAGTGGAAATTAGAAATTCTAAAATGCTAGAAATGTTCGTTTTCGAAAGAGGAATCCAACGCAAGTTGAATCGTCAAAATCCGACGAACGAGTCAAAAGTTATGGCCGAAACAGTAAAGCGGGTCAAAAATCTATAGGCAACCGATCGCTCGGTTAGAAGTAGCGATCGATCGGTCCAAAACCGATCGATCGGTATCTATCGACTGGTCCAGAATTTTGTATGGGGAAAATTTTCAGAGAGTGCTTTTTTGACCGATCGCCCGGTCAAGAGCACCGATCGCTCGGTTGAGAACCGATCGATCGGTCATAACCACCGATCGCTCGGTCTTTCGTGATTTTTACAGAATTTTAGTATGGGCTTTTTGATCTTTTTGTTCTCAGACCTTGAGGCTATAAATAGGGGGTCCTACTCGAAATATTAAAATACTCCACCTAGTTCTAACCTAATTTGGCAAAAAAGGGGAGAAACCCTAGGGTTTTGAGAGAGGGTTTTCTTGGAGAAGGAGGAGATTGCAAGAAAAGTTTGAGAAACTTCTCCAAATCGTCTCGGGAGCGTTTTGAATCCAAGGGAAGGATTCCTAAGGTCGATATACTATCCTAATCAACTTTATTTTAAGGTTTTGTGAATGTTAAGATGCTAGGAATGGTAGAAATAGATGTTTGATGCATTTTCCCTAATTTTCTAAGAAGCAAGCTAATTATGAATGGATATGTGGATTGGAAATGTGAATTAAATGTGGATAGAATGTATGGAGGATGGGATTAATTTGTGGATGTGGATGAATATATGGATTGTATGGATGGAATTATGATTTGATGAATGCATGAAAAGGTAGAGAAACAATGGATTCATATTATGTGTACTCAAGGTGTTTGTGAAAATGTCTGTGAGAATAAATGCTATCATACTTTTATGAAATAGTGGTAAATGGATTATAAATGATGTTAAGAATTATGATAAGAAATATATATGTGATTGTTTGTTAAGTATACTTAATTTCTTGCATGGGAATCGATAGTCGGGAAGGTAAGAACTTAGAGGAACATCTCTCAAACCGGGAATTCTCTAACTATTTGGTATGGGACATATAGTGGAGTTTCCATGGTGGGAAATCGGAATCTAAGCAATTACCGACTCAAACGTTAATTTCGACACTTAAGCACATAAGCACGTGTATGTTAAGATAAGAGTCTCACAAGTCACACATGTGGACCACAAGCATGAGCATGGTATACGTATGACATTCTGAATAAGCATAAGCATGGCATGGTCCGTATCCGCCAAGAACGGCATGTCAATTACATTTGATTCATAGGCATGGTCCGTATCCGCCAAGAACGGTATGTCACATCATTGTATGATCTGAATAAGTGCATAAGCATAAGCATCTCACAAACACGTGGTCTCATAAGCATAAGCAACTCATAAGTGTATTGTCTTCCAAGTCTAAGATTCTCACAAGTACACGAGTCAAGGTGATGATATGATGTATATGCGCACACGTTCTTCCGCACTCTGATTATGTTATTATGCTATTGGATATGTTTCTGACTAAGTGCAGGTATATTATTATTGTTGATTGGATTTTATATACACTGAGTACCTTTGTACTCAGCCGGACTTTGTCTTGGCAGGTTTAGAGCAGGAGTACACGGCGGAGCCGTGGGTTGAGGAAACATACGCAGAGGAAGGAGGTGAAGGTGAGCCTTCTGATGAAGGAGCCAGAGACTTGGGTGGCTACACCTCTTAGTTTTTATTTCATTTGATTGAGAGAGTTGTATTAGACTTGAGTAGATGTTGCTTAGTAGACTTTCATAGTTGTGTATCAGACTCTTTGGTTTTAGTGGGTGGTATTTGTTGACTATAGACTCGTGCTATTTAGTTGGTTACAGTTGATATATCGAAAATTTTATTATCCTCATTTTTGGAGACTCGTGTTAGTGTGCCTTGCATGTCATGGATTTTAAGCAGGTTTAAGTAATGTGGCGATCCCAAAGTCCTATTTTAGCTTTGTAGGATTTTGGGGTCGTTACAAAAGTGTTAAGATTAGAGCTGATATGACATTAGAAAAGTCAAAATAAGTCAAGCTAAATCTTGGCTCTTTATAGTTAGTTATAGACGGTTAGGATTACAAAGTATATTTGAAAGTACTCATGGTATTATTTGACTATGCTATTTTTTTTAATGACTCTTTATATTAAGAAATTGAAACAAAACTGAAGCATGTACCTTGTCTTGGGATGTCTAAGCGACATTATGGAGTAGATGAAAAGATAGGGACGGGAGACAAAAGGCAAGCTAGTCAAGGTTCTTGGTTGAAGATATATATGTCTTTTAAGATATAAATATAAATTTATTAACAATTAAGTACTAATATTTAATCTTTAATGTTAACTTTATAGGGTGGCATAATAGATCTCATTTCCTTAGAGAGCTGAAAATTTTGCTATACCTTGTCAGCAAAACATATATACAAGAAAGTCTGATTCATGAACAACCTCAAGTACTCTTTTTTTTTATATTGACCTTTTGTGATAGGAATTGACTTTCGTTGGTTGATTTTTTTTATTCTCTTGTAAAAATTAGATTATGTTACTTAGAATTAATTTGATTTAAATTCTAGTGTAACCAAGACTTGTGATGAAGCAAATATGAGATTTGGCACTGTAATTAGACATAGTTGTTTTGTAAAACTTTGTTTTGGTAACATCATTTACCTGTAAAAGATGACAAGATCTTTCTCCAAAATCCCCATTAAAGACGCGCTACCAAATGGTCTAAAATATGAAAAATGTTTACTTGCAATAGACAAATAAACAAATATACCTAGAATTTAGAGATTTGAAACGGGGTCTAATTAGAATACTATCTAGCGCCTTAGAAGTAGGTGCTAACTAGTTTAGTTGTTAAAGTCTCTTGGCGTCATACCAGAGATCTGGGATCGAATCTCACCTACATCAGGTTGGGGGTTTATGGGAGAGGGAGGGCTACCTCTCACTGTGTAGCTCATAGGAAAAAAATTAAAAAAAATTAAAAAATCTAGCGCCTTAGAACTCATATTTTAGTTGTGAGCATGAAATTTACCATCTTTCCTTCAAGGTCTAGTCCTACAAAGGAACGGCGCTAAACACATTCACAAGATTTGGAGTATATTGTAAGAGAGATAGGAACTCGAATAAGAGTGGATAAGGGCCTATGGTCAGAATCAGTCTAGGTAAGCGATTTGGTTAAGTCCCGTGGAAGGTTTTAGGCACCCCGGGACCCCCATCCTAAGACAGTTATCTACTTCTTAGGTTTAAGCCAAACTAGATAAGATTAGAAAAAATGCCTAAATGATATGAATTATGCTAATTAAGAAGAGATGAGAAGAAATTCTATCCTAGGGGTCGGACCCTTGATTGGGCTGCCTACATACCCGACAAAGCGGGATCAGACTGATGTAGTTCTCCATAGAGGGTTACTGTAGTTTATACTCGCTATGGAGTAGTATAGTTCATAATTGTTTTAGAGTATCGGTAGAAGAAATTCTATCATAGGGGCCGAACCCTTGATTGGGCTGCCTACATACCCAACATAGTGGGATCAGACTGTTGTAGTTCTCCATAGAGGATTACTGTAGTTTACTCATTGCGGAGTAGCATAGGTTATACTTGTTTCGGAGTATTGGTAGTTTATACTCATTCCTGGAGTTAAGGGATAGTTTATATGCTAATTTCAGAGCTTTCAATAATTTAAGCTCATTTTGAAGCGAGGTAGTGTACTGAGGTTGATTCTATTTTTGATATTTTCAAATTTTTAATGATTTTGATCTTTTTTGAAGTTTTATATTTGTTTTAGCTTTTTATGAATAATAGTTTAGGTTCGTTGCGGAGCACGGGTGAGGAGTGACAAGCTTAATTAAAGTCACAAATTAACGTAAAAGAATGTTAAAGAGGGGATGGGCTAAGAAGTTGTAATTAGGACATAAAGATGAGTGTTTGCATTTGATGGTAGATGGTCTATTACCAACACCTATTTTATTGAATTGTTGTTGACGGTAGATCAAATACTGTTGCCTTTGGTATGAAGAATTTTAGACAACATCTTCTTTTAAGTCCTTAAACCAACATTTACCCATTCAAAATGTAATATGAAGGAAGAGAGAAAAAAAGAGAGACAAGTATAGGTATAGAAAACACGTAATCGAGAGAGCTTCGCGGGCTGACCTGATTTTGAGGTTGATCTGTATGAGGGGGGAGGGGGGGGGGGGGGGGGGGGGAGTTGCACAGTTGACGTTCCAAGATGAAGACACCACTCTTGACATTCTGAATGAGAATCCCACATCTCTTCGTACTAGAACCTCGAGTGCTTCCGATTTGATTGTTCCGCTCCCAAAAGAATTGTAGAGACCCAAAACTAGATTGTCTTGAAATTTGCGCAATGAATGAAATCTGGAAATTTTGCTCAGTCAATGTCAATTTATGTTTAAATATGTTTATGTAATGTTATTTGATGTTTAACTGTGGTTATATGATGACTGGTTAAGAGTTAAAAGGAGAAAAATGACTAAAGTGTGGAAAAATAGAGCACACCGGCCGACCGCACTCAAAACCGGTCGACTGATGCAAGTGTAATTTTGTATGGGGAAAATGGGTAGAGACAAACCAAAGGATTGGTCAATCGCGCCTATTCCTGGTCGACCGCTCGCGTGCGGATTTGCCCAGAAACTCCTAATTAGATTAGGATTTCATAATTGGAAGATTTCTAACGGACTAGAGTCTATATAAAGACCTTAAATCATGGGTATTAGAGTTTTTTAACATTCTAAGAGGCTGAGAAATCCCAGAGAGAGTTTGACCTAGGCTTTTGAAAGGGTTTGATCTCAAGGAGAAGGAGAAGCTTGAAGATCACTCCCAAGCTCATTCAAAAGCGAGGGATCGTAGGGAAACGATCAAGGAAGGTACCACACATTGTTCTAACCTTATAATATGTATGAAATATGTGTTATAAGTTATGAGAATGATGATTTCATGTTTTTATGTTATGATGATCGCATCAAGGTTAGGTTTTTGCATGAATTCAAAAGGATCTTGTATTAATGATCATGAATGGAATAAGAGATATGAGAATTGATATGCTATTGATGTTAGAATAATTCATTGAGGATTATATTGATGTTTCTTAAGCATGATATTATGATTGTTTTTTTTGGAAACCTCATGCATATATGATTTAAGTTGAAGAATGAATGATTTTATGGTTTGCACATGAATAGAATTATAAGGAAGAAATTATGGTTGAATGATGATTATAATCTGAACTTTTATAAGGTAAATTGTGATTTTATTCTATATACATGATATCCTGTTGTATGGGATTTCATGTAAATTATGCCTAATTATACATGTATCTCGATTAGTTGAATTTCAGATGAGTGAATACTTAGAGGATGATATTAAACCTTGAATTCATTAGCCTTAGTTATATGGCTGGCTTTGGTAGAATTTAATGTCTTGACATTAGAATCTAAGGGATAACCTAGATGAATGTTAACCATGACACTCAAGCATATGTTGCACCGCATGATAAGAAGTACATGAACATGTCTCACAAGCACAAGCACTTACATGCCATTTGGGATATTTCATGTTACATGTCATTGAGAATCATTTTTGTTACATGTCAATGAAAACTTTAGTGTTATAGGCATTGTTGAATCATCTTATATGCATTGATACATATGATTACATGAATTTACATGAACATGCACAAATCTTACATGTCCTCAGAAGTCACGAGTCTTACATGCCATAGATGATGCTATGTTTACATATTTCCGCACATGATCTATAAGATATGTTTATTTATGATAAAACATGACTATGATTATATTTTATGACATTGTTAGCTAGACTTTGCATGTATTGAGCTTTCATTTGCTTAGTCGTACTTTTTATGTTGGTAGTTTCAGGAGAGTTCGACATTTGTGTTCCAAGATCTTGGAAAGAGGAGGAGTATCAAGAAGAACCGGAAGGTGATCATGTTGAAGAAAAAATGGATTGGGATAGATGTATTATTGATTCTTAGATTTTTTGTTTTATTTTAGTTTTAAGAGCAATGTAATAAGACAATTTCAGTTAAAGATGTTGCTTAGGTTTTAAGTTTTAAATTTGAGATTGGGTGATCGGATTATTCTATTAGTTGGTCTATAGTTTAGTGATTATTTATGGAGAAATTTTGATACTCTCATTCTAGCAAGCCTTTTATGTTGATTATATGGATATGGATATGTATTGTCATGGGTCCAAGGTCTCATTGACCAACATGAGATTTTGGGGTGCTATAAGAATGGGACTATGGTCTGAGTCGATAGCAGGTAGAATCAAAACCACATATGAAGGGAAGGAAGTACTCCACTTCGAGTTGCTAGGGCCCTATCAAGACGGGCATAAATAAAATGGGGATCCACTCTTTTGTTGGACCAAGTGCACGTTAGACCTTGAAAGCCTAGATCCATCATATGTGCCGAGTGAACAATCAGTTGGAAGAGCCTAACATTGGTTTGGTTAGATAGATTGCCCCCTAGTTTCTTGCTAGGATCAAGCACATCATTAGAATCAACAATGCAGCACCAAGGGCCCTGGTGGCACTAGCCCCTTCTCGCGATATTGCTCCAGAGATCATGATTCTAGTGATCAGCAATTGGTCCATAAACAAATGATATATCCCAAAATAGATTAGTAGGAAGGCTGCTAAAAGTTGCCTCTATTAAGTGAGGCAGAGGATATTGTTACCGAAATTTTTTTATTCCAAAGAAGGGCTAGACCACCAGATAAACCGATTGGATCCACTGTGAGAAAGTTAGCCATCTAAAGCTTTCAAGCCAATTGTTGAATTTTGGTTAACTTGTTCTTTGTTTCCATGAAAAAGATAATCTCTAGTCTATGGTGAAGGACAAGGTCCTTCAAGATACGAATTGTTTGGGTTGACCAATCCCTTGACAATTCCAAGATAAGGTTTTCATTTCCGATGGGGTGGCTGCTCCATTACAGGCACCCCAGACAAAAAAAGGGACTGTGAATGAGGTGGTGACGAAGAAGAGAGTGTTGTAAATGTCGAAATGACAACGGGATGTGAGGCTGGAGCTGGAGAACCAGTATGACGGGTGGGGGATGGAGAGGCTTATTTTAGATTCAAAAGGTTGGGCCTCTTTTGGTATGACTTTAGTAATGGGCCTAATGGATCCGTTGTAGACACTAGACCAAAATGATCTAGAAGGATGGAAATGCACCATTGAGGGTTCTTGGACTCCTTAGAGCCTTGGTTAAGAGGGGTTGGGTTGGGCTTGACATTTAGGGATTTTGGATGGTTGGGGGTTGTTGCAAATTCGGATGGGTCCGCATCCATACGACTGATTTGATAGGAGGGTCTAATGGGTCCCATCATTTTATTTGTGTCTTGTCTTAGGTTGAGAGGAAAAGGCAATGATAGAGGAATGTTAAGTTCAGACACCGAGGCCCTTTTTTTGGGATTCGGGCATGGAATCCTCCTTCCTCCGGAGTTACTCTGATGTGGTTTCTACTAGGTGGATTATTTGCAGATTTTGTCGAGCGTTCGGTGCCACGCGTCAACGCCTTTGCTCTTCTTTGGATGACTGTTTGTACGACCATAATGTCTGCGAATTCTGACACTGCAGGAACCTTCTTTCGTACTATCTCATGCTCTACAACCACCCCACTTTTATTTGAGAATCCTCCATTCAGCTGCTGGGACGTGGTCATCTTCTTTGTTGGTGATGGAGCTTCGATCGGAAAATTCTCTAGTATGCCTTTCCCCTTGATCGTCGACGAAACATGTTGGAGTTCCAACATCTGAGATGATTGGGATGAGTTCACCTATCATCTTATGTTCTCTGGTAGGGGGTTCAAAGGTGCAATGTTTGTCGTCATGGCCTGCTTTCCCGCATGAAAAACAAAGGGTCAGAAACCTCTCATAGGTTAGAGGAAACGTAGCTAGTAGGTTGGTTTGGAAGTTGAGGACGAGATAAGGACCGAGAGGTTAGGAGATATCGAACTGAATTTGGATCCTTGGAAATTTACCTCTGTCGAAAACTTTCTTCAGAATGTCAATCTCAACAACATTTCCCAGCCGTTCCCCTACCAGGGTTCCGACTTCATGGATAAGATATTCGGGGGGTAGCCCATGAAGTTGAGTCCATATAGGAAGATCCTGTAGTTGGAGGTCTTTCACCAGGATATCAGGCCGCCATCTCATCAGAATGAGGGGATGTCCGCTGAAATTCTATGGCTAATGGTTGAGTACTTGAAACATCTCCCCATCCGAGGAGAAATTAAAATGATGAAATCATTTTCAAGATCTATCCACTCACTGGTGCTTTAGAGTTCCATACTCGAATGAAAGTCTTCTTTTGTAGCTACGATGTTTATGGGTCGATCAGCTATGAACCGACCGATTAAGCTATGGGCGCAGTCAGCAACGCCAGCTGCAAGGAGTGATGGGTGGACTGGTAATGGTTCATTTAGCTGTTGGATGGTGATTTTTCTATGGGCCTCCACTGATAGCTGGTCGAGATTGGGTAGGGGGTGAAACGTCATGGCGGAGGTTAGTTATTGGGTAAGCCCAGTAACATCTAGGTGGGGAGACAAAGATGGATATACAGGAGATGAGAGGATTGGTATAAATATAGATAAGGTGAAGGGTAAATAATAAGATGAACGGTCCCAATAGGAAGGGAAATGGATGAGAATGCAATATGGAGAGGGCTACTCACTGATACAACCAACTAGAGATGGGTGGATAGAAGACACGAAAGCAAAGGAGTAAAATGATAGATAGGAAAAAATAGTTCACCAGAGATTAAAAAAAGGGAAAAGGGTAAAGAACAACCCACTAGAGGTAGGTCTATAGGGATTAGGAAAACTCTCTACCAGCTAGTGGAGAGGATAACTTGAGTTCAAATCTCCACCTATCCTACTACCTAGAACAAAACTAACAAATTAATTGGGGTTGTGTCCTAACTGTATATCTTGATAAGAAAAAATAAAAAAATTAAAGGGTAAATTACATTGACCTCCCCTAAGGTTTGGTGAAATCTCAGAGACCTCCCATCTTGTTTATGAAATTACACTGCCCTCCCCTGTCAGGCTCGTGAACGTCACGCCATTAACATGGGATAAATTTAACGATTTTGCCACCATTAATTTACACGAGAAAAAATGTTGCCTTTGGTTCTTTTGAAAACTTAACCAAAGAAAATCAAACCACTTCTTCAAGATTTTAGCGGGTCGGAAACGTAAGAGTTAGAATAAGAGGGAGACCATCATCTCCAAGCATTCAATGGTTATCTAAAGAGTTCTCTCCGGCGTCAAGAGCTTCCCAATATTATAAGGTTGGTTCACAAGAATACCTAACCCTAGTTTTCCTTCATTTATTTCCAAACATTGAATTTTTCCTACCTTGCACAACAAATGTATAACCTTTTGATTATTCTTGAAGTATCCTGCTCAACCCTAAATTTTTTCCATGAAACCAATTTGGGATTTCCCGCCACTGGATATGAAATATTGGATTCTATCTATCAATACAAAAATTTAGGATCAAAGACAAATGGCTAAATTATTATTGAAAACTTATTTGTTTTCAATTTTCCCCCACTCAAAGCTACCAATTCAACAGTCCTATTCTTCCTCTTCGTTTTCTGTTGATTAGAAGATATGAGGAGTTCTGGCCTTTCTTCCTTGACCGGGTTATCCTTGGTGGGCTAAGGAATAAAGAGATCGTTGTTTTAGAATTGATCAATCATCAAAGTTTTATGGTTGAATTTGTATTTTATGGGTTGAAACACAAGAAACCCTTGAAAGAAAATTTGAGAAGGGAGTTCTTGCCTTGGTCCATGCCCCCCATTTTAACAACCACTAATTGTGGTTAAGATTCACCCACCCATAAGTTCATCCATCCAACCTTGATTTTAAGAGAATAAAAATATAATTTAATCTTAGTTTAGTTAAGCTTGATCATAGTTAAAAAGAGGTTAAAAGGGACAAACAAAATTTTTTGCTACATAAGGGAATGCATGGTTCCCTTAATTACTGCTCTAACAAATCATTTTTGTCATTTTGAAATTCGTTTGTAATTGAAAAGAGACTAAAATTTAGTTAACCCAATTTGGGTTCCTAAAATGGAGGCAGTGCGATTATATTGTGTTGGTTGCATATGTTTATGCATCTGGTTTGGTCAACACTGCTTGTGTTAACAACCTCTAAGAAGATGGAATAGAGTAAAGGATAATTTGACATACAAATGGAATTATGTGTCCATTTACAATTGTTGTAAATATGGTGATCTCACATCAAAATGAAATCATGGGTCCCTTGACGTGTAGCCCTAATCCATGACAAGTTGCTTGGTTGGACTACCTCTAATGAGCCAAACATAAGCCACTAAAATTATTACTTTATATTAGTTTTGGGTAATCTAGATTTGGAGGGAGAGAATAGTTTATGAAAAATGAGTCTGTACCACTCCAAAATATACATACTCTTAGGGAATGGATGTACCATTCCAAAATAAACATATTCTCAGGGAATGAATGATGTCTGTACCATTCCAGAATATATACATATTCTCAAGGATTGGATGATGTTTGTACCACCATTCCAGAATATACATATTCTTAGGGACCTAGTATCGCTACTAAGTGTGAGATGTGCACATCACAATAGGATAGCTCGTGGTCGTCTAAGTTGTCTTGCATGCAAGAGTTGGTGAGGGTTGTTGGCCAAGCTCTTGAAATGCAAGACATTTTAGGGTTGCCATTGCATAGCTGATTCTGTGGAACCCCAGAATTCATGTTCACTGTACTATGAACAGTGTTAGTGAATAGTGCCCTTGTATGGTGTTTATAAAGGCCTAAAGCCTTCCATTTTATTCTTGGTAGTATGGTGAGCCAAGTGAGGGTTTTATGTGCATGTATTGAGTCTCAAAAAGAGAGTACAAATATACTCTAAGTGGGTAAAAGCAAGGATATATAAAATACCCTAAGTACTTAAAGAGTTGTAAGTGAATAGTGATGTGAAAAGTGCTATAAACAGTGTTTGTAAGGTTCAAGGTTCCCTAGGTGCGTGTGAATGATGTGAGGAGTTTATTATAAGATTTATGGTGTGTAAGGGTACTAGAGAACCCGCTTTGTTGTTTATGGGTGTTAAAAATATGAAAAAAGGAAGGGTTCTAAGTGTTAAAGGATGAGTGAGGTCTTAACAACCCTCAACTTGTGAGACCTTTAGTGTCGTCGTCGCTTATCGGAATTGAGTGATTCATAAGCCATTAGAAAGGTATCAAAACTCTCTTTGATAGTCATGTTTATCACTTTTCCCAATTGTGAGTCGAAGCTAGGTGAAAGGTGGATTTACTGAAGATGGGTCTGCTGCAAATTCAGAAGTTAGTCTTGGACCAGTTCACTTGTGGGCCCATTTGGACCATGAAAACCTTATAATTATGAGTTATATAAAAATTAAAAATTGTTCCCCTTCAAAAGACGAATCCAACGCAAGTTGAATCATCAAAATCGGACCACCGAGTCAAAAGTTATGGCCAAAATACCGAAGGATATTTTTGCAGACAAACTCGCTCGAGCGAGATCCAAACCCGCTTGAGCGAGATTAACCAAACTTGAATTTTTGAGTACTGGGAGCAACCCGCTCGAGCGAGATGGAAGCCCGCTTAAGCTAGATTGCCCAGAAATGTTTTTTTAGGGTTTTTCTCAACCCAAACACCTATATATATCCCATTTTCAAGGGACCAAGGTTTCTAACACCTAGAGAGGGACTTTTTGAGAGAAAATGGAGGAAACTTAGGTTTCCAAAGGGGGGTTTCTCTCAAGATCAAGGAAACCCCCGAATTCAATGTTCAAGCTTCTCAATACCAAAGAGAAGAACTTGAATCCTCACTTTCCAAGCTTCCACAAGTGTGGATCTTCAAGTTGGATCCTCCTCCATCAAGCAAGGGTTCCTCCACCTTTCAAGTTGGTGTTCTTCCTCAAGCTTGGGACCCAACCCAAGGATTTTCTTCAAGATCAAGCTTTGATCTTCAAGGTTAGTACACCATACTAACTATCTTAGCAATAACCTAGTTTTCTCTCTTAAAAATGTTGATTTTGATCTTGTGTCTCCCTTTTTCTTGAACTATGATATTTTCCCTAAAATATAAATAAGATAAATAATAATGGTGGTGGATGTATGGATGGATGGAGGTTGAGGCAATTGGATGCCCTATGGTGGTGATGAATGTGTGGGATGGAAAATGGTGGATGGGCAATGTATGAATAATGCACACACCAAGATGTTGATGAAATGCATGATAAGGAAAATGTAAAAATAAGGACTACACCAATGTTGCATGTGAAGTGTTTGATAAAATGCATGAATGAGTTAAAAACCTAAGATGTAGGAAATATAAATGAAAGCTTAAAGGAATGTTGAATGCAAGGTGTTTGACAAAGAAATCATGAAATAAATGCCTAGGAAAAATGTTGAAAATCATGTGTTGACGAAATGCTTATATGAAAATTGAACTTAAGATTATGGAATTATGATTAAGGACTTTCCCCAAAATTTGGTAATTATGCTAATATGCTTTATGGGTTTCCTTAAAACTTCATATATTTATGGAAAAGTTGAAATGCTATATGATGTTCTTTTAATTGCTTCAAGTCACTACGATGTTCACCATTTCTCTATACACAAGAAAGTATGCATGCATGAACCTAGTTTTCTAAGTACAATAATATGAAATTAAACCAAGACAAGCCAAGAGTGATTTCCACAAAATAAGAACAAGACAAGAGTGAATTCTATAAGACAATGATAAGATTTTAAGTACAATAAGAAAAACAAAATACTAGTATGTACGTCCAGTTCATAAGTACGGGTATACAAAGAATTACATGGAAGCTTATAAGACAATAAGAAAATACTGATAAGAGGAATCTCACAAACTCACAAGAAATATGGAAGGATACTAGTGTACTAAGATCAGGTACGGGCACTAGTATCTATTTTCAAGGCTCTCAAGCTCACAAGTTCACAAGCTCACAAGTACATGAAAGTATGCTAGTGTACTAAGACCAGGTACGAGCACTAGTATACGTCTCTAAGATAAGTATGGAAGGATGTTAATGTACTAAGACTAGGTACGGGCATGAACATCTGTTTCTAAGAAAGTATGAGAGAATACTAGTATACTAAGACCAGGTACGGGTACTAGTATCTATCTCCAAGTAAGAATAAAGAAATATGAAATGATGTTTAGTGTACTAAGACCAGGTACAAGCACTATCATTTGTTTCTATGAAAGCAAGCTCACAAAAAGCTCACAAGCTCACAAGAAATCTCACAAGGCTAATAAAAAATCTCACAAGAAAGCTCACAAGAAATCTCACAAGGCTCATAAGAATTCTCACAAGATAGATTGTAAGAACTCGAATGCTTACAAAAAAGGTTATAAGAACTCGTATGCTCACAAGAACTTGTAAGAACTCGTATGCTCATAGGAAAGATTATAAGAACTCTTATGCTCACAAGAAAGATTATAAGAACTCGTATGCTCACAAGAAATGTTATAAGAACTCGTATGCTTACAAGAACTTGTAAGAACTCGTATGCTCACAAGAAAGATTATAAGAACTCGTATGCTCACAAGAACTCGTAAGGTGAATTATGAACTATATTCTCTTGATTAACTGTTTAGGATAATCTGTATGCTCGTTATTACTATTGTTAGCTAGTAGCTTGTACTCGCTGAGTATTCCATGCTCAGCCATACATTTATGTCGGCAAGTACACTATACGATATCCATACTCTAGTTCCTTGGATCGAGGCAGGTCGTGGAGAGCAGGAGATTGCTCGGATTGTCACCCAGAAATGAGGGGTTTAGAGATGTGGCCCTATGGTGGGGTTGTGTGAGAGAGACATGTATTTTGGGTTTTATGTCTGGGGATATTGTATCACTTGAGTTGGTAACTCAGGTGAAGGATTACTTGTACATGTTTTAGTTTATATTCAGTTATTGTAAATAGTTGTACTTGGAATACAATTAAGTTATTAAATAAAATTTTCAGTTCATTATTTATCTGCCTTGTATGCTCTGTAGGATGGTTGTTGTGGTATGTAACGAGCCCAAACTATCGCCTAACTCCTGAGGGTTATTTTGGGGTGTTACAGATTCAATAGGATATTCACCATCAAACCGGTTCAACTTTTGAAAAATAATAATAATAATAATAATAAAAGTTCAACTATTAATTGATACGGAGGTTAGAGATATGTGATGAGTGGCCCACATCATTATCACATGCACCCAAGCTTATCAATCTCAACTATCATTAATTTTATTGTATTAGGCTGACTTTGACTTGAAGAAGGGTAATTTGGACATTTTAAAATGTTAAAACATGACATTAGCATATTCCATTCATGCAAGTAACAGAAAATTAACAGAATGGGGTATTTGTTACTAACAACTGAAATAGAGGGGAAGACAGTGTAATTTCAGATTCAAGAGGAGAGGTCTTTGAAATTTCATCAAACCTCAAGGGAGGTCATTATCATTTACCCAAAATAAAAAGATTAAATGCAGTGTTTTAAAACTCGGACCAAATTGATGGGTCAAACTGGTTAACTCGAGACCCGGTAACTTTAGTGGGTTGGGTTGATCATTTGATAGGTTTAATATCAAAACCGGGGTGACTCAGTGAAAACTGTCTGAACCGGCATAACTCACTCGACCCAGGCGATTTTTGTTAAATCGTCTGAGTCATGGAAAAAGTTAATTTTTGAATTATTTATCCTAAAACACAATATATTAAACAAAAATAGGAGTTTTAAAACAAACCTAGAGAATAAGAAAAGACTACGTAGGAAAGAGAAGAGATTTGAGATAGAGAGAACTCATACCAATGTGAGGTGAGGTCAAACCATGCTTTTTTCTTTTTAGTTGAAGGTTTCGTATATGTTTTTTTAAATTTAATTTTGAATAATATTCTCATTTTTTATTAGTTCATAATCGAATTTTTCAATTGATTTCAAGAGGTGCTTCCTCTCCGAAGGTTTGCTGGTGATAGCTAGCGTATCCATTTAGTTCGTTGATATGATAGCCAGTATTGTAATATATTAAGCATGAATTATTTCAAGAAGTGCTTCATCTCCAGATGCTCCAAATGTGTGTATTGTTAGAAACCAATCCGTTCACAGAGAGATAACTCTTATAGATAGAATCCTTGTTTGATAAAGATTCATAGTTTACAAGATAAGAGTTATAATCGTTATTGAAGAAGGATTACATTTACAACATAATAGAGGTAAAACGTGTGGATGATAACTCTTAACAAGATAAAGAGTTATTTATCTTGTAAACGGATTGATTTTTAACATGTATGTGATAGCCATATCCATTTAGGATTTCATAGAGAATGAGGATTACTGGTTTCATTGTTAGTTTATTTCTTATTTAAGTTATGTATTTTTTTAATCTCTTGAATCACTGAAAAGATTATATCACATGAATCAAATCTGATAATAGGAAAAAATATGAAATGATATTAATATTAAATATTTTTATGACATTATTTAGTGTCATTAAGTCAACCCGGATTGATCCGATGGTCCGACCGGTTTGGCGTAACCCGCCCCTTGACTGGGTGGTTTTAAAACAATGATTAAATGTGCTTAGATTAAATAGGCTAGAAAATTGGAACAGATGATCCCTAATTTTGGAAGGTAGAGAAGATACGATTGGCATGTGCGCTGGATAGATACAGGCCGAGAGGATAATGCTATCTGTGGTAATGAACTCAGGATATCCAACAGCACAAGCCGGATGAAACACATCAAGCTTTCAGGCTGTTCCGCCATGGGTAATTTGGGCAACTTTAACCCCTCGAATTAAAATTTTCAAAGAGAGCTTAATTCGACAGATGGCACAATAACATAAAACCCGGATGGGTTGCATCCGGTTTTGTATCGTTGGAAATGCATGAGCGTCATAATTTAAGTCTACAGTGACGTCATCGCTACGTCCCTTTTTTTTAAAGAATCCGATTCCTGTGATCCTACGAAACCGCTCCCATAAATCTCTGCATGCTCTCCTTTTTCTGCAAATCTACAACTCGAGCGAGAGAAAGCGATGGCAGAACAGAAGGAAGCAAAGCTCTTTGAACTCAGCAATGGAACCATGCGAGTTACGATCAGCAACTATGGCGCCACTATCACTTCCCTGTTCGTCCCCGACAAAGAGGGTATCTTAATCTTTTTTTTTTTTTTTATAAAAAAAATTCTTTATCAGTTCATCTGTTTGTTTCAAGAACAGAAATTTTATTGATGTTTGGTTTCTTTTGGATTTGAAGGAAACCTAGCTGATGTTGTTCTCGGATTCGACTCCCTTGAACCATATCTCGTTAGTTCTATCTACCCTTTTTGTAAATCAATCTGAGTTTTTCTCTATGGTTCTGGATATTTTAATTTCTGTATTGGATTACTTTTTTTCAAGAAAAAAAAGGAACCCCATTTGATAATTTATTGGAAATTCATGGTTTGATTGAAGTAATCATGGTTGTCTTCTTCTCTATGGATTGATTTCGCCCTAATTTCTGTTTGATCAGAGAGGTGCTTCGCCTTATTTTGGATGCATTGTGGGTCGGGTTGCGAACAGAATCAAAGATGGGAAGTTTACACTCAATGGAGTGGATTATAGTTTGCCAATCAACAAGCCCCCCAATAGTCTCCATGGTAATCCAGAGTTTGAACTTTCCTTTTTAAACTCTTATGTGGATAGTATAGTATGGGGATGAAGAATTTCATGATTAAGATTAAAATCCTTATGCTGAATGATTTTGTATATTTCAATTGAGATGGAATGGTGGGTCGGCACTTATTTTATATTAATCATCCACTTG
Organism: Tetracentron sinense; assembly: GCA_015143295.1. NCBI lineage: Eukaryota > Viridiplantae > Streptophyta > Magnoliopsida > Trochodendrales > Trochodendraceae > Tetracentron > Tetracentron sinense. Next base: position 13,811,413 of record CM026573.1, read on the forward strand.
ATAGGGGAATTCAGCAATGTATCTTTGCTTATGGAAAATTGATGGAGTTTGTTGAATCTAAATTCTAGAAAGAAAGAAAGAAAGAAAAAATAAACAAAGTTCATATTACAAATATAGAAGTTCTTATGAGTTGGTGGGTTAGTTCGATCTTGCTTGCAATAGGGAGCTCTCTTACCTAGTCCTTTTTTGTATCCTCTGAGTATTAAAGAATTTCATAACATTGTGGAAAATGGAAATACATAATAAAGCCAATTATCTGGGACTGGGAGATAAAAGCATTCTCTTGCTGAAATGATCAAACCACTCTGATTTTCTTTGTATAGCTAACAAGCATAGTTTTTCCTTCTTCTTATGGCTTTTGTTTAGTTACAGAAGTACTTGGGAGCCTTCCTTTTTTTCAGCCAAAGAAAAAAAAAGGAAGGCTCTATATTTTGAATTATGTGGACTTACCAGCAAGGGGACCATACTTCTAGATGTATAGATTCTTTATGTAGCTCTAGACGCCACAAGCCAAACACATAATATTGGTTATGACTTAAGATTTAAATTAATCCAATAAAAAAAAATCATATCAGAACCAACAACATATGTTTGGCTTGTGGTGTCTTCAGCTACATAAAAGATGACTCCCGTGGAGAAATCTTAAGTAATTTTAAGATCTCAGAAAATGTCGTGATCATCCATCAATTGTCCTTCTGTTGTTTGTATCTTAAATCTAGATTGTTCTATCCATTTGCTAATTGAAATAGTGCCTTTCTGTGAACTTTCATTTATTTCAATTTAATTCTTCATAAATAACTCATTAAGTAGCTGAAAATTCTCAACCTGCATCCTGCCCATATATTATTGATTCTTCTCTTAGGTGGCCACAAGGGTTTCGATAAGGTGGTGTGGGAGTTGGTGGAACGCAAAGATGATGAAAATCCATCAATTACCTTCAAATATCACAGTCATGACGGGGAGGAAGGTATGCAACTTGCTGACTCATGCCGTAGGCATCTTTAAGGACTCATTATTTAGTTTTTTCTGAAATCAGGTTATCCTGGAGATGTTACTGTAACTACTACTTACACACTTACTTCAAGCACTAGTATGAGACTTGACATGGAAGCCGTGCCTGAGAACAAGCCTACACCGATAAATTTAGCTCAACACACCTACTGGAATTTAGCGGGTCACAATTCTGGGGATGTGCTTGAGCATTCAGTTCAGATATGGGCGTCTCATATCACCCCTGTGGATCAAAATTCAGTCCCTACAGGTGAAATCTTGCCAGTTAAAGGTACCGCCTTTGATTTCACAACAGAGAAGAAGATTGGTTGCTCAATCCATGAGGTCCCCGGCTTGGGGTATGACCATAATTACGTGCTTGATTGTGGAGAAAAGAAGTTGGGCTTGAAACACGCTGCTAAAGTGAAGAACCCTTTGAGCTCAAGGGTCCTGAATTTATGGACCAATGCCCCTGGCATGCAGTTTTACACTGCGAACTATGTAAATGGTGTCAACGGTAAAGGTGGGGCTGTTTATGGGAAGCATTCAGGCCTGTGCTTGGAGACACAAGGATTTCCAAATGCCATTAACCAGCCAAACTTCCCATCTGTTGTTGTCCAACCAGGTGAGAAGTATAAACACACCATGTTGTTTGAGTTCTCAGCGGAGTAAACAAGTGATCTTCAATGGAGTATATCGGTGAAGAAGCTGTTCTTCTTATGATCCTTGGTTTTATTTGAATTTGGATGGTGAGATAAGACCATAAATAATAATACAATAATGAAATAAATGGATGTGGACCTCAGGCATGCACATTTAAACATTTGTTTGATAGAAAAACATTTACTCTAATTCAGACCTTGACAAGACATTAGAGGCTGTTCAATTAGAGAAGTGTTCAACTGAGGCTTAAATGGGAGGTGAAAGGAAAGGTTTTCACGTGAAGCTTAAACCCTCCCTAGAGGACCGTCCCAGGGCTGGTCTTTATTGGACTGTGACATTTGCCTATTGTAGGGTTTGAAGCAGTGAAGTATTATTAGTGTAGGTTTGTAAAATCTGCTATTTTTTTTCTGCTTCCTTCTTTGGTAGAAGCCAATCTGATATGGAATTTACTTATAAACCCCATTACCAGAGGCCCATGAATGCACTTGAGATATTTTATTCCATGCTTCAATGGTTCTGCATCACCCTAGTTATATGTTTTTTCATTTCTCATTACTTGAACAGCTATTGTTAGAAGAAAACTTTGAACAGTAAAGCTTATGGATTCAGATCTACAAACTTAGCGTGTTACAAAGTATTATGTAAGAAAAATAGTTCCCAACAATGTCCTATTCATAGTTGTTTTAACCCTCACCGATTCAGCAGACATCCATTTAGATTCTCCAATTCCAGCTAACAGTCTTTCACCTATTACTCTGGTTGCAACTCAGTTCTCTTATCAACGTCCTAAACCTCTGTTATTTCTTGGGCAGTCATCATATTCATATCGAAAGTTATGTGGAATGTCTTGGTAGATCAAATCAACAAGAGAAATGATCTCATTTGGCTGTGAATTGTCACATTAAAGAGTATATTATTCTCTCATCCACCATTTATAGGGAAAGCAACAAGGTGGCTGATGCTCTGGCAAACTGCGGTCTGGGGATAGGCTCATGCGAATTCTGATGCCTTCTTCTCTTTAAGAGGTTAGCAGTTTTCTAATGTTAATTTCATTTAAAATGCGCATATATGATCAAGAGGACTAATGTTCAAAACTAGGACTCCACTCCAGATAAATAATTTTAGATGATGCAGAATTCAACTGACGACATATCATATATGATCACAGTGGAGGTAATGTTCATTTCATTTAAATCTGCATCATCTATCTCAAGTCCAAGAAAGTGATCTGCTTTTTTCAAGAGCACAGAAATTCAGATTTCAATTTAAGAATAGAATTCCGGGCTTGTATCAGAATATAGATATTAGAAGTCGCTACAGGTATGCTTTCTGTTAGCAATCTGTACAGACTACAGACACATATGCTTGATCGCATTCACATACTCTACCTAGGGACACAGGATGAAGTCACTATAGATCATACCGATGAGGTCCGAAAGAAATTACCAGAGGATAATTATATGGTTATTTTAGAAAAGAATCATATGAGAACCTGGTCACCCATATTCCTCACTCCTAACCCTCCTCATCATCTTCTTTTCTCTCGCCTCAGAATTGAGGACCTTTTACGGTTAATTTCCAATTCTTTCTCTAGCTTTTGCATTTCCTTCTCCTGCTTGACCACGAGCTCATTCAGAAGATGAAAGGCTCCTTGATCATACTCAGGTACTTCTTCAATCATTCTCTGGTATTGCAGTTCTTCCATCTGCATTGCAGATTTCTCTTCCTGAAGCCTGGTTATCATTGCTATCGTCTCGTTAGCAGCTATTACAGAGTCACTCCTCCAGTGTAGTCAAGGCGTCTAGGCGATTAGCTGCGGCTAGGCGAGGCTTTGCCTAGGCGATAAATTTAATATATATCACATATATATATTATTACATATAACATCCAAAAGACTAAAACTCCACACTCACATTCCACAAAAATATAAAATAAAAAGACTATTACAATCATTCATCACATAACCAAAGACATGTTGACATAGTGGAGTATTAAAAACTTCAAAATCTGAGCCAAATACCCAAATTTGTGTCATTGTCCATGTATAATATTAGATATAGCCTCCCTACGATTGCCCGGGAGGTGGTTGGGCGGGTAGCCCGCTCCTGCGACGCACGGAGTGCGTCCGCAATTTGGGTCTATTAGGCCCATATTGTGTCGAAAACAATATTTTTAGTAAAAAAAAAATGATATTTTTAGTGAAAAAAACGATTTATAATCTTGTTACTTCTTCATTATATGTTTTTATTTTTTATTTTTTTTTATTGAGAATTTTTGGATTTTTTTAAAGCAAAAAAAAAAAAAAATTTTTTTTACTAGGATCGCCCGCCTAGAAGGGCGCCTAGGCGACGCCTTGACTACACTGCACTCCTCTCTTCTTCTAGTTCTGCATATATCGATGACCAGAATCCCCTCGCTACCTTCAATCTCTCTTATGGCACTTCCATCCAATGACGACCCTGGTACTTCTCTACTATGCTTGATCGCATCGACTATGCTTGATCGCATTCACATACTCTACCTAGGGACACAGGATGAAGTCACTAGAGATCATACCGATGAGGTCCGAAAGAAATTACTAGAGGATAATTATATGGTTATTTTAGAAAAGAATCATATGAGAACCTGGTCACCCATATTCCTCACTCCTAACCCTCCTCATCATCTTCTTTTCTCTCGCCTCATAATTGAGAACCTTTTACGGTTAATTTCCATTTCTTTCTCTAGCTTTTGCATTTCCTTCTCCTGCTTGACCACGAGCTCATTCAGAAGATGAAAGGCTCCTTGATCATACTCAGGTACTTCTTCAATCATTCTCTGGTATTGCAGTTCTTCCATCTGCATTGCAGACTTCTCTTCCTGAAGCCTGGTTATCATTGCTATCGTCTCGTTAGCAGCTATTGCAGAGTCACTCCTCCAGTGTAGTCAAGGTGTCTAGGCGATTAGCTGCGGCTAGGCGAGGCGTTGCCTAGGCGATAAATTTAATATATATCACATATATATATTATTACATATAACATCCAAAAGACTAAAACTCCACACTCACATTCCACAAAAATATAAAATAAAAAGTCTATTACAATCATTCATCACATAACCAAAGACATGTTGACATAGTGAAGTATTAAACACTTCAAAATCTGAGCCAAATACTTAAATTTGTGTCACTGTCCATGTATAATATTAGATAGAGCCTCCCTACGATTGCCTGGGGGTTGGCAGGGCGGGTAGCCCCCTCCTGCGACGCACGAAAGTGCGTCCGTAATCTGAGCCTATTAGGCCTATATTGCGTTGAAAACTATATTTTTAGTAAAAAAACAAAAAGATATTTTTAGTGTCAAAAACGATTTATAATCTTGTTATTTCTTCATTACATGTTTTTTTTTTATTTTTATTGAGATTTTTTGGATTTTTTTAAAGCAAAAAAAAAAATATATATTTTTTTACTAGGATCGCCCGCCTAGAGGGGCGCCTAGGCGACGCAGGCCCAAAATCGCCTAGGCGACGCCTTGACTACACTGACTCCTCTCTGCTCCTAGTTCTGCATATATTGATTACCAGAATTCCCTCACTACCATCAATCTCTCTTGTGGCACTTCCATCCAATGACGACTCTGCGTCCAATTCTCCTTTCTCGAATTAACCATATTCTTCAGGTTCTGCATATATCAATAAATTATAGATTATTATAATGTTAGTAAGTGAATAATGACTATAACATGGATATGAAGAAGATGAGACAAACAGTCTGTAATGGAGAATTCACACTAAAATGATAAATTCTTTGTAACTAGAGGAGCATCTTGATCATTCATGGCCGCTGCTTCAACATCATCTCCATCTTTCAACAAGGTTTGAGCTGCTGGACTAAAAGCAAATTGTTCACAGACCTCGCTGACTATCATCTTCTTCTCTTTTTATTTCAATCTCATGTTCATCGCCACAACGATCTTTTGGGCAACCGGATTAACATGGATCTGAGTACTCACCTCCATCACTGTCAGCACTTGTTCCACTGTAATCAGGTTCCTTTCTGGGAATAACTAAAACACCCCACCAAGGATCAACAAGAAATAAAATAGAATTTGCCTTTCAACTAGGGTTAATGGGATAACTACGGTATAACTATGGTTTATCAGAGCAGCACAACATTTAGTTAGCATTTTGGAATGCTTTTAAATGTCTTAATACATCTTAATGCCTAATTTAAGGTCTTAACTCTTAATAAGTCTAGTAGCTTCCAAGTCCACGCTTCATTAAGTAGCTTAATAAACTTTTACACAAAGCTCTTTTTATTTATCTGCATTAAAAATTTACTTAGAAGATGACACATCTGTCTTAAAAATATTTTAAAATTTCAAAAATATCATTTTGCCCTTAAAATTTCTTTATTTTCATATATTGGTGCCCATGGGTTGGATTGGGTTGTGATCGGGTCAGGCTAATTTTATTTAGGGAATAAACATTCTCAACTTGAACCCCATTCATTTATAAATGGGTTGAGAATACAAATCCAAACTTGGCCCAAAAAGAGACCCCTCAACTTAAACCTACCAGTAGAAGAAATAAAATTGAATTAAATATTGAAAAAATAATTAAGTATAAAATTAAATATATAAATTTAATTTAATTATTAAATATATGATTATCTTGGTATTTTAATTATAATATTTAAACTAAAAATAAATATTTAACATATACATTATGTACAATAATATATGTACATAATTAATAAATATTTTGGAGAAAATACATTTACTCCCCTTTAGGTTTGACGAACCCGTATCATATCGCCGTATCTAAGTATTGACGTACCTGTGCTTCCTAACATAGACCCCTTCAGGTTTCAGAATATACATTAGGTACCCCTATTTTTCAAAATAATGACACTAACACCCCTTCCATTAGTTGACCTAGTCAATTGATGGAATAGTGATGTCATGTGATAAAATGGTATAAACTACCAAAAATGCCCTCATTTTCAACATTTCTCATATATGAAATTGCCCCTCATTTTTTAAATTAAGCCAAATCCTTTACGGTGATAACCGGTTTTGCAAATCCGGTTATCACCCCTTGAAGTAGCCACATGTCCCTTTTGACACCCCTTAACCGTGGTTATGATTAACCCACCCCTAGGGTTCACTCACCCATCCATGTGTCCCTTTTCTACCGTATTAATTATTTTTTTAAAATAAAAAAATTGTTTTAAGGCTTTTTAAATATTAAAATATTAAAAAAAGAATTAATATTTTTTTTAAAAAGGTGGGTGAACCCTAGGGGTGGGTGAATCTAACCCCATTTAAGGGGTGTCAAAAAAGACACGTGGCTACCTCAAGGGGTGATAATCGTAGAAAATTTGAGAATTTAAAAAGAAGTCGAGATGGGTGTCCTTTTTGACACCTCTTAAATTGGGTTAGATTCACCCACCCCTAGGGTTCACCCGCTCATCCTTGGTTTTTTTTTAAAATATTAATTTTTTTAAAATTATTTTAATATTAAAAAGCCTTAAAAACAAATTTTTAATTTTAAAAAAAGAATTAATATTGTAGAAAAGGAACACATGGATGGGTGAGTGAACCCTTGGGGTGGGTGAATCTTAATCACGGTTAAGGAGTGTCAAAAGGGACATGTGGCTACTTCAAGGGGTGATAACCAGATTTGTCAAATCTGGTTATCACTGTAGAGGATTTGGCTTAATTTAAAAATGAGGGGGCTATTTCATATATGAGAAAAGTGGAAAATGAGGGCATTTTTAATAGTTACACCATTTTATCATATAACATCACTATTCCATCAATTGACTAACGGTCAACTGATGGAAGAGGTGTTAGTGTCATTATTTTGAAAAGTAGGGGTACCTGATGTATATTTTGAGACTTGAGGGGTGTATGTGTATTTTCGTCAAACCTTAGGGGTTGTAAATGTATTTTCTCCAAATTTTTTTTTTAATAATATCTCATATCTTCTTTTCTTTACTATTATAATAGGAGAGGTAGGCGTAGCCTGATTTTTCTGAAATTCCCAAACTACCCTTATATAAAACAAAATTTTGACATGATGTTTTACTTTAATTCCCAAACTACCCCTTACTCATCTATTAATTTAAAGAATAGAATCATAGCCAATCGCGATTGAACTTGGGGAGATCAATCGCACCTATGGGTTAAAATGTGTCCCTTTTAACTCCTATTAACCGTGGTTAACTCCTTCCCCTCGCTCTCACGTGCATCGCATGTGCAACCCGCTAGTTGCTATTATAATGGGAGAGGCAAGCGTAGCCTAAATTTTTTGAAATTCCTAAACTACCCTTATATAAAACAAAACTTTAATTTAATGTTTTACTTAAAGTTTTACTTTAATTCCCAGACTACCCTTATCTATCTATTTAAAGAATAGAATCACAGTCAATCGCGATTGAACTCGGGGAGAGTTCAATCGCACCCACGGGTTAACACGTGTCCCTTTTAACTCCTATTAACTGTGGTTAACTCCTTCCCCTCGCTCTCACGTGCATTGCACGTGCCACCCGCTAGTTTATATAATTAAATATCTAAGTTAGATATAAGTAATTAGGATGTAATTTTAATTTAAACTTAATATTTAATAAACATGTTATTTATAATTATACATGTGTCATATTATTTATTAATTATACATATGTTAAATAATTTAGGTATTATGACCCATTGGGTGTAGGTGGCCAATCTCATCAAATTATAAAAGGGTTGTAGGAACCGAACCCGAATTCGACCCAAGGGTTTAAACCTACAATCCTAACCCGTGTAAAAAGTCCAGTGGTTTAAGGCAAGGGGACTAGTTGGGTTAGCAATTTTTACTCACACCTCTAGTCATTTACCAAACGAGCATTTGATCTTATTTCAGAGTTAGATCTATTTTACCAAGCAGTCTGAACTGGACAAATAATAGTTCAGCTACAGATCTAACCAATAAAGCTCAGCTTAACCACTAAAAGTTCAATGTTACCTTAAACAATGACAAAAAAAATTTGACATATGTCCCATTAAGTGTCATTTAGCCAGCAAAAACCCTTAGGATTAATGTTAAGGGTAAAGATAAATGCTAACCTAGCCGAAATTTTAGAAAAATCCAACAAGAAGTTTAAAATCTTGTAACCATTGCATAAGGAGAACCAAACTCTTGTAAAGAAGTAGAAAAATCCAAGTCGATATGGTGTATTAAGGTATATCTGGGTTAAAATTGATAAATTCCTAAATTTAGGATTAAAAAAAAAAAAAGCAAAGACATGGTCTCGTAGATAGATTTCAGCTCTTATAAAAAAAACCATGACAAAGTCATTATACGCTTCTACTAAATAGGGAATAGCTTGAGTGTACCTGAAATAATGGTAGTCATTAGAGAGAAAGCACTTGGAAACATAGACATGAGAATCCACAGACTACTTAAAGCACACGAATTGTACAATAAGCATATGTTGACCGGTGTTTGTTTAGAAAATTTTAATGTCGGGAATGTGAGTCCAGAAAGTCGTTGCATACCATCTGGCAAACAAGTCAGCTCTGGACATTTTTCAATAACTAAAACTTGGAGAGTAGTTAGATATTGGAACCCATTTGACAAAGACATTCACTTTTTGCAGTTCCGAATCCGTAGATTTTGAAGAGAAGACAATCCCTGTAATCCATCCTCTGGGAACAATTTTTATTAGACTGCTGCTTTCACCAACGTGTAAAGTCTCAAGAGAGGTGAGGTTTTGCACTCCCAAACATTAAGTCCCCTACAAGACTAAAGAAATAAAGTTTTTGTTGGGAATGTAGACAACCTTTAGCAGATTGCCTGGGGGTGGCAGGGGGGCAGCGCCCCCCCTGCGACGCACGCGGCGAAAACGATATTTAGCATTTTTGCAGGGTATTTTCAGCTTTACAGTTTAACCCTAAACATATAGCTGTATGCGTATTTTTTAGGTTAATAAGTTGTGAGAAGTGGCCGTAATTTTTCTGAGAGAGACAACTCTGTGTATTATGTATCTTTAATATAATGAATTGGTGTGGCTCCCGAGGATGTAGGCACGTTGCCGAACCTCGTATATTATTGTGTTTTGTTTCTATTTTTTTCTCTATAATTTTTCTATTTGTTGTGTGATTTCTGTGATTCATAATCTCTCAATATCCGAAGGGTTTAAGGATTAAACGCGTGGTTCAAATCCCAACAATTGGTATCAGAGCGTAGGTTGCGCAGAGGGTGTTCGACAGATTTGCAGATCGAAGTTTGTTTGAGCAGTCTAGGGTTGCAGTGTGAGCTATGGGTTCGGAAGAAGGCAAATCGAAAATTGATAAATTCAATAGTCCAGATTTCGCTTACTGGAAGACACAGATAGAGGACTATCTGTATCAGAAGGATCTTTACCGACTGTTGATGGGTAAAGAAAAGGGAAAGAAAAAGGACGAGACCGATGAAGATTGAGATATCCTTGACTGGAAGGCAATGGACAGGTTCGATTGTCGCTTGCGAAAACAGTAGCCCACAATATATTGAAGGAGAAGACGACGGTGGATCTCATGGCAGTACTAGCAAAGATGTACGAGCAACCGTCCGCTGCGAATAAGATACATCTTATTAAAAAACTTTGGAATCTTAAGATGACAGAAGGATATTCCTTCATGTTACATCTCAGTGAGTTCAACATAATAGTAGATCAGCTTACCTCCGTCTATATTATGTTTGATGACGAGGTTCAAGCTCTGTAAATCCTGTCTCAATTGCCAGAGAGTTGGCAGGGAAGTGTGATTGCGATCAGTAACTCGGCTGGGAAGGAGAAGTTGAAACTGAGTGAGGTTGTAAGTTTGATTTTGACTGAAGAGGTCAGAAGAAAATCAATAGAAGCTTCAAGTATTCGGGTTCAGCCCTTAGTCTCGAGTAGAGAGGCAGCAGCCAAAAATGGGGTGGTCAAAATTAGAACAGGAAACGATCAAAATCCAAGAAGAGAAATAGGTCACAGTTTGGAGTGCGACCTATTAAAGGTGAATGTTAGAATTGTGGTCAAATGGGTCATATGGCGACAACCTGCAAAGCGCCAAAGAAGGATAAGAATGAGTAAGAGGCTCATATTATGCATGGCGCACTTATCCTTGCTATGGACAGTAACGCCGAGTCATAGGTGATTGATTCAGGTGCTTCATTCCCCGTGACTGCTAACAGAGAGGTCATGCAAAACTATGTAGCAGGAGACTTTGGGAAAGTATACTTGGGAGACGATGAGCCTTGTAGTATTGTGGGAAGAGGCGATGTACAGATTGAGGCGCATGAGTTCAAGTGGTGTTTGAAAGATGTTAGACACGTTCCGAAATTGAAGAGAAATCTAATTTTAGTTGGGCAGCTTGGAACAATAGGTTATATCTTGACATTCACAGGAGATACGTGGAAAGTCTCAAATGGTACCATGGTGATTGCCCGTGGTAGGAAGAATGGTACTCTTTACCTGACTTCATATGCGAGTGACACCCTCGCAATTGCAGATGGTAAGGTGAGTTCAAATCTGTTGCACAATAGGTTAGGACACATGAGTGAGAAGGGAATGAAGGTTCTGCATCACAGGGAAAGCTACCAGGCATCGAGTTAGCGGATATTGACATGTGTGAGGATTGCATCTTCAGAAAACAGAAGAGGGTTAGTTTCCAGAAAAGTGGCAGCCCCCCTAAGGCTTGCAAGCTAGAGCTTGTCCATATAGATGTATGAGGTCCAGCTACTGTGTCTTCTCTTAGTGGCTCGAAGTATTTTGTTATTTTTATCGAAGATCACTCGAGGAAGGTATGGGTGTACTTCATGAAGCACAAGTCAGAGGTGTTTGAGATTTTCAAGAAGTGGAAAGCCATGGTTGAGAATGAAACAGATTTGAAAGTAAAGTGTTTGAGATCAGATAATAGTGGAGAGTATGAGCTGGGGGAGTTCATGAAGGCCTGTGGTCTGAATGAGATTCGTTTAGAGAGGAAATCTCCAGGCACGCAACAACATAATGGTATTGCAGAAGGATGAACAGGACTTTGATTGAGCGTGTTAAGAACATGCGGTTATATGCAGGGTTGCCAAAGTGTTTTTGGGCAGATGCAGTAAATACAACAACTTACTTGGTTAATCATTGGCCATCAGTTCTGTTGAACTTTGGGATACCGGAAGAGGTTTGGAGTGGTAAAGAGGTAATGTAAGCACCCAATTTCTACACCCCTATCCTAACCATGGTTAAGAATTCTTAACCATGGTTAAGCCCCCAGTCAAGTCCCTTAACCTTAGGACAAGCCCTAGTAGACCTTAGCCCTAGTTAAACCCTAACCCTAGACAAACCCTAGGTATAGCCCTAGCCTAAGCCTAACCTAGCCAAGCCCTAGGCCTTTAGGGCCTAACCCCAAGACCAAAAAACCCTTAAGAGTTAAGCCTCGGTTTGGGCCCAAGCAAGGGCCCAAAAATTCAAAAAAACACTCACTCGTACCGCATGCACAGCACTAGGCCAGATCCTTTGGTTAAAATCCAATAGTATTGGTAATAGGATTACCAACATCTCAAAAATGCACTATTTTGAGAATGTCGGTAATCACATTACCGACACCCCTGGTTTCATCTTCCTGCTGCACACCCACCCCCTGTGGGTTTAGTGCACGCCTCCACCACCCCTCTCCGGCTTCAATAGGCCTCTCCACCTCATGATAACCCCCATCTACCCTGGTGCTAATACCAGGGGTGTCCCCTTGGCTCTTCCTATAAATAACAATGCCTCCCTTGGCCAAAAACCATCTGAAAATCCCCTAGTTCGAACTTCTGGTGTTTTGTTAAAGCCTTAGCCTTCTCCCCAGACCACTAGACAAGTCCAGTAGCTCCCAGAAGCTTCCCCATCCTCCCTCATCGTCTGGGCAGTATTACCAAGCTCCACCACCACGTAGAGTGCCACCATCGGCCACCACGGTCCCCACCAGTACCTCTGAAGTATAGCAGCAGGGTAGGGCTTCCTCCTACCCCATTTATTGTTGTTTTGCAGCCTCATGTGAGCCCTTGTTCCTTCCAGGGGACTTATTTCTTCCCGTTCTTGCAGAAAACCCATTAAAAGGGGCTCCCTCACCTTCATCATAGGTGTGGGGAACCTCCTAAGGGTATAACACATCTCTAGGCGACCTAGGACTCTTCTGGGGGTCCCTCAATTCATGAGGGAACCCTGGGATCTACCCTAGCACAAGCCCGTAGGGCAGCTTCATTTTTCTGGAAAATCTACAGGGTGTCGGTAATCACAGTGCCGACACCCAGTGAGCTTGCTATTTCAGGGCTTGTGGGCCCCACCTGGTGCCACTCTGGTCCAATTCAGGGCATGACTTTGGTCCTTGAGACCTCATGGAGCTCAACTTGAGCTTTACAGCCCTTGACCATCATCCTAACCATGGTTAACTTTAAAATCAAAAGAAACTACCAGAGCGTCGGTGAATTGATTACCGACACTCTGTTATTTTATGTGCACAGACTTTGGGCCCACACTAGGCCCACTCATGGCATCCCCTGAGACCCACAATAGGCCTATAGCTCTCCCCTCATCCTGGGCTTCAAATTCATAGGTCATAGACCCCCTAATTCCTCTCTTGACCCGAGTTATGAACCTTCAAACTCTGGTAAAAATGCACCAAAACTGTCGGTAATCCATCTGCCGACAGTATGGTTTTTTGGTTTTGCTGGGTTTAATAGTGAGCCCACAGCCCATGGGAGGCCCACATTAGACCTAACCTGGCCCTTGGGGCCCATCCCAAGCTTGCCCAGGCCATCCCTTGCCTTAACCATGGTTAACTCAACCATGGTTAAAGAGTTAACCACGGTTAATTCACCAAACTTCTTGAAAAAATTTCAAAAAATCCATAAAGATCCAAAATATCCTGAAAATTTTGGAAATTGACATTTTGGACTATGCATGCCTGTCTAACCATGGTTAGATGAGCATAACCATGGTTAATACTTGGTTTAACCCTGGTTAAGCCTATTCAAACCTTGGAAAATCCCAAAAATCAAGGAAATTTCAAAAAGGCAATGAATATTCAAATCATGCTCTATACTTTGTCCAACCATGATTATCCAAACTAACCATGGTTAAACCCATATCTTAACTATGGTTAGCCCCATTTGACTTGGGAAATCTTGGGAAAAATCCCTAAAAGTGTTCAAATCCCGCTTAAGGCCCAAAAACCATATCTTGGACCTTGCCCAACCCCAATCCTAATCACGGTTAAACCCCTCTTGGCCTACCGAACCTAACTCAAAACCTACTGGGCTTACCCTTGGCTTACCGGGCCAAATCCAAAGCCTATCGGGCGTACTCTTGACCTTTAGGTCTATTTAAGGCCTACCGGGCCTAATCTTGGCATTCCGGGCCCAACCCTTAGTCTACCAGACTAAATCCTAGCTTCTGGGCTTGCACCCTTGGTCCACCGGGCCCAATCTCGGCCTACTGGGCCCAAACCCTAGTCTACTGGACTACTCCTCGACCTACCGGGCCCAATCAAACATAACTAAACACTTGACCAACCCGGTCAACCACCCCTAGCCTCTCGGCCAGACCCTTAACCATCCTTTGGTTCACACACAACACTCCCCCTAGCCTTGGCACGGGCTCATGTGCCAGAACTACGCTCGGTCTAATCTCACCCCAATATGAGTACGTAGGCAACCCAATCCGGGTTCGACCCTAGTTTAACTTTTCCCTTCTTGGATTAGTATAAACTAAACTTAAGACATTTGACTAACAATTGACATTAATTCGGCTTAAACTTAGTAAGTAGGGAACCGTTGCAAAACGGAAGCGTTGGAGTGCCTAACACCTTCTCCGGGCTTAACCGAACCTCTTACTCAGAAGCCTAAGTAGACTAAAGACCTTATCCATTATCTGGGACTTATCCCTACCGAATTAATATGTGACGACTCATGAAATAAACAAGTGAGTAACGAAATTCGTGCTCACAGGTAAATCTCTCGCATTTAAGGGTTTTTGGTTGTGTCTTATGTTCATATTAGTGACCATGTCAGGGAAAAACTAGATGTTAAGTCACAAAAGTGTATATTCGTTGGGTACGACACTGATGAGTTCGATTATCACTTTTGGATGACAAGAACATGAAGATTATCAAGAGCAGAGATGTTGTATTTGATGAAAGAGTATTGTACAAAGATAGGGACAACAAATAGAACAGTGAAAGTATCACTAAAGATGGAGACACATCCAAGTATTTGGAGTTGGAGGAGCTTCCAAATGACAGTAGAGTTGAGAACAGTTTTGGTCATGTAGATGAGACAGTTTCAGAGGAGACAGTTCCGGGGATAGTGTCAGAGGCAGAGTCTAGCACACCTACCAGAGAATTGAGGAGGTCATCCAGAGTACCCAAACCTAATCCTAAATATCTCTCATCGCTTTATTACTTGCTATTGACAAACAATGGGGAACTAGAGAGTTATGATGAGGCTTTGCAAGTTAGTGAGTCAGTTAAGTAGGAGAATGCGATGCAGGAAGAGATGAATTTTCTCCACTCTAATAAGACTTGGGAGTTGGGTAGGCTCCTTGTAGGGAAGAAAACTTTACATAACAAGTGGGTCTATCGGGTTAAGTAAGAGAGTGATGGTAGTAAGAGGTACAAGGCCAGGATGGTTGTGAAAGGCTTCCAATAGAAGAAAGGAGTCGATTATACAAAGATATTTTCTCCAGTTGTGAAGATGACCACTACCAGAGTGGTATTGAGTTTAGTAGCTACTGAGAATCTCTACCTTGAGCAGTTAGATGTTAAAACTACTTTTCTTCATGGTGACTTGGATGAAGAAATCTATATGAAGCAGCTTGTTGGTTTCATTAAAGAAGGCAATGAAGAGATGGTATGTAGACTCAAGAAGAGTGTATATGGTTTGAAATAGGTCCCTAGGCAGTGGTACAAGAAATTTGATAATTTTATGCAGCGTAATGGCTACGAAAGGTGCAATACAGATCACTGTTGTTACTTCAAGAGGTTTGAGTCCAGTTACATTATTTTATTACTATATGTTGATGATATGCTTGTAGCGAGATCTTATTTACAGGAGATAAACAAGCTGAAACAACAGTTAGCAAAAGAGTTTGCTATGAAGGATCTAGGTGTAGCTAAACAGATGCTTAGGATGAGGATTAGCAGGGATAGTACTCAGGGCACTTTGAAGTTGAGTCAAACGAAGTATATTGAACGAGTACTCTAGAGATTCAATATACAAAATGCCAAGGCAGTTGGCGCGCCCTTAGGAAGTCACTTTAAACTTTCCGAGGAGCAGTCTCCCAAGACAGATGCAGAGAAGGAGTACATGGCTAAGGTTCCTTATGCCTTAACCATTGGTAGCTTAATATATGCGATGGTTTGCACAAGATCGGATATAGCCCATGCAGTGGGAGTTGTGAGCAGGTATGCTAGCAATCCAGGGAAACAACATTGGGAAGGAGTAAAGTGGATATTAAGATATTTGAGAGGTACCAAAGATTTACTACTGTGCTTTGGGAGGAAAGATTTGGTGCTGTAGGGATATTTGGATGCTGATTTCGCTGGTAATCATGATACAAGGCAAAGCACCATAAGTTATATTTATACTTTGGGTTCGACAGCAGTGAGTTGGGTCTCACGTTTGCAGAAGATAGTGACATTATCCATGACAAAAGCTGAGTATGTAGCCATGACAGAAGCTAGCAAGGAGATGATTTGGTTGAGAGGTTTTTTTGGAGGAATTGGGTCTGAAGCAAGAAAACAGTATTCTTTTCAGTGAAAACCAAAGTGCTATACACCTTGCCAAGAATCCAGTGTTCCATGCCAGAATGAAGCATATTGATTTGCGGTACCATTTTATTCGCTTGCTTCGGTTATCTCTTCTTCAACTGGAGCTCCTATTCATAGTTAACCTTATTTTTTTCTATGTTAGCCTTCTTTTTTTGTTGTCCAGACAACCTCTTAGTGACAGCAATATGCTGAAAAAGGCTTTAGATATAAGCAGTTAAGATGTAAATACTTTTGACAATTTAACACAGATGTGATATAGACTCTTTGCCACAAAAAACCTTTGGCAATCACAAAAATGCAACACATGTCTCATTGACCTAGATAAATCAACTCTAATTTCTAAGATTAATGCTGATTCAATTTAGTTTTAGAAAAATCTGACATGAAAACTAATAATTCTACATAGGTGTTGCATTTTTGTGCTTAATAGACAGTTTCTCTATAGCAAGTGTAAGATATAATCAAGACTCTGTGGTTATCCCTTTGAAACAGAAAGGCTGCACAAATTACACGCATATGCCAATTACATACGTTTTTCGATTCCATGAAACCAGAAAACAAAAACCGCTTAAACGGTTCATGAAATCATTTTTATGTACAAAAAAAAAGTTCCAAACAATTTACTTTTATGATCACCATTTTATCAGCTATCATTATCCTATCTCAAGGATGCCAACTTGCTACTATGTTGGTAAAGTCGTCAAGTGTCGAAACCCCAACATGGGGTTCAATCCTCGATTATTTTCGAGTTTCTCCAAGGGAGAGGCTTGGTATTGTTGATGCATTCAAGAACAGTCATCTTGTTTTCAACTGGGAGATCAGCAATTCCAAACTTTATAGCTAGGATGTTCCCATGTCGCATGATCCCAACTCCAACTATAATAACATGAGCCATACCCCAACATTTGGTACAGCCAGCAATCAGTTGCCCTTAGTGACTTAAGAAAGATCCATCCTTGAAGTATCCTTGACCTACACCTCAAGATCCTTCATTTATTTAATCCATCATAATGGAAGTGCAGAACATTCTATGGAAATTTATGGCCTCTCACTTGCTATCTTGCTACTCATTGTATGTTATAATGAGTATTTTTCTTCACATTCTCTTGAGGCATGGAACCAAATGAAATGAAGGGTTCAAACAAAAAGGTGATGTTCATATGCATTGAAATAATTTTTGCCATTGAGGATCTCTGTCGATGAGTCTGATCCCCTGCAAGGGCCCCATAAGTTCAGGTAAGAGAGGAGAGTAGCTTGTTGTGACCTACACCTAACCATGGTTGCCTAATCCTCCAAAAGCACCCTGATTCGTAAAATAATTTAGTGAATTACAACTTAAGCTATTTGGCTCATGGTCTCATAAGAAGTAGAGTGTGAATAGGCAATTATGCCATCGACCTACCTTTCTCCTCTCCTCTGATTAATGGGAAAGAAGAAATTCGTGATTAAGATTATACTCCTTATGTTGAATGATTTTGTACATTCAATTGAGATCGAATGGTGGTTGTTGCGAATTTTATATTAATAAGCCACTTGATAGGGAAATTCAGCAATGAATCTTTGTTTATGGGAAATCGATTGAGTTTGTTAAATAAAAAGTCTAGAAAAAAAAAGAATACAAATCATATTACAAACATATAAGTTCTTATGAGTTGGTGGGTATGTTAGATCTTCGCTTATTACCTAGTCCTTCGTTTTTATATCCTCTGATTAATACTCTAATCTCTTGTGATTAAATCAGTTGGTGGGTACTATGCTACTTGCTGACTCATGCTGCAGGCATCTCTATGGACTCATTCTTTAGTTTTTACTGAAATCAGGTTACCCTGGAGATGTTAATGTAACTGCTACTTACACTCTTACTTCAAGCACTAGTATGAGGCTTGACATGGAAGCCGTGCCTAAGAACAAGCCTACACCAATAAATTTAGCTCAACACACCTACTGGAATTTAGCGGGTCACAATTCAGAGGATGTGCTCGAGCATTCAGTTCAAATATGGGAGTCTAATATCACTCCTGTGGATGTAAATACAGTCCCTATAGGTGAAATCTTGCCAATTAAAGGTACCACCTTTGATTTCACAACAAAGAAGAAGATTGGTTGCTCAATCCATGAGGTCCCTGGCTTGGGGTATGACCATAATTACGTGCTTGACTGTGGGGAAGAGAAGTTGGGCTTGAAACATGCTGCTAAAGTGAAGAACCCCTTGAGCTCAAGGGTCCTGAATTTATGGACCAATGCCCCTGGCATGCAGTTTTACACCAGGAACTATGTAAATGGCGTCAACAGTAAAGGCAAGGCTGTTTATGGGAAGCATTCAGGGCCGTGCTTAGAGACACAGGGATTTCTAAATGTCATTAACCAGCCAAACTTCCCATCTGTTGTTGTCCAACTAGGTGAAAAGTATAGACACACCATGTTGTTTGAGTTCTCAGGTGAGGAAAAGAGTGATCTTCAATGGAGTATATAGGTGAAGAAACTGTGCTTGTTGTGGTCCTTTGTTTTATTTAAACTTGGATTCTAAAATAAGACCATAAATAATAAGACGCTCAGTCATGCATTTTTTAAACATTTATTTGACAGAAAAACATTTACTCTCCTTTAATCAATTAATTCAGTAAAACTCTTGTGGGGTTCTTCATCTCGACGAACCCTTGACAAAATTTTAGAAGCTATTCATTGTGAGAAGTGTACAACTGAAGCTTAATTGGGAGGAGAAAGAAAAGGTTTTCACGTCCCGGACTGGTGTTCATTTGCAGATTGTGCTGTGCGTGCATTTTCTTATCAATGAATCTATATGTTTTCCATCCTGGGCTGGTGTTCATTTGCCGATTGTGTTGTGCATGCATTCTCTTATCAATGAATCTACACTTATTTGTAGGGTTTGAAGCAGTGAAGTATTATTGTAGATATGTAAAAACTGATTTTTTTTCCTCTTTGTTTTTGGTAGAAGCCAATCTGAGATGGAGTCTGTGTTATATATATACTCCATTACTAGAGCTGCATGAATGCACCTCAGACATAAAAGCTGTAGTTGGATTGGTAGTAGATCTAGGTTGTATGTGGTCTTACTCCATGCTTCAATGGTTTTGCAGTTTACTACTTATATGTGGTTTCACTTCTCATTACATGAACAGATGATTCATTTAAGTCCAAGTAGCCATTGTTAGAAGAGAACTATGAACAGTAAGATATTGTGATTCAGATCTTCAAACTTAGTGAGTCACAAAGTATTATATAAGAAAATAGCTCCAAATTAATGTCCTATTCAACATAGTTGTTTGAACCTTCTCGAAGTCAGTAGAGATCCATTTAGATTCTCCAATTCAAATTGTCATGCCCCCAAAATCATATACACAATATATACCTTATATTTGTATAGATTCAGAGGCATGAACTTGGAACATTTCCCAAAGTGAATGGAATTCATCAACTTAAAATTCCATTCGAGCTGTACATAACTAACATTTCTAAAAGTTTAACAAATAAAAGGAACATCTCTAAATTCTTTCAAAATGTTTTCACCATAATCACTCTATCTAAAGTAATTAACCAAAAGGGAAAATTGTTCTCTTAGCTAGCTTAAGCCTCCAGAGAATCCCTAAGTCCTTTACGTATCTCCTGAAAATGTCAACATAACAAGAGTATTGAGGAATAAACCCAACAAGATGAACACATTCAACACATGCATCAACAAATTATAATCACATTTACTCCACATGCAATTAATAACAAAACAGGTATTATCATGATTTCCTCATTATGAATTACTTGGTTCAATTCATTTGTCCTTAGGGACCGCTCAGTTCACCCTAATGACAATCACGTAGAAAACCTAAGCTTGTATGGAAAGACACTCAGATAATCATTCTTTGTGATCTTACACAATTCACCCTCTCTAGGGTTTGAGCTCGTATACTACGCTCGATTAGTATTTGGGCTTGTACGTAACTGTACCCAAACACCAACTTGGGGTTGTACATAATTGTCCTTGATCACCATTTTAGGGTCATACATAACTGTCCCAAGGACCGATTCCTAGAGTAGAACATACACACACTCTGGTCATGGACCCCTATGTTGCCCAGTTATTGGACCCTAGAGGGGGGGGGGGGGGGTAATTAGGGTCAAGGGAAAATTAAGATCTACCTTAGGCTATTTCTACGGAAAATAAGATTAAACTAATTTGTCAAGTGATAGTAACTAGTAAAGCAAAGATAGAGAATAGATAAGAGAAAAGGAGAACAAACACCAACATTTGTTATAAAGGTTCGGCAACTCTAGCCTACGTCCATGCTTAAGCTCTCCATCTCACAGGATTCAACATGATCCACTATTGCACAAGCTTCTTCATGGGTGAAGCTCAAACCGTTACAATAGTTTTCCAGGCAAGGATAACCACCTTCAATGCAAGAGAACACTCTCTCTTGACTTTAAAAAGCAAATCTTCTCGGATAAGAATCCTTGATCCTTGATTTCCTTTAATACAAATGAGTGTTTGGATTGAATCTAGATAAAAACTCCTTAATGAGCTAAATAAGATTGGAATTGAAAGCTCTTATAGTGAGAGTTTGAGATTTCTAGGTTTTCAACGAAAACTTGATAAGAATTGAATGCAACTTAAAGATATCATTAATGGTTGTTCAAAGGTTGTTTGATGTTCATAAATGAACTCAATTTAAAGTTGCTGATTCAATATAACTGTTGGGAACTCATTTAATGCGGTTTTGGCTATTAAAAACTAGCCATTACAAGGTTCCCGCAAGTAGTCATCGACTAGTGTACTGGTGCACTCTTCAGTCGTAGATGAGTGAAACTGCTAAAATG
Source organism: Tetracentron sinense (assembly GCA_015143295.1). Taxonomy (NCBI): domain Eukaryota; kingdom Viridiplantae; phylum Streptophyta; class Magnoliopsida; order Trochodendrales; family Trochodendraceae; genus Tetracentron; species Tetracentron sinense. Next base: position 13,832,682 of record CM026573.1, read on the forward strand.
AAATTCATTTACTGTTTCTTCCACTCGTCGACAAGTGCTGAGACTACTGTCTCACTCGTCGACGAGTCCTCTGTTTTTCAACAGAAAACTCTTCTTCTTAAGACCAATGTAATGTGAATGAATTCGTAGGTCTTTTAGTATCCCTTTATCATGATTTTATCAATGTTTTAAGATGTCCTAGGGCCTTGGAATGATTTTCCATTAAGTCATGGCTTCTTAAGGTCAATCTAGGTTTTGAGCATTTCAACTTTTCAAACTATTGAGGACTTTTTACATAAGTCATAGACTCTTTTAAATAAATAAAAATTACTTAGAATCTTCTGAAGGATAGTCTTCAACTTGATTTTGGATTTTCCAACTTGAATAGGTCTTCATGATCTTTATTGTTGTTGGTGATCCGACTTGGATTTTGGGATTGATCTTGATTTCAACTTCGAATATGGATGCTTCATCTTGATGGTTTATCTTGGACATGTGGAGTATTTTCCATATATCATGCTTGGAGTGTTGGGCTAATGTTCTTGTAATCTGAATTTTACATAAAACTTCATAGAACCATTAGTACCAAAATGATCATTTCATTGTTATTTTATCATCAAAATTATTAGGGTTCACATGATAACCTTCAGGCTAACGCCATACACATGGTCAAGGTTCTCAATCATTTTATTCCAAGGTAATTAAGTCATATCTTCTTCACTATGGCGTCCCATACCACCATAGTAAGGCAGATCTAACCATATATTTTTAAGTTACAAAACAATCCAGAGCAGTTCATACAAGCATGGATAACAGTTAATCATCATGGTGAATTATGATAAGACATTAAATTATAATAGTAAGCTTACAATCATCATAAGATAGGTGTCATAAGAGAGAAATATGAAAAACATAATCATACATGGATGGATCCAAAAACATGCTTTAGTTTCTAAGTTCTGATTCAAACACAAGTGGGATATTTCCAACAGTCGTTCAATTGTTCAAACGGTTAGCCAATCGTTCGAACGGTTGACAGTTTGGGACTTCTTAATAATATAGACGTAAAAATAATAGTCATCACCGTTCAAATGATTTCTAGACCGTTCGAATGGTCTATGACAGATTTCGGGATAAAACCATGTTTTCACCTAAAAACCCCAAAAGATTTCAACCTAGATCATTTCTTAAAATTTAGAAAACTTCATAACATCATTGAATACAGTGCTAACATGAATTTAAGGATCAAATAGTGTTTATTTGCCTTTTCCCTAAAAATTTAGGGTTTACCCAAAGAGAATCCAACCCAAATGGGGTTGCCTCGAAGGGTCGATCGTCCTACAATGAGAAGCTCAAGCCTCGTCTCGGATCTTGCTCTTCAAGCTTGGCCAAAACTTCCAAAACCCTACAGCCTCTTCTCAATCCTCCAAAATCTCTCGTAGATTAGGTTTTGCAAAAGTGAACTAATTAGGTTTAACTCTTTCTATTTATACTCTCTCCCTTTTAAGTGCTTTATTTAAATACCCTCACTAATGGTGTTTGGCTCCAAGGCTTAGTTAAACCCCTTAGTATCTTATTCTTTTTTTATTATTTCAATCCTAAATTTGACAATTTCTCTTGAGCAAACATTCATCTGAGATATTACCAAAATACCCGCTAGACTACGAAATTACAAAAATACCCTTAGAAGTAAAATTAGAAATTTAGAATCACTACACCAACCAACAGTCTTTCATCTAATACTCTAGTACTTGAAACTTTGTTCTCTTATTAGCAGCCTAATCCTCTATTATTCCATGGGCAATCATCGTATTCATTTGGAAAGTTATTTGGAAGTCTTAGTAGATCAAATCAACAAGAGAATTTCTCTCCCTTGGCCATGAATTGTTGTCTTAAAGAGAGTATATTTTTCTTCTCAATCACCATTTATACGGAAAAACAACAAGGTGGCTGATGCTCTAGCAAACGAGGGTCTGAGGATAGGCTCATGCAAATTCTAATGTCTTTATTCCAATGGATATACCATAGGATGTTGCTTCACTTATCTTCTTGGATAAAGTTGGATTGTTCCCTTTAAAAGGTTAGTAGTTTAATTTCTAATCTTTGATTATTCACAGATTCCACTACCTGTGTACACTATCTATTCTGTTAGGGTGATGCTTCTTAATTTGTTTGCTCATAAGATGTGATATAGAATGGAGTAGGATGATAAGATGTCGTGAGATAAATTGTATATCATCACAAGTAGATTTGAATTTGAATAGATTTAGATTAGATTAGTTTGGTATGATTTGATTGGATTGTGATTTATTTGTATTCCTATAGTTGGATGTATTTCTCTATGATATATAGCTTGCTAAGGGTCAATGTAATTCATCCAGGTTTATTCAATAGAACCATTTCTTCTTTAAAAGTAATTAGCGGATTTTAGAATCAAATAAGAAAACAAAGAATTGAGGAGAATTATCAAAATCCATTCATGGAAAGCATAGATGAGAATTACAACCATTTTGTGGTATGCAACATGGTTGTAAAATTTATTGGCATCCGTGGATGCATGATGTTACTATGTTCTTGTTATTTACAATACACATCCAAAGAGAGAGAGAGAGAGAGAGAGAGAGAGAGAGAGTCAATAATTGTCAATAAATCTTGGGAATTAGTAGATCTTTCACCTGGATGCAAACCAATATGTTATGTGTGTATAAAAGAAAGCTAAAATCAGATGGGACTATAGAAAAATTCAAAGCTAGGTTAGTAGCCAAGGGCTTTAAACAAAAGAAAGGTATAGATTACTTTGCTACCTATTTACCAGTTACTAGAATCTCTACCATTAGAGTGTTAATAGCCATAACATTTATCTATAAACTTGTAGTTCATCAAATGAATGTCAAAACAATTATTCTGAATGGAAGCCTAAAGGAAGAAGTTTATATAGAACAATCTAAATGTTATACAATTTCAGGAAAAAGAACAAAGTTTGTAGATTAATCAAATCTTTATACGGGTTAAAACAAGCATCAAAACAATAACACAAAAAGTTAGGTAATATATTCAAACAAGATGGATTTCAGATATATAAATGACTCAACTCGATGTTCATAGTTAATATTTTAATAATAAAAGAGAAATTATATGTCATTATGTGGTGACATGCTTATATTAGGTATTAGTCTCAAGATAGTTAAAAACATCAAGAAATATTTATCTTCAAAATTTGACATGAAAGATATTGAAAAAGCTGATATGACATTGAGAATTAAAATTACTAGAAGAAATAATGAGATAATTCTCTCCCAGTCACATTTTGTTGAAAAAGTATTAAAGGAATTTGATCATTATGATTGTAAACCACTCAGCACACCTTATGATCCGAACGTACAACTTAAGAAGAATCTAAATGAGGGTATATCTCAATCTCAATTAGAATATTCTAGAGTTAATGAAAATTTAATGTACTGTCATGAATTGTACTAGAGCCAACGTTGTGTGGGTAGATTTAGTAGATATGCTCATAATCCTGAACATGTACATGAGCATTGATATGCATTATCTAGAGTACTTTAACATCTTAGAGGAACTATAGAGTATAGTATTCATAATCATGGATTTCCTATAGTGATGCCAATTGGATCATAGATTTAGATGAATGTAAATCCACAAGTGAATGTGTGTTAACCTTAGGTTATGGGACAGTCTCGTAGAAATCATCTAAGCAGACTTACATAGCTCGGTCCACTATGGATTCTGAATTTATAATCTTAGAAAAGGTAGGAGAAGAAGCCAAATGACATAGAAATTTGTTATCTTATTGACCTATTTGACATAAACCTATTGCAACTATTTTAATCTATTTTGATTGTCAAGTTGCATTTCCTAAAGCTGAAAAATAAAGTATATAATGGTAAGGGTAGGCATATTTGCATAAGACATATAATAAGACAACTTTTAAGCAATGAAATTATTTTCTCTTTTTTTGGGTTAAATTGCAATAGTGATTTGAGTCCGCTTGTTGTGTAGTTCATACAAATTAAAAGAGAGCGGATATCGTATGTTGTATCTTAGGAATCAATTGCCTAGGTAGCCTTTGCACTCAAAGACATTGTCTGGAAGGGAGCAAAATTGATATGGAGCCCAATATGTTTGTTGTGTCTCGATCATTTTCCTGCACCGATAATTTCTGCTTCTTCCTTCTTTCTAGTTTTATTTATCTAATTTAGCCATTGCACCCACGAAAACAAAGGAAAGTGACAAGATGGGTTTAAGTCCGAGGGCAATAAGCGTTGACACCTGCTAACAAAGGGATTGCATCAACTATTAATTGTGTAACAATCCCAATCTCCCACCTTGGTCATAGTGGGACTTTGGGTCCACTACATTACTTATCACTGCTTAACTTGAATGACAAAAGGCAATACAAGATAATATTTCACCCAACATAGCAACTATAAAATTCTTTCGATATAAAAGTCTCATCTAATATATCTTCAACTAATATAAATCTAAAACCAAAAATATAAACTAAAGCAACATCTACTATAAAAGTATCAAGTCTATTACAAACTCTCTCTCAACATAAAATTGAAAGGAAACTAATGATAAGGGTCAAGGTCCCAATCACCCTCAATGACGGGATTACCTTTCTCTGCCTCTTCCAAATAATCTTCCTCAATCCAAGGAGTTGTTGCTGCCTCCTGCGCTAAACCTAATGACAATAACAGGTCGACTGAGTATTGATAACACTCAATTGATATCCAGACTAACCAACAATAGCAATAACACGTATACATGCTCAATATTCAGTTCTTGCGATAGTTACATAATCAGAGTGCAGAAACATGTGAACATATCATGATGTTATCTTGACTCGTGTACTTATGTGACTCTTGGACTTGTAGTATGAGTTTCATGCATGTTTGTTTTTTCATGAAAATAGTATTCTAGGTCTTTGTACTAATTCCATTGAGATGCATCGACAGAAGCATAAACCCCTAGAGCTCTTAGATATCAAAGGTTCATTGTAATTATCCAGGACTTGAAATCTTATCCATGAAGAACATCAACAATTACCGGAGCTACTTGAAATTCAGGGTTCTTGTAAAATCATGTAGTGTTCTTGTTCGTGTTTTTGTACTTTTTCTTGGACTTATTCTTGTTCTTGTACTTGGACTTGTTCTTATTCTTATTATTCAATGTCTATCCAGGGTCTGTGTCATGCTTGTGTACTCATGAGACTTGTAAACTACTACACTTGTGAACTTGTGCTTGAGTGTCGTAATTAATATCCAAACTCGGTCATCACCTAGGTTTAATCTTCCACCAAGAAACTCTGCTATGTTACATCTCCCTATTTAGAGAATTCCCGATATGGAGGACTTCTATCAGGCTTTGGCCTATCCGAATGTCAATCACCAGACAATATAGATAGGAGATAATTTAATATGACATACTACAATATGATAATGAACTAATGTAACAATTTCAATAACATCATTTCAATATTTTGCAATTCCAAGCAATTAGATTAACACAATCAATCTATTATTATGGTACAATGCCCTTCCTCCATTTTCAACATTCCATCACCCATTCCAATCAATCCATAAACCATAATTATACCATTAAACCCATTCACCACCATTTCCATTCATCCATAACTCACAATCATTCCATTAAACACATCCTTCATCATTTCCAATCATCCACATTCAATATAATCATGTAAAACATCAAAATATATCATCTATTCTATTTATCAGTTAATCAAAACCTCTAAACACTTATAATCCTCAATTTTCAGTTTCATAGACAATACTCTTTCTAAAACATGATAGAAATTCAATAATCTTACCTTAATCATGCAAAAACTTTAATAATCTTATCTTGATAATAATAAAATCATTCAATAATACATAATAGAGTTGGATTAGAGAGAATATCAACCTTTGAGATCTTTCCCTTAGATCCAAATCACAAGATGAAGCTCCTTGAAGCTTTGGGGATGATCTCTAAGCTAATCTTCTTCTTTTCCAAACTAAATCATTCTCCTCCAAGCCAAATCCCCCTTAGAACTCTAGGTTTTCTTTCTTTCTTTGCCAAATTAGAAATGTTTAGAACACTCTAAATCCTCGATCGGGGATAAGTTCTGATCGATCGGGGCTGACTGGGCAAACTTCTGGGTGCCGACCGATCGATCGGGCTGGCGTCGGCCAATCGATCGGAGCTGCTTGATCAATCGCCTCCCCAGGTTTGATCAATCGGACCGGGCTTGACACTGGACAACTTTCTGGATCCATCCAATCAATCAGTCTGAATGGTCCGATCGATCAGGGGTCCTGAAATTGAGATTTTTCACCATTTTTCACCCTCCAATTTGCTTAACTTTAAACACCTATGCATAGTACACCAAAATTACAATAAAACCCTTACTAAACATGACAAGTACAAGGATAAAAGGTTGGGGACTGTACAAATTGGCCCCTCCCCTAAAAAAAGTCACACACTTTTTAGTGGAGCTCACATCAAAAAGTATTTAACTTGTTCCTTTAATAGGAGTGATTAATGTTTTTCTTTTTTTGGTACATGTCATCATTTATCTAAGGTTAGGATTTAGGTTAGTACAAGGGTGAGGGTGAGCCTTTCAACTGCCATACCTCAGACTGGATATCGAGTCCACCCCACCCACCAGTTTTGCAAATAAACATTTATCGATATAATTATAACACTCATTTCTCTAAGGCAAAAAAAGAGAGGAAATGACCCAATCCGATGATTATGACATGTGAATTCTATAGGAAGTACCATATGATTTTCTTAGGTTAAGCTGACCCAACTAGGGTTAATGGGACATATGATACATTCTTGAGTTTAATAACATCTATTGGACCATAAATATGGTTGATAAGAGCAACACAATTGCATACTAATCCAGTTAAAAAAATGACATAATAGAAGCACGGGCGCATAACTTCATCCCATAACATTTAGGTAGCGTTTGGGAATGGTTAATTTAAGATCATAATACACCTTAATGCTTAATTTCAGCAGTTAAGCATGTTTGGGAGTATTTTGTTTTAGGTTTGATGCTTAATTTTAAGGTCTTAATAGTCTAGCTCGTTTTGCTCTAAGGTCCCTGCTTAATTCAATAGCTTAATGAACTTTTAATCGAAGCTCTTTCTATTTATCACATGCATTAAAAATTTACTTAAAGTATGACAATTTTATTCTTTCAAATATTTTTAAATCTCAAAAATACCATTTTGCCTTTAAAATTGCTTATACTCCATACAGGGGTGACAATGAGTCGGATTGGGTTGTGTTTGGGTCGAGCCAGTTTTATATAGGGTATAAACATGCACTATCAACTTGAACCCAATCCATTTATAAATTGGTTCGAAGAAAGGCAAACCTAAACTTAGGCCAACAAGAGACCCCTCAACTTAAACCTGCCAGTAGAATAAATAAATTATAATTAGATATTTAAAAGATAATTAAGTATATAATTAAATATATAAATTTTAATTTACTTACAGATTATATAAATTTCTTGATATTTTTAATAATAAATAATATTTAAACTTAAATTAAAATTTAATAAATATATTATGTACAATAATATATGTACATAATTATTAAATATATTTTAACAATAATTAAATATTTAATGAATCATACTGATATAATTAAATATCTAAGTTAGTTATAATTAATTATGATGAGATTTAAATTTAATATTTAATAAACATTTTATTTATAAATTATACACATGTTAAAAAATATTTAAACTAGGTATTATGACCCGTTGGGTCTAGGTATCCAAACTCAAACCTGATCAAATTATAAAAGGCTTGTGGGAACCGGAAATCGAATTTGACCCAAGGTTTTAAACCCACAACCCTAACCAGTGTAAAAAGTCAAGTGGTTTCAAGCAAGCTCACGAGTTGCATGGGTTGAATCTCTAGTCATTCACCAAAGGATCCTTCGATCTTATTTCAGAGTAGAAAAAAATGTGTCCCATTAACCTTAATTGGGCAATAACCCTTTGGATTAATGCTAAGGGCAAAGATTAATGCTAACCTAACCGGAATTTTAGAAAAAGATGGACAAAAAGCTTAAAATCTTGTGACCACCGGAGAGACTCTCTCATGCACTTGTAGGAGTAGATCCAGATTCCTATAAAAGAAGAAAAGTCCAAGTCGATATGGTGTGAATAGCCCAGTAATAGGTGTATCCCCTCATTAGGAGGGAGGTTCCGGGATCCATTCCTGAGATGGTGAGAGTCTCCACCTGTCCTTAACTTAGAAAAAATACTAACTACTAACCGGGGTTGCGGCCTAACTGCGTGTCTCTATACCAAAAAAAAAAATGGTGTATTACAGTATACCCAGGTCGAAATTGGTAAATTCCTAAATTTAAATAAATGAATAAATAAAAACAAGAGTCATAAATAGTTTTCAACTCTCATGCAAAAACCATGAAAAAATTCATTATAGACTTCTAAAAATAAAGCATTGCTTGGGCGTACCTGAAATGGTAATCCACATGCCGCTTAAAGCTAACCATAAATACAAGGTTTTTGTGACGGATGATCGTTTATCCTATCTATGTCAATATTGGGGATAAATTACTGCAATATTCAATAAACAAATCTGAGAGTGACGTGAGGTTTCCCAGCCACTCCGGTAGAGAAATCAATCCCATGCAAGAACAAATATACAGAGTTCGGAGTGAGATTAAATGTTTCATACTCTCTGGCAAACAAGTCAGGTCAGGACATCCATTAATAATTAAAACTTGGAGAGCAGTTAGATATTGGAACCCCTTTGACAAAGACATAAACGTTTTGCAGTTTTGAATCCCGAGAGTTCTTAGGGAGGAAAGTCCCTGTAATCCTTCCTCTGGGAACAATTTTGTTAGACTGCCGCAGTCATAATTGTTTATAGACTCAAGAGATGTGAGGTTTTGCAGTCCCCGTGGCAAACAATCAAGTTTACTACATTCCCAGAGTTCTAAATTTCTTAGAGAAACGAGGTTATCCAACTCATTTGATAGAGATTTAAGATTGGGTAGATTTCTAATTTGAAGAGACTTAAGAAGCTTATGACTTTGAAACAACCCATGCGGTAGAGACTTGAGGTCATTAAAGTTATCAATTTCAAGGGAAGAAAGTGTTGTGAGATTCATCACTGACCTTAATAGCATCAGATTGGGTCCCTTTATCGTTAAGTTTTCAAGTAATGGAAGCAATGGAAATTGTATCAACTTAGGGCATCCCTCAATCCATAATGTTCTTAGGCAAGGAAAAGTTTCTCTTCTCTCCACGCTTCTCCACTCCTCCAAACTAGGCATTCCAGATATTATGAGTTGCTCCAATGCTGAGAATGCTTTTGCTTTACCAGCGCCATAGTCCTCACTGTCAAAGTACTTGACAGAATCCATACTACGTACAATGAGAACCTTAAGGAATCGTAATTTCCCAAGAGGGGGTAGATGTTCACATCTTGCACAATCTTCTAGTGAGATTTCTACCAAATTTGGAAGCAACAGATCCCCCATCCAATGAGGAAAAACTAAACCATGATATCCCCTTATACTCAATTTTTTCAAATTTGAATGAGGTTGGAGACCTTCAAGAATCTCTTCAACATTTGCTTGTACATGAGCATTGTCGCCGTTCCTCCAAGATAACATCAATGACTGAAGGTTATGTTTCTCTATCAAATTTGCATCTTTGGAATCAATCAAATCTCTCACATTCTCGAGATTTTCTATTCTCAATTCTCCTCTAAGATTTAAACCGTTTAGCTCTCCTATGTAACGTCCATTGTCCTTGCCTACAATGAACCTGCTTAGTTTCTGAAGGTGATTTAATTGCCCCATCCGAATGGGCATGTAAGTAAGAGAATAACACCCTTCAATATCAAGATATGTAAGATTGCTCATATGCCTCATGTCATTTGGTAACTTGCAAAGCTTCCAACAATATTTGAGTTTCAGAGTCTGCAAATTTGGAAGGCAACTCATTGATGCTAGTTTTCTAATGCTACAGTAAGAGAGGTCCAAGTACCTTAGATGTTTCAAATTGCCTGTTGACATTGGCATTTTTTCAATAGCATGATCATTTAAATCTAACACCCGCAGAAAATTTTGCTTTGAGATGAAAGTCAAAACATCCATCCCATCCCTAATGCCAATCAATGAGCGTAGAGAATGGACTTCGCATAGGTCCTGATTCGGATGATTGGCCCCTAATGAGCATAGATAGAATGACAAATGACGAATCCTTTCAGGAATTTTCTGTGGTTTACTAGGCTCCACGATAAAACATTCATCATTCATAATAGACATTGCAAAGTCTTGCACAAGATCATGCATCTTACATCTTTTTATATTTCCATAGACATCCTTTTCGAAATCTTGAAAGAAAGACCTCCACACTAAATCATTGAAAATCTCATGGCCGACGTCATGTAAGTTCATTTGTCCTTTGGGCAGAATAAAACCATTTGCCATCCATAGCTGTATCAGTTCGTCTTTCTCAAATTTATAATCTTTGGGAAATATAGAGCAATAAGCAAAGCATTGCTTCAAATGTAATGGTAAATGGTCATAACTTAATCTCAAGGCTGGTAAAATAGCACATTCATCATCTGATAAATTCCATAAGTCGCTTTCTTTAACCAACTTCCACTCACTTTCCTCTGTTTTGAAACGCATCAAGCTTCCTAAAGCCTTTACTGCCAAAGCTACACCACCACACTTCTTCACTATGTCCTTACCAATAGCTACTAAGTTTGGATGCTCCTCTCTCCCTCCCAACCCAAACGCGCGTTGCTTGAATAATGACCAACAATCAATCTCTGATAAACCTTTCAAATGATGTGTAGGAAGTGTGGCCATAGTCAGGGCAACCTTTTCCATCCTAGTAGTCACAATCACTGTACTTCTTTTCCCTCCACACCTTAACATATGCTTTAGTCCATCCCACTTTTCATGGTCTTCATTCCATACATCATCTAAAATAAGTAAAAATCTCTTTCCCCTCAATCTTTCTTCGAGGCGACGTTGCAATGGATCCAACTCTGAGATATCACTCACACTACTCCCTATGGATTCTAGAATTGCTCTTGTCAACCTTCTTATTTCAAAATCGTCGGATACACAAACCCAAATTCTTAACTCAAAATGCGACTCTATCCTCGCATCATTATAAACCAATTGAGCAAGTGTTGTCTTTCCGATTCCCCCCATACCAAAAATTGCATAAATTGAAACATTGTCTTGATTACTCACATTACTTAGCAATAATTCAATGATCATTTCTTTCTCCTCATCTCTTCCATAAATTTCCGATTCAGTTACAAGTGAGCTAGTATGTTGTCTGTCTATGACATATAGTTTTTTGTCCCTGATTTCCTCTCTCAAGTGGAAACTAGATCTCTCCTTGGCAATGGCATCTAATTTCTCCCAAATATCCTTAATCTTATGTCCCATCAATAAGCGAAATACAAACGGGTTGTGAAGTGAAAAGAAGGTACGTACTTGGTATTTGATGCTTCTTTGTCTTAATGCCTCTGTCATGAAATCGTCCAACAAGTCATCTGCATCATAAGCGGCATCTCTGAGCTTTCTCAGCCAATTTCTCACAGGCTCGCTCTTTGCTTGCTTATCCTCCGCATCCTGGAGCACTGCTTGGATTGTTGTTAATGTGCTTTCGAGCTTCTTGAGCTCCGTCTTCAGGCCCCAAGCTAATCCAAACTCTTGGAGAGCCACAGAATTCAAGTTCCCCATGATTGCTTTCACAAGGGAAGAGAGAATTGCAGCACCCATACTCGATCTCTTATTGATTTATCAAGTGATTCAATTGGATTGCAGATAGAATTTGGGAAAGAAATCAAATGGAAATACAGATAATGAAATCAAATGGCAGGGTCTTTGAACTGGGCTCCACACCGTGTTCCCTTATAGGTGAGGGGGCTCCACACGGTTGGACTTAAATGACCGATCATAGTAAGTAAGCCTCTGGAAGACTGCCACTGCTCTACCATTTGTGTTTCTGTTGGGATTTAGCATATTTTTGCAAAACTCCATGTTTCACGCACAGGTGAAGTGATGAAGTGAACATACCAACGCATTCGGTTCTCCCTTTCCCATTCCAATAATTTTTTTTACCAAAATGACTAAATTAGCCTCTTCTAATTCTGCACAATCATCTATCCGCACGAGCTGAGTAAGCATAACCATATTTTGCAAATCAATTTTGGTAAACTAGGCTTAACCCAGCACTAATGCTTGTGAGCGCGGGTTTCGGGAAAACCCTGATTTGGATCTCACAAGGTGAGTTAAGAGTCGCCACCTATTCATTCAGAAGGGATAAATCCTCAGGATTTGGATAAGGTCTTGGTCTGTGATCAGAGATCAGGGTAAGAGGTTCGGTTAAGTCCGGGGAAGGGGTTAGGCACCCCGGCACTTCTACTTTTAGTGGTTCCCTACTTGCTAGGGTTAAGCCAAATTAAGTCTAATTTTAATCAAATGCCTAAATGTTTAAGATAATACTAATCAAAAGAAGGAGAAATTCTTAGACTAGGGTTGAACCCGGATTGAGCTGCCTACGTACTCACATTGGGGTGAGATCAGACCGAGCGTAGTTCTGACACGTGAGCTCGTGCCAAGGTTAGAGGTGTGTGTGTACTAAGGGTGGCTTAGGGTCTAGCCGAGAAGCTAGGGTTGGTTGACCTGGCTGGGCAAGTGCTCGGTATTAGGTTCGGTAGGCCAATGGGTAGTCCGGTAGACTAGGGTTTGGGCCCAGTAGGCCAAGGGTGAAGCTCGGTAGGCTGGTTTGGCCGGGTAGGCCTGGGGGAAGTCCGGTAGATTAGGGTTTGTCCCGGTAGGCCGAGATTGGGCCCAGTAAGCCAAGGGTGAGCCCGGTAGGTTAGGGTTTGGGCCCGGTAGGCCAAGGGGGAGCTCGGTAAGCTAGGGTTTCGCCCGGTAGGCTGAGATTGCGCCCGGTAGGCCAAGGGTGAGCCCGGTAGGCTAAGGGGTGAGGCCTGGAAGGTCCAGTGTGTCTTAACCAAGGGTTAGGGTTGCTAAACGTGGTTAAGAAATGTGATTAACCATGGTTAAGGGTGCTAACCATGGTTAACAAGTCCAAATTTAGTGTTTTTGGTCTTCTTGAATTTTTATAATTTTTTTGAGATTTTTTCAGATTTTTTCCAATGGTTAAGGATGCTTAATCGCGGTTAAGGAGGGGGAGGTCATCATGGTTAAGGGTCTTAACCAGGGTTAAATGACCAAGTGAGACCATTTTTGGGCTTCTCATATTATTTTAGAATATTTGAGCATTTTTCTAGATTTTTTTCTGTGTCAATGGGTTGCTTAACCATGGTTAAAGGTTAATCACACATGGGTTTAACCATGGTTAAGGGGCCACTTGGGTAAAAGTGAGCCCAGGGTCCATGGCAGGGCCTAGACTGGCCTCCTACCCAGTCTGGGCCCCCACAAAATCCAGTAAATGCAAAAAAACCCAAAAAAGTGTTTCGCTTTTAACCATAGTTAAGGCACGTTTAACCATAGTTAACGAGGGATTAATGGAAAACCGAGACTACCAGTGGGTAGCCTGAAATCTAGTGAATGTTTTGAGCCTTTGTGGGGCCCAAGGGGTGATCGGGTGTGGGCCCCACAGAGGCGCAAAGTTGCCTCGTTGAAGTTCATATAAAATGACGATTGTTTAAACAAAAACCAAACAAATTTTTGGCAAAGTTTGCGGTGATTTTTCTGCTGATTGGCTCGACCCCCGGGGGATCCGAGACCATAGTTGAGAAGCCTATTATGAGGGAAACAATTTGGACCCTTGTAGGGCTCAAGAGGAGGCTGTATGTGGGCCCCACAAAGGCCCAAAGTCGGCTAATTGGGTTGTTTGGCAGACTGTCTACCCGAGTTTGGGGGTTGTTTAACCCCGGTTAACGAACAAGTTTAGAGCCAAAATTGCACAGGGGGGTAGCCGGGTATGTGGGGCGTCTAACTATAGCCTCGGTTTCAACCAAGTCCGGGTCTAACTTGGGTTAAACAGGGGTTAAAAGTGGCTTCCTGAAAATGATATTTTCAGAATTTTTTTGAAAATAACACTTGTGGGGCTGTTTGGTTGTAAATCGGGGGGTCCAGGGGGATTCCTCATGGATTGAGGACCCCCCAGACCTCCGGGAAAGTTGTCATGCACGCTGTGGTGGTGGGGGCGGTGGTACAGTGGCCACGCAGCAAAGGGAAAAACCCCATGCTCACATTTTTTGAAACACCGAAATAAAAGAAAAAAGAAGAAAAAAAGAGCAAAATGGGACCCCTGGAATGAGACCAGGGTCCCTTACAATAATAAAAACAAGCAGCAAAAGAGGGAAAGGGGTAAGTATACCCTATGCCGTGTACTCGTGGCGGAGGCTCGGCGATGTGCTGCGGTGGCGATTGAACTCGGTTGGGGGCAGGCCTGGAGATGCACGAGGATGATCCGGGGCAGCCTAAGGCTCGATTATGTGGTGCTTCAAGAGCTTAGGAGGGGGTGGACAGCTGGCCGAAGTGGGCGAATGCCCTGTAAAAAAATTTCAAAAACACTCTTTTCAACATTGGCTATGGGGGGAGTGCTATGTACTTGTGGTGGACCTAGGGAAGTCAAGGTAATTGATAGGGGATGCGTGGGACCTAAATAGACGGGGTATGAAGGCCGGAGTGGAGAGGGGAGGTGACTGTAATTTTTTGGATCGTTTTTCTTTTCTTGCTGTTTTTTTTTTCTTTCCCCAAACTGTGGAAGGTGGAGGCTTAGGGAAGCCTAAGGTGACTTATGGAAGCAATGTGGGGACCTAACTAAGGCTGTGGCAAGGTTTGGAGTAGGGTGGTAGGGCAAGCCGAATGTGGAAGAAAGTCTGTTTTTTTTTTTTTTTTAGAATTCTTCCCCTTGAACAGTAGCTAATGCGATGGTTTTATAGAAGAAGGGAAGGAGATGGATAAGGATGGAGGGTGGTACTAGGCGTGGGAGACACGGTCTGGAGGGGACACAGGAGAGGCAGGGGACTGTTCACTCGTCCTATTGACAGGGACGATGAACAGTGCCTTTTTTTTTTTTTTTTCTTATGTTTGCTTATTTGGCTTTGTAATACGGGTTGGGCCCAACCAGCATATGGGCCCTTGCCACATGGGGTTGGGGCCTTGTTTAAACCCTTTTTTTTTTTTGAATATATTTTTCAAATTTTTTTTATTTATATTTTTTTTTGTTTTTATTTGTTTTATTTTGATTACCCGTTTTGGGCCCAACCACCACATGTGTGGGGAAAGCCAAAAGTTTTACCCCTAAAAAATTTGAATTTTGAAATGGGTGATGTGGGTCCCACTTGGATTGGGC
Organism: Tetracentron sinense; assembly: GCA_015143295.1. Lineage (NCBI taxonomy): Eukaryota > Viridiplantae > Streptophyta > Magnoliopsida > Trochodendrales > Trochodendraceae > Tetracentron > Tetracentron sinense. The sequence continues at coordinate 13,848,046 of CM026573.1, forward strand.
TTAGTGGGCCTATGTTTGGGCAAAAAAAAAAAAGGTTTTAATCTTACTTTTTGAGGTTGTGGACTTAAAATGGGCCTTGAGCCCGTTAGGCTAGGGCTAGGTCTGGGTTAGGTATAGGGTTTACCTAGGGTTAGGTCCAGGGTTTACCTGCGGTTAGTCCTAGGGTTTAGGTATGGTTAGTCTAGGGTTAGACTAGGGCTCAGGGGTTTTATTTGAAATGGGCCTCGAGCCCATGGGGTTTTAGCCTAGGTTTAGACTAGGGCTAAGCTATGGTTAGGCCTAGGGTTAGGTCTAGGGTCTACCTAGGGTTAGTTCTAGGGTTTAGCTAGGGTTAGCATAGGGTTAGACTAGAGTTTAGGGTCTACCTAAGGCTAGGCTAGGGTTTAAGGTTTTCCTAGGGTTAGGTCTAGGGTTTAGGGTTTACCTAAAGTTTAGATTAGGGTCTACCTAAGGCTATTAGGGCTTGGATTATCATCTACCTAGGGCTACTAAGGTTTGGCCGGTGTTAACCATGGTTAACGGGGGGTTAACCATGGTTAAGCAGGGTGCAAAAATTGGGTGCTTACAATGCTAAAATCCCTTTTTTCAACCCAAGGGGGTGGATACGCCTCATGAAGCGGAATGTCCTAGGTTCGACTTCTCACTCCTCCTTTGGGGCCAGTCCTGCATGGGATTTTCCTGGACTAACCGGTGTAGCGGGTTGTGGGCTCACGTTACATCCTTGGGGATTAGTCCACACCGGAAGGGTTGGGGACACCCAAGTTAATTTTTTTTTTTTTGTTGCTAAAAACCCCTTTTTTTAAAAAAAGGAAATCTAGCAATTTATGGGTCCCGTTTAGTGACGGACACAACTCGCCAACCCTCTAGGCATTTAAACACCATGCCTAAGAGATATAGCATTTAAACACCACGAAAAAGTACACTTGAGACCATCTCTGGAATATCATTTTGCATATATCGAAATACTAAAAGAGTACAAATTTGGAAAATAAACACCATGCCTAAGCATGAAAAGAACAACAAAAACCAGTTCGGTCGTTCGGAAAACTAAACACATCAACACTATTTACTATCATCACCTCAACCTCTGCCACTTTTGTGGGCCAACTTGCTTAAATAAACAGTAAAGAACAAACTGATGATTTGAGAGTCTCTCTCATGGGGTCAAGAGAAGAATGTCCTGTATCAACTAATTCATGATGCAGTCACAAAGAATTGAGGAGACCATCTTGAATCAATGCAGTAAGTGCATAATAATGGTAAAAATCTCCCACCCACAGCTTGTAACAGTCCGGGTTTTGAGCCAAACACCAATGAAAATGCCTCTAACAATCTCTACAAGACCTTTCTTGAGCTTTCAAATAGATAAACTATAGGAACTAGAAGAAGGAGAAGACTTCAAGTCTGCACTTACTTCCTCCTGCTGCTTTGACTACTCTCAATATCTGCTGTGAAACTTGCTTCATTGCTTTGCTTCCTAGGGAACCAGAAAGAGCCACCTCTTTGAGGGTGGGATATACTTGCTTCGAACCTTTCAGTTGCCTGCATAAAATCTAAACTGATGACACCCACCTTGACACGAGCCGATAAAGCAGGGAAGGTAACTCAAGAGCTGAAGCAGGAACCAGACGTTCCCCCTTTTTGACAGCACCATTCAATAAAATAGTGTAAAAATATTGAGAACAATAGAGCTTGCTTTTCTATTGTATTCATTGAGTTTATATACAAGGGATGTGCAAATCAATCCCGTAACAGAGATCTTGTGACTATGGAAACAAACAAGAGAAGAAGGAAAATATATGGTGTATACAATCTATACAGCTTGGTACACCACCAAGAATAGTAACATTGTAAAACCAGGAATATAAACATTTTAATACTCCCCCTCAAGTTGGAACGTGAATGTCGAGAACGCCCAACTTGGATGCAAGAAACAAAAACTGATCTTTACCAAGAGCTTTAGTGAATATATTAGCCCGTTGATCATGTGTGGAGATGTAAGCTTAACGAATCAGACCTCGCTGAATCTTCTCACGTACCAAGTGACAATCTAATTCGATGTGCTTAGTTCGCTCATGAAATACAGGATTGACAGCAATATGAAGGGCAGCTTGGTTATCGCAAAATAAAGGAATGGGCATAGGATGTGGGATACCAAGGTCAGCCAAAAGATACTTGAGCCAAGTTAATTCACAGCTAGCAGCAGCCATAGAGCGATATTCAGCTTCTGCCGAGGAGCGGGAAACAATGTGTTGCTTCTTAGTCTTCCAAGAAATGGGACTATCACCAAGCATGGTGCAATAACCTGTGACAGATCTTCTAGTCATTGGACAACTTGCCCAATCTGAATCGCAGTAAGCAGAGAGTTGCAACTTGCTTTTGGAGGACATTAAAAGTCCTTGGCCAGGTGTGCCTTTAAGATAATGGAGAACACGAAGCGCTGCATCAAAGTGTGGTTTCCGTGGTGCACTCATAAATTGGCTCAAGATATGAACAGCAAATACAAGCTTAGGTCGAGTGATGGTCAAGTAAATTAACCGACCAATGAGTCGACGATAAGAGGTTGGGTCCTCAAGGATTGGACCATCAGTAGAGTTAAGCCGTAGATTTTGTTCCATCGGAAAAGAGACAGGCCGACAAGCAAGTAAACCCATATCTTGTAAAATATCTACTGTGTATTTGCAATGAGATAGAAATATACCTTGCTTAGAGCAAGCCACCTCGATCCCCAAAAAATATTTGAGAGGGCCAAGATCCTTTATGTGAAACCGATGATGGAGGAAGGACTTTAGCTTGGAGATAGCAAGGCCATCATTACCAGTAATGATGATGTCATCTACATAAACAAGCACGAAGGTGCTAGACTGTCCTTGAGTGAGAGTAAACAAGGAGTAATCGGCTCGAGACAGTTTATAACCCGCTTCTTGTAAAGCATTAGAGAACTTCGCAAACCAATTCCGGGAAGCTTGTTTCAAACCATAAAGTGATTTATGAAGCTTGCAAACACGAGTCTCCCCCTTACGAGAGAATCCAGGGGGAATGTGCATGTAGACCTCCTCATCAAGGTCACCGTGTAAAAAGGCATTTTGAACATCAAGTTGATGTAAAGGCCATTCACGAATGGAAGCGACAGCTAGGAGGCATCGAACTGTAACTAGCTTGGCAACAGGAGCGAATGTGTCATGATAGTCAAGACCTTCTTGCTACGTGAAACCCTTAGCTACTAGACGTGCTTTGTAGCGTTCAATACAACCATCCGGTTTATATTTGATCTTGTATACCCATTTGCAACCAATGGGCCGCTTACTAGCTGGTAGTGGGGTCAATGACCATGTTTGGTTGGCCTCCAAAGCACTAATTTCGGTGGCCATAGCATTTCTCCAGTTCTCATCCTTGGAAGCAACAGCAAAAGATGTAGGCTCTTGAGTAGAAGAAATGGCTGCAACAAACACTTTATGGGAGGAAGACAATTTATCATAAGAAAGAACAGAGCTAAGGGGATATGGATTACCTATCCGGGAGATCGATGTTGAAGATGGTGCAGAGAACACAGTGGCACAATGGTAGTCGCGAAGGTAAGTAGGGGGGTTGCGCGGTCGAGTGGGATGATGGGACGGTGTAGCAGCAAGGGGGGCCGGGCTTGGTGGAGGATCGGCTTCAGGGATGGAGTCGACTGGGGGTGTCGGGCTAGTGGAGGGGGGTGAGGCAAGGGGTTGGGGACCAGGTGGGGATGACAAGTTGGGAGAAACTGAACCTGAACTGGTTGGTGTGATAATGGAGGAGTCGAGGATAGGAAGAGGTAAAACAGTGGTTGGTTGTGTAGGAGTTGGAGAAGTGTCAAGGAATGGGAAAATATGCTCATGGAAGAGGACATCACGACTAGAAAAGATGACATGGTTTTCTAAGTCATAGACTCGATAGGCTTTTGAGCATGAGGGTAACCAAGGAAGAGACAAGGACGAGCACGTGAGTCAAATTTGTGGCGGTAATTAGAGTTATGGGCATAGCAAAGACAACCAAAAATTTTGAGGTGAGAGTATGATGGAGGCTTGTGAAACAAAACCTCATAAGGGCTTTTCCCATGTAAAAGAGGAGTAGGTAGTCGATTTATCAAGTAGGCTGCATGCAAGATGCAGTGGCCCCAAAATTTGAGAGGCAAGTTGGATTGAAAGCGAAGAGCCCGAGCCATTTCTAGTAAGTGGCGATGTTTACGTTCAACAACACCATTTTGCTGGGGTGTTGCTACACAAGAGTGTTGGTGAATTACCCCATGATCACGAAGATAAGTTTGAAAATCAAGGGAGAAAAACTCTGTACCATTGTCAGTACGAAGTACTCGAATGTGCTTTTGAAATTGAGTTTGAACCATTGCAAAAAAATCCTTAATGAGTTTATTACTTTCAGACTTGTGCTTCATGAGATATACCCAAGTGCAACGGGTAAAATCATCTGCAATAGTAAGAAAATATTTAGCACCTGAGATTGAAGGAGTAGGGTAACTGCCCCAAATATCACAATGAATAAGGTGAAAAGCATCTTTACTAGAAATAGAACTCAGATTAAAAGGTAACCGTGTTTGCTTTGCCTGAGGACAAATATTACAATGACAAGGAATAGAAGAAAAAGTACGAGGATCAGTCCTTATTAAAGTTTGAAGTTTTGCAGTAGAGGGATGGCCCAATCGCCAATGCCACAGGTCGATAGGCGGTGTATGGGAAACGGAGGATGCATGTATCGATGAGGCAGGGCCGGGGAGAAGGTATAGGCCATCGTGTTCCTTAGCCACTCCAATCGTCCTCGAGGACAGGTCCTGAAAAACACATTTGTCAGGAAAGAAAGTAACCGAACAATGAAGATTTTTAGTCAGTTGGCTAACAGATAAGAGGTTAAATTTAAAAATAAGGCACACATAAAACATTTGTTAAAGTCATTTTGTCAGAAAGCTTCAATGAACCAGTGGAAGATATGGTAGCAAGATCACCATTAGGAAGCTTAACAGGAGTAGAAAAAGGTGAAGGGGATATGGAAGATAAGGAAGATGTGGAACATGTGATGTGATTAGATGCACCACTATCTACTATCCAACATGCATGTGAAGTAGGAAAAGAGAAAAAAAAAGAAACAGTACCTGCTAGATTTGCCATAGGGGATGAGGTACGTGTATGAAGAAGAGATAGTAATTGAGAAACCTGCTCAGGAGTGAGTTGAGTAGTGGGGTTGCTAATGGAGACTTGCTGTGCATTGGTGGTCTTGGCCTTGGGTTGACGTGGAGGGTATCCAATGATTTTGTAGTGAGAACATTGCTGATTTGAGCGTGGAACAGTCTTAGTATTGCCGAGAGGGACATCACGTGAGGCAGCAAAGGCATGAGTGTCGGACATAGTAGTGACTGTATGCAGCTCCCTTTGTTTCTCCTCTTGCAGAAGAAGGGAATAAGCCTTACTAATGGATGGTAAGGGATCCATTAAGAGCATCTGACTTCGAACGTGGTTGAATGTCTCATTCAATCCCATAAGCAATTGCATGAGTTGCTCACGGTGGTGATATGTTGTGAGATTTTTTAACGCACCACAAGAGCAGGGAGTGAAGTCGTTGTAGGAGGCAAGCTCATCCCAAAGGTTTTTCAACTTCGTGAAGTAGACTGCAATAGAGAGTTGATCTTGAGAGAAAGTAGCAATAATCTTCTTTAACTGGAAAATGCGTGAAGCATTCTGTTGAGAGTAACGATCTTTAAGATCATTCCAAACTTCATAAGAAGTAGTAGCATATATGACGCTATCGGCAATATCTTTGGTTAGGGCATTCAATAACCAAGAGAAAACCATAGTGTTACAGCATTCCCATAAGGGAGATGTTGGGTCCGTAGGAGCTGGACGGGGAAGAGAGCCGTCAATAAAGCCAAGCTTGTTTTTGGCGCAAAGAGCCATGTACATAGCCCATGACCAAGTCGCATAATTATCGCCGGTGAGGGGATGCGAAACTAAAACAGTGCCGGGGTTATGCGAGTGTGGCATGGAGTAAGGGCTTGAAGGAGATGAGGAATCAATCCTCTCAATGGCGGAAGGAACTTCAGAGTTGTCTTTGTCATCCATGATGAAAATCAATCAAAAGAGAACAAAGGGTGTGATGCGGAAGTGATAGCTATGGATCAGTTTAGCTCTGATACCATGTAAAAATATTGAGAACAATACAGCTTGCTTTTCTATTGTATTCATTGAGTTTATATACAAGGGATGTGCAAATCAATCCCGTAACAGAGATCTTGTGACTATGGAAACAAACAAGAGAAGAAGGAAAATATATGGTGTATACAATCTATACAGCTTGGTACACCACCAAGAATAGTAACATTCTAAAACCAGGAATATAAACATTCTAATAAATAGGATGAGTTTTCAGAGAAGACAAAATCCTGCAATCAAGAACACAAGAACTTTCATATCCACAACAGAATTCAAAGCAAGAAAAGTATATAGCTCGGCCGAATCTCAATCTTTCCAACCTCTCCGCTAACTGCAAAACCAAGTCCCTTGACTGCAGATTACAACGATTTTCCACTGACTTTAGGCAAGAGGCTATGTACTCAAAAGTACATCCCTACAACCAGGTCTCCTTGAGAAGCCTACACAAAACCAAATTTAATCTCTGGCATCAACAGATCATATTCAAAAAATATAAAACTGATCATATATTTCCTAAAAAAATTCCCCATGTCTACATTTATTATCTACTCTCACCTGAGTTATCATCCATACAATAACTGGAAGCTTATATTGTCCTTGATATTTCGGATCTTCTCTCAATATCGGCAGTAGCCAGATCAACACATCAACACTCTGATTCTCTTTGTGTAGCTGTAGACACCAAAAGCCAAACACATAATGTTGGTTATTATTTAAATTAATAAAAAAAAGATTAAACCTTTTACATTAAATCATAACCAACAACATATGTTTGGTTCGTGGTGTCTGCAGTTACTACATAAAAGATGACTCCCTTGGAGAGATCTTTAGAAATTTTAAAATCTCAGAAAATGTCATGATCATCCATCAATACATGGTTTTTTTTTTTTTTGGAGAGTCATTCCATTCAAGTCTTCATAAATCACACATTAAGCACCTCAAAATTCTAAATTTGCTTCCTTCCCATATATTATTATAGATTCTTCTCTCAGGTGGCCACAAGGGTTTTGATAAGGTGGTGTGGGAGCTTCAAATATCGCAGTCATGATGGGGAGGAAGGTATGCAACTTGCAGACTCATGCTGCAGGCATCTCTATGAACTCATTCTTTAGTTTTATTCTGAAATCAGGTTACCCAGGAGATGTTACTCTAATTGCAACTTACACCCTTACTTAAAGCACTAGTATGAGACTTGACATGGAAGCTGTGCCTGAGAACAAGCCTACTCCAATAAATTTAGCTCAACACACCTACTGGAACATGCCTATTCATTTTAAGAAGTGTTCAACTGAGGCTTTATTGGGAGGAGAAAGGAAAGGTTTCATGTGAAGCTTAAATAATTTTATTGACTTGTGGCTTGCGGAGACCAATGCCCTCCCTAGAGCACCGGCTCGGGGTGTTCATTTGCCGACTGTGCTGTGTGCGCATTTACTTATCAAAGAATCTATACTTATTTGTAGGGTTTGAAGCAGTGAAGTATTAGTGTATACTTATTTCACCACTTATATGTGGTCTCACTTCCCATTACCTGAACAGCTGGCTCATTTAAGTCAAAGTAGCCATTGTTTGAAGAGAACTGTGAACAGTAAGATTATGTGATTCAGATCTTCAAACCTAGTGAGTTAAAAAGTATTATGTAAGAAAATAGCCCCAAACAATGCCCTATTCATAGTTGTTTTAACCTTCTCCAAGTCAGCAGAGATCCATTTAGATTCTCCAATTCAAACTAACAGCAACTAATACTCTAGTTGAAACTCTGTTCTCATATCAACAGCCTAAACCTCTGCTATTCCATGGGCAGTCGTTGTATTCATTTGGAAAGTTATTTGGAAGTCTTGGTAGATCAAATCAACAAGACAAATTCTTTCCCTTGGCCGTGAATTGTCGTCTTGAAGAGAGTATATTTTTCCACAGCCTCGCTATTTATAGGGAAAGCAACAAGGTGGCTGATGCTCTGGCAAACTTGGATCTGGTAATAGACTCATGCAAATTCTAATGTCTTTGTTCCAATGGATATACCAAAGGATGTTGCTTCACCTATCTTCTTGGATAAAGTTGGCTTGTTCTCTTTAAGAGGTTAGCAGTTTTCTAATCTTTGATTATTCATAGATTCCACTACCTAGGTACGCTATCTTCTTCCATTGGAATGATACATTGTATATCATCACAAGTAGATTTTAATTTTGAATAGATTCAGATTAGATTAGTTTGGTAAGATTTGATGGATTGAGATTTATTTGTATTTCCATATTTATATTTACCATGCTAATGTAATTCATCCAAGTTCATTCAATAGAACCATTTCTTCTTTAAAAGTAATCGGCAAATTTTGCAATCAGATAAGAAAACAAAGCATAGACGAGAATGACAGTCATTTTCTGGATGTTCCTACGCAACATGGTTGCAAAATTACTTGGCAGACGTGGATGATGTTTCTATGTTCTTGTTATTTACAGTACACACATACAGAGAGAGAGTCAAAAATTGCCAATAACTCCTGGGAATTAGTAGATCTTTCACCTGTAAGCAAACCAATATTTTGTGAGTGGTTAAAAGAAAGCTAAAATCAGATAGAACTATAGAAAAATTCAAAGCTAGGTTAGTAGCCAAGGGCTTTAAACAAAAGAAAGGTATAGATTACTTTGATACCTATTTATTTGTTACTAGAATCTCTCTCATTAGAGTGTTAATAGCCATAGCATCTATCTATAAACTTGTAATTTATCAAATGGATGTCAAAACAGTTATTCTAAATGAAGATATAAATGACTCAAATTGATGTGTATAGTTAATTTTCCAATAATGGAGTTATTATATGTCATTATGTGGATGACATGCTTATATTAGGTACTAGTCTCAAGATAGTTAAGAACATCAAGATATTTGTATCTTCAAAATTTGACATGAAAGACATGGAAAAATCTGATATGATCTTGAAAATTTAGATTACTAAAAGAAATGATGAGATAATTATCTCCAGTCACATTTTGTTGAAAAAGTATTAAAGGAATTTGGTCATTATGTTTGTAAACCTCTTAGCACAACTAATGACTCGAACGTACAACTCAAGAAGAACCTAAATGAAGGTGTATCTCAATTATATGCTAGAGTTATTGGAAGTTTAATGTACGTCATGAATTGTACTAGACCCAAAATAGAATATATTGTGGGCAAATTCAGTAGATATACTCATAATCCTGAACATGAGCATCGAGATGCATTATCTAGACTACTTAAACATCTTAGAGGAACTATAGAGTATGGTATTCATTATAACGGATTTCTTGCAGTAGTAAAAGAATATAGTGATGCCAACTGGATTACAGATTCAGAAAATAATATAGTAATGCCTACTGGATCACAGATTCAGATAAGTGTAAATCCACAAGTGGATGTGAGGTTATGGGACAATTTCTTAGAAATCATCTAAGCAGACTTACGTAGCTTAGTCCACTATGGAGTCTGAATTTATTATCTTAGAAAAGGCAGGAGAAGAAGCCGAAAGAGGTAGAAATTTGTTATCTAATTTACCTATTTGGCCTAAACCTATTGCAACTATTTTTATCCATTTTGATTGTAAATATGCAATTGCTAAAGCTAAAAATAAAGTATATAATGGTAAGGGTAGGCATATTCGCGTAAGACATATAGTAAGACAACTTTTAAGTAATGGAATTATTTTCTCTCTGTTTGGGTTAAACTGCAATAGTGGTTCGGGTCCGCTTGTACAAAAGAGAGCGGGCAACGTTTATTGTATCCGGGAGATCAATTGCCTGGTAGCCTTGCACTCAAAGGCATTGTTTGGAAGGGAGCAAAATTGATATGATGTCCAATACGTTTGTCGCACCTTGATCATTTTCTTGCACCGGTAATTTTCTTCTTTCTTTCTAGTTTTTATTTATCTAATTTAGACATTGCACTCACCAGTGAGTGGGAAACAAAGGAAAGTGAAAAGATGGGTTTAAGTCCAAGTGCAACAACCGTTACCACCTGCCGGCAAAGGGATTGCATCAATCATTAATTGAAACCCCCCTCCAAAAAAAAAAAAAGTCAAAACACTTTTTAGTGGAGCCCACGTCAAAAAGTATTCAACTTGTTCCTTTAATAAGAGCAATTAATGTTTTTATTTTTTTGGTAATTGTCATAATTTATCGAAGTTTAGGAGTTAGGTTAGTACAAGGGTGAGCCTTTCAACTGCCTCAGCTCAAAAACTCGAAACCGAGTCCACCACCTCTCCCCTCATGGGTATGTGTTTATACACATTTATCGAAATTATAACAGTCAATTCTCTGAGCCAAAAAAGAGAGGAAATGACCCAATCCGATGATCATAACATGTGATTTCTATAGCAAGTACCAGATAATTTTCTTAGAGGTTAATGCTGACCCACCTAGGGTTACATTATTGTGAGTGTAATAACATCTATTGGACCATAACTATGTTTAGAGGAGTAGTACATTTGCTTACTAATCTAAATTCAAAAAAAATGTCATAATAGAATCACGGACGCACAACTTCATCCCACAACATTTAGGTAGCATTTGGGATTGCTTAATTTAAGATCTTAATACACCTTAATGCTTAATTTCAGCAGTTAAGCATGTTTGGGAGTATTCTGTTTTATGTTTTAATGCTTAATTTAAGGTCTTAATAGGTCTAGCTCGTTAAGCTCCAAGGTCCGTGCTTAATTAAATAACTTAATGAACTATTAATCTAAGTTCTTTCTATTTATCACATGCATTAAAAATTTACTTTAAGTAAGAAATTTTATCCTTCCAAATATTTTTAAATCTCAAAAATACAATTTTGCCTTTAAATTTTCTTATTCTCCATATAGGAGTGACAATGGGTCGGATTGGGTTGTGTTCGGGTCGGGTCTGTTTTATATAGGGTATAAACAGTAAACACTATCAACTTGAACCCAATCCATTTATAAATGGGTTTAAAAAAGGCAAACCCAAACTTCGCCCAACAAGAGACCCGTCAACTTAAGCCTGCCATTAGAATAAATAAATTAAAATTAAATATATAATTTATTTACTGAATATATGAATTTCTTGATATTTTTAATAATGATAATATTTGAACTTAAAATAAATATTTAATAAATATATTACGTACATTAATATATGTGCATATTCATTAAATACATTTTAAGAATAATTAAATACTTAATAAATCATATTGATATAATTAAATATCTAAGTTAGTTGTAATTAATTATGATAAGATTTAAATTTAATAAACATATTATTTATAAATTATACACAGGTTAAAAAATATTTAAAGTAGGTATTATAACTCGTTGGGTCTAGGTATCCAAACTCATACTCAAATCTGATCAAATTATAAAAGGCTTGTGGGAACTCAAAATGGAATTCGACCCAAGGTTTTAAACCCACAACTCTAACCCGTGTAAAAAGTCAAGTGGTTTCAAGCAAGGTGACGAGTTGGGATGAAAATTGTCACCCACATCTCTAGTCATTCGCCAAAGTATACTTCAATCTTATTTCAGAGTTGAAAAAAAATGTGTCCCATGAACCTTAATTGGGTTAGCAGTAACCCTTTGGATTAATGCTAAGGGTAAAGATTAATGCCAACCTAACCGGATTTTTAGAAAAAGACTGAAAAAAAGATTAAAATCTTGTGACCACCCGAGAGACTCTCTCATGCACATGTAGGAGTAGATTCAGATTACTATAAAGAAGAAGAAAAATCCAAGTGGATATGGTGTATTACAATATACCCGGGTCAAAATTGGTAAATTCCTAAATTTAAATAAATGAATAAATAGAATCAGGAGTCATAAATAGATTTCAACTCTAATACAAAAACCATGAAAAAAATCATTATACGCATCTACTAAATAAAGTATCGACTGGGCATACCTGAAATAGTAACCACAGAAAAGAGTGCATTTGGATACGTAGATAGGAGAATCCGCAGGCCGCTTAAAGCTAATAATAAATTCCATAGGTAGTGTTTATCCTAACTATGTAAATTTTGGGGATGTGAGCAATCTTATTCCAATCCTCGCCACTCCCTTCCCTGCATCGCCTCTCCAGTTGTGGACATTCCTCAATCCTCAATGTTTTGAGTCCGGAAAGCCGTCGCAGACCTTCCGGCAAAGATGATAAATTACTGCAATTTGAAATAGACAATTCTGAGAGCGACGTGAGATTTCCCAGCCACTCCGGTAGAGAAAGCAATCCCTTGCAATGAGAAATTCGCAGAGTTTGGAGGGAGATTAAATGTTGCATACTCTGCGGCAAACAAGTCAACTCAGGACATCCATTAATAAGCAAATCTTGGAGAGCAGTTAGATACTGGAACCCCTCTGACAAAGACATTAACTTTGGGCAGTCGTGAATCCATAGTGTTCGAAGAGATGACAGTCCCTTTAATCCTTCATCCGGGAACAATTTTATCAGACTACGGCATGAGCTAATCTTCAAAGTCTCAAGAGAGGTGAGGTTTTGCAATCCCCATGGCAAACATCCAAGATCATTAGCCCTCTCAAGACATAAAGTTTTTAGAGCAACAAGGTTATCCAACTCATTTGATAGAGAATTAATCCAGCTAATTTGAAGAAACTTGAGAAGCTTATGATTTTGCAACCACCCATCCGGTAAAGACACATCATCAAAGTACAAGATGTAAAGGGAAGAAAGTGATGTCAAATTCATCACTGACCTTAATAGCATCAGATTAATATTGGGTCCCTCTATCGTTAAACTTTCAAGTAATGGAGGCAATGGCAGTGACATCAACTTAGGGCATCCACTAATGGTTAAATATTTTAGGCAAGGAAACATTTCTCTTCCCCCCACGCTTGTCCAGTCCTCCAAACTGGCCATTCCAAAGATGGTGAGATCCTCCAATGTTGAGAATGATTCTGCTGCACCATCGCCATAGTCCTCGCTGTCAAAGTACTTAACAGCATCAAACCTATTTATAGTGAGACCCTTAAGGAAGCGTAATTTTCCAAGAGGAGGTAGATGTTCACATCTTGCACAGTCTTCTAGTTTGATTTTAACCAGATTCGGAAGCAACAAATCCCTCATCCAATGAGGAAATATTGAACCTTGATATTCACATATTCCCAAATATTTCAGATTTGAATGAGGTTGGAGACCTTCAAGAATCTCTTCAACATTTGCTTGTACGTGAGCATTGTCTCCATAACTCCAACATAATGTCAATGACTCAAGGTTATGTTTCCCTATCAAATTGGCCTTTTTGGCATCAATCAAATCTCTCACATTCTTGAGATTCTTTATTGTCAATTCTCCTCTTATAAGATTTAAACCGCTCAGCTCCCCTATATGACGTCCACTGTCCTTGCCCACAATGAACATATTTAGTATTTGAAGGCGAGTTAATTGCCCCATCTGAATGGGCATGTAAGTAAGAGAATTACACTCTGCAATATCAAGATATGTAAGATTGCTCATATGCCTCATCTCACTTGGTAACTTGCGAAGCTCCCAACAAGATCTGAGCTTTAGGGTTTGCAAATTTGGAAGCCAACTCATTGATGCAGGTAGTTTTCTTATAGAACACTCAGAGAGGTCCAGGTACCTTAGATGTTTCAAATTGCCAAATCGCAATTTCTGAATACGATAACTACATATGTCTAACACCCGCAAGAAATTCTGTTTTGAGATGCAAGTCGAAACATCCATCCTTGAAAGCAACGAGCGTAGAGATTGGACTTCACATGGGTCCTGACTCGGATGAATGGGCTCTGATAAGCTTCCATAGAATGACAAATGACGAATCCTTTCAGGAATTTTCTGTGGTTTACTAAGCTCCACGATACAACATTCATCTTTCATAATATATTGTGCCAAGTCATGCATGAGATCATGCATCTTACAACTTGTTATATTTCCGTAGACATCCTTTATGATATCTTGAAAGAAAGACCCCCACACTAAATCATTGAAAATCTCATGGCCGACATCATGCAACTCCATTCGTCCTTTGGGCGGAATATAACCATTTGCCATCCATAGTTGTATTAATGTGTCTTTCTCAAATACATAATCTTTGGGAAATATGGAGCAATAAGCAAAGCATGGCTTCAAATGTGATGGTAAATGGTCATAACTTAATCTTAAGGCAGGTAAAATGGCACACTCATCATTAGATAAATTCCATAACTCGCTTTCTTTTACTAACAACCACTCACTTTCCTCTGTTTTGAAACGCATCAAGCTTCCTAAAGCCTTTACCGCCAAAGGTACACCACCACACTTCTTCACTATCTCCTTGCCAATAGCTACTAAGTCCGGATGCTCCTCTCTCCCTTCCCACCCAAACGCTCGTTGCTTGAATAATGACCAACAATCAACCTCTGATAAACCTCTCAAATGATGTGTAGGAAGTGTGGCCATAGTCAAGGCAACCTTTTCGATCCGAGTAGTCACAATCACTCTACTTCCTTTCCCCCCACACCTTAACACATGCTTTAGTCCATCCCACTTCTCATGGTCTTCATTCCATACATCATCTAAGACAAGTAAAAATCTCCTTCCCCTCAACTTTTCTTCGAGGCGACGTTGCATTGGATCCAACTCTAAGATATCACTCGCACTACCCCCCGTGGACTCTAGAATTGCTCTTGTCAACCTTTTTATATCAAAATCGTCGGATACACAAACCCAAAGTTTTAACTCAAAATGGGGCTCTATCCTCTTATCATTATAAACCAATTGAGCAAGTGTTGTCTTTCCGAGACCCCCCATGCCGAAAATTGCATAGATTAGAACATCGTCTTGATTAGTCACGTTACTTAACAATAATTCAATAATCATTTCTTTCTCCTCATGTCTTCCATAAATTTCCGATTCAGTTACAAATGAGCTAGTATGTTGTCTCTCTGTAACATCTAGTATTTCCTCTCTCAAGTGGAAATCAGATCTCTCCCTGGCAATGGCAGCTAATCTCTCCCCAATATCCTTGATCTTATGCCCCATGATTGAGCGAAATACAAGAGGGTTGCGAAGTGAAAAGAAGGTACGTACTTGGTATTTAATGCTCCTTTGTAGTAAAGCTTCTATCGCGAAGTCGTCCAACAAGTCATCTGCATCATAAGCCGCATCTCTGAGCTTTGTCAGCCAATTTGTCACAGCCTCGCTCTTTGTTTGCTTCTCCTCTGCATCATGGAGCACTGCTTGGATCGTAGTTAAAGTGCTTTGGAGCTTCTCGAGCTCCGTCTTGAAGCCCCAAGCTATTCCAAACTCTTGGAGAGCCAGAGAATTCAAGTTCCCCATGATTGCCTTCACAAGGGAAGAGAGAACTGCAGCACCCATACTCTCTTACTGCTTAAATTTTCCCCACAACACTGAAAAACTTGAAAGGAGTGAATGATCGGTTTAGAATTGCAGATAAAGAAGAGAGAAGGTGAGGGGCTCCACACGGTGTTGACTTAAATTTAGCAAGACAGGTGCGGGATTTAGCATATTGTGCAAACAAACCGTTCTGGAAAGTAGGCGTACAATAAAACTCCATGAGCATCCAATGAGGTAGCATGATGACATTTGCATGAGTGAACATTTCATTCGCTGCTTTCTTTTTTTTAATTTGAATCAATTTTTTTTTTAAATGACCAAATTGGCCTCTTCTAATTCTGCATGAGCATCCAATGAGGTAGAATGAGAAATGTGCACGAACCATGAGTGTTTTTATTTAATTCTACTTATTTAGTTAAAAGGCTATTACTAGATAAATTATTTAATTAAATAGTTAGCAGGCAGCGCAGGACAGGACTAGTCCCTTCGGGTGTCTTCACCGACCCACTCGAAATTTTCCCTACGGGCACCAAGCAAGTAAAGAGCGGAAGTTGAACATACGACCACCGGGAGCCCCCTTGGTGATAATCCTAGCGGTATACCGTATGTATTTTTTTTTTTTTGGTAGGTGTCATCATTTATCTAGGTTTGTAGGTGAGGGTTATGAGTTGTTCATTTTATTTATCCCTAAATGAGGTTAATTTCCTCATATGACTACTCACTGTCCCCTCTTTCTTCACCTGTAAATTAACCAAATCTCCCTATAGACATGAACATTAATCAATTTCCTCTAAACATTTCAAGGATGAACTTTTGATATTAACTACAAACTAAATATAACACATTAAAATTAGTGGAATGGGGGATATGCTTAAGATAAAAAGAAGTAAATATCAAAACCAAATGACACAAGATGTAGTTTCCACGGTAACTCCCAGCCGGTCATATAGAGCACTCAGCCCACCATCGCTTATATAGAAAAAGAGTTTCAAAATAGTAAGTACAGAAGCAATGGATAATCATAAATGCAGATAATTATTTTGATAGGATAAAAAGATAGTGATGCTAAACATGTATCATCATCTGAAAGACAGTTCATGTGAATTAATCTCAAACCTTATTATGCAATTTCATTGTGATTTTTTTTTAAAAGACTGATTCTGTCATGTATGGGGCTCCCATAATTCTGAATTGGGCTCATAATTCTGAAAAGACTCAAACCTCACTTGCTGTTTTGCTATTCAATGTATGTTGTAATAAAGAGTAGAGTTCTTGAGGGTCATTATAATTGCAGTTTATCTCTTTTCCTTTTGATGTTGGTGTTTAGCTACTAATATAATTTTGGAGCAATAGCTCTTTGCCTTATTCATAACCCTTAATTTTGGGGTGAGGTTTATTAGAAAAAAATTAACTACATGTGTGCGATCTTCAACCCTATGTTTTGTTTGTTTAATTACATAGTTAATTTTGCTAAAGAAAAAACTTCTTGTGCTAATCTCATTCAAAATTTATGGCTAAATAGCTTACCAACTTTCAACCCACCATTCAACGGATCTCACCTCGGAGTTTCCTATGTCAAAAACCAACCCAAATTGATGATTATGAACTAGTAATATGGGTATCTTTAAACACTCTTTGGATGCATAAAACCAATAAAATGAATGGTTAAAAAAACACTAGAAAAGTAGTCGATAAGAGTAGACGGTAATGTTCACCGCATTGAAATAGTTTCGTGTTGTCGATGAGTCTGATCCCTGCAAGGGCCCCATGAGTTCAGGTAAGAGGAGAGTAGCTTGTTGTGGTCTACTACTCCTAACCATGGTTGCATGCCTAATCCAACTAAAGCCCCCTGAATCATAAACTAATTTAGTGAATTACAGAGGTCTGATTTGGCTCCGGGTCTCATTAGAAGTAAAGTGTGAGACATTAAATTCAAAATTTCTATTATTCTCAAAGACCAAAAAAAAAAGTAGTCTTTTTTTAGCGCAAGCGCAGCTCTATCCAAGATATAGGTAATGTTAATCGGAGTATTTATCTACCCTAACAATCATTTCGGAGAACACGCGATATTCTGCCCCATGAACCACAACAGGTCAGACGAGTAAACTGCATCTATGCATAATAGTCAGGTGTATCTGCTATTCATTGCTAATATAATCAATCAGCTAAAAGATTCTATTGCAAATGTTGCTTGCAACAATCAATCTAAAGAAATCTGTTTATATTCTTGCATCTGGAAATCTTTTCAGAATGAGGAACCACAACCATCTGTTAACATGGTAAACCAGAGGGACATAGGTAGCTAATGCGGCATGCAGCAGAATCCACGCATTAACCTTCAGCACGAGTGCATATTATTACCACATGCAATGCAGATTAAATGAATATAATTAAAGAAACAGTAGAGCAATATGACATCAAAATCCATTTGGGGATGAAGATTCATACTCTCTCTCTCTCTCTCTCTCTCAGAAAGTCAACAACCATTCACTTTTTGAAAAAAATATAATGTTAGTTTCACTTTTCTTCACACTCACTTTCTCAATTTTCTGAATAAAAAGACTAATGCACCCCATAAAAGAATTGTTATTTTTTAATATCTTATTCAAAAAAAGAAAAAATGGATTAGAATAAAAGTACACCTTAATCTACCTTTCTTACAGCTTCACACCCGAATATATGATTTGCATCACTAAAAACGCAATAAACCCTGATGATTCATTTGTCGTGCTCCCTAATCACACACAATGCATCACCTTAAAAAGGCCTTCGCCCTCAAAAAAAAAAAAAAAAAGGGTGATCACACACACCTAGGGTTCACCTACCCATTTTTGGTTTTTTTTTTTTTAATATTAATTCTTTTTTTAAAATTAAAAAACTGTTTTTAATATTAAAAAAACTCTAAAAACAGTTTCTTAATTTTAAAAAAATAATTTATATTTTTATAAAAAAAAACCAAAAATGGGTGGGTGAACCTTACCCACGGTTAAGGGGTGTTAGTATTCACCCTACCCACGGTTAAGGGGTGTCAAAGGAGACACGTGGTGACCTCTAGGGGTGATTAGAGGATTTGACTCCCCAACGAATCTATCATAGCATAGTAGGTGAGACTGAGACACCGGGTTGAAATGTGTTAAAGCCCTGACCAACCCACCCGGTCCACCCGGTTGGACTGGTTGAACCGGGACTCTGCACCATTGATGGGTTGGGTTAACCCATAAGAGAAATACCAATTTTTTTGACTCTCGTCATCTCCTTGGGCCACCCGCACAAGGTTCAATGGTTCTCATGGGCCTTGGGCTTACCGGTTCATGGTTCATGTGAATTGCAGGGTCTTGTGTCACGACCCAAAATACCCCCTAGAAGTTAGGGATACTTTGGCTCTTGACTTATCATATATCAAACCATCATGTGAGCATACACAAGGCATAACATAGCAGAAACGAAATTCCCAGTGGGCTGCAGAAGTAAAACATATAATATGTAAGTTTTTTACATATTCAAGTCTGAACAAACAGATTATACAAAATATAGTCTAAATGGGACATTCCCCACTTTCAAAGTACATAACTCTCTCCCTCATATCACTCAATAATAGTCTAAATAGGGTCACCTATCTAAAGCTCAATCATCCTTGTGATGATCCATGGTAGGCTCCGGCTCGTAGTACTCTTTTATCCAAGGCTCAGGAGCATGTGTATCCATAGAACCTACCGAAGTCAACAATTCGGGCTGAACATGAAATATTCAGTGAGTATAAACTACTAGCTAACAATGTTATAAGACAATAATATCATGTGAGCACATAGAGAATTAACAATTCATATTTTATGCTTTAAACCGAACTTGGAAATCATACTTTTACAAGTGCATAGCTCTTTAAACCTTATCTTATGAACTTTCATAGAAAACAAACCGTATCTTATGAGGTCTTGTATGAATCAATCACTTATGAGTTCTTATAAGTCGTGTGAGCTTTTTATTGTCCTTATGAGCCTTATAAACCATTTATGATGCCTTGTGAGATACATATGATGCATTGTGAGATATTTATGAGCCTTTGAGATACTTGTGAGCATCTATGATCCCTTGAGAGCTTTGTAAAACGATCTTAGAATATCAACCAAATGTTTGGCTTTATTGATGCATGTGAGCTTATGAGATTTTCCTTAAAATCTTCTTATGAACTTTGAGAAATATTGCTTAAATGACAAAACATCGATCATGCAAGACATAGAGTGCTTATGAACATCATACTAAGACTTAGAAACCATTAAACATACCATGTGAGATTTGTAAGAACTTAAAAAACTGTTAAACATAAAGACATGCCCATAGAATTTCATCTATAGAGATCAATAAGCATACTTAAGCCTTATGAGTCCAACTCATCAAGAAAACATGGTTTTCCATTCACTTTTAGCAAAAACCATACCTCAAAACACAACATGGTTTTCCATTCACTTTTAGCAAAAACCATACCTCAAAACACAATACGTATTAATGAATTATAGCAAAGTAAGTTAGTAGAATGTATCTACCTCTTAAAGAAAGCTTTAAGCCTCTACTGGAGGGGAAACAAGCTTGAAGAAGCTTGGTCGAAGTTTTGAGAAGTCTGAACCTTAATTGGAAAGCAAAATCCGAAACCCCCTTTTGATTTCAAAATTTGAGAAACACCTTGAGTAGAAAACCAAACTCTAGAACACTATAAATAATGAAGTACAAACCTTAGAAGCAAGGATTGAGCTTCATGTTGGTCTAAGAAGAACGTTTTGAGAAATTAGAGTTTTTTTTTTCTTCTTCTTCTTCCTTTTCAATCTCCTCACAAATCTTAGCTTAGGGTTTGGTAAATCCAAACCCCCGAAATCTCCTCTTATTTATAGGCTAAGGATTTTCAAAACCTTTAAAAGTCCTTGCAAAATATATCCCCAAAGTCGGTGACAAGTTCTGAGTGTTTTTGTCCTTTTCTGGGTTGAATTTGTCGACGAAATTGGGTTCCCCGACTAATTTCGTAGACTAAATTGAATCCCTTATAGCATTTTGTCGCCGAAATTATCTGACTAGGACTATGTTTTTCCCCACTTTGGTATTTCAATTATAATGTTTGACTCGCTTATCGGATTTTGACGATTCAACTTGCGTTGTACTCTTCATTCAAAGGAGAACAACTTTTTTTCAATATTCAAATCCTAATTCTGCAATATTCATGATCCAAAGTAGTCCTAAAGATGACTGGTTAGGAATTACAACAGAAAAAACTTCAGAAAACCTACATTTGACTTAACTTCGATTCAAAATCAGGAAAAATGCTAAATATGAACATCGAAGAGAGTTTCAACATCTTTTTAATGGCGTAAGAATCATTCGATTCTGATCAGCGGTGACAAAACTAAGACTCCCTAAAGTTGAGGGTATTTCAAGACATCCCTCTTTTCGACACTTAAGAGTATTTTATACTCTTGTTCATTCATCCCAAACACTCATAACAATTTTCATACATACATTCTTTTATACATTCAAAACACCTCATTTCATTTTTAAAATATGAAACCATAATTACATTATGACTTTAGGCCTTGAAAAGCACTATTCATGGCCTAGTGAATTCGATTTCCGGGGATCTACATCTTGCATGCGCCCAAGGCTTACCCGGTCTACCCGAAGGGTTGGCTTGGGTTCCTCGCTACAAAAGAAAAAAAATACATACCAACTCATTTGGTGCTTCCTTTTCAATTTGAATCAAAATTATTAACAGAATAACCAAATTATCCTCAATGCCTTATATGGCATTGGTTAATTTCCATCATTATATAAGTTCAAACAATTTAGGTCCAACAAATATTCGAAATTAGTTCGGTCATTTCATTCATAGTTAAGAGTCTTTGATTCTAATTCTGCATCCTTATGGCACCTTAGGTCTGGCCGTGTGAGAGTTTAGAGTGTTTGTTAGTTAAATGATAACATTTCACCCAAAAAAAAAAATCTAATTCTACATGAGCAACCAAAATGTGATTCAGTTTTCTGAAACACACTTTTTATAATATTGACTTAACCCAGCCATGACATGCTAAAATCCTTTCTTATTTAAAAGGAGATCTAGTAGTTTATGGGTGATGGACCCAATCTGCCAACTCGCTAGGCATTTAAACAGGTTATGGTGGAGGTAAGTCGGATTGCAATACCTAGTTAGTTTATTTATGATTATATTTTATATTTATACAGAAATACGAGCCCAAATCATAGTCTTCCAAAGACGCAAGGTAGTTGCAACAAGTGTCAAACCTAACAACACCATGTGATACCCCAGCGTCTTTGGAAAAAAATTGACTTCGTGTCTCTCGAATTAGCACTCCTCGTATTTATATGGAGACTAATAATTTAATTTACCAGTGGAATCCGCACACCTGCTCATCACTTGTCCCTTTTAACTCCCACCCCTGTGGTTAATATTCACTCACACTAGGGTTAATGAATCTACCCTATGGTTTGAGAAATAAAATTAACTCTGGCAGCTGGGCAGGTCAACTGGTCACTATGCCGAGTCCTCCCCGTTCCGTTGTCATCTCAGAGCTGAAATGGAAGTGCTAAAGGGTGTTAAAAGGGACGTGTCGTGAGTAGGCGCGTTTTGCCCAGAACGCACAAACATAAAGTGTCAGTCCCTTATATATATATATATATATACTTTAAAGATAGATAGGAATCATATGTAGTTCTTAGTTTAAAAGGCTATTACTATTAGACTATGTATCTATTAGACGATTATCAGTAATGAGGATTCGTCTCTTTAAAACGTTGATTGATATTTGTGTTAATTTTAAAAATGCCCTCTAACATCTACCTAATACTCCATATCAATATTACTCGGTTCGTCGGTTCATTCGGTTCAAATTTGGGTTTGTAGTTTGGCACTCTGGAATGAACCCGGTTCGCTACGGATAGGATGAGATAATTCATTTTTCAGTTTGCATAGGTTCTTTAGTTTGGTTCGCTAGCTTGGTTCGCTATAAAACAAAATATATATTTATATTATATTCTAAAATATATAATATATATCTTTTAATCATGTAAGCAATATATTACAAATATTTATTTAAAAAATAATTAAAAAAAAAACTTTTTATGAACAGTTTGTGAACTCAAAGTATAAATTTGTCAAACTTAAAGAAAAATATTAAGGAATTTAAATGAGCAATTTGACAAACTAAGATTGTTATAAAACCACTATGTGGTTCGCTCAATTTCATAAACCAATCCGAACAGAACCACGAACCAGTTCGGGTTTGCTATAGCATGTAGCGAACCTGATAATTCTACTCCAAATTACTCTATTAATGAGAATGCTCCTCTTCGCCTAATTATTTCTAAATTCCCAAATTACCCTTATTATAATCATGTATATAAGACAAAATGTCATTATATGTGTGCTTAATTCCCATACTATCATTTACTAATCTATTGTCGACTTGAAATTCTCTATGGTTATATACTCCTTAATTGTGGTTAAAATTCACTCATCCATAAGGTTCACCCACTTATCCTTGATTTTTAGGAAAAAAAACTAACCCTAAGAGTTAGTAAAAATTTTAACTAGGTTCACAAGGGTGGGTGAACTCTAGGGGTAGGTGAATCTTAACCACAATTAAGGGGGTATCAAAAGAGACAAATGGAACCCCTAGGATTCACCCACTATTCTTGGATTTTTAAAAAAAATTAAACCCTTGGTTAAAATTCACTAATTCATAGGGTTATTTTTTTTCTAGAAACCAAAGATAGGTGGGTGAACCCTAAATGTGGGTGAATCTTAACCGTAGTTAAGGGGTGTCAAAAGAGACACGGGAAAACCTCAAGGGCGTAACTGGACTCTAATTGTGGTTAAGATTCACCCACCTCTAAAGTTCACCCACTTATGCTTGGTTTTTAGAAAAAAAATATTAATTTTTTTAACCCTAATTAAAATTCAATAACTCATAGGATTAAATTTTTTTCATATTTTTTTTTTCTAAACATCAAGGATAAGTAAGTGAACTTTAGATGTGATGAATCTTAACCACAGTGAAAGAGTGTTAAAAGGGACACATGGTGACCTTAGTGGCATAACCAAACTCTTCGCTCTCTAGACATAAAGCTCGGAAAGAAGAACGTCTCGCCAAGGCCTCGCTTGCCCCCTTTCTTTTCTATACCAATGCCCCTAAAACTTTTTGAGTATCAAAATGTACCTACGTCATATTTCTGTAACCAACATGTCTCTCACAATGTTTTTCGCAGAGGATATCCAAAATGTCCCTTTTCTATACCCAAAATATTCATTTTTTTTTTCAAATACCATCACAAGGGTCCCTATTTCCACTCTCTCTTCCCTTTCCTTCCCCTCTGCAAGGTTTAAAATTTCAAAATTTCGGGCGATTTCAGAAGTCACAACTAAAAGGAAATTTTCCGAAATTTCGGAATTTCGGGCGACATCTTTCCGAAATCTCATTTAATAATAAAATAATATTCCAAAATTTAAAAATTTCAGACGAAATTTGATTTTTTTTTCAATATATATATTTTCTATATTTTTTTTATATAGTATTAAATATATTTTTATATATTTAAAATACGTAATTATTAGTATATTACTATATTATACTTTATACTTTATAAACTATATTTTATAACGTATACAAAATTTTTTTTTTTGGTAAGATTATAAAGTATACTATAAATAGTATATTATTATACTTTAAAAAGAGTATATAAACTATAGTTTATAACTATATTATATATTCATATATTATGTTGTATTATAAAGAAAGTATGCTTTATAATTTATAAAGCATACTTTGTAATACATATTTTTAAGTTCTAAGTAAAGATTTATATATTCCATATTTTCATATTCATTATATAGTATATAATAAATTATTCATTATCAACAAAATGATGAATATGAAGAATCTCCCACAATTTTATTGATAAAATAAAACAAAGATTACATGATAAAATTCCAACAATCACAAACTCTAGATTTCAGAGTGTCACTTTTATGATAATTTGTAAGAAATATGATAGATAAGGGTATTTATAGGTAAATAGGGGAGGGTATTTTAGTAATTTTCTTTTTTTTAAAATTAATTAGTAAAGAATATGCTCAAAATATTCTTAGAATATTATGTTTTGATTCAAAAAAATTCTACCAAAATGTCCCCAATTTCAATTAATTTCGGTGATATCATTTAATTTTATCTGAAATCTCAAAGTGGTAGGTGACGATTTCGATCGAAATCCCGAGATCTCGACAAAACGAAATTCCGTCTAAAATCATCGAGATTTTGTCCAAAACCGGCTCATCTGAAATATGCCACGTTTTGATGTTGTTGAGGTTCTCTCAAACCGAAATTTCACAAAATTTTAAACCTTGCCTCTCTCTAACGTGCATTGCACGTGCTGCCTACTAGTTTATTTAAATAGGTTAGCCTTGAATGCTAGGATTGATAGGTTCCCTATTGGGTAGGGTTTTCTTTTTTAACCCACCCTTAAATGGGTCGAGATCGGACTGAGGGCTTCCTCACCATGACCAAATCAATCAATCCATTGCCAGTTGCCACCCACTAGATCTAGTTTGCCCATATTTCAACAGATTGGATATCTTTGATTATCAGTCTAATTAAACCTATTAAGCAGTTTTCCCAACTCAAAATTGTTATGTCATAACTCCTTGTTAAGGGGGCGGCCTTTGAACTCACTCAAGAAATCAAGATACGCCAGCTAAAAAAAAAAAACTCAAGATAGGCAGCTGGCTTTTTTGTCTTCTATTTATTTTTTAATTTTTTTTAGTGGAAATGTTATCATGTAACTAACACACACACTCAACTCACGCACAGCCAGACCTAAGGTAGCTGCTAAGGTGCATACGGATGTGCTTTTTTTTTTTTTTGCAGTAACCTTCTTTTTTTTTACTGTCCAAACAAGCTCTTAACGACAGCAATATAAATCTTTAAGATATCAACACTTTTGGCAATTTAACATGGACATATGATCCTTTATGCCAGTTGCAGAAAACCTCTCTAGCAAGCACAAAAATGTTACTCGTGTCTCATTAACACAGTTAAATCAGCATTAACTTCTAAGATAAATGCTAATCCAATTTTTTTTTATTTGATAAAAAAAAAAGAAAAAAAGAATCTAAACAAGTGTTGTATTTTCGTGCTTGTCAGGTTCTCTATAGCAAGTGCCAAAGAGATTTAGGACAGTGGTTAACCCTTAGAATAAACAGGCAACGTAAATCACACGAATGTGTCGGTTACAAACATTTTTGGAATCCATCAAACCAGGCAGCAACAGCCACTTAAATGGTTCACAAAATCATTTTATCTTAAAAAAGAGAAAAAGTTTCAAAGGATTAACTTTTAAGCAATTTTCACGGTAACATTGTATGCAACTAATCAATCCCCAAGTCACAGAGAACAATTATCATAGCAATTGAGAGACATGAGACCCATCATTAGAAGTAGGTGCTATGAGTCTGTTAAATGTAGAAATCACAACATGGGTTCAATCCTGGATTATTTTAGAGTTTCTCCCAAGGGAGAGGCTTGGTATTGTTGATGCATCAAGAACAGTCTTCTTGTTTTCAACTGAAAGATCAGCAATTCCGAACTTTAGTAACATGACCCAACTCTTAGCTATAGTAACATGAGTTTTTTTGTTTTGTTTTGGGTAACAGGGGAATTACGGTATACCTCAATTCAAAATTGATAAATTCCTAAGTTTTAATAAATAAATAAAACAGAGTCATAGATAGATTTCAGCTCTCATACAACACCATGGAAAAAATCATTATACGCTCCTACTAAATAGAGTATCGCTTGGGCATACCTGAAATGGAAATGAACGGAGAGAGTGCAATTGGATATGTAGATAGGAGAATCCACATGCCGCTAAAAACGAATTGTACAAGATGCATTTGGTGACCGGTGTTTGTTCAGGGATGTGAGCTATATTATTCCAATCCTCGCGTCTCTAATTCCTGCATCACCTCTCCAGATCTGGACATCCCTTAATCCACAGTTTTCTGAGTTCGAAAAGTTGCCGCACACATCCTGGCAGATATAATAAATTACTGCAATCCAAGATAAACAGATGAGAGCGATGTGAGGTTTTCCAGCCATGGCGGTGGAGGAAGCAATCCCTTACACCGGGAAATATGTAGAGTTCGAAGGGAGATTAAATGTTGCATACAATCAGGCAAACAAGTCAGCTCAGGACATCCATTAATAAGTAGATTTTGGAGAGAAGTTAGATATTGGAATCCCTCTGACAGTGACTTTAACTTTTTGCAGTTCTGAATCCATAGTTTTCGAAGAGATGACAATCCTTGTAATCCTTCCTCGGGGAACAATTTTATAAGACCATCACAGTTAATAATGTCCAAAGTTTCAAGAGAGGTGAGGTTTTGCAGTCCCCCTGGCAAATATTCAAGTTCACTACAATCCGAGAGGTATAATGTTTTTAGAGCAATGAGGTTATCCAACTCATTTGATAGAGATTTAAGATTGGGTCCCATTATCGTTAAATTTTCAAGTAATGGAAGCAATGGTAGTGTCATCAACTTAGGGCATTCATTAATTGTTAAACTTCTTAGGCAGGGAAATGTTTCTCTGCCCCCCAAGCTTGTCCATTCCTCCAAACTAGACATTCTAGAGATGGTGAGTTGCTTTAATGTTGGGAATGCTTTTGTTGCACCATCACCACAGTCCTCGCTGTCAAAGTACTTAACAACATCCATATCACATTCAGTGAGAACCTTAAGGAAGCGTAATTTCCTAAGAGGGGGCAGATGTTCACATCTTGCACAACCTTCTAGTGTGATTTCAACCAGATTCGGAAGCAATAAATTCCCCATCCAATGAGGAAAAACTGAACCTTGATATCCACTTACCCTCAAATATTTCAGATTTGAATGAGGTTGGAGACCTTCAAGAATCTCTTCATGATTTGCTGCTACATGAGCATTGTTGTCGTTCCTCCAAGATAACATCAATGACTGAAGGTTATGTTTTCCTATCAAATTGGCAACTTTGGCATCAATCACATTCTCGAGATTCTCTATGCTCAATTCTCCTCTAAGATTTAAACTGCTCAGCTCCCCTATGTGAAGTCCTCTGTCCTTGCCCACAATGAACTTGCTTAGTATTTGTAGACGAGTTAATTGCCCCATCCGAATGGGCATGTAAGTAAGAGAATCACACTCTGCAATATCAAGATATGTAAGATTGCTCATATGCCTCATGTCATTTGGTAATTTGCAAAGCTCCGAACAAGATCTAAGCTTCAGGGTTTGCAAATTGAGAAGGCAGCTCATTGAAGCAGGTAGTTTTCTTATAGAAGAGTAAGAGAGGTCCAGGTACCTTAGATGTT
The DNA here is from genome assembly GCA_015143295.1 of Tetracentron sinense. NCBI lineage: Eukaryota > Viridiplantae > Streptophyta > Magnoliopsida > Trochodendrales > Trochodendraceae > Tetracentron > Tetracentron sinense. Next base: position 13,875,923 of record CM026573.1, read on the forward strand.
TCAAATTGCCTATTGGCATTGGCAATTTCTCAATCACATGTATATTTAAATATAAAACCCGCAGAAAATTTTGTTTTGAAATGTAACTAAAAATATCAATGTCAGTTCTCAAGCCAGTGGATACTAAAATCAATGAGCGTAGAGATTGTACTTTGCATCGTTCCTGATTCGAAGGAATGGCCCATGATGACCTTAGATTGAATGACAAATGACGAATCTTTTTGGGAATTTTTTGTGGTTTACTATGCTCCACGATAAAACATTCATCTTTCATAATAGACTGTGCAAAATCATGCATGAGATCATGAATCTTACAACTTGTTATATTGTCATAGGAATCCTTTTGGATATCTTGAAAGAATGACCTCCACACTAAATCATTGAAAATCTCATGGCCAATATCATGCAACTCCATTCGTCCATTGGGAGGGATAAAACCATTTGCCATCCATAGTTGTATAAGTGTGTCTTTCTCAAATTCATAATCTTTAGGAAATATAGAGCAATAAGCAAAGCATTGCCTCAAATGTGATGGTAAATGGTCATAACTTAATCTTAAGGCAGGTAAAATAGCACATTCATCATCTGATAAATTCCATAGCTCACTTTCTTTAACTAACAGCCATTCACTTTGCTCTCTTTTGAAACGCAACAAGCTTCCTAAAGCCTTTACTGCCAAAGCTACACCACCACACTTCTTCACTATCTCCTGACCAATATCTACTAATTCTGGATGCTCCTCTCTGATCCCTCCCAACCCAAACGCGCGTTGCTTGAATAATGACCAACAATCAACCTCTGATAAACCTCTCAAATGGTGTGTAGGAAGTGTGGCCATAATTAGGGCAACCTTTTCTATCCTAGTAGTCACAATCACTGTACTTCCTTTCCCTCCACACCTTAACACATGCTTTAGCCCATCCCACTTCTCTTGGTCTTCATTCCATACATCATCTAAAACAAGTAAAAATCTCCTCCCCCTCAATTTTTCTTCGAGAGAACGTTGCATTAGATCCAACTCTGAGATATCAATGACACTACCCGCTGTGGATTCCAGAATTGCTCTTGTCAACCTTCTTATATCAAAATCGTCGGATACAAAAACCCAAATTTTTAACTCAAAATGCGACTCTATCCTCTTATCATTGTAAACCAATTGGGCAAGTGTTGTCTTTCCGAGACCCCCCATGCCGAAAATTGCATAGATTGAAACATCATCTTGACTACTCATATTACTTAGCAATAATTCAATAATCATTTCTTTCTCCTCATCTCTTCCATAAATTTCTGACTCAGTTACAAGTGAACTTGTATGTTGTCTCTCTGTAAGATCAAGTTTGCTGTCCCTGATTTCCTCTCTCAAGTGGAAATCAGATCTCTCCCTGGCAATGGCAGCTAATCTCTCCCCAATATCCTTGATCTTATGCCCCATGATTGAGCGAAATACAAGAGGGTTGCGAAGTGAAAAGAAGGTACGTACTTGGTATTTGATGCTCCTTTGTAGTAAAGCTTCTATCGCGAAGTCGTCCAACAAGTCATCTGCATCATAAGCCGCATCTCTGAGCTTTGTCAGCCAATTTCTCACAGCCTCGCTCTTTGTTTGCTTCTCCTCTGCATCATGGAGCACTGCTTGGATCGTAGTTAAAGTGCTTTGGAGCTTCTCGAGCTCCGTTTTCAAGCCCCAAGCTATTCCAAACTCTTGGAGAGCCAAAGAATTCAAGGTCCCCATGATTGCCTTCAAAAGGGGAGAGAGAATTGCATAACCCATACTGAGAAAATTGAACTGCTGATCGAATTTGGGAATGAAATCGAATAGAAATCCAGAGATGAGAGAAGGTAGGGTTCGATCGAACATAGTCGGTGGAGGAATGCAAGAGATACTTTCCCTTTGCCAATCCTAAAAAAAGGAAAAATTATGCTCTTCTTAAGCTCTTACCAATAAAGAGACACGTATCCTATAAGCAATATCTTTAAATTTCTGCTCTCTCCAAAAAAATAAAAATAAAAATAAAAAAAATTAGTTCATATAGAATTGAGGTGCAGGAAATATTCGAGTGCAGCGTAGTGTTAATCCCGAATCTCTATGTGCTTTCTCTCTCATGAATGCTATGAAGTGGAGTTCAAAACCAAAAAAAAAATCACTCATTTGATTAGTATTAATATTAATATTTTGAGTCTAATATGTTAGCACAATCACAAGGATGGGCGTTCAAAAAAATTAGGTCCACCAAATATTTGAGATTAATTTACTCATTTCAGTTATATCTAATTACAGAAAATAGCATTAAATGGGTTGGCCCGGCCCAATTAGGCCTGTTTACCTCATAAGCAAAAAATTTTACATGATTTTTCAGGTGGGTTGGCCCAGTCCAACCCATTTATTAATTGGTCAAGTTGGGCTCGGGCCGGGTAGTTAAATATAATAATCGATTCTCCAAGTACAAAAGAAAAAACAAGGAGAAAATGACTCAAATCCACCGTATCCAAAAAAAAAATTATCGTAACTCTACAGAAAGTGTCAAATGATTTTCCTCGACACTCACAAAAACACCACATGTTTGAGATTTTAAGCTTTTAAAACATCAGTTGTGATAGCATTAATCCTAGTAGTTAACACTAACTCAACTAGAGTTAATGGGACATGTGTTACATTCTTGTGTAATAGGATCTACTGCAACATAACTATGTTTTATATGAGCAACATAATTACTTACTAATCAAATTCAGAAACGTCATAATAGAAGAATAGCCGCACAGCTTCATCCCGCAACAATGGTAGGGTTTGGCAATGCTTAATTTAATGTCTTAATGTAGCATAATGCGTAATTCAATAGTTAAGCATGTTTGTGAGTATTTTTTTGCATTTGAATGCTTAATTTAAGATCTTCATAGGTCTGGGTCATTAAACTCCTAAGTTCTTGCTCAATGAAATAGTACTTTAGTGGCCTTTTTGTGTTAAGATTTTTCTATTTACTTCATGAATTAAAAATTTACTTAAAGTATGACAACTTTATTGTTACAAACATTTTACAATATCAAAAATGTCATTTTGCCTTTGAAAAACTTATTCTTCAAACAGAGTTGATAATGGACTAGATTGGGTTATGTTTGGGTTGAGTCAGCTTCACGTAGGTTATGAACACTCAACTTATTTATAAATGGCTTAAATAAGGCAAATGCAAACTTGCCGGACAAGAGACCACTCAACCTAAACTTGCAAGTGGAATAAATAAATTATAATTAAATATTTAACACATAATTAAGTAAATAATTATATATTTTTAATTTAATTACTAACTATATGAATTACTTGATAATCTTAAGTATAATAATATTTGAACTTAAAATTAATATTTAATTATATATATATATATATATATATATTGGGGCAAAGCCAAGAATTTATCCTTAGGGGGCCGAAGTACATATATCAAGAAAAAATTAATAAAATTGGGGGAATAAGGCCTTGGGGATCGAGGGGTGTAGCCCCGAGAATTTTTTTTTGAGTAATGGGTTCATCATGGTTATAAAATTTGTTAATGTTGCTGATACGTACCCAGACGCAACCATTGATCCCAAAAGCCCAGACTGATGGGAAGGGCGCAATCTAGGTAATTATCACTTGGATCGTAAGCCACCACTCTTCGAAGCCAACGTCTACGATGGTCCATGGGACACATAACCCACTCTATGGCGGCCCACGGGGCATACGGCCTACTCTAACACACACACGGGACGGTCCATGCACACAGGAATAGCCCACATGAGGTACCCTAGGTCGCCCCCTCCATAAGTTGCCCCTTCCGAGACTCGAACTCAAGACCTGGTGTTTGGCTCTGATACCAATTGATACGTACTCAGATGCAACCACTAATCCCAAAAGCCCGAACTGATGGGAATGGCGTAATCTAGGTAATTATCACTTGGATCATAACATAGTTGAGGTGCGTACCATTTGGTATCAAAGCAGGCACCATGTCTCGGGTTCGAGCCACGGTTTTAGGGAAAGCTACCTAGGGTTGGGTTATGGGGCCCAGACTTCATGACGGCCACGTGGCTTTAGAAGGTCCCCTACATCACCGTCGTGGACGTCAGTTCGAAAGCGTGGTGGTTTGTTGTGTGCCCGGGTTAAGTAATTAGACCATCTACCCCTTGACAAGCCGATATTTTGAGGTAGACTGGTCAAGGTGCGTATCATATGTTACGATCCAAGTGATAATTACCTAGATTGTGCCCTTTCCATCAGTCCAGACTTTTGGGATCAGTGGTTGTGTCGGGGTACGTATCAATTGGTATCAGAGCAAATACGATGTCTCGTGTTCGAGTCTCAGAAGTGGTGACTTATGGAGGAGGCGACCTAGGGTACCTTGTGTGGGCCATTCCTGTGTGGACCATCCTTTGTGGGTGTTAGAGTGGCCCGTGTGCCTCGTGGGCCGCCGTGGACGTCGGTTTCGAAGAGTAGTGGTATTACGATCCAAGTGATGGTATGTTACGTGCCTTTAATAAGTAAATTGATCTTCCGCACCTCATCAAGCCGGTCTTTTGAGGACTATTGATTTAAGTTTAATACACATGGCATTCATAAAATCCTTTCTTAAGTGTTAATTTTTGCTGTCCATCCCAAAGTGCTGGTACTATGCATTCTCACGAGTTACATCTATTATATACTTGGTAAAAATTTCTTACAAGTATAGCACAACGAACGAGTTTATGTATTACATGTATCAAAAGTATCATTCAAATGAGAGAATGAGTATTGTTATACAGCGGAGTTATCTTCAATATTAACAATTTCTATCGTTGAAAGATCAGTAGGGGGAGCAGGTATAGTTGGAGCTGGCTCGGTGGGCAGAGGAGGTTCTTCGGTTTCTTTTATCTCGTCATCCTGAGTATTATCCTGAGCGGGGGATTCAGAATCGGAATCATTGAGTCTTCCTTGTTCTCGGAGCTGCCTCATTATGGTTTCTTCAGTTTCTCTGCGGTCTTCATCCAGTAGCTGATCCATTTGAGTTTGAAAGTGAATACGGAGAGATTCCGTGAGAGCATCTTCAGCAACTTCAATTTCTTTCTCTTTTGAAGCTCGAGCTTCGTCGAGCTATTTTATCAGGGTCTCTTTTTTAGCCTCAAATGCTTCAAGTCGTCGGCGCAATGTGTTTAAAATTTCATCCAGCTCGCTACTCTGAAAAATAGCACTTTCTGCTTGCTCTAGTGTTTTCTTCTCTCTTTCTTCTGCATTGCGAGCCTCTTGCCGAGCTGAATCTCGTTATGTTATCATCAGAGCAAGTTTATCTTTGGCAGTCTTCAGTTCTGATTGAGCTTTCTCCAGCTCGTATTGCAATTTCTTTTCTTCTTTTGTTCCTTTCTTCTCGAGCTCGGTAATTCGTGTTGTTAGTCCAATGGACATGTTCCAGACATTATTATAGTCTTCATATAGTCCAGCCAGCATATTATTCATCTAAGTCAAAGAAGTATCGTTAGTAGGAAGTTTTGCAGATTAGCAACCAGAATAGATAAAATTCGAGTTCTTACCGTCGCAACAGCTCGAGTTGCAGCACCAAACTTCCCCATGAAATGCATATTATTCGTCGCAATAATATCTTCCGGGAGCCTCGTTGCAAATAGCATGGATGTGGCTATAAAAATGGTCTATTACCATATAAGCAACCGTATGGTGTGGGTATCCTCGTGGGAAGACAGGGATCCATTCCTTAGTCTCTCTGTCTGTTGTCCTTTTTTCTCGAGGTGGAGCAAACGATGAGGCAATGTTGGGATTTGGAGTAGTAGTAGTGATGGCAGGAGTCGGCGTAAGAGCAGGTCTAGCAGTGGTGGTTCGGATTCTAGTGGCCAGAGGTTGGTCATCCTCTAGCAGATCGTCGGAGCCGAAAAGTTCCTCATCACTATCTATTTCAAGCTGAGCAGACGTTGTGGCAATCGTCTTTATGCCCTGTTGAGTTTGGAGTCTTTTGTCATAATTTGCTTCACGTTGAGCTCGTTTTGCTTTCAGTTTTTTAAGAGCATCGTCCCTCTTTCTCTTTTCAGCATTCTTTTCCGTTATGGTAAGTTGGGAAGAACGGGTAGATCTGGAAGCTCGTGGTGTTCGGTACAAATGAGGCATGCGACCGGCCACTCTTTCTCCGAGTTTTCCAGGAGCAGCAGCAGTGGTATCAAGTTGAGAAATATAATCCGCTACAATTGTGGATTCCGGTGTTGGTAGTGGCCTCCAGGTAATATACTCGTCTCTTTTCCCTTGACGAATATTTCGTAGTCGTTGTTCCTCTGCAGGAGTGAGTTCTGGATAGCGCAGCTTAGAGATTTCTGTACACACAAGATGCTATTTTCGGTTATAAACAGATGTATATAGGAAGCAACAGTGAGTAGAGCAGTAACAGCAACCTGAAGAGAATTCGTTGGGAACAGGTCGATCACTCTCATTTCTCCAGGCACCAGAGATGGTGAAGGGCATTCCTTTCCAATTCTTGTCTATATCGGGGAGGTGCGTAACGATATCCGTGATTTTGGTTCGTTGATATCAAGCGAAGTACTTCTTATCACCATCTTCAGGAAATTTTCGGCATTTCACCGTATGATGGAAATGGAAGATGTGCCTAGGTTCTATATTGTATCCATCTCTATTGAATTTCGTCATCAAGGACATATATTTATAAAACCTAAGATGCATCTGTCCAGGGGCTACTTGCAGAGCAGAAAGGACTTCATCGATAACGGTTTCTAATGGAAATCGCAGTCCAGCTTCGAACTGAGCAATATATATAGTGGTGCAGGAAGAATGATAGTCAGGGTGGACGTCTCCTTCATTTAGACGAAGGTAGACATATGGAGGAATCTCATATCTAGTTCTGTAGAAATCAAGAATGTATCTATCTACTGGTTTGGGTATGGGGGCAGTAACAACTATATTTTAGGGAGTATTATTAGCCTGAGTGATTTCTTCATCGCTATCGATCTTAACTATTTCAGTCGACATAGTGAGAAGGTTGTGATCAATGAAGAAGCAAACGGAGGAGTAGTATGCCAAATACACTACGAACAACAAGAACACTGAAAACAGAAACTAAACAACAACAAAGGAGATCTTACCACAGCAAATGTTGTGCAAAATTGTTGAGAAGGTTCGAAGTTGCAAATCATTGGAGAGATGAAAATCTGGCAGAGTAACAGTGCAAATGACTCAAAATGAGGAAGACGAAAGTCCATGCATCTTATATAGATGGCGCCAAAATGCAAATGATTGACTTGGCCTTATATCTCAGCCGTACACGTGAGCACATGATAGGGTAAGATGGTCATTTCCTTGAAATTTAAATATAGTGTGTCAGACTAACTATCTTGTAGGACGCACTTAACCTGCATATCGGCCGTACACGTCAACGATAAGGAGGGTAAGATAGTCTTTTTACAAGACAGAATAACCATCGAGGCAAACAAATCGTCTCGGGTTCTGAAAAAGTCATGATGACCAGTCTGCCATGCATTAATGAGGCGTGATAGATTTGAGAAACGTGCTACAGTGGTTTCGACGATATATCTTCGCGTAATGCAAGAAAGAGATCAAGGACAACGGAACATATACAACGAAGTCTGCATAATGGGGCAAAAATATGGAGAACTGAGAACGGAGTACAATCCACGTGCATACGATATTTTTCTTTTGAAATGCTAAGAGGTTTATGATATTTTGAACTACGTTCAAAGCATCATAAAGAAGCTAATTGTAAGGGATAAAGTTCGTAATTTAATCTTGTATTGTGGCAAAAGGCATGTTTTCGGTGTTAAACGGTGGATATGAGCTTATATGTGTTTTTGAGTACGTATTCGTTGTGTGTATGACAACCAACTCGTTTTGCCCCTGACAACGGGAACGTTGTTCTCTAAACAACGAACTCGTAGTCAACAATACAACGGTATCGTCTTCATTGTAAACAACGAGCCCGCGCTTTATGTCGACAATGAGACTGACTTTCAGGATCCGATCTTCAGGAGGCGATCATTTGTCTCTGATGTTAGGGGGAAAGTACTGTCTTAGCATTTATTGCTAGTCACCTCAGATGGGTTTTCGACCCATAAACCGATTTAGAAATTGTAGGCTCTCGCGTGTGCTGCGTTCGTCATCAAATATGTCTGACATATATAGTAATAAGTGGCAAACTTATGACATGGTCATCCAAGTCATCGATGGTCATTTATGGGCATCCCAAGCTTAACATATAAATACCCCGGAGACCCAATGCATCAGGATCGATCAGGGAATATCTGAAGACAGTGCCTTAATTTTCATCTCAATGTTCTAAACTCTCAGTGTTTCAGTGCCTCTGTGATTTTACTGTTTACCTTCTTATTCGTTTACTGACTTTACCATCGGAGTTATTTCAGGGTATAGACCCACCCTCTCCCTTTCTTTTGTTTTAGTCTTATTTACAGGTGTAATATCATTTTGATTACTCTACCAGCCAAACAGCTATTGACGTGCACCTTCCCCGAGAATTTTCCATCACACCTTTATATTATACATATAAAAAAAATAAAAATAAAAATTTAGGGGGACCACTATATACAAAATTTACATATTATATATTTTAAAAAAATTTATACACATAATATAAAAATATGAAAAAGTTTGGGGGGCCATGGCCGCCGCCCGCTTTTGGCTCTATCCCCTGTATATATTAAATATATTTTAATAATAAGTAAGTATTTAATAAGTTATATTGATATAATTAAATATATAAGTTAGTTACAATAATTATGATAAGATTTAAAATTAAAATTAATATTTGGTATTTAATAAAGACATTAATTATATGGTATTTTAACTAGGCATTATGACCCACTGGGTCTAGGTGGCATATCTCGAACCCAATTCAGTAATAAAGGGGTTGTGGTTGTGGGAACACGAATTCGATCCAAGGGTTTAACAACCCACAACCCTAACCCGTGTAAAAAGTCGATTGGTTTCAGACAAGCTAAGTCATTCACCAAACGAGTCTTTGATCTTATTTTAGAGTCAGAACTATGTTACCAAACAGTCTTACCTAAGACAAATAATGCTTCAGCTACAAATCTCAGCTTCACTACTAAGAGTTCTCAAATGTTTTCTTAATCCATGGCAAAAAAAAAAACATGTCCCATTAATCCTAATTGGGTCAGCAAGAATCCTTAGGATTAACGCTAATTAAGGGTAAAGACTAATGCTAAAAGCTTAAAATCATGTGACCCTAGAGAGACACTCTCAGGGACTTGCATAAGTAGATCTAGACTCCTATAAAGAAGTAGAAAAATCCAAGTCAATATGGTTTATTATTGTATACCTGCGTCAAAATTGATAAATTCATAAATTTAAATAAATAAGAAAATGGAACAGAATCAAAGATAGATTTCAGTTCTCATACAAAAAACATGGAAAAAGTTATTATAGACTTCTACTAATTAGAATATCGCTTGGGCTTACCTGAACTGGTAATCGCTGGAGAGAGTATAATGAGATACATAGGTAGAAGAATCCATAGGCCGCTAAAGGCACACGAATTGTACAATAAGTATACTGTGACCGCTGTTTGTTCACCAAGCATCGCTTATATTCAGGGATATGAGTTCGAGGCGATGTTGCCTTTGGATCCAATTCTGAGATATCACTCGCGCTACCACTTGTAGACTCTAGAATTGCTCTTGTCAACCTTCTTATCTCAATATCGTCGGATACATAAACCCAAATTCTTAACTCAAAATGCTTATCTCAAAATCGTCGGATGCACAAACCCAAATTCTTAACTCAAAATGCGACTCTACTATGCATCACCTATTCTTGCCTCCACAAGGGAAGAGAGAATTGCATCACCGATTCTCTCTTGCTTCTGAAATTTTCCTCACACTGAGAAAATTAGATTGATGTTTGAACTTGGGAAAGAAATCAAATAGAAATACCGACCAAAAAAAAAAGGGAAATGCTATTGAGACCGCAAAAGGGCCGAGACCTCCAAGACCGTGCATGGATGCACGGGATTGCAGGTGGGGCCTACCATGTGAACGTGTGCCCCACCTAAAATCCCGTGCATGCATGCACGGTCTCGGTGGTCTCGGCCCTTCTGCGGTCTCAGTAGCAAAGTCCAAAAAAAAAAAAGGTAAGGTCTTTGAAGGGCTGGTCCCTACACGGACTTCACGTTTTTTGACCAACCGACCATTGTGGGTGGAGGAAGAGCTTTACCCTTAAAAGTGTTTTTTTTTTGTGGTCCAAATCATTTATCTAGCTAGGTCTGGGTTAGCAGGTGGGCGTAATAAGCCACCAAGACTTGAAAACGAGTCACACTTCCTCAAAGGAGATACACAACCACTGGGGTATCCTTGTTTTACCAGGTTACTTGATGAAACAAAAATAAAGCAACAGCGTATTTGGAAAACTAGGGCCGGCCCAAGTCATTTGGAGGCCTAAAGCGAAAATTTTAAATGGGGTTTTTTATTTAATTTTTTAATATTATTTAAAAAAAATTAACTATAAATGGAACCTTTTTAATATTCTAAATGAGTCTTTTATTTTTTTAATATTCTAAATGGGACCTTTTTAATATTATTTATTTATTTATTTTTAATGGGCCTAAAGCAAAGGCTTTGATGGCCTAATGGACGGGCCGGCCCTGTGGAAAACTCAGGAACGATGAATTTTTCTTCTGTTTTCAAATCGGTATGCAACAGTGTATTGAAAAATAAACCCAGGAGAGGCCTTGGCATTTTTCTTCCTTATATCATAAACATTTTTTAAAAATCTTCTTAGTAGGAGAGTAGGTTTTGGCATGAACCCCTATCAGAATTATTAAATAAAAGGGTGGTGTTTGGCGCTCACCACTATTGGACTACTACACCTCGTTATTAAAAATTATTTACTTTAAACTATTAAATTACTTGTACACCCCAAAATTATATTTCGGGTCAAGTCGCTATGCATTGATTGCCACAAAATCTGAATTGATTTCCTTGTCTGCTCATGTGATGCTCGGCATCTAACTAGCTTGAGTTTTCCAATAACAAAACAAAATAAATGGATTGCAGTTTAGATCAACTAAGATTATGACTTTAGATCCTGATTTTTAATATCACAATATCTGCTCTAGGCCACTGTGTTTCTCCATGGGCATCACGAATTCAATATATTGTGTGATTTACTAGCAACAAGCTCATCTATGTTGTCAATGTTGGCCTGAATTGAATTAACCAATAGATCAGCTGCAACCCTCATGTTGCATTGTACATGAGGGTCTGTTTGCCAGCAGGTATCTCCTTCACAATCTTGTCGTATATGAGGTTCAAAACCCATGTCCAGCATGCAATCTGCCTCATCAAGCATTGGGCACAAAACTTGACGGAGATTGATTCTTCTAATCTCCAAGAGTAGAGAAGAAGAATGTTGGTCTTACTGCTAAGCCTAGTTGGGGTGCAGCTATTAAAAGAAGAAAAATTGAAGAGGAATAAAAATAAATAAAGAAATGTGGTGTAATCATAATATTTTGGGGTGCGCCTAACACTACCCAAATAAAAATGGGGGACATATACCTTACCCCTCAAATAGCGAAATCTTTACTATTATAGTGCGAGAGGCAGACTGCGCTTGATTTTTTCAAAATTCTCAAATTACCCTTATATAAAACAAAACTTTGATATAATGTTTTACTTTAATTTCCAAACTACCCCTTGCTCATCTATCTATTTAAAGAATAGAATCACAGCCAATCGCGATTGAACTCGGGGAGAGTTCAATCACACCTGCTGGTTAACACGTGTCCCTTTTAACTCCTATTAGCTGTAGTTAACTCCTTCCCCTCGTTCTCACATGCATCGCACGTGCCACCCGCTAGTAAAAATAATGATAAAACAAAACCTAGCCACCAACCAAAACTCAAGATAGGGCATAAAACCTTACTCCAAGATACAATTATTTAAGGAAATCCTAATACTAGCAGTCTCCGGCCTTATCAAAAAAGATATCTAAACAGTTGTCCAATGCGTTATTTCCACATAATTGACTATAAGAACAGAAAAATTATGAGAATAAATTTTTTCCCCCAACAAGAATCACCAAATTAATGTCAAAGGTCCCATTTGCTAAAGAGTCCTGAGAAGAGGAACGCAAGGTCCCCTTCTTAGCTAGCCAGTGTCCGATGGGCCTTTCAACCCCTTTTAAACCATGGTTAAGCTAAAATAAATTATGATTAATATTTTCTTTTATTTTGATTTTCTAAAAATCAAGGTTTGATGGATGAACCCTAGGCAGGAGCGGGGACCCCCCAAAAAAATTTGGAAAATCCTTTTTAAGTTAGGTAGATTTTTAAAATAAAAAAAAATAGTATCAAAATTTAATATATAGTGCCCCCCAAAAAATGAGTTAATGGCCCCCCAAATTTTCATTCGCTCCATCTGTCTTCCTTTAATTGTGGTTAAGCTTATTCAAATTAAGGTTAATATTTTTGTTCTTCTAAAAACCATGATTAACCTTAGGGGTGAGTAAGTCTTAATCATAATTAGTGGGTGGTAAAAGGGACATATGGTAGCTAGTAAATCCTTATTTAAATATGGTTAAATTTAATCAATTTATGGTTAATATTTTTTTTCTAAGAACCATGGATGCACTTTAAGGGTGAGTGAATCTTAACCAAAGTTAGTGGGTGTTAAAAAAGACACATGTCGCTATAGAGGCCCGCGCATTCGGTTTCTTTCCTTAATAATTTCTCTTTTTAAAAGGGTGGGTCTTGTTTTATGTCTTTGCGCATTCTTTCCTTGAGAATTTTCTCTTTTTAAAAGCCACTAGCATCTGATTTCCACAATTTTCTCCTTTGTTGGGGAAAGCAGAGTATATAACAACGACTAGTTTTTGGTCCGACCCCATTCTTTTAACAAGTAGGGTCATATCATATATCATCAATTCATCATACAAGGCTTTTGAAAAGAGTGAATCCAATGTCATTCTTACAGATTTCTCTCAAAAATATTTTTTAAAATTACTCAATTAATTAACCTCAATACCTTATATGACATTGATTAGAATACTAACTTTATTAAGATTAATGTTGACTTAATGAGAGTTAATGAACCGTGTGGCCGAACATTATTTGTAGGACTGCATTCAAGCCAAGCTAGCTCAACTCAGCTCGGCTCGTTTGAGTCAAACTCAAGTTGGTATTTCAGGTTAGAACGAATCAAGCCAAGCTTTAATTTTAAGTTGAATGTCCAAACAAGCCAAACCCTATTTGATTTTTGGCATGGTTCAACTTGAGCTCGGCTCGGTTTTTTTTTTTTTTTTTATAAAAGTCACTCAAAAGGAGGGGGGGGTTTAGCAGACCCCTATTGGTTTATTAATAATGAAAAAATTGAGGGGACATAAAGCCTTACCCCTATAAAGCTCAAGGGGAGGACATAAAACCTAACCCCTACAAAGACCCAAACAAAATAAAAAGGGGGGGGGGGACATAAAACCTTACTCGACAAAAAACACATAAAAGAGAACAACAAGGGGGGAACATAAACCTTACCCCTACACAAAAAGAAATCAAGACAAAACAAAAATCAATCATTCACAACCAGTTTAATATTACCCAAACCTGCTTGATCAAGAGAAATAAGCGAGCTGAGCCGAGAAGGGCAACCTTGATTAGGAAAAATTCACCTGAATGCTAAGTATTACAACCATGATTAGCAAGAAAATCAGCAACCATATTGGCTTCCCTAAAAATGTGATTAAAAGAAAAGCAGATATTCATCACTTGAGAAATCTTCTTATTCCAGTACAACACTTTCCAATGATGGCAAAAGGAACCCTTCCAAGCTTGAAGAAGAGCTTTAGCATCTGAATTTATGTCTACTTGCATGTAGTCAAGCCTTTGACATAGAGAAAGACCATCTAGAAGAGCCCTTGTCTCTGCAACATAACTAGAACAGTGACCATAAAAGGCATAAAAACAGGCAATTATCACTCCAGAGTGATCTCGAAGAATACCACATCCTCCAGCTAAACCAGGAATACCACCTCCTCCATCTGATTTTTCTTTATTTTAAAAAATCTCTTAATATTTTATACCCAAATGCCCTCGTTTTTTTAACAGCACGCCCATCAAATTTTATACCCAAAATACCCTTACATATTTTTCTTTTTGGTTCCTAACATATTCTCAGGTTCTATTCCTCTAAAATTGTCCTCAAATTTTTATACTATATATTTTTTTATTATTATATCTACGCACGTGCCTTGCACATGCACGCCAACTAGTATATATATATATATATATGTGTGTGTGTGTGTATAATATATATTTTTCCCAAAAGTTCAATGGGACAACTGCCCATGACTATGCCTTAGTAAACCATTAAAACAAAATCAAAGTTCAGGAGGGCACCTACCTCCCATGCCCCATGCTATGCCCTATAAATAATAATAAAAAAATTCAAAAATTTAGAAAGGGGGGGCACGTTCCCCCTAGGCCCCCCAACTCTGCCCCTGATCATAACATGTGATTTCTGCAGCAAGTGCTGGATGATTTTGCTTTGACACTCACAAAAACATTAAGTGTGAGATTTTCAGCTTTTAAAACATTAGTTGTGGTGGCATTATTTACTCCACCATAGCTTTGTTTATAAGATCAACACAATTCCTTACTAATTAAATTCAAACATGTCATAACAGAAGCAAAGGCACACAGCTTCATCCCACAACATTGGTAGTGTTTAAGGTCTTAATATAGCTTAATGCTTAATTTCAACAGTTAAGCTTGTTTGGGGTTTCTTTTTTTTTTTGTCTTAATGCTTAGTCTTAATAGGTCTGACTCATTCAACTCCCACATTCGTGATTAATTAAGTAGTTTCATGAGCTTTTGCAGTAAGCTCTTTCTATTTATTACATGCATTAAAAACTTAAAGTATAGCGACTTTTTCATTATAAACATTTTAAAATCTCAAAAACATCATTTTTGTCTTTAAAATTGCTTAATCTTCATACATGGGTGACAATGGGTCTGATTGGGTTATGTATGGGTTGGGTCAGTTTTATGTAGGGTATAAACACTCTCAACTTGAACCCAACCCATTTATAAATGGGTTGAAAAAGGCAAACCCAAACTTGGCCCACCAAGAGACCTCAACTTAAACCTGCTGGTAGAATAAATAAATTATAATTAAATATTTAATAAATAGTTAAATATATAAATTTTAATTTAATTACTAAATATATGAATTCCTTGATATCTTTATTATACTAATATTTAAAATTAATATACAATAAATATATTATCTATAATAATATATGTACATAATTATTAAATATATTTTAATAATAACAAAATATTTAATAAATTATATTTATATTAATATATGAGTTAGCTATAATTAATTGATAAGTTTAAAATTAATTTTAATATTTAATAAATATATTATTTATATAATCATACAATTGTTAAATAATATTTTTACTATGTAATAGTATTATGACTCTAGGTAACCAATCTTGAACCCGATCCAATTATTATTCCAATTATTATAAAAGTGTTGTGAGAACCGGAACCCAAAATCAACCCAAGGGTTAAACCCACAACCCTAACCTATGTAAAAAGTCGAGTGGTTTTAGGCAAGTTGGTGGATTGAGTTGGAAATTGTCACCTACATCTCTAGTCAATCACCAAACGAGGCGTTGATCTTATTTCAGAGTCAATGTGTTTTCAAACAGTCTAACCTAAACAGACAACTAATACTTTAGCAACAAATCTCAACTTAACCATTAAGCATTCTCACGCGTTATCTTAAACAATGGCAAAAAACAAGCAACATGTGTCCCATTAGCCCTAAGTGGATCAGCAACTACCCCTTAGGGTTTAAGGCTAAGGGTAAAGATTAATGCTAACCTATCTGGAATTTTAGAAAAGACCAACAAAAAACTTAAAATATTGTGACCACCTGAGAGACTATGTCATGCACTTCAGCACTTGCATGAGGATATCCAGACACCTATAAAGAAATAGAAAAATCTAGTCGAAAAGGTGTATTACGGTATACCTCGATTCAAAATTGATAAAAACACACCAGGGCTTTGTCCCAATGGTAGTGTATCCCCTGCTTTAGGGGAGAGGTCCGGGGTTCAATTCCAGTGAGGGTGGGAGTCGTTTATACTCTCCACCCACCCACTAACCGAACAGATACTAACACCTAACCCGGCGTTGCGGCCTAAACGTATATCTTGTACCAAAAAAAAAAAAATTGATAAATTCCTAAATGTAAAAAAATAAATAAAACAGAATCATGGATAGATTTCAGCTCTCATACAAAACCATGGAAAAAACCATTTTACGCTTCTACTAAATAGAGTATCGCTTGGGCGTACATGAAATGGTAATCACCGGAGAGAGTACAATTCGATATGTAGATAGGAGAATCCACATGCTGCTTAAAACACACGAATTGTAGAAGAAGTGTTTAGTGACCGGTGTTTGTTCACGGTACATCACCTATTTGAATATTGGGGATGTGAGCTATCGTATTCCAATCCTCGCGTCTACGTTTCTTGCATCGCCTCTCTAAAGAGATTTACTATTTTTCACCATCTCAACCTAGAGAGTCTCATGTTCACATTCTCTTTTATTGAATTGTTACAAACGATCATAAAACCAAGAAGGGAAGCTTTCCAAGATTTACAAGAGTCCTTCTAAAGTTGGGAAACATAAGAGAGAGAGTGTGAAAGGGATTGCTTAATTATTGGACAATTGAATGGGCTGAAATCTTCAGCCTTACTGTATCCTTGATTTCCTCCTCACTCGTTATTGCCCCCTTGATCTTCTCTTGTGATTGAGCCGGTTCTGTATGGCTAAGGCAGCCTCCACGTGAGTCTTCTTTAGTAGCATGAGCATGGCTCTCTATACTCTCCAGATGTGGACATCCCTTAAACCGTAGTTTTCTTAGTTCGAAAAGTCGTTGCAGCCTCCTGGCACTGCAATTCAGGACACACAAATGAGATCAACATGAGGTTTTCCAACCACTGCGGTAGAGGAATCAATCCCTTACATCGGGAAATATGTAGAGTTCGAAGGGAGATTAAATGTTGCATACTATCCGGCAAACAAGTCAGCTCAGGACATCCATTGATAAGTAGATTTTGGAGAGCAGTTAGATATTGGAATCCCTCTGACAAAGACATTAACTTTTTGCAGTTCTGAATCCATAGTTTTCGAAGAGAGGACAATCCCTGTAATCCTTCCTTGGGGAACAATTTTATTAGACTATCGCAGTTAATAATGTCCAGAGTCTCAAGAGAGGTGAGGTTTTGCAGTCCACATGGCAAATATTCAAGTTCACTACAATCCGAGAGGTATAAAGTTTTCAGAGTAACGAGGTTATCCAACTCATTTGATAGAGATTTAGGATTGGGTCCCATTATCGTTAAATTTTCAAGTAATGGAAGCAATGGTAGTGTCGTCAACTTAGGGCATTCATTAATTGTTAAACTTCTTAGGCAAGGAAAACTTCCTTTTCCTCCCATGCTTGTCCATTCCTCCAAACTAGGCATTCTATTGATGGTGAGTTGCTCCAATGCTGAAAATGCACTATCGCCATAGTCCTTGCAGTCAAAGTACTTAACAACATTCATATCACCTACAGTCAGAACCTTAAGGACGCGTAATTTACTAAAAGGAGGTAGATCTTCACATCTTACACAACCTTCTAGTGTGATTTCAACCAGATTTGGAAGCAATAAATCCCTCATCCAATGAGGAAAAACTGACCCTTGATATCCACTTACCCTCAAATATTTCAGATTTGAATGAGGTTGGAGATATTCAAGAATCTCTTCAAGATTTGCTTGTACATGAGCATTGTTGTCGTACCTCCAAGATAACATCAATGACTGAAGGTTATGTTTTCCTATTAACTTGGCATCTTTGGCATCAGTAGAATCTCTCACATTCTCGAGATTCTCTATGCTCAATTCTCCTCTAAGATATAAACTGCCCAGCTCCCCTATGTGACATCCTCTGTCCTTGCCCACAATGAACTTGCTTAGTATCTGAAGGCGAGTTAATTGCCCCATCTGAGTGGGCATGTAAGTAAGAGAATCACACTCTGCAATATCAAGATATGTAAGATTGCTCATATGCCTCGTGTCATTTGGTAACTTGCAAAGCTCCGAACAAGATCTAAGCTTCAGGGTTTGCAAATTTGGAAGGTAACTCACTGATGCAGGTAATTTTCTTATAGAAGAGTAAGAGAGGTCCAGGTACCTTAGATGTTTCAAATTGCCTATTGACATTGGCAATTTCTCAATCCCATCTATATTTAAATATAACACCCGCAGAAAATTTTGCTTTGAGATGTAAGTAAAAACATCAATGTCAGTCCTAAAGTCAATGGATATTAAAATCAATGAGCGTAGAGATTGGACTTTGCATATGTCCTGATTCGAAGAAATGGCCCATGATGACTTTAGATTGAATGACAAATGACGAATCTTTTCAGGAATTTTTTGTGGTTTACCATGCTCCACGATAAAACATTCATCTTTCATAATAGACTGTGCAAAGTCATGCATGAGATCATGAATCTTACAACTTGTTATATTGTCGTAGAAATCCTTTTGGATATCTTGAAAGAATGACCTCCACACTAAATCATTGAAAATCTCATGGCCAATATCATACAACTCCTTTCGGCCATTGGGAGGGATAAAACCATTTGCCATCCATAGTTGTATAAGTGTGTCTTTCTCAAATTCATAATCTTTAGGAAATATAGAGCAATAAGCAAAGCATTGCCTCAAATGTGATGGTAAATGGATATAACTTAATCTTAAGGCAGGTAAAATAGCACATTCATCATCTGATAAATTCCATAGCTCACTTTCTTTAACTAACAGCCATTCACTTCGCTCTCTTTTGAAACGCAACAGGCTTCCTAAAGCCTTTACTGCCAAAGCTACACCACCACACTTCTTCACTATCTCCTTTCCAATAGCTACTAGGTCTGGATGCTGCTCTCTGCCTCCCAACATAAACGCGTGTTGCTTGAATAATGACCAACAATCACCCTCTGATAAACCTCTCAAATGGTGTGTAGGAAGTGTGGCCATAATTAGGGCAACCTTTTCTATCCTAGTAGTCACAATCACTGTACTTCCTTTCCCTCCACACCTTAACACATGCTTTAGCCCATCCCACTTCTCTTGGTCTTCATTCCATACATCATCTAAAACAAGTAAAAATCTCCTCCCCCTCAATTTTTCTTCGAGGAGACGTTGCATTGGATCTAACTCTGAGATATCACAAACACTACCTCCTGTGGATTCCAGAATTGCTCTTGTCAACCTTCTTATATCAAAATCGTCAGATACACAAACCCAAATTCTCAACTCAAAATGCGACTCAACCCTCTTATCATTGTAAACCAATTGGGCAAGTGTTGTCTTTCCGAGACCCCCCATGCCGAAAATTGCATAGATTGAAACATCATCTTGACTACTCACATTACTTAGCAATAATTCAATAATCATTTCTTTCTCCTCATCTCTTCCATAAATTTCTGATTCAGTTACAAATGAACTTGTATGTTGTCTCTCAGTAAGACCTAGGTTTTTGTCCAGGGTTTCCTCTCTCAAGTGGAAATCAGATCTCTCCCTGGAAATTGCAGCTAATCTCTCCCCAATATCCTTAATCTGATGACCCATCATTAAGTGAAATATAAGAGGGTTCCTTAGAGAAAAGAAGGTACGTACTTGGTATTTGAATCTTCTTTGTCTTAATGCCTCTGTCATGAAATCGTCCAACAAGTCATCTGCATCATAAGCGACATCTCTGAGCTTTCTCAGCCAATTTCTCACGGCTTCGCTCTTTGTTTGCTTCTCCTCTGCATCTTGGAGCACTGCTTGGATCGTTGTTAATGTGCTTTCGAGCTTCTTGAGCTCCGTCTTCAAGCCCCAAGCTATTCCAATATCTTGGAGAGCTAGAGAATTCAAATTCCCCACGATTGCCTCCATAAGGGAAGAGAGAATTGCATCAACCATACTCTCTTGCACTGAGAAAATTGAATTGCAGATAGAAGAGAGAAGGTAGGTTTTGTGATCTTATTGATTCGATCGAAGATAAGTCGGTGGAGGTATGCTAGAGATACTTTTACAATCCAAAAAAACTTTATGTACTCTCACCAATAAAGAGACACGTATCCTTAAAGCCACTGCTTTATTTTTCTCCTCTCTTGAAGTCGGTTCATATAGAATTTAGGTGTACCAAATATCTCGAATTCACTCATTTCATCAATATTAAAAAAAAAGGCTGCATGTGTGTGGTATGTGTGAGTTTGCATGTGGTGTGTGTGTGTGTTTGCTTGGGTGGTGTGAGTATTCCCTTGTCTTTGCCTTCGGTCATTGTCTTGTGGTATGATTGAGTTTACCAAAAAAACCAGAACACCTTTAGATGAGTATTTAGTCCCACATCGGGTTCCTACCCGAGCATGTTGTCCCATATAAGTTTCTTGGCACCTCAAACGATTGGTACCCGTTTTGAAGAGCTCTAGGGTGAAGCTTACATGGGCTGCATGTGTGTGGTGTGTGTGAGTTTGCATGTGGTGTGTGTGCGTGAGTTTGCATGTGGTGTGAGTATTCCTTTGTCTTTGTCTTCAGTCATTGCCTTGTGGTATGATTGAGTTTATAAAAAAAAAATCAATATTAATATTAATAGTTTGAGTCTAATGTGTTAGTAAAATCACAAGGGTGGGCGTTCAAAAAAACCAAATATTTGAGATAAATTTACTCATAAACAAAATTTTACAGATGATTTTTTAGGTGGGTTGGCCGGGCCTAACCCATTTATTAATTGGGCCAAGTTGGGCTCGAGCCGGGCCGGCCTAGTTACACCCCTAGTTGTTAATATAATTCTCGATTCTTTAAATAAAAATTTTTTTAAAAAAGAAGAAAATGATCCAATTCAATTATCATAACATGTGAATTCCACAAAGTGTCTGATGATTTTCCTCGACACTCACCAAAACACCACATGTTTGAGATTTCAGCTTTTAAAACATCAGTTGTGGTAACTTTAATCCTAATAGTTAATGAATTAGAGTTAATGGAACATGTGTTACATTCTTGTCTAATAACATCTACTGCACCATAACTATGGTTTATATGTGCAGCACAATTACTTACTAATCAAATTCAAAAATGTCATAATAGAATAATCGCTCCACAACTTCATCCCACAACAAGGGTAGTGTTTAGGAATGCTTAATTTAAGGTCTTAATATAGCTTAATGCGTAATTCAGAAGTTAAGCTTGTTTGTGAGTATTTTTTGCATCTTAATGCTTAATTTAAGATGTTCATAAGTTTGGCTCATTAAATTCCTAAGTTTGTGCTCAATGAAATAGAACTTTAGTGGTCATTTTGAGTTAAGAACTTTCTATTTATTACATGCATTAAAAATTTGTTTAAAGTAAGACACTTTATTATTACAAACATTTTGCAATCTCGAAAATGTCATTTTGCCTTGAAAAACTTGTTCTTCATACATGAGTGACAATGGGCTAGAATGGGTTGTGTTTGGGTTGAATCAGTTCATGTAGGGTATAAACACTCAACTTGAACCCAACTCATTTATAACTGGCTTAACTAAGACAAATGCAAACTTGGCCTGACAAGAGATCATTCAACTTAAACTTGCATGTAGAATAAATAAATTATAATTAAATATTCAACACATAATTCAGTATATAATTATTTATTTTTAATTTAACTACCAACTATATGAATTACTTGATAATCTTAAGTATAATAATATTTGAACTTAAAATTAATATTATATATATAGGGGCAGAGCCAGGAATTTATCCATGGGCGGCCGACATACATATATCAACAAAAAATTAATAAAATTGGGGGAATCCCCTTAGGGCTTCCGGGGTGTAGCCCCGAGAATTTGTTTTTGAATAATGGGTCCATCATGGTTATAAAATTCTTTAATGTTGCATTCCAAAAAGTGGTACAGTAACAAGAAAAAGCATGAGGTCTCCCTTTTGATAGAGTCATTATTAAACAAAAATAAAGAAAATGCTTAACTTATAGTGCATTTCCACTATGTTACCAAATGTCGGTCTTCATTTGTTTCTGCCCACCTTTTTAATAACCGCTAATTGTGGTTAAGATTCACTCCTCCCTAGGATTCATCCATTTGACCTTTATTCTTAGAAAAAACATAATAATAATATAACACAGTCAAACGGATGACATTTGATTATGCAGTTCAATGCGGAGTGGGTTAATCACTACTCTAAAATTAACTATGTTTTTTTGTATATTTTTTTTTTTCACTCATTTTTTGTGTTCAGTGGAACGCATGCACCTCCCCTGCTTGACACGTGTCTCTTTTAACATTTATTAATTGTGATAAAGATTGACTCACCCCTAGGGTTTATACATCTACCCTTGTTTCTTATTAAAAAAAATTAACTCCTAAGATAATAAATCTTAACTAAGGTTAAAAGGGACACAAAAAGAATCAATCCATTTATATTATACATATAAAAATTTATAATGTAATATGAAAATATTAAAAAAAAATTAGGGGGCCAAGGCCTCCCCTCGCCCCTGGCTTTGCCCCTGTATATATTAAATATATTTTAATAATAACTAAATATTTAATAAATTATATTGATATAATTAGATATATATATATATAAGTTAGCTATAATAATTATGATAAGATTCAAAATTAAAATTTAATATTTAGTATTTAATAAAGATATTACTTATATAGTTATACATACTAGTGGGTGGCACGTGCGATGCACATGAGAGTGAAGATTGAACTCTCCCATTCAATCACAATTGTGTGATTCTATTATTTAAATAGATAAGGGGTAATTTGGGAATTACAGTAAAACATTAACACATTAAAGTAAAATATTGAATCAAAATTTTGTTTTATATAAGGATAGTTTAAGAATTTCGGAAATATCAGGTTACGCCTGAAAAAACAACAACGGTTTTTCGAGGTTCAAAAGCGGTTTTGAATACCGACGAGAGGAGAATCCAAGATCCGAAACCACGAATCTGGTTTTCTGACGTTGAAAAGCGGTTTTATGAAATTTTAAAAATACGAAAATGAATGAGAAATCAATAGGGGTCTGTAAACGATTCTTCCTATATTTGGTTACCGAAATTGTTTATGCTCTTTGATTTTCTTTGAGAAATCAGTTTTGAAATCGCAGAGAAAGAGAGATTGGGTAGGTCTTAGATAAAGGGAGATATTTCAATTCAGGAATCGTGCTCTATCTAAGTGCTATATAAAAAGAATACAGTTATTAAGTTATGTGTTATCTTTAAGAGTTTTAAAATTTTAAAACTCAATCAACGACTCCAATTCTCGCTTTAAGAGATTTAAAAAATAAAAATTCAATCAACGCCTGAACCCTCCAATTCATTATAGTAGTAGAGATTTAAAAAATAAAAATTCAATCAACACCTAAACCCTCCAATTCTCATTATAGTAGTAGAGATGTAAATATATTATTTTCACTAGGCATTATGACCCATTGGGTCTAGGTAGCATATCTCGAACCCAATTCAGTAATAAAGTGATTATAGGAACACGAAATCGACCCAAGGGTTTAAAAACCCACAACCCTAACCTATGTAAAAAGTCGAGTGGTTTCCGGTAAGTTGACGAATCGAGTTAAAAATTGTTACCCACATCTCTAGTCATTCACCAAACCAGTCTTTGATCTTATTTTAGAGTCAGATCGTCTTACCCAAACAAAGAATGCTTCAGCTACAGATCTTTAAGGTACAAATCTTAGCTTTTTTTGGCTGGAAAGAAAATTTATAAAGAAGAACGAAACAAAGATCAAGGGGCCCATGGCCCACGAACAGCAAGGAAACGCCTACAACTCCAGGCATTTAAAGACAACAGCCCAAACCTCCCTTCACGACAGAGGCGAATGGCATGAGAAGCCAAACAATGGGCAAAAGGGTTGGTCGTCCTCCGATCGAAAGACAGACTAAAACCCGGATGAGATGCAAAAACATTCTTGATATCAAATCTCAGCTTAACTACTAAGGGTTCTCAAATATTTTCTTAATCCATGGCAAAAAAAAAGGATCAATGCTAATTAAGGTTAAAGATTAATGCTAACCTAACTGAAATTTTAAAAAAAGACCAACAAGAAGCATAAAATCAAGCACTTGCATAAGTAGATCTAGACCCCTATACAGAAGTAGAAAAGTCCAAGTCGATATGGTTTAAAACTGAATACCAGTGTAGATTTCAATTCTCATACAAAAAAACATGAAAAAGTTATTATTACCCTTCTACTAATTAGAATATCGCTTGGGCGTACCTGAACTGGTAATCACTGGAGAGAGTATAATGAGATATACATAGTTAGAAGAATCCATAGGCCGCGAAATTGCTCTTGTCAACCTTCTTATCTCAAAATCGTCGGATACAAAAACCCAAATTCTTAACTCAAAATGTGACTCTATCCTCTTATCATTATAAACCAATTAAGCAAGTGTTGTCTTTCCGACTCCTCCTATGCTGAAAATTGCAGAAATTGAATCACCCACTAGAGAATTCAAGTTCCCCATGCTTGCCTCCACAAGGGAATAGAGAATTACATCACCACTCTCTTGCTACTGAAATTTTCCCCACACTGAGAAAATTGGATCGTTGACTGAACTTTTAGGAAAGAAATAAAGGGCGAATATAGACAAAAACAAGAGAAAGGAAAGGGTCTTTGAAGTACTGGGCATCACACGTTTTTCTTTTGCTTTATCCTTGTGTTTTTTCTTCTTATTTTTCGGCCCTAATCATTTATCTAGTTAGCAGGGTTAGCGCACTCATGGTGGGCGTCGACAGCAACCCAAGACTCGAACACGAGTCACACTTCCCCAAAGGGAGATACACAACCACTGTGAACAAGCCCAAATTAAAGCAACAGCGTATTTGGAAAACTCATGAACAATGAATTTTTCTTTTGTTTTCAAATCAGTATCCAAAACAGTGGATTAAAAAATAAACCCAGCATCTAAGGGGGCTTTGGCATGTTCTTCCTTATAACAGGAACATTTTTTAAAAAAATCTTCTTAGTAGAAGGTGGGTGTTAGGCGCACACCACCTTTTTAATAACTACACCTCATTATTAAAAATTATTTACTTTACACTAATAAATTATTTGTACACACCAAAAAGAAATAAAAATTTACTTGTACACCCCCAAATTATACTTCAGATCAAGTCGCTATACATTGATTGCCACAAAATCTGAATTGATTTCCTTGTCTGTCATGTGATGCACAGCATCTCACTAGCTTGACTTTTCCAATAACAAAACAAAATAAATAAATTTCATTTTAGATGAACTCAGTTTATGACTTTAGATCCTGATTTTTAAGATCCCAATATCTGCTCCAAGCGTCTATGTTTCTCCATGGGCGTCACTACTTCAATATATTGCGTTATTTACTAGCAACAAGCTCGTCTATGTTGCCAATGTTAGCCTGAATTGAATTAACCAATAGATCAGTTGCAATTTTACGAACCACCTTTCGCCATGTTGGATTGTACATGAGGGTCTGTCTACGAGTATCTCCTTCACAATCTTCCGTATCTAAGGTTCAAAAATCATGTCCAGCATGCAGTCTGCCTCATCAAGCATTGGGTACGAAATTTGGCGGAGACTTATTCTTCCCATCTTCAGGAGTAAAGAAGAAGAATGAAGGTCTTCTTGCTAAGCCTAGTTGGGGTGCGGCTATTAAAAGAAGAAAAACTGAAAAGGAATAAAAATAAATAAATAAATGTGGTGTAGTCATAATTTTTTGGGGTGCACCTAACACACCCAAATAAAAATGGGGGACATGTACCTTACCCTCAAATAGGCGAAATAAAGATAATGATAATACAAAACTTAGCTCAATCAAAACCCAAGATGGGACATAAAACCTTACTCCAAGATACAATTATTTAAGGAAATCCTTTTACTAGCAATCTCCGACCTTATCAAAAAAGATATCGAAATAGTTGTCAAATGTGTTAATTCCACATAATTGATTTGGGCTGTAAACAGATGTAAATATTATCCGATTCGTATCAGATTCGTATCCGAATCCGTTTAATCGGATAATTATCCGAATAGGTATCCAACGGAGCGGATTCGGATAGTAAAATTCTATTCGTTTATAATCGGATACGGATTCAGATACTGGTATATCTGATCCGATAAATATATGTCCAATTATATATATATATATATAATATTTTAAATTTATAAAATTAATATAACCATTAAAATATATTTTTTAAATAAAAATTTATATATTTTTACATTTTTTAAATATATATATATATATGTTTTCTAAAAATCAAGGTTTGATGGATGAACCCTAGGCAGGGCCGGAGAGGGGCCATGCCCCACCCAAGGTTAGATGGATGCACTTTAGGGGTGAGTGAATCTTAACCAAAGTTAGTGGGTATTAAAAATGGACATGTGGTGGTTGTAGAGGCCAGTGCATTCCGTGAAAAAGAATAATTTTTCTTATATATAAATTATAAAAAAATTAAAAATACAATTAATTTAAATTTAAATAATAACTCTCCCGAACCCATTGTCCAAAAAAAATTTCGGGGCCAAGAACCATACTTTGGCCTCCAAGGAAAAATTCCTGGCTCCACCCCTGACCCTAGGGATGAGTGAATCTCCACAATGCACATAAAATGAGTTTCGATGTGGACGAGGGCTCCACTTCAATACCATCCCAAAAAAAAAAAAGGATCCACTTCAAAGCAGGCTTAGAATATAGGATTTTTAAAAAAAAAAAATATAAACAATTATGTGAACATGGGCTCCACTTCAATACCATCCCAAAAAAAGAGATTAATTTTAAAGCAGAGCTCCGCACATGCTGAGGAGCTCCGCATGATATTTAAACTGAAAAAAAGAAAAAAGGGATCCACTTGAAAGCATGCTTAGAATACAGGATTATTTTTTTTTAATATAAACAAAAAAAGGATTTCTTGTCTATGGATTTATTGTGAATTTCCCAAAGTGAGCAATAGTTCGCTCTCACAAAGCCAACTCAACTGTTATGAATTCTAGTTAATTTTTTTATTTCCTATGTTTAAATTTATTTTATTTTATGGGTGAACCTAGAATGAAGTTAGAAAATCTACAGGGGTGAGCTACACCACAGGGTGGGTCTCTGTTTTATCTCGCGGATTCTTTCCTTTAATAATAATTTCCCTTTTTAAAAGTCAATAGCCTCTAATTTCCACAATTTTCTCCGTTGTCAGGGGAAAGCAGAGTATATCCCAACGGATTTTTGGTCCCACCCCATTCTATTAACAAGTAGGGTCATATCATATCATCATCAAAGGCTTTTGAAGAGAGAGAATCCAATGTCATTTCTTACAGGTTTCTTTCAAAAATATTTTTTTAGAAAATACTTAATTAATTAACCTCAATGCCTTATATGGCATTGGATAGAATACTAACTTATTAAGATTAATGTTAACTTAATTAGAGTGAATGAACTGTGTGGCCGAACATTATTAGTAGGGCTGCATACAAGCCAAGCTAGCTCGCCAGCTCGGCTCATTTGAGCCAAGCTCAAGTTGGCATTTCAGGCTAGAACGAATCAAGCCAAGCTTTAATTTAAACTTGAATGTTTAAACAAGCCAAGCTCAAGCTAAACCATATTTGATTTGGCTTGGCTTGTTTAGGGCATGGTTTGGCTTGAGCTCGGCTCGTTTAGGACATGGTTCGGTTCTGCTAGAAATATTATATATATATATATATATATATACACAATATTTTTTATAATGTTATTTATATTAATACAAAATAATATTTGTAACTTTATTTATCATAGATTTTAATAATTTACAATTTATAATGAATAAGTTTAAGATATAATAATAATGAAAAAAGTTAAGTTAAAAGCTCTAACTCTCTACTCTTTGTATCAAAGGACTACCCCAAAAATCTTATTTCCGTATATGAATGTATTAATTTTATGTAGTTTCTTGTATCATAATTTATTAATATGTACACTTTTGAAAAATCATGCAAAATTAAAAATATATAATTTCATGAATCAAGCTTGAGCCAACCTGGGCTCAACTCAGCTTGAATTAAGTTCGAGCTTGAATGGAGTCGAACTCGATCAAGCTTGTTCAAGCACTACAAGAAATCTAACGATTAGGCACAAACTAAGACCATCGGTAATACTCATATATCCGTCATTAATATTGTTAGGGACAGAAAAACACAACGTCGCTATAGGTTTTAACAACGGATATAACGTGTCACTATAGAGTTAATCTCGGTCGTTGACTTATGGAGAATTAGCAACGAGTTTTCAAATTTGCAACGGGTAATATCATTTCAGCAACAGATATGGTCCGTCAGCTATGACATGAGTCCAATGATAAGAAATGAAGTAAGATATAAAGAGTACATAAAAAAATTGATGGAAGACTCCTTCGGGAGGTAAGACTCAAACTCCTTCAAGAGATAAGAATCCTTCAAGGGTAAGACTCCTACGGGAGGTAAGACTCCTTTGGGAGGTAAGGTAAGTCTCAAGATAGATGATTGAGCCCATGAGGGAATACCGTTCTACAATCATCTTGAGGGATTCGTGTGAATCTCAAGATAGATGAGTGAGCCCATGAGAGAATACCGTTCGGCAATCATCTTGAGAGATAACATAGAAAATTAAGTCTCAAGATAGATGAGTGAGCCCATGAGGGAATACCGCTCGACAATCATCTTGAGGGATTTAGGTAAATCTCAAAGAGGAGAGAACATAAAAAGTTCAGGGCCACCTCGGGCTAGCCTATCTCTTCAGAGAGCAGGGACGTCGTGTCTGCATCAAAACAGAGAACATAGAAAGTGTAAGGCCACCTTAGGCCGGCCTATCTCCTCAGAGAGTAGGGACATTGTGCATGTGTCAAAGCATAGAACATAGGAAGTGTAGGGCCACCTCATGGTAGCCTGTCTCCTCGGAGAGTAGGGACATCATGCACGTGTGAAAGCAGAAATCATAGAAACTGCAAGGCCACCTCGAGCCAGCCTGTCTCCTCAGAGAGTAGGGACATTGTGCATGTGTCAAAGCAGAGAACATAGAAAGTGTAGGGTCACCTCGGGCTGGCCTGTCTCCTTGGAAAGTAGGGACATCGTGCGTGTGTCAAAGCAGAAATCATAAAAAGTGCAAGGCCACCTTGGGCCGGCCTATCTCCTTGGAGAGCAGAGACATCATGTGTGTGTATCAAAGCGTAGAACATATGAAGTGCAGGGCTACCCCGGGCCACCTGTCTCCTCGAAGCACAAGGACATTGTACGTGTGTCAAAGTAGAGAACATAGAAAGTGCAGGGCATTGTGCATGGTTTGATCTAATTGCTCATGTGTTGTTAGTGTTCGACTTTAAAAAGTATTCAATGTCAAACTTTCTTGCAGACTTAGAGATTTCAGGGGTGGGGTTTTAGGACTCAGAGACAACCATAATGAGTGTTGGTTAGTTGAGTGTCTCTTACCTGCAAGATTGCCCCTAATTTGAATCTAAGTTGGCCCCTTGTTCGAGAACGCCTTAATGTTTAGAGTTGCCCAATAAAGACTTTTGTAGTTGACTTGTTCTCACTGTAACGGACCATCTTGTCGCCCCTAAGTATAGGAACTCGTTGCCCATCACACCATGTGGTCGAAAGCCTCCTGAGAAGATTACTTTAATGTATATGATAAAATCTCACAGACGACGCCAGTTGTTGGTGGGGCTTCATACTTGAATTACATAATCTTATTCCTCGATGTCGATCTGACACAGCGCAACAATTCTCCTCCTCCCGAGTAGGTCCTTGGACCTACAAAGACACTCTAAGACTCAAGTTAGCTTCCTCCCTTAGTGCGAGTGAATTACCTCTATATAGATACCTATGTAAGTGTCATTTGGTCTGCTTGTTTATCACGGTCTACTCTCTATCTCAGCAACTTTGTCAGGAGATCGATAATCTATCATTCAGATACCTCTATTGGCTAAAGTGGATCAGACACTGACACGTATTAGATATAACCCTCATCTCAATGGGCATAGCCTCTATCTACTTTCCAAGCGGCTCGTCCGTGACTGGTGTAGTATCTAATGTCAGTAGGATCTGAGAGACTATCTATATACTGTATCTGACCAAATCGTACTTATTGACAAGACACAACGTGTCATGGGGATTCCCTCAAATGGTGCAGCAACATTGTTATCGGAACCGGGTAGCATAGGTTGGGTCAGGTGATACCGTTGTTGGTTGTCTTCATATGTTGTTATGTTCAATCTCGAGTAGGTCGAGGGAGTGTCAACTTAGGTTCATAGCTTGCCAGGTCAGGTGTGTCCGAGCTGAATGCCTTAGAGAATTCATTCCCCTTACAATGGAGCTTCCATAATTCTAAGTTGGACTCACTCGGTATTTTTTATTTTTTTGGAAACAAGGGTATATATCCAGGCCTCTTAGAGCACCTGACTATTCCCTGGGGCAAGCGCAACACCCCCCCAAGCCACACGCACCAAGTAAGACGGAATAACTCCCTGAGGGTGGCCAACAGAGGGAGGGGGATTTGAAGTTTATTTATAATGAGATTTTCTTCTTTCTCTATTATAATACTAATATCTTTTGCTAGGTGATGTAATTAGCAAGAAGATAATACACCTCTTTAATTAAGGCATGATTATATTTTAAGAGAGCTCTAATATTGAAGAATCTTTAATGAAAAGGATGTTGGCCAGGTAATAACCCTAAAGAGGGGGTGAATAAGGTCTATGGAAGATTTTAAAAATTTAGACTCTAAGTCTATAATGCGGAATAAGATTTAATTTGCAACAAAAATTAATCAGAAATAATGCTGAAAGTAAAGGAGAAGAGTAAGAGAAGCGAACACAAAATTTGTTCACGAGGTTCAGCAATTCTAGCCTACTCCCCGCCTCAAGCTTTTCAGCTAGAGGATTCACCACAATTCCTTAATCATACAGAATCCTTCACTGGTGGAGCCTAAACCTTTACAGCCTCTCTTTCAAGTCGAGACACAACCTTTACAAACCCTCCTTTAGGCCGGGTTGAAACCTGCAGGAGCTCTTCCTTCTCTTGTTGAAACAACAGCTTCAAGAGCAAGAATCCAAGATTCTTGACTTTCCTTTAATGAAAGATTTGTGGATTTGAAAATCTAAAATGAAAGCTCCTGAATTGAGCTGAATATGAGTGGAGTACAAACTCTAATGAAATCTCTCACAATAAATGGAGTTGAATAGCTCAAGAAAGATTTTTGGGGATTTCTACATATGTGAGTGAGTGAGAAATCAATGTAAGTGAATGAGTAGTTGTTTAAAGTTATTGCACTGGTCAAAGGTTGTATTTAGTTCATAAATGAACTCCTTTTATAGCACTTGATCCAATAGATCTGTTGATGAAACATTAAATGCATAAAAGGCCGTTAAAAACTAGCCGTTATAGCATTTTTCTGTTTCAGGCTTCAATTCGTCAACGAAGTGGAGTTCCCTCCTCAATTCGTCGCCGAATTCAGGTTTCTCTGAGAATTCATCGACGGATTCAGTATAGAAATTCTAAATTCTGTCTTGGATCAGACCAAGGTGATGGGAATGAATTCCTAGGTTAATTTACTATCAATTAACATGATTTTTGTGAGTCATTAGGGCCTTAGAAGGATGATCAATGTGTGTCCTAGGCTCCTTTGGTCAATCTATGAACTTTGAGCATTCAACTTACCAATATTTTGAGGACTTCTTACATAAGTCCTAAACACTCTCAAATTAATAAAATTACAATTGTAAGCTTCTTGAGAGTTGATTTTTGACTTGAACTTGGGTCTTGTGATTTGGCTTTGACTTCAAGGGACCCGACTTGGGCTATGGGTATAACTTGGAATCTTCAACTTTTTACTTTGAGTTGAACTTTCTCTTAGATAATTTCCATCCTTTTGACATGATAGGAGTGCTAGCATCCTTATAATCTGAAATGATCAAGCACTTAACAGAATTGCTAATACCATAATTTTCATTTCATTATTGTGTCATTATCAAAATTAGTAGGGGTACCTAAGGTTGTAACCTTGAGGCTAACATCCTTCAATGTCAGTAAATAAAGGGAACAATGTCCCAACTCTCTCTCAAATTTTCCCATACAGAATACACACACTCATTGTGTTGTGGACAGCCAAAAAGAGGAGAGGGTTGAAGACCTTGTGCACCGGTTGTATTCAAACAACTTCCTTCTGCGCATTCGGAATGGCGTTATGTATGGCTTTTAACCAAGGTAAAATGGTTAAACACATGTTCTTCATTGTGATGAAAAACTTTAATGAATATGATGATGATAGATCTCTAATCTCTATCATGTTTAAGAGATTAATAATCTAATGTTTAGATTTTTAGTTGGTATCAGAGCTTCGATGTATTTTTCATCTATATACATGGGGTTTTGTTATACATGGAGTTTTTTTTTTCATTTAAAAACAAAACAAAAAAATTCTTTATATTTTTTCTAGCGGCTTCGCCGACCAACGTCTACCAGCTTCATCGACCATCTACCGGCGTCGTGGTTGCTTTGTAGCCGGGGGCTGTCTTGGGCAGCTCCCTCTCAGTTCTTCTTTTGTTAACCAAGGTTCTTCAAAAAAAAAAACCATTTTTGTAAGAGACACAGAAAGAGGAAGATGAAATGATAGGTGCTTTGTTGTGTATTGCTACTATGTTGAGCAGGAACACCATGCTCGGTGCTCCTTATTTGGTTGCTTGTTGATTTGTTTTGGTGTTGAGCATGAACACATGTTCAATGCTCCTTATGTATTATATAAAATTTAAAAAAAAATCGGTGGTTTTCCATATGCCGTTTTCGGGTCAGATTTGACCCATATAGAATATTTAAATTATAAACTTGTTTTTGAGTTTTCGGGCTCGTTTGAAGGCCATTTTTTTCCTGTAAAAGCTTGCTTCGCTCGTTTTTTCGAGATCTATGCAATGAGCCTATTTTTAGGACTGTCATAATTTGTTAAGGCAGTCTTTTGGTTATATAGTAAGTTGTTAATTTGTAAAGGGTTTATACATAGTTTTTCATGTAATAACTATGATGAATGTTTATTTATCGCATTATGATCAAACATGGTTGTCAGTTGCTATCAAAGGGTTGAACATATTTGTTTTATGCGTTTTGAACCTATCTTATCTACGTAGAAGTTTGATGTTGCATTGTGCATGTTATTTGGTTAACTATGATGAATTTTATGACAATCATTCATTCCTAAACAGCCTCACATTGTGTGTTATTAACCAAGGAAATTGAACCACTATTATTGGAATAAATGTTTCACATTCATATGGAATGCCCAATGTGGATAACAAGGCTTAGAAAACTGATCTACCCAACGGTGATGATCTTTCCCAATGTTATGATGTTCATAGTGGACTAGGGTCAATTATAAACTCCCTTGATATTGAATGACACAAATTTAGGTAGTCAATGTTGATGTCACAACTTAAGAAATTTATCTGTCCAAATGTGACAAATTTCTTGATGTTGTGATGGTTGTGTTTGACTAGCCTACTATTTTGAGAAAATCGCTAGCATGTCATGACTTGACCCAAAGGAGGAACATGATGTTACAATTAATATCTCTATAAAGCACACTTAACTAGCCTTTATTTTTGAAGAAATCGCTGACATGTAAGACTCAACCCGAAGGAGGGTCATGATGATGTAATTGGTCTCTTGATAAATTATTGTGTGAGCTTATGATTATTTTTTTGCATAATGTATTAACATGTAAAATTACATTGATTTAAAAACCTTGTGGAATGAAGTTACGGAATATGTAAGTGGATATAACATGACTTTTGTCGTATGTACAACATTAATCCCACAAACATCGTTAGTATGATGTGTAATGAATAAAGTTTGTAATAAGCAAGTATTGAGAGGGCGAGTAAATACTTCGTCCCCAGAGGATGGATGAAGAACATGTGGCTGACTACAACGAGTTCGTGCTCCTCGTGACGATTTCAGATATCGTCGTCAGCAGGACAATTTCAAATATCGTGCTCCTCAAGACGATTTCAGATATCGTGCTCCCCAAGAAACTTAGTGAAAGAGATCTACCTTTTTACCTTTAGAAGGATACCACATTCACTCTTACGAACCAAACCATCTTCTCAGGACTAAAGGCCCTAACTCAAACACTCTACACATCCATTTAAGTTCATCTTCTGCACTTCATCTTCTTCATATACTGACTTAAGCATCGGAGTGTCTTGACAGGGCGAACCCCCTCCTTTCTTCTCAACAAACGGAAATATCTCATGCTGGGCTACCTTCTTCCTTCTACTAGTTAATCAGAATACAAGGAGTTGTCAACGCATGGATTCTCCAAGAAAATCTCTTACATGATGCATAGGAGGTATTGAGGCACTAATTGGTTGAAAGTATGGTAAATGGAAGGAGCAAGTTCTGATTGTTTTTGGTTGCTTAGTCAAATCGTCTGAGCCTCATGGTCATTAAGAGCTCCATAGCTTATGTAATCTTAGGTGTCATTCCTGACTCGGATAATGCAAAGAAATATATGGCAGCAATCCAAGAATAATTTTAGGGTACTTCCAAGGCACTTTCCAGTAGTCTTATTGTGAATATGGGAACCATGAAATATGATGGAAATAGTAGTGTACGTGAGCATAGTATGAAAATGAGTGCATGGCTACTCAATTAAAGGGAATGAACATGGAAATCTCTTAAGGTTACCTCGTTCACTTCATTATAACTTCTCTTCCTACTCAATTCGGTCCATTCAAGATAAGTTACAATACACGAAAAGAGAAGTGGAAGATGAACGAGTTGATTGTCATGTGTGTTCAAGAAGAAGAAAGGCTTGGGACTGAAAGGCCTGATAGTGCTTCCTACACCACTTTTAGTCAACCTAAGGGAAATTTCAAGCGAAAAGGAAAGAAAGGATCCTATAAAGGTAAGAATGTGAAAACTTCCAACTCGGCGACCAAACAAGGAGAATCTAGCAAAGTTGGTTCTGGCATTAAGTGTCACTTCTATAAAAAGAAATGACACATAAAGAAAGAGTGTTAGAAATACAAGGACTGGCTCGTGAAAAAATGTAACTCCCTTGTCTTTATTTGTTATGAGTCATTTCTTATTGATGCTCCACGAAACACTTGGTGGATAGATACTGGTGTAACTATTCACATCTTTAACTCAACGCAAAGATTTTGATGAAGCCGGAAGTTAAGTAAGGCAAACGAACCATTAAACTTGGGAATGGAATAGAGGCAGACATTGAGGCCATTGAGATTCTTCGTCTTATTTTAGATATAGGTTTCATTTTGGATTTGGTCGATACTATTTATGTTCCTAGTATGACCAGATACGTTATTTCTGTTCCTAAATTGGATTCATCACGTTTTAAATTTAAATTTGGAAATAAAAGTTTCTCTATTACATAATTCTCATATTGGTTCGGTTGCCTTAGAGGATAATCTTTATAAATTGAATCTTGATTCATTGTATGCCCATTATTTACTTTCTATGCATGTGAGTGGTGATGAAATTAGTTATGTTGGTACTAAACGAAATCAAACAGATGAGAATTCCCCCATAGGTTGCCATGCATGTTCGGTCTCGAGTCAAGTCGGGGGAGTGTCAGCTCAGGTTCATAGCTTGTCAGGTGAAGTGTGTCCGAGCTGAATGCCTTAGAGAATTCATTCCCATTACAATGGGGCTCCAATAATTCTGAGTTGGACACACTCTATTTTTTCTTGAAGTTTATTGATAATGAGGTTTTCTTCTTTCTATTCCACCTTCAATGTGCTGCTTTGGGCACTATTTTTATCAGCTTCAGGCGATTTCCGCAAGATCCATCCATGAAGTACCCTTGGTCTACACCTCAAGATCCTTCACTTACTGACTCCACTTCATTATAATGAAAGTGCAGAACACTGTTATGGAAATTTAAGGCCTCTCAACTTGCTGTCTTGCTATCAATTGTATGTTATAGTAAAGAGTAGAGTTCTTGAAGGCTTTTGTTATTGCAACTTCTCTCTTTTACATTTGATGTTAGTGCTTAGCAAACAATATAGTTTTGGGACAATAGCTCTTTGCCTTAATTTTTTTTTTTGTTCGAACGAAGAGTTTATTCAAGATAAGAATAAAAAAAACCCATTATAAACTACCACCCCTAGGATCCCAAACGATCTCAAGATCATCAATAGCAGCACTCCTGGCAAGGTTGGAGATGATTTGATACCATGACTGGTATTACAAATTCAACCATAATATTACAAAAATCCTCCAATTCAACCATAATATTACAAAAAACAGATCGCCGCATTTACCAGTCGGCTATCATACCCTTAATTTTGGGGTGAGGTTTATGCGAAAAAATTAACTACATGTGAGCAATATTCAACATAAAGTATAAAGTTAGTTTGTTTAATACATAGCTAATTTTGCTAAAGAAAAGACTCTTCTTGTGGTAATCTCATTCAGAATTTGTGAGAAGAAACGCGACAAATTGGCCTATCCACTTTCAACCCACCTTTCCTTGAGTTTCCTATGTCAAAAACCAACATAATTTGATGATTATGAGCTATTATATTGTTATTTTTCTTCACATTCTTTGGATGCATAGAACCAATGAATTGAATGGTTCAAAAACGAATTAGGAAAGATTCAGCTCAACATGAATCTTTCAGAGTTTTTGACTTCCCCTTATTTCTAGTTTCACTAAACCAATGGGAATCAACAAAGTATATATACAATGAAAACCTCATCATCTGCCACTTTGTGGGCCAACTTACTTAATTAACCTACGCCGGGCACAGTAAAGAACATTACAGAAAGTTTGTTCCAGTCCCAAGACTCCATGTTCGGGGGCACGACAACAGCACCCACAGTCAATGCAATGAATGCAAAAACCAAACTCTTCATGCATCCATTGCCTCGTGATAATCTTCCCAAGAACACCTTACAATACTTGTCTGCATCCTTGAAGGATGGTTGCTGGGCAGCATCCTCTCCACTGGCCAATGCTTTCTCATTCTAAGGATCAAGATGAAACAAATTAGCTATATCATTTATTTTTTCTTCTAATTGAACACATCCTCTAATGTTTATGGTGAAATCATAATCCATATGTAACTGTGCAATCATGATGCTGTCATTTGGGTTACTCACCATCCCATGCCAACTATATATATATATATATATATATAACGTCAAAAAAGTTGTTTACCCTCTGCCTGAAACTCTTGAGAGTCTCCCTCATGGGGTCAAGAGAAGAATGTTCAACAGAGTGCTCCTTCTATTCATCAGATAGCTTTCTCAGAACAGCAACACTTGCTTCTAGGTTATCCAGATAAATCTTGTCCTGTTTCAACCAATTTTACAAAGACCAGAAAAATCATGATGCAGTCACAAAGAAGAACTGAGGAGACCATCTTCAATAAATGCAGTAAGTGCATAATAATGATAGAAATTTCTCACCCACTGCTTCTAACAGTCATGGTTTTGAGCCAAGCACCAAATGAAAATGCCTGTTGCTTCCTCGGATAACTCAGGTATGCCTGCAAAACAGTGTTGTCTCTCAACCTCTTAACATAAAACCTAATTTCTTGAGCTTTCACATACAGAAACTACAGGAACTAGAAGGGGGAGACTTCAAGTCTGCACTAACTTACTCCAGCTGCTTGGACTACGGAACTCAATATCGGCTGTGAAACTTGCTTCATTGCTTTGCTTCCAGGGGAACCAGAAAAAGCCACCTCTTTAGGGTGGGAAACTTACTGCCTCGAACCTTTCAGTCGCCTGCATAAAATCTACACTCAAAAGGAATGTCTAGGCCGCAAAATTTGTAACACTACTTAATTAATAGCATGTCTTAAGGACAAATACTGCAGATGCTCCCTGATGATACCCACTTTGACACGAGCTGAAGAAGCAGAGAAGGTAGCTTGCATCAGTAACACAAGCTGAAGTTGGAACCAGATACTCCCTCTTTCTGACATAAAATAGGACGGACTTTTGGAGAATACATGAAATCGTAATCACCAGAGAGAGTGCTATTGGATATGTAGATAGGAGAATCCACATGCCGCTTAAAGCACACAAATTGTACAAGAAGCGTTTGGGACCCGTGTTTGTTCACGGGACATCAACTATTTGAATATTGGGGATGTGAGCTATCTTATTCCAATCCTCGCGTCTCCTTTTCTTGCATCACCTCTCCAGATGTAGACATCCATTAATCCGTAGTATTCTGAGTTTGAAAAGTCGTTGCAGACCTCCTGGCAAAGACAATAAATTACTGCAATTCTGGACACACAATTGAGAGCAACGTGAGGTTTCCCAGCCAGTGCGGTAGAGGAAGCAATCCCTCACATCGGGAAATATGTAGAGTTCGAAGGGAGATTAAATGTTGCATACTATCAGCCAAACAAGTCAGCTTAGGACATCCATTGATAAGTAGATTTTGGAGAGCAGTTAGATATTGGAATCCCTCTGACAAAGACATTAACTTTTTGCAGTTCTGAATCCATAGTTTTCGAAGAGAAGACAATCCCTGTAATCCTTCCTTGGGGAACAATTTTATTAGACCATCACAGTTCATAATGTCCAAAGTCTCAAGAGATGTGAGGTTTTGCAGTCCCCATGGCAAATATTCAAGTTCACTACAATTCGAGAGGTATAAAATTTTTAGAGTAACGAGGTTATCCAACTCATTTGATAGAGATTTAAGATTGGGTCCTATTATCGTTAAATTTTCAAGTAATGGAAGCAATGGTAGTGTCGTCAACTTAGGGCATTCATTAATTGTTAAATTTCTTAGGCAAGGAAAACTTCCTTTTCCTCCCACACTTGTCCATTCCTCCAAACTAGGCATTCTATAGATGGTGAGTTGCTCCAATGCTGAAAATGCACTATCGCCATAGTCCTTGCAGTCAAAGTACTTAACAGCATTCATCTCACATACAGTGAGAACCTTAAGGAAGCGTAATTTACTAAGAGGAGGTAGATGTTCACATCTTGCACAACCTTCTAGTGCAATTTCAACCAGATTTGGAAGCAATAAATCCCTCATCCAATGAGGAAAAACTGAACCTTGATATCCACTTACCCTCAAATATTTCAGATTTGAATGAGGTCGGAGACCTTCAAGAATATCTTCAAGATTTGCTTGTACATGAGCATTGACGTCATACCTCCAAAATAGCATCAACGACTGAAGGTTACGTTTTCCTATCAAATTGGCAACTTTGGCATCAATCAAATCTCTCACATTCTCAAGATCCTCTATGCTCAATTCTCCTCTAAGATTTAAACTGCTCAGCTCCCCTATGTGACGACCTCTGTCCTTGCCCACAATGAACTTGCTTAGTATCTTAAGGCGAGTTAATTGCCCCATCTGAGTGGGCATGTAAGTAAGAGAATCACACTCTGCAATATCAAGATATGTGAGATTGCTCATATGCCTCATGTCATTTGGTAACTTGCAAAGCTCCGAACAAGATCTAAGCTTCAGGGTTTGCAAATTTGGAAGGCAACTCATTGATGCAGGTAGTTTTCTTATAGAAGAGTAAGAGAGGTCCAGGTACCTTAGATGTTTCAAATTGCCTATTGACATTGGCAATTTCTCAATCCCATCTATATTCAAATATAAAACCCGCAGAAAATTTTGTTTTGAGATGTAAGTAGAAACATCAATGACAGTCCTAAAGTCAATGGATATTAAAATCAATGAGCGTAGAGATTGGACCTTGCATCGGTCCTGATTCAAAGGAATGGCCCATGATGACTTTAGATTGAATGACAAATGACGAATCTTTTCGGGAATTTTTTGTGGTTTACCATGCTCCACGATAAAACATTCATCTTTCATTATAGACTGTGCAAGGTCATGCATGAGATCATGAATCTTACAACTTGTTATATTGCCGTGGGAATCCTTTTGGATATCTTGAAAGAATGACCTCCGCACTAAATCATTGAAAATCTCATGGCCGATATCATGCAACTCAATTCGTCCTTTGGGAGGGATAAAACCATTTGCCATCCATAGTTGTATCAGTGTGTCTTTCTCAAATTCATAATCTTTGGGAAATATAGAGCAATAAGCAAAGCATTGCCTCAAATGTGATGGTAAATGGTTATAACTTAATCTTAAGGCAGGTAAAATAGCACACTCATCATCTGATAAATTCCATAGCTGGCTTTCTTTAACTAACAACCACTCACTTTCCTCTGTTTTGAAACGCATCAGGCTTCCTAAAGCCTTTACCGCCAAAGCTACACCGCCACACTTCTTCACTATCGCCTTGCCAATAGCTACTAAGTCCGGATGCTCCTCTCTCCCTTCCCACCCAAACGCGCGTTGCCTGAATAATGACCAACAATCAACCTCTGATAAACATCGCAAATGGTGTGTAGGAAGTGTGGCCATAGTCAGGGCAACCTTTTCGATCCGAGTAGTCACAATCACTCTACTTCCTTTCCCCCCACACCTTAACACATGCTTTAGTCCATCCCACTTCTCATGGTCTTCATTCCATACATCATCTAAGACAAGTAAAAATCTCCTCCCCCTCAACTTTTCTTCGAGGCGACGTTGCATTGGGTCTAATTGTGAGATATCACTGGCACTACCCCCTGCAGACTCTAGAATTGCTCTTGTCAACCTTCTTATCTCAAAATCATCCGATACACAAACCCAAATTCTTAACTCAAAATGAGACTCTACCCTCTTATCATTATAAACCAATTGAGCAAGTGTTGTCTTACCGAGACCCCCCATGCCGAAAATTGCATAGATCGAAACATCGTCTTGATTGCTCACATTACTTAGCAATAATTCAACAATCATTTCTTTCTCCTCATTTCTTCCATAAATTTCAGATTCAATTACCAATGAGCTAGTTTGAAAATCTAGTTTTGTGTCCATGATTCCCTCTATCAAGTGGAACTTAGATCTCTCCTCGGCAATGGCATCTAATCTCTCCCCAATATCCTTTATCTTACGCCCCATTTTTAATGGAAATACAAGAGGATTGCGAAGTGAAAAGAAGGTACATACTTGGTATTTGATACTTCTTGGTTGTAAAACTTGTACCGCGAACTCGTCCAACAAGTCATCTACATCATAAGCGACATCTCTTAGCTTTGTCAGCCAATTTCTGAGTGCCTTGCTCTTTGTTTGCTTCTCCTCGGCATCCTGGAGAACTGCTCGGATCGTTGTTAATGTGCTTTGGAGCTTCTCTAACTCCGTCTTCAAACCCAAAGCAAATCGAAACTCTCTGAGAACTAGGGACTTCAAGTTCCCCATGATTTCCTCCACAAGGACAAAGATAACTGCATCACCCATACTCTCTTACTTGCTGAAATTTTCCCCACAGAGAAACTTGAATGATCAGTTGATTCAATTCGAGATAGAATTTGGGTGTGAAAATTTTTTTTTTGTGAGTGAAAATTTCTGATGAAGAAGAGATATGGAAGGATGGGTCTTTCAAACTGGGCTCCACACGGTGTTGACTTTTCTGACCGACCTTAGTAGCCGTGTTAACTTTTTTTATGCCCACCAATGTAGGTAGGACACGTGAGTCCTGGTTAAGATTCTCTAGGGATGGCAACGGGCCGGGCCGGGCCGGGCCGGTCTAATCCGGTAATCCGTCCTATTGGGACGGGTTTGGGAATGAGATGGAAGTTTTTATACGAGATTGGAGCGGGTTTGGGAATGAGATGGTAAACTTGAGTTGGGTTCGGACTTTTCGAAAAGTGGTGCCAGAAATTGAAGAAATATATATAACAAACAGATCTGAGGCATAGGCTATACTGTTTTCAAACTGTATTCGTCCCCACACAATAAATGGGTCCAATGAATCAATCACATGATACAACGGAACACTGCTAGAATGTTGTTTAACATGGGCTAGAATGTTGTTTAACATGGTTAGTTTGTTGTACTAACTCAGTACAACAAAATTGGTGTTTGAAGACTAACCAAAATGGTCAAATTTTGAGTACCAAAAAAAAAAAGACTAACCAAAAATACTCCGCCTCTTGCGTCATTGGTGGGGGTGTGGCCTCTCTGTTGAGAGAGGTCTGGGAATCCAATCCTTCCAATATCCCAAGCTGACCACTAACCATTGTTTTAATCACTGACCGTAATTAAATGATACCTTCAGCCAAAAAACAAAAGACCAACCAAAAGCCCTGCACATTAGAACATTCAGGAACTCTCCCAAATTATATACCACAATTAGTGGGTAATAAAAAAAGTGGATAAGAACCAATGAAGACGAGTTAGGATGGGCAACAGCGTGCACACTGATGCCCCTTTGTGTCTTATAAAAAATGGGCCCATTTTTTTGA
The DNA here is from genome assembly GCA_015143295.1 of Tetracentron sinense. Classification (NCBI taxonomy): domain Eukaryota; kingdom Viridiplantae; phylum Streptophyta; class Magnoliopsida; order Trochodendrales; family Trochodendraceae; genus Tetracentron; species Tetracentron sinense. Next base: position 13,918,347 of record CM026573.1, read on the forward strand.
TTCCCAATTTACCCTTAATGAACGCGGGCCCCATTTTTTGTAAGACACAAAGGGGCAATTGCGATGTTGCCCATCCTAACTCAATGAAAACTAACCCAAGTTTTTCATTTTTTCTTGTGACTAGATCCCTTTTCAAAATTCAACATTAACAAACTTTATGATCACAATGATCCCATTACTAAAAAAAAATCTCAGGGGCTAAGCCCCCAAGGCCCACATCTCAATCCTATTAATTTTCTTGATTTAAGTTGTTTCGCCCCCTCAAAAAAAAATTGCTGACTCCGCCCCTGAGTGTACAATGACACAACATTAGATGCTAAGCTTATGAAAAACTCGGATCTTAAATATCCGGAAACTTGTAAAAATCGGAACCTTCGAAAACACTGTATACAACTAAACAAACTAAATCAATCCTCAAGTCACATTGCACAAGTATCAGTATAGAAGCGCTTAGACCTGTTTGTTTTGATGACCACGATTTCATAAAGGATGCCAACTTGCTATGTTGGTAAAGTCGTCAAGCGTAGAAACCGCGACAGGGGTTCAATCATGGATTATTTTGGAGTTTCTAAAAGAGAGAGGCTTGATGCAATCAAGAACAGTCTTCTTGTTTTCAATTGGGAGATGGGCAATTCCAAACTTTTTTCTTCTCTCTCCGACCTTCTGTGTGCTGCTTTGGGAACCATTTTTATCAACTTCAAGATCCATCCATGAATTACCCTTGGTCTACACCTCAAGATCCTTCTTCACTTAGGGACTCCACTTCATTATAATTGTATGTTATAAAGAGTTCTTGAAGGTCTTTATAATTGCAGTTTATCTCTTTCCCATTTGATGTTTGTGTTTAGCTAATAAATATAGTTTTGGAGCAACAGCTCTTTGCCTGATTCATAACCCCTTTAATTCTGGGGTGAGGTTTATTTATGTAGAAAAAATTAACTAGACGTGAGTGAGTTTGTCTGTTTAATTACATAATTAATTTTGCTAATTCAATATCTAGACGTAAACTAATTTAGTGAACTGAAACAGGCCAAACAAGTAAACTGCACCCCATTAAGGGGTGGACCAATGGTTCCTGGGTCTCTCACCAAGAGGGAGGTCCTAGGCTCCATTCCTCACTCCCCCTTTGGGCCAGCCCCGCATGGGTTTACCCAGACTTATCTGGTGTGGTGGGTTGCGGGCTCACGTCGCACCCTCGGGGATTAGTCCTGACCTGAAGGGCTGGGGACACCCCGAGTTCCCAAAAAAAAAGTAAACTGCACCATAATAGGGTCTCCCAAACCCCCTCCATATTTAGATTCTGGAAAAGAAAATTTTGGGAACCTACTCATAATAGGGGACACAACTATCACCACCAGCTGTTTCCAGTGTTCCGGTGGTTTAACATGGTAGACCAGAGGGACATCGGTAGCTGATACAATGTGCAGCAGAATCCACGGCGTGAGTGCATAATACAACATGCAAATGCAGATGAAAATGAATACAAGTAAAGAAGCAATATGACATCTAAACCCCTTTGGGTGTATCAATTTATTAAGAGTAATACTTCGGGAAAAAAATAGTATACCTAATGCATGAAAATAACATTAAAACCCAGTTCGGTCGTAAACATGTCAAACGGAAAACCGGGCGCATCACCACTCTTCAACTTGAACCCTTCACACAGTATTGACTCCCCTATTTCTGGTTTCACTAACCCAATGGGACTCAACAAAGTATACATTAAAAACCTCAACCTCTGCCACTTTTGCGGGCCAACTTGCTTAATTTACCTACGCCGGACACAGTTAAGAACAAGCTGATGATTTACACCATTATCTGCCAATAATCTTCTCCTGTACAGTGTGTGCTCAGAAGGATTGTGTGAAGCTGGACATTACAGACAGTTTGTTCCAGTCCCAAGACTCCATGTTCTGGGACACGATGACAGCACCCAGAGCCAATGCAATGAATGCAAATACCACACTCTTCATGCACCCATTTCCGTGCGATAATCTTCCCAAGATCACCTTACAATACTTGTCTGCATCCTTGAAGGATGCTTGACGGGCTGCATCCTCTCCGCTTGCCAATGCTTTCTCATTCTAAGGACCAATATGAAACAAATTAGCTATAGCATTTATTTTTGGTTCTAATCTAGGAAGCACGGATACGGGATACGGGATACGGATATGGATACGGCGATACGGCAAAACCTAAAAAAATAGGATACGGGTATGGCCAGGATACGTCTGTAATTTTTTATATAAATAATAATAATACTATATTTTGTATTATAATTACAAAATAACCATTGGTTCAGTTCTGTTTATGTATAAAAAACACCATGTCCATGCAAAAGCAAAAGAAATAGGGTCATCTCATCATCCACTAAGCAAAAAAGAAAGTCATCCTATCACCCACTAAGCAAAATATAAAGAAGACCATGTTCATGCAAAAACAAAAGAGATAGGGTCACACCCACAGGTCTCCAAAAAAAATTAAATAAAAATTAAAAAAAATAATAAACGGTCGTATCCCGGCCGTATCCCGGACGTATCCCGGCGTATCCTGGCGTATCCATGCCGTGTCGAAGCCGTATCCGAAATAAAAAATTTATTTTTAATTAACAGGATACGTTTCAGCCGTATCCCATACGTATCCCGCCATATCGAAGGTGTATCCGTATCCGATACGTATCAGATACGGGGTACGAACCCCTATTTGAAGTATCCGTGCTTCCTAGGTTCTAATTGAACACATCCTCTAATGTTTGAGGTGAAATTATAATCCAAATGTAACCGTGCACTCATGATCGTGTCATTTGGGTTGTTCACCATCCCGTGTCCTAAAACCAACACGCTTTTGTATACATATATAAAACTTCAAAAGAATTGTTTACCGTCTGCCTGAAACCCTTGAGAGTCTCCCTCATGGGTTCAAGAGATGAATGTTTAACAGAGTGCTCCTTCCATTCATCAGATAGCTTTCTCAGAACAGCAACACTTGCTTCTAGGTTATCCAGATAAATCTTGTCCTGTTTCATCCAATTTTACAAAGACCAAAAAATTCATGATGCAGTCAAAGAAAAACTGGGGAGACCATCTTAAATAAATAAAATAAGTGCACGATAATGATAAAACTTCTCACCCACTGCTTGTAACAGTCAGGGTTTTGAGACAAACACCAAATGAAAATGCCTGTTGCTTCCTCAGATAACTCAGGAATGCCTGCAAAACAATGTTGTCTCTCAACCTCTAATACAAAACCTTATTTATTGAGCTTCCAAATACAGAAACTAGAAAGGGGAGACTTCAAGTCTGCACTTACTTTCTCCTGCCTCTTTAACTACAAAACTCAATATCTGCTGTGAAACTTGCTTCATTGCTTTGCTTCCAGGGGAACCAGTAAGAGCCACCTCTCTCAGGGTAGGATAAATTGCTTCGAACCTTTCAGTCGCCTGGATAAAAACTAAACTCAAAGGAATGTCTAGGGCCCCAAAATTTGTAAGAGCACTCAATGAATTGCATGTTTTAAGGACAAATAGTGTAGATGCTCCCTGATGATACCCACCTTGACACGAGCCGAAGAAGCGGAGAAGGTAGCTTGCATCAGTAGTTCAAGAGCTGAAGGTGGAACCAGACGTTCCCCCTTTCTGACAGCACCATTCAATAAAATAGGACGAGCTTTTGGAGAAGACAAAATCCTGCAATCAAGAACACAAGAACTTTCATATCCACAGCAGAATTCAAAGTAAGAAAAGTATATAACTCGGGTAAATCTCAATGATTTCCAACCTCTCCGCTAACTGCAAAACCAAGTCCCTGGACTGCGGATTACAACTTGATTTGCCACTGATTATAGGCAAGAGGTTATGTACCCACAAGTACATCCCTACAACCAGGTCTCCGTGAGAGGCCTACACAAGCCAAAATTCATATTCAAAAAAGTAAAAACAGTGATCTATTTCCTTCAAAAAATCCCATGTGTACATTAAAATGATCTACTCTCACCTGAGTTATCATCCATACAATAATTGGAAGCTTATCTTGTCCTAGATATTTCGGATCTTCCCTCGATATCGGCAGTAGACTGATCAACACATCAGGTTTCCGTCGCAATAACATTGCTAAAACCACAAATATTGCAACCTGCAGTTCAAAGAATATATCAATTAAACATGAGCCCACCAAGAATTAAGCAAAATATAACAACAACCTTTCTACAGGATGCAATTATAAAGAAAGATTTCTTTTAAAAAAACCTTTAAGAACCTCGATGGAGTATAAAGAGAATCAAATTCACTCAGATCTTGGAATTGGAGCCTTTCTACAGGATGCAATTAGAAAGAAAGATTTCCTTTAAAAAAAACTTTAAGAATCTCGATGGAGTATAAAGAGAATCAAATTCACTCAGATCCTGGAATTGGAGGACTTGCAGGAAATAGCAACTTGTTAAGAAATTAAAGCTCTTCAACAAACAGTATACTTTGTTTGTATGTTAATGGAAGAAAGCTATTTCTCGATTTATAACCTTGAGTGACATTTGACCCTCATATATCTTTTAGCTTGGATCACTCACCAACTCTCGTTCTTATAGATAGTGAAGGGAATGATCTTTATTGCTTCATGCTGACCTCCATTTGTCATCAGCCATCCCATTTGAAGATATTGGTGACCGCCATTGACTAGAAACAAGATCAATATATTTTTTCCCTCAAGAAGGAGCTTAGATTATCTGAGCCGATCAACGGGTTCATATCTGTGAACTCCCTATTAAGAATGATGAAACTTTGCCACTAGCAAGCATTTTTGTGATCTCTCTTGGTGGAAAAAGAGCTTCAATTTCCAAAGCTGATCAACAAAAATCATTTGGGGATAGGGGTTGCATATCAGTCAATTCCCTCTTAAGATGATGAAATTTGCCCTAGCAATCATTGTTGTGATCTCTTGTGGTGGAGTTAAGGAGCCTAACTCTATCTGCCGCGGCTTCTGATTCTAGAATTATATGCACGTCGACCTCACTATGTCAGATGGAAAGAAGAAAGTTTAGAAACCGATTTACTGGTGTTAAATAGGTTACTGAAGTCATCCAGGATTTATATAGCGCTTCACTGTCAGTGTGGATTGTGGAAGATGGTTTCTGTGAGAACACTCAAATTTCGGGCTCTACCACTGTAGGAAAGGGTCTCTTCCCACTGTCTACTTAGTTTTGCAACTTTATCCCCAATACAATTATTAGCAAAAGAATTGGGCATGAAACTCAAACCCTAAAGGTGCCAATACATGTTTGCATTGGTCGCCCTAGTATGCACACCAAGTCTCTACGGCTGGACTATAATTTCGTTTAGACTTCACCAACAATAAACATATATATATATATATATATATATATATATATATATAGGGGCATTCTAGTGAACCATGCTCATTAACGCCTTTAATGAGCGGCCCCAAATAACGTGACACATGGCATTTTTTTCAGAATCCGACCCTTAGATGTTAAGAAGGCTCTCTCAAGACAAAAAATCAGCTCATTCGGACATTTATAGACCGTCTGCTCAAAAATGGTAAGATGAACCATTTCTTTAGCCTAGGTAGGATCTAGTGAACCCTAGAGGATTAATGCTAACAAACTAAGGTCAAACTGATTTTTTGACACGTGACACGTGTATCCCAATGGATCTACTTTAATATCCCACGATCGGATTCAAAAAATGACTGCCACGTGTCATCTTTATAAATAGGCCGCTCATTAAAAGTTTTAATGAGCATGGCTCATTAGTACCTCTATATTCCTATATAGTATATATAGAGAAATCTAACATTCACCTAGTTAGTGAACTTGGTTATCCACCACCAAGACCAAGACTACACATAGCATTTTTATTCAAATTGAGAAAACACTTCCAATGTACCCTCATTAAGAGACAGGTGGCAAAAAATAGCTCCAACAGAAATGTCTAGACCATCTGATCGGATGTCAAAAAAGTGTCCATTAACCCTAGTCAGTAATAACCCCCTAGGGTTCACCAAACCCAACTTAGGCTATACAAAACATTGATTTTCTGACATCCGATGGGACAACCTATACATCCCCATAGGAGTTATTTTTTGCTACTTGTCTCTCAATGAGGGTATCTTGGATGGGTTTTCTCCATTAGTCTAGGTGTTCAATAACCAAGTTCACTAACTAGGTGAACATTATTTCATATGCATGCATTGCAGGCATACATGTATCTAGGTTTAATAGGGATATCTTGACACAAAAACTAACACACGATCATAATACTAAAGAGATTTGAGAATGTAAGTTACTGCTAGAAATTTATAAGCTTCAAAATTTTAGATATGATATGCCTCAAAGGAAAATTGTCTTATTAGATGGATATGGATCACTCGTGTCTAGAAGCATCCATTAGAGATCTGAGAATGACTGACGGTGGACATGACTCTCTAGTTCGTCAACTTGAGTACAAGTCATAAATTAGTTAACCAATATATAAATAACATAATTTACAAATAGAGGAATGCCAAAAAAATACAAAATACAAAAACAAAAACAAAAAACAATTTGTTTTTACGATATTAGTTTTTCAATTCAGTTCCCATTCTGTTATTTGTTGATATTCAAAATTCCCACAAACAATGTTTATGCAATTTCTTTCTAAATAGATAATTTCCTCTAAAACAAAAAATTAACTAGACTTTAGTAGAATGTAGATATATTAAAATATATTTCTATTAATACCATTTTCATATCATATTGATAAATTTATGAACTTTACCATCTTCAATGATAGTATTTCCTTGCAACACATGGAAAAAATCACAAGGAAATTCTAATTAACACAACATAGGTGTATCAATTATCAAACAAGGATTACAATTGGAAACCAACCCCGCAGACTAACACAAACCAATATCTATTCCATAACATCAAAATGTAGATGAAAAAGAACTATCCTCTAGCACCTCAGTTCTCAAACAATTACTCCTCACTAAATGTTAGCAGCTACAGTTCAGAATTCAGATGGCATTGCTATAGGAGTATAGAAAACTACCAAAAGCAATAACTTTGAGTCTGTAGATCTACTTCATCATATTGGAGAGGAGCACAGCCTCACAGGCCCATGCTTACACCCTGGCTGTACAAACATGTAAGCCACCTAAGTCAAATAAATATTACTGAATGAAGATTTGGGTGTTTAATTTTCATGTAAACCACCTTCAATCAAGGGGTTTACAATTAGAAGAAACAAGATCCAGAATTATACTTACACATGGTGTTTTGAAGGCATGTGAGGCTTGTATTGAGGCAAGGATCAAGGAAAATACCTCAAGGCTCAAGCTTGAAGCTTAAATCCCCTAAGGCTTACACCTCAAAGTGTGAGGCTGACAAGAGGCCCACGCTTCACGCCTTAAGTATACCTAAGCCATGAGCCACATACGACATACGTTAACAGAAAATAGGGTTCTAGCCACTACTTTCAAGGTTTACGACTCACGCATACGGCATATGCTGGTCCAAACGCCTCGCCTCACACCTTGCCTTTTAAAACATTGCTTATACAAATGGTGAGCAGGCTGCCCTCTCATAGCATTCTGCAATATGAGCTGCATATAAGAATGTGAAATAATGAAGGCAACTTTAGCCAATTGTTTTCTTTGATGAATAATTATGTGATTTCATTGAATTGAATGTAATGTGTGTCAACGGAATTACAAAGCTACAAAGAACCACCACATAAACTTGTGCAGCCAAAAAGAAGTAAAAATACACCCAAAAAAGAGGATATAGAAGCAGAATAAGTAGAGAAAGGAACTCAGCAAATGAACTAAAAGTGCATTGATGCACTAATTCTCCAAAGTGATCATAGCAAACGCTTCCATTTTGCACAATATCAATTTATGTAAATCTGGTAAAACATAAAGAGAAGAACCCATATATGATCCAAATTATGAATTTAGCTCAGTACTGGATTTTAAAATATAAAAGCACTTTTTTACAGTAAAAGAGTAAGATAGAGATTAGAGAAAGGAAATATTTATTCCATGTAGTTTTCCACTCTGGAGTTATAATTTATTCCATAATTATTTGTCTTAGAAGTCACCTTTAACATCTCTTGGTAGTCATACTTACCAAGTCGGGATTCAGGAATTATTCGTCTAGGGAAAAGTTTGGAAAAATCCGAAAAAATTGGAAATAAATCGGGAAACTGTTGGGCAAGATATAAAAGAATATAATATATAATTACTAATTATGAACATCATAAACAAATATATTTCATCTATTAGATATGAATTCGAGACTTTTTCAAAAAGTCGTGAATACTTTGTGAATTAATCGTTCCACGAAAAAGTTGGGTATTATTCAAGACTTTTTGAAAAAATAGGAGAACTTTGTAACTATGTTGGTAGTTTTATATTTTCTTTTTCCTCCTAATTTTGGTATGCAGGGAACCTATTGGAATATTCATATTTTTTATTTGGTAGAATTATCATGAATTGATATAATAATGAAAAGTACAAAGCAAAAAAATTCACCACTTTGGTAAACTTGTGAAAAATAATTAAACAAAGAAAAAACAGGCATACTACCAAAGTACCTCCTACCCACAAAGGACTACAACACACTACCCAGATGCAAGAAAACATATTCATATTATTACAAAAACAAACAGCACCAAACTATCGAAAATGATATGGGGAACAGCACAAAATGAAATAATGAATTAGATAAAGAACATTTTAGGTTGCACTTGTTACCTGAGCTTTTGGTGATGCCTGTTGAATAACCTTTTTAGAGCCCTTAACAACACCTTGTTGATTTGCCAGGTCAACAAGAATGCTGTCCAAGAGCCATAGTACAAAGGAACCAAGTGCCTCAGACGATCGCTGGTTGATCCAGTCAACTGATGTCTTATAAACAGCTTCAGAAATATGCAGAAGAGGGATCTGTTGGAGAGCAAATGAACTAATGAAATTCCCAAGAACAATGGTGGGAAAAAGCATCCGATAAATTGCATAGGGTGTAAAAAAATCTGATATTTAAAATTAGTCTGTTGTTGTCAAATCACTAAGATGTGATAATGCAGATAACATGCTCATACAAATATTCTAGTTGAAGACCACCTAGACACATCAAATAATTAAACATTGTGATATAACTAAATCAAATGCTTGTTTCTCATCTAGCAAAATCAAATAGAAACATTGGTCTAAGCAAATGTATTAAGTGTTCTTCAGACCTGAACAACACCTTTTAATTTATTTTTTTTAATGAAACCTTATTTCAGAGCTAAGAAAATACCAAATAAACTGGACAAGCAAGGAATGTGAGAATATGTGGATCAACATAGAATCATATTGGATAAAAACATTAGAAGAAGAAAAAAACATAGAATCATATTGATTTACATTGAACAATGAATCCAGGTGGCTGCCCATTTGGTCTAAGCATGAATTGCATAACAAATGAAGATCAAAACACAGACAATGGTGGGCATCAAAGAAACTAATAGCATTGATCACAACCAAGCATCTAATATTGGGTCCTATACCATTGGATTAATAGAGAATATTCAACACTAAAACAATAAATACAGTACAACAAGGCTACGCAATTATTGTAATTAAAAAATTAAAACAATCCAAAGTGCTTTGTTAGACTTTAACATAAAGATCACATGAATGCACAAAACATAACTTCACTGGCACAAACTATTTGCATTTCCCTTCTTGCCAAGCAAGGGTGGCTTCTTCTTCAGAATCCGACTTCGCTATGGGGGAGATAAGCTAAGAGCATATACTATCCTAATTCCTAAAGAGAAATTTCTGCAAGTAAAGGTTGGTTCGAGGCCCTCTTGGGCTTGGAGAAGCTTGCTAGCAGATCGGGAACTTCTAAGAGCTGGGATTCGGGGGAACTTAGGAGATGGATGTAACATCAAACCTTGGGAGGATGTGTGGATCCCAACTCTTCCCCGTTTCAGGGTTGTTTCAAGCCGACCTCCCAAATGTCCATGGAACAGTGTGACTGCATTTATTAACGCAGAGAACAGCATTTGGAACCAAGAATGGCTATATCAAGTTTTCTCGCCTTCAGAAGTTAAAGCCATCACCAAAATTCAATTCAGTACCCAAGGCAAGCCGGATGAATTGATTTGGCATTGTGAGAAAAATGGCCAATTTTCGGTACGATCTGCATACCATGAACATGTTGCCGATTAACCTTAGGTGAGAGCTCCCTAGTTGTCCATTGTGCATGGAAAGATATCTAGAAACTTCCCCTACCTCCAAAAAATTGATGGTTTATTTGGAGATGTCTTCAAGATGCTATCCCAAGCCAAGAAGCTCTCGCGAATCAAAATTTTCCATTGATTTTGGGTATCATTTTTGTGATTATCATATAGAATCTACTAACCACTTTTTTTTTTACTGTCAATCAGCTCAAAGCGTGTGGTGGGGATCCCCGTTATCCATGAGAACTGATAAAGATCAATTGAGGAGTTTCAAATAGTGGTGGTTGCAATTGACTGACAAAGCATAGGAAAATCCAATCAACGAAATTTCTCTCCTACTGTGCTGTCATTGTTTGGAGGATCTAGAAGGCCCATAATGGCAAGATCTTTTATTCATTCAGCCAAATCCAGCTCAAATCATCGGTCAAGCGGAAAAGATTATCAGTGAGAGTATTCAGCGTATTGGAGTAAAAGGGGCAAGCATAGACAGTCTTGAGCAGCCCAAGCATTTAATCAAGTCATTCTGGTCACCCCCTAGACCAGGATGGATTAAGATTAATTCTGATGGGGTGACGCACTTGGATGGTAATACAGAAGGAGATGGAATTATTGCGCGAGACCACAAAGGGTCTATTATTTTAGGTCTCATTCAAGGCATCCCAGGAGGCTGCCCAATTGTCGCAAAAGCCGTGGCACTTCGCAATGCCATCTCCCTCACTGTGGAAGAGAGATAGACGCAAGTGGAGTTTGTCGTAGAAGTTGAGATCCTTGTTAAGATAATTTTGTACCCGTACATCCTCATGACTTTATCCCATCAGAAATTTCAGCAGTCTTGGAAGATATTAAACGAAAGCTCCTATTAATATCATACTATTCTATAGCTTACGCCCCATAATAAGCTAATGTAGTTGCCCATAAATTGGCACGACACAGTGTATAGCTTTGTTCTCAGTTAGACTTTCTTCTTCAATCTTCACAGATTAAATCCTCCAAAGTGCTGAAAATTTTTGGTTCAAATGAGTGCTAAAACAATTGTAGGGCCTCCTTAGTTGTAAGTATTGTCTTAAGGAAATGCAAATTCTTCCCAATAAAATATGAGAGTTTCAAACTGTCATGGCTTGAAATTTTCTACCCAAAATCTTAATTTGGTTTCTATATGTTTAGGGGTGGTACAATGGGCGGGTTGGGTTGGGCTGGGCTGAAGCCAATTTGGGCTCAGCCCATCTTCTTTATCCTCATGCCTAACCCCAGCCCAAACCCAAATCCAAATCATTCCAATACATGAAGCCCAAACCCAGCCCATGTACGATATTATAAGTTTGGGTTGGGTTCAGGCTAGCCAAGTGAGTGTCCAACTCAATATTCAGATGCATATTTGTACTGCAATGGTGTAACTTAAAACATATGATGAAATTTAAATGAGGGATCAAAGCTGAAATTTGGCTTCTGCAGGTAGGAAGAGCAAGAGTTTTACTTAATAAACTCTAATTCAGTAACTCTATCAATCCCTCTTTTAACTGTAGCAACCGAGGAGGTAGAGAAAGAGTACAGCCCTATTTATGCTTGTAGCCATTCCTTTTAGTTTCTTATAATATTCAAACAAGTAAAAATATATATCAGATTCAACAGACAATGCTAACTCACATCAGCCATCTTTGCAACCGTGGACTCCTTGAACATCTTTGTCCATGGGAATTGTGATGCGCTCACAGACGAAAATGCATGACCAAAATAATCAGCAAAACGCATCAACTGTATATCTTGCTGCGATTCATCATACGAAGCCTACACCCAAAAAAAAAAAAAATCTTTTAACAGAGCACGTACCGATTTCAATCCGAATCCATGGAAAACAATATCTTAGAGGAAATCAAATCAAATTGAAATAAAGTTTTCGAGTTGAAGCTCACCGATACATCAATAAGGAAAGCGGCCAAGTCAGAAGCATCGATCTTAGACGCTGCATCTGCAACACTAATCTTTGGCTTCTTCGGCTTCTTTTCTTTAGGTTTCTTCGCCTCGGCGATCTCATTTTTCACCCTAACTGAGATTTCACTATCACTATCGTCCTCATCGTCGTCCGATTGGTGTTTCGATCTGTTGACAATTTCAGTAGCAGAAGCAGCAGCAGCAGCGGATTTTTGAGCTTCTAGGGCACGGCTACGACGTTCTTTGGATTGTTGTTCAAGAGAGCGAAATCTGTCGGAATCGGTGACGAAATCTGACGGCTTTGACGAGGGTTTTCTCTGGCGTTTGATGTAAGTGACCTTTTGCCAGCCATGGTCGTTGTTGCTGTTCGTGTTGGAGCTTTTGTCTTTTTCGTTGAGATTTGATTCGAGATGTGTGGAATTTTCTTCCATGATTTTCTCTCTCTCTCTCTCTCTCTCTCTCTCTCTATCGATTCTTTCGTTTTCTTTTTCTTTCTTCTTCGGTCTGTGTTTCTTCTCGTTCTTTGGATTGTGTTTCCTATCGGAGAAGAAGAGAGTTTTTTTTTTTTTGGATTTATTTTCATTGCTCTGGACATTTATAACCTTGGTAATTGACAGAATTACGTTAATTGCCAAATTCCTTTTCTAACTGGGATAGGGATTGTCAACTCTGCCAGAGGGGATTAAGGAGTGGAATTGGAGTCGGATTTTTGACTCTTTGTTTCGTGTTAGGATTGTGTTTAATACTATTCCGTTTATAATTTGGTGGATTATTACTGTTTTATTCTTTCTTTGATGGATAATAATCACCTCCTCGGTTGGTGACGCGAGGATGGGCGTCTCGGCTCCCATTTTCTTGTCACGTGTCCCCTTTCTAGCACATTTCACTGTAGTTAAGATTCATTCACCCTTGAGATTCACCCATCTACCTTTAGTTTTTAGAAAAATAAAATAAAATAATTAACTTAAGGGTTAAATAAAAACTAACCCAAGTTAATTGGAATCGAAGGGTCAGCTAAATGAGAGCGAGGAGGAATAGTCCCCTCCTCGGCAGACGAGGGGACTGAGTCGAAAGCATCATGGCTATTTATTTGTTTCGAGAATGCTAGCCTCGGCAACTTTCCAAAGTCTCAATATGATTGCCATATATTTGTGACGTTATTTTTACCTGTTACATTTAAAATTAGTAAATTAGTTGAAACATAACTTTTTCTTTGAAAAAAAACAAGGACTTTGCTATGGAGACCCATTAGGGCCGAAACCATCAAGACCATGCTCTAAGAGCATTGAATTTCAAGTAGGGTCCATTTCACATGTTTGCCCCACCTGAAATCTCATGCTCTTAAAGCATGATCTCAGTGGTCTCGACCCTAATGGGGGGTCTTAGAAGCTTTATCCAAAAAAAAAATGATATCTTAACTTATTGAATGGGTAACAATCATAAGTGTCTCACACACAGCTAGACATTTGGCAAAATTTGTGGCTAGACTAACACTCTCCAATTATTTATTACTAGCGGGTGGCATGTGCATCACCACGTACGATGCACGTGAGAGCGAGGGAAGGAGTTAATCATAATTAATAGGAGTTAAAAGGAACACATGTTAACCCCGTAGGTGTGATTGAACTCTCCCCGAGTTCAATCGCGATTGGCTGTGATTCTATTCTTCTTTAAATAGATAGATGGGTAAGGGATAGTTTGGGAATTAAAAAAATATATTAAATCAAAATTTTGTTTTATATAAGAGTAGTTTGCGAATTTGAAAAAAATCACGCTACGCATGCCTCTTGCATTATAATAGTAAAGACTAGTGGCCGCATGTGCAATGCAAGTAAGAGAGAAGAAATGGGAGATAGTGGGGAAAAAGAAACCTCAGTGAGATCCATGAAAAAGTAAGATAATGACTAAGTGTAAGAGTAATTTTGTTAATAATAATTATAATATTAAAGATTAGATAAAATATAAGTGTAAGAATAACTTTGTCATCTCATTATAATAACGCATAGATTATCATTAATTATATATTATTTCAAAATATCTAGGATTGATAACATGAATGATGTTATGTCAATTTTTTTATTTTATATAAGTTGTAAATTTAATTAAAGATGTGCATTATCAATTTTTATTTTTATTCCTTTTTTCATTTCATTTCATTTTGTGCAACCCCTTAGGCTTAATAACCTTAATTACTTCTTTTCTCTAGATTCAATTAAGATATCAATTATCTAAAGTTAGTAGTTAAGGCCCCCTTTGGTTGCAATTCTGTTTTCTATTTTTAAAAACAAAAATCTGGAAATTTTTACCCAACAAGTTTCTGTTTTCTATTTTTTAAAAATTAGTAACAAAATTTTTAAAAATCAAGATAAATTTTTTGTTACATCTGCTTTTAAAAACAAAAATGAAAAACATAGACCACTATCATCCACCACCCACAACCACCACCACACAACTACCCACTACCACCACCACCACCACCACCACCACCCACTACATACCTCCACACTACCACCACAACCACCATCACTACACCACCACCCACCACCACCACCACCAACACCACACCACCACCCACTACGCACCTCCAACACTACCACCACCACCACCACTACCACTACACCACCACCCACAACCACCACCACAATACCACCACACCACCACCACCACGCACCTCCACACTACCACCACCACCATCACCACCACGCACCTCCACACTACCACCACCACCACCACCACCATCCACCACGTACCTCCACACCACCACCACCACCATCCACCACGCACCTCCACACTACCACCACCACCACTACCCACCACCATCACTACCACCTCCCACCACCACCACCAAACCACTCACCACCCCCACCCACTATGCAACTCCACACCACCACCACACTACACCACCCACCACACCATCATCACTCACCACCCACCACTACCACCTCCCACCGTTACCACCACCATGTATTGAAATTATTGAATCATATTTACCAAACAAGTTTTTTTTGTTTTCCTTTTTTAAAAACAGGTAACAATTAGAAATGTCAAACTTGTTTCCTACTTAAAAAAATTGAAAACAGAAAGTCGTTTCCAATTTTTAAAAATAGAAAATAAAAACGGAAGTGTATCCAAACAGCCCCTAAGTTAGTACATTGGTAAACATATAATCCGCCTCAATTTAAGAAAATAGAAACTGAGTGCACCCCTCTTATGGGTATGGGATGGCAATGATTTGGGTTTGGGCTTGAATTTTGATAATTTTTTAATAGGCTTATAAAGACTTTGAAGCCCTAACTTGGCCCAATTTTCACTCATACAGTCAATACTGTTTTTTGGAATTGACTTTTTTTTTTTGGAAGGTTCATACAGTCATACTTACGGTTATCTGGATCAACTAGACAGATATAACCTTCAACTTACATCAATTTTTTCATTTTTAGTAGCGTCATCATCTTCATTGAACCTATCTAAACCATTTCACGCTCTTATTTTATAACTGTTTACAACCATTATAAGCTCTCTTGAATCATTTTTTTTAAAAAAGTATTTGTCTTAATGTTATCATCTCAATTATGCTAGTTATGTGAGTGAATGTGAGTTCTGGATCATCGGATATTCTACTTCATAAAAGGTAGTTTATCTCGTCGTTATTTTATATTATATATATAGATATGTGTGTGAGTGTGAGTGTGAGGAGTGCTATCCCTAGTCGCATTTACTCCAAAAGTTTCGATGGACGCAAGGTAAGGCATATCACATGGACATGTTTGATATTTCCACACATTAAAAAAAATAAGAAAACAAAAAGTTTGTGACATTTATAGCCACCAAGTTGCGTCTGTGGAAGACTTGCGACTGGGGCTAGCAAAATCCTATATATATATTTTGTGATGAACCTACTTTTATTTTATTAATTAAGTTGATTTATTAGGTGATTAATGTGTGATTAGTATGATGTTAGTGACTAATATTATTTTTATATAAAAAATAATACTTATTATTATTTTATTATGTTATTATTAATTATTTTATTAATAAGAGTCAATTTTTAACAATTATAATTAATTTGTGTTTTTACTAAGTAAGATTCGCTACAAAAGTTACTAAATTGTGTTGACTCTCAATTAGTAGGGACTTGGAAGAACTCTATTGGAAAGTCCTTACTTACCGGTAAGAGAGGACAAAGAGAGCTACCGAGTGTCAGGCCGAACTGGCCGTAAGGCTTGAGCAGAGTGATTAACAACGAGGAGGATCTTTACTTTATGTATCGTGCAGTTTGCCTATGGGTTCCACAGGGACCACAACCGGCGATTCTGAGACCTCTGGTCACGGTATTCCCTCTATACCCTAATAATTCTTAATTATCTTAACCATTCGAAACCCTTACCTATAAATTAGATGAATTAGATGACCTTCACTGTCTCTGAGAATCTTCTTCCATTGTAAGTGTGAGTTACCAACACCATAAAGATGGTGAGGATGACAATAAGAGTCAAAGTGACTCTGAATCTAAAGGAGACCGCAAATAGCTTATGAAAAGTTGTTTGAGGAGAGCCTTAAGTTGAAAAATGCTAAAATTTCTTTGATCAAAAGGTCAAATCAATGGAAAAGGAAATAGATGTTTCTGACCTAGTGACTTCCGGGTTGAAAGCCCTTGTGTCTTAGAGTGAAGAAGAGAATGCTTGTCTCCTTGTAAAGGTAGAGCTTCCTAAATTTGGTTTACATGTTTGTCTTGATAACATGACAAATCTAAAAATCAAGATAGCTGATCTTGAACAAGATCAAAGGTGTGGAGATGAGAAAAAAACTTCATTCATTTCGAACACTGAGTCTGGGTGCTAAAACGCTCCCTCCTACAAAAGGGAAAGATCATTTTTCACTGAAATTCATTCTTACATGTCATAAATGTGAAGTGAATGGTCATATTAGGCCCCGATATCCTAAACTTCAGAGTACTCCCAATTATGGTTTTAAGAACCAAATAAAGCTCAAGGGAATCTCCAAAGGAGAATTGAGGTCACAGTGGATAGGTCTAGGAAGTTAAGTGAGGATCTGTTAAGAATCACTCACAACTTTAGACAGTGGCATGGTCAGGACACTACTTATGCTAGATATAGAGGAGGTAACAAAGAGAACCTTAATGTCTGCCATAATTCTAAGACTCAATCTTGAAAAATGAGGAATAGGAGGAAGAAGCAAAAGGTCATGTCAAAAACCTCAACCAAAACAGTTAAAGACCAAATGGGCAATCAAACTGTTAAAACTGTTTGGACGAGGAAGAAAGACCTGAAAGGATTCACTTAGCTTGTGTCTATCATAGCCTAAGGTGTGATTTTATAGTTTTATCTAGTGTTTTAAAACCCGGACCAGGCAGGTGGGTCAAACCGGATAACCCGAGACCCGGTAACCTTAGTGGGTTGGGTTGATCCTTTGATGGGTTGAATATCAAAACCGGGGTGACCCAGTAAAAACCGTCTGAATCGGCGTGACTCAGTCGACCCGGACGGTTTTTGTTAAACTATCTAGGTCATGGAAAAGGGTTATTTTTAACTTATTTATCCTAAAATACAATATATTAAAACAAAAGTAGGGGTTTTAAAACAAAACCATAGAGGATAAGAAAATACTACCTAGGAAATAGAAGATATTAGAGATAGAGAGAACTCAAGTCAATGTGAGGTGAGATCAAACCATGATTTTTTTAATTGATTTGAAGGGTTCATATATGTTTTTGTCACTTAATTTTGAAATTTTGAATAATAATCTCATTTTTTATTAGTTCATAATCGGGTTTTTCCATTGATATCAAGAGGTGCTTCCTCTCCGAAGGTTTGTCTGTGATAGCCAGCGTACCCATTTAGTTCACGGATATGATAACCAACATGGATTATTTCATGAGGTGCTTCATCTCCAGATGCTCCAAACGTGTATATTGTTAGAAAGTGTGTATTATTAGAAATCAATCCGTTTATAGAGAGATAACTCTTATAAATAGAATCGTTGTTTGATAAGGATTAACAGTTTACAAGATAAGAGTTATAATCCTTATTGAAGAAAGATTACCTTTAAAACATAACCGTGGTAAAACGTGTGGAGGATTACTCTGAACAAAATAAGAGTTATCTCTCTTGTAAACGGATTGATTTCTAACATGTATGTGATAGCTAGCATACCCATACCCATTTAGGATTTCTTAGATAATAAAGTTTACTAAGTTTCATTATTAGCTTCTTTCTTAACTTTCATATTCCATACATGTTTCACTAGGTGTTTGTTATTATGTGCAGGTTTGTAGACAAAGTTCACATAAAAAGTCCTTTAAGTTGTAATTTTTCATTTGGTGTCATGTAACTTTTGTTTGGAGTCATGTAATGACCTAATTCACTGTTTGATGTGTTTGGGTGATATTATGGTCTTGTTATGTACTTCAGTTACTATTTTATTACGGAATTGCCAAAGAAGGAGATTGTAAGGTATATATTTGGTATTGGCTGATTCCTATGTCAAAACAGTATCTTGAGTCCTTACCTACAAGAATCATGCTTGTGATGATGAAAATGGTGAAGATCAACTAAAGAAATTTCGAAAACTTCATCTCACTCAATAGGATGGTAAGTGACCTAGATACCAAGTTACCTTATGTAAATGGTCTTTAAAAACTTTTAAATACCCTAGGTGACTAGATACTAGCCTTGAAAGGGTGTTAGCTTTCATAATTCAATTTATGGGCTAATTTTGGAAAATCGGTTGACCGAATTTCCAAACCAGTCGATCGTTGCTGGCAATTTTCATTCTGTCACAAATCCAATAGCCATCGGAGCCAAACTGGTCGACCGCCCTTGAAATTCGGTCAAACAGTTTGCGCGAAATCAAAGTTATACTTTATTTAAAATTTTGATTTTTGCTTCCCTGTACATAGGTTTGTTCCCAAAACGAACCTAAGGGTTTTTTGAGAAGTTGAGATCTTTCTTGAGTGCTCTACGGTTTCCCATAGCTCTTGGTTGAGATCTATTGTTTTCTCCTCCTCATTCTTCTCTAGAGATTGCAAACCATTGTTAGATCTTGAATTCTGTCTTTTTTTAGAAGGGTTTTTTTTTTCAAGGTAAGATCTTGAATTCTTGTTTGCTTGAATTCTAATATTGTGGAATCACTCTAGACTGATTGTTTGACTAAATCAACCCGTTCTTGTTTAACAACACATTGGTCGGAATAATCTGAAGTCTTCATTAAAGGAGTGATTCAGTGGTGAATGATCGTGATTTTGTGGTCAAAAGAATCCGAATTTGTCATTGGTGGGGATCAATCGAGAGATCGTTATCATGGAGTTCTAAGAGAAGCACTGTCTACTACAGTAGATTTTGGACTTGTGGGTTTGTGATTGCTTAGTGAGACGTGGAGAACTGAGTACTGAGAATCGTTGTCAGGTCCGATTAAGTACAATTCGAGACTTATAAGTATTTGTTTGCTTTACTCTTTGTAATATCTCCTTTGTTGGGCGAGGTCCAGTAATTTTTTCCCAAAAGGGTTTCTACATAAAAATCCTCTTGTGTTGTGGTTGTGCTTATATTCCCTTAGATAATAATTTAATTGCTTAAATTAAAATTGATTGGATAGGCCTTAGAAAGTCTTAGCCACCCTCTTGGGTTTGTGTGATTAAATAGACCTTAGAAAGTCTTAGCCACCCCCTTGGGTTTATGAGTTCTCAACCTAAAAAGTAATTTTTGGAATTCACAAGAGTTTTTCAAAAATTTACTTGGATAGCTTAAACTAAGAGTCATCAAAAGTGTATTTTGTGCGGTAGACACCATTTCATTAAGGTAATTCTTGTTCTAAGAGATAAGGTCTTTCACATAGGCCCACTAAGTGAACAGTGTGATTAATCAAATGAGTACAGGGTGATCAGTATAGTCATCATAACACATCATTAAGACCTTGAATGAATGTGGGATAAAACAGATACCACTTACATCAAATTTGCATCTGCATCTACCAAAACCTTTCTTTCCCCTTCTGGATATCAAAAAAAAATCCCAAAAAAAAAGCTCATAAGAAAGAAAGAAAAAAATCTCAATTATGGTGAAGTCAAAAACTATGAGCTCTAATAGTCTGAATGACATTTCCAGTCAGGGTGTGTTCGTTTGGAGAGAAAGTAAAAGAAAAGTGTGTTTTTTTGCACTTTTCTTGCATTTGGTTTGCAAGAAACATACTATCATTTTCTTGCACTTTCTCAATAGTGACAAACTTTCTCCCAAAAACTCCATCCATCTTTTAATGGTTATTTTGCGAGAAAATTTAAGTTTCTTTTCTTTTTTCCTTTCCTTTTTTTTTCCTTTTTTTCTTTTCTTTTCTTTCACCTACTTTCTCGCCAAACAAACCCACCCAAACATAGAGAGAAGGAAAACAAACCCATTTACGGTAACTAACTCATTCTTTCAGTCTCTCAATCCCAGATGGCGATGTTCTTGCAGAACACAGACCTGAAACAAATTTCAAAGGGTTATGGTGTTGGAGAAATATATATCATGACATATTCTTTTCCACATCATCATCTCGATCCGTATATAAATCTATCTGGTCCGGTCTCAGAAGCAACTTAATGAGGCCACCTCCAAATTTGATCTTCATACTACATAGCCTTGTCCTTTGGGCGTTTGCAGTTACACTTCAGGCAAACCATGTTCCTGCTGTAATTCAAGAAATCGCACCTACAGAAAACAATCATTTGTTATTCAAAAAATGATATCAATTAACTTGCAATTACATCTCAATCATGCTGGAATGATTACAAACATGGTATATTATGCTGGGGACATTAAAAGCAGGATGTCTAGTGTAACACCTTCCCAATAGCATATTTCATTTCCTACTCAGAAAACCACAGTAATACAAGTAGGGTGTTACCACGCACACACACACACATATATAGAGAGAGAGAGAGAGAGACTTACGAGGGACATTCCCACTCCCCTGGATTCAGCTGTCTCTTGGGCCGTGACTCTTGGCAGCGCAGGCACTTCGTATTGCGAGAGAAATTCATGAATCCACACCTACACAAAATCCGGAGGGGAGGATGTATTTTTTATATCAATGAGTGATGGTCAAAGATGTTACTTTGCTCCCAACATGATGGTGGTGAAAATAGAGCAGTTCCTAGTAGGGTTTCTTAGCAATAGAACTATTTAATGTGAAAACAGACTTACTGCTGGCAGTTCCAATCCCCTTTCTTCATTTCAACCTCATCAACACCACCTCTTTTAGGTCCCTCTTCTTTGCACTGCAGACATCGAATATTTCTTGCAAAATTCATGAAATTGCATCTGCAAGAACGTCCAAAGGCTTTTGGTTAGCCTCTTTACTGTAATTATATCTGAAATTTTTTAGAATGCAAGTCTTTGATGATAACATAGTAAACAAGAAAGAGGAATAAGGGATGCTTAGCATAACACTTCTGAGACCAAGATTAAAGACTTCCTTCTTTTTTTTATCGGTAAATCAAATACATTATAAAGACGAAAAAGTTAGTAGTTTACAAAGATGTAAACTTCTCTGTAAACTAAGTACAATAAGATGCAATCAAGGACATAACGGAGAAGAAAATACAACTACAAACAGCCTCCTCATATTAATAGGGTGTTGCTCACTTCTTGACCTAGTTGACTTATGGAACTCCAGTCCACAAACAACTACCGTACACGGATCAGGATACGATGATATGGAGAAGAGGAATTATCAAATACACGATCATTCCTCTCTTTCTAAATAGACCACGAGATAGCAACGGGCAAAATGGTCCAGATTATTTCCTTAGCACCAACCAAAGTCGTCAAGTGTCAACCAGAGCAGAAGCTCAAGAAGGAGAAAGGGAATACCCACTCCACACGACCATACCCATCCGAGTCAATAAGAAAGCCCAAAGCCCAAAGACAACCGGACAGTGCAGGAGCAAATGATTCATACTCTCTTCCTCATTCAGGCACAAATAACAACAACTAGCTAAGCTCCACTCTCTCCTCTTCAAATGATCCTTGGTAAGAATTTTATTTAGTGCAGCGGACCAGAGAAAAAAAATACCTTCATGGGAACATGGTTAGCCCAGACAGCCTTATGAGGAAATGAAGGCAAAGGTGTAGGGTCAAAGGACTATAAGAGTAATCGTACTAAAAATCAACCGATGTTGCTTCGGGATCAAACCTTACAATCACTAATTTGAGATCTTGGGCAGGAGGAACTCAACCAAGCCGGAAGCCACTTCATATCTTCAACTTCTCAATCATTTAAGTCTCCCCTTAATCTAAGACACTAGACCTCTGCATTAAAACTCGGCGAGTCAACCCCAAACTCGGCCGAGTCGACTCGACTCGACTCGGCCAAGTTTCGGGTCGAGTTTGAGGTAAAACTCGAAAATGACACTGAAAACCAAGTAACTCATCCCGACTCGCCCGAGTTGTGTACTTTTTTTGTTATGACAAAAAATCGAGTAAAGCGGCCTACCTGAGTGACCAAATTATGTTTTATCTTTTTTTTAACACACTTCACCCACCCTTAGTATAAAAAAGAAACAAAAAGGGGGTGTTTAGTATATAGTGAATTATATATCTTATTTTAGGCATGTTTTATCATTAATTTTGAATTTGTACCATATATATAGTATTAAAAAAATATTTAAAAAATATCCGAGTTTTAGGTGTCATTACTCGGACGAGTTTTGCCCAAGTTTCCAAGTTGACTCTACTCAGCAAGGTTCCGAGTCAAGTTGAATTTTTGGGTTTTAAAACACTGCACCAGACTATATCGCTCCCCAACCTCTCAACACACTCAGCAATAGAAGCTCCTTTATCGAGAGCCAGAAAGAATATGGATCTGAAATCATCCTTAAGCCTCGACGGACCACTCCAGACATTGTTCCAAAATTAGATGTCGACCCCACTTCCTTGATCATGTTTTCTGATCTTTTAAAACTTGAGGTGGTTAAATGACCAGCAGAGCAAGTTGTTGGGTGGAAACACAACCGTAGAGTTAATGGCAGTGTGAAAAATATAGAAAAGATAGATAAAGACGACCATACCACACAATACAAGATCTGCATGGTTAGTCACATGAGAACTACGTCCACGGGAAAAGACAGTCCATGAGCTTCCACTATGCAGAGATTACAAGGTATAAAGGTTTTTCCACACTCAAACACCAAGAGCCTGCTTCCATGAGAACTACTGGGATTATTCGTGAGCCCGCTCTCATTGGGCGCTAGTCACTCTTCCTGAGAGCTACCCACTCTCCCTTTAATCGCTGCTCACGCACACACCTCAGCTATACAACGCCTATTTATACTCTCCAACCCCAATCCTAACCAACTAGGATTCCCAAATTATACTCCCACAATGAAAAGCCTTATAAATAGAAGTCTACCCTCATAGAATTCGAGACACTGTCTAACACAATGCATTTCTTAGACAAGAGTCAATGGCTTCCAGGGTTGGGATATTCTGTCCACTGTTTGTTGAAAAGTGACATTAGGGCCTCTCCATAGTTTCAAAGATATTACTTTTCCAACAACACAATGGTGAAAAGAATAGAAAGAGTTCCTAGTACGGATGATTTAGAAGTAGTACTACTAAAGTAATAATTGACTTACTGTGGGCAGTTCCAATCCCCTTCCTTCATTTCAACATTATCAAAACCAACTCTCTTTGGTCCCTCTTCTTTGCACTGTAGACATTGTATATTTCTTGCAAAATTCATGAAATTGCATCTGCAAGAACATCCAAAGGCATTTGGTTAGCCTCTTTACTGTTATTATACCTGAATTTT
This sequence comes from Tetracentron sinense, assembly GCA_015143295.1. Classification (NCBI taxonomy): domain Eukaryota; kingdom Viridiplantae; phylum Streptophyta; class Magnoliopsida; order Trochodendrales; family Trochodendraceae; genus Tetracentron; species Tetracentron sinense. Next base: position 13,942,303 of record CM026573.1, read on the forward strand.
AGCATGCAAGTCTTTGATGATAACATAGTAAACAAGAACAAGGAATAAGGGATGCTTGGCATAACTCATTTGAGACCAAGATTAAAGACTTCCTTGGTCAATGTTTTCTAATATTTTAAAACTTGAGGTGGTTAAATGACCAGCAATGCAAGTTGCTGGGCAGAAACACAACCGTAGAGTCAATGGCAGTGTGAAAAATATAGAAAAGATAGTTAAAGGCGACCATACCACACAATACAAGATCTGCATGGTTAGTAACATGAGAACTAAGTCCACAGGAAAAGACAGTCCATGAGCTTCCACTATGCAGAGATTACAAGGTATAAAGGTTTTTCCACACTCAAACACCGAGAGCCTGCTTCCATGAGAGCTACTGGGATTATTCGTGAGCCCTCTCTCATTGGGAGCTATTCACTCTTCCTGAGAGCTACCCGCTCTCCCTTAAATCGCAGCTCACGCACACACCTCAGCAATACAACGCCTATTTATGCTCTCAAACCCCAATCCTAACCAACTAGGATTCCCAAATTATATTCCCACAAGGAAAAGCCCTATAAATAGAAGTCTACCCTAAATAGAATTTGAGACACTATCTAACACAATGCATTTCTTAGTGGAGAGTCCATGGCTTCCAGGGTTGTGATATTCTGTCCACTGTTTGTTGGACAGTGACATTAGGACCTCTCCATAGTTTTGAAGATATTACTTTTCCACCAACACGATGGTGACAAGAATAGAAAGAGTTCCTAGTAGTGCTGCTTTACAAGTGGGACTAATATAGTAATACTGGACTTACTGTGGGCAGTTCCAATCCCCTTTCTTCATTTCAACATCATCAACACCAACTCTCTTAGGTCCCTCTTCTTTGCACTGTAGACATTGTATATTTCTTGCGAAGTTCATGAAATTGCATCTGCAATAACATTCAAAGGGGATGGGTTAGACTCTTTGTGTAATAATATCTGAAAATTTTGGCATGCACACCTTAATGTTAGAGAGAGAAAAAATTTGAATGTTTGGCAGAACTCTTTTGAGACCAAGATCAAAGACTGTCCTTGGTCACTGTATTCTAATATTTTACTAAATGAGAGGTTGTCAAATGAACAGCATAGCAAAATGCATTTTTCAATGAATAGTCCATGGCTTCTAGGGGCTTGGGCTGGAATCATCAGTCCACTATTTGTAGGACACTGATGTTAGGGCATCTTTAGTCTCTACTACAATCAATATTTTTCAGTGCAGAGATCCATTAAATGCTTTCAAGGATTATGGTGTTAGAAATGCATTTTTGTAGCATTAAAGAATTATCAAAATCTGCCTAGAGTGTACTTGCTATGGATGTAACCATTAGCTCTATTGACATTGTTTTTGGGTGACTCGGGGTGTCCTTGGCCCTTCAGATTAGGACTAATCCCTAAGGGTGCGGCACTGACCCACCTCGCCAACACCAAGAAAGTCCGGGAGGGCAGGCTCGAACATGAGACCACCACAGTGTGTCAGTGACTTGTGAACCAACCCGCCACATCCCGTGTGCTACACCAATATGGTAGTTATGGGAGGAAAAAATAAAAGCATAATTATTACAATTTTAACCCCTAACCTTCAAGTGCTGATACGGACAGCGAGTAACATCAAATTAATATGTGCCTAAGATGTTAAAAGAACAAACTTACGTCCAAGCATTACAAGTTACAATTAGACAAAATCACTTTTAGAAAAGAAAAACATACTGACTAAAAACTAAAATCTACACCTACAAATAAAAAATTGCCACATATAAATAACAAGAAACGAATAAAAATACTATGCCACAGCTAATGCTACCCCAGTGAATTCGAACAAAGATGACTGACTGAATTAATAATCAGTGGTGCCAGATGAAACACAAAATTCAAAAGAGAATAAAAGAAGATATTACTGGCAAGGATAAATGGGATTTTGAATCCATGAACAATGCTATTTTTCATGTTGCTGAATGAGTTTGCAAGAACAAGAGCACCACTGCATTCTCTAGGACACCCAGAAAGAAACAAAGTGGGAAGAGATATCTGATTTATGTTCAAGCAAAGAAGTTTTCATGTCTGACTTACTTCGAACACATCCAATCCCCTCTCTTCATTTCAACATTTTGATACTGATCCTGATCCATAACGCTTTCAGATTGTTCTTTTCGACATGGAGGTTTCGTAGCAGGCTTTGGAAGGGCCAGATCAGGGGATGTATCACTCAGTTCAATCAACTCAGAAAACAGCTTTCGAGCGGACGCTTCGACATTCTCTCTACCATGAGGTTTCTCTCCTCCTGACAGAACAAGTGGATCTAGAGCATACATTAACAATATACGCACAATGTCTACAGTACGGGCACCTGCTTCAGGTTCCTTTAGTATAACATAAGATCTATCACAGGATCCTCGTAGATTGCAAGCACTGCAAACCTGCAGACAAGAGTGTTAATCAATCAAATGTTACGGCTCTGAAGGGGTAATGTGGTAAAATGCCTCTCATCCTGCAAATAGATAGAACAGACAAAAATATCATGTTTGGTCATGAAATATATCTTTCTTTTTTCTTCTTCTTTTTTTTGGGGGGGGGAAGGGGGTTGGTTGTTGTTGTTCTTGAATTGGGGTATATGTTTAGTTTTACAAGTAAATAGGATATTAATATATAAAAGAATAGAACTTACATCTCCTTCATCAAGTCTCACAAAGACTCTCAATCTTTTTGCTGAATTGACAGCTTTGTGAAACAGACTAGGACATCCACACTCAACAACAGTTTGAATCTCTTTCATAGACAATGATCTGCAACACAAAACAGTAAAAGGATAAAATATATGATGACAATGCGTGCATTTATTTAAGGACTGATTGGGCATTGATGACAAAACTAATTTGTGTTTAAGTATGAATAATATTATCCAAGCCCAATATTATCTAAGGTTACAAACCACTAACTTAAGAATATAATTCCTGGAAGCATTATTGAAAAAGGTAAAAATCTCCAAAAGGATTAAGTAACATTCATGTTTTCCAAGGTTTAAAGACTCTAGCAAGTTGTATGGTTACAATTAAGCCCTCTGACATGAGGGCAGGGCTTGGGCAACAGCCCCTAAAGCCTGGCCCGGCCCAGCCTGGCCTTCATTCTCCATATATATACTAATATATATGTATACATATATAGGATGAGATACTAATGAGCCATGCTCAGTGAAGCTTGTAATGAGCAATCCCCCTAGAAAGATGACACGTGGCATACGTTTTTTGAATCCGACCGTTGGATAAGTTGGGTCCATAGGAGACACGAGTCTAAAAAATCAGTCCAATCGGACATGTTTAGACCGTCCAATTAGACCCTAGTTTGTAGCATTAACCCCTTAGGGTTCACTAGACCCTACTTAGGATATAGAAATGACTGATCTTCCCTTATTTGATTGGACGGTCTATAAATGTCTGATCAAGCTAATTTTTTGCCACGTGTCTCTTGAGTAACCCGTCTTGACATCCAACGGTCAGATGCCGAAAAAAATTGCTACATGTCACATTATTAGGGACCGCTCATTACAAGCAAAAATTGCTACATGTCACATTATTAGGGACAGCTCATTACAAGCTTCAATGAGCATGGCTCATTAGAATGCTACTCTATATATATATAAATATAAAATTGGATACTTACATTTTTTTTAGTACATGTTAACAAAAAATCTCTACAATCACCATTGCTTATAGGAAAACTTTCCCTACGTATAATACAACAAAAGCATTTGAATATAATTGAAAATAACACACAACTAAATTGTACAATAAGAGCTTTGTGAGATGGTACATGCTCTACTACAACATTGCTCCAAGTATGCATAACAAAAGCCCAGTCGTTAAAAATAGATTCATCTAAACTCACATAGTTAAACTTGTAGATAAACTGTTAAGTGTTGAATTACACCTATTGCAAGCAAAACAATGAATTGCATGTCCAACATCATAATCCGAATGAGAACACCCCTCACATTGCACCAAACCTGTCCAAATGAATACCAAGAGACCCTAACAATACATGTATAATTATACATTTGAAGTGTATATACATGAATGTGTATTCTCCATCTCAAACATCTTTAAGGCTATCATCCCATATAATGGGAGCCCCTCTCTCTTTTTCCATAACATATCCAAACTTCTTCAGAGGCAAGAAGACATATGAACCAAATGTACTAAGAAAAGGATTGCAGCCGATGGTGGTTTATAAAAAATAATAATAAGCGCTAAATATCACGAATCATCTTTAAGCCCAGACCCAAATCTGATCCTAAGGGTAGGGCTTGGGCCGAACCCTTATAAGTGAGGGCTGGGCCTGGAACGAACCCGGCTCGGCTCAGATCCGGGCCATTGGCAGCCTAGTTATGATCACCCACAGTTATTTATCTACTATCTCAATGTTCTAGGGTTTTGTTAAAGGTGGACCAATGGCTTCCATTGTGTGCAACGGTTCAGAGACTCCCATGATTCATCTCTCTCTCTCTCTCTCTTAGAGGAAGCTCCTCATCAGCCTCAAACAACTTTTCTACAGCTGATAATGATCATCTTCAGTGTTTTCTGAACTAGTTGGAAGGTCTTTTTGCCTCCACCTCTTTTGCACAGTCAGGTACTCACGCATCTGCTAATTTCGTAAGTCATTCTTCATCTTGTCTAACTTGGATTATTGATTCATGCGTCGAATCATATGACAAGTTTGTTCTCAATTTTTTCTACTTATACTCTATCTTCTAGAAAAGATAAGTTTAGGATTGCTGATGGATCCCTTTCCTCCATCTCTGGGAAGGGAGATGTCAAGCTTACGAATAAATTATCTCTTTCATTTGTTCTTCATGTTCCAAATTTAGCGACAAATTTGTTATCCAAAAATAGTATTACTAAAAATCTTAACTGTTGTGTAACCTTTTTTCCTGCCCATTGTATCTTCTAAGACTTGGCGACGAGTAAAACGATTAAAAATGATCGTGAATCAGATAATCTCTATCTCTTAGATGTTATTGGTTCTCCTTCAGCATTACAATCTAGTAGTCGTCTTCGTAGGAGTAATAAAGATGCTCAAGTCAAATTGTGACACAGTCGTCTCAGTCATTTATCCTTTCAGTCGTTGAAGTTAGTTTTTCCTAACTTGTTTAAGCTGGTCTCATGTCATTGTCTACAATGTAAAGTTTCTGAGTTATCCAAGCATTGTAAAACTACTTTTTTCCCCAAGTATGAATAAAAGTTCTTTTCTATTTCAACTTGTTCATTATGATTTCTAGGACCTGCTCCTATAGTTAGGGCTCTCAAGGGTCGGGTAGGGACCGGGCCGGGGCCAGCCCTACCCCTACCCTTCCTTATAAGAGTAGGGCCCTAGCCCTTCAAGGGTTGGGGTTGATTGGACCCTAGCCCTAGCCCTACCCTTCCCTATAAGATTAGGGCCATAGCCCTTCAAGGGTCGGGGTTGATTGGGCCCTAGCCCTGCCCTCAAGGGCCAGGATCGGGTAGGGCCGGGGTTGATTGGGCCCTAGCCCTGCCCTCAAACCATCATAATCAAGTCATCAATAGACAAGGGTTAGGGTCTTAGGTGCAAATCAAGAAAAAAAAATGATAAAAAATATAGGATTTTAGAACACGGGTAGTTAGATGAATAAAGTTTAAAAAAAGATCAAAAACTAGTAAGGATACACAGATTATGATAAAATCAGAATAATCCACTTGCAACATTGATCCCTAACCTAGGATATTTCCACTTGCAGCATTGATCCCTAATCTCCTAGCCCTTCAGAACAACTTGGATGAAGAGAGATTCGTGGGGGGAGATGTTCCTGAAGAACAGGGAGCTGGAGATTAAGAGGGACTCTTGCCTTTGAGATAGAGATTGAGAGAGGAAAGCCTTTGGGAGAGGAGATTGCGTTGATGGTTTAGGATTAGGGTTTGAGTAGAATCATTAATGTATATATAGGGGGTGTGTGTAATTACGAGTATCACCCCACTAATAAACTATTAAGTGGGGCTATATTGGACATTTTAAATATCTATTACATATACAATAATTGGGGTATAGTAACTTTGTTGAAGGGCCGGGTTTGGACGGACCGAGCAGGGTGGTGCCCTAGCTCGGCCCTATTGGTAAAGGGCCAATGATTTTTGGACCCTGCCTGGCCCACAGGAAGGGGAAGGCCCAGGTTTGGACGGGCTTTTTAGGTACCCTTGGACCCGGGTTTTTTTGACACCCCTACCTACAGTGTTTATGCATGAATATCGCTATTTTATTACCTTTGTGGATAACGTTTCCCGTTGTACTTGACTCTACTTAATGAAGACCCGTGATGAAGTCTCAAGTATCATCAAAAGGTTTCATAAGATGATAGTAACTCGGTTTGAGAAGCAAATAAAGGACATCCGATTTGACAATGCAAGAGATTACTTTGAAGGTGAACAACATAAGTACTTGAAAATTTATGGTATGATACATCATAATACATGTCCATATCAAGGTTTAAAAACGCAGTTTCGGACACCATATCGGACACGGCCGAAACCATTACGTAACGCCATTACGTAATGGTTTCGGCCTTTTTTTCTTTTTTCTTTTTTCGTTTTTCTTTTTTCTTTTTTCTTTTTTTGCTTTAAAAAAATCATAAATAGAAAAAGATAAAAATAAAAACATATAATAAATGAGTAACAAGATACTTCTAAAACCAATTGTAGTCGTACTTTATGAGGGATATAAATAATAGAAATGGGGAATCAGCCCCTGAAGTCTTCTCTCCAATTTCTCTCCTCTTCTATTCTTCTTCTCCTCTTTTCTCTAAGGTTTCACTTTCTATAGAATTTGATTAAAAAAAATCATTGTAAAAAAGGAGGAAATATTAGAGAAATGTTTGAAATTTAAGATGAAACTTTAGGAGATGATTAATTAAACATAAATACAAACTCAAAACTCACTATGTAACAAAACACAAGTATATAGATTATAGAGTAGTAAATATGAGATTCATGTCAAGTGACATGCGTTGTCTCACATGTCTGAAACTAAAATATCAAAAAAGTGAACATAAATGAGTGTAATATATCTCCCAAAAAACAATTGTTAGACTATAACACCCATAAACTATCAAGTCATAACTTATAACCATATAAAGTTCTGATTTAACTCGAATTCCTCAATTCTATCTTTACCATGAGGCCGACGAAGCTACTCCAGTACTTTTCTCTTATTGGTAGGTAGTGGCAATATTGTGGCAAAGACTTGTGGCTCAACGTTCTAAACTTTGATTTTGTTATAAAGTTCAGTCAGCTAGAAAGTGAAACTAGGAAGCATGGGTATCGCGATACTTAGATACGGCGATACAGCAGAAATTATGAAAAACAGCTAAGTTTTACCTTAGAGTGCCGTATCCGATACGGCGATACGGGTACGGGTACGTTTCCATTTTCAAAGTATCCGTGCTTCCTAGAAGTGAAAACATTTCATAAAAATTTATGAAAGTTCGAAAATATTGAGAGAAAAAATGAGAACAATGAAAACATGATGCAAACCCTAGAAACATGAGTTGATATCTTAGGAAATGATAGAAAAGTATCAATACAAAGTCAAAACTCATTTTATAACAAAAAACAACCATTTAGAATAAGAAAAATGAGTCACTAATTGTGGACAATTATAAATGCAATGGGTTACAAAAAAAAAAAATTCATTAATAATTTTTTACGTATTTTTATTTAGAAATAATCTCAAAGGAGTTATCAACTTTCACTATAAAACTCAAAATTGAGCTTAGTAGAAAATTAGGAATAGTAAACTAGGGTTTATGGAAGAGAAAGAAGAAGATTAGGGGGAAAACTAGATTAGAGAGTGTGTCTCTCTAATCTCTTTGTATTTATAATAACTCTAATAGAAAAGTTACAAGTATACCCCTGAGGAGTGATTCGGTGTAACACCTACATAATAGATCATATCTCAACAAGCTTAAAGAAAAAAAAAAGGGAGAATCAAGAGTTTCCCACACTTGGGTATGCAAATGTTGTTTCTATACATGCCGATCAAAATATTGATTTATATAACTAAGAAAGTAAAATTTCGGTATGAATCGAAGAAATGTATCGAAACATTAAGAAATTTGTCAAGTACTATTGTAATTTAATGTTGATATCCGTGGAAACGGAAGCGTTTCATAGGAAACATTAGGAAATGTGTCGATGTTTTAAACCGTGCGTGCGAGACCTGAAAAAGATTTGAACTTTACTCTAATACCAAATTTCGTGCAGCGTACTCCATTGTTGAGGCTCATCTAAGGTTATCACCGAAAGACGAAGAAGAATAGAGATCGAAGAAAAATGAAGAAGATGAAGAAGGGGTGACAGATGAAAGATACAGGAACACATAAAGAGAAGGGAGAGGAAGATTTTGACAGGATTGAACTTTCTATTCCCAAGTTATGCGCAACGATCGGGTGGAATCTTTGAAATTGGGCGGGGCTCCTTAAGCAATTTAATGACGTGTTTTTTTTTTTGATCAATAAGCAATTTAAAGATGTTAATGCTGTTGACTTTGTATTTTGATGGAGTCAATTAGATTTTTTTATGACCTTTTTTTTTCTTTGTTGGGGAATAACATCATTCCTCAACTGTGAATTCTTTCCCTCTTAATTTCTTGTTACTCATAAAAAAGAAAAAATATAAATAAAAAGTGAAGGAGAGAGAAGAGTTCAAAAAAGGATGAGGTGAAATGAGAAGAGGAGGGAAAATAGAAGAAAAAAAGAAAGGAGGATAGAGAAAGTGAAAGAGATGGAGGAGAAGAATGAGATGTGTGAAAGAGAGATACCATAGAGAGGAAGAGATTTTTCTTCCCTTTAATTCATCCATATCAGATTACATAAGAGGGTGGATGATTTAAACACTAAGCATTTTTATAATTTCTTATAGTTATTAACTGATGAAAGCAATATGTTATCTGAAACAGGGGCAAGTAACAAGTACAAGTCTGAAAGATTTGGCTCATTCTTTGAAAAATTTGATCTTATACAAAACCAATTGACCAAGTGTTCCTAACACTAAGTAAAATTTCATTAATTCTAAAGCTGATACAAATGGAATTCCACATCTAGAGGAGAACCAAAGTAGAGTTTTCACATTGAAAACTTAATTAACTAAAAGATACTAATAATTCTAAATGAATAGTCCTTCATGGAAGTACCTGAAGAATCTCTCAAAATACCTCTGTCAAGCTCAGTAGACCTTCATGTTCATCAACTATGGAAAAAAAACCTCCCCCCAGTTCAAAATTTTCATCATCAACTTAAAAATATGAGGGTAAATCTAATAGCAAAAGTTAGAAACTGTAAACAGAGTGTAAATTGGATGATCTTAATTCATAAAAATCAATAACATTCATGTGCATGATCAAAAAACACATGTTATATAATCCAGAATCATTGAAAATAAAATTTTCCACACCCCATCTTCTAAAATGCACAATAAATTAACAGCCACGCCATTTCGAGAAGTAATTACACTTTTCAAATTTCACAATTTAAACAGGGGGAACTAATTGAGAGACAAAAAGAAATTGAATGAACCATACTTCAAAATGTCGAATCTATCACGCGCAAATCTGAGACAAGCATTCCTCAAGCTATTCAAATCTTTGGGGATGGTAGTAGTAACGGCGGCATTAACAACACCACCAGCCTCCACCGGTGAAGAACTTCCATTGAAGTAGCCGTTATTCTTCAAACGGTCGATAAAGGTCACCCATTCAGGCCAAGGATGAGAATCAATTTCGACTTCGTCGGTAAGATCATCAATGGCAACAGAAGAGCTATGGCTGTGGAACTGTATACTTGGAGAGTGGTGGGTTTTGTTGAGAAGGAAAGAGAGGAGAGTGGGAGAGAAAGAGGGGTTTCTGAGAAGGGTGTTGGAGATAGAGGAAGCTGTTGCAGGGGCAGTTCTGTGATTATGGAAGATGGAGGCCCTGATGAGTGAGAGCTTTGAAGCGGCCATGTTCATGGGTTTTATCAGAGATGTGAGAATGGAGGATGAGAGGGAGTTAGGAAGCCATGGCAGTCCTTGAAGCAGAGCTCAGATTGAAATCAATGGAGTTTTCTTTATTTGTCTGAAGCAAGGGAATTTCGAGTGTCATTTTGGAGCCAACTCCTAGTAGTAATCGAAGTAAAATGGTTTTCAGGGGTTAGGGCAAATGGCAAAGAGCAGTGATCAGAGGACCCATAGGTCCGTCCTCTAAAAAAAAGTCACTACTGCGTCTTCGTGTCCCATTTAACCGTTAAGCTTAACTAAATTAAAATAAAGATTTTTGTTTCTTTTCTAAAAAGCAAGATTGGATTTTTAACCATAGGGGTGAGTAAATCTTAATCATAACTTGGTGACTGTTTAAAAATGCCACGTACACCAATGAGGGCCGGGCATTTCATTACATAAATGCAATTGCCGGTAAGTTAAGGGGACATTTGGATGCACTGCCCTTTTTCTGTTTTTTAAACTGTTTTTTAAAAGGGATTTCTGTTCATGCAGAGCTCTGCATGTGCGGAGCTCCCCTTTTAAAAGGCAAAATGTGTAATTAGGGGAGCTCCGCATCATATTTAAACTGTTTTTAAAATTGGAAATGACTATTTGTTTTCAAATTTTTTTAAGCAACAAAAATATTTGGCATTAATAATTATTGCTTGTTTTAAAAAATGGAAAACAAAAAAAATGTGATGATAATAATAATGAATAAACAATTTCAATCCATGGTGGTAGCAGTTAGTGGTGGTATGGTGGAGATTAGTGGTGGGTGGTGGTAGTTGGTAAGTGTGGTGGTATTGGTGATGGTGATGGTGGGTGGTGGGTGGTGGGTGGTGGGGATGTGGTTGTGGTGGTGGTTGAGGTTGGTAGTGGTGGTGTGATGTTGGGTGGTGGGTGGTGAGTCGTGTGGTTGTGGGTGGTGGTGGTGGTGGGTGTTGTGTAGGTGATTGTGGGTGGCGGTGGTTATAGATGGTGGTGGTGATGGTTATGGTGGTGGATGATGGGTGGTGGTGCGGCTGTCCATATTTTCTATTTTTGTTTTTTGTTTTAAAAAATAGAGATAACATAAATTTTTTAGAGCAATAGTCCCCCCGTCAACCTAGGAAGGGACCATTCCTCCTTGCTCTTACATAGCCCACCCTTCAACTCCCATTAACTCAGGTTAGTTTTTTTTTTAACCCTTTAGTTAATTTATTTTATTTTATTTTTCTAAAAACCAAGGGTAGATAGGTGAACCCTAAGGGTGGATGAATCTTAACCACAGTTAAATGGGGTTCGAATGGAGACATATGGCAAGAAAATGGGAGCCAAGTTGCACCTCCTCACGTCACCGGCCAAGGAGGTGATTATTTTCCAATTTTTTGTTACTCGACTTTTAAAAGTTTTGTTACTAATTTTTTAAAACAAAATGTTTACCAATTATGTTTGAGTAAGTCTAGGGGTACTCCCTATTCTTACTCCATGTTTTAATACCTCATCCAAACTTCTTTTTTAAGAAAATCACTAGTCTAGAAAATGCATAAGTGACATCCTTTTTAGAAATAGTTAGTTGTAAAATTAACCTTCATTTAAAATTAAAACACACATTCTCATCTCATCCCCTAGTTTTTCTCTCTCTCATGTAGAGTAGTCAAAGGGTCGGGTAGGGACAGGGCCGGGGTCAGCCCTAGCCCTAGCCCTATCCTTCTCTATAAGAGTAGGGCCCTAGCCCAGCCCTAGCCCTTCAAGGGCCGGGGTTGATTGGGCCCTAGCCCTACCCATAATGGGTAGGGTTGGGCCGGGCCGAGCCGAACCAAAGGGCCGGAAGAAAGACCGGGATTTTTTTGTCATGAACGCTTGATTGATTGTTACATGAAATTAGCTTAAGTTTTGAATTTGATAAATTGAACATATTATTCCAAAACTGCTAAACTACAGTTATTACTACCGGCGTATAAAACATATTCACATTATGGGGTTCTCCAAACACGCTGTAAATAATGCCTAGCCAAGAGATAGAGAACTACACAAATTAAGATATCAAATAAAATTTTTTAAAAAAAAACTATAAATACCAAATTAATCAATACATGAAGGATGAAAAGAAATAAATAATTTTTATTCTAACTGAAACTGATTTCCCACATGATTTAGTTGTCTAACCTAAATATATCAAATCAATTTTAAAACGCAAGTTATTAGAATCAAAATCCTTGAAATTCTATGAAAAATCATAGTCCATAACAAATAACCCAAACTTTTGAGTAAAATTTATCTATGCACGGAATAGATTGAAAGAAACCCAAAACAAACTCAAAACATAATAGAAGAGAATTAAAAAAAAAAATTAGGATTATATTAATAATTTCAATAATATCTTATATATAAGGAAGGGTTTGCGGATTTTGGGCCCTGCCTGGCCCAAGGGTAGGGCTTTGAAGGGCTTGGGCAGGCCGGGTTCGGTCGGGTACCCTTCGACAAGAGCTGTTTTTACACCCCTACTTTCAGATTCTCAACTTTTTTCCCTATTTTCTCTCTCTCTCTCCCTTAACCAAAACACGCACGTTCAGATAAATGAGTTCTCTCTCTCTCATTCTTGGTATTCTAGTGAGCTCAAGTTCTCATGATATTTTGTGGTTTTTAAGTGGAATGAAATCTTTTGCATGACTCGAGGCAGTCCAGTTATGCCCCAGAGGTCTCCACACGTCCCTTTGATACCTCTTAATTGTGGTTAAGATTCACCCACCTTAGGGTTCACCCATTTACCCTTGGTTTTTAGAAGAAATCGTATTAGATTTTTTAACCTTAGTTAAAATTAACCAACTCCTAGAGTTAATTTTTTTTAATATTTGGATGAGTGGTAAAAAATGGAGTAAGAATAGGGAATACCCCTAGACTGACTCATTATGTTTTGTGTAAAAAAAATTAAATTTTAGTGTTTAAAAACACAAAAGGAATGTGCAACCAAACAAGCCTAGGCATTTTCCAATGGCAAATCCTTTTATGGTTGGACAGAGCTATACTAGGAGTGAGTATGATCATTGTGTTTATTTCAGGAAGTTTTCTAATGGGTCATTAATCTACTTACTTTTGTATGTTGATGACATGCTAATTGCTGCTAATAGCAATAAGAAGATCAACAAGTTAAAAGTTCAACTCTATAGAGAGTTTGAGATGAAGGATTTGGGTAGAGCTAAGAAGATTCTTGGAATGGAGATTCAGAGAGAGATGAAGAAAGAGTGATTGTACTTGTCACAGAGGAAGTACCTTGAGAAGGTGATTTCCAGATTTAGGATGGAGAACTCAAAATCAGTGAGTACTCCATTAGCTGCTCATTTTAGACTTTCATCTGCATTGTTTCCGAAGAGTGATGAGGAGCGTGAGTATATGTTGCATTGTTCCTTATGCAAATGCAGTTGGTAGCGTGATGTATGCGATGGTATGCACTCGCCCAGACATCTCATAGGCAGTCAGTGTGGTTAGCTGATTTATGGCAAATCTGATAAAAGAGCATTGGTAGGTCATGAAGTGGTTGTTGAGGTACTTACAGGGTACGTTGGATGTTTGTCTGGTGTATGAAGGCGACAAGTCTTTGGAGTCCTATGTCAAAGGGTATGTTGATTCAGATTATGTAGGAGATCTGGATAATAGGAGGTCTACTACTGAGTTGGTTTTCACACTAGCTCATGGGCTTATTAGTTAGAGGGCCATGTTACAACCTACAGTTGCTCTGTCTACGACTGATGTGGAGTATATGGCGGTGATTGAGGCCGTGAATGAAGCATTATGGCTCCGGGGTTTATTAGGTGATTTGGGGATAACACAGAAACAGGTCGATGTGTTCCGTGATAGTCAAAGCGCCATTCACTTGGATGGTCTACCACAATACCATTGCAATAGCATCCAACATGCGGAAAAGGAAACTACTCGTCAATGATATATGCTTATTGTGTTGTTCTAAAACTAAAACCACCACCCACCCCTTCCTTGAGTGTTCTTGTGCCAGAGTATTTGGTTTGGATCCCATCTTTCTCTCCGTCTTCCTGATCACATTCCTCCATCTTTTGAATCATTGGTGGCAACTTTGGATGAATCACCCAAGTTCAATAATGGGAATAGTGAGTTTGTCATCCGGTTGTGAACCACCCAGTGGAGCATTTAGAAACTTTGTAATGATTCCTTGTTCAACGGTGCACACCCCGACCCTTCTATTTCTATTACGAAAGTCGACCCATTGGCCTTAGAGTGTCTGGAGGTGTTAGAGCTGTGATTCAAACTCAATCATCGTCTTCCTAGCTAGCCTTGGCTTGCAAGCTAATTTTGGGGGGAAATGGTGTCCTCCGGAGCCTCCTTCGATTGAGATTAATGTAGATGGGGCTACCATTCCTACCGGTGTGGCTACAAGTGTAGGGGTAGTGGCCTGTAACTATGAAAGTACTTTACTTCTTTCTTTCTCTAAAGCATTATCGGGGGGGGGGGGGTGTTGGCCGATTCCACAACGACCACTTTGATCTCGAATCATCTGGCTTTGTATAGAAAACAACATATGTAAACAACTTACCTGATTGAATTTTAGGTGTTTGAAGATCCTCCATGGGGGTCTTCAACTCTCCTCCTATGTGCTAGATGGGGAGCTCTTCTGTCTTTTACGAGAGAGAAAATTTTCTTCTCTTGAGGAGTGAGAGTTGGGACCTTACCCTATTTATAGGATCCCAGAATCCTACCCATCAAGGATTCTGGGTTCATACAATTAATGGTGATTATGCCCTCAAATAATGATAAACTAGTGTGTGTCTAGGGTGTACCGAGTCCGATGTACCTTTATGATCACCACCGCATGATTGGACTCTTACCGACATGGCTCAATCAAATGGGAAAATCAGTACGGGGTTTTATCAAATCAAACCCCGTGATCATGTGTGACCACAAATTCTAACATTCTCCCACTTGGTCATACAATGATCACGATGACTTGTGAAAAATCTTTTACTTTAAAAAGACACTCCTAGATAAAGACATTTTATAAGACATAGCGAGTGGCCACTCTTTTAGAAAAAATTATCTTCCCATAAGATTGCGCAACACCCTACAACTTACTTAGAAAAATACTATCAATATCGGATCATGACGGCATTACATTATCACATCAACATTAGACCTCCCATGATCACAGTATTGACAATATCTTCTCTCCAAGTCACCGCATAGGCATAATCTGTGTAGCATGGAATCAATATGAAACCTTATGGTGATCAACTAATGCTTATCTATAATAGGTCATTCCTTGCTTCACACATTAATTCATGTGTGTCGTTCAGAAATTTTTACGACTACTACCATTATGCGACTGAGACCTATCACCCTTCACATCTGACATGAGGATTTACTGACTGTGATGCCCAATCACATCTAGCCCAAGCATTTCAAAGACTCTAACAACCAACTAGATCTCCCTGTAAGTGCCTTAAAGGCCTTATACTCACCTAGTGGTCTAGATACCTTTGTGGACAACTGTATTTGCTTCACGCATTATCTCATGTGCGTTGTTCATATATTTTTACAACTATTATCGTCATGCAATTGTGACTCGTCGCCCTTCATATCTGAAACAAGGGTTTACCGACTGTGATGTCCAATCACGTCTAGCCCAAGTATTTCAGAGAATCTAATAACCAACTAAATCTCCCTATGAGTACCTTAAAGGCCTTATACTCACCTAGTGGTCTAGATACCTCTGTGGAGATATCTCGATCTGAATACGACCAAAAAACGTAAGCCTGAATCCACTTGAGGCCAAAGCTCTTGAATTACAGATCTGCCTGATAAGAGCTTGCGTCCATATATCTGAGCGCACTTCAATGAGAAGCTCTTAATGTTAAGCAAAAAAGGATCATATCCCCTAGATCTGGTGCACTTCATAACTGAAGCTCTTGACCCCCAAAATTTGGGTACTTCAATCCAGAGGTGAACAATTGATTATCAAGGTAACCAGCTCAGTTTGAATATGAATATCCTGCCACCTCAAATAGATGGATTTTATATATGTGAGTTTATAGTCTTTAATCCCCTGTAAATATAATATCACTTTCTTACTTGCCTTCTAGTAATTCATACCTGAATTACTCTGATATTTGTCTAACAAACCAATTACACTGTAGGCCTGGACGAATACAAACTTGAGTATATATCAAAAAAAATTCCTGCTAATGCATAAGAGATTTTTTCCATCTCTTTTTGTTCAAAGTCATTCTTGGGATATTGAAACATACATAATTTGACAGCCGTCATAATAGGCATCATTCTTGTAGAACAATTCTACATGTTGAATTGTTTCAGTATTTTATCAATATAAGATATTTGAGACAATCCAAGAAGATCATGAGATCTATCACAGTGGATCTCAATTATGTGAACAAAAGATGTTACGCCTAAGTCTCATTTCAAACTGTTTTGACAAAAACTGTTTGAGTTTAGACAACATAGTCAAAACACTGCTAGCAAGCATTATATCATTAACATAAAGAAGCAAAAACATAAACTTGCTTCCACTAACTGTTAGATATCTGCATTCATTCGAACCTTTTTCCTTCAACCAAAACATGTAATTACTTCATTACATTTTATGCACCTATGTTGAGAGGTCTGTTTTAAACCATATAGTAATTTCTTCACCTTGCATACTAAGTGTTTCATGCCTCTCAACACAAACTTTGTTGGTTGTTTCATATAACAAACTATATAGCCTTATGTCTATCAACATTGTCTTTTAGGCTCATGATTGATTTTGACTACCCATTTACAATCAATCACCTTGACTTTCTTTGGTCCTCTAAAATAGTTATAGCATCAATCCATTGACGTGAATCAATATCAGCTACTATCTTTTTTCTTTATGAGATCTCCTAAATGACATGCAACAACAACTAGTACAACTATAGTATCAACAAGGGTCGACACTTAATCGATTGTGATCTGACCATTTGAACCAATGTCCTCAAAAACAGGTGGACTAACAACTTTATGTGGAATATATGAATATGAATAGTGATATGACTATCACTCCCACTGATATACGCATCCTTAAGAAATTTAGCAGTTCAAGTCTTAGCAGGCTTCATATTATGAGCAAGACAATACCATCTACATTCTTTAGATCATTCTGGCCGGATAACCAATGGAATAACAACTAACAGATTTTGAAGATAACTTCTTTACGACTGACTCTTGCATTGGTAACCATTCTTCTTTACATGTCCCATTTTGTTACAGAAGAGACAATATCCCCGGTCTCTATTTTGTTTGCTCATTGTTTTCCTGAACACACATTATTGCTGTCACGACCTAGAATTTTGAAATAAAATTTGAGGTTTCTAGGTTTTGATCCTTGTTAATTAGCATAATTAATTAAAAGATTAATATTAAAATAATCTAGACCCTTAATTAGGCCAATTAAACTAAATTAATAATATTGAGGGTCAACTAGAGACCTTAACGATGATTTAGTCAAGTTAAGTACTTAAGGTACAAGAAGGTGATGAGTGAGCTTCTCAAAGTACATAAGGTACAATGAAAATGGGTGAATGACTAAATTCAAAAGACAAGAAAAAAAAAGTCAATGAGGGGAGGGGGGGTATGGTTGCTTGACACCTCACCACCCCCCATCATTTCATTCTCTCATCCCTCACATCACTCCCTCACCTCTCCCTCACTCCCACACGTCACCTTCTCCCTTTCTTTTTCTCTTATGCACACACACCCCCTTTTTGGGGGGAGTCTCACAAAAATAGAAGGGAGAGAAAGAGAGAACAAGAAAGAAAGAGGAAAGAAATGAGAGGAAGGAAAGGAAGAAAGGGGTTGTGCTTGCTCAATGAGTGATCTTGGGAGACCTAATTCTAGGATTTCAAAGAATCATCAAGAGGTAGATTTCTCTCATCTTCTACCTTATTTTCTATCTTATTATAGAATCATTGAATGTTTTTTTTTTTTTGAGTTATTATTTAATTGATGAATATGAGAAGATAGGGTGGATTAACTCATGTGGTACAATTTTGATTTAGGAAATGAGGTAATAAATTGGTATTTTGTGGCTTTGATTTAGGGGTTTAAGAACCCTTAGATTTTCGAGTATACTTGAACTCAAATTTTAGAGAATAAACTCAAGACACTTATGTATGAATTCATAGGGGTCAACCAAATGCTCAAACAATTGCTACTAAGGAACAATAATTTGTAGATGGAAGTTTATGGAGACTTGAAATATTTATGATTTATGGAAACTTGAAATATTAGTGGTTTATGGAAACTTGAATATTTGTATTCATATATTGTTAGAAATAAATTATATGTTTGAAATGAGTTAGGGTTGTGTAAATTACTAAGAAATGTCTTGAATATTGGAAATAAATGTCATGTTTTTCCTTAATGCTATTTGAATTCTTGACTTGAAATGAGTTTAGAAACAAGATGATTTTTGTATGATTCTAAAATAGTAATAATAATAATAATAATAATAATAAAAATAATAATAATGAGTTTGATTTTTGATTATATAAATCTATTAGAAATTTTAAGGTATTAAATGGAATGTTTTGAGACCCAAAACTTGAGTAAAGTATGCTTGATATGGGTTGAAAAAAAAAAATTTATAAATTAAAATTTTGCTATTTCAAAATAGAGTTGAGATTCACTACCTTATTTCATTTGGGTTGAAAACAAAAGGGTTTCATGACTTAAAAATTTTATAATTACAAGTTTGAGATGAGATCTAGTTTATGTCATGTTAGAGTTGGAAACCAAGAGGCTTTTGTGAGTTAATATTTTGTAACTATAAAATATGAGTTGAGCTCATTATTTGCATGTTTAATTTTTTTTTTTAAAAGAATAAGAAAGTGTTATAAAATAAATAAATAAATTCTACAAGATGGTTTAGGTTTGAATCCATGTAGATTTTATGAATTAATTATTCTATAATTCGGTTAAGAAATTGTGAAGAAACATGAATGTTGATTTAGTTTAAAACTATGAACTTAGAATGGATTTTCTAGACTTTGGAAAAAAAATAAAAAATGAATGATGATTTTGTTGGATACTACGAACTTAGATCATGTATTTATTTTGGTAAACACAAATAGATGTTTGATTTATGGTAGAGGTCTTGTGGAGATGGATTTCTATTACCATGAACTAAAAATACAAATTCAAAGGCTATAGCATGAGTCTTGGGAGCCATGGTGCCTCCGGTTGCTTGTCCGGAGAGGCGGTGTACAACTGGGGTTCATACAGTGATTAGGTCAAGAGATGTCGGTGTCCCAGCGTTGTCAGTTAAGTAACTTAACATGTTATGGTGTATAGCCAGAGTAACTCCAGTTGGTTAGGTCAGGAGAGACGGTAACAGTGCTATCGGGGTTCCTCCAATTGGCTGTAAGTCAGGAGAGACGGTGTCCAGTAAGGCCCGAGGTACCTCCATTGACTTAATAGGAGAGACGGCGTCCGCAGAGCGTCAGGTGCCTCTATTGTTGTAGCCAGGAGATGCAATAGGCAGAATTGCCAGGGTACCTCCGTGACTGATGATCAGGAGAGACGGTGACCACAAAATAAATTTGTTGAAGTCAACTTAATTTAGGACAATTAGTCCTAGCGGATGAAGACCCGGGGTATGTAGTGAGTCTACAGATTTAAGGTTGTATTGGATTTATGGGTCTAGGATTGTATTGAGTCTGAATGACTCAGGGTACAGTCGTACATGGACTAAGGTCCAGTCTTGAATGACCATGGGTTGTCATATGAATGAAACTTGTGTGAATTGATAAGCTAGGATTCATGCGGGTTATGTTTCTTGATATTATTGTTGCCTTATTATGCTCTTGCATATGCTATTTTGGGGTAATATAACTTGAACTGCTAATTCCCTTATGTTACTGTTATCAATGATGCATGAAATATAGTTAGAAGGATTGAGAATTTTGCTGAGCCTCATAGCTCACTGACAGCTCATGTCAACAGATCAAGACGCCGTAGTTCGTTGACTCTAGACTTAGAAGAACATTTTGGGGAAATCGTAACGACTATAATTAGCATATGATAAATGTTTTTTTTTTTGTAAACGACTTAATGGTACTTAATACAGGTATTTGTTTTGTTGTGATGGTTATTATGATGACCAATTATGATTGTTTATAAGCTCTTGATAAAAAGTTTAAAATTTACCGCACTTTTGGCGGGCATAAGTCTTCCGCTATGTGTTAATGACACGGGCACGCGTCTTAGAACATAATTCCCTAAGGCGCGGGTTCGGGGTGTCATAATTGCAGTTATTTCAATCAAGTTTCATTTCTCCTTTTGTATCTTATAAGTGAACTTAAACTGTTCAAATTGTAGAAAGAGAAGTAAGTGCTAGCCATACTAAGAAGTCATTAGATACCTTCATATCCATCCTCTTGAGCTATCCCGGCATATCAGACATTTCCAGTGTGTGCTTTCGCACGTTTCCATAACCACCATATTTCAAATTTACTAAACTATTGTACTACAACAATGAATTCAATTGCATTCTTAACATTCGAAACAGGACCTTTGATGAATTTAGAGATGGAGCCTTTCATTATTATCAAACATATTATGTTCAATTTTACCCACTTTTCATAGTTGGACTTATGTTCAATTGTGTTTTTATAGGTGAGTTCAGCCAACTCAACATCTCACAAGGTCATATCAAGATCGACACAATCACTTCAACTTGCTAGTGCCAGTTTAAAAATTTAAACCTTTTAGCGGTCCGATGCCTGATAGATAGCCAATAATGGCAGAGATCTTAACCACTCACATATAGGAATTACTGATGATCGAAACATCTGTATCAAGTATAAGGCTAGTAAGTTATAGATACTAGATTTTTGAGGAGTCAATCAACTTTAGGCATAAAGAAACCTCTATTACTTGGTACCCTAACCAACTACCTTACCCTTTCACATTGTCCAAAAGATAGTGACCTGCCTTTGGGCCTCTATTACTTGATACCCTAACCAACTACCTTACCTTTTCACATTGTCCAAAAGATAGTGACCTGCCTTTGGGCCTCTATTACTTGATACCCTAACCAACTACCTTACCTTTTCACATTGTCCAAAAGATAGTGACCTGCCTTTGGGCTTGATCACTACTTCGAAATAACTGAAAGCCAAAAGTTAGTGACCCGCCTTTGGGCTTGATCACTACTTTGAACTGAAAGTCATATGAGTTATTGGACTTATTGATGATTGAAACACTGTGCATAGCTATAAGGTTAGTAAGTTATAGATACTAGATTTTCTAGAAGTCAATCACCTTTGGGCAGAAAGAAATCTATATCTCTCGATACCTTAACCAACCACCTTACCCTTTCACATTGTACAAAATAATGACCCACCTTTGGGCTTGATCACTATTCCATCACAATTGAAAGCAATCAGGACTAATTAATCAGGGGAAACTGAACATTTATAAACTATTCACGATTGGGCCACTTTGGCGAATACGTGATCACTTCAAGTCCAAAACTTTAGATTTGGTTCCAATATGGTTATGACATATATGTTCAAAATTACAAACATCAAATTCGCTGACCACCAGCGATACCAGTCATTAAGCTGCATCCCTTATTGTTTATCACCATCAATAACCACAAGACAACGATCATACTATCTTTCTCCGTAATAGACTGCTTTGCGCATGGTTACCCACTTCATAATAATATAGGAGCTGCACAATACTGTACTAGAAACAGTTCAATAAAATATGATTTGAAAGAGTGATAAATTACGAAGGAAAATGCAGCAAAAGATATAGTAGCATCCAATTACTTGAAACCGATAACAAATAAACTACAAAACAAGTCTGATTGCAAATTTCAAAATATGAACCATTTGGCTCAAGTCTCAAGTTGTAGGACTTACACCCCTTAAGACCACTAACAATGAGTATTGTATCATAACACAACTTTTGAATGTCAAAGTGATCAATCAATGTACATAATCATGTACAAATGGATAGAATTCCATAACCGGCTACAGATCTTTTATGAGAAGCCTTATAAGCTGGTACAAAATTGCGAAACCAATAAATGGACAGAACTGGATATAAAACACTATACGAATCGGTAAAGCTGCAAACCATGTACAAAAACCTGTAGACAAAACAAAACTGCATTCGAGATCGTGCACAAAATGCATACAGACAGCAAAACATTGGGTCTAGGAAAATATTCATGATTCGAACCAAAAAAACCCAATATGTAGATCCGACCCAAGAACTCAAATCAAATAAGTCATATGTAATAATATGGATGATGTCATATTAAAGGGAAAGACTTAACTTACCGCATTAGACTATGTAGTCTAATGTCGAG
This sequence comes from Tetracentron sinense, assembly GCA_015143295.1. Lineage (NCBI taxonomy): Eukaryota > Viridiplantae > Streptophyta > Magnoliopsida > Trochodendrales > Trochodendraceae > Tetracentron > Tetracentron sinense. Next base: position 13,964,703 of record CM026573.1, read on the forward strand.
TCCTCATTGGTCAATGCCCTCCTTTTTACCACACATCAATTGTAGTTTAAAATTCACCAACTCTTATGTTAACCAATCTAAGCTTGATTTAAAAAAATATATTAAACTTTAATTTTCTTAAGCTTAACCATAGTTAAAGGGGTAGTAAAAGGACACACGACCATGACATTAGAATACTAGTCTAATGCGGGTGTGCTAATCCCTACCCCATATTAAATCACTATACAATATTGCATTAATAAGACATGTGTTTTCCATTAACATTCTCTCTAATCAAAAAGAGAGTGAGTGTCACGCCCCAAAATACCCCCTAGGAGTTAAGGGATACTTTAGAGGTGACTACGTGTACCTGTCAAACCATCCTGTAATGCAAGAGGCTAAACATAATATAATTCAATGAAAATCAGAGCGCGGAAACTAAACATAAGTGCGGAAGCATAAGCCAATTTTTTTTCTTTTCTTCTATAACTCCAAATAGTATTCCAAGTTAACATATACCAAATACAATCAAAGTAAAGGTGGACATGCCCACCTATCAAAATACAAAAAGGAACTCTCTAACCCTCTCCTCTCAACAGTAGTCGAGGTATGGCCACACATCCAAGTCCCCATCCTCCTGAGACTGCCATGGGATAGGTGGCTCCCTCTCCTCTACATACTCCTCCTCGACCCAAGGCTCGGGGTCGAGGACATCCACAGTACCTGCCGACATAAAAGTACGGCTAAGCATGGAATACTCAGCGAGTACAAACTACTAGCTAACCATAACAATAGCGAAAGCATAACAACAGTGAGCAATACAAGATATTAATTTAAAGCAATAGTGAAAGCATAAGATACATAGCCATATCTTGACATGCGTGTATGAATGCAAAACCTCGGTAAAACTCATGTCTCGGAAACCCTTTTCGTGTCTCGGTCAAATCATGTATGTGTATCGTGTCTTGTCTTGTATTTCATGTCTTGATTTGTTCTTGACTTGTATACTTGTGAGCCAGAGGCTAGCACCCTTCCTTGGGCTACCAACCTCCTTGTCATGTTCTTGTTCCATTTCTCTTGTGAGCCAGAGGCTAGCACCCTTCCTTGGGCTACCAACCTCCTTGTCATGTTCTTGTTCCATTTCTCTTGTGAGCCAGAGGCTAGCACCCTTCCTTGGGCTACCAACCTCCTTGTCATGTTCTTGATTAGTTTCTCTTGTGAGCCAGAGGCTAGCACCCTTCCTTGGGCTACCAACCTCCTTGTCATGTTCTTGATTCGTTTCTCTTGTGAGCCAGAGGCTAGCACCCTTCCTTGGGCTACCAACCTCCTGGTCATGTTCTTGATTCATTTCATATACAAATACAATCTTGGAAAAACCCGGTTTCATGCATGCATGTGTGGTGTGTGTAACACTTGTAATATCATGATGACAATGTGACATGAAGAGTAGTGTATAGCAATTCAATCCACAGTATAACCATATAGGAATTTGAGTAATCTACGTGACATTTGAATAGTTCATCCTTCATAAGAACACATGCATAAGGTCTACTTTCATTTTCTTCATTTATGTCATTTATTCCTAGTTTAGGCATTTTGTCAAACACATAGCATGCAAGGTTCCTTAATGGTTCATCTTCTTCTTTTTAGTGCCTACTTTCCATCCAAAATCAAGGTATGTTCATTATTGGTAAAGTACCCATCCACCATTTCCATCACAAACATCACCCAACATACACCTCGGCATCCAATCGCCACATCAACACCCACACACATCCATACCTTTTTCTTATCTTATTTAGGTTCATTGGAGATGATACATTTCATATGGGAGGCAAACATAATAGCATAAATCACATTTCATAAGGAAAACCTAGATTTATTGCTAGGGTAAGTTAGTAGGGTGTACTAACCTTGAATCGAAGCTTGATCTTGGTGTAGACCTTGATTTAAACTCCAACTTGGAAGAAGAAAGCCCTTACTCAAACTATACTTTCTTGGGTAGGAAACCCTCTTGAAAATACCGTAAAGAGTGCTGCCCTAGCTTGAGAAGGGAACCCCACACGAGCTTGAGTTGAAATCTTGAAGAAAACGTGCTTGGGGACGATCTAGGGTCTTCACCCCTTTGATTTCTTCTCCAATGGAAAACCCTATTTGCAAATCCCCTTCTCCTCTCTCTCTATCTCTCAAAATCCCTTAAGAGTTGTGAATGAAGCCCTAAAGGCTCGGGCAAGCCTTAAGGAGAAAGGGTTTAACCCCCAAAAGACGATAAAGCCCTTACTGAAACTTCTGCAAAAACGCGAAGACCGAGCGATCGGTGGTTATGACCGATCGATCGGTTGCCTACCGAGCGATCGGTGTTTATGACTGATTGACCGGTCAAAAACTCACTCTCTGGAAAATTTCCCCATACAAAATTTCTGACCGCGCGATAGCTACCGATCGATCGGTTATGGACCGATCGATCGCTGATTGAACCGAGCGATCGGTTCTCTACATGTCTGGACTGTTTTGACCATATCTTTTGACTCGCTCGTCGGATTTCGACGATTCAACTTGCGTTGGGTTCGTCTTTCGAAAACGCACATTTCTGACGTTTCGGAATTTCCGATTTCTTCCTTATTTATTAATTAGACTATAAAAACGGCCAATTAGCTATGAAGGTGGTATTCATTAAGGATGAAAAAGTCCGGGGTGCTACAGTGAGTGTCAAAGGCAAGTGATGTTAGCATTATCCATGCAAGATGTCAACATTTTCCAATTCTCTTGTTTATATAAATACATTTAACACTTATGGTATTTACTGTCATGCCATTGACTTCAATGCTGTGTAGAGCACATTTTGTAAATCTTGACCAACAAGTCTTCATGAATAGAAACCCACTGACAAAAATAGTCTATAAATACCTTTAACATTTATGGTATTTACTATCATGCCATTGACTTCAATGCTGTGTTTGTGAATTGTGATCCAACCAAAAAATCTCATGGACAACCATTCTATCGGTGGATATTTGAATGTCACAGACATGATTAACCCACTGACAGATTGAATAGTAACATTCAATCAATTGTATTTTTTTTTTAAAATCCACATACAAAAGCAATAGAAATTCACGGATAAACATTTTGTCTATGGACAAAATGATGCATGGATAAGGTTTCGTGGACAATTGGTCCATGGGCAATTTATTTCACGGACAGGGTTCTGTGGACAGAACATTATGTCCGTGGACAAATCAAAATTTTGAATTTCACGAATAAGCACTTCCATGAACAACCATTTCGCCCACGGGCAAATATTTTGTCTCTGGACAAAAATGATGTCACAGACAAAAATAGTAAAAATTGGTCCACAGACACCTGCAAATCACATGAACAAGGCCATGAACAAGTCTCACAAACAAGTCCTATGGATAAATTTCACAGACAAAGCCGTGAACAAGTCTCACGGACAAGTCCTACAAGTAAGGTCACAGACAAATGGAAAACCATTTAATGGTCTGTGGCCACAATTGCATGCTTGATTAAGGCTTGCAACAAGATACTTCCAGCAAGGAGCTTCCTTCAGCATGTGTCACTGCTATGTGGCAGTAACAACCAACCTGCATGAATAGGAGTTAAAAAATCTTGACAGGTGGAGATGAAGTTCCACCTCATCATCTTCTTCCTCAAGTAGAATTCTTACCACCGATAGTTCTCAAAAACATAGAATAAGTTAACTTAGTTTTAATTGAAAAACAACCCAAAATTGAGCTCCAAACAGCTCAACAAAAATTATGGTTTCTATACAAAAGCCGATCAATGGTTCTCTGATACCACATGTTGGCCAATACCACAATGACCACTTTGATCTCAGATCATCTGGCTTTGTATAGAAAACATCATATGTAAACAACTTACCTGATTGAATTGTAGGTGTTTGAAGATCCTCCATGAGGGGTCTTCAACTCTCTCCTCGTTTGTGCTAGATGGGGAGCTCTTCTGTCTCTTACGAGAGAGAAGTTTTTCTTCTCTTGAGAAGTGAGATCGAGTTGGAACCTCACTCTATTTATAGGGTCCCAGAATCCTACCCATCAAGGATTTTGGGTCGACACAATTAAGAGTGATTATGCCCTCAAATAATGACACACTAGTGTGTGTATAGGGTGTACTGAGTTCGGTGTACCTTTATGATCACCACCGCATGATCAGACTCTTACTGGCATGCTTAATCAAATGGGAAGATCAATCCGAGGTTTTGTCAAATCAAACCCCGTGATCATGTGTGACCACAAATTCTAACAAGGGGATCTGCCCATTGGCGGAAGCTGTAACTATTCGTTTGGGCCTTCATATGGTTATTTCAAACCATTTGACTCACGTCCTTATTGAATCGGATTTGAAAGAGCTAGTTGACATCTTTAAGGTCTTTCCTTGCCAACCTCATTGGGAGCTATATGCTCCATTAGCGGACATTCAGCTGCTTCGTCTGCAATGCGAGAAATTGGATTTTTTGTTTACTCGGAGGGAAAACAATGTAAAGGCCCACCTTCTTACCCAGGATGCTCTCAATGAGAGCATCAGTCTGTTCTTTTTTCCGGAAGGCCTTTTTTGTCATGCTTCATCTTTCTTTGTTCCTCCCCCTGTAAATGATATGTAACCACTATTTCTACTTAATGATATTATATCTTTCAGAAAAAAATAAAAATTACCCAATTTTTTATGAGTGAGTGAGCTAAAAAAATCCAATTTATGTTGGCTAACTTTGGGCTGTCACATTGGCCTGGGTGAATGGGCCACTTGCAATATCAACCATAAAAGCTCTATAGGACTCAACTCAGGAAACTTTAACCAATTTTTGTTACTTGAATCTAAAACCTCCCTTAAATGAGAATTAGACATTCACTGGTGTTGATGCACTTTGGAGACATGCATATCACCTTGCCTGTGTTGATGCACTTTGGAGACATGCATATCAACCTTACCTTGATTTTCTCTTAGGTCCATTCTTTTTCTTTTGCCTTGGCATTAATTTTCTCTTGTCGTTCTTTTGCTGAGACTTATAAAGTTTGATAATTTGCACTTTGTGATGCTTGTTGTATTAGGAAATTTGAGTCACTTTGCCAAGGTATCTAAGAAAATTAATTCATACCATCTTAAGATTTCAAGTCTTGTCATTCTTTATGAGATTTGAAAGCTTTCATTTTGTTTTATTGAAGTCTTACCGTGTGTGTTTAATTGTTTAGTATCTACCAAAAAATAATTATTGTTTTATTGAAGTCTTACCGTGTGTGTTTAACTGTTTAGTATCTACCAAAAAAAATTTCTTATAGGAGTTGCAACCCAAGAGATGAATGACATGATAATTCTAGTATAATTCTCAAAAGAAAATGCATGTTGTTACAAAACCTGTATAGTGTGCTAGACTCTATAAGTCTCAGCAAAAGAACGGACCCTTAAAGTAGGTCATCAATCTTGACAAGGTAGCAGGAAAGTCCCATCCAGCTCAACCTTGGCAGTAATTTTATAGAAATATAGGGCGTCAACCTAACTAATTAATATGGCAGGTTGGTCCAACCTGGTTTAGTTGTCAGATCAATCTAGTCAATTAGAAGGCATCAACATACACACAATACATATAGGAAATTTTAACATTCGCCAAAACCTAGTGAATTTGGTAACCTTACAGCCATTTTTAAACTTTGAAAATTTGACAAATTAAATTGTTAAATTCATTAACTATTTGTGAAGGTGAATATTTCCATCTACATATCAACCATTGTCGTTATAGTGAAGATAAACATATGCACATTTGTCTCTATAACTCAAATGGCAAGGTGATCCCCTATCACGAGGGTGATTTTGGGATCACGGCTTGAATTTAATTACATACCTTTAATAAAATTAATATAAATACCTATAATTCTTACATAGGTAAATAATATCTTAAATTTTATTTATTAACTATAAGTCTATAATAAATAGAAATTTGAAGATTTGTTATGCATCTCACCAATAGGTTCTTCTCATAGATGAATAGAAAGTGGTGGGAGACAATGTGTTAAATTTTAAGCAATTAAATTGGAGTGGAGAACTATAAGTAGTATAGAAGTTTGATAGGAATTGAAGATTAGTAAGGATTTTCTAATAATTATAACTTTTTTAAAAATCAATGTTAATCACTCTGCTCAAGCCTTACGGCTGGTTCAGCCTGACACTCGGTAGCTCTCTTTGTCCTCTCTTACCAGTAAGTAAGGACTTTCTAATAGAGTTCTTCCAAGTCTCTACTAATTGAGAGTCAACACAATTTAGTAACTTTTGTAGTGAGTCCTACTTAGTAAAAACACAAATTAAATATAATTGTTAAGAATAGACTTTTTTTTTTTTGATAAAAGGTTGAAATTTTATTGCTAAATGAAACCAAAGATTTACATAGAACCATATTCATGGACAAATCTGAATCTATTTCATTCAGAAAGAAAAAACAAATCAAAAGACTATCAATTGAGAATCCAGTCTTATCTGGTAGCCGTAATCCCCGTTGTAAATACACTAATATCTAATAAAATTTGGAAAATAATCTCCTCCTCGTTGGTGGAGCTAAGGAAGATTTCTCGCCCTCCTCCCTATTTTGCCACGTTTCCTTTTTTTAATTCTCTATAATTGTGATTAAGATTCATTAACTCTTAAGATTAAAGCATCTAATCTTGATTTTTAGAAGAAAAAAACTAAACAAATTTTTAACCATTTGGGTTAATACTTGATAACCATAGTTGAAAGCATTTAAAGGGGCATTGTGAGGGTGATGGGCAATAGTCCGTTCCCCCTCGTCGGGGGAGAGGATTATTGCCCTAAAATTTTATAATACGTGGGTAACATCTAAGAAAGACTATTAAAAAGATGATTTTTGTTGATTTTTTTTTAAAATCCTTATACTTTTAATAATAAATAAAAGATATGAAGACGATTTTAGTTAGTTAGGATAATGCTTGCTAGCCCCATAAAGTTAATAGTTAATGCTTCCCTTCATAGGGTTTTAGATCGAAGATGCTGATTTGACAGGCCCACCATTGTGCACTCAGCGTGATCCTTTTCTTTTTAGATTTTTGAAGCAATATGGAATCCTTCCTTTGCCAATGGGCCAGCCAAGGCTCTGTTTGGGGATTTTGGTAGTTTGTGATAGGAATCTGATTCTTTTCGGAGATATGTGAAGCTTTGGAATCAATGGGAACTTGGCCACCTTCTAAAAAGCATCTTAATTAAATTTGATCTAATCACCACTGTAATCGTCAGTAACTCCATGTTGATTCAAAAATACTAATCATCAAATACATGCTTTGGATCAAGGTCAACGGCTATATAATGTTCACGATCATCTCGTAAGTCAAATAGATTTTTTAACGATTGCCGATCGATCAATCCATCGATCGATGATGCATCACTATATACTGATAACTTGCTTAGATATTTCCTTTCATCCATAGAGACAATTTGATGGTGGGGTCACCTAATATGAGATCACAATCTCTAGGTCGCAGGCTAATCCAATATTAAAAGGACTGTACACAAAAATCCAAACATCACCAAAAGGAATAAGCAAAACCTATGGGCTTTGAGCATCTTCATTTACATAACTATCTTTATAAGTACCCACTAGTTCTTCAAATTCTAACAAATTTCTCTTCTTTGTCTCTCCTCAACAAGCCCGAGATCAATGGCCTTTTCTGCAACCTTCTCTCCATGTGAAAATTCATTTCTTCTAAAAAATCTCCCCACCATTGGTCACACCATGAGAACTAATGGCCACCTTAATCTTGATTCCTTAAAATTTCGGGCAACCTCCGTCGCGCATTCTTATTTAGTTAAATCCGTGCTAGTCGAGGAGGCAATCACCCAGCTAAAGAATCACCCGGGATCAGTGTTCCACTTTGGAGAATATATGATTATGAAGGCGAAACGGGTAAACAAGGCGCTAGATGAGGCGGTCCCTTTGCAACACCCATTAAAGATTCATGAAGCAATGAGATACTCGCTTCTCGCGGGCGGAAAGCGCGTTCGCCCTATCCTATGCATCGCTTCATGTGAGTTAGTAGGAGGAGATGAGGAAATGGCACTTCCTATAGCAAGTGCAATGGAAATGGTACACACAATGTCACTCATCCATGACGACCTCCCTTGCATGGATGACGATGATCTTAGACGAGGCAAACCCACCAACCACAAGGTCTTCGGCGAGGAAACAGCGGTCCTAGCTGGCGATGCACTTCTCTCGCTCGCCTTCGAGCATGTAGCGTCTAGAACCATCAATGTGTCACCTGACCGGGTGGTTCGAGCCATAGCCGAGTTAGGTGCAGCAGTTGGGTCAGAAGGGCTTGTAGCAGGCCAAATTGTGGACATTGCTAGTGAGGGAAAAGAAGTGGATTTGAGTGAATTGGAGTATATTCATGTGCATAAGACTGCGAAGCTTCTCGAAGCTTCGGTAGTCTGTGGAGCGATCATGGGTGGAGGAAACGCCATTGATGTGGAGAGGGTGAGGAAGTATGCTAGGTGTATTGGGTTGTTGTTTCAGGTGGTGGATGATATTTTGGACATTACGAAGTCATCGGAGGAGTTGGGGAAGACTGCGGGGAAGGATTTAGCGGCGGATAAAGCGACATATCCTAAGCTGATGGGGCTTGAGAAGGCTAAGGAGTTTGCCGATATGCTGGTGGCACAAGCCATGGAGGAGCTAGCCTACTTTGATGGAGGAAAGGCAGCACCCTTGTATCATCTAGCTAACTATATTGCTCATCGGCAAAATTAGTAGCGTTGTTTCATACTTTGTTTGCTAGTCTTTAATGGAAATCATGTGAATAGACTTCCGAAGATTGATATATATAAAGTTACATTGATCTTCTTTAAAGAATAACTTAAGATATTATGTAAAAATAGGAAATATAAATAGAAAGTATAGACTGATTCATATATATAAACCTAAACATAATTAACTTGTGTTTGGCTAAATAAATTAGAGGTCATGTTACATCACTAGCGTCTCGAATCTCGACCATGTCGCCCCGGCCCACCTGCATCGCTAACTTTCTTTCTGAAAACATATAATGGAAGCATGACATTGGTCTAGATGCTCTATTGGATCCTAGTTGCTGTTGCTGCCGCCCAAATAATCTTCTCCAAGCCAAGAATCATTCTGCATAGTTTGTTAATCTCTATGGAATTACAATTCTGCTTCTCTCTCGCTAGAATTGGGTAAATTTGTTAAGAAATAGTGGTTGCATGGTATTGTGTTAGCCCTGGCCACTGCATCAATCTATTAATCTAGTCAAGTTGTGCTAGCCCTACTCTCAGACATTCTTTATCTTAGCCAAATACCAACACCTGTTAAGTCGAGGTTGAGCTTGTGCCTATTCTTATTTCTTGGAAATGATACTTTCTTGTGCATCACAATCCACTCTCACATTTTTATGTTAATAAAACAAGAGAAATGCAAGAATTTTTTTTTAAATAAGAGGTAAAACCCCTACTTCAAAAAGATGTAGACATTCAATTAACCTTCAACTTAACAATCTAAAGTCCAACTAAGCACAATTTTCAAATAAGCTCTACCTATTTAGATTAGTGTTACCAAACACCACCTTAGTCTTTGACTTCCAAGTTCTCACTATGGTAGCGATTAGTGTAGCTATTTTTCCCTATTACCTTGGGAACCGGTAAAAACAATAATATTCTCATTTATAAATTTCTTTTTTTAATTTGTTGAGGGATAATAACGATAAGTGTTGCATTCAAAATGAAAATTTTGAAAGAAATTTGAATTCCGCATTAGAGCTAACTCTCCTCGTAAAACAAATGACTTTGTGTGAGGCCCACAAGTGGGCTCACACAAAATTATTTGATTTATTATCTAAAAGGGTAAATTATACTGACCTCCCATGAGGTTTGGTGAAATTTTAGAAACCTCCCCTCTTATTTCTAAAATTACACTGCCCTCTCCTGTTAGACTCATCAGGTTAATACCGTTAACGGATGATATGTTGACCCCAGAATTCACAATCTTACCTAAAACCACTTGGTGTTAGGAATGGCTTCATCATCTTTGTACTTAACATGTGTCTGTGGCGATTAGTCCACTGGTGGTTAGTCCAGAGCCTAAGGGGAGTTGCGGTTCCATAACCAACATCCCCTCCCCGGCAACAACCTGAGGTGACTCGAACACGGAACCTTAGCTTTGATACCAATTGTTGGCCTCATAATTCATCATCTTACCTAAAACTAATTGGTGTTAGGAAGGACTTCATCTTTGTACTTAAACATGTGTCTGTGGTGGTCAGTCGAAAATCAAGGTTAAATTATTTAACTTTAAAGGTGAGTAAACTTTATCATAGTTAATGAATGTCGAAGAGAACACGTAGTGAGTTTGGGAGGTGTGCATGTAACGATTCTAAATTTTTAATTTTACTCTGAAGAGTATTTTTTTAATTTTCTTAGTCTAGGGATATTTTGGTGATATCATTGTTGTATGTTTGGTCATCAGAAATGGTCTAACTTAGGGTTGAATAATTAAAAGAGCATAGCACACTAATGATTTAACTAATGCTTGGAGCCAAACACCTTTGGTAAGGGTATTTGAGTAGAAGCACAAATAAGGGTTCGAGTATAAATAGAATGAGATAAACCTATTTGCTCATTTTTTTGCAAAACCTAAACTAAGAGATAGCTTTTGGAGGAAGAGGAGGCTCTAGGGTTTGAGAGTTGTTCAAGCTTGAAGATCGCGGTCCGATGCTCGAGGAGTGAGATTTCCATCATGGTGGGGTCAATCAATCAAGGCAAACCCTTTGGGTTGGATTCTCTTTGGGTAAACCCTAAATTTTTAGGGTAAAAGGCAAGTAAACACTCCCTTGGTCATTAAATGCGTATTAGAAATGTATTTAATGATGTTTTGAAGTATTTTAATAGTTGAAAACGAAGAGATTTTAAGGGGGTTTTGGTTGAAAACTGGGTTTCTCTTCGAAATTTGTCGCAGGCCATTCGAATGATCTGGTCACCGTTCAAATGGTGTTAGCCACTTTTGTATTTTAAAAGTCCAGAACCTTAGACCTTTCAAATGGTTGTCTACACTATTATCTTTTATGAGACCTGAATTGTCAACCGTTCTAACGATTGAGTAACCGTTCAAACGATCATGAGTTCGTTTGAACGATCTTAGCTGTTTTAAAACCAGAACTTAGAAATTAAAGCACGTTTGGGATCCATTCAAGTATGTTGATGTTTTTCCATATTTATCAATTGCAACACATGTTTTATTGCAATTATATGCATATTATTGTTTATAATGGCTTGCCATATTCTCCATGATGATTAACTGTTGTGCATGCTTGTATGAACTGTTTGAACACTTGACTTGAAAATACATAGCTAGATCTGTCTTGCTATGGTGGTATAGGACGCCATAGTGGAGGAGATATAACTAAATTGCATTAGATTTAACACGTGCAGTTAGATCTGCCTTGCTATAATGGAAAATATATGACCTAATTACTTTTGATGAAAATGATTAAAGACCTCGACCTGATGAAGGGGTACATAATTGGAGTGTTATGTTGTGCTTCAGAAATGGTTCCTTGAGACAGTTATGTATGATCCTAAAATGGTATTTTGGTGTTCTACTCCATGAATGAGTACTCGAGAAAAGACCCCAAGAATTCATGTTTGGGTACAGTTATGTATGAAACTTAAATACTAATCGAGTTCAAACCCTAGAGTGGGTGAATTGTGTGAGATCACAAAGAAAGATTATCTGAGTGTCGTTGCGTACAAGCCCAAGTTTTCTACTTGATTGTCATTAGGGTGGAGCCAAACGATCCCTACTGGACAATGACCTGGATCAAGTAATTCAAAATGAAGAAAATGTAATTATTTGAATTGTTATTAATTGCATATTGAATAAATGTGATTATAACTTGTTGATGTATGTGTTTATCTTGCTTGACATATTGCTCACTCTTGCTACGTTGATATTTTTTGGAGATACCTAAAAGACTTATGAATTTTTTTGAAAGATTTTGGTAGCTAGAAGAATGATTTTCTTTTTTGTTAATTATGAGTTAGAGTGACTGTGGTGAGAACATTTGGAAGGAAGTTAGAAACATTTCTTTTATTTTGTTAAACTTTAGACTTGCTCGTTATGTACAACTGGAATGATTTTTATATGACACGAATTCCATTTACTCGTGAAGTATGTCCTAGCCCTTATCTCTCTTGAAAGAGGAGTGCATTTTGTGAATCTCTTTTTGGCTCTTCTTTCTTTCCTTTGCCCATAGTAAAGGCGTGGTCTTACTAAAAACCATATGTCTTAGGTTTATGTCTCTGAATGTATACAAATATAAAGTATATTGTGTATATATTATTGGGGGGTGTGACAGTGCCCATTTCGTCCAACGGAACATGCACATGCATGCTATCACCTTCTTAGTTAAACACCCGACAAAGAGGCTATGCCCGAGTATAGGAAATCTGTTGCCTTAACCCGGAAGGGGTGGACCAATGATTCCCGGGACTTATGCCTCAAGAAGTAGAAGGTTCTGGGTTCGACTTCTCACTCCCCCTTTGGGACAAGCTCTCGCACTAGATTTTCCCAGACTTTCGTGGTGAGGCGGGTTGTGAGCTCTCATCGCATCCTCGTGGATTAGTCCCGACCCGAAGGGTTGAGGACAATCTGAGTTACACCAAAAAAATAAAAAATACCAAAAAAATAAAAAATAAAAAAAATTCGACACAAGTGGTTATAAGCAATTATATCTAGGCCCTCAAATTTGTCATGATGGACCCGCAAGCCAAGCGCTTGGGCATCCACAAATGATGGGACATGTAGCATTTTAAAGGGGAGAGATATAAAGTGGGGAGAAGTCAAAATTATGGGGAGAAAATGAAATGACTTCTCCCCTAAATTATTGCCAGAGGTGCCCCATCATTTGTGGATGCCCGAGGGCTGCGTCCACCAGAGCCAAACTTTTACCTTATATCTGTTATGATAATCCTCCAAACAAAACGGCCACTTAATATTTATGCCATGGCTGCAAAATCCGGCGCTAGTGCCGGCCACTGGTTGTGGTTGTGGTTGTGTGTTAGACCATATATAAACCGCCTTGCCTTCCCCCAAAAAGGTCAGTGTTCAAGTCTTGCACCATTTTAAGAAAAGGACAAACAAATTGGGTATACAACATCAAACGGTCTAGATCCCCATAGTAATTTACTACAATAGTACAGGATATGCAACATCACTGACAAAAGGAATAATTTCCTCGCCCGAATTTATAACAACAATCCTCTTTGAAGCCACTGGTTAGGACTTAGGTATCCCTGCCTGAGTTTTGTAGTACTTGTCTCAGTGTTATCCTCTTCTCTCCAATCTCCAATCTCACCTTAACCTTCGATTAATTTCTAGGGTTTCAGAGACTCTAAAAATTGCAGAGAGAAAAATCAAACCATGGGGTCTTCCTCTACAAATATCTGGGTACTGCTCGGCTTGGGTTTGGCAGGAATCATACTCATGACCAGGAAGCTCAAGAAAGTCGTCAAAGAAGATTTCGGAGCTTTCGTCTTGAAGTTTCAGCTTCTTCCTCCTCCTCAGCCTGCGCCGCCCAAAGCTCCGCATCCATTAACGGGTCTCTCTTTTGCCGTCTCAGACGTGTAAGGAAAATGATGTTTTTGCAGTTTTTTTCGTTCCAATTCCTTTCCTCCTTGTATTGTTTCTGTTCTTATTAATCGCGTTTCTAAACTGTTTATTTAGGGTCTGTTTAGTTGCAATATTAACTCCGTGCATAAGTTTAGCTGGCTCAAAGGAATACCGAGTTTTTCAGAGAGTTCATTTGCGTAAAAAATGAGTCTTTATGAGGCGAAATACGTAATTTTACCACTTAAATCAGTTGGGAATTTTTATTATTTAATTCGAGTTATGGTTGAAACCAAACGCGTCCCAAATGTTAGAAATTAATCATTCCTTCTTTTTCTTCTTCTGCTGATATTGTATATATAATTGTTCATTTTGGTTCCATTTGAGCGGTGGTGTTCTTTGTTATAATAGTCTTTAGCTACCAGAGTGAATTAATACATGACATACTGGTTTTCTTATCACGAGTGAGGTGTAAGCCTCAAGGCTCGAGGCTTAAGCCTCACAAGAAAGCTTTATTCTCTCTCGTTTTAACAAATAAATAAAATATAAGAGAAAATGCAAAAATAAAGTTAATGAAAGATTATAGTGTATATATATATAGAGAGAGAGAGATGCCGTACATGTGTGTTTACGTGCGGGCACACATATGCACATAGAAAATATTATATAAATTATTTAACTATCAGAAAAATAAATATAAGAAGGGCAAACATTTTTTTTTGTTTATATACATATTGAAGATGATGTTCAATTATCAATTCATGTGGTCGATTTAGAATTTTTGTAAAAATTTACAAACAAGTCATGAACTACATTGTAGGCTAGTGGCTCCAAAATTTTACAATGCCTAGTAGGGAAATGAGTGTGAATTAGACTCGAAGGGTTTTAAAATCCTAAATACGTTAAACATAATAAATTAAGTGTTAGTTGAAACCAACATTATCATCATCATTTTCAATGTCTTATTAGAAATAAATAAAATGTTATTAATTGAAACAAATAATAAATTAAAAATAATGTTTAAGTCTCAGTTATGTGGTTAGAACCGTAATTTTAATTAATGTATGAGGCATATGCTATAGACATAAAGCGAGCCTCAAGGTGTGAGGCGTGTCCTTTATGTGAGTTTCACACTTTGAGGCATGAGCTTTATGAGATTTAAGCCTCATAGTTAAGCTTCGCTTTGAGGTGAGTCGCAAGGTGTAAGTAGGGGTGATATCAAGCCGAGCCGAGCCGAGTAGTGGTGTGTTCAAGCTTGTTCGTTAACTCGGAAATCATGTTCAAGCTTGTTCGTTAACTCGGAAATCATGTTCAAGCTTGACTCGTTTATTGAATAACCGAGCTTGAGCTGAGCTCGAGCTTTACTAGCCGAACTCGAGTTGAGCTCGAGTAGTTCACGTCTTCACGAGCAACTTGTTTTATTGAATATAGCTATTTATATTAGGTAAAAAATTCACTTTATTATCCTAGGCATAGAAGTCACGGTGTTTACTAAAATTTTAGTAAAAGATTATAATTATATAAAGGGTATTCTAATCATATAAAATACATTATATACTATTAATCTGTACTAGTATATAATATATATACTTAATTTTAATATTTAAATGAAATAAGTATATTTTAAATGTTTTAGTAGGTTAATATGTATATATAATCGAACCGAGCTTTTATCGAGCTGAGTAGGGGTGTGTTCAAGCTCGTCTAGTTTACTAAACGAGTTAGAAAACGGTGTTCAAGCTTGGCTCATTTACTAAATAAACGAACGATACTCGAGCTTTTAATGAGCCGAGCCCGAGTAGTTCACGAACATTTTGTTCAATAACCACCCCTAGGTGTAAGCCTCTAACGCCTTTTAAAACACTGATATTATATACATATAAAGAAGACAATACATAGCAAGGTTCACAAAAAGTAAACCAAGAGAAAAAAGAGAACACAACGACTAAGTACCCGACTATATCACATGACTATAAGGAAAATATATTCCCTAAGGGTTCCCCCCATTCCCCTTAATGAAACAACAAGCTAAAACTAAAAGTTGTGCTTGCTCCTGGATTAGGGAATGCCAGAATGGTCAAGGAGGTGTCCTCAAATACCCTCCTTTTCATCTCCTTCCAAATGATCCAAGCTATTGCCCTTGGAAGGAAAGGCCAAACTGCTCCCGTACGAGAGAGAAATGACATTGAAAGCTAGTAGGATAAAAAGTTCTGAAAGGATCTGGGAAGGATCTAATGATGCGAATATGGAAAAGGAAATATGATCAAACCTCTCTCGCAATTGGACAATATAGTAATATGTGGTCTACAGACTCATCTGCTAAAAGGCACATGAAACATCTATTAGCCATGTACATTCCTCTGTGCATGAACTGGTCGCATGTTAGGATTTTATCTAAAATCGTTGTCAAAAGATGAAAGATACCTTAGAAGGTATAGTTAATAGTTTGTTAGTTGGTAGGCTCCTCTTGGTTCCTGGTGAGTTTTAAATTTATTTGTAAGAGGCAACACGAAAGATGGCTATTGGCTGTCATAATTTATGCAGTTGAACTCAACAAGATGAAATATGTCATTTGATATGTACACCTCCTAAGAAAAGGAAAAGAAGGGAATCCGTTACATGAGTAGGCACGCTGATTACTTATCTAGTAGAGGTTAGGTTATATTATTAAAAAGAAAGTGTCGCGACCCAAAATACCCCCTAGGAGTTAGGGATACTTTAGTTCGTGACCGCCGTGTCAAACCATCCTGTATGACACATAAGGCATACTTAACATCCTGTCAGAGCGCACAAGTTATACATATAACTAAAACATAGTGGAAGCAATTCAAAATAACGTACTCCTATCATTAGGTTCAAGTTTGAACCACAGAACATAGTAAACTTTAAGTATAAAGTGGACAAGTCCCACCTTCAATACTCTCAAAATATATAATCCAAAGTGGATATTTCCCACTTTCAAAATACATGATCTTCTGCCTCACATCACTCAACAATAGTCTAGATAGGGCCCCCCATCTAGAGCTCCATCATCTTGGTAGTGATCCATAGCAGGCTCAGCTCGTAGTACTCCTCCTCTATCCAAGGCTTGGGAGCAGGTGCATCCATAAGACCTACCGAAGTCAACAATTCGGCTGAGCATGGAATACTCAGTGGGTACAAAATACAAGCTAACAATGTTATAAAGCGACAATATCAGGCGAGCACATAGAGGGTTAACAATTCATATTTCATGCTTTAAACCGAACTTTGAAATCATACTTTTACAAGTGCATAGCTTTTTAAACCTTATCTTTTGAGCTTTCGTAAAAACAAAACGTATCTTATGAGGTCGTTCGTAAATCAATCGCTTATGAGTTTTTAAGAGTGCTTATGAGTACTTATGAGCCACATATGATGCCTTGTGAGATATGAATGATGCCTTGCGAGATATAAATGATGCCTTGCGAGACATGAATGAGCTTTTGAGATACTTGTGAGCATCTATGATCCCGTAAAATCACTTGTGAATTCTTATGAGGTTTCCTTAAACATTTCTTATGAATTTTGAAACATCCAACTTATGAGAAATCCGATTCATGCGAGATTAGTGTACATGCGAGACTTGTGAACATCTTAATAGACTTAGAAAACCTTTTGACATAATAGCGTAATCCTTTGAAAACTTGGAATATAATATGTGAGAACTTTGAGTATCATGTTAGACTTAGAATCTCTTAAACATAGCACATAGCTCTTGTGAGTATCATGAAAATCATAAAATACCTTAATAGTATTGAGGCATATACATAAAGTATCATACATCATAGAAATCTAAACTTACTTAAACAGAGAGGAATTTCTTTTGTAGGAAACATCATAGAGTGAATAACAAAGGGAATTCATAACAAAGCTAGATAGTAGATTATATCTACCTTTAAAAACCGGATCCCTACGGTTTCTCGCTTTGGAATACTACTTGGAGGCAAGAGAAAGCTTTGAGGAAGCTTTGTTAATCAATTCCAAGCTTGAGAAATCTTGAGGAAAACAAGATCCAAGCTTTAGGAAAGCTTGAGAATGACTTGAGAAAGTCCTTGAGTCAAAATCCGGACTCCACTTGATCACTACCACAAACCCTAGAAGAAACCCCTCCTCTATCTCTTTCTTTATCAAACTTTCTCTCAAAAAACTTCCCTTAGGGTTTAATAACCCTTTAAGCACGAAATTGGGTGAATTTATTGGCAAAGGGGCTGACCAAAGACCCCTATACCCTCCAAAATATCCCCCAAAGGTCGGTTTAGGCATAAAAGGTAAGGAGGGGTCGACTGGAGGTGTGACGGGTCGACCGGTGGTGTTTGGGGCCTTTTGGAATAATCCCCCATACTAAAAAGTGCTAGAGCGGTCGACCGGTAGTGGAGGGGTCGACCGCTGGTCTCTCGCTCAGGCTGCCCGGTTTGTCTGCCTTGGCATTTCGGCCATAACTTTTGACTCGGTGATCGGATTTTGACGATTCAACTTGCGTTGGATTCTACATTCAAAGGGGAACAACTTTCATGTTTTGCATAAAGCCCAATTCTGAGTTTTAAAGGGTCGGAATGAGCCCACAAGTGGACTGTTCCAAACTGTTCCAGGAATTCACAGGAGACCAGTTCCTGGAAATCCCACATTTGACTTAACTTCTAGTCCAAATCTCAAAAAGCGATAAACATGAACTTCGAAGAGGGTTTCAACATATTTCTAATGGCTCAAGAATCACTCGATTTCGATGAGCGACGACGAAACTAGAGATTCCCAAAGTTGATGCTATGTTCAGACATCCACCTTCTTTGTTACTTAGAGTATTTTATACTCGTGTTTTGGGTCCCAAACACAAATACCTCATTCCTTATGTTTCACCCCAAATCAATACCATAACACTCCTTTTAAACTGAGATGCCTCATTCCCATTTAAACCAACACCAAGTTCACATGGAAGACTTTGGCCTTTACATACACCGTTCATAGACACTATTCACACACTATTCACAGGCGATGAAAGCGAGATCCGGGGTTCTACAGAAAGCCATTACATTTTTTGGTCTGGCTGCATATGTGCTGGTAGGAAGGATATATATCTATGTGAGTATGTATGTAGTGTGGTTTTCACCAAAAGTCATTCTATGCAAGTAGGCTGTTGGATCACCCTATGTTGCTCCGCTCAATGCTAGACAAGAGATTAAAAAAGTGGCCATGTTGGCATAGCGTATATCCCAAGGATTTGAACGCAGAAAGTACTCTTTTGTGTTTAGTCCTGACTTGAGTACTTTTCAGTTTTCACTAATAGCCTGATTAGATTGCATGGTTTGAAATTTCAGCAAAAGTTTGAGATTCAGTTGATATATTAGATTTTGCAGGTCACAAATTCCTAGTGACTCGTATTTGCGGATTTATTATGTTTCGCTTGGAATTTCGCAAAAATTGGGTTTGTTGCGGATATAATAAGACTGCAACATTTCATCAAAATCTGTTGGAATAGTGACAGATACTGCTGTCCACAAGGTAAACACCTTCGGTATAAAAAATTGGGTTTCTTGATTCTTCTGTGAAAATTAAGAATTCTATTTGATTTTTTTATATTAAAAACATCCCTTTTGGCTCTCATAATGATTGTGGGGCTTTTGACACCGAAAAAGAGACTATTTTCGTTGGTTACAATTTTTTTATATATAAATCTAGGTTAAATTAGTGAAAAAACATCATTTGTAATTTATTTACCCATCATTTGATGAATATTAATTTATTAGTTGACTGACCTAAAAACCAGTGAAACCCCCCTTTTTTTGCATTTCAGCTTAATACTTAGTGTTTCGATCTGGTTTAATAATATATGGTACAACAAAAGCTGATCTATAGATCAGCTAGAAACTTTTCTTTTTCGTTTGAAAAAGTAATTTAAGTGGAAAATATATAAGAATAATTAATAATTAAAGTATATATTTTAAAAATAAATATGTACTTATGTTAGAAAATGTTGATTATTACAAAATAAATAAATAAATAAACATATATATCTTTTGATCCCGAGCGCACATTTATGTCTATTTATAGCTCTTGAAGTTTCACAGAAAATTTCACATTTTTCCTAACTTTCTCCAATTGTCCCTCCAGTGGCACACACCATTTCAAAAATATACTACAAAATTTCTGGCGCAATTTCCCTGGATGAATTTTAACCACAGTTAAATGGGGTTAAAAGAGGGACATGTGGCAAGAAAAGGTGAGCCGAGATGCCCCTCCTTGCGTCACCGACCTAGGAGGTGATTATTTTCCTATCAAAGTTTATAATTTCCTTCAAAACTGATGTTAGGACATTGCTCGAGTGTGGTTACATGGAATTAATAAGCCAACCCATATAATCTGAATTCTCATCTTGGGATCTTTGGGTGATTTTTTGAGTATAGTATTATCAGTATTTTAAAAAGCGTGGGACGCTTACGCCTTGAGGCTCGCCTCGGGGTGAGGCTTAAGGAAAACGCTTTGAAGCTTAACCATGAGGCTTAAAACCCCATGAGGCTCACATGAGGCATACGCCTCATGTCTTGAAGTTTGCTTTATGTCTGTGTACGTCTTATACATTAACTAAAATTAGGAATTGAGACTTAATGTCATTTTTTTTCTAAAATTTGTTATTTGTTTCAACTAATTTATATAGTATTTTTTATGTGTACATGTGCGCCCACATGAACACACACAATGTATACAAATACAAATATATATATGTCTCTCTCTTTATATATGTATTTATACTATAATTTTTCATCAACTTCTTGAATCTTTTTGCCATTTTTCTTATATTATATTTATTTGTTAAAATGAGAGAGCTTGAAACTTTCTTGTGAGGCTTACGCTTCACGCCTCGAGGCTTACGCCTCACGCATCTTGAGGTCCTAACGCCTTGCCCCACGCCTTAACGTTTTAAAACATTGAGTATTATACCATTAGTTGACCGCAACTTGAGTACATTGGCTATGGATATTGTTAGTTGGTTACTTAAAAAACGGTTGCGCACGATGACCACAAATTTTTTAGTCAATTTCGGCTAAGAGGTGCGACAAACACTTCTTGAAGATAATTGGAGCCTCCCGTTTGTACAAGGGAATATGACAACTCTGTCCCCGGGATTCAACCTAGCCAGGAATCGATCCGTTCCTTTACAGATCTGCACTATCTGGTAGGAACTGTACTTTAACCTCTTTTTAGGATACCTACAATTTGTTATTACAGTTAAGGTCTAAGGTGTCCCTAGTTATTCAGATTGTATAAACCAGAATAGGCTATCACAAGTGATTGCCAAACAGAATTACTCGCTAGGAGCGATTCTGTAACAGTTCTAGAATTGGATCTGTATGGATTTTGGAAACCAGATTCGGAGAATTCTGGAATCAGATTCGAAGAGACACACTGTTTGGAAACAGATTGTCTACGGGTTCTGTTTGGTAGCAGTGCCCAAAGGTCAGTGTATTATTACACTGGCCGAGTTCTCCTTCTGTTCTCTATTCTTAGTAAATCTGGACAGTGCCTTATTTGGTTACAGAGCGATCTCAATTGGCCAGACTAATCGTCAGATCATTTCTCTATTTGGTGAGAGAAGATCAACTGGAATACTGTGATCTGGCTTTCTGGGTTGAGTCATCTTCAACCTTGAGATGGGGTTCATATCTCCAATGCAGTTCTGAAGCTTTCTTCTTTGGTTCGGGCTCTCTTTCTGGACTCAATCTGGCAGAGGTCTGATACGAATTCACACTTGTGTAAAATCCTCCTTTTCATCCTCACCTTATATAGGCGAGGGCTAGGCCTTGGGAGCCACTTGAGCTTCCTTACCGACCCACTCACTGAATTTCTTGGGTTTCCTCAACTGACCCATTCAATAGCCCACAAAGTTCAAAGAACCTGGATACACACCTATGATTCGTAACGGATCACGGAATTCGAACCACCAACTCAATCCTGATGAGATCTACACCGTTAATCTGACTTCTATTCTTAAAAAGAATAGGTGACTCAAGCGACTCGCGACGATGCGGCGTGCAAAGTGCAAAGTGCGCCTCATAGCGCCCATTGCCCCTGCACGTGCGTGTGTCGCGCTCGGTGCGATGCACCTCGCTAGTGCACCTACACTTGGTGTTTGAGCATACACAAGAGAACAATCTCTAAGGAGAGGGGATTACTTATTACTTATTAAGTGGTTTCTATTCTCATTAATATCCAACGTGAGACTAATAAAAGCCACAACAGTTTTCTTTTGAAAACGTGGTTTTTTTCTCCCCAAAACCACTAGTGTTTAACAACACCATTAAAACTTTTCCAAATTGTTTTCTTCCAAATCATTAAAACCCTTTTCTTATTTTATTAAATTGATTTAAAAATTGTTTTTTATTAAATCAAAACAACAAACCCCACTTGATTTAAAAAAAAAACAATTATTTAAATTATTACAGGATGAACATCCTAGAAAGTCTTGTGCATAAATAAAAGTACCTTTAGGGTTTGAACTTTCACTTAGTGCAAACTAATCAAAGATAATCTGAGAACGTAGTGGACGTATGCCTTGAACTAATGGACCCATATAGAAAAACCGGACTTGTCGCACACACACTTCTTTCAGAGGTAAATTGTACACATTAGCTATATACTTTCGAGTCTGTGCCAAATCCCAGTTTACTGTGCGCTCTAGAGATTACCTGTAATCTCATAGGAAGTGACTAGCTTCCACACATAGAAAGGTGAGCCATCAAGAGCGTCTCTATACTCACTCCGACCTGAATAAGTCCATGGTTTCATTAAGAGAATTATCATAAAATTCTCAACCTCAACAAAATACAAGAGATCATTTGTAGGATAAACATCTACAAGAAATTGTACTACTACATCATAGAAATGGACATGCCTCATTTTCATTAAAATGTAGTGCATACAAATAGATAAGACTGTAGCTTGTTTCTCACTTTGAACTTGAGAAACTCATCAAGTAGGGTACCCACTATGTCTTATATCATTACAGGTTCTTCAGTCCCATTCCCCTCGATGTCGATCTGATCATATCTCTTCCAAGGCCTTTGGATAAAGGATCTGCCAAATTTTCTTTGGATTTAACATATTGAATGGCCACAGCGCCATCACCAATTAGACCTTTTACATGTTGATGCTTCAGACGTATCTGTTTGGACTTCCCATTATAATTCACACTGTGCCTATAACATAGTAACCTGATTATCACAATAGATTGTGATTGCCGACATTGACTTGCTTCATACTGGTACGTCTACCAATACATTCTTGAGCCACTCGGCTTCCTCTTCTGTAGATGAGAGTGCTATAAATTTAGATTCTATGGTGTAATGAGTTATACAAGTCTGCTTCTTGGATTTCTATGAAATGGAACCTCCTCCTAGAGTATAAATCCAAGCGGTCACCAAGGTAGATTTATCTTATTTTGAATTCCACGTCACATCGCTATATCCTTCGACAACATGGGGAAAACTCCCATAATGCAACCCGCAGTGTATGATACCCTTTAAATACTTTAAAACTTTGTGACGAGCATCCCAATGAACTTAAGAAGGGTTGCTGGTATATCTACTCAACTTTCCTACTGCATAGGCTATGTCAGGCCTGGTGCAGCACATGACATACATTAGACTGCCAATCACTTGGGAGTACTCTAGTTGAGCTATACATCTGCCTTCATTATTCGTCAGCTTAATGCTGGAGTCATATGATGTGAGAACCGGTCTATAATCGAATTGATTGAACCTCTTGAGAATCTTTTCAATGTAGCTCGCCTAAGATAAGGTAATCTCTTCAGCACTTTGAAATATTTTGATTCCCAAAATAACATCGGCTTCACCCAAATCCTTTATATCGAAGTTGGAGGATAAGAATGCTTTAGTGTTCAAGACACTATCTAGACCAGTCCCGAAGATGAGCATGTCATCTACGTACAGGCTGATAATAACACCGGAGTCTCCATTAAATTTGCTGTACACGCAAATATCTCAATTATTAATCTGGTAACCATCAACTAGGATGATTCTTCTAAACTTATCATGCTATTGTTGAGGTGCTTGCTTGAGTCTATATAACGACTTGAGCAACTTACATACTTTCTTCTCATTTCTAGACAGTATGTAACCTTCTAGCTGATCCATGTAAATCTCTTCTTCGAGATCTTTATTGAGGAATGCAGTCTTCACATCCATTTGACGAATAATCAAATTCTTAACAGTAGCTAGAGCTATCATCATCCTGATGGTTGATATCCTCGCTATATGAGCATAGATATCGAAGTAATTGAAACCTTCTCGCTGTCTAAAACCTTTCGCTACAAGCCTAACCTTGTATTTGGCAATTGTTCCATTTGGTTTTAGTTTCTTTCTGAAGATCAACTTGCATTCAATAGTCTTGGTGCCTGGAGGCAGGTCCACCAAAGACCAGGTGTTGTTGGACATGATAGAATGCATCTCATTAGCAATAGCATCCTTCCAAAATGCAGCATCATGTGACGACATGACTTCTGTATAGGTAGTAGGATCTTTCTCTACCATATATACTAGTCGGGACCAAAGTCCTTTAGAAATTTTCCTCTAGAACTCCTTCGAGGTTCAAATGTTTCAGCAGGTTCTGGTTCCTTCCTTTTGGTACTTGACTGTACTTGGACCTCCATTAATTCTGAGTTCTTCAAAGGAAAAATGTGCTAAAAAAAGTCTGCATTGACTGTTTCAACAATCGTATGCGGAGCTGGTGTCTCTAGGTTCAGAAACTTATATGCCTTACTGGTCATTGAGTAATCAATAAGGACTGCATCAATTCCTCTAGGTCCAACCTTGGAATTGTGCAAATTCGGCAATTTTGCATGAGCAAAGCATCCCCACACCTTCAGATACTTCAGATTCCGCTTTCTTCCCTTCTAGACTTCATATGGAGTTATCTTTAGCTTTCTTTGGGGTACTCGGTTGGGTATATGGCTTGCTGCTAATAAAGCTTCTCCCCAAAGATTATATAGAGCTCCTAAATTGACCAACATGGTGTTGACCATTTCTGTTAAGGTTTTGTTCTTCTTTTCAGCGGTTCTATTTTGTTGAGGAGTATACGGAGCTAACAATTCATGACGGATCCCATTATTTTCACAAAATTTGTTGAATTCTGTAACCAGGTATTCACCACCTCTATCTATCTTAGAGTTTTGATCTTGACTTAATGGAAATTCTCAACTTCCGCTTTATATGCCGTAAACATCCCAAACGCTTCATCTTTAGAGTGAATGAGGTAAACATATGCATATCTACAAGCTTCATCAATAAATGTGATGAAATACTTCTTACCACCTCTAACCAGTGTATCTGTCATTTCACAGATATCAATGTGACGTTGGATGTCCTCTCAACACTCTTGAATGAGGTTGCCGTAATTTTGCATTTACTGCAAGCTAGACACTTCTCTTGATGGTTATTATTATGGTTAGTAATTAACCCTATATTAGTCATTGATTTAATAGTTTCATAATTCACATGGCCTAATCTATCATGCCAAAGATCACAAGACTCAAACATAAGCAAAAGCAGAGGGGTTTTCATTTATAATGTTAAGCTTGAATATGCCACCAACAAAATGACTCTTACCCACAAACACCCCATTCTTAGTCAAGACAAACTTGTCTGACTCAAACACCATCTTAAAATCGTGCTTGCTAAGAGCAGCACTAGAGACCAAATTCTTCTTGATGTCAGGGACATACAGGACTTCCGTGAGAGTCAAAGACTTCCCAGAGGTAAACACTAGCTCAACAGAGCCATTTCTAACAACCTTGGAGTATGAGGAGTTACCCATGAATATATTCATCTCATCCCCATTATTCGTAGGAAGTGAACATATTCTTGTCAAAATAGACGTGATGAGTGACACTGGTAACGATGAACCACTCTGCATCCCCACCAATGAAAGGACCTCAAAAACGATAACGATCATCTTGTCGTCCTTATCCTTGCCATTCTGGTCTCTTTTCTCCTCGGTGTCTTTGCCTCTCTTCCTGAGACGACAGTACTTGGCGATGTGTCCGGTTCTTCCACAGGTAAAGCACTCCAGTGGCTTCCTTCATTGTTCCTGTAGGAGTCCCTCCTGTCATCATTCCTCCTTCTTGTTCCTTGCTTCTTGAAGTTCTTCTTCCTTGGTCCAGAATTATTTGGACCAGTCTTCTTTTTCTCAGTCATTGCCTCAGCAACATGAGCCTTTGCAACGGGCTCTTCATACTTCTTGTTTCGATTGCGAGACTCTTCCTCCACCCTCAGATGGTGCATTAACTCCACAAGAGGGATATCCTTCATCTGCATCAACTTGGAGTGATAAGACTTCCAAGTTGGAGGTAGCTTCGAGATGATGACTCTAACATGAAAGTTCTCATCAAAAGTCATCCCACCAGCAGTGATTGCATCTGCTATCTTTTGCAAATCTTGAATTTAGGGCAAAATTGGCTTTCCATCTTCCATCATGAACTTGACATAGTTCGCAACCTCAAAGTTCTTCATTCCAGATTCTTCTGCCATGTAGACAGTCTTCAGTGCATCCTAAACCTCCTTAGCTTCCTTAGTCTTTTTAGAAAACTGGTAGTACAGTTGGTCAGAAAGGGAGTTCAGAATGTTGTAACGACAAGTGTAGTCGTCATCAACCCATTTCTGTGCAATTGCCGTTGCAGTGGCAATCTCCGTGTTGGATGCTCCAGGTGCAGCAGAAATGTCGGGGCATTCATTAGTCAAGACATAAGCAACCTTGAGTTGCCTCATGAAGTACATGATCTGTTCTTCATAGCAGTTGAAATTGGTCACATCAAACCGACCATCAAAACGGTTTGTGTTAATAGGGACAAGGCCGAGCGGAGACACGGTAGTCATTGGAGTAGAAATATCTTCAATTTGTCGGTTGGTTACTTAAAAAATAGTTGCACACGATGACCACAAATTCTTTAGTCAATTTCGGCCAAGAGGCACGACAAACGTTTCTTGAAGATAGTTGGAGCCTCCCGTTTGTGTAAGGGAATATGACAACTCTATCCCCGAGATTCAACCTAGCCAGGAATCGATCCGTTCCTCTACAGATCTGTACTATCTAGTAGAAACTGTACTTTAACCTCCTTTTAGGATGCCCACAATTTGTTATTACAGTTAAGGTCTAAGTTATCCCTGGGTTACTCAGATTGTATAAACCAGAATAGACTATCACAAGTGATTGCCAAACAGAATTATTTGCTAGGAGCGATTCTGTAACAGTTCCAGAATTGGATCTGTATGGATTCTGGAAACCAGATTCTAAGAATTCTGGAATCAGATTCGAAGAGACACACTGTTTGGAAGCAGATTGTCTACAGGCTCTGTTTGGTAACAGTGCCCAAGGGTCAGTGTATTACTACACTGGCCGGGTTCTCTTTCTGTTCTCTGTTCTTGGTAAATCCGGACAGTGCCTTATTTGGTTACAGAGTGATCTCAATTGGCCAGACTAATCGTCAGATCACTTCTCTGTTTGGTGACAAAGGTTCAATTGGTTCGAATGGACTGGTCGAATACTATGATCTGGCTTTCTGGGTTGAGTCGTCTTGAACCTTGAGATGGACTTCAGATCTCCAATGGAGTTCTGGAGCTTTCTTCTCTGGTTTGGGCTCTCTTTCTGGGCTCAATCTGGCAGAGGTTTGATACAAATTCACACTTGTGTAAAATCCTCCTCTTCATCCTCACCTCATATAGGCGAGGGCTAGGCCTTGGGAGCCACTTGGGCTTCCTAACCGACCCACTCACTGAGTCTCTTGTGTTTCCCCAACTAATCCATTCAATAGCCGACCAAGTTGAATGAACCTGGACACATACCCATGATCCGTAACGGATCATGGAATCCGAACCACCATCTCAATCCTGATGAGATCTACACCGTTGATTTGACTTCTATTCTTAAAATGAATAGGCAACTCAAGTGACTCGTGACGATGCGGCGTGCGAAGTGCAAAGTGCGCCTCATTGCGTCCATTGATCCTGTACGTGCGCGTGTTGCGCTCGGTGCGATGTACCTCGCTAGTGCATCCACACTTGGTGTGTGAGCACACACAAGAGAACAATGTCTAATGAGAGGGGATTACTTATTAAGTGGTTTCTTTTCTCATTAATATCCGATGTGGGACTACTAAAAGCCACAACAGTTTTCTTTTGAAAACATGGTTTTTTTCTTCCCAAAACCACTAGTGTTTAACAATACCATTAAAACTTTTCCAAATGGTTTTCTTCAAAATCATTAAAACCCTTTTCTTATTTTTTTAAATTGATTTAAAAACTGTTTTTATAAAATCAAAATAACAGATATAGGAGTTAATGAGATCATTGAAAATTATTGAATGTAATTAGTTTTATAAGTGTTAGAATGCTTTTTTTATATGTTTAAGGATTGTTTAGGCATTTTGGTTTTAATCACTTACGGGTGACATTCTTAAATATTTTTCATTTCAAATGTATGACATACATGCTATTTGATTGCATACATGCATGCATATCATATGATACTGACCAGTGGCTTATACACATATCTGGTATCCATCTGAGATGCTTGACTAATGGATGTGTTGCGCAAATAATGGGGGTTCAAGATAATATTACATGGATAATCATCTTCGGAAGAGCTTTTACCCTCTCTCTATGCATGGCATGCTATTGATCCCTGGGATGAATGGGTTGCAATTGGGGACGACTTCAAGGAAGTTTGGGCTTGTTCTTTCTTCTTGCATGTGCATCCTTGAGTTTTTATTCAGTTGTGGTTATATTCTGTTTCCTCTTTCACCTTTTTTACCCTCTCAATTCACCAACTGGGGCATGTCTTTTGTTATTATATTTTCGGTTATTGCATTTTCTGATCTGCATTGCCGATAAAAAAAAAAAAAAAACCTTGGCATGAATGCCATTTCAGTCACAAGATGCTTATTCAGGTTAGCATTCACAGATTCGTGAATCATGATACTGATATGTTACGATTAATGCTGTGCCTTTGAACCTGTCAGCGATTATGGTTGCGTCCTTCCTTTTCTTGTTTCTGCTTCCCCGTCCCCATTCTTAGGAAACTGAACTTACAATAATTTGTAATAAGGCAGAAAGACATTATTTACAAAAAGTACTACTTATTGCTTTACAAAAAGTACCACTTATTGCTTTGGCAGACCCTAAATAGTTGGTAAAAGTATTAAACAAGAGGGATGAAGTAAGGTCACTACTTAACATTGATTTACCTATTTTTTTCAGGTAGTGTGAGAGGTTTTTCTGCTAATTTTGTAATGCTTCTGTCCATGTGTTAAGCCATACTAAGTTTTGACACGTAAACTGATGTTTTGAGAAGAGTTTACATCTGTTAAACATGGTGAAACCTTGACGGTTTGCTATTATCATATTCAATACCATTCCAAAAAAAAATAAAAAATAACTGGACACTCCCATAAAATGGTGGCCTTCAAAGTGAAAGTTTTGATTCTTTTACGATTACCAGATTTGATATCGAAGGATTTGTGACTGGCTTTGGCAATCCGGACTGGGCAAGGACACATGAGGCTGCAGCTCAAACTTCTCCAGTGGTTTCAGCTGTTATTGAAGGGGGTGCCACTTGCATTGGGAAAACTGTTGTGGATGACATGGCGTATAGGTTAGCACTTGACTCACTCTCTTTGGTTTAGCTTATTAATCATGGTGGATTATGCACATCTCATTAATGATGGAGATCCTTATCTCCAGCATATGATAACATCATGGTCTTTCTTTGAAGATCTCACTTAGGAGATGATAAAGTGTTTACAAGTATATAAATTATCTGCCTGTTTATTTTTCCTGATCCTAGTAGTATCCCATATAGTTTATTCCCGCCGTAGTTTGGTTCTAATTAATATGAGCATTCCTCGGACATTTTATTTTCAGTATCAATGGAGAAAATAAACATTATGATACACCCACCAATCCTGCAGCTCCTTCAAGATTACCAGGAGGATCTTCTAGTGGATCTGCTGTTGCAGTTGCTGCTAAAATAGTTGACTTTTCTCTGGGTGAGCTTCTAAACATCTCTTTTCTTGGGTTCTCTTAACCTCTTTCCATATGCATGACTAGCTATGTTGCGCAGACACGGACACATGTGTCAGTGTTACTCAGATGTGGGTTGTCAGAGACGGCGAAGACTAAAACAAAAGGAGTTGGGGAAGAGGATATTTAAAATTTTATTTTAAAAATTATTATATTTTAATGACATCGATAATATTATAAGATTAATAAATAAATATGAAAGCAAAATTATTGCAAATGACATCAAGTAATGTATTACACACTACAATTCATTAAACAATATAAATAATACATACTTAAAGCAAAAAAAAAAAGAGTAATGAACATATATCATTATCACCTATATAAAAAAGTAATAAACATATATTAATTCTAAATGTCAATACTAATTTCAAAGTTGATTAATTTAAAAGAGGTTTTGTGCC
Organism: Tetracentron sinense; assembly: GCA_015143295.1. NCBI lineage: Eukaryota > Viridiplantae > Streptophyta > Magnoliopsida > Trochodendrales > Trochodendraceae > Tetracentron > Tetracentron sinense. Next base: position 13,994,840 of record CM026573.1, read on the forward strand.
CCCGAATTCAGCCCGTTGACACCCCTATTCCCGATTCCCATCTCTTGCCCTCCTTTCTTTTCTCTTATAAGGATCTGTAATTCCTCGTATTTTTTTTTCTATTGAAAATAAATGGATTGTGGCTTTTCCTCTTTTCCTCTACTGGCTTCTCTTTTATGGTGATGAGGGTTAGAAAGAATTTATTAAAATTTATGCTAATTATATGCAGTTGTATGGATATATATTTTGTATAATAAGCATTGAAAGTTTCTAGGTATTAACTATTAACTGTGTCCATGTCCAACTGTGTCCAAAATGCACAATTATTCTGATATGAGTCACAACAACAATGTCCAGGTATGTTCATGTCCACACATTTCGACACAGGAACATGTCCATTGGCCTAAACAATCCGCACAATCATAGATGACCATAATTAAATGAAGTTTAAACTTAAGATAATGAACTTTGGGTAATAAGGTTCTGTGTGGGGCGTGTGGGCTATTAAATGCGTGCACCCTACTTTTGATATCATAAATGCTATCATATCATCTATTCCTATCTATAGTTTTGTTATTAACCTAATTGTCAATACCTATAAAAAAATTCAACCTAATTGGCAATGCATTCTCCCATCAGGCTTTTGTGGAGAAAAACCCACGGCACGCTCGGGCAAAGTACAATCTCTGTATTAGTTTTTAGGTTTTGTTTTGTCTAATCATTGGTCATTTAGTGCGATGGTTTTGCCTTCTCGTAGTTTCTTGCATACATTGGTTTGACAATTCTCATTTTCTGGGGGTGATTTATATTCATGTTCACTTTGAATGTGGTCATGTTCACTTTGAATGTGGTTCTTTTTGCTCGATGTCTTCTTTATTGTCTTGCTTATAAATTACTTCTTGCCGCACTATCAAATTCTTATATAATATCTCATGCATGTTCATGCGGACAAAAGAACTGTAATTAGGTTATTAAAAGTGGAAATAAATGATATATTTGTTTCATGGCTTGCGATGTTGTGAAAAATTACTTATTTATTTGATTTTTGAGTTGTCTGTAAATTATAATGATTTGAGTGAGTTTTGTCGTCTGGTAGGATTTGTAATTGACTATCCTAGTTCCTTGTAATAGGTGTAGTTGAGCCCCATGCTCAAGCAGGTAGATTCCCAGGATTACAACATTGGGATCACTGGAAAGGTTCCAAATATTTACAAATAAGAAGTCACCATAATTTTAGAAGCTCAATATTTGCATGCATAAGAGTTAGATAAACAATGTTATAGTGACAGGCTGGGTCTTACCCTCATCCACCTCAATAATGTTCATACATTTTGGATTGAAAAATAACTTGGGACTGGTTGGTATGAGCAATTGATTATGATTTGGGGGTCTAAACAATGCAGTTCTGGGTTTAAATGTATATGTAGCCCAAAAAAAATTAAAGAAATTCTTAGGCAGCTTCAATTGGTGGCCTATATATTGAACATTGTATTCAGGGATCAAGCAATAAAGCTAGCAGAAGATTAAAGCAATCCAACCGAAGAAAATGAAAATATGATGCACAGGTACACAGATCTACATGGTTCACCCGATGTAGGCTACATCCACAGTGAGATTCAGCATTCACTATGATAATTAAGAAAAAAAACAATGATGGGAACGACCTTTCTATCTTTTTACATAGTTTCTACACAAACCGTGATAGAAACCCATTTTCTTCTCCACAAGAAAAACCTTCTCGTTCTCACGCCCACACTGTTCCTTAGCATCAAAATCCAATCAAGGAAAGGCAGAGGGAGGGTATGGAGGTTACATGTTTGTGGCATCTTCTTCATGTTTGGTGCTTGTCGATGTTTTTGATGATTTGTGATGCTTATTCTGGTTCTGAGGAGGCAAACCCTGGTGTGAACAGTAGTGAAAAGCAGTTGTTTATTGGAAATAAGGTGAGTAGCACTGTCAAGGTTTGTATTCCCATGAAAGTGAGATATTGAAGGTGTATCCTTCAGGGTGCAATCAGTATTGAAGAGGAAAGACACCACAAATTGAGTCACGAAGAAGAGAGAACCCACCTTTTGAATATTTAGATTTATAGCGACGAGTATGAGTAACTTTACAAGTCAATAGTCATTAGGAAAAATTCCATTTTACCCCTGGACACATAAGGTATCTCCCTCTCTCTCTCTCTTTCTCTCTCTCTTATTGAGATTTGAAACCCCCTCCTTTCCTCTTCCCCCTCATTCTGATGCTAGCTACCCAATTTTTCAATCTCCTTGCATCCATATCTTTCCTTCATAGCATTTTAACTTCTGACTTGCATTTGAGGGTTTTTGGGAAGAGGTAATAAGTTTCAAAATCTTTCAACTGATCCTTTGATTTAATCTGGAAGTCTTAGTTTCTTTGTTTTTAGTTTTCTTCTTAAACTTCCTATTTTTTTCCCTTGGTTTTCTGTGAGATTAACTTCAAAAAGGATGTTCGATTCACGGTCGATATTGTCACGATGTTTCCAACTACGATTTCAAAATCAGATGATTCATTCAAAGTGTCATTAAGTGGCGATCTGGATTGACGATCTTGATTTAGATAACTACTTTACCATTCTCAATGACAAGCTAGAAAACAAAATTGCTTCTAAGAGCTGGAACAAACGATTTGGGATGGAATAACTTCCATAATTCTCTTAGAGTGAAAATGATCTATGTGCTTTTCCAATTTGCTAGATAATGTCTCACTTGCCATTGATTTGTTGCTATGACAGAGTTTGGGTTCATAATCATAAGAACTATACTTATCTATAATGTATCTAGTGATGAAATCATGTCCGAAAGAGTGAAATTATCATGAGTGTTTGTACTTTGTACCCTCTGTCGATGCCAACTCCTTGCGCTGACTGCTGAGATATCCGGGGTACGAAATTATCATGAAGTGTTTGTACCCTACGTCGATGCCACCTCCTTGCGCCGAGATATCCGACAACAAACATACAACATTGTTTCTTATGCATAGCTAGCAGAGGCAGTACATCATTTTAGTATGCATTACTAAAGTGAGGTCAGATGCTATTCTGGAGATAAGGTCCCAATAACAAGATGTCCCTAATGAACAACTTGAGAATTGGAATGAGAATGGGAGAACAAACAGGTCCTCAGAGTATATCCCGACACCTAACATCAGTGGGGGTGAATACAGTTCCATGCAATAATTTAGAGTCACACTATAGTGACCTCTTTGGTACATCAAGAGAGCAATAACAGATAGAATTCTGCCATTCCCTCGTTTTAGTGAGAATGATGGACATCCCAAGCTTGAGCCTAATTCAGATCGGAGAAGTCCAACTATTGTTAAAACAAGAGTAAGGGAGAGAAAGTCAGTATGCAAGTTTCATCCCCCACACACAAGTTGAGGAAGTTAATGAAGGTGGACAAGCTGCTGATGATGTTGTTTAGATGTGATGAAGGGACTTAATCAATACTCCCCAAAAGCCGCGACTGATGGGAGTGTGACATTAGATCTCTTGTTGCATAGCCAAGGCCCAAGGCAACCTGCTCGAGACATCCCATTGGGCCCTACCTTGTGGGCCACCCCATCTCAGTGGTCCCACCCCGTAGGCCACCCCAACCCAGTGTGGAGATGCACCTGCATCATCCACCCACACCGGTGAGGAGACTTTAACCCGAGACCTGCTCTGATAACATTTGATACCCACACCGGTTGCTTGTGCTATGAGATAAGGTATTTAATCTCACGCTCCCATCAGTTGTGGCTTTTGGGAAGTATTGGTTAAGTCCCTGCATCAAATGGTATCAGAGTAGGCCTTGGGTCCGAGTCTCCTCACCGGTGTGGGTGGATGATGTAGGTTCATGTCCACATTGGGTTGGGGTAGCCTACGGGGTGGGGCCCGCTGAGGTAGGATGGCCCACGAGATAGGGCCCAACAGGATGTCTCAATCGGGTTGTCTGAGCTATTAGATAAGGGATTTAATCTCACGCTCCCATCAGTCGTGGCTTTTGGGGAGTATTGGTTAAGTCCCTGCATCATGATGGTTCTAATGAGGATTATGTTGACGGTTAGGATGATTAGGCTTGTGATGTTGATGACATTGAGGAGGATTACACATTCAACAATTACTTCCCAACTGTCAATGCTACTTTAGATGGAACAACCATTCCTGTTCCCTCGTCTATCCCTAGGTATGAGTGGATTGTATGTCTTGTCCTCTATTTTTCTTTGTGTTATGATAGTTGTTTTTACTAAATGTTTATATCTTGTAGGTTTGCTATTTCGAGTAGACTACTGCTGTTGTAGATTAAATCCAATGGTGGGTGCAAATGTCAAGTCATCCCGTCGTCCAAGTAGTGATGAAAGGGCAACAGAACTTCAAGACACATATGTAAACAAAACTGACCATCCAAGCTTAGCATAGTTGTTGGAAGATACCTAAGTGATAGAGCTTGAGAAAATGTTCCAAAAACAAATGGCGTTTGCAGAAGTCGCTTAATCAATGTGGAATATATTCGAATTATGAATACAATATAGTGAAATCCAATGGATCTAACTACGTGGTGAAATGTCGTCAGAAGGGTTGCAAAGTGGTGAATTGCATTCTTCCAAATTGCATGGTTTGCAAGTTTTCAAAATCAAGACATACATCACGACTCATAATTTTTCCTTGCCTTGTCGTGGTCGCAATCATTGATGAGCAACTTGTTGAGCAATCAGTGGGTTCAGTGATGCACAACTTGTTGAGCAATTATTGGGTTCATAAGGGGACACCATAATTATAGACCTGGGGACATCATTGATGCTGTCTAAAATGAAATGGGGGCAACTGTCAGTTATAAAAATGCATGGAGGGCCATGGATATTGTAGTAGCCCTGATTAGAGGGTCATAAGGACAATCGTATGTAGATCTCCCATCCTATTGCCATGAGCTGGAGTGGAATAACCCAAACACCATAATTGGTATTAAAAGGATTATAGTGTACTATTTCAATACATAGTATAAAGCATTTTTGCAGGTGTCAGATCGCTGGTGAACTTGATTATTGGCGATCTGAAAACGCGAATCACTGCATGAGATTGACAGTTAGAAACAACATGGACTTGCTTAAGTGACGATTTAAACTACAATTATATGTTTAAAACGTCAATGGAAGTAACCATGGCTGTAGAAAAACTAAAGAAATAGGAAAAAAACCAACGAGAGAGCTTACCTTAGATAAGAGATTGGCTTTGAGGATGCTCTTTCGCGACACGAGAATGGACAAAGGAGTGTTGATGCCACTACTTTCAACAGCACGATAATGGCCAAAAAGAGAGGAAAGTTTCGAGAGAGGAGGAAATGTATGGGGAGGAAGAGATTGGGAACGCCGAAAGGGTGTTGGGAAATTATGCTTAACAAAGCCCTTTCCTTATATTTGCATGGGGAAAGCATTTTGGTCATTTTGCACCTCCACTTCTTGAGTTGACACACACGTGTGCGTTTTCTCATGGGCAGAGGTTTAAAATTCTCATGGACATGGTGTCATTGGATGCAATTGTGCATTTAAATTGTGTCATCTTCCATCCTCATCAATGGAAGTCCGACTGGCTATTTTCAAAGTTCTGGGTTTGAGACAAGGTGACCCCCTTTCCCCATTCCTCTTCATCATGGTCTCAGAAGCTTTGAGTAGGATGCTGACTTGAGTCAACAGTGTGCTATTCAAAGGTTTTTCCCTAGGGAGAGATAGTTTGAGGATCTCACACCTCTAGTTTGCCGATGATACCTTAATCTTCTGCAGAGCATCCCGTTAGGATCTAGGCTCTTTGAAAGGTTTACTTCATTGTTTTGAAGCCGTTTCTGAGTTGCAATTCAACTTGTTCAAATTCGAAATAATGGGGGTTGGGGAGGTCTCAGATTTAGACATCCTAGCGGAGAGTGTCGGTTGTAGGGTTGGGTCCCTCCCATCGGTTTATCTAGGCATGCCCTAGGAGCTCGGTTCAATCTAAGGCAGCATGGACCCCGGTTTTGGAGAGGTTTACTAAACGATTGTTAGGGTGGCAGTCGTCATTTTATCAAAAGGGGGGAAGTTAACGTTGATCCATAATACACTGAGTAGTCTGCTAACCTACTTTATGTTTACTCTGGTCATCCCACGCTCAGTAGCTGCGTCCAGTGTTACAAATCTCGTTATCGAGTTTTTATCGGCCGAAGTTTTTCTCGGGAGATTTTCAAATTTGAATTTTTTTCGGGTATTTCTCGCCTAAATCTTAGCAATGATTAAAAAGAATATAATTAAATTACAAAAAATAGTAATAAATATCACCAAGTTTTAAATTCATAAAACCAACAACATTGTGTATTTCTCGTGATATTTTTAAAATCTCGGTTAAATCTCGCGATATATACGGGATAAAAAGACATTTCACGTGAAAATTTTAAAATATCGCGATAAAAACGGAGTTTTAAATTTTTGATGTTTTTCTCGAGAGAAATTGGATATTTCTCGAGAGATTTGTAACAGTATCTGTGTCTCTTGAAAGGATGCAGAGAGAGTTCCTCTGGCACTGGAAGGGAGGTCAGGTAAAGTATCATTTAGTCGACTGGAATCGTATCTGTCGTCCAAAGAGGGAGGGGGGGTCTTAATTTAAAGTTGTCTTTAATCAACAAGGCTCTCCTAGGGAAATGGATATGGAGGTATGAGGAGGAAAAAGAGAGTCTATGGAGATCGATCATTGTCGCCAAATACGGGGAGGGTTCATGTTGGGTTCCCAAGGAAGTGAGAAGGCCCCACGAGGTGGCGATGTGGAAGGGGATCATGACAGCTCGACTAGTTGTTCCTTGTTTCGAGTACAAGGTAGGTGAGAGGTGTGAGGTCAGTTTCTGAAAGGATGTGTGGAGCGGGTCCTCGAGGTTGTAGGATGATTTTGCCCTATCTTTCGCTTAGCTTCAGATAGGAAGGCGACAGTCGGGGATTATATTGATAGGGGGAGTGAGGGGGCCGCTTGGTGTCCCAAACTGAGAAGATGGTTAAATGATTGGGAAATAGTTGAGGTTGGCAGGTTGTTAGAGCGTCTGGGGCCTCTCTCTTCGGTCTCCCAAAGTCGGGATTGTAGAATTTGGTCTAGAGACAACAAGGGTCATTTTTCATTGAGATCTCTAGTTTAGTTGCTTGAAGCTGGTCATTCTGTTCCCTTCTCACATACGGCTGTGTGGAATCCATGTATTCCATCTAAAGTATCTTTCTATGGAATTCGGTTTTGAATAAAATTCTCACATGTGATCACTTGAAAAACAGAGGGTGGCTAATCGTTGTTTTATGTGCCTCCAAACGGAAGAGTCAGTCGATCACCTTCTCTTGCACTGCTCTATAGCTCATGAGATTTGTGGTTTCTTTCTTTCCCGTATGGGCGTGGCCTAGGTCATTCCCTCTTTCTTTCACAACTTCTTATCTTGCTGGGATTTGGTAAGTGGGAATGGTCAAGGTTGGCGTTGTGGAAGCTATTACCGGGTGCCATAGCATGGTCTATATGGAGAGAGAGGAATAGGAGAGTTTTCGAGAACTCTCCCTCTTCTCTTCTTCGCATCTGTGCTAGAACCAGGTCTTTGGTGTTGGAGTGGTGGTCAGCTAGGTCGGAGGGGGTGAGCTTAGGCATGATGTTTGCCTGAATTTTGTATTGCCGTGGAGGGCATATATTTAGGGGCTAGCATGGCGTTCTCTGTCCTTTTTACATTTTGTACCTTGCTTTGGATCACGTCCTCATGAACTATGCTCTTCCTGCTCCTTTGTATTTGTTATGCTTTCAGTATTTATATAATTGCTTAGATTATCGATCAAAAAAAAAATTCTAGAGATTTAAATGGTGGGCTGTCTTGTTATATTTAAGTGAAACTCATGGCTAATCATGAAATAACCTTTCATCTCTCATCCTCCACTTCTCCAAATTAGTTTGAAGTTTCATTTTTGAGCTAGATTTGTCCAAAACCCCCTCATTCCACAATGTTAAGGCTCTTTACTCAACATAATAAGAATTGGAATATGAAACTCCTCACTACTGCATCAATTTGCTTCACTTATTTTTTAAATTTTTTTCCCGCATTATGTAGTTTTTAGTTCACTTGTATTTCGATTAATGGACAGTATGAATGCTCTAAATGCAAGGTCATCTTTTGTTGACAGTGATTTATGTATCTTGATACCGCTGGTTCTATGAGCGTACCTGTTTATCTTTATCCGAATTTTTAATGTTAAAATTGATGTGTCGACTATTATGAGATTTTTCACTTTCCACATTTTCTAAATTTAGATCAGAACGTAGAACTGAAAGGTCTGCTTAATTTTCTTTTAGTTCCAGAAGCAATATATCAAGGTTGATTTTGCTGTTTTTGGTCATTTTGGGATGTAGTTTTCATGGCTATCAGTCTATCACAGGTACTGATACTGTTGGTGGCGTGAGAATACCTGCTGGTTATTGCGGTATAATAGGATTCCGACCCTCACATGGAGCTGTTTCTCACATTGGTGTTATTCCTGTTTCACCAAGTCTTGACACTGTTGGTATGTATGAGTAGGATTTCGTTGCAATGAAATTGAGTCCGAGATATTTTTGTACTTTCATGATCTCGTGAGTAACATTCTAATATTAAACTGAATGGCTGTTCTTATTACAGATTTTATTTCTTCTTCATACCATGTTTAATGGTTAATTGAAACTTCTGAATTATTAGGACTTAGGAGAATTGAACATAAAACATGTCTTGACTTCATATAATTGTTTAGCATATTCATACTATACGGTGATGGAAATTGTTAATGAATTACTAGCTAAATCCCATTATTTAGGCGCAGTCCTTGTTTCATCATCTTTGCTGTGCAGGATAGATAATATATACTGCTTCTGCAGGATGCAAGTCCTTAAACACTACCAAGTACCAACAAACTGAAGCTTTGGAAGCTGTATCAGTCACAGCTTCTTCCTTCCCCGCCTAGTCCTCCTTAAATTCAACTTGTTCTTGCCAATCTACTGTTTTTTTTATGAGAAAGATTCTTATAGTCTCGAACTTCAACTTCACTGGTGCCCAACTTCGCACATCTAATTTCTGCGCTTTTCTTTCATGGCTGCCTAGATTCTGAACACAGATCTACTCTCTAGAATGAGAAGTCTTGCTAATAGCATAGATGAATTAACCAACTCTTGACATTGCTAGCATTGGAGAGGTGCAAACAGGTAAGCTAGTTTAAAAAAATAAGAATGAGATGGAGGGAAATGGAAGAAGGGAAATAGAGTGAGAAAGTTGTGATGGTGAATAGAATAATTTATGTTCCTCTTATCACTTTATATCCACTAAAAATCAATTATTAACTCTATTAGGGAACTATACGAGGGTATGAAGAGGAAATAATGAATTAAAAATGTATTAAGAACTTAAATTATTTTTGAAAAAATTTCAAGCATTGAAGTTTGAATCACAGTGGATTCTTTTTTAAACAAGAGAGATAGTTTGAGAGTGAATGTGGATTTGAAATTCAGATATGGGGTATTTATTTATTTATTTTGGATGTGAACTTCATTTCACCCATGACCTGTGCTTGGGCCAGGTTAGGTATCAAGGTTTGAGTTGTGCTGCTTGCTCCAGGCCTGGGCTGCGGTTAAAAGCTGCATGGGTATTGGCCTATTGGGCCAGTATCGGGCGTCAACTCTGTCAGGCCTAACCTGGCTATAATATAAAAATAAAATCTCAAAAAATGAGCATTATTAGTGTCCATGGAAAATATTTAGGGTTTGTTGGTTGTTGGCGAGGTATTGAAATAGACCCACAACTAATTCGAAACTGACCCTTTTTTTTTTTTTACCTCAATCGCAAACAACCAGCTGGTACAGGATCCATTATCTTGGTATGCAAACCGTTGTCTTGGTATGCAAAAAATAGCCTTTTATGAAGATCATACTGAGCCTTTAACTAGGTTATTCCCAAACATGGGCACTGCAATTGCATGACCTTCCTTTCACTCGAAACCACCACCGATACATTTGGTGGCATACTACTTTATATTCTTTCTTTGCTCAAAGTGCCCGTTTGCAACCCTACACTAATTTGTAGTGTTGTTTTCTCTCTATGGTAAAATCGTTTTCTTGTTACTTTCATACTTTACCTAGTCCTCAATTTTTCCCCAGATATTTAGTTATTTGATTATCAACTTCTATATATTTCTTCTTGTGGTCATGTCCCACATTTTTCTCAATTTTGTTTTGGTTCCTCGTTCACACTGATAGGTGTAGTCTCCAGTGAGATTGCACATTATGATATTTCTTGCATCGCTCTTGGCATGACACTGGCATCATCTTGACATTATATATTCTTCGAGTATTGTTCATTAAGATGTTTTAAGTTATCGATGTGAATAGCTGTCTGTAATATTATAGATGTTCTCTAGTGTTTATCGCTTAACAAAGTTGACCTCCTCTTTGCTGTTGGTTCAGGAAATCATATTGAAGGGATTTAGTAAGACCCCTCGACATAGATACATATAGTCAATATGGTACCAATATCACTCAAAATGCATTCTTGCTACACCCCCTGGATTGCAAGATACACAGTGTCAAAACAATGTTAAATGAAAGGAGAAAAAAAATGAAAGAACATGTATTGAAACTTTTACAAAGTGCTTGGAGCATATCAAACTCAATTCACATTGATATATTGTAATTTCTGTCGATACAGCTTCAATGCATAACTTACGTGGTCGTATCGGATCAGTGGCGAGCCTTAAAATTTTGCTCCCCTTTCCACCCCTATAGTGAGGTGTATAGTGATATACTTCAAACCATGAGGATAAGCTCCGGACTCGATTCTTATTGATATAGTTGTAATTTCTGTCGGTGCAACCTTGATACATACCTTTAGTAGGTGTCATATGAATGCCAAGGAATGAAAATATGATAAGTTGTACTGCAATACTTCAAACCATGAGGATAGTATGACCCAGCAGACCAATCTAACATGCATGCCATAAGTATCTTTATGTATAAGATGACGACTTTAAAGGAGTTAAAGGCACACATTATAAATATGCAATTCTAACATTATAGGGGCAGGGCCACCCATCAGATAGGAGAAAAAAGAGAAAGGAGAAAACCGTGTCTACATTGATGAATCCGGTGAGACCATTTTATGGCTATGGGAGATATGAGTTAATTTTCCAATACATGAGAATGAATCAGCTAGATCTGGCTCTTAGAGTGGGTTGCAGATTGGGTGTTGGTATGAGCCTTGACAAAAGTGTCTGGCTTCAAGATTTATTAGTGGTGGTATTGTATGCAGGCAATGCGTACACAAGCATGCATATGAAGCAGTCCTAATACATTGATTTAAATGCATATGCATGTGCATAAACTTAAAATTTTCAATATTCATGTGTCATATGTATACATCATTAAATTTTTGTGCACATGTCCGCATGCTTATGGTTTATGTCTAAAATGCAAAAAATGTGTAAAACATTCAGATTTTCATTTGGGCTTTTTTACCAGTCATTGGAGAACAGAACCCAACCCCTTTTTCCTCGCAATTTTTTTTGGAACCCTGGCATTCCATCCAAGATTTCATTCTTCATCTGTACTGTGACATTGGATAAGATTATCACAATGGACCATTGAAAAAGGAGAGACTAGAGGTTGGCTAATAGATGCTTTTTATGCTTGGCTGAGGAGGAACAGGTTGACCATATGTAGCATCATTGCCCTTTTGTTATACGAGTTTGGGATCATTTCATACCCTACTTGGGGGATCAGTAGGTCTTTTCCCTTGCCTCTAGTGACTTCATTTCCAGCTGGATCTTATAGACGTGGATGACCCTTTAGCATCATTGCTGGTCGGTGTGTGATGAAAGGAACAGTCGGTCTTTGAGAAAAGATCCAGACCAATTGTGAGCATTCTTTCTCTTATTATTCAGATCATTTTATCTTGGTATATGGTCAGGGGGACAGTGAGGAGCTGAGGATGTTATCTATTTTTTGACCCGGGATAGGAGATTTTTTGCCCTGCTTCTGTGCATTCTCTATGTAGCTCTTTGCCTTTTTCTTTCAGTCGGTTCAATTCTTGGTGAACCTCTCTTGTATTTTCTCTCTTTTATTAATACAGATTTCTCTTTATACACACACAACAAAAGGAAGTTTTAGTTCAGGGAAGGACAGAAGAAAGTATAAATAAACTATATGGTAATTTTGGATTTGTGCAATTTTGCTCGTCATTTTATCTTTCGTCAACCTTGGTTGCCATTAGTCAATATAGCGCATGCTTTAGTCTAGTAGTTGGTGTTTTGGCTGCCAAATTTTGCATGGTTTAAAATTGTATGTGTTGAATGCCATAAGTAGTTTTTTTTCTTTACCACCATATATTGAATTATTTGCAGGATGGTTTGCTAAGGATCCTAGTATCTTGCGCCGTGTCGGTCATGTGCTGCTGCGACTTCCATATGCAGATCAACGTATACCTAGGCATGTTTTAATAGCTGATGACGGCTTTCAACTATTGAAGATACCTGCTAACCGGGTTGCTCACGTGGTGATAAGCTCTACTGAGAAACTGTTTGGAAGTATGTTGGCTTGTTTTATGATTGCTTTAGTTTTCTTCATCAACTTTTCTCTTCCCTTCATTATATTTTTGTTACTTTGGAATCCCTAGTTTCCAATAAATTGATACTTCAGGACAAGTACTGAAGCATATGAACATTGGAGACTATTTGGAGTCTAAAGTTCCGAGCTTGAACCAATTTCATAGCACAAACAGAAACGGTGAAGTGAAAACATCTTCCATCAAATCACTCGCAAATGCTATGCAGTTTCTTCAAAGGTGAGGTTGCTACTTTATCTTAGTTAAACTTCATTCATTGTGAATTTTATATTGCCAAGCTATTGGGAACTTGGTGGGAAGATTTCTGAATTCATTAAGTTCTTTCTTTTTGTTGGTACAGATCTGTTAATTTCATTTTCTTCTTGGGATGGTATTTTTATGTAATCTCTTCCCATTCGTGAATTAAAAAATTAATTTATTTATTTTTATGTTTTTTGTATGAGATTTTTAGAAGCTTTGCAACTGGTATTTGTGGCTTGCCTGGTGGGGGTTGGTTGTTGTTTATTCCAAATACCTTACCTTGGGGATGATGAGATAATTCTTTGACTGCTGTAGTTAATGGATTTTAGTGAAGTCAAGTAATTTTCTTTACAGTTTATGGATCACTATTTCTTGCAACTGTATTTCTGTTGCTCCTTCAAACTCTTAGAAGTGCATAAATCTAGTATCATCTTGCTGGGATGATTCTCCAAGTTTTATTGGTGCAATGATTGTTGATAGTTTATACTTTACAGACTTAGCTATTTTCTCTTATAATAAATATTGTCCATACCTCTAGACTCAGATTTGGACTCGGATTCGGACATGGACTTGCCTGTATCACTTAAATGTGAGTGTATATGCAATATAATGGATATTCTTGTGTATGCCAGAAGACAAATATGTGTCATTAATTTGATCATCTAAATACCAGTTGTATACCACATCTCAGATTTGACAAGCATGAAACCCATAATTTTTTTTTGATAATGGAGGGTGTCTCAAACCCTTCGAGCCAAGGGCTAGTCCCTTCGGGTATCCACTCCGACCCACTCGGAATTTTCCCTACGGATACCAGGGTAAGTCGAGGAGTGGGAATTGAACACACGACCACAGGGAGCAATTCTGGGATGCTAGCCAACTGCACCAACTCCTGGTGATTAGACAATGACATGCGTTTAAATGAATGAATTTTTGTAACACTTATTAAGATCATTTCCCAAGTAACTATTCTTAATTGTCCAAATAGAGACTCTTGATCTGATAGTTAAAATCGTTCATAACAATCTGATTTTAGAATGTTAATTAATGGAATTATTAACCAAAAAAAAATAAATTAATGGAAGTAGCCATTGTAGATTCTACTGATCTTTGATCAGTAAACATGTGACCATCTGCATGGCATCCCCACCATCGTTCTTTGGAACGGACATGCTATATTGAATTATATCTTCACATGTGACAAACGTGTTCATGTTCTACTGGAAAAGGGTGTATTGTTTACAACTTTACATACAATGCAATCTCTCATTCATGTGTGTGACATTGCTTGTTTAGTTCATGACAGACTAATTATGTAATAGATTAATCATTGAACTTATTTGTTAAGAACTTAATATTGTTCCATTTACTTAAATATGCAAATATATTATATACTACATAATATCTTTAGTTATAGTTTTTGATCCGTATAGTGTTGTTTGCAATAATTTATGCTTTGCTATTTAATTTATTTCTTTGTCCCATTCTTCATAAAATTAAAAATGTAATAATTTTTTTTTAAAAATTAATACTTCTCGTATGCCCTTGAATCCTATTTTATGGGATTCACCGAATCCGATACCTCGCATCTGAATTGCCGAATAGGTCTCCGGCACCCGTATACGTGTCTGTGCAGCATAGGATGTGGGCAATGGCTCATGCAACCTGTCTGTTGATCTGGCTGAAGCCGCTGAACACCTTATTATCATAGTTAGTTTGATCTTTCATAATTCATATTAACTTACACTATGACGGTTAGGTTGCTCTCATGTTTTCTCTGATCCTCTTCTCCCTGGAGGAAAAAGCACGTCAATGCTGATCCTCACTTTGCTAGGGAGGGGAGAGGGATGGAAGGAAATTCATGCTCTGTTAGGCCAGGATGTCAGCTTGTTTCTGGTTGTGAAGACACTTCGAAAAGGCAGGTTACTAGCTCGAGGGGTAACGCTAGAGATATAATATCTAATTACTGATTTTCTATTTTGGTGTTATTTTCGAGATTTAGTGAGTTAATGCTGTTTTATCAAATATCCTAAGTTTCCCCTTTAATTTTTTTGTCCCTTTTCTTTTCCTTTTTTGTAGTTACTCCTGATTCAATTTTTTTTCTCTTAAAACTTAATCTGTGGAAATGTATCATGTTTAGGTCCTGGTGTTTGCTCTTTATGGATGGGTTCATTTTTTGCTGTCATGTTTTCCTTGCATTCTAAAAGGACTTAGCAGGATGATCCAGTCTTTAATTTCCTTTATCTAGATGCTTACCTTGATCGATTTCTAACAACTTCTTCAGCTGTTGGTTGTTGAACCATGCATGAATCCTTGTTGTATGCCTTAATGACAGACATGAGTTCAAACTTAATCATGAGGAATGGATCAACTCTGCCAAGCCTGTTCTAGATCCTGTTATATCTGCACAAGTAAGTGAAATGTTGGAGCTCACAGATGCAAAGGTTGCCGATTGCCAATTAATACGGAATGAAACACGCTCGGCTCTCCACTCTCTTCTGAAGGTATTTTATTTGTAAGAATGTGGAGCCTTGTACTGATGAATTGATATTATTATTAGAATATGGAGTGTATTTTGTACTTCAAGGTTTATTATAAGGCAAACTCTGTCGTTTTCCTTCTGCAATTACTTGTTATATGTATCGATTGATATATAGATTAACTTAACTGGAAATTCTTTTTTTTTTGAATTTTCCAGTTCACAATAATAATCACTTTAGGGTCTTGCAGATCCCCAAGCTTGTGCGCTAAAATAAAAAGAGGGGTGAAAGCAAGCATTCTACCTTTAGCCTAGGAGAGTTGTTGGGAAACCAAAAAGAAAAGAAAATATAGAAATTATCGTATGATATGATTTGAAAAGAAAAATGTTGTAACATTCAATATGGTGTGGAAACTCATGCAATCAGAATTCTTTGAAGCACAATTCTTAAGTCACCAAATGAAGACAAATGACACAACTCAAACAACCATTCAATTTTTTTTATCTTTACCCAAACTTTTTGTTCCCTTTTTTAAAAACATTTTTTTGGAGATTTGAGTAGAATTACCTTAAGATCACCGATGATCTCAGAATAAGCACCAGAAAAATCCATAAATCAAGAGGAGGCAATTAACATATTTCTTGTGATAAACACTTGGTGTTAGTCATAGAGTTTTGTGTAGAAAGATATTTGTTAATGTGATCTCTATATTAGATCAGAACCTTAAAATTTCCTTATTTTATATCCCACTAAGGTGGAAAGAACTACATATGAAAGAATCAAGAGCTTGGTTGCTTTATACAATTTTGGAAAGAACAAAACGATATAGAAATGGGGAGCTTATGCTTTTGTTATGTGGACTTGACTCCATGTTATGACAATATTGCCTCTAAATAATAGTGCACTAATTAACTGATAAAAAATTAAAAAATAGTGCACTAATTAAGGTATCAAGAAACTCAAATTTTACAAATGTACCCCACAGATATAATGCGTATGATACATCAAAGGACAATAGTGTCTGTTGTGAGTCTTGTGACAATATTGCCTATGCATAGTAGTGTACTGATTAAGTTACAATGAAACTCAAATCTACAAGTATACCCCACAAATATCATGCTTATGATACTTCAAATGACAATGGTGCCTCTATTTACTCAAGAATCAAAAGTGTATTCCCAACTTATAATCCACACAGTTCTCATGCATGGGAAAGAATCAAGAGCTTGGTTGCTTTGATACAATTTTTGAAGAAGAAAAGGATACAGAAATGGGGAGCTTAGATCTTTGTAATGTGTTGACTAGACTCCCTGTTATGCACTAGAAGGATTGAATTCAATGACAATATCGCCTCTAAATAATGGTGGCAAGGTATGAAGAAACTCAAATTTTACAAATGTACCCCATAGATATAATGCGTATGATAAATCAAATGACAATAGTGCCTGTAATTACTCTACAATCACAATTGTATTCCCAACTCATAATGGACACGGTTCTCTTGAATGGCTTTTGTTATCACTTGAGTAATTGGAGTCACTGCCATACATATTGAGTTGATATTTGAAATTTTTCTAACTTTTTGCATTTTTCAAGATGTTTTACATCTTGAAGTTTTTTGTTTGTCACCATGGCATTTCCTGAAACTTACCAATACTAATTTAGTAATAATGTTTTTACACTGTTTAGTTGTTTGTTTCTTCTATTAAAATTGATGTGTTCTATCTGAGTTTCATATGCTTGGCTATGTTAACCTACATGACTGGCATCTTGGTTAACAAACAAGCAAACGTCTCACTTATTTGATGCTGAAAACTTTCTGTTCGCTGCATGGTGACCTTATTTGAATTAATGTTTTTTTTGGGGGATAAGTAATGTGTAATGTCTTAGCTATTATTATTTTTTTAATTTGTGAGTTTTTTGTGTGTGCAGGACGATGGGATTCTTGTTGTTCCTACATTTGCTTATCCTCCTCCGAAACTTGGTGGGAAGGAGATAGTTTCAGAGGACTACCAGAGTCGTGCTTTTAATTTGTTGAGCATTGCTAGCATGTCAGGTTGCTGTCAGGTAAATTATTCTTGTTTGTTCACTTGTGATGTGCATAATATTTCCCCTTATATGGTACATTTATCATTATGTGGAAAGACAATGATCTAGTTAATTTTTTTATCCCCTATTAATATTTCTTACTGCTCTATTTTCATTTTTGTTCTGTTATCATCTCACTGCAGGTATCTGTACCATTGGGATTTCATGACAAATGTCCTGTTTCAGTGTCCTTCATAGCAAGGCATGGGGGTGATCGCTTTTTGCTAGATACTGTGCAGACTATGTATACCTCTCTGCAGGAACAAGCTGATATAGCTGCAAAGTCCAACTTGCCAAGTAATGCAATTACCCAGGAAGAATCTGCTGAGATTGCTAAAGAAAAGGTAGATTATCTATACTCTTTCAATGCATTTGTAATCATCAAGTCTACACGGTTTTATTCCACACGCATTTATTTAGAGGACCACCATTATAACACAACATATAAGGGACCTCCTGTCGAGTTCTATATAACTTGCTTTATTTGAGCACAGTTCTTGTATGAGGGTTAAATGTTTTATGAGAGTGGTTGGGATTCTCTGACAACATTTTCCAGATAAAGCTTATGGGTTGTGCATGCTTTAAAATCTAGGATATTTTCTTTTACATTCTTCAGGAGGACGCAATATTGTCTTCTAAAAAGTTTGCCAAAACTTTATGTAGCTTCTTTGTTCTCTCTTCCCATGGATCTGTCAATGTCGTGCTTTGATGTAGTTGCGTTTAGTATACCCATCTTTCTATTTGATAGTTGGTACACGCTATCGGAACAGGATTGATCTCTATAGACTTCCCCTGGGATGTTTGTAGCCTTAGCATCACTAGATTTGTGTTTCAGTCATGCTACATAAAAGGACAGATTTGTTGTTAGAGGCAATTTATTTGTCAGTTTGTGTGTTGATAGCTGCACATTGCTATTTTACTTGGAGTATTTGCTTATTTACCTTAGAATTGCATGTTTCGATTATTTGGTGAAGAGCATTCTTAGAAATAATTCTATATATGAATGGGGTGTGGTAAATGACACTTTGGGTCTCCCTTTTTTTTTCCTGAAGGATTTCCCCAAAATTATTATCCTTTAACCTTGACTTGGCATCTAATTATGTGGCCCTCTTTCCTGATTATGAAGCAGCGTCTGTTCAAACTTGAGTTGAAGGATCAAAGTGGGTCATGAAGACAATATAACAGTACAACTCACATCAACAATTTGATTAGCGCCCTGTATATTGATTCCAGAAACTTGATTATAAAGAATTGTTTTATTTTGTAGTAATGGGCCTAAGTCATTAAGCCCATAGTCTTATGTTAGTTATTGTAGTCCTTTTTTCTACATATTAATAAGAATATTTGTTATTTACTAATGCTTTATAATAATATAAAAAGGAGAGATAGAGAACCCTAATCTCTTTTCATCCTCTTCCTAAATCTAGTACCTCTCTTTTCTATCTTCTCTCACATAGAAAAGTAGGTTTTCATATTTCTACTTGGTATCGGAGCCTATTGATGTAAGAGAGTATGTAAAGAATACAAAAAGGAGAAAAAAGACTTTTTGACATCGAATGACGTCAAGTGTCCGTACGGGCTGACGTCATCTGATGCAATGACAGTCGTCAGATCTCGACGGTAAAGGTATGTTTTAAGAGGTCTTGATTTCAAAGAATTTTAGAATCAAGTTTCATGTGATTTAGAGTTGTTTTGAGAAATTTATGACACTTTTTGTGAAAAATAGAAGAAAATTCAGAAAAATACAGATCTAGTGTTGTTTAACCACCGGATTTGTATAGAGATTTTTTTGAGTTTGATCTCAAGTGGATTCATCGCTTTTTATGCTTTGATCTAATGGAGGTGGTTGTGGATTGTTTGGACCTCTATTGAAGCAACGGTTTTCATTTTTTCAAATCATATTCGATGTTTTTTTTCTGTGTTTGGAGGGTTTGGTTCCCTTTTTCGTGCATAGAACTGTAAATTTTTTGATAAAAGTGATTTGAAGCTTTGAATGTTGCTTGGTAGAAGTTATTTGAAGAACTGTATGACAATCAGGTGTTTGTTAAAGTTCGTAGGGTGAAAGGGGTTGATTATGGGAATCTTAAGTGTTTTTATAGGCTGCTTTAGTGTAAAAACAGCCCTATTGGGTGTTGGAGGGGATCTCTGTTGCTGTTTTTTTGCTGGGAATTGTTTGTTATTGACCTAGTTGGTTTGGTCTGTGGAAGGAGTGTTTTTTTTTAAGTGTTGGGTATCAAGAAGCCTTAAGGTCATTTTTTGGGGGTGTCTAATCGGCATCATTATCTTTTTGGCAAAGCTAGGCATGATAGACATTTATGCCCCACTTGAGGGGGAGGTAATGGACCTAAGTCATTAAGCCCATAGTTGTATGTTAGTTATTGTCGTCCTTTTGTCTACACATTAGTAAGGATATTTATGTCATTTACTAATGCTTTATAATAATATAAAAGTGAGAGATAGAGAAACCCTAATCTATTTATCCTCTTCCTAAACCTATTCTATCTCTTTTCTATCTTCTCTCACATAGAAAATTAGGGTTTTTCATATTTCTACTATTTTTTTAATCCTTCTGTAAGTTCCATTTTTTCCGTTAGTCCACATGTTTGGGGAGATTTTCCAGTGTAAGACTATAGGACAGTGATTTATATTTTCCGCCAAAATTCGTATTTTCTCAGTTACCTAGTAATTAGTATCTAAATAGTCTATGAGCAATACAAAGAATTTAAGTCTTGCTGTTGCAACTAGAATTAGGAGATGAAATGGAGGAAGCTCATTTACTCATGTGCAACTCACATGAATTGCATTTTTTTTCTTTCAAGTGTGAAAAATAAAAAATTTGTATAGAAAATAATAATGACAGAAGATTACTTATCAGTATTCAGAACAATTAAGCACACAAATTTGACTTGTTGACCTATTGAATTATAGGTAAAATTATTGAGATCTGGGCTACATTAAGCGCTTACAGTTTTAGGGGGACATGAGGGATTATACTTGGTCAAGTTGGCTTGGATCTACCGCCCTATATATTATGGGGGATTCGGCTTCCGGACACGGCGATGCATTAATCAGGCTTTGTTAGGGAAACATAGGTGCTTCAGCTTTGAGGATAGGGCCTTGTGGAGGAGAGTTATAGGGACTAAATTGGAACTTCAAGTCAAAATTATGATCCCAAGCAATTTTCTTCTTATGGCGTTGTGGTGTGAAAGGGTATTACGGAGATGCAAGAGCAGTTCTTGGAGCAAACTGGATTTGTGGCCGGCCACTGGTAGCAGGATCTGTTTTTCGGAAAATGATTGGAATGGGACTGGGAAACTTATAAGGTGATCCAGAGTTTGTACAGACTCGTCACCTCCAAATGCACATTATTTTTTGATCTCTTAGCCACCTCCAAAAGCGCTTTATTTTTGATCTCTTGACAAATGAAATGAGAGATTGGGAACCCCGTTTTTCACAGGAATCTTAGAGAAAAAGTGGTCGAGAATGCATTTCCTCCTTGGCAAGTTGAACGGAATAAAGATCAATCTGGATGGAGACAACCTATGGATTTGGGTGGGTAAAACAGGATTTAGAAGACTCCCATCAAAGGGTGCAAGCCTTCATCTGGGCAAGGATAAGATTTTTAGCACCGACCATCTAATAAATCGGGGCATGCTGATTTTGATAATGTACTGCATGTGTTGCAACTCATGAGGCAGAGGAAGATGTGAGACAACTCCTTTCCACTGCCCACAGCTTGGATAATGTGGAGCCTTTCCTATCTCTTTTTGGGGGTCCCTTGGGCCCTCCCAAAGGAGGCTTGAGACATCTTCCTTAGCTGGACGGAAGGTGTTTTGGAAAAAGGGGAAATATTCTTGGGGATATGATGCCATATGCGATCTGTTGGGGGAATCTAGAGGGAAAGGAACAACGGTATATTCAAGGGGTCCGATTCGTCTTTCCCTAAATTATGTTCTTTTATTATATGGAGTTTGATTGTGTTGGATGGTGACTATCCAGGAGTTCTCGGGTGTGCATAGCTCTAATTTTTTGTATAAATGGACTCATTATTTTACGACTCTTGATATTTTATTGAGGGTGGGTTTTTGAGGGAATACCCCATCACTGGTAAATTCTTATTTTTCTTGATGCAATTCTTGTTATTCATAAAGTGATTATGTGGTCAGCACTCCATTATATGGAGTCTTGTTTCGCTTAGTTTATACTTTTATGTGGCCAGCACTCCAAATTTCTGCTTGCCAAAAGTTATTAGGTATAACCATTTTGTATATTTTTCCTGATAAGTAACATTATATATTTTTATGAATACTTTAAGAAGCGTTTCCTATGTAAATTTTTTTTGCACTAAATTACTTCCTTTTGATGGGTAAGGAGTATGTTGATTGCAATTATCTTAAACCACTTTCTTATAATTCCTTTAGAGCCTGAAAGTACATGCTAAAAATCCATGCTTCTCATCTATACTTTGTCTTTTTCGGGAACTAATTATTTTCTTCTATTTAATTTTCTTCATGCAGGGTAACATAGCATTCAAAGATAAACAATGGCAGAAAGCAATCGGTTTCTACACAGAAGCAGTCAAACTTAGTTGTAATAATGCAACGTACTACAGTAATAGGGCTGCTGCATATCTGGAGCTCGGGAGGTATTATTGTGTTATTGAGAGTTTTCCGCCTCAACTATTGTATTATTTTCTGTGCCTGATGATTCCCTTTTCTCATCCAGCTTCCTCCAAGCTGAGGCAGATTGCAGTACAGCTATCAGTCTTGATAAAAAGGTGGGTTTTGTAAAACTTTTGTTGTAGCTAAAGTCAACATCTTTTTTATAACCATCTCTGAGCTTGAGCCTTGTTTGTTTGCCTGAAATAATCAGGGTTATGTGAAGAAATTTTCCCTTATGCGACATTAAACAAATGCAACCGAAGTAATTCTCATTATCTAATTTCTATGATTGGGTATTGGAGCCTTAGAAGGAGTGAATGCAGGAGGGAGGGCAAGAATAAAAAAGAACATGACATCTCATACAAGAAATGCTAGAATGGTCCATCCTTGGTAGAATATTCAAGTAACTTCAAGGAATTGATCTATGATCTTGGTTTTATGGACCATAGTTTCAGTCAACAAACGGCTATCATACACGTGGGACACATGCCAGGGGGAGGGACACACTATACGACGGGTTCCACCTAGGAGAGTAAAATTCCAGACAATGGCTGAACGTGACTATCTGACATGGGTCAATTTCTGGTTCAATCCGATGTATATATGTTTCTTTGTGTGTGTATACATATGTATACAAATTGTTGGGTATTGGTTTAAATCCCTGCACACATGGTCACTCAGAAAATACAAATAATAGAAATTTATCTGTATTAAGAATCGCTTAGTTGAGAGACGCTACAAAGTCTTTCTTGAAAATAGTCGAAGCCTCCCATGTGCAAGGGATATGGAAACACTACCTCTTGGGATTCAATTCATCTTAGATTCTTTCTGGTCTTCCCTACAAGCTTGCACTAGCAGCACTTCTCGGTGAAAGACAGGGTACTTAAACCATTTTAGACTGCCCAAGAAAATAACTTATATAATCAAGTTTTTAGGGTTTTTTTAATCAATTTATCCTATAGTCCCAATTGCATCAAGGAATATGTCCAATTAATTATTTTCAATTTTAAGAAAAGACCATTTTTCCTTCAGGGGCTTAGGTCTTGCTTGGTTATAGAGGTAATCTTAGTTTTAGACTATTCTGGTTTTATGCATGTTCCAATTCTGTTTGGTTACAAGGTATGAGTTAATCCTGGTTAACTTTATCCAAATATGTTTGGTCACGGGTTTATAGTTAATCTTATATTTAATTTGATCTATATTTGTTTGGTTGCAGGTTTACAACTATTTAAGTCCCATCTTCATGACTTATGTAGAATAGGTCCATTCCATATGGTAACCCCTGTTTGGGTATGTTGAGTAAAACTATTATTGTGAGGGATTTTTTAATCCTACCTTTTGTTTTCCTTGTTTTTCTTTCCTCTTAGTAGGGGTATTTCGGTAATCTTCTATATGTATATATATTCTAATAAAGGAGTCTTAGAGACATAAGCTCCCACTCTCTTTTTTCTATTTCTTCTCTCATTCTTCTATCTTTTCTTCCTTCCAAATCCTAGAAATCTTCCTATATGTATATATATTCTAATAAAGGAGTCTTAGGGACATAAGCTCCTATTCTCTTTTCTCTTTTTCTTCTGTCATTCTTTTATCTTTTCTTCCTTCCAAACCCTAGACTTTATATTTCAACTTGGTATCAGAGCAAAGAGGCTTCCACTAAACTAAAACCAAGCACCTAAAGGAGGCACCGGCTTGCATTACCGTCCGTACGCTGACTTCAGCAGCTGTACGGACTAGGGTATGTAATCCCTTGGTTTTGAAGTTATGATTTTGTAGATCAGTTTTTTACAATTTGGAATCCTATTTCATGGGATTGAGCATGTATTGAGGATTCCATTGAGTTTTTTCTTTTCCTAAAAAGAGAAATTTCTTCAAAATTCAATTGTTATGAACCCTATTCTCCATCAGTGTGAACTGTTTTTTGAGAGAAAGTTGGACAGGCTTGGGTAGTTCTATACGTGCTACACTCTAGAGGTGGTCCCATAATGAACCACCTCATTTTAGAAGAGTTGTGATGTGTTTTGTAGGGGTCTGAGACGGAGAGGGATAGAGGTCTTGCGCTTCCGTTCTTTTTCCTATTTAAAGATCTAGGGTTTCATTCCATTTTCATATAAGAGGAAGTTGAAGAAGAAAGAGTAAAGGTAAAGCAACAGAGTAAGTTACGGTATGTCATAATTCTTATATACATATCATATATGTATATTAGTATATATATAATATAATATATATTATATTCAAGCCGAGTTTAGCTCAAGCGGAATCAAGCCAAGCTTCCAGCCGAGCCGAATAAAACACCCGAGTTTGGTTCATTCTAACTTTGACTCAAGAAAAGCTCAGCTTGGTACGATCAAGCCAAAAAAGTTAGCTCGAGCTCGACTTGATCGAGTCGAACTGTGCCGAGCTAAGCCGATGAGCCAGCTCGACTTGGATACACCCCTATTTTGCAACTGTTTGTTGGAATTCATGTCCACCACATGAATTAATGACTGGACATAATCTATTTTTCAATCTATCTATGAATAAATAGCAGTTTTTCCTTGTCTCTTAAATTTAATTTTCTTCTATATATATATGCATATATTTATACTTTTTCATTAATTTTTTAATCTTGTACAAATTTTCTCATTTTTATTAAATTTTATTTAAAAAAAAGGAGCCTCATGCCTCTAGGTTTTCGCCTCAAGCATCTGGAGGTCTTAATGCCTTGTTTTACATCTTCACTTTCTAAAATACTGATATATATATATATATATATTCTTGTTTGGAGCTGCAAAAGAATATGATAAGTTGGATGGATACTATCCTCCGATGGGGTTGGTGTTATGGACGAAATTACCCTGACTCAAATATCAAATTGAAGGTTGGGTTTTCTGCAGCGAAACCTACCATGCATAATCCATAACATCCTCAAGCCTATTGAAAGTTGTCCATGTTCTGAATTCTGAACCTTTATCTGCTGTAGATACCTGTGAACTGGTGACTAGGCTTGAGAACCTCCATGATCTCTGCTCGGTATATTTAAAGGTCACGATTCAGACTGAATTCAGCTTGATATTTTCTACTTTGCTATGCTAGGGTGATTAGGTTTGGTACTGGAGTAACTTGGCTAGGCTTGTCCGTCTTCAGTCATAGTCAAATCGGTAATTGCGTACCTGCTTGTAGCAGCTCAGATGGTTATTATAGTCTAAATCAGATAGTTATTTGATGGTTGACCTAGTATTACTGTCTATATTGAAGAATTAAATCTTTGGTTTGACTTGTATTTGCTGCATTCACTTGACCGACCCTGTGAACCATGGCTGGGGCTTGTTCAGGGTGAGTTGGTTATTGAGATTTGACAATCCCTTTTTAGTTGATAAGAGAAGTTAAAACCTGACTAGATTGTTTATCTTGGTGGGATAGTTGGGACGAGTGGTGCGCTAATCTTAGATCACCTATAACAGTCTTTTATGTGCATTTCTACCCTGCACATGGATTTGAAGTGTTCTAGTTATAGTTTGCATAACCCTGAGTCTGTTTGCAATTGATGTGATACTTAAATGCTCTACAACAACCAGAAACAATGCTGAAACTTATTGTCATGCTCTCCATCAATATGGTTGAGTGTCATACGTATATAAAATGAAACTCTTGTTGAAATTTGAAAATTAGTTCTGTTGTTTTTCTTCCGAGTTGTCTTTTTAGACGTTAGATGGCTTGTCTTGTATTTAGTCTTATTATTCGTAGATGTTAAGCTTGCGTAAGTAGAGACCATGTGAGTTGCTTTCATGGATTGGATAAAATTCATGAATAGATGCCTTGGTATTATGTTGGCCTATTAATTGCTTCCAGTTATTCTTTATGTTCAAGCAATTCTAAGGTTGTTGTGTTGGAAATCTGGGTACTGTTAGTGCAAATGTGATTTGGGACTATTGTTCACAGAAATATGTGTCATATCATGTATTTTTTTCTTAATGGGAAGAAATGTTCTTTTTGAGCGTGAATGGTCTTTGAGAACATTATTGCCTTTTGTATAAAACGAATTGGGAGTTCACATAAACTATCTTTTATGCTGCCTCTTTTAGAATGTAAAGGCCTACTTACGAAGAGGAACTGCACGGGAGATGCTTGGTTATTATAAGGAGGCAATTGAAGGTAACTCTACTGTGTTAAAACTTGTTTCTATTGAAGTTTGTAACTGGCATAGGTCATGGCATCTGCATGAACAGAACTAGAGAACGCTTAAGCGGTCTAAAGCTCCAAATTACTAGAGGTATTATGAGACTGCATGGTATTTAGGAGTTGTGATAGGAGGAAACTATTGATATGAAAAAGGTTGATTTGGATTTTAGTGAGCTAACTTGTTAAATAGCTGATGATTTGGGATGGAGTGGATCCTGCAAAAATATGTATTGACATGAGCCGTGCATCTTGACTGCTTACTCTTATGCATGTTTTGGAATTATTCTATCCCATCTACTATACAGTCATTGTGCTGATGTTTCTTTTGTTTCGCAGATTTCACATATGCACTTGTTTTAGAGCCAACCAATAAAAGAGCTTCCACTGCTGCTAATAGATTAAGGAAGTTGTTTCAGTAGATGGTTGAATTTTAAGCAAGCTTTTAGGAGCGACTTCACAGATGAGGTTTTACTTCCGAGAAACTCTCAATTACCACTCTGCACAAGAGGGATCTATATAAACAGAGGTTGATTGCCAAATTTGTCGAGAGCCACAACGATAAGATCTCAATTCTTTCTTGTCCATGCATTTTAAAGGGTTGAAATGCAATTGTATACTGGATTTGATCACTTTAGCAGCTTTAGTTTCTCATGCTTACTAGGGTTTGTAAGTATGATTCAATTTTGTTTTATTCTCGGTATTTTATTTTAAAAATTTTACTCTAGCTCTGAGCTGAGCTTTTGTGCTTATGATTTTGGTTGCATTGGCTAGTCTTTTCGTTTTAGCATAACTAAAAGTGGTGCAATGCTGGCAGTGGAAACATATTGAGATTAACCTCTTTTTTTTGTCAAACTACTTATTAGCATTATCAACCATTTGTTATCTTGATCACTGGTTTAGTTTGCTCTTATGTCTTCTTAATGTATGAAAAGGAATTCTGGCTTATTTTCTGAATACAGGTGGCCTTTATTTTTTGGTTGGAACACATATTGGATGATCACTGTATCTTTTATCTTTCTCTTTTGCTGTTTGGGAGCTACCTTCTCTGACTTAGCTCCATAAGTTGGGAATGCTGCTCAAATCAACCTAACTCACCTCTCTGTTGGTTGGTAACAAGATAGAGATATAAGCTAAGATTGCATTAGATTTCCAAAATTGATTAAAAATAACTTTTTCATATATTGTTTATACTATTTACATCAAGTAATTAAAATGTGAGAAAGGGTATCCTTCATTAATGGGAGAATTCTTTGGTTTCAATAGGCTTCGTTCTTTTGAGGGAACTGTATGGGGAATTTTTGAAGTTTCAGTACTTTCATTAGTCCATGGCTGGACTTTTGCTTAATGTCTGGAATTTTACTGTTGGGTGTGAAAGTTCCACAAATATGGAACTTTCAAGTTCTACTAAAAAATTAGGTCAACCACATTTTATTTATTCTTTTATTATTATTTTATTATCTTCATAAAGATTATTTATTTCTTACGAAAGTTTCACCCAACAATATTTCATGTTAAAAAAAAACGAATTTTAAAAGTTCTGGATTTTCAACCAAAAAATTCCGCATCAAAAGAACAATGAACTTAAGAGGTTTGGAATATTCAAAGTTCAGGACTTTCCCTGTTTTGGAACAATTTGAAAGTTACACCAAAAGATCGCAACCATGTGCAAAACAATGGTCAAGCTTAGGAATAAATGTAGCTTTTATGAGACATAGATAAAGGAAAATGTTGTAGAGTTGTAGATAACATGAAATCCAACATATTGACGGCGTAAGTTGTTGCTACCTATACCTCTTTAATTGCAGTTTGTCTAGTTAAGACCGGCTGTTCTTTCGGTGAGAATTATGAAGTCTGACACTTAGCAAGTTTTGTCATTTGACAATAAACATTTTCTTTTAAGAATTTGATGTATCGAGTTGCAATTCTCCTAAGATTAAAAAGCAACTCCTAAGATTAAAATGCAGCAAAATGACTGATTTCAAATCTCTTAAAAAATGACTAGACTTGAAACCTCGTGATGATAAGATTTAATTTTATTAGAAACTTGTCAAAGTGACTCAAATTTTTTAATAATTATCATGACAAAATGCAAAGAAGGGACCTTGTAATATAGACACGTGAGAGCATTTCTAAATCAAATTATTTATCAGGATAAAGTTGTCAGACTTTTAAGTAACCTTATTATGCATTAATGTAGCTCAACAAAGCAGCTCGATGCAAAAACTCATTTAATTATCTTAATTAAGCACGGACTTGGATGGTTTAGACCTATTAGGCATAGATGTGCAAAGGAAAATGCTTTTAAAAAATAAATAGTTAAAAGTGCCCTTACTATCTATGATGTGAAGAAAATCAAATTATCTTTCAGTGTCTTTTTCCTCATCTTTTCATCTACTTTTTTTGGAAATGAAATGATAATGTATCTTACAACATCAATTTGGCCGGTCCTTTAATAACCGAAAGCAGAAATGTTTGTGGCCATTTTTATTTTTCTTTATTTAAATTCTTTCTGGCAGAAAAGATATTTGTTACTAGAAAACATTTACATGAATCATGTGCTGTATGTGCACTGACTTCCCTCTTCACTGTACTTATGCCGGCTGAAGGACCTGTGCATCCATTTCTAACACATAAATGGTGTGTGTGCATATATATGTATATATATATATATATATATATGGAGAGAGAGAGAGAGAGAGAGAGATTTCCTGCTCTTGTTTCCATTTCAGGTGATGGGTATGTGCAGAGCCCTCTCTCCACACACGCCTAGAAA
Source organism: Tetracentron sinense (assembly GCA_015143295.1). Taxonomy (NCBI): domain Eukaryota; kingdom Viridiplantae; phylum Streptophyta; class Magnoliopsida; order Trochodendrales; family Trochodendraceae; genus Tetracentron; species Tetracentron sinense. The sequence goes on from CM026573.1 coordinate 14,023,830, forward strand.
GTCAGTATAAATCCGGAGGGTGGCCAATGAGGGGAGGGAATCGAACTCAGAACCTCTGCTTCCTGTGGCGTGGTCCTGGCCAATGATGAGAATGTATGTGATGCTCTATCTCCAAAACTTCAGTATTATCCTACTACTAAATACCTTTAAAGTTTACTGGTGAATGGTGATTGGGTAAGTCGTTTTTGGAAATTCAAATGACTTCACTCTGGGCTTGTTAGATTAGCTTATTGATGAAAATTTAATTGCATTTACACTACTAAATCGCTTTCCCCTCAAAAAAAGTGTTGAGTAAAACGGTTAAACGTTAATTGACTGGAAACATTTTTTTTTCAAAATAAAAACAATTGCAATGAAATTGTTATAGCAGTGTTTTTTCAGGTTAGAAAGAAATCTAAAAATATTTATGATCTAATCATGCTGGCAAACCTTGTAGATAATCATTTGTCCTACAGTTACGTCTTGTGAGTTTAAGAGGACATCCATGGCACCCCAACTCAGTTATATCACTTGACATATGAAGAAGCACAAGCATATAAATCAACAATGAAAAATGTCGTCCAAACAAAACCATTAAGGGCATGTTCTTTAACCGAGAGTTCGAAATCCTGCAAATTCAATCTCGGGTCTGTTCTTTTGCAGAGATTTACAAAGCTCGGCACTTTACAAGTCCCAATACTTTTAAGTGTTGGGCCTGCAAGTCTCATTATTTGACAAAATCAATTCATACCATCACTCATACCATCACGAGACTTCAAGTCCTACCAATTTTTTTTTTTGTAAGACTTGAAATTCTTTATTTTATTACTTTTAAAGTCTAAGCATTCTCGAAAACAAGAATCTAAAGAACAACATAAAAATTAACAATTTTTAAGGATTACAAAATTTTACCTTTAATTCCAACCAAAAGAACAGTATTATGAAATGGGAATTTTGTTGCACGGATCTCAAAGGCAAAATCTTGGAACTAAAATAATCAGTGTTGAGATAACACTGATTATTTTAGTGAAGGAGTTTTATTTGTTTTCCATTTTGGATATCTTCCATAAAACTAACTACTCAATGACTACTAAAATCAACCTGTGTTCAACTTCACTTCCTATGTATGAATGACTAGTCTGAACCACCATCCGCTCTACTTTTCAAGTGCTCTACCAATTTGAGTTAAAAGGCCGAATGTGATCCTGTATAATTGGTATCCAGAAGAACACTTCTTTTTTTGCCAAAAAAAGAGCATATTAGCACAAGTGTCATAGATGTACAAACACATTTTTTTTAGGGTTTTTTTTTTTTTTGTGAAAACTCCCCTAACTTTTCAACTATTTGTAATTACCTCTTATGTTTTGTGAAGTTGTATTATAGTCCACTAACTTTTTAAAACTTTTGCAAATCCACCATTCCATCCAAAAGTTACGTAACATATGTTAAATATTTTATGAAATGATCCTTTTAACCTTGTTTTAATGGGTTGGACGGTATGCTTTAACACTTGTCTCATTTATCCCCCTTTAATTGAGGTTAAGCTTAATAGATCTAACGTAAATATTTAAAAAAAAAAATCTAAAAACCAAGGTTAGATGAATTAACCGTATGAGTGAATGAATCTTAACCATAGTTTGTGAGTGTTAAAAGGGACATGTGGCAGCTTGTAAAGCCCCCTTTTAACTGTGGTTAAGCATAATTAACCTAAAGTTAATATTTTTTTTTATAAAAAAAAGTCAAGTTAAATGGATGAATCCTAGGGGTTAGTGAATCTTAACCACAGTTAGTGGGTTCCAAGCACTTCTTTTGTGAAAAGTTTTACAAATTTTCCTTAAAATAAAAAGGTAATTTCAAGCACTTCTCTTGTGAAAATCCTAGGGGTTAGTGAATCTTAACCACAATTATTGGGTTCTAAGCACTTCTCTTGTGAAAAGTTTTTACAAATTTCCTTAACATAAAAAAAGGTTAGAGAGGTAATTTCATAAAATTTTAACATCCCCTAACTTAATTTTGGATGGAAGGAGGAATTTTTGAAAGTTGTAAAAGTTAATGGACTATAGTACAAAATCACAAGACATAAGGAGGCATTTACCAATAACTGGAAAGTTAGGAGATTTTCACAAAAGACCTTTTTTTAAGTACTGCTACCCCTTCATGCAGAATTCCATTATTTTTGTCCAAACTCCCACTACTGTAACACCTATCATTATCATTGCTATCCCTTTAACATATTAAGAAAACAAAATTTTGAAAAGAGAAAGTTATTGTTTATACCGGTTCACAATATAACAAAAAAAAAATAGTGACACTTATCAATATCATTGTGAGAGTCCGTCTGAACTAGCATTTAATAGTTATGGTTAGGGCATCGGATTGTCTCTGGCAGCAGTGGCAGGTGTCAGAAAAGTGGTCTCGGGTTACCACAATGTACAATGTGTGTGACATTTCGCATAAAAAAAAGAGTAGTCATTCATTTTCTCCCATGATTTTGACTTCTCCCCACTTGATATCTCTTATCATTTTTCGCACAAGTTTTTCACCACATGTTGAATATAGTCCAAAGAAGTCAAAATCATGGGAACATGAAATGATTTCTCCGGCCACCTGTTGCATAATATGTGATAGCTCGAGACCACTTTTTTGGCACCTGTCAGAGAGAATCCGAGGCCTATGGTTAGTTTCTTAGACTTCTTGCTTATCACATTACTCACAAAACAAAAAAAAAAAAAAAAAAAAAAAAAAAAAAAAAAATAATCATAATAATAATAATAATAATAATAAAAATAAAAAGAGGACGTTTTTTACTAGAAACTTGATTTCTGAACCACCTTCAGGCTGAGGGGCACAACCAGAAGTTAGATGACAGGTAAAAGCTTAGATTTGAAAGGATCTAGAAAATTTACACGTGTAGCATGTGGTGATGTAAATCTCTGTCTACACGGTATAAAGGCATTCATTACAAAATATGATGGGTCCCAAAAACTAGCAGATCAGATGATCTTGTCCTTGTCCTTGTGATCTACCACAATCCTTACAAATAGTAAAGATAGTCCCATCAAGATAATTTTTGCCCACCCCATCTTTTAAGGTCACTTGTAGGGTTTGGACCCCCAAAATGTCCCTAATCACATGTCTAGACATGTGGGTGCTATTAAGGGTAAGCAAGAATTGCACCCCCAAAAGGGCCCACCATCCATTTCTCTGCCCCTTTCCTAAGGGTAAAGCTGCCCTTAAAACGTTAAGCCAACAACCCCAAAAATTAAAGGAAGCAAAACTAAAAGAATGGGTTTTCAGGCATCAATTAGTGTCTGTACAAAGGGAGTATATAAGGGAACATAGTGCACATGGAAGGGATTATGAGTCACAATGCAATGGTCCCACCTGATACATATATCTCCTAGCAATAGACATAACCCTCACCTGAATATTTAGCCTATGATAGGGGTAATGGGCCCTAGAGAAGCTTATACCTAGATTCCTATGTCTCCAACACCTTGGCTCACTCAAAGCTCTACATAAGCTTAGGCTCAGTTCTAAACTGATGCCCCAATAGAATGAATAAAGCTTCTAGCACCACACTTACAGTCTTTAGGGCTGAGACCATGCTTTAAAAGGAAAAAAAAAATCTAGGGTTTTAAAGTCAGGATCTTCTTTAGTTCGTGCTGGTGAGGAAACCACGAATGCACCCTATTGAAAGGTGTCCCATAGGCTTGTGCACACCTATCAAGGTGTTGGTTTGCGTGCAATAAGTTCATAAGCATATTTGGTGCCATCCACTCGCTGACATGAACGGGAGAAGATCCCAAGTTGGTTTTAAAATATCAAGCAACATGCTATTTTTTTAGTTGCATATAAATAGTAAACCCTATTATTTTATAAGTAGCACTTAAAATAGAAAGTTGATTGTTATTTAAAAAAAAATGTGATTTTTTAAAGTTCTTAACTCTTGTAACGCCAGGTGTGATCCTAGTAGCAAAACTCGCAACAGAAAAAAATCTAGCCCTAGTTGCCTTGTAATCAACCCTAACCTTATCATATAACTTGAAAATATATAAATAAATGAGGCGTTTCTAGATCTAGTTTCAGATGAGATTCTCCTAATTATGCCTGGTAATAGAATGGGGCGGTTTGCTCTGACCAACACTCCACTTTTTGCTCCGTCGATGGAGCGTATGATTTTTCTAGAATATAGATAGACCGAAAGAGGGAATTCAGGGATAGAAATATGAATTATTGTACCAATGGAAGAAGGGGCAGATTACCATAATTATATTTACAATTAGTAGTTAATAACTTAATATATTGAGTATATAGTTATCAATAGTAGGGTTGAGAAATTAAGCTCAACATCATGAACCAAAAATGCAGGTAAAAAATCTTAATAAGAACCAATAAAAAGCCAGGCAGGTTGGCTGGCCATGTCTAAAATTGTAACTTCTAGATTTTTTGGTTTGCCTAAAATTGTAACTGCTAGATTTTTTGGTTGGAATTCAAACCATGCTTGGGGCATGGTTGGAATTCAATCTTTGTCCATAGATTGGAAGGGGAAAATGATCGAACCAAAGTAGTTTGGAGACAAAGCCCTGGCATGGTCCAATTACTCAACCAAATGGTCTTAATCACCCATGTGCTTTGTTTTACTATTACCTGATTATGAGTACGAAACCTTATATCATTTTTGGTATCAAATTCTAGACATTCCAATAAAAATATGTCGGTTTTTCTTTTAAAGTGTAGATCTTTTCATTTTCTAAAACCCTATTTAGGTCACCATTAATCTCTATAAGTTTTAGAAAAATTAACGACTTGTATAACATTTTATTACTATACCAAAAGTGGTATAAGTTTCGCTTGAAGATTTGAACTCCTTAATTATAACCTATGAACCCTATTAAAAGGGATACATATTCATGGGCAGATGAGTGCTAGCCTAGCCTGCAAAATTCAAATTATTTCTAAACTCTCAAAATTCAAATTATTCTAAACTCTCAATGAGGGTGCAATATTGGCATTGCTATCCCTTCCATGAGTTAAGAAAACAAAATTTTATAAAGAAAGAAGTTATGATTTGTACCTGTTCTAGGGAATAGGGAGTTGTGTCGACACTTGTTGCGGTCACACTAAGAGTTTGAAACTTTATGACTGGGGCTATCATTTCTGTTGATGAATAGTTTAGCTGCCGGACTGGTTAACCCCCTTAACCCCCAATTCTAATCTAAGATTGACCTATATTAAGTCAGGCTAGGCCCAGGCTGGGCTTCGATCAGTCTGTGTCTTCCAAAATAATCATTATACCCTATTTTGTAAGTTATAATAAACTATTGCAAGATCGTTATTTACAGTTATATCATTGGCTAAATGAGCTTTTTGTTTGTTTGTTTGTAATGAGGGTGTCTGGGCCTCTTAGAGCACCCGACTAATCCCCTACACGTGTAGATCCCTCCATCCACACACATTGATAAAGTAGGCATAAACCCTTGCGGGTGACCAACAATGGGAGGGAGTCAAATTAAGAATCTACACTTCCTAAGGCGTGATCCTGACGAGCATACTAACTATTGTTTGTCAAATGAGGTTTATTATATAAGAGAGATGTTTTGTATAGAGCTAAAATAATTCTTTAATTTTAATTGATTGAATTTAATTTTTTTTCCTTTTTTTCTGCTCTGTCATATGTATTTCAACTAATAAGATATATTGTATAATATATCATACAATTTATACTTTTTAGTTTAAGAATCGGTTGAATAAGGTGTAAATATCTAGTTCGATTTATAAGATACATTATATTATATAAATTATGCCGGATTGAACTCTATAGAGGCAAACCCTAACTTGGCCTACATCAATATGAGCCTATGAAATTAAACCAAGCCCTAACCGAGCCTCCTCCTCCCCCTCCCCTCTTTGGTTTAAGAATCAGTTGAATAAGGTGCAAATATCTAATTCGATTTATACCCCTTTTTAGTTTAAGAATCGGTTGAATAAGGTATAAATATCTAGTTTGATTTATAAGATACATCTTTACTATTATAATGCGAGAGGCAGGTGTAGCCTGATTTTTCCAAAATTCCTAAACTACCCTCATACAAAACAAAACTTTGATTTAATGTTTTATTTTAAATCTCAAACAACCCCTTGTTCATTTATCTAACTATTTAAATAATAGAATCACAACCAATCGTGATTGAACTCGGAGAGAGTTCAATTCAATCGTATCCGCAGGTTAACACGTGTCCCTTTTAACTCTTATTAACTGTGGTTAACTCTTTCCCACTCGCTCTCACGTGCATCGCATGTGCCACCCGTTATATATAAATTATGCCGAATTGAACTCTAGAGGGAAACGCTAACTTGGCATACATTAATATGAGCCTAAGAAATTAAGTCAAGCCCTAATCGAGCCTAAATTAGGGTTAGACAACCCCAAAACAGTCATATCACCATGCTATAAATTTGGCCTCGGACTGTCTCTGGCAAAGCCAGAAAGGGCTCTCGGGGTTCCATACATTGTGCGACACTTGGTATAAAAATGGGGAGAAGTCATTCCATTTTCTCCCCATAATTTTGACTTCTCCCCATTTGATATCTCATACCCTTATTCTCACACACTTATCACCACATGTCTTATTATAAGTGCAGAAGTCAAAATCATAGGCCCATGATTTTGACTTCTCCAACACATGTCACCTATCCTATCGAACCCCGAGATAAGCCCTTTATGGCTTCGCCAGAGGCAAGCCAAGGCCTATAAATTTAGCATCCTCAACCACATTCCACATAGTAATAGTACAATAATCTAAGAACGTAACCCCACCGTCCGTTCACCCTCACATGCATCACATGCATGTCATGATGGGGTCCTGTCGTACGGAAGATATTGTGTATAGACGGGACCATATGGTCGTCTGTCTTTCAACTCCCTATCACATATCTTCGAATCACAGACAATTCGAATAACAGACAATCGCAATTGAACAGGGAAAGTTTAATCGCACCCATAAATTAACACGTGTCTTTTTTAAATTCATATTAATTATGATTAAGATTTATTAATCCTTAAGATTCAAGAATCTAATTTTGGTTTTAAAAAAATTTAAGCTTAAGGTTAAAATTCTTAACCCTAAGGTTAAATTTTCTAAAAACTAAAGTTAGATTGTTTACCTTAAGATTAGTGAATCTTAACCATTGATAAAAAGGACAAATGTTGACATATGAGTGTGATTGAATTCTTCCGGAGATCAATCAAAATGGTTGTGATTTATCTCCATTTCTTTTAGGTTGACTCCTGATTTGACACCATTTTCATCTGGATTTCTCGAACGGTAATTTCTGATAACTATGGGCAATTTGATAATTTAAATTATTTTAACGATAATATATATATATATATTTTTCAGTGATTGGGTTTTTTTTTTTGATTGTTCGACTTTGGATCCTCCTAATTATTTGCAAGCACAGAACAATGCTACACGTGAGGGGGATTATCTGAGGAGAACTTGATAGCAATGGATCAAGTTCGCAATAATCACTCGAGTACAATAACTTCAAAAAAAAACAAGTATTCACATGTTTATTATTTAAAGGAAAATAATATTAATATAATGTTGAATGTAGATCAAGATTTGAAATTCCAAATTTTTTATTAATTTCGAAACGTTGAGAATGCAAATTAAACAATTTCTAAAATTTCACAAAATTTTGGTTAGTTTTTTTTGGGTAAATTACACTCACCTCCCTTAAGGTTTGGTGAAATTTCAGAAACCTCCCCTCTAATTTCTGAAATTACACTGCCCTCCCTTCAACTTTGCTTGTTTGTAACTGATACCCATTCCCTTAAGTTTACCGTTACTTTATGGATGGACTTTAATGATGTCATCATTTAAACATTTTAAAATGTCTAAATTATCATTTTTCAACACAAGGTTAGTTAGTTCAATAAAATAAATGATAATTGGTTTCTAATCAAGGTTAATAATATCAACTTAAGGTTAATATATATTTCCAAAATCAAGTATATATATATTTTTTTCTAAAAACCAATGTTAGATAGATGAACTCTAGAGGTGAGTCCATCTTAACCATAGTTAGTGGATATTAAAAGGGACAAATGGTGACTTTTAGAGATCCTTTAACTGTGGTTAAACATACTTAACCTAAGGTTATTATTTTTATTTTTTTCTTAAAAGTAAGGTTAGATGGATTAATCCTAGGGGCGAGTGAATCTTAAGCACAATTAGTGAGTGTTAAAGGGGATACGTGACAGCTTGTAGAGCCCCCTTTAATTGTGGTCAAGCATAATCAACTTAAGTTTTTTTTCTTCTAAAAATCAAAGTTAAAAGGATAAATCCTAGGGGGTGAGTGAATTTTAACCACAATTAGTGGGTGTTAAAGGAGACACAGGGCAGCTTGTAGAGCTCCCTTTAATTGTGGTTAAGCATAAACAACCTAAGGTTTTTTTTACTAAAAACAAAGGTTTGATGGATGAACTCTAAGGGTAAGTGAGTTTTAACCATAGTTAGTGGGTGTTAAAAGGGACATGTGGCGGCTTATAGAGATCCTTTAACTGTGGTTAAACATAATTAACCTAAGATTAATAATTTTTATTTTATTTTCTTATAACCAAGGTTAGATTAATGAATCTTAGGGATGGGTGAATCTTCACCACAATTAGTGGGTGTTAAAAGGGACACATGACGGCTTGTAGAGCGCTCTTTAATTGCGGTTAAGCATAACCAACATAAGGTTATTTTTTCCCTAAAACTAAGGTTAGATGGATAAACACTAGGGGTGAGTAAATCTTAATCATAGTTAGTGGGTATTAAAAGGGACACATGGCGGCTTGGGAGTTTATGTTTTTCTTTGGTTGAGCTTTCAAATGATAAAGACGTGTTTCCTCAATCAAGTAATAGGGGTAAAATTGGAAAAGTGCAACTTTAGTTAACAGTGTTAATATCAAGGTTTAAAATTTCGTTGAAATTTCGGTTTCGGACAACCCCAACGACATCGAAACTAGGTTTATTTCAAAAATTAGATTTCGGCCGAAAATGTCAAAAATTTTGGGTGAAATTTCGGATTTCGAAGATTTCGGAATTTCGGCCGAAATCTAATTTTTTTTTAATTTTTAAATAGTTTATTTTATTTATTTTTAATTAAAATTCTGAAATATTTCAAAAAATTTACTAAAATTTCAACAATTTATATATTAATTGTAAAAATAAAATAATAATATTTATTAAATATATAAAATTTTAATAAATATTTTTTAATATATAATTAATAAAATATTAATATTTCGAATTTCGAAATTTCGTCGAAATCCTGCAATATTTTGGGATTTCGGTTTGGGTTGGCTGGCCGAAATCGTCAAAAATTTTGAAATTAAAAACCTTGGTTAATATTAAGAGTGAAAGGGGAGGGCAGTGTAATTCAAGAAACTAGAGGGGAGGGTTATGAAATTTCATCAAACCTCAGGGGAGATGAGTGTAATTTACTCTTTTTAATTTATTTTTTTTCAATATATTGAGAGTCGTAACTCGTAAAAATTATATTTTTTAGTTTAAGTAAGTTTCTTAGATTTTTTTAGCTTAAATATGTTCTTAGAAGTGATTTTTTTTTAATATAACAAGAATTCTTACTCATAATAATTAGGCTTTCTATAAGTTACTTAGATAGTTTTTCTAATTTAAATAAGTCATTAGAAGTAGTATTACTAAGATTTTATAGTTTAAATAGGTTCAGGGGCGGAGCCAGGATTTTCTAGTAGTGGGGGCATGCAATGATTCATAAAATGGTAGTAATTATCGATAGATTTGTGGAAAATTATTAGGTGGGTATAAAATAATCTAAATGTAAGGAGGGATGGGGGTTCGGGCCGTAGGCCCCGATTTTTTTTTAATGACTAATTTTTTAGGGCATTTTGCTCTTATATTTCGTACATATCTTACGGTTATTGTTTCTCCTTGCTTACACCCATGCCTCATGACTATGTTCAGTCAAATAATTAATAACATGCTATAAAAGATATATTTTGTTTTCAATAGTTCAAGGAACGTTGCCCACTTGCCTCATTGCTATACCTATTAAATAGTTGGATAATATAATATAATTGTTTAACTTCGGTTAAGAATTTTAAATTTTAGACTTAGCATTTATTATCTAAAAATAATGTTATATTATTGAACCCCAAAGGTAAGTTGTAGAATCCCGGAATCCGAATTCACGGTGCTATGAACAACGTTAGTGAATAGTGCCCTTGTATGGTATGTGTAAAGGCCTAAAGCCTTCCATTTTGTTCTTGGTAGTATGGTGAGTCGAGTGAGGGTTTTAGATGCGTGTGTTGAGTCTCAAAAAGAGAGTATAAATATATTCTAAGTAGGTAAAAGTAAGAGTATATAAAATACCCTAAGTGCTTAAAGGGTTGTAAGTGAATAGTGTGTGAATAGTGCTATGAATAGTACAGTAAATAATGTTTGTAAGGTCTAAGGTTTCCTAGGTGCTTGTGAATGATGTGAAGAGTTTATTATAGGTTTTATGGTGTGTGAGGGTACTAAAGAACCATCCTTGATGTTTATGGGTGTTAAAATAAAAAGGGGAAATGTTTTAAGTGCTAATTGATGGGCGATGTCTTAACAACCCTCAACTTGTAGGATCTCTAGTTTTGTCGTATCTCATTGGAATTGAGTGATTCTTGAGCCATTATAAAAATATTATAACCTTCTTTAAGGTTCAGGTTTATCACTTTTTCAGATTAGAAGTAGAAGTTAAGCCAAATGTGGGATTTCCGAAACCTGGTTTGCTGTAAATGTTGGTCTGCTGAAATTTATCCCAGGACCAGTTCACTTGTGGGCCCATTTAGACCATTTAGAACTCAAAATTAGACTTTATGCAAAACATGAAAGTTGTTTCCCTTTGAATAACGAATCCAACACAAGTTGAATAATCAAAATAGGATAACCAAATCAAAAGTTATGATCAAAATACAAAAGCGGGAAAAACTAGCCCAAGCAGAGTTCAATTTCGGCGACGAATTGATTTGGGGGCCGAATTTCGTCGACGAATTTAACTCGAAAAATGAAAAAAACGCCCAGTAATGAGCTGTAACTCATCACCGACCTTGGAGGATATTTTCCTAAGATATTTTTAGATTTTTAGCAACCTTTAGGCTATAAATATGTTCTGATTTTCGTGGGTAAGGGTTACCCAACTCTTGAATGTAATTGAGAGAGAGATTGAAGAAGAAGAAGAAAAAAAAACTTTGTTCCTTTCCAACTGTTCTTCCCCAAACTCAAGTGAGGTTCCAACCTTGTCAAGCTTCATTTCTTTAGTATTCTCAAGCTCACAAATCATCGCTAAGGTGATTTCAAAGCTTAGAATTTCTCCAAAGAAATTCTGTGCGTGTTCTTGAAGAAGGGGGTTTTCAAACCCAGATTTTCCAAAGCTTCAACCAAGCTTTCCTCAAGCTTGATTCAGTCCACAGAAGTGTAAGAACTTCCTTTTTAAGGTAGATACACTCTACTAGATTTTATGCCATAATCCTTATTGTAATTCAAGATAGAATCCTTTCCTTTATGCTATGAACTAGTAGGAAATTCTACAAAGTCAAGTGTGATAATGTTATGACATAAACCAACAAATAAAAAAGGGTAATTAGTTCAGTTTCATTATATGTTGTTTATATTATGATGTTAAGAAGAAGAGCATGCTAAATGACTTAAGTTTTGAGGAAAACTAAAGATGAAAACCAATGATTTGTGATGCTTCTATACCTTAACCCAGAGCATGAAAAATGTGTATTATTACTACTTAGTAATTTTGTGATGATTCAACTAAGAAAAAGATGAGTAAAAGACTGAGTTTTGAGGAAAACCAAGAAGAAAACCTATGTGTTTTGATAAAGACCAATCGGAAATCCTACTATTTATGCTATGATGATTCTACAAGTTCAAACCAAATAAACCAAGTGATTATATGATGAATTCAAGCATGTGCCAATTGTAAATGATTATGTGATTTGGTTTAAATGAAGGAGAAAAGCATGTGCTTCATGTTTATGTATGTACAATTGCCTACCATGTTCACCACAAGTGTTTATGTGCACGGGTATTGCATGATCAAGATTTATCATGTGTATGTGTCAAGTGTAAAGTGAAAGTGTGAACCAACTAAGTGTATGTGAAGCTAGTGGCCTCTACTCCTTGTAGGGTAGACATTAGTGCTAATGGACTCTATTCCTTGCAGGGTAGACATTAGTAAAGTGTATGTGTATGTAAAGGTAGTGGCCTTTACTCCTTGTAGGATATGCATTAGTACTAATGGACTCTACTCCTTGCAGGGTAGGCATTAGTAAAGTGTATGTGTATGTGTATGTGAAGCTAGTGGCCTCTACTCCTTGTAGGGTAGGCATTAGCGAAAGTGCAAGTGTACCCTAATGGCCTCTACTCCTTGTAGGGTAGGCAGTAATCAAGTGCAAGTGCGCCCTCCCAAGTGAATGTGTGTAAAAGCCATGTGTAATCAAGTGAAATGAGTCAAGTGTAAGTGTAAAGCTATGTGTAAAAGGTTAAGTGAAAAGAGCATGTGTTTTGCAAATATCGCACATGTGTATTTGAAAAGAGGGTTCTTTATGTGTTTTTAGTGCATGAGTATTCCATGGACTGCCTGTGCCTGTGTGAAAACATGTGATATTATGTCATATTATCTGGTAGTTTGTATACGCTGAGTATTTCATGCTCAGCCGTACATGTTATGTCGGCAGGTGTACGTGTTCCCTTTGATGTCTGTGGTTTTGGAGCCTTGGATTGAGGAAGAGTACTACGAGCCCGAGCCCACTATGGACCACCACTAGGATGATGGATCACTAGATCGACGGCCCGAGCTAGACTTTTGTTGAGAGAGTTAGGAGAAGATATTTTGTGTATGTTGAGAGTGGAACTTGTCCACTCCATACTTAATATTTTGTTATATTCTGTTGGTTCAAACTTGAACCTAATGATAGGAGTATGTTATTTTGAATTGCTTCCACTTTGTTTTATTTATATGTATAACTTTTGCGCTCTGACAGGATGTTAAATATGCCTTATGTGTAAGACGGGATGGTTTGACATGGCGGTCACGAACTAATGTATCCCTAACTCCTAGGGGGTATTTTGGGTCGTGACATAAGTGAAACTTAACCCCAATTAATAGAGGTCAAAAGGGTCATGTGTTAACTTGTGTGAGTGATTGAACTTTGTCTAAGTTCATGTCCCCATTCCCAAGGCAAGATCGGATCACAACCAATCGTGATTGGACTTGTGAACAATTCAATCGCACCCACAGGTCAATACGTGTCCTTTTTAACTCCTATTAACCATGATTAAGATTCACTAACCCTTAAGGTTCATCAATCTAACATTGATTTTTTATAGAAAAATTTAAACCCTAGGGTTAAAAATTCTTAACCTTGAGGTTAATTTTTTTTAATATCTTATTTAGGTTAGATTATTGAACCCTAGGGTTAATGAATATTAACTATGGTTAGTGTGGTTAAAAGGGACATGTGTTGACCTATGGGTGTGATTGAACTCTCCCCGGGTTCAATTGTGATTGGTTGTGATTCGATCTCTCCATGGCTATGATGCTAAAAAAAAAAAAGCTTTTTCAAAAGTTGAGTGGGGCACGTGCCCCCACAGGCCCCCACCTGGCTCCGCCCTAGGTTAGTTAAAGTATTTATAGTCTTAACTCTTAACTATCCTAACGTGTCCTAGTAGTAGTGGATAAAATATTTCATCATAATCTAAGTAAAAATCAAAGTTAATGGCAAAATTTTGACAAAATTTCAAAAAAATATATTACTTTTATTAAAATATAATAAAAAAATTAGCATTATTTTGGCCAAAATTCCAAAATTTTGAAATTCCGATTTTTCAATTGATATCATGCAACCTAAAATATTTGTGATATCAATTTCGGATGAAGGAATCGAAATCAAAATTTTACGAAATTTCATCGAAATTAAAAACCTTGATGTGGATAATCATATTTTCTTATGTGGCAGCACCTGAGTTGTTATTTGCTGCTTTGGACGGTAACGTGCATTGATGCCAAATTTTACATGGATTATGGTTAATGACCTATGGCTCATTCTTGCACTTCCAAGAGAGAAACCTTTATGATAAGCTCAAAAAATACATGGTTTCATTAACTTAGTTAAGTCAACATTAATTATTAGGATTAAACTAATTTAACTTTATTTAAAAAAAATTAAAAAACTCCATATGCATGTTGCCTTTCTTTGTTTGTCGGAGAAGTTCGTTGAAAAGTGTTAAGAGCATGGACATGTGTCTAGGGGTGTCAAAACAATCCTTGACGAAGGGTACCCGGCCCGCCCAAGACCACCAAAGCCTTGCCGTTGCCTAGCCCTTGGGCCAGGTAGGGCCCAAAATCCCCAAGTCCTTTCTTTGTTGGGCCGAGCTAGGACACCCCCTTGCCCGGCCCTATGGAGCCCGACCCTTCTCATGAGTTGCTATACCGTAGCTAATGTTTATAATCTTACACATATAATTGATATAAGTATATATATAATTATATTATATTTATGAAATTACTCATATAACCTTCTCAAACGATTTAATAGTAGAGTTATATGGGAAATTTGACAAACTCAATTCTATAAAAGCCTCGTATGCTCTTGCTAACCCTGACCCTAATTTCACAAACACCTCAAATGACAAAAAAATTCCCGCTCTTTCTTATGGCCCTTTGGCTCAGCCCCGGCCCTTGAGGGCAGGGCTAGGGCCCAATCAATCCTAGCTCTTGAAGGGTTAGGGCTGGGCTAGGGCCCTACTCTTATAGGGAAGGGTAGGGTTAGGGCTAGGGCTAGGGCTGACCCCAACCCTACCCCTACCTGGCCGTTTGACAGCCCTACATGTGTCACATTATTATGCTTTTCAGGAAATTTCTCTCTAGCAAGTGCCATTAAAGATCTTTATGTGTGGTCAAGCTGGTAGAAATGTAATATGTTGTCTATATCAGGGAAATATACAATATTTCCTAAGCCATATTGGATCTAGGATTTTGCTAGCCCTTCTAGTTTTGCCATCCGAGCTAGAATATGAGCAACCTTGTTGCCTTTTATGAGATGATTCATAGACCATACATATTGGAATCATATATCATTGATATTCTCCTCTCTTTCTCTCACCCTTCCATTTATCCACATCCCTCTATTTTCGCTTCACAACTCATAATCATATTTTTTTCCTTTATGTGAAAAGAATCCTACTAATATACTCAATACAAAAAAGGCCTCGATCAGAGGTTGATGTGGAATGTCTTCCACTATGGCCGAGACTTTTAAATCTACCTAGAAAAATTTTCTTATCTTTTTCTAATTTACTAAAAGGTAGAAAATAGCTATAAACTGTAAAGGGATTTTAGGCCCACGTTTTTAATGTCATAAATTTTGGTCACTTTAGACCCTGAACTGAAACAAAATTTGACAAAATTTTGTCCAAATTTGATTTTTTAAATTATTTTATTCATTCAAAATGCCTTTGAAATATTTTGAATTTTCTTACCCAAAATTTTGGGATTTTTTTTTTGAAATTACTCCAAATTTTTTTTTTGAAATTCCAACCAATATCTATGCTTCGATAGATTTTTAAAGTATATAATTGATACTTTATACTTATTATATTAAACATATCAAACTATATTCTATGGTTTATAAGATACTTGAGATTTAAACTTATTAAACTATAGTTTATTATTATTTTTATATTAAGTATAGTTTATAATTAATAAGTTTAAAGAAGTATAATCCGTAGTTAATAATACAGTTTATAACTAGTAAGACTAAAATAAGTATGATTTATAGTTTATAATTAATAAGTAGAGTTTATATTTATTGTACATATTAAAAAAATCTTTTCAAAGAGTCCAATAAGATTAAAAAATGGGGACCTTTCCCAAGATCCCCTAAAAACAAGGGTAGTACCATCTCTATCTTATCTCCTCTACTAGTCTCTGTTATATATATACTAGTGGGTCGAAGGGGGAGAAATAGTGGAAAAAGAGACTCTAGTGAGACCCACGTGATGCACATGTGTGAGAGGGGAGACGTGGGAGAAAGAAAGAAATTGTGTTAGAAACCGTGAGTTATGCATTGGTTGAAACATATAGAGAGTGAGAGAGTGGGAGAGTGAAAAAAAATAAGAGTAGATAGTTAAGAAAATCAACCCTATCTAAAGGGTTGAAGTTAATAGATTTGAAATAACTTTAATACTCTTAAATATCTATTCATTAAATAACAATAGGATAATATAATATTTTATTTTTTTGTCAGAGTAAAAAAAGTCAATCAACGTACCTACCCCTCATTTTTTTAATTATAATAGTATATATATCATTTACGTGTAGCATATTTACTTTTTCATTATCTATATATATATCCTATATGTGTCCCATATTAACTTTTTCATCACTTTGAGTGTTTGACAGAGCATTTGGGTTTTCCTTTAGCAAGTGCTAGAGAAGATCCCAATTCATAAGGATAATACTAACCTTATACGCATTTTAATGCACATTGTCTGCATGACACAGAGAATATGAACAAGGATCTGCAAGCGACAACTTGCAGAAGACTGTATAGAAGTGCAAACCCTAATGTGGTTATGGCATCACGTGTCTAGTTAGCATTTTTTAAAACCTAAGAAAAGAAGTATTAATCCTAGGGGTTGATGCTAACGTACTAAAGTGTAAAAGGGATGCCTAGTTGGATTTCAAGGTTCGGATTCAAAAAGAGATAATTAAAACTCTAGCACATAGTTGGCGTACGTGAGCACTTTTTTCTCCGACACATAAGTATTAACCCTCTAAATTAATGTTTCCCTTCTTAAGTTTTAGAAAGTGTTGATGTGACAATCAATTACCATGTTTGTACTAGGGTTTACTCCTTTTGCAAAGGTAAGGGTGTCAACGGGCCAAGCTCAAGCATGCCTAAGGGTTTGTTGTGCACCAAAATCCCATGTTGGTCAATGAGACCTTGGACCCGTGACAATGCATTCCATATCCATGTAATAACATAGAAGAAATGCTAAAATTAGAGTATCAAAATTTTCTTTACTTAAATAAACCTCAAAATAGAGTAACATCAATAACCTGATAATGTAATCCAGTTTAACTGTTGACCCACTAACAGAATAATAATCCGATCACCCACATGATCTCAAATATAAATTACACCTAAGTAACATCTTTAATTGAAATGATCTTATTACATCTCTCTTTAAAAAACTGAAATAAAACCAACTATCTAAGAATCAGTAATAGGGCCATCTATCCAGATCCCTTTCTTCTTTAACATGATCACCTTTCGGTTCTTCTTAATACTCCTCCTCAAGCCAATGAGGACAAATGTCAAATCCTCTTGAAACTACTGACACAAAAAGTACAATTGAGCAAACGAAAACTTATTACATACAAAGTCTAACTAATAATATTATAACATATAATCATGACCATGTTTTATCATAAATAAACATATCTTACAGTTCATGTGCGAAAACATATGAAGATAACATCATCCATGACATGTAAGACTCGAGACTTGTGAGGACATGTAAGACTTGTGTATGTTCATGTAAGTTTAAGTGTGCCAATGCGTGTAAGATGATATTCCTGTAATGTCATGTAACATGATGTTCTTCTTCAATGACATATAACATGATGATTCTCGATGACATGTAACATGAAAGATCCCCAATGACATGTAAGTAATTGTGTTTGTGAGACATGTGCTTGAGTGTCATAATCGACCTTCATCTAAGTTATCCCTCAGATTCCGATATCAAAACATAGAATTCCACCAAAGCCATTCATATAACTAAGATTAAAATATTCAGGGCATTGATATCATCCTTTAAGTATTTACCTATTCGAACTTCAACCAATCGATATACATGCATAATTAGGCATAATTTATATTGAAGTTCATACAAGGTTAACTTATATACATAGAATAAAATCACAATTTGTATCATAAAATTTCAGATTATAAACCTCATTCAACCATAATTCCTTCCTTATAATGCCATTCATGTACAAACCTTAAAATCATCCCTTTCATCAAGTTAAATCATATGTGCATGAGGTTTCTAGTACAACAATCATAAGTTCAAACATCAATATAATCCTTAATTTATTATTCTAACATCACTAACATATTAGTTCTCATATTCCTTATTTTATTCATAATCATTAATACAATATCCTCTTGAATTCATGCAAAACCTAGTCTTGATATAATCATCATAACATACAAACATGAAATCATCATTCCCATAACTTATAACAATTATTTCATACATATTATCAGGTTAGAATATTGTATGGTTGTTTGATTGCTTCCCTACAATGATCGAATCGCTTTAGAATAGCCTTGGAGACGATCTCCAAGCTTTCCCTTCTCCTTGAGATGTATACCCTTGAGAAATCCTAGGTTAAACTTTCTCTGAAATTTTCTAAAACTCTTAAGTGTTTGGAACCCTAAATTTAAGGTCTTTAAACAGGCATAGGAGTCCTTAGAAACCTTCCAATTACAAAATCTTAATAAATTTAGGAGTTTCTGGACAATAGCCACGGTCGTGGTCGACCTATAATAGGCGTGGTCGACTGGTCTTACAACCTATCTCTGCCAAAAACCCTCATAAAAACCTTTTGATTGCATCGGTCGACCGGGGTGCTATGTTTTTCCACACTTTGGTATTTTTCTTCATTTTAAACCTTAACCATTTATCATATACTAAGTTTAACTATAGTCAAACACTCAATAACATTTATTTAACATATTTAAACATAAATTAACATTAATTGAAATGTTTTGAGCAAAAATTTTAGGTTTCATTCAAGGTGCACAAGTTTAAAGACAATCAAGTTTTGAGTTTCTACACAATTAAAGAAAAACAAATGGTTATATTTTTAAGAAACAGACCTTATCAGGCCTAGTCAACTTGGTTAAATGTATAGCATACTGGTTCCCAGGTCGACTAAGCTCTATGGCCATGACCGCCAAAAAATTTAATCGGGCCGAGTTGTGGGCCAGCCAGACCCATTGATACTTCAAAGAAGGGGTATTGAGTTGGGCCAGTGCTCCTCTCTTCCCATAATAGAGACCAAAGGGGGCTCAAACTTCTCAACAATGGTAATTTGAAAATTTACGTATCGGCAAAATGAATTTTTATTACCGTGGTAATTTGATTATATATGCTTTGACAAAATAGTTTATTTAATAAAAATAAAATATTATTGATAGCAGCTTAGATTAGAGGATTGGATTATTTATTTTTAATCACTTGTTTCACTTGACCTTATTGCCGACGTGAATACGTATGGAACGATAATTGAAAGGATCTGCAATTTTTTTAAACTTCGGTCCATGCAAAAATAGGAGCTTGATTAGATGATTATTTTATGAGTAATTAGTCATATAATGAGTAAATTTTAACAAAACTTAATTGATAATTGAAGAACTATTTTGTTTACATTGATAGGGGAATACTTAGATGAGATACACTTCATACAATGACAATCATGTATTACTCTCTATTGTAGATTATGATTATTTTTCCAAGTTATGAGTCTTGGATTATCTATTTAAACCATCTATACGGTCATTGTAATCATTCAAGTCTATCAATAAATCCGTTTCTCTAGATATCAGAACCATCGATCCCCGTTTCTCTAGATATCAGAACCATCGATCCTTTTGTGATCTCTTAGCTCTCGTTTTTCCCTTTCTAGTGGGTGGTGCACTACCGCTTGTAGGGTATGGAAATTTTTTTAATAAAAATTTCCCTCTATGCTTCTACGTGCAACCCTCAATGCTTAAACTCACGCCTCACGGTCTCCTTTTTATTTATTTATTCAAAAAACTCACCAATGATTTTTTTTTCAAATCACCGAATCATACTTCGCGTGCTTTTGGGAGAAGATCATGATAGCTTGATCTAGTGGACCACTAGCTCCGGAAGACTCATAAAAATAAGCAGGATCATGAGACAGAGATAGACTTCACAGACTAAAGCTACCCATCAAGCACGGTTGAATATTTAAACTCATGAAGATTTTCAATCTTCATGTGTTTAAAGGGGGGTATTAGAGAAATAAATGTAAGATGAGATACATTGTATCATAAGTGTATCTCATCACAATGACAATCTTTAGTAGATTAGTTTTATCTTTTCAAGTTAGTAATCTTGGATTATCTATTTAAACCCTCTACAGGGTCATTGTAATAATTCAAGTCTATCAATAAATTAGTTCTCTACATGTATGTAGGTAAAGACAACCATGGACCACTCATATGTATGTAAATTTCTTCTTAAAAAAAAATGTGTCTAACTAGGGTCCTTCTTCCCACTCTTTCCCCCTTTCCTCTCTCACGTGCATTGCTACCCTTACACTTATATTTTCTCTCACACACGTGCATTACATTAGGGTCTCTCTTCCCACTTTCTCTCCCCTTCCCTCACTCTCCCGTGCATTGCATGTGCTGCCCACTTGTAGAATATAAGGAGAATAAATACTGTGACAAAAATAGGGCTTCATCTGTAGTACATTCTATCTATTCGCTTTTGGACATTGGTTCACTATTTTTTTGGTAGTCAAAATACGATTAGGTTGTAATCCTAGTTAGTGTTGATTAGTAGTGGTTAGTGGGTTAGAAAGCTGAGCTTCCGACTTAGAAGCAATCTAAACATTGTGAGGGCTATCGACCTTCAGACTGCCACTCGAGGTAATGGAACCTTGATCCATAGGTTGGATGCCCAGGTTAAAGGGATGGATCACTCATTTGAGAGGAGGGGATACAAAAAGAAATTCTTGCTAAAGTAATCAATAAATCCCACTTAGCTTGACTATGAGCAGCCATATTCGTGTGACAGCCGGAAAAATTTTAGCTAATGTTTTTTTTGGAAGGTAAGCTGGGTTAAGGCGGACCCCAACTTTAGCTAAAGTTGCGTCTAAGTAAACCGTTGATGTAAAACTTTACAAAATTCGACGCAGACTCTCCATTTGTCAATTCCATACTTATTGCTGCACCGTCAATCTCAAGCTCGAATAAAGGAGGAGGTTTGTGTCAAGTTAGTTGGAAATCTCAGGAGAGTAAGTCATAGATGTTGACAATCCATACAAAATAACCCTCTAATCTAGAACCGAACCTTAGACCACTCTTGCAACAAAATGTATGGTCCAGCATAGATAGAATATAGAAGGGAATAAGTACTGTGACAAAAATGGGGTCCAGCACAGTTGTCGGGTCCAGCAAGGATGATGGATATCATCTCAATCGTATTGTAGCTTTACTTTTGCTCCAAAACACTGATAAGAGTGAAGTGTCAACATGCTGCATGGCCTTCTTAAACGGTAATATACTGTCCGGGTGCCAACGACCTTCTCAAAGACTAAGACCATGTTATGGTTAATATTAATCCCAAGACTTAACACGTACTAACTAAGTTTAATAAAACAACTTTTTTGTCATCATTGTAAGAATTTATGGGCATTAATTTCTAGAGTTAATTTTGATCCAATCAATTTAAAGAAAATTTGAATCCTAGAAGCCCTTACCAGCTTTTGTTTGGCATGAAATGCATAGAATATGTGTCGACTCCAATTAATATCCACAGTCTCCCTGCTAGTTAGGGCTGTCAATGGGCCCGGTCGGGGTCTGTCTAGATCCAACCCTCACTCGTAAGGGTTCGGCCCAAGCATGGCCCAAGCTTTCATAGAGCCTGAACTAACTAGGTCCAAGCCCTACCCTCAACGTTAAGCAGGCTTGGGCTTGAAAAACAGATGCATTAATTTTTTTGATCATGATATCTATTAAATAAACAAATAAATTCTAAATCATCATTGGTTGACAAGTGTTGACGAAAGAATAACAAAGAAAATAGAAGAAAGATAGATTAGATAATTAGAATTAGAAGTCTTTCGATAGTCAGTGGTCTTTAAGCAGAGAAGTATGGTAATATGAACTACCATATCCCAATAAAGATTTTGTAAAGGAGGTTATATAGGTTATTTTAAATTAAAATTTATATATATACATTATATTAATTTACGCTTTTGTCTCTCCATAACATATTATTAAAATTGGGGGATTGGTAATAATTTTGCTATCATACCCCTATATAATCGTCCCTCTCATCCCTCATTTCTCTCATTTTATCATCTATTAATATATATAATATTAATTTTAATTTTAGTATAAAAGAATAGTATTTAAAATTTTGCTAATTTAGCTATTATTATAATTTTCGTTTAAGAAAAAAATTTCTACTGTGCCATCGGCCTACTGATAATTTTTTTAGATATATATATATAATATTAAATGTAAGTTTAGTATAAAAGAATAATTGTTAAAATTTTACTAATATAACTATTATTTAAAAAAAATTAAGAAAAAATTTATACTTTACTATCGGCCTACCTATCAAAATACAAATATTAACCCTACATGCTACTCTTTAAATTGCATTGCGATTCCAATTAGGATTGTCAATGGATTAGATCAAGATCCGAATCCGATTAGACCGGATCCTATCATCTTGATCTTATATAAATCCGTCGGATCAGGTAATCTTACATCTTGAATTCGATTATAACCGTATTGGGCTTAGATCTATTGCAATCCAATCCTATTACATTATTTATAGTAATAATATATAACTTTGTAATATATTATAATGCTACACTCATTTTTAAAAAAGAAATATTAAGTTTTAAAACTCATTTTAATCGAGTCGGATTCAAATATTGAATAAATTCTGAATTGGATCCATTTACAACACTAGTCTCAAGCTCGAATAAAGAAAAATGTTTGTTGTCAGATTACCAGTCAATGATTGTTTAGAAATATAATTTGTTAAATATTATAATAGGAATAATAATTTTTTAATATTTTAAACCATGCTCAAGTATAAGGCTTGGGCCTAATTAATTAAATTCATTCGATGACTTGGGCGGATCAAAGGGCTGGGTCTCGAGAACCCAGTCGGGCCCATTGACAGCCCTACCTCCCGCCTTCTAAAAAAAGGAATTCTGTTTTTTTTTTTTTAATTTAATTTAATTTATAATGGTAGTAAAGTTATCATGTAACACACACATACACTTTTTATATTTATATTGAACATTTTATTTAGCGAAGCCGCCAGGCAAAAAGAGGCCTATCACTCTCCGGCGAAACGGCTGTAAGGCGGTGCCGGGACCAGTGGAGCCACTCGATTATTGCCAACTTTCATATTCACATGGTGATGGCCCATTATGCTGCCTTTTCTCGTGTTTGAAAGCGGCCTGTGCCAACGTCACGTCCGGATGGGGACGCCATTAACAAAAGGCAGGCGCTCAGTTATTTTGTTACGAACTTCCGTCACTAGCTCCGTTACTCTAACGTCCTCATTGCCATTGGGAGAACAACCTCCTTTTACCCTCTTCCAGATCCAATCACAGCCAATCTCTAGTGAATTCAAGGAGAGTTCAATTACACCCGGCTCAACACATGTCTTTATTTTGACTCCTATTAATCATGTCCCTTAGGGTTCATCAATATAATCGTATTTTTAGATTTTAAAAAAAAAATCGAACCCTATGATTAAAATTTCTTGATCTTAGGGTTAAATTTTTTTTTTTCAAAAACTTAATGTTAGATTGTTGAGCAGGGCTAGTAAATCTTAACGACGGTGGTTAAAAGGGATACTTGTTGACATATTGGTGTGATTGAAATCTCTCTATTGGACATGCGTACCAAATTTATTTATTTATTTATTTATTGAGGTCGTATCAAAGATGATGTACCTCAAGTGTATAAGATAAGGGAAGCATCTGGTATATTTGGACATGTGGCAGTGGCACTGAGCAAGGGTTTAGCAAGGCAAAGAATGGTTGGGCGTTGCCGTATCGCTTCAGCTTCTTGAGTGTTACCGGAGAAATTTGATCACGCGCCAGTCACGAGCGAGTACAAGAATGCCCAGAACCAGATTCTTCGCCTACTGAGGCAGTCTATGTGTTTGTGTTTTTGTCAAAGAGAGCCAAAATGAAAAGAGAGCATCAAGAGACTGGTAGTAGTAGTAGTAGTGGTGGAGCTCATTCAATGACGACTCCGACGACGGCGACGGAGAAGAGTACTATGTGGGAGGAAGCACAGCAACAGCAAGATGCCGGGAACGATGAGCTTCTTGCTGTGTTGGGTTACAAGGTAAGGTCATCAGAAATGGTGGATGTAGCTCAGAAGCTGGAGCAGCTTGAGATGATGATGGAGAATAATCAGGACGATGGGATTTCCCATTTAGCATCAGATACTGTTCATTACAACCCTTCTGATCTCGCGACTTGGCTTGAGAGCATGCTCTGCGAGCTCAATGTTCCTCCTGATTTCGATACGGAGCAATCAGCCTCTCGGTCAATCCATTCAGAATTCCCTTATTACTCCAGCAGTAACCGGATCTTCAACCATCACTACCTCGCAGCAACAGCAAAAGCAGCAATCCCGAATCTACGACGATCCATCAAATTACGATCTTAGAGCAATCCCAGGTGGGGCAATTTATGGGCAAATTGAACCAGCATCATCAAAAACAGTAAGAGATAAGAAGCGGATGAAATTGAAACCGGCTTCCGCGTCATCACCATCGGCTGAGTTGGCTCGGCCAGTCGTGCTAGTCGACTCACAGGAAACCGGAATCCGACTCGTTCACACTTTAATGGCCTGTGCAGAGGCCGTTCAACAGGAAAATCTTAAGGTTGCTGAAACACTTGTTAAACAGATAGGGTTACTCGCAGTCTCACAAGCCGGTGCCATGAGAAAGGTCGCTACATACTTCGCAGAAGCCCTAGCTCGTCGAATTTACCAATTATACCCTCCCAAATCCCTGGACTCCTCCCTCTCCGACGTACTCCAAATGCATTTCTACGAAAGCTGTCCTTACCTCAAATTCGCTCATTTCACAGCAAATCAAGCTATCTTAGAAGCATTTTGCGGCAAAAGTAAAGTTCATGTCATTGATTTCAGCATGAAACAGGGTATGCAATGGCCCGCGTTAATGCAGGCCCTAGCTCTCCGTCCCGGAGGCCCCCCTTCTTTCCGATTAACCGGAATCGGCCCACCCCAGATGGATAACAGCGACGCTTTACAGCAAGTGGGGTGGAAATTAGCCCAATTGGCTGAAACAATTCACGTCGAATTCGAATACAGAGGCTTCGTCGCGAATAGCTTAGCTGATCTTGACGCCGTAATTCTCGATCTCCGGCCGAGCGACGTCGAAGCGGTGGCGGTAAATTCGGTTCTGGAGTTGCACCGATTGCTGGCTCGGCCTGGTTCGATAGAGAAAGTATTGGGTTCGATCAAGGCTATGAGGCCTAAAATTGTGACAATCGTTGAACAAGAAGCGAACCATAATGGTCCAGTGTTCTTGGATAGGTTTACAGAAGCTTTGCATTACTACTCGACCCTGTTCGACTCGCTAGAGGGGTGTGGGATGTCTCCGATCAACGGTCAAGATCAGGTCATGTCGGAGCTGTATTTGGGGCGGCAGATCTGCAATGTGGTGGCCTGTGAAGGGTTGGATAGGGTGGAGCGACACGAGTCGTTGACTCAGTGGCGAGTTCGGTTGGGATCGGCCGGGTTTGCTCCGGTTCACCTCGGGTCCAACGCGTTTAAACAAGCGAGTATGTTGTTGGCGTTGTTTGCAGGTGGGGATGGGTACAGGGTGGAAGAGAAGAATGGGTGTCTCACTCTCGGATGGCATACTCGCCCTCTTATTGCCACCTCGGCATGGCAAATCGCCACCAAGGACCCCTAGTGAGTCAACTTTGAGCGAACTCGGTTTTATTATCAAATGAGTGAGTGCTCTGCTGAGTTGGGGCATGTGATCCTTTTTTCACCTTTAGTGTACTTTTCGGTTTTTATTTTATTTTTTTTATCTTTAGGTGTGGATGATCAATGCTAATGTGTATTTATTATATGCATTTTCTTAATATTAATAAAATGAGTGATCCTCTTTTTGGTTTTTTAAATGATTTATTTATGCTAATTTAATATATTTTTTTTATCACACGGGGGTTATAGATTAATATAGATGAAGGAATGTGGAGGAAAGCAAAAGGCATATTAGTCTTTGGGGATTGGACTCTCAATACTATATAGTGTAAATTTGACTTTTTATTTGCACTTGGCAACTTGTATGGATTAATGATAAGGACATCCAATTATAGATCAAAGTTCATGTCTTAGCTTTTCCTCCTAATCATGATTTTTTTATTGGCCTAGTAAATTTTAATTCGATTCGAGATCCTTTGGATTTACAAATAAAAAAATGGAGATTCAGTTGGAGGGAATGTATTGTGTTTCAAGGAGCATCAAGGTTGATACTCAATTTTTGTTTCAACTCTAAATGCCGGACCATAACTCTACATCGTAGCGTAGCATAGCTTATTCATTCTATTGACTACTCTCTTTTATTAGTTTTTAAAAAAATAAAAAAATTAAACGAAGTGATTGACTCACATTTCTCTTTTTAAATTCTATATTGTTTTCTATAAAATAGTATCAAAGAGGGTTTTCAGACAATTAAACGGTTATCTATTTTGATCAGAGTTTTTTTTTTTTTTGGTATGAGACACACAATTAAGCCACAACCTCGTTTGGCAAGTCAGTATTTGTTCTAAGTTAAAGGCGGGTGGAGAGTGCAACCCCACTATCACCCTCTCGAGAATGGAACCCGGAACCTTCTTCCTAAGGAAGGGATACATGAACCACTGGGCTATTCCCAGGGTGTGTTTGATCAAAGTTAAGGTCTCGTGTGAGGAAAGATGTGCAAGGAAAATCGATACCGTTGCTCCTCAGAACACCATACATATTCTCTTTAGTGGTTTTACTATGATACATGAGTATAATAGTCTTATTAATAACTTTTTGTAAGAAAACAGGAGAAAAGTGATTGAAGTGAAGTGTTTTGACTGATTCCTAACATCAGAAAACAGAGAAGAGAAAGGTATCTCAAAATGTCGGATAACATAGGGGTATTCCTAAAAGAAAAAAACTTCTAGAACCGTATGATCGTAGGGTTCGTGGGAACCTTGCATTAAAACCTAAGTAACCAAAAAAAACAGACCGAAAACATCATATTTCAATTTGGGATAGGGTTAAGAGGGCCTCCAGAACTAAGACACACACATGTATATATACTGGGTGGTTCTTGAAAATTACATGTAGGCAAATATATCATTTTCATTTTTTTAACTATAAGAAAGAACTAATAAAATCATTAATCATTCAAATTTGTAGTCATGGTAATCGAGATGGCGAATTATATTGAATGTAATATTCCAAATTCAATTACAAAATCATCAATAATTAACAAACTTTACAAGAATGACATAATATATCTCACTTAAAATGAAAAATAAGAATAAAACTAAAACTAAAACTTTAATAGTTAAAAACAAAACATGCTCTAGGTACGTGATCTCTATAAACCATAAATCGTACTCTACAAGAGTTGAAACCGTGCTCGTGCTCCTGATGGGAGAGCGAGGTTTAAGAAAGGGAGAAACGGGAGCAAGTAACAGGTTGGGAGTTTTGGGTTACTAAGCTTAGAACACCATATTCTAAAACAAAGGCCAATTTAGGATGTTGTAATTTAAAACCTTAACTATTTTGTGCCCTAAAACAACCTATCAGGGCAAGGTGTACATGAACTATAGGACCCTACTGTCCCATAACCTTTTTCTTTCCTAAAAAGCCTTTATAAAAAACCATCTCCTAGTAATTTCTTTTCTTTTCTATTTACACATCCAGGGGACTTAATGGCCAAAATCTTGAGGGCTATGAAATAGTTTTATGGCTTGGTGAGATAGCTGCTATTATTTTTAAATTTTTTTCCCTGGTAGCTAAATGCTACTATCAATATTGAGAACCCACTAAGAGCCACAACACTCTTCACTTCCTTTTTCACAAGGCAAAGGGGGATCTCAAAATGAGAGCTTCTTGGCATTTTTCATATTGTCGTGTAACATTTCTATAGCTACTCCTAACATCTACAACCCGATCCCACTAGATTCAACCCATCTTTAAATATGTATAAGTAGAGCTTATTAAATATATTTTTTTACATTTTTTTTCTTTTTAATAAGTGTATTACGGTGTTATGAACCCCTCTCTCAAAATATATATATATATATATATATATATATATATATATATATATATATAGACACACAGGTAAGGTGTAAAATTTTTAATGGCAACTCTTTGTTTGTTTGCAAAGACAACTATCCCTTTGTCGACGATATTTTTTTCTTCCAAAAGTTTAGTGTTGCCTCATGGTTATGCCCAATTAAATAATCTAGTATAAGTTTTTTCCACTTTTTTCAAAGGTTCAGGGGTTGCCCCCTTGTCACATGTCTATATCATGTTAAATAATCAAACAACATGGTATAAAAGATATATTTTTTCAACCGTTCAGGGGCAACTACTCCCATGCCCTATGGCTATGCCCTTATTAAACTATTACTTTTTCAAAACTTTAGGGATGAATGCTACCCCATGGCTATGGCTATGCCCTATTAAACTATACTTTTATTTATGCCCCGAACTTTAAAAAAATGGGTAAACTACACTCACCTCCCCCGAGGTTTGATGAAATTTCAAAAACCTCTCATCTTGTTTCTAAAATTATACTAATCTTCCCTCAACTTTGGTTGTTTGTAACGGTTACCCCCTATCGTTAATTTGCCGTTATTTACATGGATGAACTTTGATGATGTCATCATTTTGACATTTTAAAATGTCTAAATTACCTTTTTTTGAAGACAAAGTCTATTAATACAATAAAATAAACACGTTAATTGGGTTTGATAACCAAGGTTAATAGTATCAACTTACGAGTAAATATAATTCTTTTTCTAAAAACCAATGTTAGATAGATGAACTCTGGTGAGTGAATCTTAACCATAGTTAAGGGTATTAAAAAGGACACATGGTGGCTTATAGAGACACTTTAACTGTGGTTAAATATAATTAACCTAAGATTAATAGTTTTTATTTTTTTCTTCAAACCAATGTTAGTTGGATAAATTCTAGGGGTGAGTGAATCTTAACCACAGTTAGTGGTGTTAAAGGGAACACGTGGCGGCTTGTAGAGCCCCCTTTAATTGTGGTTAAACATCATCTACCTAAGTTTTTTTTCTTCTAAAAACCAAGGTTAGATGGATGAATCCTAGGGGTGAGTGAATCTTAATCACAGTTAGTGGTTGTTGAAGGGGACACTTGGTGGATTGTAGAGTCCCCTTAAATTGTGATTAGCATTATCAACCTAAGTTTTTTTTTCTAAAAACCAAGGTTAGATGGATGAATCTTAGGGGTGAGTGAATCTTAACCACAGATAGTGGGTGTTAAAGGGGACATGTGGTAGCTTGTAGAGCCCTCTTTATTTGTGGTTAAATTAATCAGCCTAATTTTTTTTTCTTTCTAAAAACCAATGTTAAATGGATGAACCTTAGGGGTGAGTGAATCTTAACCATAGTTAATGGGTGTTAAAGGTGGTTTATAAAGATCCTTTAACTATGGTTAAAACATAATTAACCTAAGATTAATTTTTTTTTTCTTAAAATAAGGTTAGATTGATGAATCCTAGGGGTGAGTGAATCTTAACCATAGTTAGTGGGTGTTAAATGGGACACGTGGCGGCTTGTAGAGCCCCCTTTAATTGTGGTTAAGCATAATCAACCTAAGATTATTTTTTTCTCTAAAAACTAAGGTTAGATGGATAAACCCTAAGGGTGAGTTAATCTTAATCATAATTAGCGGTTGTTTTTTTTTTGGATGAAATCTAATCACTCAACTCACTCACACACAATGTTAGGCCAACACACACGGCCTTATGAGACTAGTTAGTGGTTGTTAAAAGGGGAGGTTTTGTTGGAACGTTAATGTAGTTTTTTTGGTTTCCCCATTGAAGACAGAATAGATTTTCCTTGATATTTGACATAATGCATGAAAGGATCCTTGAACAACCATAAAATGACCTGAAAATAATTGCGAAACACTACGACAAGTAGTTCTATTTTTCCATAAAAATGTGTTCGCTCAAGAAGGGCGCCAAAAGATGTTGATCGTAAATGAGAAGATTGTTTATGGAGAAAGACGAATATTGATTCGCATTCACATACATGAGAACTATATAGGAAAAAAAATAATCTTTGATTCCTTTTTGAGCTTTCAAAGTAAGTAGTAAATACGTGTTTTTTCTAAGTAATGACGGTAAACTTGGCAAAAAAATATCATTAGTTAACGTAGTTAATATGATGAGGCCAGTGCAAGTTCAGAAACAAGATGTGAGGTTTTTGAACTCAAGGAGGTGAGTGTAATTTACCCTAAAAAAATTATAGTTTAATAGGGGCATAACCATGGGGTGTGGAGGTAGCTGCCACGATGCCCAATGATTATGCCCTATTAAACTAAGTTCACGGTGGCAAGTGCAACCTTACTCTTGGCCCGGCCTGCACATACATACAATCAAATATTTATCGGACAAGATATACCAATATCCAAATCTTACCTGATTATAAATAGGTAGTAAAAGTCATTCGAATTTCCTTTGCTGGTAACTATTCAAATAATTTTCCGAAGAATTGGATTTGAATAATGCTGACTCTACATGTTCGTCCAAGGAGTTCGGATCCTTTCTAATCGTGATTGAGATTTCATTCGCACTCAGAAGCCCATTTAACCCTCAGGGTTGATATTTTTTTAAAATTATTTTTATTCTAAAAACAAGGTTAAAAGTATTAAACCTAAGGATTAATAAATCTTAACCACAATTAAAGGGAGTTAGAAAGGGACGGATGTTAGCTTATAGATGCCAATGGACTCTCCTGAATTCAATCACGATTTGCTATGATCCCAACTCTCATGGAAGGCTATCAGTAGGCCAAGCAATGTTCCTTCATTTCCCAGACCAAGCTCATTATTATTGGCCCAAGGCCCGAGTTTGGGCCTAGGCCCAAAAAGTCTAGCTCCAAGTAGCTGGACCTCAGTCGGGCCAGAAAGTGGGTGAAGAACTTGCATGTATGTTATTAGCAAACTCTTATCAAAGAACTAGTGTAATTTCTCTAATTATAGATGACTGCTACTAACAAAATAGACTCGGGATCCTCTCACGTAGTAGCTGGCGAGGACACTGCCAGTTTCACCGTGTCCACTCCTCACGCCATCCACATATCTTATGCACGAAGCTCAAGATGACTCAACTCTGCGCCCAATGGTTTGAAATAGAAAAAGACACCACCATCTTTTAAAAATGCGTTTGAAAATTTTGAAACTGACGGTGTCCTTGCAAACACCAACTAAACAGGATCCCATGCCAACAAAATATTATTGGAAGTTAGATTTCTAAATCCAGGTTCGTGGGCATATATGAACTCTATCTCCAAGATTTAACCAAGCATGGATTCGACGAAGTCTCTCCTTAGACGTACTTTATCTGTTTTTGGATCATCTTCATCTTCATCTTCATCTTCATCTTCATCTTCACCACCATTCCAACCATTGGGGCCATCAACTTGAATATAATTCTTGCTATTTCATTTGATCAAAATCTATAACATTGGTCCAAGCCTATGCTATCAAATCAGTTCACTATTATCTTCATTTGCAATGTCTTTTACTTTGCTCTTAAACTTATATTCTCCAAATACTACATTGGTCATTGTTATATGTATCTAACTAAAAACCTCTTTTTTAAGGTGCCTAACTAAAATAAATGGGCCTTGATTTCTTTCACCAACTCATTTTTGTTTGAAAAGAAATAACAAAAGAAACACCTGATCATTGGTCTTAGTGGCGAGTGTATCCCCCGCTTAGGAGGATTGCGATCAATCACTATGAGTTGATATAGCGGTTAAAAAGTTCACTGTTTAACTAACTAACACTATGAGTTGATATGGCGGTTAAAAAGTTCACTGTTTGACTTACTAACAAATGCTAACTTCTAACCTAAATAAAGGTAGGTGCCGTGATAGGAATTTTTCTTACCAGGACTACCCCTAGGACCTTCCGTACTAATATAGATTCCATCCTAATCTCTCAAACTGCAGGAATGAAATCTGGCCCACCCCTAAAAAACAAAAGCTGATCCCTTACCTTGCTTTGCTCCTCTTTCCCTCTTATCCTCTACAATCTGAAGTAACAAACCACCCTTGGTCCAAGTGGAGATAGCACTTCTCTTCTACATGTTCATCAAGTTTAAAAAAATCCAAATAGACTTGTCCTGATATCTTATACTTTTATTTGTGCAGTGTCATTTCCTTAGCTCCGAGTTAGACCAATGTTGACCACCTTAGCCATACAAGATTTTGCCCGCCCGATGTAGGTGGTTCAAAGGCAATGGAATGCTTCCATAGTTCCATTGATCCTAAGTTCGAACCTGACCCGAGTCTTTCTTGATGTTTGTGATTTGCGAGATATAGCATCCATCCTCAAGTATTGATCCTGATCCATATGGGTGGGGACACTCCGAGTCATTTAAAAAAAAAAAATCCTCCCACTTTACCTCTCTCATCTTTTACTACTTTCTAAAGATCTATCACAGTAACTCTCTCCCAACTATTTTCACACTATTATTCGTTCCTTCTCTAAAGAAATGAGAAATGCTATCCAGACTTTCAAAGTCTCAAAGATGGTAGTGACAAGTGTTGCTACATTACCTGGTTACCTTGAGAACTGGTGCAAAACATAACTTCATTTGTTTGAATTGCTGCACATCTCCCATTGCAGCCATGGTCTCAGTTGGGATTGGATTATTTCTTAACAGAAGCCTTACTAATGCAGTCACATCCGTCTCCTTCAGCTACCGGAGCACCAGTAAAATGAAAAACCGTCACCTCGGGCTCCTTATTGACACCCCTGCAAACTCTAGCTATGGCTGCTACACTCACTTTGGATCCATTCCTGTTGTAGCGCTATCACAATTGATTTAAAACCATCCCACCTCAGGTGGAGACAAAGGTGGCTTGAGAATCTTTTATGAGCCATCTCAAATGAGGCTGGACCATAATAGTTATATGGATATAACTATTAAAAAATACATTCTTATATTTACTAATAAACATAAATATTCTTAAGAGATTATTAATTATAAACTATGGAACCGAGATAATTCCTCAAAAGATTATTAAATATTAAGAGTTATTAAGTTATAAAATATTAATTATAAGGTGCCTACCCCAAGTCTGACCCCAAGCCCAAGTAAATAGAGGCTGAGTTCAGTGCCTATATATATATATATATGTGAGGGGAAAAATTACCGGAAGGACACGCGTCAGCTACAGCTTCTCCGACGCTCTGGTTCACTGGTAGAAGGTTGGAGCGGAGGGTGTGGCACCCTGACCTGTACTCCGATGGTAAAGTCAGTAGGTGTAGAAGATGATGAACAGTAAACACTAGAACAGTCACTGAAAGTTACGCAAGGCACTGGAAACACTGAACACGTATATTCTCAGGTCTGGATCAATGAACAAGTGTCCTGTGCACTAAAAATCACGGGGGTTTTATAGGGTAAGGTTGGTATGGCCATCGATGACCATGGATGGCCATAGGTGTCCATACC
Organism: Tetracentron sinense; assembly: GCA_015143295.1. Lineage (NCBI taxonomy): Eukaryota > Viridiplantae > Streptophyta > Magnoliopsida > Trochodendrales > Trochodendraceae > Tetracentron > Tetracentron sinense. The sequence continues at coordinate 14,057,453 of CM026573.1, forward strand.
ACGTGTATTTGTACTCATTGCCAAATATCTTAGACATTTCTGCCGCCGGTTGCATCACACGTGAGAGCCTCCTATGAGTCCAATCGGACGGGATCGGACGGTACGCAGAAGTGACCAGCATTAAATGCCAAGACAGTGCTTTCGGCACGAAACGGCGCGTTCGGCACGCCTGTCGGAATTATGGATCGCCTCCTGATCACTTCCTCCTACGAGTCGGTCTCGTTGTTGACTCAAGCTCGGTTACGGTGTAGATGTCTTAAAACACAGCACGACATCGTTGTCGGTGAGACAACAGACTCGTTGTTCGCGTAACGACAAAGACGTTGTCAAGAGTACAACGGTCACGTTGTGCTTTAGACAACGAGGACGTTGTCAAAGACACAACGGAAACGTTGTTCTGCAAGAGAACAAAGACGTCGTAATGCGCACAACGGGATATAGGGTAAGGTTGGTATGGCCATCGATGACCATGGATGGCCATAGGTGTCCATACCACGTGTATTTGTACTCATTGCCAAATATCTTAGACATTTCTGCCGCCGGTTGCATCACACGTGAGAGCCTCCTATGAGTCCAATCGGACGGGATCGGACGGTACGCAGAAGTGACCAGCATTAAATGCCAAGACAGTGCTTTCGGCACGAAACGGCGCGTTCGGCACGCCTGTCGGAATTATGGATCGCCTCCTGATCACTTCCTCCTACGAGTCGGTCTCGTTGTTGACTCAAGCTCGGTTACGGTGTAGATGTCTTAAAACACAGCACGACATCGTTGTCGGTGAGACAACAGACTCGTTGTTCGCGTAACGACAAAGACGTTGTCAAGAGTACAACGGTCACGTTGTGCTTTAAACAACGAGGACGTTGTCAAAGACACAACGGAAACGTTGTTCTGCAAGAGAACAAAGACGTCGTAATGCGCACAACGGGATCGTTGTGCATCAGACAACGTGTGACCCCTCTATTTTAAGCACGTGACCCCAACTCGTGTCCACGTGTCACTTTCGTGAACAAAACGACAAAAACGAGCTCGTTCTCCAACGTTAAGTTGATTTTACGAATTTTATCCGTTACAATTTGCCCCTTTATGATGCTTGGAACGTAGTTCGAAGCGTCATAAACGGACAAAAAGATCATACCTGGCACTGCTCCGGAAGACGAAACGTTGCGTGCTTTAAACGCTCGCTGAGAAGGTCGACCGTTCACGCCAGCTGGTTACGCGTGCGAACCGTCACGTCTCTTTAATGTGGACAGGCTGTCATTATCGCCGATTTGAATTTCAAAACGCTTTAATGACTCTGACGGTTACTCTCTTTTGGCGAAAAGACGATCTTGCCACTGCTCTTCTCCCCTTTGAAACAGGTGTACGGCTCTGATGAAGGGTAGTGGTGTAGTTTCACAAATCTGAGATGCCTATAAAATCCCATCGAATCCTCCTTCTCTTTCACCCTGTTCCTTCAAGCACTGTTACTCTGCCGAAATCTCTTCTCAACCGAAAGTTCATCTTCCTCAAGCTCTCAACAATCTCTCTCAGTCGTCTTCTGTTCGGTACGTTCTTTACCCCTTTCCCTTATTATTTCTTACTGTTTCTCCCTTTCTCTCTTCTCTGGTTCTTGGAGTGATTCTGTTCTGTGTACACTTCGTTGCTCTGTTCACTGTTCTTGTCTCTTTCGCTGTTTCTTCCAACTACCATGGCTGCCATCATTCCCGTAGAACTCGTTAGGTTAGAGGAAGTTAGAGGCCCTACCGATGATGAGGCCAGTTGCACAGGTAGCGCACCTCATGGTGCCTACATCGAAAAATCCTTAGCTCTGCGCCAGCATCAGTTGGCACATCTGAACCATTACAGGGAACGTTTCGACTTCCCTTCCAACGTCAATCTCCACTTCAAGCGAGATGACGCTATCATCGATAGGCGTTCTGCTTGCACCGTTGTCTATCTCTCCCAGCTTGAGGCTGGCCTCCGCTTCCCTCTCCATCCCATCCTGGATGAAGTTCTATCCACCCTGCAACTCACACCGGGACAAATGCACCCGAGCTTCCACAAATACATGTCCATGATGATCAAATTCATCAAGGACGGTTACCCAATAGAGGCTAGGCATCTATTCCACTTCTGCCATGCTGTCAGATGCCAAGGCAATGACGATGGTTTGTTCTCCTACTACTCGTGGAACAAGAAACCTCGATATTCAAAGCTCGTCTCAGGCATTCTCGATAGAGAAAGAAGATGGAAAGCTATTCCTTTCGTTGTCTCTGGCGGCTGGAAGGCAGAGAATTCCACGGTCCCCAACGTCTTCCGAGCGGAAGCAGGTATATCACTATAGTCGTCCGTTGTCCGTTGTGCACCATTGTCCTGACTCCGTTCTCGTTGTACGTTGTACGTTGTGTGCTCTCGTCCTGCTAACTTTCGTTGTACTCATTCTGTTTTCCTGTGTGCAGTTGACGCAAAGAAGATCCCGTACAAGAAGTTGGCCCCAGAAGAAGAAGGCCTCCTTACCGGTATCTGCCGTGCTCGAGGTGGGGAATACATCCGGTGGAAACCACTGGAGCCTGACACGTGGGTCTCCTCTAGCACTCCTGCAACTGCTCAACAACAACCACAACAACAGCACCAGCAACAGCAACCAGGTGCTTCCACTTCCGCACCTTCACCAGCAGCTATCCTAGCCGAAGAAGAAGAAGAAGACATGGCCGGCACAGATCCACCTCCACTGAGCAGGAAGCCAAGGTCTGCTCGCCCTACAGTTCAGCTGCCACCACCACCACCACCGCTGAGGAAGAAGAAGAACCCTCCCTCCAAGGGTACAACGACTGCTGACTCGAAGAGAAAGATGCCAACCCAGGCCGAGTTCGAGGCCAGAAAGAAAGCAAAGGCGGACAAACGCCTGAAGAAAGAGAACGCAGCCATTGCTGCTCCCCCCTCCACCTCTGTCGTTCCTGCAACAAGTCTAGGAGCAGAGGTGACAACGGCGGTGCCCGAAGCCAGCTCGGCGCCTGGCCCCTCCCGAGCTGCAACTGCCCTAGCCAGAACGATTTCGACTGTCGTTGCCCTGGCTGCAACGGAAGCTGGCAGAACGAGTTTTCCAGCTCGTATGCTACCGTCCTTCGTTCCGGACTGGTCGCCCGATTTTTCTCGGTTCGGGGTACCGACTGTGAACGAGTCGGTGCAGAGTTTGGAGAAGACTGCCCGAGCTCTAACTCATACGATGAGGTTGCCCCGGGACATCGCTGAGGTCGGCAAACTCCATTTTTCCGATCTGTCCTACGCCGCCTGCCAGTCTGTGGCGACAGTAAGTTTCTCACTTCCTCTTCTCCTTACTCTACTGCTGAAATATTACTCCTCGTTGTGCTAACGCCCGGACACTTCCTTGCAGATGAACGTCCTTGTGCAAGAACTCTGTGATCGTAGCCAATATAGCTACAATCACATCCGAGACGGGATCACCTACTGGAAGGGCAGGACTGAGACGCTGGAGCAGACTCTCGTCGAAGAGAGACTCAAGGCAGACTTTGATCTGTCTCAAGCCAAGGCTGACACTGTTCGTGCTGAGGTAAGGTTGCAAGCTGCCACCAAGGCAAAAGAAAAAACTGAGGCTGAGACACGATCAGCAAAGGAGGCCGAGAAGAAGGCCAAGCAGGAGGTAGAGAACGCTGTTCTACGCATCAGCGAGCTGGAGCACGTCTCCCAAGTTTTGGGCAGACAGTTGGAGGAGACTGAGGTAGCCAGGACAGCACTGGCAGAGGAGCTCGAGGAGGCCAAGAAAGCTCAAGAGGACACCGAGAGGTCCGTGACCTGAGACTGCAGCAACATTATCAGTCTCAGCTGGACACGCTCTTGGATGAGGATCGGGCAGAGACCGAGAAAGAGGTTCTCGAATCGCTCCGCCAACAAGGCCGCCTGAAAGAAGACAACGAAGAGGACGCCACCACGTTCTCCGAGCTTCAGAGCAAGGAATTGATCAAGCTTGACAACGAGCCCGAGGTCCAAGGTGTCGAGCAACCTCACTCTCTTGAAGGTCCTGCACTCCTCCCTGCTGAGCCATACTCCGAGCCAGCTGCTCCCGAAGTCCCTGCCGCTGCGGATGAAGCTACTCCAATGGAAACTCCGATTGCTGAAGCCTCTACTTCTGCTCCTCCTGCAACGACGATAGATGCTGATCTTGAGCTCGTCTGATCTGCTGCCCCTCTGATCTCCTGCTCCTCTTTATGTTTCTGTTTCTCTTTATGATGATGTAAACTCTTTCCTTTCCCTTTTATGGGAGTTCGTTGCTGTAATTGCCCAGAGATGGGCCTTCTATATGAATGGATCACTTCTTTTTGTTATGTTTGCATTTCTTTTCACCTCGTAGCGTGGCACAATGTATGCACACAGAAAAGGTAAAAACACAACATGAGTAGTTGAATAAATTTTCACAGTTCACAGCACTGATGTGAATATGGCACTTTACTATGCGAATGTATGCATGAGGGTGAAATTCATAACTGATGCACATACTTAAACAAATTATTTTGATCAAAGCACTACGAACAGAACACTACGAGTAGAGCACTACGAACAAGCACTACGAATAGAGCACTACGATCAAAGCACTACGAGCAAACACTACGAGCAAGCACCACGAGCAAACACTACGAGCAAAACACTACGAGCAAACACTATGAGCGAAGCACTACGAGCAAACACTACGAGTAGAGCACTTCGGATAGAGCACTACGAGCAAAGCGCTACGAACAAACACTACGAGCAAAGCACTACGATCAAAGCACTACGAGCAAACACTACGAGTAAAGCACTATGAATTGGGCACTACGATCAAAGCACTACGAGCAAAGCACTAATCCAGATACATCATTCGCGTAGTTCACTGTGAATGCAATCTGACAAATAAAATTCATAGGACGAACACAATGTAACTCAGTTTCGAAGCACATGCTAAGAGGATGTCATTAGGATAAGCCACAGGATTTGCTCAGATGACATCCTTATATAAGCCACTCGTGTTCGTTATGAGTACGTTGTTCAGTCAAAATTTTATTTGAATTACTTACAAAATATTCACAATATTACACTGATGAACCAGACAAAGCATAATGTAGACAACGAGCATGCACATAATATTGCAAGTCACATGTTGAAATATGAGCACTATGTTTATGTAAAATCACTGAAAACTTGTAAGCACAACGATGCATGTAATAGCATATCACAGATTCTATTGAAAGAATTACCTCAGATTCATAATGTTCCAGGATTTTGAGATGAGGTTACCTTGTAAGTCTTTCAAGTAACAGACTCCAGGACTTCCCAATCGTTCTACGATATAAGGCCCTTCCCAGTTTGGTCCCAACTTGCCACTGTTAAGCTCTCTTGTGTTCTGGAACACTCTTCGGAGGACGAGATCACCGACCTGCAGCACTCTCCGTTGTACTTTCTTGTTGTAGGCTTTCCTCAATCGTTACTGATATCTCCTCATCTGAATGCTGGCATCTTCTCGCTTCTCTTCTAGCAGATCGAGATGAATAGCCATAAGCTCTGTGTTCTGATCTTTCCCTCCATCCTCCTTCTTGTTGTGCCAAGAACACACTGTAGGCAAACTGATCTCAGTAGGAATGACAGCTTTCATGCCGTATGCTAGAGAGAAGGGAGTTTCATTGGTAGGACTCCTCGGAGTTGTTCTGTATCCCCACAAAATGTTGTGCAGCTCGGTGGTCCACTTCCCATTCGAATCTTCCAGTCTTCTCTTCAAGGCATTGAGAATATTCTTGTTGGCTGCCTCGGCCAATCCATTCCCCTGAGGATAATATGGGGAAGAGAAGACGTGCTTGATCTTCAGCTCGCTGTAAAAGTCGGCAATCAAACGTCCTGAGAACTGCTTCCCGTTGTCAGTGATGATGGACTGCGGTATGCCAAATCTGCAGATGATATGCTCCCACAAGAACTTCTTCACCTCTTGTTCTCTGATACGTGCAAGGGGAACAGCTTCAATCCACCGAGAGAAATAGTCAGTTGCCACTAGAAGAAAGATCAGATTCCCTGGAGCCCTAGGGAAAGGTCCAACAATGTTAAGTCCCCAGCGTGCAAATGGCCAAGGCTGAGATATAGTGCTGAGCTCTTGAGCTGGAGCATGAATCAAACGAGCAAACCGCTGGCACTGGCTGCATCTCTTCACATACTTCTGAGCATCAGCCTGCATGTAAGGCCAGAAGTAACCTTGCCCCAGAGCTCGATGGGCAATGGTTCTCCCGCCTGAATGAATGCCACATATACCTTCATGCAGCTCAGCAAGTATTCTCTCCACGTCTGCAGGATGGATACACTTCAGCAAAGGCCCACCAAAAGATTTCCTGAACAACTCTCCTTGCACCAGGGTATAACGAGATGCCTTGAACTGAATGCGCCTCGACTCCTTCACACTGATAGGGAGAACTCCGTCCTTCAGATAAGCCACCAGCCCTGTCATCCAGCTCGGAAATGGATTGACAAAAAATACTTCTCGCTGTGCCTGAAGAGTTATTGAAGGAAACTCTTGGAACTCCATCAGAATAGCCTTAGGCTCGTCAGCCTGCACCATGGAAGCTAGATACGCCAAAGCGTCAGCATGCCTGTTCTCATCTCTCCGGGTGTGCCTAATCTCCACAACGGTGAATGCTTCACACAACGAACGAACGAGAGTAGCATACTGCTTCATCCGGTCGTCCTTGCATTCATAAACACCATTCACCTGATTCACCACGAGCTGTGAATCACAAAACACTCTCAACATGGAGATCTGCAGCTCTCGTGCACTCTCCAACCCAAGGAGTAAGGCTTCGTACTCAGCTTCGTTGTTGGAGGCAGTGAACCCAAGACGCGACATCTTCTGCACTTTGATGTTCCCCGGACTTATAAGCACAACGCCTAGTCCTGAACCACTGAAATTGGAAGATCCGTCCACGTACAATAGCCAACCGTTCCACTCTGATGACTCGGCTCCATCCACAACGATATTTCCGTTGTCAACTTCAATTGGAAGCTCCCGAAGATCAACAACCATGTCCTCTGCCTCCTCCTCCACAGGGAAATCCGAAAGAAAACTTGCCATTGCTTGCCCCTTCTCTGAACTCCTAGCCCGATACTGGATATCGAACTCACTCGGAGCGACAGCCCACTTCGACATCCTCCCCGCCAGCTCGGGTCGTCCCAGCACGACTTTCAAAGGATACGTTGTGATGACAACGACAGAATGAGCATAAAAGTACGGACGAAGCTTTTCCGCAGAAAAGACAAGAGCTAGGCATACCTTCTCGAGTTTGCTATAATTGCATTTCGCCTTGAGAAAGGTTTTGCTGATGAAATAGACAGGTTTCTCCACGCCATCACAGCTCCTGACCAGGACGGAACCAAGGGCTTGCTCTGAAACAGACAGGTAAAGATATAAGATTTCACCTAGCTCGGGTACCGAAAGGATGGAAGCTGAGCCTAAATACTCCTTCAAGGCAAGGAAAGCTCGGGAACACTCTGGAGTCTACGTAAAAATGGAATCCTTTCTCAGCAGCTCGAACAGAGGTTTACAACGATCAGATGACTTGGAGGTGAACCGATTGAGTGCAGCAATCCGGCCTGTCAGCTTCTGAATCTCCTTCTTCGACTTAGGCTATGGCATGTCCAGCAAATCACGAATCTGAGCTGGATTAGCCTCAATTCCCCGCTGACTCACAAGATAACCCAAAAATTTCCCTGAGGTAACCCCGAAGGTACACTTCTCTGAGTTGATCTTCAGATTGAAAGATCGCAGCACAGAGAAAAGCTCAGCAAGGTCTGCCACCAGAGTACCTCGTACTCGACTCTTCACAACGATATCGTCGATGTACACTTCAACCGTCTTGCCAATGAGTGACCCGAACATGAGATTCATCAGACGTTGATAGGTGGCACCTGCATTCTTCAAGCCAAAAGGCATCACCCGATAACAGAACAAGCCTCGCTCTGTTATGAAGGTGGTCTTCTCTCGATCTGCTTCCGCCAGGAGGATCTGGTTATAGCCCGAATAACCATCCATGAAGGATAACATCTCGTGGCCAGCAGTGGCGTTGATGAGCCTGTCTATCATTGGCATGAGAAAAAAGTCCTTGGGGCAGGCCTTATTGACACCAGTAAAGTCAATACAAACTCTCACCTTCCCGCTCTTCTTAGGCACAGCCACAATATTGGCTATCCAGTGAGGGTACTGCACCTCCTGAATGAACCCGAACTGAATCAGCTTGTCAATCTCCTCGTTCACTGCATCATGATAAGCTGGAGCAAGCCTCCGAGGTTTCTGCTTCACTGGAGGGATAGCAGGATCAACATTAAGGTGATGACAGGATACCACTCGGATCGATGCCAGTCATGTCTTTGTGAGACCATGCAAAGACATCAAGATTCTGCCTAAGAAAACTCAGCAACACGAGTTCTTCCTCCGTTGTCAAGCTCGTCTCGACCTACAACACCTTTGGCTCTTCTTCCATTCCCAAATTGACAGCTTTCATGGGCTCAACGGAAGGTCTGCACAACGATGTTTCCGAGCTCTCTTCCACAACGAGAACGACCTGTAACTGCTATGAGGGCACAACGGAAGCAGGAAAATCGCACTTCTGCGATGCCAACTGATCACCTCTGATCTCCTGAGGCCCGTCTTGCGTTGGATACTTCAACACTTGGTAGTACGAGGACGGTACAGCCTTCATCTCATGGGTCCACCAACGACCCAAGATGGCATTGTACGGTGATGGCGCGTCCAGGACGGAGAACCTGGTCTGAAGGACAACGGGTCCAGCCACAACGGGTAAGACAACGTCGCCTACAGGCTTCATCGAGCTGCCATCAAATCCGAACAGGGGAGTCTGAGCAGGGATGAGGACGGAAGGATCCAGCTTCATCTGAGTGAAAGCATGGTGGTACAAGATGTCTGCTCCACTCCCGGAATCTACGAGCACTCTCTTGATGTTGAAGTCTCATATTCTCATAGTGAGAACAAGAGCATCATAGTGAGGTCGGATCACTGCTGCCAGATCACGATCAGTGAAAGCAAGTGCATGCTCAACGCTTCTGCTAGGCACCTGCACCTGACACACTGCAGCCTCATGAGACAGCTTCCTGGCCTTCGCCCTGAAGTTCCTCTCCACATCGGCTTCTGGAGCTTGCACGCGGCAAATGACATTGATCGTGCCCAAAGAAGCTCCTCCACTGGTACTGGGATTATTGGCAGGTTCCCCTCCACGAGACTGGGATGCCGGCTCCCTGGCTTGCTCCATGCCGCAGCTGCCAGAAGCAAGATACTCTCCCAAGTACCCTTCCTGAACAAGCCTCTCCAAGTACTCCCTCAGAATACGGCATCGGTTGGTAAGATGACCACGACACTTGTGATAATGACAGTACTCATGCACCCGTGGCCCTGATGTAATATCCTGCACCGCCCTCGCCGGCCACTCGAAGTATGGCTGATCCTCCATCGACCTCATGATGGTCGCCGGGCTGACTGTGAAATTGATGCGCGGTGTTTGATCTGCAAAAGATCGCCTCTCATTAGGCTGCACGCCTCTCTCGTGCTGTACTTGAGGCTGCACTTGGCGTGGCTGATACTGCTGTCTCGCCTGATGTTGATCATTAGGACGCCTCTCCGTCCTACTCTGTTGCTGGTTAAAATTTCTTTCAAACGGGCGCCGATCCGGCTGATCCCGTTGAGTCACATAGACAACTCTCTCCTTCTGCTTCCTAGGTGGCGAGTCCTCAGACGATGAAGACTCGTACCTCTGCTTCTTCTCCTTCCTCTTCGATGATCAGTGTGTCCTCTCCACGACATCCACCACTCTCGCTCTGGGCTTCGGCACTGACACAATGGATACGTCCTTGTACCTCCCGTACTTGGTAGCACGTACCATCAACTCGTCCATCTTGACAGGATAATCAAGAGCCAAGGACTTGTAGAGCTCGGAATGCTTGGGGATAGCATTCTTGAAAGCAGCTATACAGCTCGCTTCGTCAACCTTGTCGATGTTGTGGACTTCATCGGTGAAACGCGAAATGAAGTCCTTCAAAGATTCGGCCGGCTTCATCCTCAAAGAGAAGAGTGTATCTGCACCTGCTTTCTTCTTCTTATTGATGATGAAACGATCAATAAAGGCCGACCTGAGCTCTGAGAAGTTGCTGATGGAACCAGGAGGCAAGTTCCGAAACCACTTCGATGCTGCCCCAGACAGGCTGTTGGGGAAAGCCTTGCAATACAAGTCATCATCCGGGTTGCGAACAGCTATCGCGTGTTTGAAATCAAACAAATACTCCTCCGGGTCCGTCTTTCCAGTGTACATGGGGAAGATCGGAGTTATGAACTTGGAAGAAGTATATGACTGATTGATGGCGTCCGTGAAAGGAGAGTTCTCAACGTTGTCCTTTGCTGACTGAGCAAAGTGGTCAGGAATCCCTCCCTTCATGCTCTTAACACGAGCACCGATTAAAGCCTCCACCTCCTTGGCAGTCACCCAAGTCTTCTGGGCGTCTGCACCTCCGGTACCCACTCTCAGGTCTTCTCGCCCTGCCCCTTCTCGGAAGTCCACACGATCTGAAGGGATACTCGGCTCTGCCCGAACCTGAGGTTGCCTTACATCCCCTTCAGTAGGATGAAGCACAAACCTGGTTTCACGGTTCTCCGGGGCCGAAGGAGAAGAAGAGAAGTCAAACTGACGTCTCAAGGAAGGCCTCTGCAGTGGCACCTCATCCACCTCGAGCCTGCTATGCTCGAATGCCTCCAGCCTCGCCTGCATCACTTGCTGCTGCCTGGTGATTTGATCCAGAGCAGATTGCTACATTTGCAACATCGCCAAAATGCGATCCGAAACGGAAAGCTCAACAGGAGGAGGCATGGTCCTCTCTGGTTGCCCAGACGAAGGACTGACCCCAGGGATGTGTACGACAGAAGGTACGAAAGAAGTGGCCTGAGGGGTTTGATCCTCATGCCCGAACACTACTGACTGATCAGCCATGATCGCAAAGAGCAAAGGGGGGTTCGTTTATTATTTCCCACAGACGGCGCCAATTTTGTGAGGGGAAAAATTACCGGAAGGACACGCGTCAGCTACAGCTTCTCCGACGCTCTGGTTTACTGGTAGAAGGTTGGAGCGGAGGGTGTGGCACCCTGACCTGTACTCCGATGGTAAAGTCAGTAGGTGTAGAAGATGATGAACAGTAAACACTAGAACAGTCACTGAAAGTTACGCAAGGCACTGGAAACACTGAACACGTATATTCTCAGGTCTGGATCAATGAACAAGTGTCCTGTGCACTAAAAATCACGGGGTTTTTATAGGGTAAGGTTGGTATGGCCATCGATGACCATGGATGGCCATAGGTGTCCATACCATGTGTATTTGCACTCATTGCCAAATATCTTAGACATATCTGCCGCCGGTTGCATCACACGTGAGAGCCTCCTATGAGTCCAATCGGACGGGATCGGACGGTACGCAGAAGTGACCAGCATTAAATGCCAAGACAGTGCTTTCGGCACGAAACGGCGCGTTCGGCACGCCTGTCGGAATTATGGATCGCCTCCTGATCACTTCCTCCTACGAGTCGGTCTCGTTGTTGACTCAAGCTCGGTTACGGTGCAGATGTCTTAAAACACAGCACAACATCGTTGTCGGTGAGACAACGGACTCGTTGTTCGCGTAACGACAAAGACGTTGTCAAAGACACAACGGAAACGTTGTTCTGCAAGAGAACAAAGACGTCGTAATGCGCACAACGGGATCGTTGTGCATCAGACAACGTGTGACCCCTCTATTTTAAGCACGTGACCCCAACTCGTGTCCACGTGTCACTTTCGTGAACAAAACGACAAAAACGAGCTCGTTCTCCAACGTTAAGTTGATTTTACGAATTTTATCCGTTACAATATATATATATATATATCATGCTGCCTCAAACAGGAAAATTGACAATATTTATGCTGCACTATGTCGGGTCTTTAGCCGTCATTTATCAAACAAATCATAACATAGTCACATAGCAGGCCAGATATCAAAATTGGCAAATTGGAAAGATACACAACCCAAACTAACGAGCATAGTCAATGCACTACAAACGGCTATTCCTCTCACAGAATGGCCGAATGAGCTCCATGCCTTTTTCACCTTCATCAGTTCATCTAGAGGTCCTGAGGTAGGGTGACCTGCTCTCTCCGACATTATTTATCTTGGCGGATGAGGTTATGAGTAGAGGATTAAAGCAACTTTTTTCTTCGGGGAAAGCGGATTTTTATGTTGGGGATAGAAATCAGATTCCTGTTAGTCACCTGTTATTTGTTGATGACACTTTAATATTTTGCAAGAGCCAAAAAAGATCTATCTCCAACTTATTCAAGTTTTTATCTGAGTATGAGGATCCGTAAGCTGGAGGATATTGCTTAGTATTTCTTGTTGAAAAAGAGCTTGGATTTTGCTGAACTCAGATGGGATTTGGAGCCACTTTATTAGAAGTAAACATATTTCAGAATTCTCATCCTTGGTTGATCTCTTGTAATTCGGGTGATAAGAGATGGTGGAAGGATTTGTGCTATAGTATAAGGCAGCTTTTGCTAACTAGTAAATGACTTTTAGGCAATGGATAGAAAATTAATTTCTAGTTAGATATCTGGAGGGCTGGCCCGTCCATTAAGCCATCAAAGCCCGCGCTTTAGGCCCCAAAAAAATGAAGGCTCCAAAGCATGGGCTTTGATGGCTTTATGAACCTGATTTATTGAAAAGAAGTCCTAAAAAATGTTCCATTTTATAGCGAGTCCAATTTTAAAAAAAGGCCCTATTTAGAATTCTCACTTTAGGCTTCCAAATGGCTTGGGTCGGCCCTCGATATCTGGTTCTAGTATCTCCCTCTCCTTGATATGGCTTTGTCGCCCCCTTCTTCTTATCCCCTTATTAGTGAATTTTTGAGTGAGGGGGGTTGGAACCTCTCCTCTCTTGCTGATCTTTTGCCCTCGGATGTTAGACATGACATTGCTAGGAGTTTTTCCTCGAGGAGGACATACTGATTTCGAAGAAGGATAGTTCTCGATCATCCTCAACGAAGTTAGATTGGGAGATTATCTGTCTGCAAAGCTCCTCTTTACAATGGATCAATCACCTTTGGTCTACTGGATTGTCGCCTAAGATTTCTGTCCTTATTTGAAAATTTTTCCCTATGTTTAGTTGACGAGAAAATAGGTGAAAACATGGAAAAGAAAAGAAAATTTCATATTTCTAATACAATTCTTAGCTGTGTTTTGTCTAATTTTCTTTTCTTTTCCATATTTTCACTAATTTTCTCAGCAACCAAATATAGGGTTAATGAATATTAATCTTGCTAGCAAATGTTCTTGTTGTGATAATCCTTGTGAGAAATCTTTGTATACTTGTTTAGCAATGGGGAACTCGCCTCTTCATAATGGATCCCGTTTAGCAATTTCCTTGGGATCCAATTAATGCGGAAAGATACAATCCAATCTCGTCTGTTAAGGTTCTTGGACTCGGCTAAATTAAGCTCAGTTAATGGTTTAATCCAATTATCTATTCTTGGTTTTATCTGTTGCGAAATTTGGAGGATGAGGAACTCTTGCAATTAGCATCTCATTAATTCGTAATAAAGTTATGGACTGGATTAAAGTCTTCTTTGAAGTGGTAGACGATCAATAAAGCTCTCTCCTACGGATCATAATCTTGTTGAATTTATCCGATTAGAATTGGATATTTCCTTCTGAAAAGGCCTATCGTCACTAAGTGGTTCAAACCTACCCCTGGATTGTTCAGATTGAATATTGATGGAGCTTCTAGATGGAACCCTGATTTTAGTGGCGGTGGTGGCATTGTTAGGAATAATCATGAGAAATTTATTAGAGCATTTTCTAACTTCTATGGTATTTGCTAATTCTTTAACCCACCTACCATAGTTTCCATCAAAATTTTCATAGATAATCGCCAAAATTGTTAAGAAACGCAATTAATTCTCACGAAATTGCTGTCGTCGGAATATAAAGGTTAGAGAGAGATGGAGGAATATGATATTGCTGTCGTCAGCATCGCCGGTGACGCTACCAGAGCCGGAAATGTGTTGGTGACTTGGAGTGGAGAAGAAGAAGAGAGGAGAGAAATTAGAACCTGATAACTTTTTCTTTTCTTTTCTCTTCAAAATCCAATATTTTTTTTAAAGATTCTAAATCCATCAAATGAGAGTCTCTCCATTTTCTTGTTCATTTTTCACTTTCTTTGTAACAAAACAATGGAAAATCATATTTTCTTCCAATTTTCTTTTCCAACCCTTATTTTCTTGGCAACCAAACATAAGGGAGTATATTTGGGAGTACCCATAGACCGACTCAACAAAAAATAGCAACACTAAAGAATGAAGGGACAACACAAAGGAACACTTGAAGAGTTAACTAATACGTGGGGAATTCTATATTTAAAAAAAAAAAAAAAAGCCCATTGGTGATTACTATTACAGGCGAGTATGACTGGAAATGAAACCGGCCTTAATAACCTGAAGGAATCGCTGGCCGCCTCGTAGCTGGGGAATTTGACATTAAGTGAATAGAGACATTTAGTTGAGTTCACATATAAAAAATGTGCCAATTGGAAAAGCTGGATCCAAACCAAAAAAAAAATGAAAAGCTGGATACCAGATGTTTCTTAGTCCTTTAACATTTGGGCTGTCTAAATCAAGGACCACAAGAATACCAGGGCCGCCTTGAAGCCAAGTTGGCTCTTCAGCTCAGCCCTCAGCGAGTCAAACAACCAAGCCAAGCTTTATTTGAGCTCAAATCTTCAAACAAGACAAGCTTGAGCCAAACCCTGTTTGATGAAGCTCGGCAAAGCTTGGCTTGTTTAGGGCTCAATTTGGTTTGAACTCAGCTTAGCCTAGCTCAGCTCAATCAATATATATAATATTTTTTGATAATGTCAATTATATTAATATATAAATGATACTGATTAAGTTTATAATAAATAATAAGAGATAATAATAACAAAAGAAAGTTGGGAAATTAAAAGCTAAAACCCTATCCCTAACTCTGCTTTTGGTCTATCCGAAGCATGAGCTCGATCAAGCTTTGTTCAAACCAAGCTCAAGTCTAAACATTTGAGCTTGAACAATCTCGACCTGAATCCAGTTCTAAAGGAATCACTTCATTTTTCTCAAAAATTTGAATGTGCAGGGAGAAATCCCATACAATAAACATAACCTGGACTTTCAACATCTCTCAATTATGGCCCATCTCAAAAGGATTGCAGATTGCTATTAGCTGTGTACTAACCGGCTTGAAGATGACACACATGCTCTTGCTTTTCCCACTATGGCCCATCGTCCCAAAAGAATAACTATGCATTAACTGGCTTGAAGATGACACACATGCTCTTGGGTTCGTAAACTAGATTCGCTTTTCCAGCATTTTATTCGACAAGTACTACAAGAGTACTAGTATAAATGAGTGATGAGAAGGGAAGATATGAAAAATCACTCCGATTTTGACTCGAGGATTGGATCACAGACAATGACTCGAGGATTGGATCAAAGACAATAGAGTGCACCCACAGGCCAACACATGTGCCTTTTAACCCCTCTTAACCGTGGTTAAGATTCACTAACCCTTATCCTATGTTTGGTTGTGGAGAAAATAAATAAAAACATAGAAAAGAAAAGAAAATTGGACAAAACACAGGTAAGAATTGTATTAGAAATCCAAAATTTTCTTTTTTTTTTCCATGTTTTCACCTATTTTCTCGACTACCAAACATAGCATTAGGGTTCAACATTCTAACCTTATTTTAAGAAAATAAAAAATTAACCCTAAGAGTTAAAACTTCTTAACCAGGGGGCTATACAAGTGCCATTGAAATGGGACAGGATCCGAACTCTAGACAATAACACTCTAATTTAGGATTAAGGTCAACATGGTAAGAGAAATTCCCCACTCACCAAACCTCCCAAATTTGACTCAACATAGACACAAGAAGTCAACCATTCGAAAGTTAAAGTTCTCTTACCTATGATCTTTCTAACTGTTTGAAATGCATTTGATAATACACAATTTGAGATATACAATTATTTCACAAATTCTCATACAACAACAAATCACCAACAATAACATTATGTAAAACTAAATAGTAATACACCATTTGCCAAAATGGGTTTCCAATCTTGAAGTCAGTTGTGTTCTTAAAAATTGATTACTGTACCAACTACCAACCAAATATTCGCAATTCTTTAACCCACCTACCATAGTTTCCATCAAAATTTTCATAGATAATCGCCAAAATTGCTAAGAAACACAATTAATTCTCACGAAATTGTCATAGTATATGAAATTAAGACCAACAAAGACAGAAAGAATGACCACGCCTTAGGAAGCTGGAACCCAGGGGTTTTTAAAATTTTCAATACCCATGTTTCCTGAAGTGACACTTCGTTCCACTCCTTTCATTTATACTCCAAGTGTGATTGCTATAATATATACTTCCTCGACTTATAGCTGATTTAGGATCTTGTGGAACAGGATTTGAGTCTGCAAGCAGCTCGGTACCAATCAGAACTCGCTGATAGGGAAGGAGAGAAAAACAAAGCTCTCTTTTTCATCTTGTGCTAGATGCAACAAAAGATGAGTACTTTTTCCTTGGGGTGTGTTTGGTTGAGGGGTAAATGGGTGGGAGAAAAGAAAGTGAAGTGAAGTAAAGTGACGGAAAAGAAAAGAAAGAGAAAGTGGGTTCTCTTGTATGTTTCTTTTGGGAGAAAAGTGGTGGGAGAAAGTATATTTTTTTTCCAAATATACCCCTTTTTCACATTTACAAAACCCTTTTGATAAAAGGGTAGAATTGGAATAATAATGGGTTTTTTTCACTTTCCCTCACTATTCCACCAAAAAGTTGGAATAAGAAATGGGTGTAAGTGCAAGAAAATCTGTCACTATTGAGCATCTTGATTCTCTAGAAAGTGAAGGTTTCTTGCAAACCGAACATGGGTAAGTGGGTGTTTCTCTCACTTTCTTTTACTTCCCCCCACTTACCCCCAAAACGAACACACCCCAGGGGATTTTGAGTTCGAATCCCTTCCCCTTGTTGCCCACCCTCAAGGATTTATCCTTACTTTCTTGGTGAGTGTGATTGGGAGCACGAGCCTGGGGATTTAGTCAGGTGCTCTAAGTGGCCCGGATACCCCGTTACCAAAAAAAGAATAAAAAATTAGCTTATAAATAACAAAATCTATTTTATTTCATTTTGAAAGATTAAGAAACACAATTTATTCTCAAAAAATTGTAAGTGTGTGAAATTAAGACCAACAAAGACAGAAAGAAAGATCATCAAATCTATTTTATTTCATTCTGAAAGATTAAGAAACACAATTTATTCTCACAAAATTGTCATAGTATATGGAATTAAGATCAACAAAGACAGAAAAACACAAATTAGATGACCAAAATGCATCGCAATCAAAACAAACTGACCTCTAACTAATAAAAATCTTGCCTTAATCACGAGGGATCAATGGGAAGAGATCTTAAGATTAAGGGACTTATTGAGCCATGCCTTCCAACTACCACTCCCCTTCCGAGTAATCACTGTAGAACTCCCATCCCCATCTTTCATCTCTGGCTCCGTCGTCTTCTCCAGCTGCTGCTGCTGCTGCTGCTTCTTGTATAGCACGAAATTCCTACCGCCGCGAGATCCAATCGTTTCCCAAGGACTCAAAGCTGCAAACAAATTTGAAAAATAAGAACCCCATCTAAAAAATTACAAATTTAAGGAACAAACTCACAATTGGTTATGAGTTAATACCCTCGGATTCGGTATTGGTGCAGTAAAGTAAGAAATTATTGAGATCAGAACTAAGAACAGGAAGACGACCCTCGCGAGCATAAGATCTTAGGGCAGTGTCGATAACAGTAGCAACAAGCTCCTCTTCATTCACCAGGAACCGGACTGGTCCGGAGCTGCCAAGAACATTGACAGTGATCAACAGACGGCTTCCCTTGCCGTTCTTCTTCTGCTTCTGCAGCAACATCGTCTCAAAATTTGTTCTTTCTCTTTATTCAAACAGAATCAACCCAAAACTAGGATCAAACAGAGTGAGATGAATAGCAAATTCTAGAAAGATTAGAATAAATGAGAAAAAGGGGTTGTTGATTTAGGGATCGAGGCCGATGCAGCGATAGTACCAGCCTTCCTTGCAAGATCCGAAGGAGAAATCGGAAGCAGAGACAGAGAAATCAGATAGATGGGGAAAGAAGAGAATCGAATCGGTGTAGAACTGCGCGGAGAAATCACGCGCCGTTACCCTCGCGGAAGAGGGAAAAGGCATGAAATTACAGAGAGTTTTCACCATTCACAACTTGTAGGGAGGGATTGAAGAAGAGATCGAGATGGATTGAAGAGAACACAGAAAGAGAAATTAGGGTTTGAAGAGAAAAACAGAATTAGGGTTAAGGTTTTCTTCTCTCTCTCTACTCCGAGCGATGCCCAACATTATTAGTTATTTATAGAGACCTCTTAATATGGTGTTGGGTGGGTTTGTTTTTCGCTTGCGGGAAAACGGGAACCGACTCTCTCAAAAATGTCCCCAAATTAGTTACCCCGGTGGGTAGCCCGTAGCCCAGTGGTGGTGGGATGAACCTTAAACCCGGCGGTCCTACGATCGATTCTGGATGCACTCACTTTGCGTGTCTGTCTGGGGAGGTATCCTTGGACGACTCGTGGGATTAGTTGGAGTCTTGAGCTATGGACACTCCATAGTTAACCAAAAAAAATTCTCTTTTGTTTTTGGGAAATACTTCAGTGCTAAATAATAATTAGGTCTCTAAAATTAAGCTTGAGCTTGACTTGTTTATTAAATAAACGAGTTCAAGCTTTAACACAAGAGCTCGAGCCGAACTTGAGTAGTTCACCATAATTCATTAAATGTAGTTATTTATTAGGCTTAACTTTTACTTTACTATTCTCGAATAGATAAAAAAAATTATAGTATTACCTAAAATTTTATAAATGATATTTTTATTATGTAAACTACATTATACATTATTAATAGTTACTAGTATATAATAAATATACTTAATTTTGAAATTTAAATGAAATAAGTAAATTTATATATTTTAGTAGGTTAATTATATGTAATCGAGCTGAGCTTTTAATGAGCCGGGTAAGGGTGTGTTCAAGCTTGGCTTGTTAACTAAACGAGCTCGAAAATCAAACTTAAGCGTGGCTTGTTTACTAAATAAACGAATGAGCTTGAGCTTTTAACAAGCCAAACTCTAGCTGTTTGCGACACCTTTGTTTGTTAACTGCCCCTATGTATCTATCTCCCTTTGGGGAGGTGTGACTCGAGTTCGAGTCGGTGTGGCCGTTGAGTGCTCACCATGAATTCTAACCTCTAACCCTAGATAAATGATTAGCGCCTACAAAAAAAAATAATTTTGGGTTGTATTAGAGCCAAGCTTGGCCAAGCCCATGAGCTGGACTTGAGCTTGGCTTGAGTTTGATTCCAGCCCCCGAATGATTTGGATTGAGCTTGACTTGAACAAGCATATTCAATCTCAAGCTTTATATATTATAATTATGAACCAAATATTATTTTAATCATTGTTTTAAAACTTGGATCGGACACTAACCCGGTCAAGGGGTGAGTCGATCTAAAATGATCGGGCCGTCGAGTCAATTCGGGTTGACCCAATGACATCAAGTGATTTTCTTAATAATAATAACACGTATAATACCCTTATTAGACATTTTTACAAATACTTCGTAATACTAAAATTAATCAAAATACACTCATAAAATGAAAAGAAATCTCATTTTCTCACAAAAATATTAAAAATAAAATAAAAATACAAAATTTATCTTAAGGGTATGAACTATTAAAATTTGGCATTATTATCCAAATGAAAGTAAAAAAATAAATATAAAATCTTGAAATCAATGAAAAGGAGTTTGTTTTTTTGTCCTCACCTTGGCTTGAGCTTAGGGGTGATATCGAGCTGGGCTTAGTATTGGTGTGTTCAAGCTTGTTTGTTTACTAAATGAGCTCGGAAATCATGTTCAAGCTTGACTCGTTTATTAAGTTAACGAGCTCGAGCTTTACTAGCCGAACTCAAACCGAGCTCGAGTAGTTCATGAGCATCTTGTTTTATTTGATATAGCTATTTATATTGAGTATAGTGTGTGTTTATTGTGTTAACAAAAAAAAACTGAATATTTGTTCCACATGGTGGGGTACCTCTTAGCTTGTGAGTCCTTAAAGCCCCACATCCCCCTCTTTTTGAGAGGGTATGTGGGTGCAATGGCCTTGTGGCCTGGGTGTGTGTGTGTTTGTTTGGATGTGTTGAGGACAGTGTGTGTTTATTGAGTTAACCAAAAAAAAGAAAGGGGAGTGAATGCTTTCTTTTGCCATTTTACCTGTATAATGTTAATAAACTCACCTCGTTGGTGGACTCTATCTAAAATAATATTTTTATGAAGCAGAAGTTATATAACAAGGTATCAAACCTATAGATGAATTCCCTGTTTTTTTTTTCTTTGTTCTTTGTAATTAATTAGTCCTTGGATCTAGAAAGAATAAAAAAATATAATAAGGGCTCCACTTCGAATAAGGAAATAATAAAATATTGTTTCTAGATATCTCAATTGGTCAAATTTGAAGATAACTTATTATTATTCTATCATAATCTCAGCCGCCGCCCATGTGAAGAAGTTATTCTCTAATTCCAAAACGTCAAGCCACCATTCTTCAGTGATGAGTTAGCGAACAAATCTTATGAGTTTTCCTCAGACTGGAAGATATCAGTTGTCCTGGACTGGACAAGTATGTAGAGATCTTCTTGGGGACCAGGGTGGGAGTCTCTCTCAATCGATCTTTTCTAGGATTCCTTACCATTTTGTAGCTGCATAGCTCCTTATTTACGTGGGAGCCATAAATGTCTTAATCATATTTGTTGTGATGTTTACGAATAGTTCAGGATATTATGGAGCAGTAAACAACCCCTAAATATATAGTGTTCTTGAATGTCCGAAAAGATTACCACTAAACAACCCACTACAAGAAAACTACCGGACAGACACGGAATTATAGACACATAAATATTTCCGTGTCTAATTCCTATTGATAGACACGGAAATGTTACCGTCTCTACAATTCCGTATCTAATGTTTATTCGCAGATTTATATTAATTTTATAAAAAAAAAACATTTATCAGACACGGAAAATTTTCCGTGTCTAATAAAATTAGACATGGATATTGGTATTAGAGACGGAAATTTTCCGTGTCAAAATTAAAAGAGCATTAGACATGAAAATATTTCCGTGTCTGATAATATTGTATACAATAACCCGCGAAACTCATACCATTTCCCCCTTTTGTTGTTCTCTACCACGCCTCTTTCTCTGTCTCTCCTTCTCCTCCACCTCTGACCTCGGCCGCCGACTAGCGCTGATCACCGCAGGCTCCCATCTCCGACCACCACCGGATAAAAGCTCCGACCCCCACTGTAAGTCATTATTTCTCTCACTCTCTCTCTCTACCGAGCTCTCCTACTCTCTCTATCCCTGTATTGCATGTATCTATCTCTCACGCTCTCCCTCTCTACTAACTGCTCTCTGTCTCTCTCTTTACCCTTAAGGTTGTGGTTTTTTAATATAAATTAAAGTTATATTTAATCCCAATTAGTAGGACTGAAATAAAAAAACACCTGCTGGCCTGTTGGTGCAATTGAACTCAGGGAGTGTGTTTGGCTGTGATTTAGTGTGTCTAGCTATGATTCGATCTCTTGGATTTAGGTTCCATTCCCTCTTTTTAATTTTATTTTTGCTTGGGATATCATTTGGCTGTGATTTAGTGTGTCTGACTGTGATTCCGTTTTTTTTTTGGCTCCAATCCTCGAGCCATTTAATGTGTCTGGCCATAAGCAATTTATTTCTTTCTTTTGTAAGATCCATTTGAAACCCCAGATTAGGAAAAAAAATATAGAAAAATAAGAACCCACCAAATCGGGCATAAATAAACAAAACCCATATCTGAAAATAAAACAAAAACAGAAACTAAACCCCTTATTATTATTGTGATTTTATGTGATTCAAGCCCAACCCATACCTAGTTTCAACCCTTCCCGGTTTGTTCATTGATCTTTTCGGACATTCAAAAAGTGAAGAAAATTTACTTTTTAAACAAAGCTTATTTTGCTAGAGCGGGTACAAAAATTTATTTTCATTTTTTGAACTATTTCGTCCCTTGAAATTTTATCATTTTCTAGTTATAATCATATTTCTAACTTCGGTTTCTTGTTTGTTTTGCCAAAAAGATGCACATGCCTCTTAAATAAGTGCTTATTTGTATGTATTAACAAACATGATATTAAAAATAAGAACTTATTTTTAGTTATTTACCAAACGAATATATCGTATAAAGACCTGAAAAAACAATCCATTAAAGTAGCTATTATTAAATTAACTCTCATTAGATTATATAAGATTTGTTGCAAAAGACAATATATTGAGTTCAGAATTTGTTTTCAAACTTGATTTAGTAAATACAAGAAGACGGTATACGGTATGTGGCCGCCACATGCCTCGTGAAGTGGTTGACTGTTGATTTATATTGGGGACGACTCCTAGAACCCATTTGCATATAATTGTACTAGTAGAGACCCCGTGCGATGCACGGGTAACAATTTAAGAATATCTAACATTAAATAATATTATTTATTTATTTAAATATTAAGTAACATAATATGTACGAATATCTGAAATTAAATAATATTATTTATTTACTTAAATATTATGTAATGTATTTTAAGAATATTTAATAAATTTTATTTTTAATAATATAATTTTATTTTTATTTGATAGACTTATTATTTATAATAATTAATTGATTTTATAATAATAATTTATTATTATTTTAATAATATTTAATATAAAATTTTAAATCTCTTACTATTAAACTTAAATTAATACACCCAAGAGTTGGAGATAAGAGAGGACTCTATAATAGTGGAGATAGAGAGGGCTCTAGGATAAGATAGTGGGTCCTGAACCTAATTGCAAGAGTTGAAGATAAGAGAGGACTCTATAATAGTGGAGATAAAGACGACTATAGCTAGGATGAGATAGTGTGACCCAAACCTGAACGGTAGGGATTAAAGAGAAAAGCCACATGTCATGTCTAAAATAGAGCTTATAGGATTGAAGGGATCAGAGTTTGGAGATCAAAGAGAGAAAGTATTATTTCTTTATAGTACTAGCAAAGACCATGTGCGATGCACGATAATAATTAAGAATATCTAAAATTAAATAATATTATTTATTTATTTAAATATTAAGTAATATATTTTAATAATATTTCATAGATTTTATTTTTAATAATATTAGTTGATATACATTATTATTTGTATTAATTAATTTATTTTATAATAATAATTTTTTATTATTTTAATAATATTTATAGGAAAATCATAAGTTTTTTAATATTAAACTTAAATTAATACACCCTAAGAGTTGGATATAAGAGAGGAGTCTATAATTATAATAGTGGAGATAAGAGAGGAGTCTATAATTATAATAGTGGAGATAGAGAGGGCTCTAGGGTGAAATAGTGAGTCCCAAATTTGAACGGTGGAGACTAAAAAGAGAAAAGCCACATGTCATCTCTAAAATAGAACTTATGAGATTGGAGGGATTGAAGTTTGGAGAGCAAAGAGAAAAATCATATTTTTTTATATTATAGTAATAGATATATATTAATTAAACTAGTAAAGACCCCGTGCAATGCATGAGATTAGAAGACAAACCATTAAGGTACAAATAATAGAACAAAAGAGCAGTCCAAGTATATAACAATGTAATATTACACAAACTTCCTTTCAGTAAAAGAGGCAAAGAAGTTGAAAATTATTCAATAAATAAATGTGTTTCAATTTATCTTAAAAAAAAAAAAATTATCTGGATCTAAAGTTCTAAACAATATAACTAGTGTATGATTGGATGCATCGAAATATATAACAATATAAAATAAGAAGACATTGAGAGGAACCTTCAACATCTCATAACATGGAGCGGTCCCAAGGCCAGATCCCTAGTCGTAATGAAAACTCCACATCAGCATCTCTTAACATGAACACCCCCACCATAACTCACGTATCTCAAGTAGTAGGACTACCAACATTATCTGGCAAGAAACCTTCACTTTTTATTGAGGCTACCGATAGCACTCTTTCAAGGGCTCTCTGTTTGTAATTTATTTTCCAGACATTAGGGTGATTTGGATCTGTTACTCACATCAACACTCAATAAGAACAAAAATGGTGTTTCATAGTTGTGAACCGGTGAAATTTCATCATGGAGGAAGATCAAGTAACTGATAAGAGGCATGGTATGTGAGGGAGATAGAGACGTGGGTAGTTAGAGATGAGAAAATAGTGGTTTGAGAGAGAGAGAGAGAGAGAGAGAGAAAGAGAGAGAGAGAGAGAGGAGAGAAAGATATGGAGGGTAATTAGTATGTGAGGGAGATAGGAGAGAGAAAGTGGGAAGATGTGGGGAGGTTAGAGATGTGTAGGAGAGATAGTCTGTTTGGGTGGGGACACGTCTCTTGGGATGGGAGAAATAAAACGTGAGAGAAAGAGTTACCGGTTGAGATTAGAGATATGAATTTAGAGGGAACAATCCCCTAAAATCTCTCCAATGGTTTTTGAACTAAGAGGGAGACGTGTGAGAGAGATAGAAAGTTAACGGTTGAGATTAGAAGGAACAATCCACTAAAATCTCTCAAATGGTTTTTGAATTGAGAGGGAGACTTGTGAGAGAGATAGAAAGTTAACCGTTGAGATTAGATAAGAGTGCCACGTGGTTTTCTTAAAATAGAACTCATGAGATTCATGGGATTGAAGATTGGAGAGCAAAGAGAGGAGGTCGGGTGGCACTTATTTGTTGGGGTTAGGTGGCACTCATTTCTTTATATTATAGCAAAGACCCTGTGCGATGCACAGGATAATAATTTAGTTCATTGAATTGTAAATAACATTTAAGATGTTAGAATATAATGTTAATAAAAATGAAAGAAACGTCAATTTAATAAATAAATAAAACCTAGAAGATTGTAGTTGAGTATCCTCTGTCAATTAAATTTAAGACGAACATGTTGATGATAAACGCCATTATATAATTGTGTAAGATAACATTTAAGAGAGAATGTTAAATAACCAAGATAACCAAGAGAGAATGGGTTAAATAACCAATAGAATGATGCACGATTTCTTGATATAACCAAGAGAGAATGAGGATGGAGTTGGGCATACCCATTAATCATCGCATTCCACATTACTATAACAGTTCAAATTTTGTTACCCTGTAAAGAGTATTGAATGAATGCTTGATAATCTAAGCAACATAGCTAAACAAACGGTTTCAACGATTTTCCAGTCTCAGTAGTTGTTGATTTGGCACAAGTTGTTAGTGCCCTTGCTAAAGTGGCAGTTTATCATTAACCAAAAGAGATGATATTCACTGTATGCAAAATTTGAATAACCTGATATCAATGTCGTGAATGAAACAAAAGGTTCTCACAATGTCCTCCAATCATCTATATCATTGATTTCATATCTTATTAGAAGACAAAAGCGACAAAAACAAACAGCAAGGGGAAGAAAATAAGCTTAACCCAAAAAAAAAATGGTAGAAAAATAGAAGAAGAAGAATAAGAAGCCAATGCATATGTATTTCCCGCATGTAGATATGAGTAGATGACTATGAAATATCTTGCACTTGAGATCTGAGTTGATTACACTGAATCTCCTTCTTGGAGTCAATTAATACGAAAGAAGTCTCTTGAAGCAAATCCAATTTATGCAGAAGTGGTTTGAGAAACTCCCAATTCATCCAATTTCTGATTCTTCCCTCTTAGATTTAGGTGCTAGGCGATGCGTGAGTGACTCCAATACTGAAGCAACGTGCGGGTTGAGGTTGATACGGTTGTTCCAAGGATAGGGAGATGCGGAATGGGAGGAGAGAGAGAGAGAGAGACGTTGAGGGAAGAAACTTTTATAAAAAAAGTGACATAGAGATGTGGGGGGAGAGAGAGATGTTGAGGGAAGAAACTTTTCTAAAAAAGTGACATAGATATGTAGGAGACAGGGAGTTGGTGGAAAAAATAGAGATAACTATTGGGATGAGTCGTGTCTTATGAGGAGAGACAAAAAATCAGTTAGAGAATGTATTTTAAAGTGTGCCAAGTCGTGTGAGTGAAACGTGTGAGAGAGTGGATGAGAGGGTGAGGAAGTTATTTGGATAGAGAGGGGTGTGAGATTGAGTAGAGATCCAATGGTTGAGATTAAAGAAGTTGGCCACCTGGCATCCTTAAATAGAACTTGTAGAGGATTCAAGAGATTGAAGATTGGAGAACAAAGAGAGGGGGTTAGGTGGCACTTATTTGTTGGGGGTTAGCTGGCACTTATCTATACTATAATATAAAGAAATAAGTGCCACCTAACCCCTCTTTGTTCTCCAATTTTCAATCCTAGGAATCCTATGCGTTCTATTTTTAGGATGCCATGAGGCAACCTTTTTTAAATCTCAACCGTTAGCTCTCTCACTCACACACGTCTCCCTCTCAATTCAAAAATTATTTGAGAGATTTTAGGGGATACACAAGTCTTCCTCACAATTCAAAAATCATTCGTGGGATTTTAGGAGATTGTGATAAGACGGATATAGAGATAAGAATGATAGATAGAACAAGTAGAGAGATTTTAGGGGATTGTGATAAGATGGATAAAAGAGATAAGAAGGAGAGAGAGAGAGAGAATATAGAGAGAGATTTTATGAGATTGTGATAAGAGGGATAGAGAGAGTGTAGAAATTTATTTTTGATTTTTTATTCACACTCGTGCATCGCACAGGATCTCTACTAGTTTCTTTATATTATAGATAGATAGATTGGTACCCTTGATTTCCTCTATCTAGGGTTGTCAAAGGGCAGGGTTATCCCTAACGAGGGGCAAAGCCAGGATTTTCTAGTAGTGGGGGCACTTACGGTTGATAGAAAATAACAATAATTATTGATGGATTTGGTGGAGAAAGATTAGGTGAGTATGAGATATGCTGGGGTCTAATTAAGAGGATTGGGGTTAAGGGCGTAGCCCCCGATTTTTTTTTTTTTGGCAATTAAGTTCTCAAGCCATTTAATTTCGTCCATACATTTTTTTTTTAATACATATTTTATGAGTATTATTTCTCCTTCTTTTTAAGGGCAACTATCCCTACCTCATAGCTATGACCAGCTAAATAATTAAATGGTATAACAAATATATTTTGTTTTCAAAAGTTTATGAGATATTGTCCCTTGCCCCACAGCTATGTCATATTAAATAGTATAGTATAATTTTTTTAGGGGACAACTGTCCCATTGAGATTGAATTCGAATAGTTCAATCACATTACATAGCCCCTCTGAACTCTGGTTAAGAACTTTTAACCCTTATGATTATTATTTTTTTCTAAAAATAAAGGTTAGATTGTTGAAACTTAAGAGTTAGTAAATCTTAACCATAGTTAATGTGGGGGGGTTAAAAGGGTCACGTGGGGGCCGAGTTTAATGGACTATGATCCCAACTAAAAAAAAAGTCTTTTTTTCAAAGTTTTGGAAGCACTGGCTCCTGTCCCATGCTATGACCTCATTAAATAAAAAGTATATCTTAATTTTCAAAAGTTGAGTGGGGCAAGTGCCCCCATAGGCCACTACCTGGCTTTGCCCCTGGCCCTAACCCTAACCCTACCCTAGGCGTTCGAGGGCTTGGATTGACTAGGCCCTAATCCTACCTTCAAGGGCCACAAGGCGGGTAATAAAAACGATAAATGTTTTCTCATTTGTGATCATAATTTTTTTTTCAACACCAAATGCCAACCAAACATATAGTTCATTTGAAATTATTTAAAACTAGCGAGTGGCACGTGCAATGCACGTGAGAGCGAGGGGAAGGAGTTTAACTATAGTTAATAGGAGTTAAAAGGGATACATGTTAACCAGCAGATGCGATTGAACTCTCCCCGAGTTCAATCGCGATTGGCTGTGATTCCCTTCTTTAAATAGATATATGAGCAAGGGGTAATTTGGGAATTAAAGCAAAACTTTAAATCAATGTTTTTTTTTATATCAGGGTAGTTTGGAAATTTTGGAAAATCAGGCTACGCCTTCCTCTCGCATTATAATAGTAAAGATAAATAAATATAAGAGTAAAGTAAAACAAGTATAATAATAAAACTAGATAGAGTAGAACCTATCTTAGATATAATCAAAGTGTTTAACATAAATCAAAGAGTTAAAAAAAATCAGTGTTATGGTTAGGAATCAGACATTCAGGGGCTTAGGGTTTCAAGAGATTGGGATTAGGATTTTAAGGGTAAGGCTGTCAAAGGACTGGGCCAAGGCAAGCAGTGGTCAGTCTTAACCCTGACCTTACTCATATGGGCAAGACCCTAACCCAGCCCTAACCCTTCAAGGACTTGGATTGACTAGGCCCTAACCCTATCCTAAGGGCAACGCCAGGTTGGGTACACTTGTTAAAGATGTTTTTTTGACAGGCCTATCTCCATCCTTCTTACATAGTTGTTAAAATTGCAGTTCATATAATTACGAAACACCTACTGCGTGTTCTAATAATATGGTGTGCCCCTCTCATTAGGAAGGTCAGAGATCAAGCCCCAAAACGCGATGTGAGCTTGCAAGAGTCCTACTTACTAGTTACCAACCACCAACATTGACCACTAACAGTATCTCTGTAGTTGGAATCCAATGCCAGAAGTTAGTGCGTGAAGGGGTGGGTCACAAAAATCTATGTTGGAGTTTGTAGGAGATTTCACTTTAGGATGATATCATCCACCACTTAAAAAAGGTGATGATCCATTGATCCTTGTATTAAAATTAATAAAGGAATTAGTAAATAGTGGGGTGCGCGTAGCACCAACCTAAAAATATGCACTGGGGGCCTTGTAAAACCTACAATACCAGTGTTAAAACCATCAGATACAGAAATAAAAGATCTGCAACTTTTAATATATCATCAAAGTGAAAGCTCATGCTTACATTACATCATTGTCAATTCTCAGTGTATTTGACATGATTCATTCAGTGAAGCTGGAAAAGGGAACACAAGTTATTCGACAACCAACAAGTTGTTTTTCGTCAGTCCCTCACCTATGGTCGGGAATTCTGGCGATAATGTCCACTCTCCATCCACCAAGAATTTGATCTCATACCTTCATCCAACAAAGTAGATGTGTTAGAGAGAGAGAGAGAGAGAGAAAGAGCTTGAGAGCTCAAGAGAGAGAGAGTCTTACCGTCCAGGTCTAAGCATCAAAGTTGTTGAAAATTTGGTGAAAGAACTAGTATACTCTGGCGATAAGTGCTCCCCTTGACTCCATCCATCAAAGGTTCCCATTACTTGTACACTCTGATATGCAAGGAATTCAAAATTTCAGACCGTAATCATAGTAACATTGTGCCTATTTCGACTACTCTACCGAATACTGTGAAATATGATTTAATTCAATATCAAAATATAGTCTTAACTCTAATAGTTCTAGTTTCTTGCTCACCAAAACGAGCAGCATTAGTGCAACCCTTAAACCTTAAATATAAACAGAATTGAGACACCCGATATAATTAATATATGATGTTTACAAGTGAAGTATAACTTGACGTACTTGAAGATAAGGTTCACTTACCTCAGCCATGCCACACCAGACTAAGGGTACCTCCTTGGATTGTACAACAGCCACATCCTTTACTTGTTCCTTCAATTTTTTTTGTACAGCTTCAAGAGAGAAAAAAACAGATTTTTGTCAAAATCTACAGCTAAAAATTTTCATAGAAGTGAATCGTAGTTTGAACTTCTACAAAATTGTATCTCTATATGGAAGAAAATTTACGATGGGCAGAAGGTTTGGCATCCTCAATTTACCGGCCCCCTCATAAAGTTCACATTACCCACAAGCTCATAATCCCGACCTTTCAGCATGATACCTCTAGGTGGGGCAGATTGGAAATCGATTGACACTTCTAAGCTTTGACCAAAATTTGAACTATTTTCTAACCTAAACCTCATTATCTTAAAAGCATGAGGGGGAGTCCAAAATTGACGTGTTTAGAGATAGTGAAAAAAGAATTAATAACACGCGACTTAATCGAAGTTATGGCTATTAATAGAGGGAATGGAAGAACAGGATTTCATGTTGCTGACCCCAAGTAATTGGCATACGGAATTAATGATAAAGATGATGATGAACCTCATTATCTCTAGCTAGCAAGTTTTAGATCTAGACCCAGGCATTAAGAACCTGTGATCTGCCTGACTTTTGCTGTGCTTAATAGGCCCATGGTTACAGTCCAAATCGAATAGTTAGTAGGCACACGAGTAGGATGAAAGGAGGGATACGTGACGTTGATGGACCTTAGGACCGTCATACAGCTGCTGCTACACATATATAAGAATATATGTTAGGCAAGAAATTTTTAATCTAGGATAAGCATTAGGGGTGCAATCCATTGGAGACCTCAATCTTGGTGCTGAGGATAAGCAGGCGTAACGCATTCACATATTTCAAAACAAGTTCAAAAGGCTCTTCTTGAAGGCGATAGAGATTGCTTGACTGGTCCAACTGCCTCATTTTGGAGAAAGAGGAAAGAGAGGAGTGATCAAGGATGACAAATGATAGGATATATATATATTTTAAAATTAGAGAGAGGAATAGTTAAGGAAAAAGGAAGAGGAGATTGAGAATGATAGTGATTAGTGTTTGGTCAATAAAGAGACTAAATATAGGATGCGAAATTACAATTATGGGTTTCACTTAAACAAATATTCGTATTAAGGATTGTTATATTCTTAATGTCAAACCTATAACAGGAAGGATACCTTTGTCTTATGTTGGATTTTACCCTAGAATCTAAGGGTTTCAAAATAAGACAGACCAAGCAATATGTATGAAATTCAACTTTAGTAAGAGCACAAATAGGGTGGAGATAGTTGTTAAGATAAATGACTAACAGATACCCCAAAGCAACCAATTTCGTATATTGAATTAATTATTCACAAAAATGGAGAGATTGAAGAGGATTTTGCCCATAGAATTAGAGAGGGATAGCTAAAGTAAAGAAGTGCTTCCAGTCTCCAGAGTGCTATGTGAAACTCCAATCAAACTAAAATAAATTTATAAGATAATGATAAGACTAGCTATGCTTTATGGAAAAGAATGTTGGGCTACTATGAAGCAGCACATCAACCTAATTAGTATAGCCGATATGAAGAGGTTGATATGGAATGGGGAAAAAAAAGGAAATTTTTTTTATAGAAATTGACACATTTGAGAGATCTAGGAGTGACTCCAATATGCGATAAAATAAGAAAGTCAATTGAGATGGTTTGGACACATTCAGAGAAGAACACTACAACTCCAGTAAGAAGAAGTGAATTAATGCAAGTTGAAGGTTATAAAAGGAGAGAAGAAGGCCAAAAATACCGAGTTAGTGAGAAAAGTTTTGATAACACGACTTGATTGAAGTTATGACTTTTAGTAGAACATAATGGAGGAGCATGATGCGTGTTACCGACCCCAAAATATTTGGGATAAGTCATTGATGATGATGATATCAAATTTTAATCTAATCAGATCATCATTGATCCGGATTCAATCATATTATAATCGGATTCGAAATTTCAGATTCATATCTGATCTGACATATTATATAATAGGATAGGGATCTGTTGTAATTGGATCGGATTTAGATTGTGATCCAATCAATTGACGACAGTAGAGGGAAGGTAGCATCCAAGGAGAGAGGGTAGTCCCCAGGGGAGAGCTGGCTCAGAAATATCCTAGTGGCTCTAGTAGAGAACATGCTCTCGGTATTTGAGACTGGAAAAACCCTTGCACTTGTAATCTCAGCATAGTGGAAGTTCTTTGATTGCCTTCGCTGGTGGAGCGGTGAAGGTAGTAGTCAGTCACTTGACAAACCACATATAACCTCTCTTTTGTGGTTTGTTCATTATTTCTCTATATTTTTTCTTTGTATGTTTTTATGTTACCATAAACCCTAAGATCGAGTCCTCACAATGATGGTATGTTTAATGGGTCACAGTTGACCTTACCTAACCCATTTCCACCCTTATTAGGCATGCTGTACTAATGATACCTTCTAATCTGGCAAGAAGGTGGGACTGGATGTACTTTCCATTAATCTTTCTTGAACCTTGCAGACTGCCAGTGTTAGCTATTTCTTCTGCCAGTGCGACCAAAGCCTGTCCATGAATATAAAATAAAAGAACTCAAAAAGTATAGATGGTCAATTTTATTCCATGCTGGCATCTTGTTAAATGTTAATCACAACAATCACAGATTAAAACCAGGAAACTAGTAATCATCGAAGTTCATTGCATTTCTTGTTTAAGAGAATGGAATTGGTTCTCTTGGAATTATAAGAAAAGAAGCTTCTACCAGAGTTCCTCTCAAATGCTGACTAGAAGACCCATATAGACTGTTGTCATTTTTCCCACAGATCAGTCTCTAAGTTTCTTTGACCAACATACCCAAGAGTCAACTTGATTGGGTTTCTTAAGTGGGATTAACATTCCTAACTAGCATTTTACTTTTGGCTCTAAGGTACCCGTGAATAGTTAACATCCATCAGTACAATCGCACTAATAATGGGGCAGAGCAATAAAACAACATATATGCTTCTTGTGGGTATGGAACTAGTCACAAATTGCAAGAATCATTGTGCCTAGTGACAGCATGCCCTCTGATGCATTACTGAGAAATCAACGCTAACACAGCAATTCTCAGGCTGTATTTTGAGTTACTGGATGACGGTAGTACATAGCTGTGAGAACATGATTACCACATTGACGAAGTGGCATGTAATCCTGACCTGCTCTCCTTGTCTGTTTTTAGAGGTTGTTGAGCCTCATGCTGGTGGGTCACTTGCTATGTGTTAAGTGCACATGCCACATGATCCAGCTGCTTCATGTCTAGGGTTTCCTATAACCACTTTAGTGTATATCCACATGATCTAGCTAGCTGCTTCATGTCTAAGGTTTCCAACAACCACTTTAGTGTATTCCTCTCTGTTTGTTTCTACTTGTTTGGACATCAGATACATTTGACATGTATCTTGAAGTGAAATCTTCTACCCGATTAAAATAACTACTTTATGATGGGACTGGTATTGTAACTATAGGTTCTTGAACATGCTAAAATCATTAATAACAATCAATAAAATATATGCTAAAATCATACACAACCAGCATTGACTACCACATACTATTTTATGATCATGATTATTGACCCCTAGGCTCTGATGGGTTAGCAAGAAAATGCAAAAAAGGAAAAGCAATAACCCAGTATTTGGTTACCGAGAAAATAGGTGAAAACATGGAAAAAAAAGAAGAAAATTTTGGATTTCTAATACAATTCTAAGTTGTGTTTCGTCCAATTTTCTTTATTTTCTCTCTTTTCACTTATTTTCTCGGCAACCAAACAAGGGCCAAAGGAAAACTTTGAATAATTGAGCCCTAGTGATTCCCACCAACACTTTCTGATGTATAACTTTTTGCCGAAAAAAAAATAGCAAACATTGATGAATGCATGGAGCATATCTGTCAAATAATTCAACAAGGTAGTTAGCAACTTAGCATGCTATGTGGGGCACTATTCTATGGTATAGTCCAGTAATACTTGTGATTGGTTGTGCACCTATACAGTTGCACAAGCATGCAGTTATACTATCAGACTGAGCACCAGGTAAGTGGGACAGACCAATCCTAGGTTTAGAAAGTTCCCTTCTGATTAAACTTTTTGAAATATCTGACCTCCTAGGAGACAAGAAATCTGTAACATACAAATCAAAGTGCCACCATTTAATGATGATAAAGGGAATATTCAAAAAGAAACTTTCTTTTGGAAATTGTGATGCTGTAGTTCAGTATGAAAGGTTCACAGAGGAATAACCAAGTATCTCAAGAAAATTCACAACATTAAGCACGTGAAGCACAAATATTCACAACATTATGAATCTGAAGCACAAATATTCATTAATAATCAAGTGAAAAAAATAAACAGATAACTAAGAAAATAAGGTTGAAGAACTAAATTACTTCTTAGACTAAAAAGAGAGTTAATTGTTATGACTGATAGAGCGAAGCTAAGGCCCATAACCGTTTGGCCTATTTGGAGGTCTGCTGATTTGGGCAAAACCTAAATTAAGATTTGTAAAAAACGATACTTGGATAAATAATATCTTTCTAGATGAGCTGTTTAGAATTTAGATAGTTACTTCAAACTTTGGAAATTCTTGAATTTCACAAATTTGTTATTATTTGGTTGAATTGGAAAAGAGAACTGCATTGACAATGACAGACTGTGAAGAGCATATTGGGAATGGTGTGGGCATGCTAAGATTAGACCCATCAATTTAATCACACATACCCGAAAAGAACTCCTGCAATACTTGAGAAAGTGGGACTTACCACTTGATAAAGGGAATAACCTTAGAGGTGTACCCAAATCTGGATGTTCCTAGTTACATGATTACTAAGAGTGGGATTCAGGGTCCATCCAAATATCAAAGAGACCTGAAGTGCGCACGAGATTAGCATTTATGGGCCCAGCTTGGATTTCTCAATCATGTAAATTAGTTCTCTTTTATTATAATGAGAAATATTAACAATGTCCAAGCACAACTTTTGATACTTGGATTTTAATGATTCAATAAAAAAAATTGATATAAACGATGATTTTTTTTTAAAGTTCACAAACAATCATGTCAAATATTTTGTCACAACGAGGTACACTGCATGTTGAAGAAACTGATTACAATATATTCATTTTCCTATTTTAAAGAAAATAAAGATATGCAGATGATGATGCGGTTACAAAAGATGGAAACCTGAATTTCAAGTTCAATGACAGCAAGTTCGCTTTTGAAGTTAACCAAATCGTCGTCCTTTATTTGCAACTGTAAAGTACAAGATTAGAAAAGCATGTCAGCTGAAAGCAGAATCTCCAAGCAAAAATTATGGCACATGATTTGGCATTTTTAATTTTTTTTTAAACTTTAAAATGGCTAAAAATCATTTTCTAAGTGTAGCAATTTGAGACAATTTCCTCCATACTATCAATTTCAGTCTAAGTGAATTTTGTAGGGAATCACCGAGGTATTGTAAGCGAACAGGGTACACTACATCTACGATGCATAATTAACGTCAGATTTCATAGTTAATAATTTGAAACCACTATTATTATTACTATTTTCACAGTAAGAAGCATATCCAATTGTCAAGACTAAACACTATTAGCAGTTCCAACTTACAATGGTAACGGCAATTTATACAATCTAAATCATGCCTCAGGTGAGTATGTGACCCAAGCAGATTATATTTCTAACACCCAACTCCATATTCAGCATCTGTGCATTTTCTCTGCACATATCAATATTTAATAAACTGTTCAGGAACTTCAGGTGAATGAACTGAACGGATATGTCATGCCATGATTTTTGATATCTAATGCTTAAGAAATACAATTTCACACATATATAAATATTGTGAGGGAGTTTTACAGGTGAACAACAAGTTTGGCCTTTTGCTAGTATCATGGACACAAGTAACCATGTGGTCAATGGTCCAATCCATCCAAATGCAGGCAACCCCTTAATTGGTGAGTGGTAACAGCTAAAATTTTATTGTTTGGAATGATCTTCACTGTTGCATAAAGAGCCTTGTTTTTTTGGATGGTAAAATAAAGGGCCCTATTGATAATGTGGATGTACAAGAGTCCATCCAGTTGTCGTTCCATACTTTCCAAATGTTAGGCCACTCCCTTGACTAGCCACAACCTAATTGTGCACCTTTCAGGATTGTACTTTGACTAGCCAAGGTATCTATCTTAAACTTGACTAATAGATATGCTACCGATGCCACTATTTTGAACCATGATCAAGACATGTTAACAATAAGAAAATAAGCAAGACATGGAAAAGACATTCATGATAGACCCAAGAGATTTAATCAGACATTTTAAACAACCTTGAGATTTAGGGTCACATTTTATGGTTGTCAACTTATTAAGAGTGACATTTCTCATATAGATAGATATCCTTTTATGTTTTGATCAAACCGAGGGCGCATGGTTGACTCTTCTTCCTGAGCTCTAAGAAGTCATTCATATATATCGGGGGGCACCGACCAATCGGCACCACTAGCGTCGATTGATCGCTAGCGGCGCTGATCGATCGGCAAGAACGGTGCTTTTTCTGGAAATCGCAAATTTCGACCCTTTTTAACACCCTAGGGTCCCTAACTCTATAAATACCCCTTTAAGTCAAGGATTTAGGTTAGAAAACATTCTAAGAGAATCAGAGACTAAGAAAGAGGAAAAAAACCTAAGAAATTCTAGGGTTTTTAATTAGAGAAGAAGAGGAAAGCTTGGAGATTGAGATCTGAGCCCATTCTCAAGCGAGGGATCGTAGGGAAACGATCAAGAGATGTACTATACACTGTTCTAGATAATGATTCCTATAAGATTTGTATGAAATCAAGATCTAGGGATGTATATGTGTTTACATGATTTGATTAAGCAGATTGTGATGTTTCTTACATGATTTGAAGAGAGTTTCAAGGATAAGATCTAGAATGGATTATTATGATTATGCTACTAATTTCATGATTTTTAATTCTAGAATAGAAGAATGATTTCTATATTTTCGTGATTGAATAGTAGGATGTGAATAACCTAAGTAGAATGAGAATAACCATGTTAATATTATTTTTTATGCTTAAATAAGAGGAATGAGAATAATTATGGAACTATGATATAATTGCATATGGAAGAATGGATTTATGATGAATTATAATTGAAGCTAGAAATTGATAATTCTATTGATACTATGATTTAATCTTGTCAATTATTCAACCTGAAGTTATGTTGTGAATTATTTTCCATGGATGATAAAGTTATGGTACGACTTCACATGATATTCATATATAATTGAGCATGTATTTGATGGTTAAGTTTTGGATAGGTAAATACTTAAGAGGATGATATCAAGGCCTTGAATATATTAACTTTAATTATATGGGTGAATTTGGTGGGATTCGATGTGTTGATATCGGAATCTAAAAGATAACCTAGATGAAGGTTAATCATGACACAGTCAAGGACAAGTTTCATGGCATGATAATTGATAAGTCCTCACAAGTTCACAAGTCATGAGTATGCATGAACTAGCAAGAATTGTAAGACCCCGGTAACAATGGAAAGAATATGGAAAAAGGTAAAACAAACATAGAAACATGTGGTGACACGAATGGTATAATAAGCATGGCAACATGGTGACAAAAATGGTATAACAAGCATGACAACTTGTAGTGACAAGAATGGTATAATAAACGTGACAATATGTGGTGGCAAGAATGGTATAACAAGCATAGGGATGGCAATGGGGTGGGTTAAACGGGTAACCTGACCCGACCCGACCCGACCCTAATGGGACGGATTTGGGGGACCTTATAAACAAGGTAGGGGCGGGTTTGGGAATAAAGAGTTAAACCCAACCTGGGTTTGGGTCGGGAATGGGTTTGAGCTGTCCCGTCCCGTTTAGAATATGTAATTACTAATGTACCCCTTTCGTAATTTTAAAATAACATTAATACCCAAAGTATAAATAGTGTGAGCATGTGGGGTCTAGGGTTAGGGCTTCACATCGCACTCGAGATTGCCGTCTCCGATCACTTCCTCTCTGGCCTTCCCTCGCCGCGGTCACCAATCATCTCCCTCTCTGCCATCACTGGTTGCCGCCATCTCCGGTCACCACCGTCTCCAGTCTCGAAGCTTGAATCTCTTTGCACAGGCAATAGAGGATATATACTCTTCGAGTTCTCTTCATCTCCATTTGCTCTTGCCTACCACCCGACCAGGTACGCTTATCACTCTAGCTTTTCTTTCTCCAGAGACCTCTCTCTCTTTCTTTACACTTCTACAATAATGCTTTTTTTTTTACTGGTTCTCTTTGGGTTTTTTTTTGTCTTGTTTGATCTTTGACGCGTGTTATTTTTTTTAGCTCGAAATTTGTTGCATGTTAAGGGAAGGATCGGAATGTCGTTTCCTTATGTTGATTCGTTGTTCTATCCTTGATGATGATGATGGTGTTGGTAATTTGATTATTTCTGTGGTTTTAAAAAAAAAAATTATAATCATTATTTTTTGTATTAATGTCTGATACTTTTCAATTATAATCTGTTGCATGTATTGTAGAATACTAGTCCTTTTATATAAATGCAGTGTAAATTCATAAAAATGGTGTTAATTTTCCATGTAACATCATTCTAGACTTGGATTCCATGTGGTTTCGGGTAAAATCTCTTAGGAAACTATTTGGGTAAAAGCCTTTTCTCTGTTTGTTTAATTTGGAGAAGTAAAAATAAATTTCAAAATGTGCATCGACGGAGGAAAGTCATGTATGTTTTTCTTTTAGATTTCATAAGTCAATTTTCCTCCAAAATTTGGGATTTTTTTATAGGATAAGGGTTCTATTCTTCTCACACCGAATTCCCTCCCTCCCAAGGGCACTCTACTCCATAACCACCAATCTCTCCATTTTTACCCCTGTTTGACTCTTAAAATAAACTAAGCCTGAATTACATTAATCAAAACCATTTCTAGGAGGCCAATTTTGGCACAAAAATGAAACAAAGCAAACCCATAAATTGGCTAAAAGGGCTGCCCAGGAGTGACTTTGGCACAAAAATCTTCTTTTGTAACTAACCTCTAATCTAATGTCTGTATTTGGAATATATATACTCCAAATCTGATTTGTTTGTGAGTTCTAGTTCTTATTTCTGAACTTTAGAGTATGATAGTGTGATACTCACACTTTAATATGGTTCTTGGTACATAATCTTGATTTTATTCTCACTTCTTAACCTCTTGTGCTTCTTATCACTAGTTACCTCCACCATGAATGTATCAGGACTATGTTTATTCAATCAATTTGCTTCGAGTTGTTAATATATTTATAGGAAATAACTTACTGCACCAAATGGAATAAATATGTTGTTTGCACTACATATTCGCTTTAATTTTCATGTGTTTTGTAGGTTTGAAAATGTCTCAAGAGGGAGAAAATATTCCGATCGGGTCTTCAGTACCAGCAACACCAGAAGGTTTGGCTCCTACCATTGGCTCAACACCAACTCCAGGCTCAACTCCAGCTCCAAGTTCACCTCAATCACCTACTATAAAGAGAAAGTTGACTTTTGTTGTTTGGAAAAATTTTAAGAATACGAAAATAAATGGGAATGATTATGCTATTTGTAATGATTGTAAGTCAAAGCTCAAAGCAGATAGCAAGAATGGAACCAAACATTTGCATGTCCACTTGACAAGGTGTCTAAAATGGAAGAATGTAGACATAGAACAACAAATTTTGACATTCTCTGAAAATAGGATAGAGGGATAGGTGAGGTTTGGTGATTTTACTTTTGAGTAAGAAGTCTCTCGGAAGAAACTTACTAATGCAATCGTATTACATAAGTATCCCATTTCAATTGTTGAACATTAATAGTTTCAGAAATTTATTAGTAGCCTTCAACCTTTATTTAAGATGGTATCACGCAATACAATCAAGAGTGACATTTTGAAAATTTATGATGTTGAGAAAGGGAAAACATACAAGTTATTAGAGATTCTTAATTGTCGAGTTGCCGTCACAACCGATATGTGGATATCAAATCAAAAGAAAGGGTACATGACTATCACTACACACTTTATCGATGTGGCTTGGTTGTTACAAAGTCGAATCTTAAGGTAACTAGGTAAGTTATATCCATATGCTTTCAAGTTGTCTAAAATCAATTATCATTTGTTTGCATAATAAGCTCTTGGTGATGTGTTTTAAGTTAATTCATATTTGTTAATATAATTATTAAATTTACTATAGTAACAATAATTAATTGTTTTAGGTTTTAACTAATGTCATTTCAATTGTAATCATTTCTCTTAGGTTTGTTTATGTGCCTACTCCACATAAAAAAGATCTTTCTGAGGTTCTAATGATTTGCTTGTTAGATTGGAATATTGATCGAAAATTTTCCACAATTACCGTGGACAATTGTATCACTAATGATGGAATGATTGATATTATATCAGACAAGTTATTGATGAGTGGTTCTCCTATGCTTGATGGAAGAGTGTTTCACATGCGTTGTTATGTACACATCTTAAAACTTGATTGTGAAGGATGGTTTGGATGTCATAAGAGATGCAATTGAGAAAATTCGTGATAGTGTTTCATCTTGGACAGCAACACCATCTAGATTGGAAAATTTTGAAGAAGCAGTTCGCCAGTTGCACTTTCCAATTACTAAAAAGTTAAGTATTAATTGTAAAACTCAGTGAAATTCTACATATTTGATGTTTCTCACTGTTTTAGTTTACAAGGATGTATTCCCACGAGTGAAGCAACAAGAGAAATATTATACATGTGTGTCATCTGAGGAAGATTGGAGATTAGTAAAAGAAATATGTGGGAAGTTAAAGTTATTTTATAATGTCACAGAAGTATTCTCTGGAACCAAATATCCAACTGCAAATTGTTAATTTATAAAAGTTTGTGAGGTTAGGATGACATTATCTCAATGGTGCATAAGTTCAAATGGAGTGATGGAATAAAAAATGTTGGAAAAGTTTGAAAAATATAGGGGTGTCTATCATGTAATTATGGTTTTGGCAATTGTTTTTGACCCAAGGAACACGATGAAGATTGTAGAGTATTATTTTCCAATCATTTATAGAAGTGAGGCTGAATTTGCAATTGAAAAAGTTCGTCAAACTTGTTATGATTTATTGACTGAGTATCAATCTAGGCTTAGATTGAATGTAACAGTTGGTCATAATGGACCAATTTCAACTTCATGCAATTCAAAAGTGGTTGATTTTAAATAGCAAAATCATCTTTCTAATTTTGATATGTTTGTTAGTAGTACTTCATGGAATGCTTGTGAAATCAGAGTTAGACCATTAGTCGGAAGAAAATGTTTTGCCATGAACTCAAGATTTTGATGTATTAAGT
Organism: Tetracentron sinense; assembly: GCA_015143295.1. NCBI lineage: Eukaryota > Viridiplantae > Streptophyta > Magnoliopsida > Trochodendrales > Trochodendraceae > Tetracentron > Tetracentron sinense. Next base: position 14,098,587 of record CM026573.1, read on the forward strand.
TGGTGGAAGACAAATGGCCTACTTTGCAAATGATTGCTCAAGAAATTTTAGCTATTCCTGTGTCTACGGTTGCATCCGAGTCTACATTTAGTACCGGTGGGAGGGTGGTCAGTACTCATCGTAGCAGACTTCATCCAAATACTTTGGAGGCTTTAATGTGTGCTCAAAATGGGCTATAGAGTGAGATAAAAGGTAATTAAATTTAAAATTTTAGTTACTTGATTAATTTTTATTCTTATATATATCTAATGCAATTCTTTTGTTACGTGTATAGTTAATTGTTCGAAAGCATATTCAAGTTGTGTTTCCACAATTTGTGAAGATGGGGACTAGAAGTTATGGTGCATTCATAAGTTTTTTACTGAACGTATATGAAACTTTTTATTAAAAAGTAATAATCTCTTTGAAGTGTTATATATGATGGTTAATTGGTTAAAGGCGTCATGTTTTAAATGCCTGAAAATAGATCTTTTTTTGTTTTCTTATTTTATTTTGATGAAACATTGTAGGTGTGTAACTCGTGTTGGCAGTGGTGCTTGGGACTTTTTTGTGGGGAGGCGATACATACATAGCATATATGATGGTTCATGGGTTAAACTTTTTACCTTTGTTTCTTATTTTTTTGGTGATGTGTTCTTTTGGGAGATGAAACGTAGCATATGGAAGGTTACTTTAGTTCTTTTTTGGGCAGGAAAGGGTGGTATTGATGGAGTAAAGAGTGTGGACAATTGTAAATAATTTGGTGATGTGTTTTTTTTTGGAGATGATACATGACATAGATGTTGCTTTTTGTTTTGTTTTTTTAGGAAAGGGTGTGGTGATGTGGAATTGTTAATGGAGAAAAATATGTGGGCAATTGTAAATATTTTGGTGATGTTTTTTTTGGCAACATCACGTAAGGTATTTGAACTTTATTGTAGATGGAAAGAATCTCAATTTTATTATAGGTGATATTATTTTGGTAATCATGTAAATTGAATTTTATTGTAGGTGGAAAGAATCTCAATTTTATTACAGGTGAAATGGTCTTGATAATCATATAGAGTGTGATAGATGGTTTTAAGCACAATATCAGGATGCCAATGTTGTTCTGCAAAGCTATTATTGCAACTAAATTGAGTCAGGTTTTTTGATGGCTGAGATGGTTTAGAAACCTCTGATGTAGTTCCTTCTATTGGCACATGGCTCGGTGCCATATAGGGGATCTGTACCTTAATGAATGTTGTCAATGTGAAGTTGTAATTGAGGTATTTTCCATGGTTTATTATAGGTGAATTTTTTTAAAAAAATGGTTTATCAAATCTGCAGGTCTTTCTCCAGTCAAAAAAAAAAAACAGGTTTGCAGCCCCGACCTAACCCTGCTTAGTGGGGCGGGGCGGGGCCGGGTTAGAGGGGCATATAAATAATCAAGGATGAGATTTTTTACCCAAACCCGCCCCGGGTTTGGGACGGGAATGGGAAAGGATTTTATCATTAGGGGTGGGGTAGAGGGTTGGGGGCGCCCTGGCCCAAACCCGCCCCATTGCCATCCTGAACAAGCATGACAACATGTAGTTACAAGGACCGACTTGGCATGACTATATGCTACTTACAAGAAACCTAGAAAGAACCGACATGCATCTTATAAGTCTCACAAGTCTGTACATGTCAAGAGTCTGATTATATGCTTTGCTTAATGGTATGCTTTCATGTTTTCCAAACATTAATTTTAAGATATGTTATTTATGTTAAAGCATAAGCATGTAGATGTGTTATGATATAATGTTAGCTAGACTTTGTATACATTGAGCTTTCATTTGCTCAGCTGTACTTTCTATGTCGGTAGTTTCAGGAGGGTTCGATATTTGTGCTCCACCACCTTCGATAGAGGAAGAGTATACAGAAGAGCAGGAAAGTGATTTTCAAGAGGAAGTCAATTTGGATTACTTGCCCTATTATTGATTCTAGATGATTAGTTGTTTATTTCAGTTTATTTAAGGGATGTAATAAGACAATTTCGGATTATAGTGTTTAGATTTATTTTCAGTCATTGATCATGTTTAAGGATCGGGTTCAGTTTGGTATTTATGATTGGTTAGATAGGTTTGAAATTATCGATTGGAATTATTTTTAATGATTATGAGAAATTTCAAGTTCTTATTTAGAATGCCTTGTATGTTTAAAGGATGATTGACTAGTTTGAAATTATCGATTGGAATTAATATTAATGATTATGAGAAATTTCAAGTTCATATTTACAATGCCTTGTACGTTTAAAGGGTGATGACTGGATATGCAGTGTCTCGGGTCGTTATGACCAAAATGGGATTTTGGGACGTGACACTGAATTTCATGGTTATCAACTTCCTAGGAATGACCTTTTCATATAGAGAGATATCCTTTTATGTTTGATCAAAACTGAGGTCGCATGGTTTTGGGTCTTGTAGCTTCGGGTTAGCTGGCCCCCTTTCCACTCGGTTCCCCTCCCCTTCTTTTTCCTATCTTGTGTCAGCAGTTGGGTTCACTCTCCTCTGACCCCGTCTGTCGTTTTGTACTCTATCTTTTGCTTTTCATATATATTATCTGATTTACCGATAAAAAAACTGAGGTTGCATGGTTGACTATTTTACCTGACTCAATTAATTCATGTGATGCATGTTTACTCACATGGAGGTAAAATGATAGGGCACCTAGGAAGCACGGATACGGATGCGGGATATGGGTACGATACGATATGGGTACGGTGATACTGCTGAACCTTAAAAAATAGGATACGGGTACGGCCAGGATATGTCTGTATTCTAAAAAAAAAAAAAAAATACTATATTTTGTATTATAATTACAAAATAACCATTGGGTACAATATTTTTTATTTTATTTCAGCCGAATAGAATCCTAAGGTTGCGTTCTTTTCATGGAACTCTAAAGATCTAGAAACTTCAAAGTTCCTAGAACATCAAAGATCCGGATTTTGAAATTCCTAGCAGATTTGTAGTTATGTTCTTTTCGACATGGGTCTTTATGACTAAATTCCTGGGACTTTGCAAGTCCACTGTTCTTTTCACATGGAACTTTGGGGTTGGAAATTTAACATTAAAAACTCATTAATGTTTAATTTCTTAATTGTACTTGTAGTATCATAAAATTAATTTAATTCTTCTTATTTTCTTAATATACGATGTGAATATAATTGGTTTTTTTTTTTTAATGACTCGAGATATTTAATATCATCATTCCACAATGTTCTCATATCATTCGATAATGTTCTACGAGTCATTTGAAATTATGTCAAAACTGAATAAAAGCCAATAATCTACTTAATATCATTAATACTTATGAGGTATGTGAGAAGGGATTAATATATTTGGAATGAGAGGCTCGATTTTTACCGGGCTCCTGCTCAATTAAAAGTTCCACTTAGACAAAACTTTAAAGTTCCGGCTCTTTTACATGGAACTACAAAGTTTCGCTTTTCGCGGATTTTCAACATCCACGGACCTTTAAAGATCCAGTACTTCGGGTAAAAGAACAGGCTTACACTTTTGAAGTTCCGGGATTTTAAAAGTTCCGCCTCAAAGTTTTGCGAAAAGAACACACCCTACAGGATTTAACAAAAAAAATATCCAAAAAGTAAAAGGCAAATCGGTAAAATCGCCTGAATGGAACCGTGTCGTATCCCGATCGTATCCATGCGTATCCTTACCGTATCCTAAATAAATAAACTGTTTTAAATTAATCGGATACTTCTAAGCCATATCAGATACGTATCCTGCCGTATCGGAGGTGTATCCGTATCCGATACGTATCGAATACGGGTACGACGACCTATTCAAAGTATCCGTGCTTCACAGTAGGGCACATACTAAATCTTTTCCAAGCATCTCTCGAGTGTTATCTATATTTGTAGTCATTATTTAACCCACTATTAACAGCATTATAATTTTTAAGTCTAGGTCAACTTAGGAAAAGATCAATTGTTACTTACTGATCAGTTATTACACAGCCGTTTTGGTTTACTATTAATTGCAACTGGGCTATATTCATAAAAAAAATATTTAGAGCAGCTTGGAATCCAAGAAAATTAATTAACATGTTTAATGCAGGACTTTGACAGATTAGAAAAGGAAGTTCATGAATTTGCATCAGGATGTGATTTGAAGATTATCAATAAAGACATACCCAGGAACAAATATCTACAAACCTGTCGTTTAAGGAACCGGTTGTGTTGATTAGCTTCACTAAGTTTTCGGATAAGCTTTGTTCTTTCAGAATCAGCCAGCAGTGACTTCAACTGTCAAGGACTTATGAAATATGTGAACTCTGAAGAAGTATCAACAATGTGCCATTTCCAAATGGAACATTATGTATACCAAGCATAAAAATCAAAAATTGCCTCAACACGGAAAAGAATCACTTATGGATTAAGCCTATAGCTAAATTGGTTGATGTTCTATATCACACTCATGAGATCACAGGTTCATTTCCATCCTACATTCCAAAAAGTAACACCCAATTTAAGATTTTAGAGCACAGTAATTTAGTAAAATACATTGACATATTAAAGCTAGGATCACATAAACTCTTCTGCTTCATGATCTTAGCATCTTCTTATCTAAACCAGAAAATCTATAAGAAAAGAATTTTAGTGTTATTTATATAGCTGTTCATGTATATTAAACATGGACACATTTATGAATGTCAACACAAATACAGCTTTCCATGTCAGAGAGGAATAGGAGGTGTCAGACATGGTAGCTCAGAGAAAACAACAGATTGTACAGCTATCAGTTATATAGTTAGAAGTATAAATATAAATATTAAAGAAGAAAAGACTTCTTTTCTACATTTTGGGGGAAGTATTTCTATCCTATAATATTCTTTATATTGCATTGTACAATGAGGTAAATTATTGAATTATAATGTATACCTATAGAAAAGGGGCTTAAATGAATATAATTTTATATTTTCCATCTATGGTAGATTTAATTTCCCACGTGCAAGTAATAAAAAAGAAAACCAAGTGCCCACCATAATGGAATGGACTGTCAAATTCGACATATGCCCACTATGGTAATTCACCCAGTTAGATTAATACATGAGACATAATTTAGGAATATATAGTTGGCACATAAATAATAAAAGAAAACTAAGAGATCAATATATTAAGGTTTGCTTACCCATGAAGATTGAAGAAGGTCCAAACTGAAGTTTTATTTTTTTTCAAAAAGAAGAAAAGTAAATAGCAGACAAATGAAGTATCCTCGTAAGATAGCTACGAAAAATTGCATTTCTAACGCTCCCATTTAGATCTATTAGTCCACTCAACCAACTTGTGAATGTTAAGAGCACACTGAAAGTGGTTTTGTCTTTTGAAAGACACTGTGTAACTCAACAACTTAGCCCAACAATTTAATTAATTAGTTTTTTTTTTTTTTTTTTTTTTTGGGGGGGGGGGGGGGGGGGGTGGTTAAGAACATTATGAAGAAGAAGTTTCCTTTATTCTCTGTTAAATTTTTGTCCATTATACATTTATTTCCATTCCTTGTAACTTAAGGGCTTTATTATAATTGTACCTCACTTTTGCCTCAATAGAGATCTCTTGCACACGTTGTTGAATGGGATCCGGAATTTCTTTTCATAATGAAATAAAGAGTAGAAAGCTTTACCTCATTGCAGTCCAAAGGTTGCGCAAGAACTGTTTCCGGTATCTCCTTAGGAGCAAATTCATCATCATTGCTCGAGTAATCTTTGGGTGATAATGATGAAGATTCCTTCTCCAAACTAACAGTAGTGCAAAATGTCCTCCAAGACGGATGGCATATGGGGTATTTCCCAATAGATCCATAATGTGGATAAGTTAAGCTTTGGAAGCGCAACCTTAAATTACAGATAGCCACATTACCTGGAACACTATGGATATTTTCCCGACCCAACTTTCTTGCTTTCCGAGAAAACCAAGATCCTTGTTTGTTAGTATAACACCTGTTAAGATTTTAATGCAAACAAACAGAATCTGCAAGAAGTAACTATCAAACAACAAAATGCATAAAAGATCAAAACTGGAAATATACTAACTACAAAATAAATTAATTAATTAAAAAGTTGGCTATGTTAAGACTATAGAACTCTGAGAAAGTGTCACTTGGATATCAATATATTTGGTCCTTTTGCAATTGAAAAAAATTAATATACGCATATAAATATATAATACTTTTTGACAGGTATCAAAATAGTAGCAATTAGTAAAATCATGGATAAAAAATTATTGCACAGAACACATATGAGAGGTTATAGCAAGTTGGTGCCACCTTAAAGCAGACATCAAAGTAAAGCTAATATCTGACTAAAAAAATACATAAATTAGGAGCCTTAGTTTATAACGTGAGGTTTTCTATAAGTAAATAAAATCAAGTTCAAGAATCATGTCCAGGATGTTTACCTCGCAGCACACGTCATATGGCACTCCATTGTGAAGAGTTCCTACTTTCAGAAGAAAGGCAGAAGAAAATGATGGAAATAAGTGGCCTAATTGATTGAAGCAACAACATTTAACTCATCCAATATTGTTCCGAAAGTAGATATATAAATGCATCTTCTTTCTCCTTCTTCTTCTTCTTCTTTTTTTCCTAGTTAACTGGGAACATGGTCTCAACAAAAAGAAATGGGAGACCTTCCTGCAGCAGTTTAGCATTGTGCGATAGCCGGCCCGAGTCGATCTCCTCCCCACATTAATGCTTTCGCATTAATGAGAAGCCGAGATCTTAGAGTCGCCACCAATCAAGAATACGGGTGTGATTGGTCACCCACAACAAAAACCCTCGGTTCAAAAACCGAGATCGGGTTCGGGGATTCTTGTATGAGTCGGGGAAGGTGTTAAGCACCCCAACTCATCCGTTGAACGACGGTTACCTTTTACCTTTTATCTATTAATTTAACTTTTCATCAATTGAACAATTACTTTTTTTTTTTAAATTCTTTTATTTCGAGATTAGAATCCACCCCTCCTCGACCGAATTGAGTGATTTCTCTCTACTTGCTTTTCTTTTATTTCGAGATTGGAATTCACCCCTCCTCGACCGAATCGGGGTGACTTCTCTCTACTTGAGCGGCAAACCCCTTTTCCTTAAATCGGCAATAGCCAATCTCTCTCCTCGACCGATTCGAGAGAGGCCTACATTAGTGGAAAAAGAAATAACTAGTTTAATTTTAAAATAATAAAAAAATAACAGTAATGAAAGAGAAATTGAAGATCTCTTCTTCCAACTCTTTCATTCGCCAAGATTTCCACTTTCTCACGACCATTTGGAGGGAAATCTATGGACTACTATGAGAAAGCGAATGAAAAAAAGACTTGGATGGGTAAAAGTAGAATTGAAGGGGAGGAATGTTGCATACCTTTTGATTGCGCTCCTATGATCCCGTGCTCCAAGTACCTAAAGATAAAAAACAATGAAGTAGATCTGAACTCCAGGGCTAGGGTGTGAGCTCTTGCTCTCTTCTCCACTAGGGTTTCCAAAGGTTGAGGGTTATCCAAGATGCAGAGATTCCAAGTTTAGGGTGTTTTTGGTGTAGAAATTCCCAAGTTTTCCCAAGCCTAGGGTTTTTCTGAATGAATGGAGAATAGGGTGTGGAGGCCTTTTTATCATAGTGAGAAGAAAGGGTTTTCTTGTTTTTTTCCGATGTGGGACCAAAGTTTCTCCCATAAACTTAAATAGTGTTTAAAAGAATGAATTTCTCCCCTTTCGGGATTGGGTTAGCTTGGGCTTGAATTGGGCTTGGGCTTGGGCTTGGGCTTGGGCTTGGCTTTAGCTTGACCTCGGGTTATTTCGGAGTTTGGAACTTCTTCATTGAGTCCATCTTTCGATACTTGGAGCTAAAAAGGGCCTTTGGTCGTGCAAAATTGGGTGTCTACAAGCATCATAATGAAGATGACCTAAGATGTCTTCATACATTATTCAAGCAAAAATAGTTAGCCAATGATTATTTTGGTACATTGTTTGATGAAAAGGTTTTCTGTTTGACCTGCAAAAGAAAGACTCCCCCAAACCACATTGGAAATCTAAGTTATGTCTCATCATAAAAATGAAAAGTGTGAATTTGTAATGCAAAATCAGGGAGAACATACTGATTGGCAGTTTTGATTTCTTCAAAGTGCTCAATGTAGCGTATATGTAGCTAGACTTATTCAACCAAGACAAGAAGCCACCACTTTTACTACAGGCAGCAGTTAAGTCCTACCAACCATTTCTCTTTTTCAGACTAGTGTGAATGATAAATAGCAGCTAATCAGAGATAGATGTGTGCCAGCATCCGGCAGCAGAATGCGTCAAACCTTAGAAGAATTTGATAACAGTTCTTCTAGGAGATCATAAGAGAGGATCTTTACAAGGCTGTGAAAATTTTTTTTACTTTGAAAGAACTCGTAACTTAAGTGAAAACAACTCTTATTAAGATGAATTCTGAGGTCCCAAGACAAAATTCCTACATTATCGTATATCCCCACCAATGTCCTCAACATGATCATCTCTAAGGTGCTGGTTCATAAATTCAAACGGTTTATGTTGTATCTCATTAGAAAATTACACTCTGCATTCATCTATGATGCCCCTTGACCTGGGTTTTGGGTTGTCTCATTAGCAAATCACATCTGCATTTAATATGAGGTTACTAGAGCAGAAGTCAATTCAAGGATCCAGATTAGAGGGATGATGAACATGAAACAAATGATTACAGCATTAAGAGTTAAAACCAGGGACCTGAATTGTCAATCCCTCTTTAGTGAAACAACTTGTGCTCAAATCAACTAAGACATCACGGGAATTAACCACCTAGACCACAACAAAACCATTTCAAAGAAGGCCTTTTCCTTCAAATCTTGCTTTAATGCTTAAGAATACCTTACAAGTTGCAACCACCAAGTCAAGAAAATCAACTAAATTGACTTGGACTCGACCAAGTTCATCTGGCTTGGCTGACGATTGAGTCCAAAGATGGAGTGTGTTTTCTAAACTTGGACAATAACTAGAAATGGGATTTAGTTGGTTCTCATACTGAAAAATGTCTCTCCTAGAGGTAGACGTCTATAATGTACGCAAAGTATTGCAAATGTGTAGCAGAAAAAGTTGTGATTGGTAGGTTTGGGGCAGTTTGGCATCAATTCTGGTGATTCTCTCATTCTGCAAAAGAACCAATTCTTAGAAGTTTCGATTCTTATAATCAAATTATGTTCAGAGAACACGTTTGACAATTATCAGTCAAAATCAATTATGAAGAACAAAAGAATTGCGTTTGGATAAAAAAAAATGATTACTATTTTCCTTGGCTCACAACAAAACTAATCTAAGACCATAGTGAGACAACCATGACAAGATCCAGCAGACAAAGTCCCTCATGAGCACATACACATCCTGTGGGGATCCACCCTAATTTCACATCTGCATTGAGAAATTGGCATCCTCCCTCCTAGACTGCCCAACAGTAAAAGAAAATATTGCCCAAACCTAAGAAAGTTCAATGATCATTCCCAGAAGTTTTTCAATTGTTTGTATCAATGTTTTAAAACGTGAAGGCGTGAAGCGAGGTGTTAGGGCCTCAAGATGTGTGAGGCGTTAGCTTCAAGGCATGAAGCTTAAGCTTCACAAGAAAGCTTCATGCTCCTCATTTTAACAAATATATAAAATATTAGAAAACTTGTAAATATATTCAAAAAGTTAATGAAAGATTATAGTGTATATATATAAATGTATTCGTGCGCATTGTGTGTGCGCATGTGAACGCACATATATACAGAGAAAATACTATATAAATCATTTAACTATCAAAAAAATAAAGATTCAAAATGCAAGTAAATGCTGAAATTTATATTTATTTTTTTTGTTCATATACATCTTGAATATGATATTCAATCATCAATTCATTTGGTGGATTTAAAATTTCAGTAAAAAAATTGCAAATAAGTTATGAACTACATTGTAGGCTAGTGGTTCCAAATTTTTCCAATGTCTATTAGGAAATTTTGTGAATTAGATTCAAATGGTTTTAAAAACCTAAATATGTTAAACATAATTCATTTTCAATGTCTTATTTGAAATAAATAAAATGTTATTTGTTATTAGTTGAAACAAATCCTAATTTTAGTTAATGTATGAGGCATACGCTATAGACATAAAGCGAGCTTCAAGGCTTGAAGCTCAAGCCTCACACTTTGAGGCGTGAGCCCCATCGGGTTTAAGACTTATGGTTGAGCCTCAAGGTGTTTTCCTAAAGCCTCACCTCGAGGCAAGCCTCGTGGCGTAAGCCTCACATGCCTTTAAAACATTGGTTTGTATAAAGCAGTTGAATATTGCTAACTCTGACACAAGGTCCAACCCCAAAATACCCTAAACTTAATCTAATTGCTCCAGGAATGGAATATCTCCATGAAGATGGTTCTAAACTTCTTAAAAGTTATTACCTAATCCAATCAAATTCATTAGAGTATCTCATCTATGGCAGACTTGAAACTTAGAAGAAATCAACTGTAAATTTTATTCAAAAACCTTTTCTTTTTTTTTTTCATTGGTTAAAAATAAAAGAAACTAGCATCACATTTTAGCTTTTAAGTTGTATCTGTAAAAGTTTGGCTCCATAAGTTGCCTGCTTTGTTTCTCAATTAAGGACTAAGGAATGTCAATTTCAATCAACTAATAATTAATAAGAAAAAAAATCATAATGCAAACAAGTACTTGATAGAGAAAGTAAAAACATAAAGTAGAGGAGAGAGAGCCGAGAGAGAGAGAAGAGAGACGCGAGAGAAAGGAGACAGAGGAGAGCAATGGGAGAGAGTACATTTCGTGCTTGCTGGAGAAGACAACTGGGCTGGGTTTCCTCTTTTGCGAGTTTCTCAGACGAAGAGAGACGATGCAACGAGTTATTTTTAAAGTGTTTCTCAGATCTAATTCTGAGAAGCAACTTTTTTTTATTCCTAAGAAATTGAGCCAAAAGTAGCATATTTCTTGGAATTGTGCTGTGAGAATGTGAGAACATGCTGACAATTGCATTTGATCAATTTTGTTTCCGAGGAGTGAAAAAAGTTCACATAGGCAAGATGCCAAACAGCCCCATAATAACCTTATTCCAAGTTCCTAATAGGGCACACCTTCAAACCCAGACACAATGAAACAAATAGGGTTGTACATTGGGCTAGGCTAGCCCACACAACCCAGACTAAATCAAGGGCGGGCTAGGCTAAGGTTTTATGGGTTTGGGCTGGGTTTGCGTTCTATCTTCATTAAGTTTTTGGGTTTAGGTAAACCTTAATAAAGCCCAATTAACCCAGCCCGGCCCGAAATTTAACAACCTTTTTCTTGTACCTAAACTACCCTACATAATATATATATATATATATGTGTGTATATCAATTAGGCAATTACCAATTTATTGGCATTTTATTTAAGATCGAACTATAAATAATTTTAAAAACCTGGGTTAAAAGAACCCAAAGTAGACGAGTTTGCAGCCTCAAACAACCTAAAAACAGGCTTAATAGAACCCATAGTAGACTAGTTTTGCAGCCCCAAATCTAATGCAAAAGCAGTGTGACGTTTGAGTTTAGGTTTTAAACAAAATAAAAATGAAAACAAATACCCTTCCGTGACTTGACTGAGTCTGGCGAGTCGAAAAACTCAACTTGACCGAGTCACCCAAGTAACTCGCCGAATAGTGTCTCCTTCGAGTTTTAGAGGCGACTCGACTCAAACCTCAATCACGTAACTCGGCCAAATTTCGAGTTGACTCGCCGAGTTTTCGAACTATGATAAAACCCTTAGTCAGTCAGTCTTGTATAAAAAAAAATGCAAAAATAGACACACACACACAGATAGAGAGAGAAAGAGAGAGAGAGACGACGGTTTCGTTTCTACTTTTCCTCTTTCTCTACCTCATCAATCTCTACAGTTGGATCTATTCTCCCCACTTGAATTGGACATACCCTCCCTCTTTCTCTACCTCTTCGATTTCTACAAGTAATGACCAAAAAGGGATTGATAGAATTGCTGAGATAGAGATTATCAAATGAAACCCTAGCTCTTCCCACCTACAGAAGCCGAATATCAGTTTTGATCTCTTGTTTACGATATGTTTTCCTCTAGTTGGAGTTATTCTTTTACGACCAAAACTACTTCCTCCAGCATATATTGTGAAGAAAATGCATATCTCTTCAAGCTTAATAATGTTAATTGGAACTTGGAAGAGAATATAGATTCTGGATGATTTCATAATTTAAGGATAGATTTTGTGTGGAAGAAGAAACTTTTAGTTTAATTACTTGCAGGGCATTTCTTTTAGCTTCTTGGAATCATGGGCTGTAATTGCATATGAGATGCAAAGCGGAGTTTTGAGACCTTTACTTTTTAAAAAGAGTTTATGACTTGACATTTGAAAATGTAGGTTTTGTTTTTTGGAATATTTGGACATCATTGAGGATTTTTGCAAATGAGATCATGAACTTGACTTGATTTCCCTCCTTTTTCCCATTTTTTTACGTAGGATATTATGTGGTTTTGTGTTGAATTAGTATTTCAGTTACATAAGAAATTTCACTGAATTTTGATAGAAAGTTTGCCTGATTATCAAATGCTCATAATTTATCCACAAAAACTTAGGAATGATTTTTACCCATGGTTTAAAATTCCGGTAAGTATTGACCGATATGGGCCAATACGTATCCTGTTTGGAGCTTCTCGATACACTGGTACTCTGAAAAAAAAACTCCCCCGTATCAGGTGTATCAGGTCGATATGGGACCAATACAGAGGATTTTTTAGCTAATTTTTTTCTTTCATTCTATTTATACTAGGATCCACAACATAGACACGATACATGCCATTTATTTACATAAAATATTATTTAAGTAAATGGTTTTAAATTAATTTTACTTTCATTTACTTAAGATATTATATGTAAATAAGGTTATCCATTTGAATTCAAATTTTTTTTTCTTGGATCCAAATTCCTGAAGAATAAAAAGTCAACTTTTTAATTCAAGAAATATCCTTTTTTTAACACATTTTAGGGATTAGGTCAAAATTTCAACATTCAAATGGTAAGGCATTTCTTAAATATTAAAAGATATCGAGGGGACTATCACAGTCAGGTGCGAAGCAATTGCCCCATATTTGTAAAATACCTTCATAAATTGCACTTTATCAAACATTACCAAAACCTAAAAGTCCGGCAAAAAAAGTCATATTTTAGTCTTCAAAACATTTTCATCTGCAGGGTCAAAAAGTCAACTAACAGTATAACAGTTTAACATAAAAAACTTACATTCAAGCTTATAATTTATGTTTGTAATTCAATACATTCTTATTTAACTCATTGAATGTAAGGTTTTAATATCTAGATTGTATTTCCTATACTTGGCTAAGTGATTATAGTTTGTATTTTCAAACCTATTTATCAGCACGCACACCTCTTTTAACTTATAAAATTCTTAACTATCATATGTATGGTTATAAACATAGTTGGAGACCTTTATTTAGTTTGTTTTTAGCTTATATTTGCATTATAAGAAATTTTATGCAATGTGTCTACGTCTTTTCTTGTGTATACAAGTGTTTTTTAGTGTATCCTGATTTTTTTTGTTGTATCCATCCGATACGGTCCAATACGTGTCTTGTTTTGGACTTACCAATACAGCACCTGATACCGAAATTTTGAACCATGTTTTTACCTTTTAGAAACAAGAGAATTGGCTGATATATATTGTTTTGACTAATGTCTCATTGCCTTTAAGATTATAATATCTTGTCTTTATTTGCCATTTTTGACAAATCCCTTTCTCTGGTAGGAAGCATTTCTCGAGTGTTATATAGGTTTAAATTTCGTCATATGTATGTTTTAAACTACAGGCTTGCACCTTCATTCCATAAAATTAAGTACACATGCCTCATTCCAATTACTAGTCCCAAAACACTAATCCACCAAAGCATTCTCCTTAAAGAGAAAATACAACAAAAACATCTTCAAGAAGCAAGACCACAACATGGATCTTGAATTAAATTTAGTGATTAAACGAAATGGGTATCATGCTAAAGCTCCTAAGAGGGCTAACAGAAGCTGATTTTACTTGTTTTCTTCCTCAGTAGCAAAATTAGATATTCAAATTACGTTTTCTGGAATCGACATTACTTCGAACGTATTGCGATTGAGAAACTCACATGATTTCAAGGTAAGCAGATGATGAAGAAGAAGAAGAAGATGATGAAGAAGAAATGCAATTAATACTGAAATTAATTTTAGGGCATAGGAATTGAAAGCAGGAGAGATAGCTTACAAGGAGAGAGAGTGAAGAATCCAAAGGCTCATTCCCTGGTTGAAGCAGCAGCTACAGCAATGTTCCTGTGGACTTCTTTTGTGTGTGGCAGAGAAGAAGAGTCACCAACATATCACAATTATGGAGAGGGAGTGGGGTATCATGCCACGTGTTAGGGTAACATTTAATCACGTGGCACGGGAAGATGAGCTGAATCTCGTTGGCAAATGGGGGGAGAAGTATCAGAAAACGGGAAAAGCATGTGTTTGTGGTTCTTGGTGAGATCGTACTTGGCTCTATTGTTGAGCAGAGACAATCCGAGGCCAGACAAAGGGGGTCACTGGTCAGGTCTATCGTCCTCACACCTGCATCCCTGACACGTGGCCTCATCGGAGGTGAATTGGACCCCTTGAATTTAGGGCTGCACAAAGCCCGATTGGCCCGTTGGTGCGACTCGGCTCAGCCCGAGATCGGCCCGGCCCGGCCCGAAAGCTAATTCAAGCCAATCCAAGCCTAAAAAAAAGCCCGAAAACTAATTCAAGGCGAGCTCGGGCTAACCCTTGTGCGGCTTGGTCCGGCTCGATTGAGGTTAGTTCGGCTAGAATATTATTAAAAAAATAGAAAATAAAAAAAAAATTTATTTATATATATCATTATTATATATATAAAATATTATTATTATTTTTTTTAAAAGGATTCAAGTCGAGCTCAAGCCAAGCCAAGCTCGGCTCGAGCTTGAATCAATTAGGGCCGAGCCGAGCTTCGAGCTGCATATTCAAACCCCATTTCGGGCCGATCCAGGTTTCGGGCCTTGCTCAAATCTATTCAAGCCGAACCGGGCTTGGCCAAGCCTGGTCAAGTCCGGCCCGAATAAAGCCGTACTCTAGAGATACCACATATACCTTTGTATTATTGCCAAAACAAAGTGAGAAGGTTGTGCAAGGAACAAAGGTATGTGTTTGATGCCCCTTAATACTAGCAGGCACCTCGATAGCATACATTGTAGGAGATCTGGAGTCCTTTCTTTTTAATTTTAGACTATTAGTAATGGCGCATATGTGATTTATAGGAGTTTTTTTTTTGTACGAGATACATGTTTAGGCCACAACGCCAGTTAGGTATTAGTATCTGTTCAGTTAGTGGACGGGTGGAGAGTATATACAATTCTTACCCTCTTGGGAATGGAACCCGGTACCTCCCCCCCAAAGCAGGGGATACACTATCATTGAGACAAAGCCCTGGTGTGTTGGTTTATCGGAGTTGAGCTAAGGAATAGGGCGTTCATGCTCAGCTTGTTAAGGTAGCGTTTGGCAATCTTAAATAAGTATTTCTTTTAATAAGTTATTTTTTTTGTAAGAACCTCATTTGATATAGTCATTTTTTAAGAATAAAAAAATGTATTAATTAATAGGGATAAATTTATAGGGCCAATAGGTTCTTAAATAGGAATGGTATTTATGACATTTAATAAAATTAATGGGAAACATAATCTCATTTAAGAGCCATTATGAAGGAATGAGCTCTTTTAAGCACTTTTTTTTTAATAAAAAAATAACTTTTTATTTGAGAGGCTTAACTACTTTTACTTATTTGTATTTATTAAACACTCTTATTTGTTTTTTTTACAAAAAGTAAAACACCCTCATTTGCGAATAGGTATTTTTTTCAACAAATAAGCTCGTAAATAATTTTTAGTGGAGTTGTCAAATGCCCTCCTTAGTTCAACTTGAGCTTTACTAATAGAATTATTAGCTTGAGCTTGGCTCGACTCTACTGTTGGATCTCCTCTTTTATGAGGAGGTAAGATCCAATTGCTTACGTGGACTAGGTTTTCTTATGGTTGGTGGGGGCATTAAATATTTGTCCCCCACTCTCTCTTCTTTAGGGTGTTCGGTTGGGAGAACTCTCTTAATCTCCCATTTTTGATTTAGCTCATCCTCTCTAAGAAAATCACATATGTGAGGAAGAAGTAAAATAGAAGAAAGAATCCACCCAACTTTGAAGTCACTCTTATGTGAAGATCAAGATTGTGTCTTCTACCATTTAAGGTAAGGAAAATTCATTTTTCTTGTATTTTGGATTTCCATCAAATTTTGTGAGTCGGTATCCAAGAGTGGTTTGTACTCTTGAGAGATCTTATAACCCCATTATTTACATAGTGGAAGTTTTTTCCTAGACTAGTGTCTTGTGGTTTTTCTCTTTATCATTGGAAGGTTTTTTACATTAAAAATATTGTGTGTTTGTGCTTGAATTTATTTACTTTTATTGTGGTAATTTGTATAACTGATTTACATTCACAAAAGAATGAAAAGTTTGTGTTTTTCCCAACATTCATCATCTAGCACCATCTTCATAGTCATTAATTGATTGACAATGTTACGCATTTCATTCAAATGTTCCGCAATTGATGCTCCTTCCTTGAATTTCAAGTTCACCAACTTCCTAATCAAGAAAGTTTTATATCCGGTCGTCTTTCTTCTATAAAGATCTTGTAATTTCTTCCACAAATTTTTAATGGAGCTCTCATTTGACACATGATGAAAGACAACATCCAACCATAGTTGAATATTTCCAATTGTTTTCACATCCAACTTCTTCCAATCTTCATTTGACATGGATTTCAGCTTACTTTCAATACCCTCAATTGGAGCATATAAATCCTTTCAATAAAGTGAGTCCTCCATTTTTGTTTTCCAAATTCCCTAATTATTTTCATTTAAATTAATCATTCGAGCTTCCATCTTGATTCACACACAAAAATAAAACTCGATAACCTTGCTCTGATACCATTGTTGGGAAAAATACACACTTTTTCCCCTTTTGTGAATGAAAATCAAGGATACAAATTACCACAATAAAAGTAAATAAATTCAAGTACAAACACATAATATTTTTAATGTGGAAAACCCTCAAATGATGAAGGAAAAAACCATGAGACACTAGTCCAAGAAAAAACTTCCACTATGTTAGTAATGGGGTTACAAGATCACTAAGAATACAAACCATTCTTGGATACCAACTCATCAAAAATGATGGAAATCCAAAATACAAGAAAAATGTATTTCACTTACCTCAAATGGTAGAAAATACAATCTTGATCTTCACATAAGAGTGGCTTCAAAGTTGGGTGGATTCTTTCTTCCATTTTTCTTCTTCCTCACATATGTGGTTTTCTTAGAGAGGATGTGCTAAACCAAAAATGGGAGATTAAGAGAGTTCTCCCAACCGTACACCCCAAAGAAGAGAGAGTGGGAGTGGGGGACAGACATTTAATGCCTCCACCAACCATAAGAAAAACTAGTCCATGCAAGCAATTGGGTCACACCTCCTCATAAAAGAGGAGACCAAACATCTACTCAGTTACCTTTAAATACTTTTTAGAACAAATGTCTAGATTCTTTTATTTTAGATAAATGTTATGGAAACTTGAACATCAAGAAAGAAATGGAGGGTAATGCCGTGTGGCTGTGTGTCACAACTCAAAGGGCTCTTCTCTACAAGAGCTGTAGATTTCTCATATTTGGGGGTCATCTTTCTCATGGGGTTCAAACCCTATTATAGATCTGTAGTCTAACTCCTCTTACATTTTAGTTATGAGTTGGAGACGAATAAGGGAGTTACTTGCACATCTTAAATGATATTCAAGGTTGTGGTTACATATTTAGAGATTCACTAACGGCTCTCTTAGCCATTAGTGTAACATCTCCTGCTTGGACATGAGAGCCAAATATCTCCTATTTGGCCATGCCACTTTTTTCTGTCTAAAAAAATTATTCGTTATGAATATGTTAAATCCATGAGGTTCTTACAACATCGTTACATAGCCCTTCATGCTAGTATACAATCATGAGTCTTTCTCTATATAAAAATGGATATGTTATTTCTGTTAAAATTTCAAAGTAATTAGAGTTCACATAATAGCCAAATATATTGATATGTATCTCATAAGTTTTACTCCCACTAATCAATAGATTTACCATTACCATTATAAAGTTTTTCACGCTTCTATAGTTATATCACTCGTGACAAATGAATGAGATGTAAGATAAACATGCAGACATACGAATATATCATACGAATATATATCATATGTCATAAGATTTTTGCGTTTATCAACGGATTCCATTATGAACATATAACCATCATGATTTTTTACTCACCTTCTGCAGACATTCCACTCTTGATTAAGCAATTGGGTGCATTGGAATTCAATAACTTAGGCATCCCAAATATCATCAAGTAACATGCTTAAAGATAATTCCACACTTGTACCCTCCGTCAAATGATATTTAAAAGTTATTACACCCTTTCTATTATATTACTAGTAATACATGTGTTTGCCTTTACATCCATGAACTCTATTTAAAACTGTCTCATATTGCTGATTATTTCAAAACAGTTGACCTAATCCATCAATTTTACCAATCTTCGTATTCTCTATGAAATATTTTATCCAGACGACATTAAGATGAGACAATATTAAAGCTATAAATCAAGCTTTATATAAGTAATCAAATAATACATCCTTATTTCTTACTTAACCAAGAAACAACAGTAGCACCAAAGAGGAAAACAAGACCCGAGGTAGAATTTCATCTTATCCCTAACAAAATTAGCATCCATGAACTTTAAGTGCATCAATTTGAAAAAATAGTTTGAGATGCTTAATACTTTTTAAATTACACAAAATTCGTTTTTCCAATTGCCAATAAGGCATTGCATGGGGTTATTTAGGAATTTGCTTACGAGACATAAAACAAAAGCTAAATCTTTGCCTTCTACATAACATCCCATACTTGATGCTTTTCATAAACCGAGAAGGATTGTGCTTGTCTAGCAAAATCTCAATATAAGGGTTTGACCAATAAGTCATATGGCTTTTCACACTATTCTACGGGTTCTACCAAAATTCTTTCCTGACAATGTCATCTTATTATTTTATAATTTTGACATATGTACTATCACATATTTATTATGAATTTATGAGATGCGATAGTGATGTGTTTCACAGATAGGCGGTGACCACTAATATACACGATTTGATTGATGTTTGTGAACACCCCATTTTTATACCCTTTAATCCTATTTTTATTTTATTATTTTAAATTAATTTTAATTTTAATTCTTTATCTTATTTACTAGTGTCAAGGAATTGAGTTCGAGAGAAAGAGAGAGAGAGATCCGCTACTCAAGAATTCCCTAAACCAAAACCCGTGTCATACTTAGTGGCCATTCTTGAGTGTTCGAAACCCAAGCCCAAATCCATCTCTAAAGATTAATCCCTAAAATCCAAATCCAAGTCTAAGGTCTTTAGGCCCAAGCCTATGACCCAATTGATTAAGCCCTAAAAGCCCAAGGCCATACATTTACCAAGCCTAATTCTCCCTTATATAAAGCCTTGATTGAGAACAAGGTTTTCATTAGGGGAACTCCGATTTTCCCAGGGAGTAGCCGCAGCCCCATCTCTTTTCTTCCCCAAATCTCTTCCCTTTGATCTCCAGCAACTCCAATCCGGCATTTGCAGCGCAACCTCCACTCGAGTAGCCACCTCCATTGATTTCGATCACCACCACACTTCCGGTCACCATCACTCCCGACTGTAGCACTTCAGGTGAGTTCGATCTAGCTCCGGCGCCGTTAAGTTCCGACGAACTCTATCATCCATAGATTTCAGTTCATTCATGATCATATTCTCCAGTGATGATTCCCTTGTTTCACGCCAGACCAGTCCCGATCCAGTAATTGGCACAGATCCAGTAGCTCCAGCTCGCCGCCTGCCACCACCGGAGCATCTCATCCCAGCCATCACCATGGCGGCGACTCAATTTGATCGGCGATCTCATCTCTTCCCAGCCGATGCAGCTCTGATCAACCACCATCACACCTCTCTTGCTTTCGTCTTGAGCAGCAATAGGCCCGACCACTATTGTCTCCGGCGAAGCTCGATCAGTTCCAACCATCGATCTGATCTGTGGAGGAAAAGAAACCTCACCACAGCCCGGTAGTAGCCCATATAATACCTGATTCCGGCGAGCTTCTTCAACTCTTCTCCGATTTTCTATTCCGGCAGTAGAGAGCTCTCCTAACCCTCTGCTCTTTCACCTCCGATGGCTCTACCCAATCCAACCTTCTCTATTTTGATTTTTATTGTATTTTTTTTGGATCTGTATATTCTAATGTTTGAGAGGCAAATTTATGTTCTCTTCTTCTTCCCCGAGCCGGAGTAGCAACACCGTCGGTCATCGATCATCTTCACTCCAAGCCGTCGCAGGTATGATATCTACCTCTATTAATTTTTGTTTTATTTCTTTTTTATTTATTTGTTTGTGTGTCTATTGATGAGTGCATGTTTAAGATTGAAAATCTGAAGTTACGGATAGTAGATCCGAACTCTGTGTACAATTCTTGAGCTTTCCCCTTTGTTTGCTATGAATGATCTAAAATGGGGGGAATTATGGATCTCATTTGAATCCTTTGGGCCTTTGGATCGGGCCATAGTTAGTGAGTTGGAAGCCCGTGAGCCCTTAGAATCATTTTAGAATTTTTGGGCTTACCTTTTAAGGCCTTAGAATGATAGTGGACCAAAGCCAATTGACCATTAGTGGTCAATGGGCCTTGGCCCATTAACTTTCTCTTTGGGCTCATGTATGTTGTTTTATATCACGTATATGTGTGTGCAATAGGTTTGGGCCGTTTCTTTTCCTATTTTGCCTACATTGGGCACTTAGGTAGTTTTTGACTGGTTAAACTTGCCAAAATTAAAAAAATACAAAAAAAATAAAAAATACAAAACAACAAAAACATTTAAAAAACCACAAAACTCAAAAAAGACATACCCTAATAAATGAACACCCCTTAGAGCTCCCCCACGAGCACCTAGCCACGCAACCGTCTCGGAATGAGATTCATAAATCTCAATTCCACTTCCCCCCAACTCTAACACGAGTTGGAAGTGACCACACTCCGAAACGAGTATAAAAACAGTCACGGACCCCGAACTACTATGAGGGTCTGATTCCGACTAACCGGATAAGTAGGCAGCCCGAGCCAGGGTTCGACCCCAACCTAGGATAAAGATCTTATACCCCTTTATGATTGTTTATGTTTGATTAGCAAAATTAATAATTGTTTTAGGAAATTTTAAGTGATTTAAATGTTTGGCTTAGATCTAATGAGTAGGTTACCATCATTGGATGGAGGTCCTGGGGTGCCTAACCCCTTTCCCAGGACCTAAAGGGATCTCTTACCTAGACTACTCTGGACCGTAGACCCCCTTATTTTGGATTATCTCGGGATCCTACTTCCCCTAAGTAGGTGGCGACTCTTAGAATAAATTTAGCGTTATTCCTCTACTCTCGGACCTTATCTCGACACTTAGAGTTGAGAGGGGAGGAAATGCGGTAAATTTATGTGTTCACAATGTTCAGGCGACTTATTAACAAAGATAAAATGATTATGAGTTTCTTTTTATAACCCATTTCATGGTCTTTCTTCAAAGGACCATGTCTAGATAGATTTGGATTTAGATTTGATAGAGTTGTGTAATAAGGTGAGATCTCATCTAGGTAGATTTAGATTTGGATTCAATTTAATCATATAAGGTGCAGATTTGATTATGATTAGATTTGATAGAGTTTCTATCTTGAGATGATGCAATTTTTATATAAACCTTTATGGGTCAATGTAATCCATCCAATAATTATTTAATAAGTCTATTTTTTAACAAATCATGTTCTACTATTCCGCTCTGTGTAACGTTATGCCTTCACAAAAGCAAGCATCTTCAAATCCTAGCTTTTATTATTATTAATTTTTTTTTTATAACAAAGTAAACTAATATATTAAACCCAAGGACTTGGTATAAAAGAGAAGCAAGAGCCAACAAGACCAGTTGTTGCTGCTCTCCTTGCAAGGCCATGCGAGTTACATTCTGCCCAGGCACACACTAGGTCCAAAGTTTGTTGGGCTGCTTCGTCTGCTTTCTGACCTACAAGCATCATGGGCTCACCACCCATTTGGGTTTGATTAGTAGAAGGTGGCACAAATCAGGGTTATTAGATTCGCTCCCTACGATACCGAACCACGAGCAAAATGGTCCACGGTACAACTTGTCTTGGTTCGTGAAAATGAGCAAATCCTGTTTTCGTACCCAACAACTCTGTTTTTTTTTTTTGGTTTAATGTTCTTTCTGTTTAGGTTTAGTGATTTTCTTTTCTTTGGGACGAATTTGTATTGTAGTTCTGAAGGAATTTTTTATTTGGGTCGCAAACTGCTAGTAAAAGAAACATGAAAATTAAGTAAATTGCTTGAAGAGACATTCATATATATAGAGATGATGTGGGACCTTGTAAGACAATTTTCTGTGGCTTTTAAAAACAAGGACTTTGCTACTGAGACCCTCTTAGGCCGAGACCACCGAGACCATGCTCTAGGCTCTATGAGAGTCTCAGAAGCTTTATCCTAAAAACAAATATTTATAAGTTCCAATAATAGTTTAACTTATTGAGAATAAAAGATGGAAAATATTAAAACATTGAAGGAGAAAAAGAGAGAGAGAAGGTTAATCATGATAGAGCGAGTAAATCCTTACCGCACTAGTATGAATACTTCCCCCCCCCCCTCCCCCTCATAGTGGGCCCCCTAATGGAGTACCCTTATGCCCTTGAGGTTGTCACATGTTCCTATTGACACCCCTTAACTATGGTTAAATTCACCCGATCTTAGGGTTCACCTACTTATCCTTGATTTTTAGAAAAAAATATTTAAATAATTTTAACCCTAAGAGTTAGTGAATTTTAAACTAAGGTTCAAAAAGAAATTTGATATTTTTTTTAAAAACCAAGGATAGGTGGGTGAATCTTAACCACAATTAAGGGATATTAATAGGGACACGTGGTGACCTCAAAGGCATTACCGGGGAAAAAAATTCTCAAAATAAAAAAACTACCCCCAAAATTTTTTTCTTGGGGCTTACACCCCCGAACCCCCAAATTCCATACCCTCAAATAAATTTTTTTTGCCCCCCCCCCCACCCCCGCGAAAAATTCCTGGCTCCCTCTAGATAGATGCTTATGGTTCGCCACTATATTTAGAATTTATTAATATTATAGCCAATATATATTTATGGAAACCAAAAGCTAGCGTACCAAACTAAAAGAATCTAAGCCTATATGGGAACCAAAAGCTAGCATACCAAACTAAAAGAATCAAAGCCAATTGAGAAACAAAATTATCTCATCATACCCATAGTGAATCGGGTTCACTTTAAAGTGGTGACCTACGAACAGGGGCGGAACCACATGGGGTCAGGGGGCTGAAGTCCCTCTTGAAATTTTGAAAAAAAAAAAAAATCCTATACTATGCTATTAATAGAGAGGTATAGCCTAAGAAAAGGGCGGAGCCGGGAGACGGGTGCTATAACCCCCTAAACTTTTGAGAAAAAATATATTATTTACAAAATGGCACAAAAAAAAAAAACCAGGGACTACGCCCCAACCCCCATTGTTAGCCCCTGCAAGAGAATCATGGCTCCGCCCTGATTGCAAACCCCAAATCGAATTGAACCAAGCGAACCAGGTAACATTGGCACAAACCATGAAATTATTCATTCTTGCAAAGAGCTAAATGGTAAAAGTGCAGAGCAAACATTTACTCGAAATGCAAACCTAAGGAGTTAGACCACTGTCACATGCAAATAAGTGACATTTTGCATAACGGGCAAACATCGTCACTGGAATATGTTCCTATATTTCAAGTTTGCTTCTATTGTACAAAGGAATTCTTCTGCATTGGCAGATGAATTCCTAGACACAACAACAGTTTTTTCCAAAAAATGTAGGGAAAAAAATCAATAATGGCAAGCATGACTCATTTATCAATGTCCGGATACTTATTTTGCTTATTTAAAAGAAGTGTTTTTGGGTCTAGTCATCTATAAGATCTAGCCTTACGTCACTTTAGTGGTAACCTTAGGTCTGACTATGTGGTGTTATTTTACTTAACCAAAACAGAAAGGAGCAAAATCTTCTTAGGCTGGGTGTTACTGCCCCACTATAGTCCCACCTTGATTGAGTACTAGACTTCGTATGAGTATATGAGAGTCCAACAATCCTTTATTAATCAGGCATTTTTAGAGTAATTGAATGAAATTAGCCTTATGACACCTTAATAGTAACCTTAGGTTTGATTTAGAATAGTTGAGTGGATTTAGTCTTATGACACCTTAACGGTAACCTTAGGTTGTTGAGGTGTTACTTTTTTTAAAAAAATCTATAAGATCTAAGATCTCTTCGCTTTCAAACAAGAATAGAGCAACTAGGAAATCCTCTACCCCAAATGCATACCCGTTCAAACATGTATTGAAGTTTGTAGATTAGTTTTCCTTCTAGGACCAGCTCACTTGTTCTTCTTCTTGGACACCAAGAGGTTTTCACTACTTTTCAATCGCAATCTCTATCATTGTGGCGTTGTCCTCTTGATGAGTATGTTCTCCTTGGTTATACACCGTCGGAAACAACTTTTCATTAAGTGTGGACCCTTGATGATGTTTTTTTTTTCCTCTAGATATGTTTTTTTTTTCTCTAGATATACGGTTAGGCTGCAACCCCAATTAGTGTATTTGCATATGTTTGAGAGCTTGCCACTTATTACCAAGTGGGATTGGATCCCGAGACCTCTTGCCAAAGAGAGACCATACCAGGGGTGGGGGCTTGTGGGGGCACTCAACTTTTGAAAACCAATATTTTTTTTCATTTTTTTTAGATATAGCATGAGATTGGGGGTAGTTGCCACCGAACTTTGGGAAATATTTATGTTTTGAGTTGGGATCATATTTGAGTTCACACACTTGTTTAGCCCCCATTAATTATGATTAAGATATATTAACCCTTAGGGTTCAACAATCTAACTTTTGTTTTTAGAAAAAATTAATCATAAGGGTTAATTAGAGTTAAAGGGGGGCTATGTAAGTTTGATTGAACTGTTCATATTAAATTGTAATTGGACAAGATCCGAACTCATATTTTTTATACTAAATTGTTTAAAAATTTAATTGGGCATACTAATGAGACATGGAGGCAGTTGCCCATTAAATAATATTATACTATATTATTTAATATAACATAGCTATAGGGCAAGGGGGCAACTGTCTTTGGACTTTTGAAACCAAAATAAATATTTTATATTATTTAATTTAATTATTTAACTTAGAGGTAAGAGGACAACTGTTCCCATATATAAGGAGAAATAATACTCATAAGATATGTACAAAATGTATGGATGAAACGACCTAAGAATTTAGTTGTCAAAAAAAAAATCGAGGGCGTAGCCCCCAAACCCCCAGACCCATTATTTTTTGTACTCACCTAATCTCTCTACAAAATTCATCAACAATCAAGCATGGGTGTCCCCACTATTATAAAATCCTAGCTCCACCCCTGGCCATACCTACCATTGCGAGCGGCAGGGAGTGACGCTAAGGAGGATGTAAGCTTCCTAAAAAAAATTAATATTTTCCTTTTCAACTGGAAGCCTTATTGCAATGATTTTGGTAAAACCAATATTGAAATCTTTTTCTTTTTCTTTCAAGTAGAAAGTCTTATTTATCTAAAGTTAGTAGTTAAGTTTGTAAATTAGTAGAGTCTTACCACTGGAGCAACCAGATAAGTGTTTCAAACCTTGACTCGACACAGAATTTTATTTGAAGATTAAATATGAGGCAGCTCTGCTTCATGGCATTTGACCAGAGCTCTCGTTCTCCTCTGTAATGTGTAGATGATACTTTTGTAAGTGCTTTTCACTCCATAATTACAGAATTATCACAAACTTTACAATAAAAGAGAAGTTCCGCGCATATGAACAGAGCTCCACCAAATTTAAACTCTTTTATTTGCCACATAACCTAACTAATGAACTATTCAACCATTTTGACAAAATAAACCTAATAGATTCAAACGATATAACCAAAAAGTTGACACGCAGTGATTATAAGGCAATTGTAAGTAATAGAGAATGAAGTAGTAAAATAAAGTGTGATAAGATACATCATATCTCGTTACAAGGTGATTTGATTAAGTAAAATTAGATTAGATTTGATTGAAGTTTCTTTCTATATTAGGATTCTTGAACTATCTATTTAAACTCTCTTTGAGTTCTTGTAAATCATTTACATCTATTAAATTATTTGCATGATTCATCAATCCTTTAGTGACCCCTTAACTATCGTTTTTCTCTTTTCGGCGGATGGTGCGCCACTGCTCGTTAGCTATGATTTTTATTGTTTAAAAAATAAAAATCCTGTCATCCTCCATACATCTACCACATTCTAGTTCTCACACTTACACCTTATGATTTTTTTTTCATGTATTGAAGACTTCTTCGACGATAGTTTTTTTTTCATCAAATCGTCGGGTCATACTTCGTGTATTTTGGGAAGAAGATCATGACAAACCTAATTTAGTGGACCACTAGCTGGTCCACTAGCTTTAACAGACTTAAAAAAATAAGTGAAATGCGACAAAGATAGACTTCACAAGCTAACAATCGATGACCTCTAAGCATTGTTGACTAATATTCTAGTTATTCATCAACAAATCCCAAAGATTGGAAGATTAAGTGCTGACATTTGTTTGTAACCAATTGTATGCTCATTGTTCAAAGGACTATGCAATTATGAAAGAGTGATAGAGAATAGAGTAGTATAATAAAATGTGATGAGATACATCATATCTCCTCATAAGGTGATTTGAATTTGAATTGGTTAGATTACATAAATTAGATTAGATTTGAGGGGTTTTCATTTATGTTAAAAATTTTGAATTATCTATTTAAACCATCTTTGGGTTTTGTAAACCATTCAATAAATCAATTTATTTTACAGTAAAATGACTTTGTCATGCACAAAGCTGAAAATGCTAATAGTTAAAAAGTAGTTGTGAGAGAAATTTACCGGAAATGACACGCGTCATCAACAGCTCCTCCCACGCTCTGGTTTACCGGTAGAAGGTTGGAGTGGAGGGTGTGAGACCCTGACCGGAAAGGACACGCGTCAGCAACAGCTCCTCCCACGCTCTGGTTTACCGGTAGAAGGTTGGAGTGGAAGGTGTGGGACCCTGACCTGTACTCCGATCACGGCGGGTGCATTTCACTCGAACAGGGTACTCACCACGGGACACAGGTGGCTCATACAAAGGAATTGCCATCTGAGCATATTGGTGGCTTATACTAATGGAATGTCCTCTGAGCATGGTGTCCCACCACGAGTTACCACAATGGGTGCATTTCACACGAACATGGTACTCACCACGGGACACAGGTGGCTCATACAAAGGAATTGTCATCTGAAAACAGCTCCGCCAAGTCGGCTACAAGAGAGACCCGAGTTCGGCTTTTCACAACGATATCGTCAATGTACACATCCACCGATTTACCAAGCAAGGATCCAAACATCAGATTCATTAACCGTTGATAAGTGGCCCCGGCATTCTTCAGGCCAAAGGGCATGACCCGGTAACAGAACAGGCCACGCTCCGTTATGAAGGCCGTCTTCTCTTGATCGTCCTCAGCTAAGAGGATTTGATTGTAACCCGAATACCCGTCCATGAAGCTCAACATCTCGTGACCCGCGGTGGCAGTGATAAGTCTATCGATTCTCCCAGATAGCCTTCACGGACTAATCTTTCCAGATATTCTCTCAGGATGCGACAACGATTTGTAAGGTGCCCGTGGCACTTGTGGTACTGACAATACTCATGCGCCCTGGGTCCCGAGGTGACATCACGAACGGTCCGTGCTGGCCATTCGAAGTATGGTTTGTCTTCCATCGTCTTCATAATCGTCGCCAGGCTCGCTATGAAGTTGACTTGACCAGCGCGATATGCAAAAGGACGTCTTTCTGTTATCTGCTTCTCCCTTTCCTTGTTATGCCCGGGTTCCTCTCGTCTCTGATAGGCACGGTCGTCCCGCCGTTGGGAGTTAGGACGTAGATCCGTCCTTCTTGATGAGTCTAAATCTTGGCGAAGTCCCAACGAGTGTTGGTTCGGTTCTTCCCGTCGTTCAACGTACACCACTTTTTCCTGTCGTGTGCGCCACCGTGGTTCCTCGTCGCTGGATGATCTCAGATCAGTTTTCATTGACCAGGACATCATTAACAAGAAGAAGAAAGCAGGCGCAGATTCACTCTTCGCCATGCGAATGAAGTCGGGGGAACCCCTTAGAGACTTTATTCAACGGTTTACCGATGAAGTCTCTAATATCGATAAGATCGAAGACTGTACTTGCATAGCGGCCTTCAAGTAGAGGCCGGGACAACTACAGGGGCAGTAGAGTTGGGAGGAGCAACAGCAGCCGTATCTGCCACAGAAGACGGAGCAGTTGCGATAGCCACGGGAGGGCCGGTGCTAACAATTGGAGGCTCCTCCGCGGGGGTACCACTCCCCTCGCCGAATGTTGCAGCTTGAGTAGATGACACCCCGGCGGACTCCCGTTCTCGAACCCTCTGGTCGTGCTCCGCCTCACGCCGAGCTAGCACATCTTCTCTTCTCCTTATTATCCTCAGGGGAATGGCCTTACCGAAGCAGCTAACAAGAACATTTTGAATGCCCTCAAAAGAAGACTGGAAGATTCCAAGGGAAAGTGGACCAACGAGTTACATAATGCGTTGTGGGGATACAGGACAACACCGCGGAGCCCTACGAACGAGACCCCGTTCTCTTTGGCATACGGGACGGAGGCTGTTATTCCCACCGAAATCTGCCTGCCAACAACACGTTCCCGAAAGAAGCACGGAGAGGAAGACAAAAACGTCGAATTAATGGCTATTCATTTGGACTTGCTGGAAGAAAAGCGGGAAGATGCTAGTATCCAGATGAAACGGTATCAGCAACAGTTACGAAAGGCATACAACAAGAAAGTACGGAAAATGATTCTTCAAGTCGGAGATCTCGTTCTTCGAAAAATTCTTCCAAAATACACGAGAGGTCAATAGCGGAAAGCTGCCCCACTTCCAGGGTCAACGAGCACTCGCCTGATGTCAAAATCGCCAATTCGCATCGTCAAGACAAGAGCATCGTAGTGAGGCCTGACCACAGTTGTCATGTCCTGATCAGTGAACGATAGGACCTGCTCGATTTCCCTCGTTGTCGATCGCACCTGACAAACTTTTGCCACGTGTGCTAACTTCCTTGCCTTCGCTCGGAACTGCTGCTCAATATCTACTTCCGGTACTCGAGCGCGATGGATGACATTTATGACTCCCTTCGGAGCTTCTCCGCCTGGGCCCATATGACCAGATGGCTCTCCCTCATGAGATCGAGCGGATGGATCCGTAATACGCCATTCTCCTCTTCCAGAGTCCATACGGGGTCGTTGACAATAAACGACGGGTACGTTGTCAGAATGAAGACGTGATCGTCGTTTATGAGATAACGGGTACGTCGTCAGAACGAAGACGTGATCGTCGTCTATGAGACAACGGGTACGTCGTCAGAACGAAGACGTGATCGTCGTCTATGAGACAACGGGGTCGTCGTTGGGTAGACAACGTTCTTGTTGTCCATATGACAACGGGCTCGTCGTCGAAGAGACGAAGGAAATGAGCTCAAACGATAACACCACACCGAGGACGAGCTCGTTACTACCATACTTAGGGTTTTACGAAATTTACCCATTACAGTAGTGTTTGGTGACTGCTTAAAGGGTAAAGGAATTTAACCTACCTCAGATATATCGTCCATAATATATGACACATGGAATAAATTTTCCGTTTACGTATATGGTTGCACTAGGAAATTAGAAAAAGTGATCCAATGTATTATGTATTGGGGAGAGTATTTAAGCAAGGTTTGGAATCATAAAATGTAGGAAATTTCGACCCGGTCAAACCCACATCTCATTTAAAAAAATTAAAATTTTAAATATTTATTAGATTAGAATATTTTGAGATAAATAAAATTTCCATATTCTTTAATTATTATAATTTTCTAATATATTTATATATTTTAAATAAAATTATTAGAGGCAAATCACTTATCTAATAATTATAAAAGTTTAGTAGGTTAGTAGAATCTTTTAAGGATCTTTAGTGTGGTAACTTCTTATACCCTTCTAATGCCTGTAGCTTCACCTTGTGGTGTTGTTACCTTCAACCAAACAAAAAAAAAAAAACTTATTATACCCTGCCGCTTGCTCGCTCCAGTTAGGGATGGCAACGGCCGGGCTAGCCGGTAACCCGCCCTTCCCCTATTGGGATGGGTTTGGGGAGTTTTTAAATGAGATAGGGGTGGGTTTGGGAAAGAGATGTTAAACCCGAGTGGGGTTCGGGCCGGGATGGGTTTAGCCCACCCGTTTATAAAGCCAAATTACTATTTTTCCCTTAGTTTAATAATAAAATTACCTCATTATACTAATTATAGTATGAAATATAGTTCCGACCTGTCCCATCTAGTGATTAACGGGGGGATGAGATTAAAAATTGTTTTGAAAAATTGGAATCGTCCCGGCCTGGGTTTGGAACGGATTTGGGATAGGAGTTTTCCATTAGGGCAGGGTCGGGATGGGGGCGCCCCAGCCCAAAACCACCCCATTGTCATCCCTAGATCCAGTAGTAGGGTGTGAACTCTCTTATGCCAAAGGTAGTGCAATTTATTCTCAATAGGGGATGTCTTGCAACAGTTTCACTTTCCCTTGCTAATCACTAACTAATGATTGCTACTAATAGTAATTTGATGTCTTAATATAAATGTAATATTTTAGATAAAAAAATAAATATTTTAGATAAAAAAATAAATATTTTCTATGAAAATTATAATTTTTAAGTGTACTAATATTTAAAATTTTAAATTTAAATAACTTTGTAGAAGTGTTTAAGAGTTGTAAGCATCCTAACTTATTAGTATCCTATTATAATAATGGACTAATTAATTTTTCTTTTTAATTTTTAGTACATGGAATAATGAAATTGGTAATATAGGAAGTTAGGAACTACGAAAAGACTAACCATTTTCCATAAAAGAAATAAATAAGGCAGACTAACCATTCCCCAGTATTGACAGTTAGTAGGCCCACTCACCTTAGCCCAACTCACATGCTAGGTGCACAAATCCTGCTTACTATGACAAACTAGTCATTGCCCAGCCCCAAAGAAAATCCATTTAAATTCTTTAGTTACGTTTGTGGGGCTTCTCTCTCTCTCTCTCTTCAAATTGATTTGTTTTTGGGTACACTAAATTCTGATAACTAGTTTGTATCTCTCCACATTGATTGAAGTGAGGGATTGGTCAATTATAATTGAAATATCTATTTGCAAACTTAAGGCTGGACCTTATTGGTCCATGCTCCTCTCTTAAATACTCACCATTGCTCATTATAATTTTAACAAATTGATCATCTTATTTTAAAGTTAATGCAGACTAGTGGGTGGCACGTGTGATACCCGTGAGAGAGAGGGGAAGGGGAGAGCGATTGGAAAGAGGGACTTTAGTGAGGGTATTTCAAAAAATAATTAATGAATATTATGAGTATAGAAACTTGAGGGACATTTTGGAAATCCTTTATCTAGATTAGATGCCCCTATGAAAAAGATTGTGAGAGACATGTTGGTTATAAAAATATGAATTAAGGACATTTTGAGACTTAAAAAGCTTTAGGGCATTTTGGGTATAGCAACGAAAGGGGTCTGGTGGGGCCTTGACGAGATGTTCTTCTTTTGGAACATTTGTCAAGAGAGTGATAGAGTCTAATTACGCCACTGAGGTCGCCATGTATCCCTTTTAACAATTCTTAATTGTGGTTAAGATTCATCTACTCTTGAAGTTCACCCACTTATCCTTGGTTTTAAAAAAAATTATGAAAATTTTTAAACTCTATGAGTTATTGAATAAGTGGGTGAACTTTCTTGGTCATTTTTTCTTCATGTTTCTTAAGCATACATATCTAAATGTTGTCTTGGTTCGTATATGATTTGAATTATTTTGTCTCCATTTGCTCTAAGTTACAGTGAAACAAATCAGTTGCGGTGGTAATTAGATTGGAGGACTACTTGATTATATGTTAGAGGGCGAGTTGGTCAATGAATGGAATATCGGTGGAGTTGGATGGATATAGAGTGAATTCATATTTGGTGTTATTTTGTCATATCTTATTTTGAGTCATTTTTTTAATTCTTAGAGGACATGGATAATGCTCATATTTGTAACTTTTGTTTTAAAGTATGGTATTTTTTTTTAACTTTCAAGGGACGTATAATATTTTCAGAATTTCAAAACAGTAATCAGTTTTATGTTTCAGAATGAGCCAAAGACGTTTATTTTACACATAATATATTATTGAGGAGTGCTAGCCTCAATCGCATTTATTCCAAAATCTTCTATAGACGTAAGATGGGCCTAACACTTGGAGGTGTTTTATTATTTTAATGGTTTAAAAAGTAAAATTCAAAGAATGTTTGACATTTGGATGGCCCCAATTGCGTCTTTGGAAGATTTGCGACTGGGGCTAGCAAAATCCTATATTAATTACAAATAACCGGTTATAGACATGGTGCTATCCAAAAGGATTATTCATGACAATGCTTATTTACGACAACACTTATTTTTGACGGCGCTTATTGTATAAGTGATTGTGACTGCAACAATCTCTTTTAGTGTAATAGACAGATATAAGTTAAAGAGAATTTTTAGAATTAATATAAATATCAATCAACGTTTTGAACAAAGAATCCTTTTTATATTAGTAGAGAGGAGATTATAACGAGAATATTAATTGGTTAATGCTACAAAGTAATCCCTAAATAGTTTAATAATCTAATCAACATGTATGTACTAGGGGTGGAGCTAAGAATTTTTCCCGGGGGAGGGTGCAAGAACTAAATATATCAGGAAAATTAATAGATTTGGGTATGGGGCATTGGGGGTTCGGGGGCGTAGCCCTCAAGAATATTTTTTTTAGTAAAGAGTTTATCGTGGTCATAAAATTCATTCATGTTGCATTCCAAAAAAGAGTCCAGTAAAAAAAAAAAAAAAAAAAAAAAAATGGGCCGGTCTTCATTGGTTCTTGCCCGCCTTTTTAATTCTCACTAACAGTGATTAAGATTCACAACCCCTAGGGTTTATCCATTTAACCTTGATTTTTGGGATAAAAATAATAATAGCTTTAAGTTTGTTAGGCTTAACCACGGTTAAAGGGGATGAAATGTGAATGCATTTGATAGTCAAATGTTGGGTGGGCTAATCACTATTCTAAATTTACTATATTTTTATAATATGAAGATTATTTTTTACAAACGTGTTCTACTCCCCTCCCCTACTTGACATGTCCCTTTTAACACCTATTAACTGCGGTTAAGATTCACTCAGCCTTAAGGTTTATACATCTACCCATAGTTTTATTTAAAAAAAAAAATTAACTTCTAAGATAATAAATCTTAACTAGGGTTAAAAGCGACACAAAGAATTAATCTTTATATTATATATAAAAAAATGCATAATATTTTTTGGGGGCCACTTTATACAAAATTTATATATTATGCATTTTTAAAAAAAGTTATAAGTAGAATATATTAAAACTTCAAAATTTTGGGGCGGCCATGGCCCCCCCTCGCCCCCTGGCTAGGTCCTGGATGCCAACTGTTTGGCCCAACTTCTAATGCGAGACTTCTAACCCCTGACAATGAACAAATACAAATACCGCTAACCGGGGGCCTAATCGTTTGGAGATACCCAAAAAAACAAAAAAAAAACCATAAAACCTCTTACCAATGTATGTACTGAAAATATATTTTATACCAATAATCACCATGATCTAAGATCATAACCCATCAATCACCGCATTATGAATGATAGAGGGTTAATAGAATGGAAAATGCTAACGAGCATGCAAAACCCTAACATATATTTTTGCAAGACTCACAATCATCTATAGTTGTAACCGGACTCGGGAGAGTCAGGTTACGCCATTGATGCTGCCACGTGTCTCTTTTGACATTCTTTAACCGTAGTTAATATTCATTCATCCCTAGTGTTCATCAATTTATCCTTAATTTTTAGGAAAAAAAATTAATCATAGGAATTAGTGAATTTTAACTAAGGTTAATTAAAATTATTTTTTGTCTAAAACTAAGGTTATATACTACTTACCTATAAAACCTAATCAGGTGGGGTGACATGTGTCAGCTTAAGAGAGGGTTGTGAGCATGGATTTTTCTACCTACTTTCACATTTGTGGTTTGACTA
This sequence comes from Tetracentron sinense, assembly GCA_015143295.1. NCBI lineage: Eukaryota > Viridiplantae > Streptophyta > Magnoliopsida > Trochodendrales > Trochodendraceae > Tetracentron > Tetracentron sinense. Next base: position 14,133,084 of record CM026573.1, read on the forward strand.
AGAGTCGCCACCTATTCATTCTTAGGGATAGGTCCCAGATTGATTTGGATAAGGCAAATGGTCTATTAGAGTTAGGGTAAGCGGTTCGATTAAGTCATGTGGAAGGTGTTAGGCACCCCAAGACCCCCATTTTACAATGGTTACCTACTCCTTAAATTTAAGCCAAATTTAATCTCAATATTAATTAAAATGTCTAAATGTTTAATCAAATGCTAATCCAAGAAAGAAAGAAAGCTACATGGGCTAGGGTCGAACTCGAGTTGGGATGCCTAAGTACTCACATTGGGGTGAGATCAGACCGAGCGTAGTTCTGGTACATGAGCCTGTGCCAAGGCTAAGGGTGCGTGTGTGTGTGCATAAGGTGGTCAAGGGTCTAGCCTAGGGGCTAGGGTTTAGTTGACCGGGTTGGTCAAGTGCAAGGTCTAGGTCTAACCGCAGTTAGAAGGGTGTTAATCATGGTTGAGTAGGCTAAGCAAGATCTAGCAAGCATGTTTTTGGTCTTTTGGTATTTTTAGATTTTTTTGGCATTTTGAGATTTTATAATGTTTTTGGTATTTTGAGATTTTATCATGTTCTTTTTTTTTGGATTTTCATATAGGTGAGATTTTGGCAAACTTAACTAAAGTCAAATTTAATTCAAGTGAAAGATTAAAGAAAAGTTAGGCTAAATGATTATATTTAGGACATAAAGAGGGGTGTGCATTGTGAATAGTAAATGGTCTATTGCCAATACCTATTTTGTTGGATTGGTGTTGATAATAAATCAAATACTATTGTCTTTGATATGAGACATTTTGGATAAAGTCCTCTTTAAGTCCTTAAGTCATCATTTATCCATTCAAAATAGAACATGAAGAAAAAAGAAAGAAATGAAAAAATGACAAGTGAAGAAAATAAAAACTCATCATCTCCTCTCTAATGTAATCCCTTTACACCATTATGAATGATGTAATGAGATTCAACTATGAAAATTAGAGTGATGATGAGTTTCCCAAATGATTCTAGAAGAATGACTAGAATCAAAATGAAGAAACAAAATAAAAAGAGAGGTATAGCTTTAGCTTTCACTCTCTATGAGTCTACCCATATCCACACTAGTGGGTACATATGAAAGGAAAAAATATTTACACGAGAGAAAAAATAAGACATCTCCTTTCTTTTGAGGTGGGGTCCCTCTACACCATTAGATTGGTGTAGAGAGACCCAACTAAACTTGAGAAAAGAAAGGCATTCCCAAATTATTCTAGAAGAAGACTACAAAAAAAAAAAAAGATATGAACTAAAGAAGAAGATAAAGAATAAAAGGAGGAGTGCCTACTCCTCCAAGACTATTTCTCCAATGCTCCAAGAGGTAATAAGTTTTTAGAATCCACAAAGGAAGAGAGTTAGTGAAGAACTCTAGGCTTTTAGTCTTAGAATTCTCTACACACTCTAAACCTTGGCTTCTTCTAACTTTCTTCAAGGCTACAAAGAAATAAAAGGGGTGAGAGGAGGAAGAGCTAGAGTTTCCACTTGGGATTTTGGAGGTGGAAGAAATGGCTTGTGAGGGTCTTGTATTTATAGAGGTTTCAAGGGGTTGTGGCAATTTGGTGATAAATAGAGGGTTGGGTGAGAAGAAGGGAGGTGATTGATTGGTCAAAATTGATGTGGTTGGTGATTGGGTAATAAAAAAGGTATGTACTTGAGGAGAGGTGATTGGGTGGTCAAAAGAAGTGTAAGAAAATTAATTGTTTTATAAGAGGTGTAAGAATGAGTTGTAAGAGGTGTAAGGGAGTATGGGAGGTGATTGGTTAGTCAAAAAGGTGTGTACTTGGTGAGAGATGATTGAGTGGTCAAAAAGGTGTGTAAACATAAAAATGAGGCTATTTGGGGTTTGAAGAAAAAATAAAAGGTCTTTTGTAGGAAAGTGGAAAGTGGACTTGGGTTAGTGGGTCTTGGATATGGGTTGAATGGATGTGGGTATGTGGACTAGACCTTATGGATCATGGGTTGTTAGTAGATGGGTCATGAGTTATGGTTATTGGACTTTAACTATGACAATTGGGCTTGGACTATGGTAATTAGGCTTTCACTAAAGCAATTGAGTTTTGGCTAAGACAATTGGGTAATTAGGCTTGGCTACTTGGGCTTGGGTAATGGAATTAAGTAATTGAACTTGATTGAGTTGTTTGGGTACAAGTTTGGTCAAATGGCTTGGGCCTTGGGTAAACCTTGGAGCATTTGAAGAAGTGGGAAGAGGGATAGGGGGTGCAAAAATAGGGTGCTTACAAGGGTTTTGGACACATGGCAGATGTGGATGATGTCTTCTTAAACTACCCTTTTTAGAGGAGTTTAAAGCTTTTGTGACACGTGTCTATCTCTTATTGATTATGGAAAATTCCTTTAAATCTCCTAAGTGATTATAGCTCTCCTTTAAAATCTCCTAACTTATCTCCCCACTAATCATTCATACCCTTCATTTTGAAACGTATGAGTTATGTTAAAATCTCTTTTAAATCTCCTAAATTATCTCCTAATTGATTATGGCTCTCCTAATTTACTTCTCCTTTTAAATCTCCTAACTTATCTCCCCACTAATCTTTCATTGCCCCCATTTGAAACGTATGAGAGATGTTAAAATCTCTTTTAGATCTCCTAATTCACCTCCTCTTTTAAATCTCCCTACAAATTAAAAAAAGTTTGAGGTAATAGAGCAGGGAGTCGAAGGGATTGATAGATGATCAGTTGGAAGTCTGAGTACTGGATATGTCTGTGTGTGTATCTATGTGAGCACTTGGACAAGTAGTATATATCCTCACTAGAGCAAGGAGGTCGCCCCCTCCACCTTCTCACGCATGTATTCACATTTTTATTCCATGTCTCAGTCTAATGACTTACTGGTTCAATATACCCTAGGAAGCACAAGTACGGCGATACTTAGATACGGCGATACGATACGGGTACGGTAAAAATTATGAAAAACAACTAAGTTTTACCTTAGAGTGCCGTATCCGATATGTATCCGGCGATACAGGTACATTTCCATTTTCAAGGTACATTTCCATTTTCAAAGTATCTGTGCTTCCTAGAATATACCACTACCATTTTCAGATTGCAGATGTGTGGTCGTGTGGGGTAACCTTATATGTTATGCTGGCGGGTGCATACCCTTTGACGACCCCGAGGAGCCCAATAACTTTCGGAAGACAATACAAGTAAGTCCTTAGACATCTGTATTACAGAAAATTGCAGTTCAAAAGGAATTATTTGACTTGGACAATTATTTGTTTCATGCAGAGAATTTTGAGTGTCCAATACTCGATTCCAGACTATGTTCACATATCTCCTGAGAGCCACCACCTGATCTCGAGGACTTTTGTTAGTAACCCTGGAACGGTTAGTAATCTTTGTTTCTCAATAACCTTAGTTCGTACTCAGAGGCTTAATTGGTCCTGTTTTGAAATGTAGTAGGAGAACTTTGATTATATCCATGACGTCTGTTCTTTAGTTGAAGACCTTAAAAAAATGGATAAAGCTTCTGAGACCCCCTTAGGCCAAGACCATGCTTTAAGAGCATGAGATTTCAGGTGGGGCCTATCAAGTGAAATGGGCCCTACCTGAAATCCCATGCTCTTAGAGCATGGTGTTGGTGGTTTCGGCCCTAAGGGGGAGTCTTAGTAGCAAAGTCCTAAAAAAATAGGATAAAGTTTCTGAGACCCTCAAACGGCTAAGACCACCGAGACCATGCTCTAAGAGAGCATGATTTCAAGTGGAGCCCACCATGTGAAATGGGCCCCACCTGAAATCATGCTCTCTTAAAGTATGGTCTCGGAACTAAGAGGGTCTCAATAGCTAAGTCCAAAAAATATTGGTATTCTTTGCTTTAGGATTTGATACTTCTAGGGGTTAAGGACATTGAAGTAATTAGATTTGATAGAAAATATAGATGAGCTAGATGTCATAAATATAGTCGTCCACTTTGTAGCATGTGTCATGTTTCTCATAAACTAATAAGCTAAGGTATGATATGGTGATGCGGGCCGGGTTGTTTAACTTCGGGATGTATCAAGTTGTCAACCTTCTAATGCAATAATGCAATAGTAGCCTTCCAAAAAAAAAAAAAACAAAAAATATAGTAGCCTCAAGCAGGAATTTTGTGTTCGTTCTTTCAATTATTTTATTATAATACTTGCAATTGATTTCCCCTTTACTATAAACGTCTACTTTGTTTATATTTTTTTATTAAAACATGACTTATTACATACTATAAAGCTCAAGCAGGTAAGTGGAAACGTGGTGGCTTTAAAGATTGTTTGTGGACACGTATTAGTTATAGAGTGTTTTCATATATGTTCCTTTTTCTCTTTCTAAAAATCCTCTCTTTAATGTCAGTTTTAAATACCCTGTACTTAATTTTTGCATCTAATCTTTCTTTTGGTATTTTTTTCCCATTTGAATTATAAGGACATTGATCATGATAAAGTTACCCAATATGAGATGGGTTTATTTTTTGAGAAATTATTTTGTTTATGTTTTTCTAACCCCAAAACTTGGGTATTGTATGCATGTGAATCGCTCACTCTCATATACATGTCAATGGAATGAGTTTATTTTTCATGTACAGTTATCATGTATGTGTATCTGTATGTATAAATGCATTTACATGTGAAGTCCTGGGGTTTAAACTTTAAATCTATCCTTGTTTCCCTTTTTTGTTAAGAGGGATTACTTCTAGCTCTTTCCTGGTGCGTGTGGAGAGAGGGCTCTGCACGTGCCCGGGGGAACTAGTCGGGTGCTCTAAGAGGCCCGGATACCCTCGTCACCCAAAAAAAAAAAAAAAGAGATTACTTCTAGCTTACCAATGTGAAGATTTATACTTCCAACTATACTATGCTAAAATAAGATCACACAGTGAGTAGTTGTGTTATCAAACAAATCCATCCTACTATTTAAGCCAAGCACATAGGCAGAGATTGACGCTGAAGATTTTCATCTTTCTAAGTCTTTGGCTTTGTAAGGGCATGTTTGTAAGAAGATTAGTAACTTCAACTTTATAATAGACCTCATTAAATTAAGGTGTAAATATCAACTTAAATATACCCCTGTTTCAATTTAAAATTAATACTAATAAACATCCCGTGCATCACGGGATTAATCAAATACATAAAAGAACGTCAACGTGCAGACATTTAAATAGTACTAAATTAGATGTTACAAAACAATAACAAAATAGCTGTCAAGAGGTATTAAAAAGAGCATAGGGCTGGATATGTAATTTCCACAGTCAATACACTTTATGAAAATACACTCACAGTTGAGATAGTGAACTACAGTATTTGAATTTTTGATAAACCTCTAATTAGACTTGGTTTACAGCGAGTGACATGGAAAACATAATCCACCTTCAATAACCCAATAACACATTGTTTCAAATGGCATGATATCGTGATTTATCAGCTCGAGATGAAAACCACACAAGCAAAAAAGGACGTAACTTTGAAATACCATCGATGCCCTCGATAATGGGAAGAGGTCCATGATATTCATCTAGAATAGCACTGCTGTCCAAAGCAAGAACGATATAGAAATGTTGGAGAGTTATCAAAGAGAACCTCATCAAACTGTTTGAGGAATTTCACAAGGGGTTCTTTATAAGGAGTACAAATGCCTCTTTCATTGGATCAAAATTAAAGAAAGGAGGAGCCAAAGATATAGATTAAGACCTCATTGAGAAGTCTATATAAATTATAAAGTTACAGCTGAAATTCTTGCATCCAAGGCTAAGGTACTAAATTTGGTGATATCCCCCTATCAAGAACCTTTATCAGTGCATGTAAAAGCCTTGATAGAACCTTGTTAGAAAAGAATGAGTTGATTCACATATCAAAAACAGCATTCCTGTTGTTTGTGAAATTGACATAGAGAAAGCTAATGGCCATGCCAATTGAGGATTTTTGGAGTACATCTTGAGCATAATGGGTTGAGGGCAGAAGTGGAGGAAGATGAACGACATCATTCTTAGTTCTGGCTAATCAGTCTCTTGTTTGTTTCTTCTAAAGCTCCAGGGGGGCTATGATAGGGAGACCTCCTATCCCCTTCCATGTTTATTATGGTGGTTGAAGCTTTGAGCAGGTTAATCAAAAGGGCTGAAGTTAGCAAGGCAACGGATGACTTCTCGATGTGGTCGAATAGTCCAACTATCTCCCACCTTCAATTCACAATGACTCCATTATCTTTGGAAGAGACAGCCACAGACAATTGAGGTATATGAGATGCACACTATGCTGTATCGAGGCAGTATCTAGCACAAGGATAAACCTAAAAAATAACGAAGTATATGTAGTGGGAAAGGTTCTAATGGGAAGAGGTCCATGATATTCATCTAGAATAGTGCTTCTGGGACTGCACCGACGGTCCCATGGCTGAACCTCTCTTTGGAGATAATAATTGGGCAACAACCAAGAAATCAAATTTGCATACATTCTCAATACAGTCATCCAACTTCAGAATGAAGTTAATTCAACCCATAAAAAAAAACCTTAAAAGAGTAATTTTCTACCTCATTCCTCCGGATAGGTGACTCCAAAATCAACATCGAGATAAGGATATATTTTTAGAACATGATATCAAAGAATAAGCCTAAATAACAAAATAAATTTTGAATAATAAAGAGTATTTGTTTCTACATAAGCTCCTATCAAGATATTATCACAACTACCAAACCTTAATGTCATTGTAATGACCACATTTACTCATGACATCGACAACCAAGGAAACTAACAGATGAAGAACATTGACCAGTATCACAGATGCAAGGGGAATCTACACCCCCTCCTCACAGTTAGCAGCTTCCCTCTCCTCCGCAGTAGCAGCCATCAATTCGTCAAATTTTCTATCTTTATCAGCATTATCTCAACCTAAAATAGAACACCACCAACAGCTGTTAGCATCATATGAAGAATAGGCAGACAGTTCCCATGAGGTAAACCATTAAAAACTAACAAACAACACATCGGCATACATGGCACAGACAAAGGAAAAATAACCACAATAGAAAACTTCACCGGGTAGACCTGGGCAAATTTCATCCCCATTGGTGATAAATAATATCATTGTATATTTCACGCAGATTTGGAAAGGTTGTAATGCAAAGTGAAAATATGTAATGATCGGTACACAAAGGCATCTTCAATTATAGCTCTTTTAGCACACAGCTTGAGTACATCAAGAAGTTTGAGTCTGAATTTTTTTCGCCTTAATTTGTAATTAGAAAAAAAAATAAAATACGGCAACTCTTTGTTGGACATTGGACATGCTTGATCACCACTTCTTTGGGGTGGTCAATTTGGATATTAAACACGCTATTCCAAGAGGGTTCATTCCCTGTTGTCCCTTATGTAGATAATTGGAAACTAAGGTGGCGTTTGGTAACACTAGTCTAAAAAGAAGTGCTTATTTAAAAATTATGCTTGGTTGGACTTTAGATTGTTAAGTTGAAGGTTAATTGCATGTCTACATTTTAGAGATTTTAGGGGTAAAAAACACTTCTTTAAAAAGTAACTCCAAAGGTACTTTTTAAAGTAGAGGTTTTTACCTCTAAAATCTTTAAAATATAGACATGCAATTAAACTTGAACTTAACAATCTAAAGTCTAACTGAACATAATTTTCTAATAAGCACTTCTTTTAAGACTAGTGTTACCAAACACCACCTAAATGACTATTATTATAACTAATAGACAAATTAGAGCAATGAGAACTTGTAATGTTCAAATCCGGATATGACAAAAAGCTACAGACGAAGATAGATCTATGGAAAAGGGTGTCCTGGTAATAAAATTGATGAGAATGAAAGTGAATGCAGAGAGGAGAAACCCAAGCTGATAGCTCTATGCAGCGGATGCCGATTTCCATGGATGGAAATAACCGAATGAGGCCACCACCGATGTTGCTCAACAGACAGACGCAGGAAACATTTTGCTATGAAAATTCCTGAACTGATGCCTCAGAAGATTCCTAATTTTTTAAAAAATTAATGGAGAGATTAACTTAAATTAAAAGGGGAAAATAAAATGATGGAATATTTGAGAGGATGAATACTTACTTGAACATGATAATACTGCCAATGAGTGTTACTCAGAGATTGGAACCCCAAGCGGTGGAAAAACTCAAGAGATGAGTGAGCTAGTTTAAGAGCGACAGGGAGCTTGGACGAATATCCGCCGTTTGATTTAGATCCGAAGGTTTCTAGAGAGAATAGGATTCCAAAGGCCAGGAAAGCTATTGCCACCAGAAATCGAGAAATCAAGCAATCACTCTCTTTTGCCATAATGGAGATGCAGAAGCGAGGGGGTTTCCTTTGTGATCATTCGCAATTAAGTAAGCTAGAACAAATAGTGTTGGTAAATGGACTGAATCTAACAATTTTATGGTTGGATAAATGATGAACAGAAAATTAAAGAGAGAGAGAAAAAAAAATAACAATAGACATATGTAGTTGAAGTGGTCCTATATTATTTAAATATAGTGCTAGTATTATTTAAATGATGAACAAACTAAAGTAACCAAAAGTCCTACTAAGTCTCAAACACCAGAGAAAACTTAAAACCTCAAAGACGACATTTGGTGTTGTTTACGCATCCAAAAGTAGAAATGAGAACTACGCCTCTATATGAATATCGTGTATCCAAAGAAACTCAATCTGATATTGCACATTTAGCTAGAAATTGCTAATCATTCATCAAGTAAAGAAAATAACTAAAAGGAATAAGAAACAATGAGATGGTAATATAATTTTTTAGGCAACTAAATAGTATGGTTCCGAATAAAATAGTAATCCGCAAAAACTTTATAGATGTTTTAACAAAGCAAAAGTTTTGTCATCAATGATCATTCATCTATTTTGGAAGGTGTGCATTCGTCTTCTGAATCTCTGCATTAATAAATAAAAGTGTTGAAGATCAATAAGAGTTGCTATATTATCCCATTTTGCGTCTAAAAATTCTATTTTTTAGAGAGAGAATTCCATTTGGCGTGTGCGACATGGCACACAGATCTTGTGTGCCCCGTCGATTTTAGTGCCCTGAGTAGATTATATTTTTAGCTTAGCTAGCCCAATCACATCAGCATTATAACATGTTTAAAAGCCCTAATATCAAGAAGATGAATTGGGATTGACTCACCTAATGGTGTTGAGATAATTTATGCTTCGGTAAATTTCAGAAATAAACACCCTCTCTGCCAAGGTTGAAGATGGAAAGGAGAAAAAGATTGGATGATTCCAAATCTGGGAAAAAAAATTGATGTTATTGATACACAGGATCGTCCAAATATGAGAACATGTTTTAAAACTCTAATATGAAGAAGATGAAATTAGGATTGACTCACCTAATGGTGCTGTGAAATATTCAGAAATAAAGCCCCTCTCCATCAAGGTTGAAGATTGGAAGTAGAAAAAGATTCGATCGGAGCAGCGCCAGTGAGTAGATTGGATGATTCCAAATCTGGAAAAAAAAAAGTTGATGTTATTGATACACAGGATCATCCAAATATGAGAAAATGTTTAAAAACCCTAGTATGAAGAAGATGAAAATGGGATTGACAGAGTAAATGTTGAGGGAATGCTGTATGTAACGTCTTTGAACAAAGAGTGAATGAGATGAAAATGTTTAAGCCTAAATAACCCAAAAGTTCTATGTTATTGATACACAGGATCTCATTCACTCTTTATCTTGCAGATAAAGTCGTAGTTTTGAATCGAGAAGTAAACTCTATTGAAAATTTTTTGGTTGAAATAGATAGAACGGGATAGATGTTTGTTTGATGGATATAGAAAAGAGATTAAACGTAGCCATGTGTAACGGATGTGAGAGGGAATGCTGTATGTAACATCTTTGAACAAAATGTGAATGAGATCTTGTTCAGAGAGAGTGTCTAAATGTTGGGGGAGGAAGAAGAGAGAAGAGAGTAATGAGAGAGAGTTAAAGTGTGTGAGAGGTGCCTTCATTTGTATATGTAACGTATCCACAACACAAAGAATGAGATGCTGTAACAGGCCTAAAGGCTTGTAACGGCCCTGACGGCACTCAACGGGTGTAAAAGGCCTAATGATCTCAACGGTGGGGGGGACGGTACTCAACGGGTGTAAAAGGCCTAAATGATCTCAACGGTAGAGGGTGAAGAAGAGGTTATACAAAAAAAAAAAAAAAAAAAAAAAAAAAAAAAAAAATGTTAAGGAGGAATAAGAACTTATGAGAAGAGGAACTGATTTGGGTGAACGATAGTAAAATAGGCATATGTGGCATCAAGAGATGGGTTTTAACTGCGTTTTATAATAGTTGATAGATAGATTGCCAAGCAATTTATTTTCCTCTTAATATTTCCGTGCATTGCACGGTTACTAACTAGTATGAGTGAACCCTAGAGGTGGGTGACACATGGTAGCATGTTACAACCGGTGAGAATTGTGAATCTTTTTGCAAGCACTTCTATCAAACACGTCAGCATTTAATATATGGAGCCAAATCATCTACGATGATAACCGGATTTGGCAAATCCTTATCACCCCTAGAGGTCGTCACGTGTCTCCTTTGACACCCCTTAACCGTGGGTAAGGTTCACCCACCCCTAGGGTTCACCCACCCATCCTTGGTTTTTTTTAAAATATTAATTCTTTTTAAAAAATTAAAAAACTGTTTTAATATTAAAAAAACTCTAAAAACAGTTTTTAAATTTTAAAAAAAGAATTAATATTTAAGATAAAAAAACCAAGGATGGGTGGGTGAACCCTAGGGGTGGGTGAATGGTTCGGACTCAAATACTCTATGGTGATAACCGAATTTGGCAAATCCAGTTATCACCCCTAGAGGTTGCCACGTGTCTCCTATGACACCCCTTAACTGTGGGTAAGATTCACCCACCCTTAGGATTCACCGACCCATCCTTATATATATATATATATATATTTTTTTTTTTTAAATATTAATTCTTTTTTAAAATTAAAAACTGTTTTTAGAGTTTTTTTAAATATTAAAAACAGTTTTTTAATTTTAAAAAAAAGAATTAATATTTTTTAAAAAAAACCAAGGATGGGTGGATGTATCCTAGGGGTGGGTGAACCTTACCCACGGTTAAGGGGTCTCAAAGGAGACACGTGGCGACCTATAGGGATGATAACCGGATTTGCCAAATCCAGTTATCACCGTAGATGATTTGGCTCCGCAAAGTCCGGAAAGAAAAAAGAAGCCAAATCCTCATTGGTAATAACCAGATTTGTCAAATCCGGTTATCACCTCTTGAGGTAGCCACGTGTTCCTTTTGACACCCCTTAACTGAAGTTAAGATTCACCCAGCCGTAAGGTTCACTCATCCATCTTTGGTTTTTTTTTCAAAAAAAAATATTTTAATATTAAAAAACCTTAAAAACAGTTTTTTAATTTTTAAAAAAAAATTAATACTTTTTTAAAAAAAAACCAAGAATGGGTGGGCAAATCTTAACCACACAGTTAAAGGGTTTCAAAAGGGACATGTGGCTACCTCAAGAGGTGATAACCTGCCAAATTGGTTATCACTGTAGAGGATTTAGCTTGAAGAAAAAAAATTAAAAAATGATGGGATCATAGGGAAAGTTAGGTTATCTGGCTTTTGACAATGAAATCTCTTCAGAACACCAATCAAATTTCGGTCTCACCCCTGTATGCCCTGTGAAGGCACGTTGTTATTCATCAAAAGGCAATAAATGTGAATATGTCATTGTTTTAACATCCATTGGCTTGCGTGAAGTTCGTATTACATTATTTTATGATAACCTTAAACTAGGAAGCACGGATTTGGATACGGATATGACGATACGATAGAACCTAAAAAAAAATAGGATAAGGGTACGATAAGGGTACGGCCTGGATATGCCTGGGATTTTAAAAAAAAAAGTAATACTATATTTTGTATTATAATTACAAAATAACCATTGGTTCAGTTTTATCTATGTATAAAAAATATCATTTTCATGCAAAAGTAAAAGAAATAAGGTCATCTCATCATCCACTAAGTAAAAAAGAAAGTCATCCTATCATCCACAAAGCAAAATATAAAGAAGACCATGTCCATGCAAAAACAATGGGTTACACCCCAGGTCTCAAAAAAAAAAAAAAAAAATTATTCATGGTTGTATCCCGGCCGTATCCTTGCGTATCCATGCCGTATCGGAGCCGTATCCAAAATAAAAAAATTGTTTTTAATTAACAGGATACGTCTAAGCCGTATCCTGTAAGTATCCCACCGTATCGAAGACGTATCTGTATCCAATAAGTATCTAATACGGATACGAAGACCTATTTGAAGTATCCGTGCTTCCTATGCCTTAAACAATTCTATCCTTCCATTAGGGCCACATGTGCTCGGGTGGAGCCAGGAATTTTTCATTGGGGCTGAAATACATGTATGAAAAAAAAAAATGGAACTTTTGGGTTCGGGGCATAACCCTCGAAAAAATTTTTTTTGGGGTAATTCTTTTATTTTGAGAATTTTTTTCTGATAATGTCCTTGAGGACACCACGTGTCCCTATAAATTTTAATATTTTTTTAAAAAAACCATGGATAAGTAAGTGAACCCTAAGAATAGGTGCATTATAACCATAGTTTAGATGTGTCAATAGGGACATGTGGCGATCTAAAGGACATAACCGGGCTCCATTGGAGGACCTACTATATATATATGACAAAGAAATTGGGATGGCCTATATATATATATATATATAAAATAAAAAATTTGAGAGGGCAAATATTCTAAAAGAAATTTGGGGGGCCCACTATATCATACCAAAATATTAACGGAATCACAAAAATTTTGGGGGGCAAGGACTCAGCCCATGGACCCCGTGTGTTGACCCGACTGTTTTTAACCATTCTACATTTTATGATTTTTCTTTATTAAAATAAATTTTGTGTATGTGGGTGACACGTGGTCCTCTTTTATGTCACTTACCATTTTCACCGCTTCCTTTTTATCAGTTTTCAAATTGTAAAACTTTCCTTATTTTAATAGTAAACGTTTTTTTTTTTGGTTCTTATGCAGAATAATTGTGTAGAGAAATTTTGGTCTTTAATGCAGAATAATTGTCTACTTACTACATGTCCCTCTTTCTCTTTATGATTGGTCTACCCTCACAATAATCTTCCACACCTCATTAATATCCACTTTAATTCACTCTCATACCGTTAATTTCTCATAACTAAAACATTAACTATCCCCTATCTTTTTGCCTCCTCACCTACATTAATTGCCCCCTACTCACCCTATTAATTTCTCTTCCCACCCACTTAATTATTCTATCAATTTCCTCTAACTTGTTTGCCTCCCCACCTATTTAATTATTATTTAATAATTAATAAAAATCTCTTCAACTCCCTAAATTAATAGCAAAACCCACTCCCCTTTCTCATTCCCTTCCATTCATCTCCATCACTCCATCTTCCCTCTAATCTCGTCACCCCGTCTTCCCCCTTTTATAGAACCTTCGTGAGCTTACTGGTTTTCTCAATTAAAAAGACAAAGTGGGACCCACTAAATATTTTTCAAGACGCATAGCAGTTCTAAAGAGGTTTTACCATTTTAGCCTTTTAGGTTATCAACCCTTATATGTTAAGAGCATGGTTGTTAAATCCTTTTGATTTACGATTCAAATCCTACAATTTGAATCGAATCCCGGGCAAAACGATTCAAATCGCAGTTGAAAATCTTAATTGGTTAAATCTCATTTGATTTGGGATTTAGATTACGATTTGCGATTTAAATTGTATGATTAATGCGATTCTCCCGATTCAAGCACAAAATTCATTTTATGGACCAATACTTAAACAAATATTTTTTTAATGACTTTTATTCTTTTAATTTTTTAAAGGTACTTTATGTCTTTTAAAATGAGAGAAGAAACGGAAAAACCCTTTTTACTGACATGCCAAAACTCTTATTTGGGTTTTCTCTCTGTTACTGTGAAACGACAAAAAAAAAAAAAAGGATGAAGTTGCAGAGTTAGACTCTGGGAGAACATAATAATTTATTTTATTAATTTTTTTCTTGTACAAGTTGATGATACTTGATCTCATACAACATGATTACATGAGTTTGCTTATGTTGATTTTTCTTTGATGTTGTTGGGATTATGTTTCGTTTTATTGAGTTCATTCATGTTTTGTATATTGTATACAATTAAATGTTCATTACTTTATTTTATCAATAGATATGAATGAAATCTTTTGGATAATGAATTATTCCATTTTTTTAATTTAATAAGTATTTTTTTTAATAACATTTTATAAAATTGATTGAATCTTACGATTTACGATTTGAATCCCGATTTGAATCGAATTTATCTTAAAACGATTTTACGATTCGAGTATGATTTAATAACCTTGGTTAAGAGTCCTCTCACCCAAAACACTTGCCATTGTGGCTCTTTGTAAGGACTTTTTAATGAATTTTGTTCTTATGTTTTATCTCTTTCCTCATTCTCAAGCGTTTCCAATACTTCAATTCCTCCATGCCTCTACACGTCCTTAACCTAAAATTCATCCAATCGACGTGTTCCATATACTCCCCTTATTGGCTCTTTAAAATCCCCATACATCTCTATCTTCCCTCATGTCTCCTTCCCTTTTTTTTCTCTCTTTCTTTCACTGTTTGAATTGAATATCAATTACAGTCGGTATCACAGTATACCACAACGTCGATGTCTTGTCCGCATTATATAATTGAAGCGGACTGATCTGGGTACATAGCCATTGTGGTGAAGGTGATTCAATTGATGGTTAATGGCAGTGATGACATTAATATTCGATGGTGGTTTAGAGAATTAGGTGGTGGCAGCGACGATGGAGGGTTGGGTGCTTACAATCACAGTGCCAAATGAGGAGATTAAGAAGCCAGATGTGATGTCCATTTAGAACTCTGGTTGTGATGAGATGAAAAAATATGAACAAAGCATACCTAAAGAGAGTCCATCAGCAGAGACATTAGAATATGAATCCAAGAAGGGTTAAAGACTATTCAAGAAAAGAGTTTCTCCTGAAAACATACGTAGCACTATTGAAGAAATAAGTTTTTTGTGAAAACATGTACAAGAACAATCATTAGCATTTTCCTATTTTTTTATGTTCATCAATTATAAATATATTTTTAATTTTTTTTGTTTTTGTTTTTGTTAGTTACAAGTTACACGGTTACTCCACCTTTCCCTCCAAAAAAACAAAAAATCACATAGTTAGGCCGCAATGCCGGTTAGTTGTTTGGCTTGAATTGTTTTACTTACAAGCAAATCACTATTCAAGAATGGAGTTTCTCCTGAAATTGTTTATCACTATTGAAGAGAAGAGTTTATCTTGCTGCAAGTTGCTCCAACTTTGGTGAGTATTTAAGAGGGGGACATCTACCAATGAGATGATGCCTTAGGTTTGGAAATGGATTTCATTGGTACACCTATCACTACTCTTTCCAGAAAGCCGAGTAATACAAGTCTTCTGTTTTGAAGATCGAACATCATGAACCAAGATCAAGATGGGGTTATTTATCGGAGTCAAACCTCCCACTTGGGAAGACTTCCTATTGGTTGAGAGACATTTTGATATCCTCTCATCTCTACTACATTTTCACCATGTATTGCTTATCTAGATCTTTTTTTTTTCTCTTTGCTGTCCTTTTACTGTTGTAATTCCAAAACGAGTTCATATTTTTCTTTCTTCTAGATTTTTGTTTATTTTGGAGATTATTTGATATGCTGCTAATCTTAGTATTTGTAGAAGTGTTGTTTCTTCCATTTAGGTATATGATGTTTCTGTTACTATATCGAATAGATCAGAATCTTTTCTTGGTGTCTGTTTGTTTCTGGATCTTGAGTCCATACATGAAGGTACATGAAGGGTTCAAGTCTTCTTGGAGAGTATGAAGACTAGAGGGAGAGCAGTAATAGAAAGGAGTCAAATCCTCTGCGATGATAACCGGATTTGCCAAATCCGGTTATCACCCTAGAGGTCGCCATGTGTCTCCTTTGACACCCCTTAATTGTGGGTAAGGGTCACCCACCCCTAGGGTTCACCCACCAATTTTTGGTTTTTTTATAAAAAATACTAATTCTTTTTTTAAAATTAAAAAATTGTTTTTAATATTAAAAAAACTCTAAAAACAGTTTTTTAATTTTAAAAAAAGAATTAATATTTTTTAAAAAAAAAACCAAAAATAGGTGGGTGAACCCTAGGGGTGGGTGAACCTTACCCATGGTTAAGGGGTATCAAAGGAGACACGTGGTGACCTCTAGGGGTGATAACCGGATTTGCTAAATCCGGTTATCACCGGAGATGATTTGGCTCCTTATAGAAAGGGAGATTGAGGGAGATGATACGAGAGCTTAAAGAAGGGGCTATTTTGTCAAATTATCTTTTTTTAATGGGTAAATTAGGTTTGATGAAATTTCAGAAACCTCCCCTCTTGTTTCTAAAATTACACTAACCTCCCCTCAACTTTGATTTTTGTAACAGATACCCCTTCCATTAGTTGGTCGTTACTTTTATGGATGTAATTTGATGATGTCATCATTTAAACATTTTAAAATGTCTAAATTACCATTTACAAAGTCAACTAATACAATAAAATAAATGATAATTGGGTTTAGCAACCAAGGTTAGTAGTATCAATTTAAAGTTAATATATATTTTCAAAACCAAGGTTAATAGTATCAACTTAAGGTAAATATATATTTCTTTTTCTAAAAACCAATGTTTTTTTTTGGAACTCGGGGTGTCCCCAACAGGTCAGGACTAATCCCCGAGGGTGCGACGTGAGCCCACAACCCACCACACCAGGTAAGTCCGGGTTAACCTGTGCGGGGCTGGCCCCAAAGGGGGAGTGAGAAATGGAACCCAAGACCTCCCACTTGGGGAAAGGCCCAGGAACCACTAGTCCACCCCTTTGAACTCTAGGGGTAAGTGAATCTTAACCATAGTTAGTGGGTATTCATAGAGACACGTGGTGGCTTATCGAAACACTTTAATTGGGGTTAAATATAATTAACCTAAGGTCAATATTTTTTTATTTTTTCTTAAAACTAAGGTTAGATGGATAAATCCTAGAGGTGAGTAAATCTTAACCACCATTAGTGGGTGTTAAAGGGAACACGTGGCAGCTTGTAGAACCCCCTTTAATTGTGGTTAAACATAATCGACCCAAGTATTTTTTTTTTCTAAAATCCAAGGTTAGATGGATGAATCCTAGGGTTGAGTGAATCTTAATCACAGTTAATGGGTGTTAAAGGAGACACGTGGTGGCTTGTAGAGCCCCCTTTAATTGTGGTTAAGCATAATCAACCTAAGTTTTTATTTTCTTTCTAAGAACCAATGTTAGATGTTTGAACCTTTGGTGTGAGTGAATCTTAACCATAGTTAGTAGGTGTTAAAAAGGACAAGTGGCGGCTTGTAGAGACCCTTTAACCGTGGTTAAACATAATTAACCTAGGATTAATATTTTTTTTCTTCTTAAAACCAAGGTTAGATTGATGAATCCTAGGGGTGAGTGAGTCTTAACCACAGTTAATGGGTGTTAAAAGGGACATGTGGCTGCTTGTAGAGCCCCCTTTAATTGTGGTTAAGCATAATCAACCTAAGGTTATTTTTTCTCTAAAAACTAAGGTTAGATGGATAAACCCTAAGGATGAGTTAATCTTAATCATAGTTAATGGTTGTTAAAAGGGACATGTGCGGCTTTGGATGTTTATGTGTTTTCTTTTTTTTGTTGAGCTTTGAAACTAACTAAGCTTTTTTTTTTTAACGTATTTTCTCTATCAAAGTAATAAGGGTAAACTTGGAAAATAATATAATTAGTTAACAAAGTTAATAAGATGAGTCTGACGGGGAGGTCAGTGTAATTTCAGAAACAAGAGGGGAGGTTTCTGAAAATACACCAAACCTCAGGGGAGGTGAGTGTAATTTACCATTTTTTAATTTGTTTGTAAAAGTTGGGCTGCTCGTAGCAGCACCCTATATTTATATCATTCGATTGAATATAAGAAAACTTTGGTATTTTCATAGGAGATAATTTATTAAATGAATGAGATGAAAAGTATAAGAAAAATTAAATTATTATTTCTTTTATCCTGTATTTAATATTGGTTTTTTTGTGAAAAAAACTAAACTATCATAAACTTACCGAGTTCCATAATTAATAAATGAGTAAAATATATTTGTTAAGGTTCCATATAATGAAGATTAGTAATATATATATATATATATAAATTTCGAGTTAGCCTTAGATGGACCATGCTGAAATAAATAGGGTTTGACTTGCACTCGACTTGTTTAAACATTCACGTTCATGAAATAAGAGCTTGGCTTGGTCGTTCGAGCCCGAATGCCAATTTGAGCTTGACTCAAACAAGCTGAACTAAGCTAACTTGACGAGTTAATTTGGCTTGAATACAACCCTAATTTACTACCTGGTATCTCCTCTCTCTCTCTCTATATATACATATATATATATAGCAGAGACCCCGTGCGATGCACGATAATAATTAAGAATATCTAAAATTAAATAATATTATTTATTTATTTAAATATAAAGTAATATATTCTAAGAGTATTTAGTACAATTTATTTTTAACAATATAATTTATTTTTATTTGTATTAATTAATTAATTTTATAATAATAATTTATTATTATTTTAATAACATTTAGTGGAAAATCTTAAGTTTCTTAGTATTAAACTTAAATTAATGCACCTAAGAGTTGGAGATAAGAGAGGACTCTACAATAGTGGAGATAGATAAGGCTCTAGGATGAGATAGAGGATCCCAAACCTGCAAGAGTTGGAGATAAGAGAGGATTCTACTATAGTGGAGATAGAGAGGGCTCTAGGATGAGATAGTAGGTCCCAAACTTGAACTGTGAAGATTAAAGAAAAAAGCCACATGTCATCTCTAAAATAGAACTTATGAGATTGGAGAGATTGGAGTTTGGAGAGCAAAGAGAAAAGTCCTATTTCTTTATATTATAGTAATAGATATCATTCTACTAATAAAAGTATAAGGAGTATACTAAATTTTATGTTGACCAAAATACCCTTTAATATAATTAATTTTATAAATAACTTAAGGTGTACCAAATTTAATTAGGTCAACAACTATAATTAAATACTTAATTAGAATTATAGAGAGACGTTTTCGTTTTCATTTCTTGGTGGCTGAATAGATAAAGAGAAGAATCAAAAGTGAAGATATGAGTTTCATGTTTACGAAGAAGCGCTCGGAGAATGTCTTTATTTCTGGCCCAGAAGCAATAAGCTCACTGTTCAATCTCCACCGGGTACTCTTATTCATATTCCTCCGTTTTTTTTGTTATTCTTCTTTATGGGGGCCTCCCTGTGTGTACAGTATGCTGATCTTGCTTTCGATTTCCAACACTATAAGAAGAAGGGTGTAGTGAGCAGAGACGTGTAATTTTTGGGATACTTTTCTTTTCTATCCTCTTTAATCTCATGTAAATTGTTTTTAACTCTATAAACCTTTCTTTTGAAACTTCAAACTAAAACACACAAAGGGTTGAGTATATGTGAAACATGGATTATATATACCGAGTATCTTTATGTTCTAACTCATTAGGTCTCTTTCATGCGAAAGATATGTCTTTGAGGGGAGAGATGTGGGAGAGTGAGAGAGATTTTAGATGGGAGAGACAGCAGCTGATAAGCTCAACACTTCCACCAGATTGGGTGCAACATGTTAGAAACCAATACGTCTTCATACTAACCCAAGATAAACCTTATCTTGTAAAGAGTTATCTTCCCACAAAGTTCTCCACTTACACGTCTTGGTTGTATTGTATTGTAAATAGGTCACCTTTGTAAGAATTGAAGAATAGAATCCTTATTAAAAAAGGATTCTATACTAGAATAATACGTTTCTCTAAGAAAGTTATGTAAGCATATGAGACGTTATGATTTACAGTATTACATTCTTTTATAGTATCAGACAACATGGATCCATGCCAATTCTAGAAAAAAGCCGAAGAAATCTAATCTTTAAAGTCTGAGCAATCATGGGAGGGTATGGACGGGTTCCAAAAGATCAAGTAACTATTGTTGAAAGGTGAGTTTGAGCCATCCCTTGTTGAACTCATATCTAATCATAAGTTAAAAGAAAATGAAGGACTTTGTTAAGAAAAAATTGATTGAAGCAAGTAAGAGCAATGAAGAATTGTGTGAGCATGGGATTTCACTCCCTAGAAAATCTCACCGGATTGTTAAGAGTTACCACTTATTCGTTCAGAAGGGATAAGTCCCTAGGAAATGTTGGATAAGGCCTTGGTCTGCGATCAGGGATCGGGGTAAGAGGTTCGGTTAAGTTCGAGGAAGGGGCTAGGCACCCCGACACTTCCACTTATAGTGGTTTCCTACTTGCTAGGTTTAAGCTAAAAAAAGGATCAAAATTAAGCGAATGCCTAAGTGTTTAAGTTAATACTAACCAGAAAAAAGTAAAAGCTAACTAGGATTGAACCCGTGTTGGGTTGCCTACGTATTCACATTAGGGGTGAAATCAGACCGAGCGTAGTTCTAGCACTTGAGCCCGTACTAAGGCGAGGAGGTGTGTGTGTATGCACCAAGGGTGACTAATAGACCTAATCCGGCAGATTAAGGTTTTGCTTGACCGGGGTTGGTAAATGTGCAAATTTTTGGGCCTGGTAGGCCGAGGGATAGTCCGATAGATTAGGGTTGAGGCCCGGTAGGCCAAGGATGAAGCTCAGAGGCAAAGGAGTGTGTTAACTCAGGGTTAGGGTTGCTAACCGGGGTTAAAAAAGAGTTAACCATGGTTAAGGGTGTTAACTATGGTTAAAAAGGTCAAAAATTTTATTTTTTGGTCTTTTATATTTTTATGGATTTTTAGGAATTTTTCCAAATTTTTGTGGGGTTAAGTAATGCTTAATCATGGTTAAAAGTTAATCGGATGCCGTTTTAACCATGGTTAAGAGTCAAGGTAGGTCAAAAGTGGGCCCAAAAGGTATGGCAAGGCCTAGAATGCCCTCATACCAGGTTTGGGCCTTGCACAAAGTCCAAAATAAAAAATTACAGAATGGACGTAATCGGATTATCTCAATTTCTGTAAATTTTTAACCATAGTTTGTGAGGGTTTAATTGGGGTTAGGGATCAACCCTGGGAAAAGTGAAAGCACAAGGAGGAAGCCTGGAGTGCCAGGAGTCTATTGGACTTGGTCTCGGGCCCAGATGAGTTCAGGTGTAGGCCCCACAAGGGCCCAAAGTCAGCAAAAAGAGGTCTTGTTCTATCGATAATCTGATTACCAACAACTTGAATAGAATGTTAACCAAGGTTGGGGCCTTGCTAACCATGGTTAGGCTTGGCTCCTGCGTCTAAAAAATTACAGAGATAAAGAGTGGATTCAGGGCTTTCTAATGGGCCTAGTGTGGGTCCAAAAGGATGAGACATGTGGGCCCCACAGGGGCCCAAAGTCAGTGTAGAAAGTGTACAGTCTATCGGTAAACATACTGCTGACAATGAGGCAGCTTGAGTTTGCAAGCGACTAACTAGGGTTAGGCTAAGTGTTAGGACCTGAAAATTTGCAGGGGGTAGTCAGGGGGCTAAAGTACCTAAACCTAGCCCTGGAACTGACCAGGGTTTACACTAACCATGATTAAATTAGGGTATACAGGGAAGTTCAACGGTGTCGGCACTGCTATTGCCGACACTGTGATTTAAAAAAAAAAAAAAAAAAACAACGCGATGTACCCTACTGGAAGTGGACCAGTGCACGTATAGGGGGTTCCTCATGGCCTAAGGACCCCCCAGACGATAAGGGAGCCTACCATGCATGACAAAAGGGTCTTGTACCCAAGCAACACCTAAGAGAGTTCCCCCATGCCTACGGTTAAGGCAGGGGGAACCCCTATCCTCGGTGGGAAGCTCCTATAAATGAAAGAAGCAATAAAGGGGACCCCTGGATCAGGACTAGGGGCCCCTTACAATTGAAACAGAAAGTGGGAGGGGTGGCCCTACACTGCAATGGAGCTTTCACGGTGGCTGCAGGCGGTGGTACGTGGTGGAGGCTGATGCTGGAGCCTTTGAGAGGCTTGTGGCCTTGGTGTAGTCCTTGGAGAAGGCCTAAGTCCTAAAAGGATGGTAGTTTGGGGCCGAAGATGGACTGGATGACCTCGGGCATATTTTTTTTGCAGAAAACCGAGAGTGAACCTAAAGCTTGGGGGACCTGGGCTGTTAGGGAATTCTAGGTAGGTTCTGGAGTGAACTGGGAGGTCTGAGAGCCATGGGTTATCGGGAGCCATGGGGTGGCTAAGATTTTATAGAGGAAGGGAGAGGATCTTTAGGGCATTTCTGGCATTAAAGGTGGTGTGGAGGACCAAGAATGGAGGACCCAAGGTGCCAGGGTGCAGCCTAATACGCGGTTTGCAGGAAATTCAGGTGTGGCGGTAATCGAATTACCGCCACCCACAACAAAGGCAAAAAAAAGGGGTGTCGGTAATTCGATTACCGACACCCTGGGCTTTATGCTATTATGGGCCACTCTCCTATCACTTGGGCCGAGTTGAGGATAAGCTTGCCTCTTGGGGAAATTTGCCGCCTAAATTTCGAATTGATGGGTTGTGGCCCCCACCCTAGTGAACCCCTATGGGTTGTGGGCCTAAGTTTGGGCCCACGAAGACCTAGGCTTGTGGGTTTTTGAGTGATTTGGATTATGGATGGGCCTTGAGTCCATGAGGCTTGAACCTAAGTTTGGCTAGGGTTTAGGCTAGGGCTAGGTTTAGGGCATGTCTAGGGTTAGTCCTAGGGTTTAGCTAGGGTTTGGCTAGAGTCATACTAGGGTTTAGAGCATGCCTAATGGGCTTTGAGTCCAAGGGTTTTTGTTCTAGGTTTTGGTTCTAGGTTTTTAGGGTTTGATTTAGGGCACACCTAGGGTTTAGCTAGGGTCACACTAGGGTTTAGCCTAGGGTTTAGGGTTTTCCTAATGGTAACGGGCTTTGAGCCCAAGAGTTTGGTTCTAGGGTTTTAGGGGTTTAGAACCTACCTAGGACTTGTTTAGGGGACTCCACTGGGGAAGGACAAGCATTTGACAGGGTGTAAAAATTGGATGCTTACAAATTTGATCATTATAGAATGGTCGGTGATTTGCTAACTCTAGACTTTAATACAGAGAGCGAGTATTTCCTGATGAATAGATCACCATTGCTAAGTAATACTTGAGCATAATTGAGTCATTAGCTTTTGTTCTACCAGCTGGTTTAATCTATTTGGGTATGAAGTTTACGAAGATTGAGTGGCAACCCGAAGATAATTTTCTATAGGGAATGAGAATGGTATTGAAAGTAAGTCAGTGAAGCCACATTTTGATGATGGTTTGGTCATGTTCGTTCATCATGTTCCGGTTACAGTTTCATTGAGGGTTCTCAAAGTTAGAATTCAGGTATGTTCAATCCTCATCTTCCCTTTTTCAAGATCGAAGCAATATCCAAGCTCGGATTTGGTGTTGCTAACAAGTTGTTTCTTCAATCGAGTCAAACCCATTATCAAGAAAACAATAATTTCCAGAGTTCCCTTTATTGAAAATGGTTTCCACCTGTTGGATTCAGAACTAAAGAACCAGAAAATTCCATGGGGGATGAGGACTACTTTCCACACTTCATCTTTCTTTATTATATAAAAAATTGAGATAATGTGTCCCTTTCATCACTCACTAACTGTGGTTAAGACTTACTCACACTGGGTTCATCCATCTAATCTTAGTTTTTGGAGAAAAAATAAATTTATAAATATTAACCTTAGATTGATTAAGCCAAACCACAGTTAAAGAGGGCTCCACAAGCCACCATGTGTCCCTTTTACCACCCACTAACTGTGGTTAAAATTCTTCATCCCTAGGGTTCATCCATCTAACCTTGATTTTTAGGAAAAAATTAAAAAATAACTATTAACCATAGGTTGATTAAGCTTAACCATAGTTAAAGGGGGCTTCACAAGTTGCCACATGTCCCTTTCAATACCACTAACTGAGGCTGAGATTCACTCACCTCGAGGGTTCATCCATCTAACCTTAGTTTTTAGAAAAAGGGAATTGATAGTTTCCACGCGCTTTCTGCCCAGCAGAACGCGTGTGTTTACGGGATGCCACGTCTTCTTTATTAACCCACTAACTCTGCCTCTTTTAATACCACTAACTATGGTTAATATTCACTAACTTCCATCTAACCCCTAGGGTTCATCCATAGAACCTTGGCTTTTAGAATAAAAAATATTAACCTTAGTTCACTGAAGTTTAATAATAGTTAAAGGAGCTCTACAAGCCACCACATGTCCCTTTTAACTCCCACTAACTGTGGTTAAGATCCACTCGTCCTTAGGGTTCATCCATATAACCTTAGTATTTAGAATAAAAAACAAAAAAATATTGACCTTAGGTTAGTTAAATTTAACCATAGTTCAAGAGACCCTACAAGCCACCACACATGTCCCTTTTAACACCCACTAACTGTTTTTAAGATTCACTCACCTTAGGGTTCATCTATCTACCCTTGGTTTTTAGAAAAAAAAAATAGTTAATCTTTAAATTAATAACAAAAATTTAAAATTAAATTAATAAACCTTAAACAAGACTAAAAAGGATTAAAGGGGACATGTGGCAATAGGAAGGGCGTCCGCAATCCGCTGGACGGAATGCGGACACATAAAATATCAGTTCCCTTAGAAAAATTAAAAAATAATCTTCGGTTAGTTAAGCTTAATCATAGTTAAAAGGAGCTCCCTAAGCCGATTGAGCTTAACTACAGTTAAAAAGAAGACGAAAAGGGACATGTGGCGGCCGGCTGGGGCAATCGTGTTCTACTACAATAAAAAGTCTTGAATATTGAATGTCCGGGGACTTGTACAGAGCAAACCTTTGATGTTCCAACAAAACAGATTGTCCAACACAAGGCACCTGGAAGGATAATTCTATCATGCCTCTATTTTTGGAGGTGGTCTAGAGTTATATGATTCTACTCCTATTTTGAGTTAATCCATTTTGTAAGATGTTTGTTAATCATTTCTGTAAGCTAGAATAATTCAACACCTAATTTGATTCAATCCTAAGTTTCAATTCTTACATACTATAACTTCGAATTGTGTTTGTTGCCGTGTAAATCTTATATAAGAAAAAAAAAATTTCGACGAGGCAATGTAAAGTTTGTGAAGCCTCTTTACATGGATGTATAGTTTGCCTCTTTCCTATAGTTTTGTTTTAATTTGTACGTTTATATTAATTTGTTTTTAATTGATTTCTTATTTTAAAATTTGTCAAATTTAATATAAAACTAATGATTAAAATATTTTAATTCAGTAATGAAAAATTAATACGTACAACGCACGTGCATTTTTACTAGTATATATATCATTCTACTAATAAAAGTACAAGGAATATGCAAAACTTTACTTGTACGTAATTAGCCTTCACCATTTATAAAAAAAAGTTATAATATATCTCTACTATTATAATGAGAGAAGCAGGATTAAAAAATTGGTTAATTTTTTTTTAATATTCCTAATGAGTCTCAATTTTATGGTATCTTACAGTTAGTAAAGATGAATTTTTTATATTTTTCATATTTTGCCCATAACTCCATGTAAAAAAAATTAAGATATTATGTTATCTTATTTTACATGAGAAAAGTTTGTAAGTGTATTGTAATATCAACTATAACTAACAGTAATCCTTCAATATCTCCACGATTCCCTCAAATCTTTATCATTATCTTCTCTTATGCTCCCTCTTTGGTTTCTCTCAATTAAGAGGTACACCTTCTCTACATTGTAAATTTTTTCAAGAGAAAAAATAGGGACATGTGTTATGAGGTAGTTTCTATCCAACACTCCATCTTTTTAAGTAAAAATGTATATTTTTTTTAAAAATCCCCTTACTAGAGTACCTCTTCCCATTCTCTCTCCCCTTCCCCTCTCTCTCACGTGCATCGCACGTGCCACCCACTAGTAGCTTATAATTATAATGTGTAGTATTATGTGAGATCATGGGACCTACTATTACCTATTAAATATCTATTTTGCTATTTTTATGCATAAAGACTCTATATTGTGTTGTTCTTAGTAATGAAAATTCTTTATTAGTAGCAAGTTAGAAGAACTCTATTAGAAAGTCTTTAGAGCATTTCCATATTTCCATACATGGAGTTTATGCTCCAAAAAACCAACTCCAACCGTGTTCCATAACTCCATATATGGAGTTCATGCTCCAAAAAACCAACTCCAAACCAACTCCAACCGTGCTCCATATCTCCGTATATAGAGTTCTTGCTCCAAAAAACCAATTCCAAACGTGCTCCATAATTGGAGTTCATACTCCAAATTGCTACAGTGATACTCCATACAGTATATGAAGTAGGAGAGAGAAAATGAAGATCATTTTCCAAAACACTATTCATCCTCATAAAATACCGTATATATCCCTTTTTAGTCTTTTAATCTTTTTTAAAATACCATTTTTAACCTTTTAAAATTTTTTAATAAATTTTTTTTTTTTAGTGAGGCCCAGCATAAATGGATTCATTTACACTGAAGAGTGATTTGAAGATTTGAATAGTGTTTTGAAGATGAGTTAGTTGGAGTAAAAAACTTTTAGTGGGGCCCATAATCTTCATATATGGAGTAGATGCCGAAATAGAGATGGATTCTGTAGTATTGCATTGGAGATACTCTTAGTTACCTATAGTTACTACACCCCTAATAAAATATACTAATATATTATAAATATATATATATATATATGGAGACTAACGTCTATTAAAACTATATTACAAATTAATGTTTTTTAAAAAACTAAAAAAAAATTCTATTTTTTATTAAAATAAAAATTTATACGTGCAAAATATGTGCACCGCATATATATATATATATATATATATATATATATATGGAATGATACTAATGAGTCATGGTCATTGAAGCTTGTAATGAGCGATCCCTCTAAAAAGATGACAAGTGATATTTTTTTGAATCCGACCGTTGGATATTAAGTTGGATCCATTAGAGATATTAGTAAAAAAAATCAGTCCAATCAAACATGTTTAGACAGTGACCTTAGTTTATAGCATTAACCCCTTAGGGTTCACTAGACCCTACATAGGATATAGAATTGACTGATTTTCCCTTCTTCAATTGAATGGTCTTTAAATGTCCGATCGAGCTCATTTTTTTACCACGTGGCTCTTGAGCAACCCATCTTGACATCCATTGATTAGATTTCGAAACAACGTGCCACTTGTCATATTATTAGGACCGCTTATTACAAGCTTTAATGAACATTATTCATTAGAATACTACTCTATATATATATATAAAACAAGTTTATTAATATGAGTGAATGATAACATTTCTATATATATATCTTTACTATTATAATGCAAGAGGCAGTCGTAGATGATTTTTCCGAAATTCCCATACTACCCTTAAATAAAAACAAAACTTTGATTTAATGTTTACTTTAATTCTCAAACTACTCCTTGCCTTTGATTTAATTTGGAAACTACCCTTGCTCATCTATCTATTTTGATTCACAGCCAATCGTGATTGAACTCAAGGAGAGTTCAATTGCACCTGCGGGGTTAACACATGACCCTTTTAACTCCTATTAACTGTGGTTAACTCCTTTCTCTCACTCTTACGTGTATCGCACGTGCCTCTAGCGAGTTCAATTACACCTGCGGGCTAACATGTGTCCCTTTTAACTCCTATTAACTATGGTTAACTCCTTCCCCTCGCTCCCACGTGCATCATACATGCATCACACGTGCCACCCATATATATAATTATATTTGTAATCGATTGAAATAATAATTTTAACAGATTTCTTTTTTAATTTTTTAATTGATTATAAAGTCAATTGATATAAATAATAAAATGTCTCACTTTATCCATGAGAGTTTGATATATTTTTATTTTTGATTTTTTATTGTACACTCGGCCTTGCCGCTAGCATTCCAACCTCCTAAATAAGGTTGTCGCTACTCTTATGGAACCTTTGTTCTCGCACAAATAATGTTGTCCATGTCCCACCAAGAAGACAAGTCGACGTTGGGTAGTTAATATCATTTCTCCATCTCACCCTTGACTTGACCCTTTCACGAGGTCACCCACTAGGCCACTAGTGCGTTTGCCATGTCAATGACCATGGATTCCAATTCTCAAAATTTGCAGAAAGCACCAAGTTTCTCCGTAAAAACCCAATAGGAAGGCCTTGAACTAGGAGACTGGGCTTCGGATTTGCTATGGTGGAAGCTCTTGCAGCACCTAACGATAAAAAGGAAGAGAAGTCATTTTATTTTTGCTTCTTGTGAGGGGAATTTACCAAAAGGACACGCGTCAGCAGCAGCTCCTTCCAAGTTCTGATTTACTGGTAGAAATTTGGAGTGGAGGGTGTGATACCCTGACCTGTACTCCGATGATTAAGTCAGTAGGTGTAGAAGATGATGAACAATAAGAATATAATAGAGAGTTCGAAAGTCTTAGCTCCTCCAATTTTTTGGCCCCCTTTCACACTGTTTTTCACAGGTTTATATAGGCCGCCCTTGCCATGACCATGGGCACCCATTGATGTCCATACATACCTCGAATCCTTGATGTGTACTTCAGTAATCATTTTAGATAGATCTCCCGGTCATTCGTACTGCACGCGCATCTGCACACAAAAAGAGCAGGCAAAGAGTAGGAACTCGTCCGAGGTGACTGGCATTAAATGCAGCATTAAATGCCATTTAATGCCAAGACAATGTTACCTACTTACCATCGTAGAGGTAGGATCAGTCCCAGGCGACTGGGCAGTAACGCCAGATCTCATTACGTGTTAGGATACGCGATCGTGGACAATAAGACGACGGGTACGTCGTCAGAATGAGGACGTGATCGTCGTCCATGAGACCACGGGTCCGTCGTCAGAATGAAGACGTGATCGTCGTCCATAAGACCACGGGTCCGTGGTCAGAATGAAGACGTGATCGTCGTCCATGAGACCACGTTCTCGTCGTCCATACGACAACGGGCTCGTCGTCGAGGAGACGACGGAAATGAGCTCAAACGATAACACCACACTGAGGACGAGCTCGTTGTTACCACACTTAGGTTTTTACGAAATTTACCCATTACAAATTGCCCCTTTATGATACTTTGAACATGGTTCAGAGTGTCATAAATATAGCGAAACGTCGGAGGAGAAGATACGGCTAACCTCAGAATGATGATAGGTCACATACTCTGTACGCGAAGGCGTAGTGTCGTGCCAGCTGTATTGCGCGTGCCGAAACGTCATACCTCATAAATGTTTGGCAGGCTGTCATCATTATCTTCCGGACGTTTCGTTTTTCCCGACGGTTACTTAACTCGGTCAAAAGACTATCCTGTCCTTCGCGCTGTCTACGTGTGTGGACACGCGTACGGTATAGATCGAGGTCATTATCGTCCTTAGAGTTACGGACTGGTCTATAAGTACCGAAGGCCTGGCACTTCATCCTCTTCACTCGAATTCTTGCATCCTGTTACTCTGCCAGAATTTCTCCTCACCGACGATCTGCTGTTCTGGTTTTCTTCCTTCTCCGGCTGTGCCCCCCTTGCTTCCTAGATACAGTTTCGGTAAGAACCTTCTTCTTTCTTTTTGTTCTGTGGTCGTCTTCCCTACATTTCTTCTTTTTCTCCTTGTTTGCGACCATGTCTGCCGAAATAGTTAGGATAGACAGTGCCGATGAGGCCAGTTGCTCAGGCAGTGCCCCTCACGGTGTTATCACCGGTGTTTCCAAATCCAAAACCAGACCAGTGGTCAAATACGCACTTGACCATTACAGAACCCTTTTCCAAATTCCTCCTCACGTCCATATTCATTTCGGGGAAGAAGATGTTCTTCCCGACCATCGTTCTTCCTGCACAATCGTCTACTTCACTCAGTTCGAGGCTGGACTTCGATTTCCCCTCTCTCCCGTCACGGACTCTGTCCTGTCCGCCCTTCAAATTACCCCGGGGCAAATGCACCCGAAGTTCTACAAGTACATGTCTCTGATGGACAAGTTCAACAGAGACGGGTACAATGTAGACGTCAGGCACGTCTTCCACTTCCGCTACGTCGTGAAGTGTCCCGGGGTTGTTGAGGAGGGAAAGAAGACGTACTTCACCTGGAGGCAAAAATCCAAAATCCCCGACATCATCTCACACCTCCCCGACGTGGAACGGGACTGGAAGGAGATGCCCTTCGTGGTCTCCGGTGCCTGGAGGGCAGAGACTGCCCGTCCTGTTCCCCACGAATTTACCTTAGGTCTGTTACTATTCAGTCGTTCTCCGTTGTCGGTTTTTGAAAACGTACTCCTGTCAAGGCTAATAATATTTTGTTTTTTCTGCAGAGGCTTCTAAGATACATTTCTCTGACCTGTCCGCGGAAGAAGAGTACGCGCTTCGGAGGGTTCGCAGCGACAAAGGGGACGCCTACGTCACCTGGAAGCCATCCTCGACTCGAGAAACAGGGTCTACTGTAGAAGCAGGGACCAAACCTAAAAAGTCTTGTCGACAAGCTCGTCCATCGTCACAGAGACCGCTCGGACAGGCAGCTGTTCTTGGCGAGGGAGAAGACATGGCTGACCAACCTTCTCCGCGATCTTCACAGGCTCCGGCCTTGACTCGTCCTCCCCGCCCTTCCCATCTATCCTCGACTGATAAGAGGGCGGAGAAAAGAGAGAGAGTAGAAGCTCTCAAGGCTCTGACGGCGAAGAAGGCTCGGCGAGAAGCGGAGCACGATCGACGGGTCCGAGAACGCGAATCTGCCGGGGTGCCATCTACTCAGGCTGCAACAACTGGCGAGGGGAGTGGTGTCCCCGTGGAGGAACCTCCAATCGTCAGCAGCGGCTCTCCCGCGGATGCTGTAGCCGCTCCGTCCACTGTGGTAGAGACGGCTGCCCCCGCAATCGTCCCGGCCTCTGCTCCCTCACTAGCCGCAAATGTGGCCTCATCTTCTGCCCCTCCTTGAGAGAGGATCACCATGGGGGGCCCCGTCGAACTCTGGAATCCCGTATTCCCCAGAGGGTACACCCGTCCTACCGTTGCCCATTCTGCGATGGAGCACGATTCCATCGCCACATCGATGATGTTGGCGATGAGGCTCCCAGCGGATATGGCCGCAACGAGGGACCTGCACTGGATGGAGATGTTCAGTGCCGCGAGTCGAGCTGTTGCCACGGTACGCTTTTTTTTTTTTACCATCTTTCTTTCTCTTCTTTTTGTAGCTGGGCAACATGCTTGCCGGGATGTACGAGGTCACAGCCGAGAACAGGCGTACCTCCAATGGGCTGAGGGACAAGGTCCTTGACCTGGAGAGGAGGGGAGCCGAGGACGTGAAACGGCTGAATCACGAGCTGATGTCCGTCAAAGCTGATCTTCGGTCTGCCAAAGGCACGATTGTCTCGGCTGTGAAACAGCGGGACAAAGCTCGGGACGAAGCCCGTAAGGCAATGGAAGGAGAGAAGGCGGCAGCGGAACAGGCCGAGAGGTCCGTCCTCAGGATCAGCGAAATGTACGAGATCGTGAACTCTCTCCGTCAGCGGCTGGAGGCGACGGAAGCCGAGAAGGCAGCATTGGCCGAACAGCTCGAGGAGGCCACGGCCGCGAGGGACAAGGAGGTTGAAGCCGCCAAGTAGGCTTTAACGGAGTCTCTTCGAGTCCACTTCCAGACGGAGATGGAACGGCTGATAACTGAAGACCGGGTCGAGACGGAGAGAGAATTAATAAACGAACTCCGAGAATCGGGACAACTGGTAGAGTCTCCCCAACAGTCGAAGGACGAGGCCACTCGTTCTGAGGCTGTGGGCATGGAGATCTCGCCTGGTGAAGAACCCGAGGTACAAGGAGGGGGGTAACCCCCGTCATCTCTTGGACCATCTCCCGTCCTGCCCGAGGCTCCTGCTGAAATCGCCTCTGCCGATCCTGCTGCTGCTGCTGACGACGTTCCGACCGTTCCTGATGACGCTGTCGTGATCGTTGACGTTGGCGAAGACTGATCCTTCCTCCTTCCTATCCCTTTCTTTTCAATTTTGTATCGGCTGTACCCTTGTTCATTTTATGTCAATAAAAAAAAATTTCTGTTTTATATGTACCTCCTTTTATGATCACTGTGTTGCAACCGATTGGTCCGGAATAATCATCTCGTTCAAATAAGACAAATAGCACATAATTAACTCGTGATTGAGTATAAATCTC
This sequence comes from Tetracentron sinense, assembly GCA_015143295.1. NCBI lineage: Eukaryota > Viridiplantae > Streptophyta > Magnoliopsida > Trochodendrales > Trochodendraceae > Tetracentron > Tetracentron sinense. The sequence continues at coordinate 14,165,334 of CM026573.1, forward strand.
ATAACGAAAATAAGACAAATAGCACATAATTAACTCGTGATTGAGTATAATCTCATAACGAATATAATTCACATCACTTCTAATAACGGGTCGTTAAAGAAGCGGATTAACACTACGGACGTAATTCGACAACAAGTCCATTTCATAAAGACGAACTTATGGTAACTCGTGGTGGGACACCATGCTCAGAGGACATTCCATTAGTATAAGCCACCGGTATGCTCAGATGGCAATTCCTTTGTATGAGCCACCTGTGTCCCGTGGTGAGTATCTTGTTCGTGTGAAATGCACTCGCCGTGGTAACTCGTGGTGGGATACCATGCTCAGAGGACATTCCATTAGTATAAGCCGCTAAGATGCTCAGATGGCAATTCCTTTGTATGAGCCACCTGTGTCCCGTGGTGAGTACCCTATGCAAGTGAAATGTACCCGTCATGGTAATTCGTCTAGAATGTTTTACAACGTACTGAATATGTAAGTAAAACGACTGATCTCATGCTTTTAGCAAATGTTCATAACACACAACTTTATTGGAAAAATTGTTTTAAATTCATAATGTTCCACGATTTTTGAATTACATTACCTTGTAAGTCTTTAAGGTAGTACACCCCGGGACTCCCGACACGATCCACGATATATGGCCCTTCCCAGTTGGGACCCAGTTTCCCGCTATTGACTTCTCGAGTGTTTTGGAAAACTTTTCGAAGAACGAGATCTCCGACTTGAAGAATCCTTCTCCGTACTTTCTTGTTGTATGTCTTTCGTAATTGTTGTTGATAGCGTTTCATCTGAATGCTGGCATCTTCCCGCTTTTCTTCCAGCAAGTCTAAATGAATAGCCATTAATTCGACATTTTTGTCTTCCTCTCCGTGTTTCTTCCGTGAACGTGTTGTTGGCAGACAGACTTCAGTGGGAATAACAGCTTCCGCCCCGTATGCCAAAGAGAACGGGGTCTCGTTCGTAGGGCTCCGTGATGTTGTCCTGTATCCCCACAACGCATTATGTAATTCGCTGGTCCACTTTCCCTTGGAATCTTCCAGTCTTCTCTTGAGGGCATTCAAAATGTTCTTGTTGGCTGCTTCGGCAAGGCCATTCCCTTGAGGATAATAAGGAGAAGAGAAGATGTGCTTGATTTTCAACTCTCGGCAAAAGTCGGCGATGAGCTTTCCTGTGAATTGCTTCCCGTTGTCAGAAATGATGGACTGCGGGATGCCGAATCTACAGATAATATGTTCCCACAAGAATTTCTTCACTTCTTGTTCTCTAATACGCGCTAGGGGAACAGCCTCGATCCACCGGGAGAAGTAATCCGTGGCCACCAGCAGAAAAATTAAATTACCGGGAGCTTTGGGAAAGGGTCCCACGATGTCAAGTCCCCAACCAGCGAAAGGCCAAGGTTGAGATACGATGTTGAGTTCCTAAGCGGGGGCATGAATCAACTTCGCATGACGCTGACATTGACTGCATTTTTGTACGTACTTTTGTGCGTCAACTTGCGTGTAAGGCCAAAAATATCCTTGCCTCAGAGCACGATGAGCGATAGTCCGTCCTCCCGAATGGATGCCACAAATCCCTTCGTGGAGCTCGGCTAAGATCGTCTCTACGTCTTCAGGATGCACGCATTTCAAAAGGGGTCCTCCAAAGGATTTACGGTACAGTTCCCCGTCCACAAGGTTATAACGGGGAGCTTTATATTGTATTCGTCTTGCTTCCTTTGTGTCAGAGGGGAGAATTCCATTCTTCAAGTAAGTCTTTATGCCCATCATCCAGCTCGGCACTTGATTTATGGACAACACCGTGCGTTGCGTTTGTAGCTCAATAGAGGGGTACTCTTTATACTCAACGAGGATTGTCTTGGGTTCATCAGTCTGTATCATTGAGGCGAGGTATGCCAACGCATCAGCATGCCTGTTATCGTCCCTTCAGACATGTTTGATCTCGAGGACATCAAAGGCCCTCCGTTGTTCTTGTAAAAGTGCAGCGTAGCGCCTCATCCGCTCATCCTGACATTCATAGGTACCGTTGACTTGGTTCACCACGAGCTGTGAATCACAGAACACTCGGAGTTTAGAAATTCCCAACTCTCGGGCACTCTGCAACCCAAGTATTAACGCCTCATATTCGGCTTCGTTATTGGAGGCAGCATAACCAAGGCGCGTCAGTTTCTGTACTTTAACATGATCAGGGCTGACAAGAACAGCACCAAGTCCCGAACCGCTGACATTAGACGACCCATCCACGTACAAGACCCAATCGCACCACGCCGTCAGTTTGGTTCCGTCTCCAGCCTCTTTTCCCACAACGGGATCCTCCTCCGCATCGTCTGGGAGCTCGTGACGGTCGGACTCCGCTGAAGTTTCGGCCTCCTCCACGGGGAAATCGGCTAAGAAGCTTGCAACGGCCTGCCCCTTCTCTGCGGTTCGGGCCTGATATTGGATATCGAACTCGCTAAGCGCCACGGCCCACTTCGACATACGTCCCGCGGTTTCAGGTCGCCCCAACACAGTTTTCAAAGGGTACGTTGTGATGACGACGATGGTATGTGCCTGAAAATAAGGACGTAACTTCTCAGCAGAAAAGACGAGAGCCAGGCATACCTTCTCCATTCTGCTGTAGTTGGACTCTGCCTTGTGGAATGTTTTGCTGACGAAATAAACAGGCTTCTCTACGCCGTCGTGACTTCTGAGCAGCACGGAGCCAATGGCTCGTTCCGAAACGGAGAGATAGAGGTACAACACTTCACCAGGTTCAGGTACGGAGAGGATCGGAGCAGAGCCTAGATACGTCTTCAAGGCGGCGAAAGATTGGGAACACTCTTCTGTCCATCTGAAGACGGAATCCTTTCTCAGCAACTCGAACAGAGGTCTGCATCGATCAGAAGACTTTGATATAAACCGGTTGAGAGCAGCGATACGTCCCGTCAGTTTTTGAACTTCTTTCCTTGTCTTCGGTTCCGGCATATCTATCAGAGCACGGATTTGCGTGGGATTTGCTTCGATGCCCCGTTGACTGACGAGATAACCAAGGAACTTGCCCGAGGCGACGCCGAATGTACATTTCTCAGGATTTAACTTCAGGTTGAAAGTGCGTAAAATAGAAAATGGCTCCGCCAAGTCGGTTACAAGAGAGGCCCGAGTTCGACTTTTCACAACGATATCGTCAATATACACCTCCACCGATTTACCAAGCAAGGGTCCAAACATCAGATTCATTAGCCGTTGATAAGTGGCCCCGGCATTCTTCAGGCCAAAGGGCATGACCCAGTAACAGAACAGGCCACGCTCCGTTATGAAGGCCGTTTTCTCTTGATCGTCCTCCGCTAAGAGGATTTGATTGTAACCCGAATACCCGTCTATGAAGCTCAACATCTCGTGACCCGCGGTTGCTGTGATTAGTCTATCGATTCTGGGAACTGGGAAGAAGTCTTTCGGACAGGCTTTATTAACATTAGTGAAATCGATACAGACTCTGACTTTCCCGTTCTTCTTCGGAACAGCTACTACATTGGCTATCCACTCCGGATATTGGACCTCACGAATGAATCCGTGCCGAATTAACTTATCGATCTCCTCATTGACGGCCTCATGGTACGCTGGAGCAAGTCTACGAGGCTTCTGTTTAACTGGATTGACTACGGGATCAACGTTGAGATGGTGACAGATGATTTCAGGACGTATACCCGTCATGTCCTCATGTGACCAAGCGAAAACGTCAAGATTCTTCCTCAGAAAAGTTATCAACTCCCGCTCTTCATCCGTTGTCAAACAAGTCCCGATCTGCAGCATTCTTGGCTCGTTCTCCGTCCCGAGGTTGACAAGCTTCGTGGGTTCAACAGAGTGGTTTATCAGCGATTCACCCGTGCTCTCCTCTTCCACGGACCCGACCTGTAATTGCTATTTGAGCGGGTTGGGTGAGGCGTAATCACACTTCTGCGATGCCAGCTGGTCTCCTCTTATTTCACGTGGTCCGTCCGGAGTGGGGAATTTCAGTACCTGGTAATAGGAAGACGGAACAGCTCTCATTTCGTGAGTCCACCATCGCCCCAAGATAGCATTGTATGGGGACGGAGCGTCGATAATGGAGAACCGGGTGGATAGGGTGATAGGTCCAGCTTTGACTGGTAAGACGACTTCTCCTAGGGGTTGCATCGAACTTCCTTCGAATCCTATCAAGGGGGTCTGTGCAGGGACAAGAACCGCCGGGTCCAACTCCATCTTTGCGAAAGCATGGAGATACAGGATATCTGCCCCACTTCCAGGGTCAATGAGCACTCGCCTGATGTCGAAATCGCCAATTCTCATAGACAGGACAAGAGCATCGTAGTGAGGCCTGACCACAGTTGTCATGTCTTGATCAGTGAACGATAGGGCCTGCTCGACTTCCTTCGTCGTCGATCGCACTTGACAAACTTTTGCCACGTGTGATAACTTCCTTGCCTTCGCTCGGTACTGCTGCTCGACATCTACTTCCGGTGCTCGAGCGCGATGGATGACGTTTATGACTCCCTTCGGAGCTTCTCCGCCTCGGCTCATATGACCAGATGGCTCTCCCTCGTGAGACCGAGTGGATGGCTCCGTAATATGCCCCTCTTCTCTTCCAGAGTCCACGTATTCTCCCAGATAGCCCTCACGGACTAATCTTTCCAAGTATTCTCTCAGGATGCGACAACGATTTGTGAGATGCCCGTGGCATTTGTGGTACTGACAGTATTCGTGCGTCCTGGGTCCCGTGGTGACATCATGAACGGTCCGTGCTGGCCATTCGAAGTATGGTTTGTCTTCCATCGTCTTCATGATCGTCGCCGGGCTTGCTGAGAAGTTGACTTGACCACCACGAGACGCGAAAGGACGTCTTTCTGTTGCTTGATTCTCCCTCTCCTTGTAATGCCCGGGTTCCTCTCGTCTCTGATAGGCACGGTCGTCCCGCCGCCGGAAATTGGACCGTAGATCCGTTCTCCTCGACGAGTCTGCATCTTGGCGGATTCCCAACGAGAGTCGGTTCGGTTCTCCCCGTCGTTCAACGTACACAACTTTTTCCTGTCGTGTGCGTCTTCGTGGTTCCTCGTCGCTGGAAGATGATTCATACTTTGGTCTCTTCCCTCTCTTCGAGGAGGGTCTGCTTCCCCATTCCACAGCATCTACCCCTCGTGCTCTGGGCCTCGTTGTTGCTGCAATATCCTCCATCCTTCCGTACTTAGAGGCACGGACTATCAGCTCGTCCATCTTGATTGGACAGTCAAGGGCAAGAGACTCGTAGAGCTTGGAACTCTTGGGTATGGCATTCTTGAAGGCCGCTATGCAAGTGCAGTCCTCAATCTTGTCGATATTAGAGACTTCATCGGTAAACCGTTGAATAAAATCTCTAAGGGATTCCGCCGACTTCATTCTCATGGCGAAGAGTGAATCTGCGCCTGCTTTCTTCTTCTTGTTAATGATGTACTGGTCAATGAAAACTGATCTCAGATCAGCCATACACCTGATCGACCCCGCGGGTAGATTACGGAACCATCTCACAGCCGCTCCAGTCAGGCTGCTAGGAAAGGCTTTGCAGAGGTGATTGTCATCCGGGTTACGGACAGCCATAGCATTCTTGAAGTCGGTTGAGTGGTCAATAGGATCTCTCCTCCCGTCGAACTTAACAAAGTTTGGTACCGTGAATTTTGATGGGGTATAAGATTCGACGATCTCCTTGGAGAAAGGGGACGTCTCCTCCTCGTCCTTGTACTTCTGAGCATACTGATCGAGAGAGGCTCCACCTGTCGTTCCTCTGACTCGAGCATTAATCAAGGCTTCCACGTCTTTGAGGGTCAGGCCTGTCTTCAACCCGTCGTCGCTGACACGGAGATCTCGATGTTCAGCATGAGCACCAAGAGAACGAGGGTGGGCAGTTTCCTCAGTAGAAGGAGTGAGAGTGAATCTTCTTTCCAGATTCTCTGGTGCAGACGGCGAGATCGGGGCCGTTCCTCTGGGGGGAGGAGAAGAAGGGAAATTGAGTTTACGAGCTGCAGAGCCCCCTCTAGGAGATTCGTCATCGATCTCCAAGTTTCCGTGCTCCAAAGCATCAAGCCGCTCCTGCAGTGACTGTTGCTGGCTGACTATCTGGGCCAGAGTGGCCTGTTGTTGTTGTAATAGTAACAGGATGGGATCAGATATGGTCATGGGCCTTTCTGGTTGTCCAGAAGATGGGCCTGATGCGAACGTCTGCGCGGTGGAAGGGGTGCATGAAATGGCTTGAGGGGGCTGGTTTTCGATGATAGACTGGGGAGTTTGGTCTGCCATGCTGACCGAGAGGTGGTGTGAGCAAAGGGTGGTTTCGGCTAAGTTTCCCACAGACGGCGCCAATTTTGTGAGGGGAATTTACCGAAAGGACACGCGTCAGCAGCAGCTCCTCCCAAGTTCTGATTTACTGGTAGAAGGTTGGAGTGGAGGGTGTGATACCCTGACCTGTACTCCGATGATTAAGTCAGTAGGTGTAGAAGATGATGAACAGTAAGAATATAATAGAGAGTTCGAAGGTCTTAGCTCCTCCAATTTTTTGGCCCCCTTCACACTGTTTTTCACAGGTTTATATAGGCCACCCTTGCCATGGCCATGGGCACCCATTGATGTCCATGCATACCTCGAATCCCTGATGTGTACTTCAGTAATCATTTTAGATAGATCTCCCGGTCATTCGTACTGCACGCGCATCTGCACACAAAAAGAGCAGGCAAAGAGTAGGAACTCGTCCGAGGTGACTGGCATTAAATGCAGCATTAAATGCCATTTAATGCCAAGACAATGTTACCTACCTACCATCGTAGAGGTAGGATCAGTCCCAGGCGACTGGGCAGTAACGCCAGATCTCATTACGTGTTAGGATACGCGATCGTGGACAATAAGACGACGGGTACGTCGTCAGAATGAGGACGTGATCGTCGTCCATGAGACCACGAGTCCGTCGTCAGAATGAAGACGTGATCGTCGTCCATGAGACCACGTTCTCGTCGTCCATACGACAACGGGCCCGTTGTCGAGGAGACGACGGAAATGAGCTCAAACGATAACACCACACTGAGGACGAGCTCGTTGTTACCACACTTAGGTTTTTACGAAATTTACCCATTACACCATGATTTTGACATCTCCCCATTTGATATCTCTCCCCTAATGAAGTGTGGATGCCCGAGTGTTCAACTTGGGTGTCCATAAGAGCAAATCCAAAGCCAGGGGAGTGATATCCCACACCCACAGGGGTGGAGCCAGGATTCTCTTGCAAGCAATGGGGGGGTTTGGGGGTGTGAGCTTTTTTTGGGCCAAGTTCATGGGCATTGGGTCTGTTTGTATCCATTTGTAAAGAATAAAATATCTTTTTCGTAGAAGTTGAGGTGGTTAGAGCCCCATCCCCGTGCCCCTCTCCTAGGCTACACCCCTAGTAATAGTAAAAAAAAATTCTTCTAAATTTCAGGAGGGCTGAAGCCCCATGTGGCTCTCCTCTTTGACATCCATCCATTTAACCATGATTACTCATCCTTAGGATTAAATAATATAATCTTGGTTTTTTAAAAAAAATATTAAAAAATTAACCACATGAGTTAGTGCTTCATAAGTAAGAGGATGAACCATAAACCCAGAAGTCTGGTTATTGATTTCTGGGCTCCCTTCAATACCGGTTGTACGGGGTGAGAGTATTCCTTATACACTATGTGTGGGACTAAGTATGAGTCTTCCTCAGGATATCCATATTTATTAAAAAAAAAAAAAAAAAAAAAGGTTAACAAGTGAATCTTAACCCGAGTGAATGGATGCCCAATAAGACATGTAACAAATATCACCTAACTGAATGTGCAAATGAATGCTATCACTCTCCCTTGACAGTTGCGCCTATTTAAATGCCTTCCCAAGGGTCATTCAAAGAGTGGGCCAAGTGTAATACTCGGGCATCTGCCCGAGAAAATCCGTTACCACCCTACGCGTATTTCACGCCTTAGATTTTCCGGGTCAATTGTCGGGAAAAGCCATAAACAAATCAGAGCCATTAAAATTCACACTGAGACCGGAATCCTCCGTTTCCCTTCCAAGAAAATCCCGAGAAACCCAAAATCTCTCTCTATAGAAATAGAGCATTGAAGGCCTCAAAGAAACTGCTGGTTTGAAAAGAAGCAGCCAGGAAGAATCAAAACCCTAAAGATCCCTTTTTTTAATTCTATAAAAAATTCGATCAAAGCGCGGAGATTTTGTCGTTGCAGAAAGAATCAAAGAAAATTCAGAAAATTTTCAACGACTGTCGGGACGTGATTTTCATTTGCGTGTTCTTTTGAACTATTAGTAATTATTTTATTGAAATAATTTTAGTGTTGCAGTCAAGATTGTATAAAAACAGGTTTGAAGATGGATTCTCCAATTCAAAGTCCCAACAATCAATCTTCTTCTGCCTCATCGTCTTTAATGGATAATCTTTTGGGTCTTCTGAGAATTCGCGTCCGCAGAGGCATTAATCTGGCTGTTCGTGATGTCCGTAGCAGCGATCCTTATGTCGTGATCAAGATGGGTAGACAGGTGCTGTTTTTGATTTCCTTCTCATGATTTTTATGGGTATTTGATTTTGATCCAAAAAAAATAAAAAGGGTATTTTACCAATTAAAAAAAATTATGGATATTTGATTATGATCTTTGATGTGATTCTCCTGGTCATGCACCAGATTTTTCTTAATTGATTTAATCGGTCAGAAGTTGCAGATCCTAGACATTGGTCCTAGAAAAAACCCCAATTAGTTTTTTTCCCCTTTCTGGAGGGTTGGAGCTGCTTTTACATTCAGATGAATTTTCAAGCTTTTTTAGTTTTCAGTTTTTGAAATGAAAGCTCTGTTTGCTTTTAATTATGACCTAGCAACAACGTCTATCTTATAGTTTCAAGAGATTCTACTTTCTGTGACATTGGAATTGTCTTTGATGCCGACCCCAGATCTGTTCAATGATTCTTTTATGTTGGAAATGGTTTTGACCATAGAATAGGATGTGGGGATTAAATCTTTAACCTCTGTATGGCAATTATAATTTGATCATGTAAATAGAAGTTTCCATCTGATTTTATATGGATTTTTTTTAGTCGCATGTAATTGATGTTTCGGTCTGTTATTAAAATTGCAATCTCTGTTATATTGGCATAATAATGTTTGGGGTTTAACCACACTGGTAGTTCAAGTCTTGGGAGAGATCCAAAGGTCTCGAGCTCAACTCCTCCCGGATGATTGCTTGCATCCGAAGGGACTAGTCCTTCCTTGTCAGGGTTGGGACACCCCCCCGTTACCAAAAAATGTATATATATTTGGGGTTTGCATGCAAATCTGTAGATTTTTGAGGATTATGATCGGTCTAAGATATTACATATTAGATCTTTTGAATATGAGGAATATTTCCAGTTGCAGTTTTTTTTTGGTTGTTTATATTGGTTTTACTCTGAGCTAAACCATTTGCTCGCCGTTTGATTCTGAGCAAATCTGGTTCATGAGCCCTATTTCACTGTTCTCACAAATACAAGTTCATGTTTACATTTACGTTTAGCTGGTAGAAGATGAGAAGAAAAGAAAGAAAGGATAAGAGAGATTAGAAATAGAAACAGGGATGGAGGATAGGATGGCCCTTCCTTTTTCTGTCGTGCACTTTAAGCTGATGTAGATAATGATTTTGCAATTAAGGAATGACAGAAAAAACTAGATTGTAATAGAAAGCACAACACAACCTTGGAAAATCTGAAGAATAAACTAAGCTGTTTGTTTCAATCAATTACACCTAGCTTCCCAAGAATGCAATGGAAGTGACTGACCAACTGCCATAGCGAAGATATCTTCAGGTTGATCTTCTTCTGCTTAAACAAACAGGTTGAACATCTCATTACACATCATCTGTCTTTGATGAAACGATGGGTTTCACTTCATATGCTTATTCTATTCGTGGAATACCAGATTGGATGCATTGTCTGAATACTGCATTGCAGCAGGAGACTTGATTATTCCAGTTGAAGCTTCCTAGGGGTTACACCTTGGAACTCAATTCACTCACAAAAGCCCTCAACCACATCAGTATGCATGCTCCTGTGTCATATGCTTCAATGCACGGCTTCTTGCATCTACAGTTTGTTTCTTGGTATTCTCAAGTTGTCCTCAATGGATGACCAGTGTCTTGAAGTAGAAAGCATTAATGTCTGTCTAATCAACAACATTGTAGGAGGATATATCAATATGGCCATGCTTATAGTATTAGTATATGACACAGAATACTTTATGAAGACCTCAAATCAAGTACCTCAATATCCTAGGTTGGGAACCCATCTTCACCTACTAACCTGCTAACCCATTAAACTACCCTGCTTGCCTCCAGGAAAAGAAACAGAAGAAATCCACTATTCAGTGCTTTTTTTTGCTGTTTATCCCTAAGTTTGACAAATTCTTCCTTTTGATTTTGAAACTTGTATATGCTCTTCTAGTAGGTTGAACTTATGTATGATCATATTTAGTTATATAGTAGTAGGCAATGCAATTTAGTAGTTCAAACTAATATTAATTCCATTTCTTGTTTGAGTATTAAGTGTTTTTAGATCATGTGTTATTCATTTCTTCTGATTTTAAATAAATGTTTAACATTTGATGCAGAGATTGAAGACTCGTGTAATGAAAAAGAATGTGAATCCTGAGTGGAATGAAGATTTAACTCTTTCTATTGCAGATCCTAAACTTCCAATCAAGCTTGTAAGTGTTTTGCTTATTTTCTTCCAATAGAGGCAATAGAGAGTAAAAATCCAATGGGCTAAAAACCAATGATAATGTTCTTTAATTAGATTAAAAATGAGGTAATTCCATTCACTTGACAAACACTTTTGTTGATACAATAAAAATCCAATGGGCTAAAAACCAATGGTAATGTTCTTTAATTAGATTAAAAATGAGGTGATTCTATTGACTTGACAAATACTTTTGTAGATACAAGAGAATTGACTGTATAAGAAAATTACTATAGATGTCCTTTAGGAGTGTGTACCCAAGATAAATGAACAGGAAATGATGATATTTGGGAAGTCAAAATTCTATATATCTAGGATAATATTGATGATTATATGGTTGGGCATTCCCCCATGACCACAGTACTGATTGATGAAGTCCTTATTTTTGTTAGTGTCTGTCTGTCTCTCTCTCTAGTCTATATATATATATCGATCTATACATGTCGAAGATTGTAAAATATAAAACCTTATTTTGAACGATTTCTCTAAATCTTTTGTGAGATTCTAATTTATGATAACCACCTATCTGTACGTTTTTTTCTTAATATTTCCTCTGTAATGCATCAAAAGTTGAAGCTTAAGTACAACTGATTAAACATAAGGCACAGCAAAATATGTTTTCTATAGGAGTGCAGTATTTGGCTAGTGCACTATCTTGCTGGTTGTCGTGATGATCTTCAACTTCAAAGGTTTGAATTTGGTTTTGGATTTAATGGTTGTCAGAACTTATTTCCCTAAAATAATATTTTCATAGTAGTTTTATGTGATTTTCTGAAATGTTAGCCAAAGATCCTACAAATTGATTTCTCTGTTTTAAGAACATAACTATTGATGTTGTAGGGACAATTGCCTTTATATTTTTTAAATGTATCTTGTTCTAGTTACCCAACATAGTTGTTCAAGCCTTTGCGCAGTTCATGGAGAGCCTCGTTTGGGAATAAACCATGAAAATCTCAAATATTTCGATTTTCCCCTAATATTACTCACTCAAAAGTTCTGGGCATCTAGTGAGGAAAAATTTGTCAGGCACCAGAAGTTTAGAGCCTTATTTGCTGCCAATTAAATTATGACCTGATAAAAGTTCAATTTTATTGTAGCAGGCAATTCTAACTCAAAGATGTCTATTATCGATTGTTCCCCTATGTTACTGACTCTCAAAGTTTGGGCATCCAGCTAGGAAAAAGTATGTCAGGCACCAGAAGTTTGGAGCCTTAAATGCTGCAAATTAAATTATGCATGATAAAAGTTGGATTCTGTTGTAGCAGACCTTCGTAATGCATTTTTCTATTGTATAACGAATTTGTTGTGTCCTGAAATTGAACTGTGAACTGTTATAAAGAATTAGTAGGTGAAAGAGCCCACAAATTAGAAGGAATAAGGTATAAAGCACTATTGCATTACTAGCTCGAGATAGAACATGACAATTTATGGGAATTTTGACTTTCTATTGCTTAAAAGAATGAACACCCAAAGAATCAAATAGAATGAACTGAAACATTTAAAATGTATAAAAGGGGATGGTATATATGATTACATTGTCGTCCTCATATGACATAATCTCTTTTATTGTATTAGGGAAGATATTCTCTTTCGCGTCCATAAGATTTTCTCCGTAATCCTTGTGATCATTGTCATCATTTTGTGGAAGATATTCTCTTTGGCATCCATAAGATTTCTGTGTAGCTTTATGTCATCTTTATGACCATGATTGTCATTTTTTGTGGTTGCAGACGGTGTATGACCATGACACATTCAGCCTAGATGACAAAATGGGAGATGCAGAGTTTGACATTACACCATATCTAGAGGCTCTAAAGATGCACTTGGAAGGCCTCCCAAGTGGTACGATAATCACAAGAGTACAACCCAGCAGGCAAAATTGCTTAGCCGAAGAGAGCTGCATTATCTGGACTGATGGCAAGGTCGTTCAAGATATTTGCCTCAGGCTGAAAAATGTGGAATGCGGTGAAGTGGAACTTCAACTGCAATGGATTGACCTTCCAGGTTCTAGGGGTTTGTAGAGCTCGCTTGTGCTCTGTATCTACTTGATTCCTTACGTAATATATAGGGTGGTTTTGGACTTCATTATCTGGCCTCCAATGAGTTTCATAGATTGCTCGGACTTGTAAAATAGTGACTTCCGGAAATATGTTCTTTCCATGTATTGGTATGTATCGCTAAAGCTTTGTTTGGATAAATTTCTCTGGGGGAAGAGACTTTTTCAGGAGTTAATTCAAGGAAGTAAACTCTTGAAGAAGTCTACAGGAGTCATTCGGAAAAACAATATGTCGTTTGGTTTGCATATATAAAAATCTACTTAGTAAAAATTAGAAGTCAAAATTTGTGTTTGGTTTGCACTCGTTAGAAGCCACTTCTCTTTTAAACCATTTTCACTTTCGTTTGTAAACCCTCTCATCTGTTCCGGCAACTTCTCACGGAGTCACCCCATGTCAGCTTAGTAAACAGGCTGATAAGTTTTTAAGTCTTTTGTTATAATAAATCCTGTGTTATGTCTATTTTCATAATTTCTTACTAATTTCCTAAGCTTGCAAGCGTTCACTGTAAATCCATTTCCTTGCTCAGCCATAGAGCAGCACACCATCCTACTATATGGCCATAGAACAACACACCATCCTACTATATCTCTGCTTTTCTTGTCCCAAATGTTGCATTGTTCTAGTTTTGAAAAAAACTGAATGTATAACAGACTGAGTGATTCAATTAACAAGTTTAGATATTGACTCTTCAGGTGCCAAGCTCTTCAAGGGAAAGAGCTTTGATACAGTAGACCCGAGACCACGGGTCCACACCACACCGATCCGCGGTTGGCGTGAACCAAGTTCTATGTTAGTCTGACCTACAATTACATCTTCCAAAGAGACAACAGCAAATGAAGCATTTGAAAATAGCTTACTGGAGGATTCTTACATAAAATATCAAAGCTAGCTCGCAGCAGAGTAACCCTGTTGTCAGTTGTAGTAGTTAAAATTTGTACTTTAAAACAAAGAATGTGGAACTAGAACCCTTCTAGTTTGGTTGTTCTTCTCTCACCTCTTGTCTCTCATATGCTGGCATTTAAAGAACGAAAATAGCTTCAAAACCTGAACTTCGGTTCTATTCTCTTTGCTTGTGACTCAACGCCAAAAGCTCCAGCACCTATAACTACTAAAGCATCATTTTAGAGGGAACACAACAATGACCAATTCAAAGACTTTTTATATCATTTTGTGCATCAATCTTGAGCAAATAGAATCATACCCCCAACACAGAGAGAGAGAGAGAGAGAGAGAGAGAGAGATTTTTTTTGGGGGGGGGGGGGGTTGTCAAATCCAACTGAATACCCATTTGGGGAGAAAAAAGAAAAACAAATAACAACCCTCAAAATTGCAATGCTGCATTAAGATCTTCAAGAGCACCAAGAAAAAACGACAAAAAAAAACAACTAATATAGCATGCAATTATATAACTGCTTTGAAATATTGTGGAAATTCAATTATTCACGACAATCTATCAATGCTGAAGTGTTCATCGCATTTTTGTAATGAGATACTGCCAATGGAGATGGCTACTTCAGACTCTTAACTATAATCTATGGAGCCACACATCATTATAATACTGGATTAAAATTAAGTGTAAAACACAATATGATCACTTTGACCGGCTCAAGATATCAGACAATATGCTTGAATAACAGATTATCTATGACCCCATTATGAATCTGATAGCCAGATTAACATAAGGGTTTCTAAGTATAAGAAAACCGTAACCCTATGTTTGGTTTATGAGAAAATAAGTGAAAAGGGAGAAAAGAAAATAAAATTGTGCAAAATTGAATAAGAATTGTATTAGAAATTTAAAATTTTATTTTCTTATTTGTTTTCACCTATTTTCTTGACAACCAAACATACCATAAGGGAAAGACAAATAATCCATTGAGAAGTTATTTATCGGTCACCTATTCCCTCACACAGAGGAGATCAAGAATGGAGTCCCTTGGAATGAGTGTAATGGGGTTGTGGCCTAGCCACTTGACGTGACATGTACCAAAAAAAAAAAAAAAAATCCTTGTTATGTGCAATGATCACCAACAATTAAAAAGGATGTATGGGTGCCTAATTATTATTATTATTATTTTTTTTTATTTTTTTATCAGGTAAGCACACTAAACACACATACGATCAGACCTAAAATAACTATCAAGATGTCATAAGAGTTGACCCACACACACTCCAAAAAGGTCAAAAGGGTCTGACTGATAGGGGAGTTGTAGACCTGAAGCTGATCGAATATTTTTGGGCCATTTACCACAAAAAAAAAATTTAGGCCATACGGTCGAGCTATTTATTTTTATATAATGGGCCTAGTAAAGATGCCAATCATGAAAAACAGATGAGGGCCATTATGAAAAAACAGGCTGATAGGATGACCCAAATATCTTCTACAAGGCCTTTTTTCTTAGCCAGGTTATGGGCAAGAAGAACTTTTAGTTTATTTTTTGATGGGTATAAACCTAAGTAACGAGTGGGAGCGGACGAGAGGGTCAAGTTTCAATTTAGGATAGAGAAATTTTAATTTAGGATATATATGTTCAAGAGCACCTCTGGAGCGCTAGTATATATAAAGAATATTTTAATATTTTTTTCTAAAAACCAAAGTTATATTATTAAATTCTAAGGATTAGCGAATCTTAACCATAGTTAAGAAGAGTTAAAATAAACACGAGTTGACTTCTGGGTGTGATTGAAGCCAGGGAAAATTCAATCGCAATTGGATGTATCTCATCTCTCATATAAAATATAAAAAGGAAAAGAATAAAGAAAAAACATTAAAAATAAAGTAAGAAACCAAAAATGAAGGCCGGTTTAGTTGCACTTTCGTTTTTAAAAAACAAATTTTAGAAATTTTTATACAAAACATATTTGGTAAACATGTTTATATTTTTGGTTTTTAAAAATTAATAGTAAAATTTTTGAAAATCCAAGTAACAAAAAATTTCTATTACTATGTTTTTGGAAACAAAAAACAAAAACAGAACCACTGTCCACTACTACTCTAACACTAACACCACTCTACCATCAACACCACCACCACAATAACACTAACACCACTCCACAATCACCACCACCACCACAATCACCACCACTCCACCAACATCAACACCACCACCATAATCACCACCACCACCCATCACCACCACTCCACCACCCACCACCAACACCACTCAACCACCACCAACATCACCACCGCCACTACCACCACTACCACTCACTACCACTCACCACCACAACCACTCCACCACCAACACCACTCAACCACCATCACCACCACTCCACCACCCACCACCACTCACCACCTCACCACCACCATCACCACAACCACTCCACTACCAACGCCACCAACATCACTCAACCACCACCACCACCACCACCACCCATCACCACCACTCCACCATCCACCACCACTCACCACCTCACAACCACTCACCACCACCACAACCACTCCGCCACCAACACCACTCAACCACCACCACCACCCATTACCACCCACCACCACTCACCACCACCACCACCACCACCACCACCCCACCACCACTCACCACCACCAACACCCCACCACCACCACAACCACTCCACCACCAACACCACTCAACCACCACCACCACCACCCACCACCACTCACTACCACCAACACCACAACCACTCTACCACCAACGCCACCAACACCACTCAGCCACCACCACCACCACCCATCACCACCACTCCACCACCCACCACCGCTCACCACCACCACCACCACCACCTCACTAACACTCACCACCACCACCACCACCACCACCACTCCACCAACACCACTCAACCACCACCACCACCCATCACCACCACTCCACCACTCCACCACCCACCACCACTCACCACCACCACCACCACCACCCCATCACCACTCATCACTCTACCACTCACCACCACCACCATCACCACCCCACCATCACTCACCACCACCACCACCCCATCACCACTCACCACTCCACCACTCACTACCACCACCACCACCACCACCACCCCACCACCACTCACCACTACCATAACCACTCCACCACAACCACTCCACCACCACCACCAACATCATCACCAGCACCACCACAACCACCATCACTCATCACTACTCACCACCACTATGGATTGGAATTGCTTATTATTATATTCATCATATCTCCCAAACACAGTTTTTTGTTTTTTATTTTTTAAAACAAGTAACAATTAGTAATGCCAAACATATTTTCTATTTAAAAAATTTGAAAACATAAACTTATTTTCAGTTTTAAAAAACAAAAAACAAAAAAATGAAAGTGTATCCAAACGGCCGAAAAGATTTGCCACACAGTACCTGACTTGGTTGTACAATTGTAAGAAGGTGCTAAAGACTTGAGTCTTTTCCCAGATTATTTTTTTAACCCTTCGAAAGTTTGAAGCGCCCGCTCCACTAACATTGAAACCGTGCTCCCATGATGGTTTTGCTCTCAAACTGTAGGAGCAAGGTTTAAGAGCGGGAGCAGATAGGGTCATCGACGGTTTGGGTTACGAAGGTCTAAACACTTGTTACATGGCATCGAATTGTGTGACGCATATGCAATACTCTCTAAGTGCCATGCAATAACTCAACACTCTAAGTGTCACACAATAACTCTACAATCTTTATATAAAAATCTCTATACAAGAGAGATGAATGTCCCACTCTTGAAATTTTGTACTCATAATAAACAATTTTTTTTACAATCGGTTAAAACAACAACTTTAAGAACATTAAAAATTACTGTTTTAATCGATAAAAGTAACCGATCAAAACAAAATGCAAGTCGCTTTGTGTGGCTAGTGAAATCTTTTGAAAGCAAACTTCATTTTAGTGTCTTCAAAACATCACTGCAAATTAAGTAAAGAGGAGAGGATGAGCAGCGGAAATGAAAGGCAAGCGGTGACTTAAAGAGATGATATTCAGAACTTAATCTTTATCAATTGGTTGGACGACAAAGGGTAGGACCCCTCATCAAATAGCTTTCATTCGATCATTTGTATTTCATGATCAAATCCATCTTGATGTTTCATGTATTCATTCATCAAGCATTATGTTCGAGCTGTTGCAATCTTGATCCTTCATTGTGATTGATTTTTTTTTTTTGATCGATTAAATCTCTAATTGGATCTTCATTCACATTCTCCTCTACTTCAAAGCATAATTTGAGCATAGCAGTGAAAATTCATCCATCAAGATGTGTCCACCTAACACTAGATTGACTAATGAAAATCTGTAAGAAGAGAATGAAGAAGGTTTAGAGGTCAAGCCATTCAGTCCAGCTCCACCACAATGAGCATTGCAGTGTATTCAAGACATAGAGAGTCAGTTGTCTGAGAACACTTAGAGACATTCAAAAGCTAAAGGGCATCATGCAAGATATCTTGAGTGCCATGAAGAACATGTTGAGGACATAAGCCTCCTCCTCTACCAACCCACTGGTCCGGCTTGCACCCTCACCCCACTAATGCTACCACCTCAAACTCAACCACAAATCATAATCACATGTTGGGGATCGAGCGATAAAACTTACGGAGTAATTAAGTAAAAAAAAAACAAAGATAATGAACAAAGATACGAATTTACACGAATTTACGTAATTCACTCGGTGTGATCACATCCATGGAGAGATTCAACATTCACTATGATAGTCAAGAAGAAAAACAAGACATTATAAACTCCTAGAAAAGGGAGTACATGTGATTTGTCTCCACATGTCTCAATCTGGGCAACTCTAATTGTCACTACAACCGTAAAAATGTTATCATATCATAACTCCGATTTGAATATCTAATCTTCCTTAAGCTTGAAGACCAAAGAAAAAATGAACATAAGTTCAACTTTCAATAGTAACCACTTTGGTTAACATATATGTAGGATTTTGACGCATATGGATCTCCATCTTCCAAAAGCAATCGTATGAAGTGATATCTAATGTCTATAGGCTTGGTCATGAAGCGAAAAGCTGAATTATTTGCCAGATGAATTGCACTCTAACTATCATTGTGTAACTTAGTATTCTTTACTTTTTTACCCAAGAAATCATTAAACCCCCCGAAAGAGAGTACATGTGATTTTTCTCCACATGCCGCCTTCCATCCAATCACTACTCTAAATCATCCCTAACATTCTACCATCCTCAATTCAACTATAAACCACCCCCATTGACCGCTATAAAGAGGAAGAGACTAGACCAATCAAAATATCTCATTAGTCATTAATTGGCCCAAATGTCACTAAGTCGGGTCCATGTATAAAGAGAAAATTGAAAGGCTATAAAAACAAATGAATGAAGAAGGCCCAAGGACGCCATCGCTAACATCTATAGACTTTAAGGATATGTGAAGCATCCAATGCTCATGATAGATGCCAGACTTTGACAAGTACAGTAGAAAGGGAGGCCCAATGACATATTATGGGAAAATGATCATAACGAAACCTAATGAGAAGCTATTCATGTAGCTATTCCAAAAGAGTTTGAAGGGACTATCCCTCCAATGGTTCACCAAGCTTAACTCTTCGTCAAATCATGCATGGAAGGATCTATCTGATGCATTTGTAGCCCAATACTCCAACAATTTCTATTTATTGCTATTGAGATTAACTCTCCTTCTTCTTGGAGAATTTTATATCTATCTATTGGTTTGAGTCTTTCCGAAATTCCCTTCACGTCCCTTTTCGGGGAACTTGATCTTAGTATATCCATTGGGAGATTTCCTCTTTGAATTCCATCAAATTTTCAAGGACTCCCTCAAATAAGGGGCACACATTCGCCATTGGGATGAGGGGAGGGTGTCGGGTGTTATCGCAGCTTCCCGTGCTGCACTTTCATGGCTTAACATAAGAAGAATGTATACAGTGCAGCTACACGAAATATAATTTCAATGTCATTACCAGAAAATATGTTTCCCCTCACAAAACACTTAGGCTATGTTTGGTTGTCGAGAAAATAAGTGAAAATATGGAAAAGAAAAGAAAATTTTTGAATTTCTAAAACAATTTTTAGTTGAGTTTTGTCTTATTTTCTTTTCTTTTCCATGTTTTTACTTATTTTCTCGGCAACCAAACATAGGATTATGTTTTACTGTTTCCTACTTCAATGTTTCTTGCATGCAGAGCGCTAACCTCACTCTCCCACTTTTACACTCTCCCCTTATTGATGCAAGAAGATAAATATAGAAATTGTGAAAGATTTGAGGACCCTACGCCAATATATCATTGTATTCTTTGCCCGAAAAGAGGAGAGTATAATAGGAGAGAGTTAGGCTAGCAAAATTGTTCCTGAACTAATGAGCCTCTCAATTTGTTACAAGTGATCTTGGCCTTTAAATAGCCTGGCCACAGGGAGGACCACAATGTAGAATACCAGACGATTTGGTTTCCATCTAAGCACATGCATGTTCTCATTCTTTTTTTCCCCCTCTTCTGTTTTGCAAATAGTCATCTCCTATTGCCATCTAACCACAATGTAGAATACCAGACGATTTGGCGGAATTTGATTGATTGTATAGACTCTTTGCGTGAGTAGAATCAATGGAAATGTACAACTCTTTTCTCATTTTGTGTCCTTTTCATTTTGTTTTCTTTTTACCGTAAACCCAATTTTTTCCTTTTTTTTAAAAAGAAGAGTCAAGTACCTTAAGCAAAAATATCATAGCATAATTTGAAATGTTTTAAATAATATGTCAAAATATGTCAAAAACATCCCCTTTTAAATAATAAAAATTGCATGACATGCCTTTTTGATAAATATGTCAAAAGCATACCCTTTTTAAGTAAAAAAAAATTGCGGCCTTAGAAGAGAGAGATTTGAATTATAATATTGAGATTTTCATTGTCTAAAGTTCCTTTAAAATACAATATTGAGAAATTAAAGCAGACAACCATCATTGTCCGGGCCCCTCATTTGATGACAAGAACCAGTTTTGCTTACAGCGAGTCAAAGTTTGCAGGTTGTGAGCCCAATTTGCCTATTTCTTGCAAGAGCAATAGTCCCCTCGGGAACTGGATGAGGTGACTATTCCTCCTCCCTCTCACATAGCCGACCCTTCAAACTCCCATTAATTCAGGATAGTTTTTTTTTAATCCTTTACTTAATTAATTTAATTTCATTTTTTTAAAAATAAAGGGTCAATGGGTGAACCCTAAGGGAAGATGAATCTTAACCACGGTTAAATAGGGTTAGAAAGGGGACATATGGCAAGAAAATGGAGCCGATACGCCCCTCCTCACATCACCAACCGAGGAGGTGATTATTCTCCTTCTTGCAATGTGTTGTTGCGGAAAAGATGCTATGGGACCACAACACCGTACAAACGTTTAAAGTTATGTGGTTCCTATTTTCGTATCTCCGGTGTCACACCACCATGTTGCTATATTTAGCAACTATTATTGAAGATTTAAACCGTGCGAAATGTGTCGAGAGACTTTATGTACACCTCCATGCGCCCGAAGCAAATTGTCTGTGATATATCTTATGGTGTTCCTCCGGTGGTCTTGAATGTTAAAAGGTAAGGATCTCTTTAATAATAATTTATAACTGTTAAATCCGTGCAAAAAATAAATAAATAAGAAATCCTCACCTCTTGAACACTAAGGCCACATGAAATAAAACAGACGATCTGGTTCCCTTATGCTGGTGGTAGGGGGAGTATTTTTCACAAAAGAAATAATTCTCTCCTCAGGGTGAGGAGAGGACAATTGACAAAGCTCCTTTAATTACCTTGAGCTATGGTTGACAAGTTTTAATTCATGTGATTAATTTATTTTTTTATAAACTAGGATTAGGTCCTTTAACCTTAAGGTTTAATAAATTTTAACCATAATTAAAGGGAGTTAAAAGAGGACTGTGGCAAAGAAATAAAAATAAAAAAATGGGGGCCCCAGATGCATCATCCCCTCATCGCCCGAGGAGGGGATTATTTTCCTGGTGACAAATACTCCACGTGAAGAGTAGTTTTTGATTGTTTGTTTATTTATTTTTTAGAGCAATAGTCACCTCCTCGGGCCGAGGAGGGGACTATCCTCCTCGCTCTCACAAACACTTGGAACTATGGTTAAAAAATTAATCACCTTTTGTGGTTAATTTTTTTTGAAATAATTTTTTCTAAAAACCAAGGGTAGATGCGTGAACCCTAGGGGTGACTGAATCTTAACCACAATTAATGGGAGAAAAAAGGAGACACGTGGCCCCAAAAGGGGGGACGAGACGGTGAGTCACCTCCTCCGCCCGAGGAGGTGACTATTTTCCTATTTTCTAAAGGCATATAAATAAGTGGGGTTGGAGAGGCTCTGAATTGTTAAATGACTGAGAGTGTGTGCGTAGACATAGACAAGGTTGTTTGGTAGGAAGAAATATTCATATGAAAGTTTGCTGGTTGTTTGGTAGGAAGAAATATTCATATGGAAAGTTTGTTGGGTGTAAGAAAAGGTGCATGGACGGTAGAAGAAGATCTTATTCTAAGGCAATGCATTGACAAGCATGGAGAAGGAAAGTGGCATCAAGTCCCTCTATGATCTGGTACTGGTCTCCTTCTGTTTCGTTTTATAATTTTTTCAATGCATATTTTCATTGATTTGATTTATGAGAGAGGAGATTAAGGAAGAAAGAGTGATTCCTAAGATATTTGAGTAAATAAATGCTTACTGGATATTTTAATTTTTTTATTTTTGCATTTGCAGGCTTAAAGAGATGTCGTAAAAGCTGTAGACTGAGATGGTTGAACTATCTCCGGCCAAATATCAAGCGTGGACAGTTCACATCAGATGAAGTAGATCTCATTATCAGGCTTCATAAGCTTCTTGGTAACAGGCAAGTGCAAAGGTGTAAAAGAACACTAGTCTAAGGGTTCTCGGCACCGCTTTCAGCTAATCCCTTTGTCCATCGTCTAGCTGCGTGCTGTTCTTCTCTCAGGGAGCGGGACAATTTTCTGGGGGGGTGGTGGTGTATAGGAGGCTGCTGTCCTAGCACTGGACGTGGCCTATGTAGTTATTTTTTTGGGTTTTTGTTAGTTTTAGGATTTCTTAAAAAAAAAAAAAACAAAAAAGTAACAAAAATCAAAAGTTTTTCTTGCTGTCAGCTAAAAACCAACGAATAACGGAATCAGTGGACAAAAAAAACCACCTCACCGTAAGTCATTTCCACTGATCCGTTGCTCACCATAGACCTTTTGCCAAAACCAACACCTATACTTGCTGTAACGTACACATCGGTTTTCGTCCGAGAGTAGGGAATGCCCAGCTAAGAGGGCTAGCAAGCTACAAGGTGGTAATAGTCCTAACCGTTTTAAGAGTCATATTTTGCACGTTGTTATGCTTGATAATATAAACATTTTTTGTATCAATGTTTTACCGTTAAATAATTCTCCCTTATAAATATTATTTGATAACATTTTTAACAATATCAAATTAGTATGTAGATTAAAATTTTTAAATAACAATGTAACTATTAGGATAATTAAGTCCATCATCTTTATACTAATATAATATAAAGAGGATTCCCCTATTCAAAACTTTGATTGAATCTTTAAGTAATTCCAAAACTACCATTTGCTCTATCTCATCTTCTTCTCTTTTCTTATATCTTATATCATATGTATTTCAACCAAAAAATATGGGAGAAGGAGGGATAGATAACGTTGATTGTCTTTTTTTTTTACTATGAAAAAAAAACTAAATATTATATTAATTTATTACAATTTAGTGAATATATTTTTAAAGATATTAAAGTTATTTCAAATCTATTAACTTCAAATTCCTTAAATAGGGCTGATTCTCTCAACTATATACTCCTATTTTTTTAGCTCTCATTCTTCCCATCTTTATGTGTTTTCAATCGCTGAACAACTCACTTTTCAAGCCCATTTTCTCTTTCTCACGTCTCCCCTTTAACGTGCATAGACCCACTAGGCCCCTCTTTCTACTCTCTCCCCCTTTCCTTTCACGTGCATAGCATGTGCGGCCTACTAGTATATATAATAAGAATTCTCCCCTTAAAAAGTGGACGAATTTTTCCATAATTCCCAACTACCCTTATTATTCATTATATAAGACAAATACTTATTTTGCTTAATCCTCATACTACCCTTACTCATCTAACTAGAAATTCTCTACGGTTATAACCCAACTCCTTGCCATGTGTCCCTTTTAATATTCTTTAACTGTGGTTAAGATTCACCCACCCTAGGATTCACCCACTTATCCTTGGAATTTAGAAAAAAAAAACATGAAAACAAAAATTTAACCCTAGCAGTTAGTGAAGTTAAACTAGGGATTAAAAAATTAAAATTTTTGTTTCTAAAATCAGGGATAGATGGGTGAACTATAGGGGTATCTGAATCTTAACCACAGTTAGATGTGTCAAAAGAGACATGGCAACCTCAAGGGCGTAATCAAACTCCAATTGTGGTTAAGATTCACCAACTTATTTTTGATTTTTAGAAAAAAAATAATATTAATTTTTTAAACCCTGGTCAAAATTCACTAACTCTTAGGGTCATTTTTTTTCTAAGAACCAAGGATAAGTGAGTGAACCCTAGGTGTGGGTGAATCTTAATCACAGTTAAGGAGTATTAAAAGGGACACATGGCGACCACAGTGACGTAACTCTCTTGGCAAAACGCTCTGAAAGAAGGTCTCACCAAGGCCCGTCTGCCCCCTTTCTTTGCCATACTCAAAATGTCCCTAAAGCCTTTTGGTTCTTAAAATGTCCCTACGTCATATTTCTATAACCAATGCATCCCTCACAATTTTTTTAATCCATAATATCCATCAAGTTTCTATACCCAAAATATTTCATTTTTTTTTTCAAATGTTCTCACTAGGGTCCTTCTTCCTAGTCTCTCTCCTCTTCCATTTTTCTCACGTGCCGCCCACTAGTTTGTAATAAAATATATTTATTATGGTCATAAAACGCCTTTTTATGTTATTTTATTTTAATACTATTTGATAAATTTTTATTTTAGTTTTTGATGACAATATCATTTACCAACAATTAGTAGCATTGGTTAGCACCGGGAGGGGAGGATTTGTATGTCATCACCCGTGAGCAATAGATCCTACAAGCTCTCTTCTAAGAGAGGCTACACTCTACCATGGAGCAAGCAGCGGGCATTTGTCATACAATGCCGTTAACTATTATAATGGCCAGAGTTAAAGCAAAGGGAGTGCTAGGCCAAATCTCCCGTGAGCGGTCTCACCCCCTTTTGTGGAAAAAAAGATTAGGCCAATATGGGAATGTCCTTTTGGTGAGCTACCTTTTTTATTTTTTTTGGAAAAAAGCATGTCAAGCCCACACGTGAGCTACTTTTTGACCTGCTTTTTATTCAAAAAAGGGACGAGAACTCGCTTCCTTAAAAAAAATTGTCTGGGGATTTAATTTCTCTCGTCTTTTCTCTAGATGGACGTTAATTGCTGGTAGACTTCCAGGAAGGACAGCTAATGATATCAAGAACTACTGGAACACTCACATGCAGAAAAAACATCTCTCTATTTGCGAAGAGGTGAAAGCTAACTCCCAAAAAATGGAGAAGAACAATGTTATAAGGCCTCGTCCTCGGACTTTCTCCAAAAGTCCTCTGTGGTTGAGAAGGGAGACGACATCTATAAATACTAATCAATCGGGAGATATGCTTGTTATTTCGTCTCCTAAGCTTCCCCTTGACGATGACATGTTATGGTGGGAAAATAGGTTAGCGGAGAAGGAAGAGAAGATAGGGACTTCTTGCTCAGTAACTGGGCTAGGGGAGGAGGCTTTTACAGGCCTTTGGGATGAAGACATGGAGCCAGCGACAAAGGTAGGGGAGATTTTTGTGGAAGAAGGCAATAATGTTTGGGATGGCTTATGTTTTGATATGGATCTTTGGGGTTGATTAGGTCACAAGAACTCATTTTCTATATATGTAAATGACTTGTAATGTTCCATATATAGCAGCTGGCAAGAGGCTCCCAATGTTCTTGGGTTTTGCATTTATTAAAAAAAATAAAAAATAAAATAGAGTATTTTCATAAGAATGTGGACATTTCCATTAACTTTAGTTGGTCGTCATTAATTCCTAAGATTAATGTTGACCCAACTAAACATGAAGAAAGATAAAATAATTTCAGACCTTAAAGAAAAAGATTTTGCTAGCCGCATTCTCCCCTTTTGTACTCACACTTTTTGGGATAAAAGGCAAAAAATATTTGTTAAGCAATTGTTGTGCCCCCACCACTATGTCATTGTGTTCTTGCCCTAGAAAGGGGGGAGCTGCCGACTAATGCACATATTAATCCGGTGTTCCACATTTCTTGCCTAAAAAAAGATCAGTAATCTACACTCAATCATCTCTACTCATTTGTCGGTTTATTCGGATGTTGGAATCATAGAATTGGTGCTGGAGACCGTCCTTGATCATTGGTGGGTGAAGAGGAACAACAAAGTAATTGATAGCCAAGTATTGATAAAAGAGTCAGTCTATAGGTACTCCCAAATATATTCCCGAATATACTCCCTAATCCTAACCGTTTATAACCAACCATTAAAGGTTAGGATTTGAGTTGGTTTATTTTGTCTTTTCTAATACCACATCAGCTCTAATCTTAACCGTTTATAGTTGAGATAAACGGATAAGATTTGGGAGTATATTTGGGAGTACACTTTGGGAGTATCCCCAGACTAATTCTTGATAAAATGGGCTAATCTTTTGATTGAAGATGCTATGTGTGAAATTTGGCAATCTATTCAGGAACATTACTCAGACATCCAACCTTAAGGACAAAGTTGATTCGATGAGGGATGGAATGTTATAACTTATAACCCCACATGTGGTGCCCATCACAATCCCACACATGTTAGTTTCCTTTTAAATAGTTTCCTTCTTTAGTTATCCAATTGGGTAGGTCTTAGAGCATCTCCAACGCATCTTCGAATCTCCATATATGGAGACCCATCTTCAAAAACCCACTCTAACGCAGTTCTATATTTGGAGAATCATCTCCAAATCGTTACAGTGAATCTCCATATGTAGAGATGAGAGAGAAAATGGAGATCACATCTCTATAACACTATCATCAACACAAATTTCGTATGTGTCCCTTTTTATCCTCTCAACTTTTTTTTAAATGCCATTTTTGTCCTTTTAATTTTTTTTTATTATAAAAACTTTAGTGGGGCCAGCATCTATGGAGATGACTTCTCTATTAACACTATTCATCCACACTAATAGTGATTTGGAGATTGGATAGTGTTTTGGAGATGGGGTGGGTTGGAGTAAAAAAAACTTTTTAGTGGGGCTAGCATCTCCAAATTTGGAGAAGATGCCATTTTGGAGATGCATTTTGAAGACTTGGTTGGTGATGCTCTTAGGAACAAGGTTCGTTTTCGTTAATTACTTTCCTTCTCTAATTATCCTATAGGGATAAGGCATGTCGCTAAATTAGTGGAGAATAGTATGTTGGCAATTACTAACAAAATTGGGAGAGAGTAGTCTTTTTTTTTATAGGGTAACACTCTTCTTGAAAAACAATGACTTTCACAAGATTCAATCACGGATCTAGGAGATGTTGTTCTCTCTTTAACGAGAACACGTCATGGCAACAAGATTGTAAAATATGGGATCTAACCGACATAGCAATTTTTTTGGATAATAAGTTTATCAACTTCGTCATTAGAGGTTCTAGATCCAAATGTCCATTGCTCTAAGCTTCTCATAGGATATTTAGGGGGTTATATAATCAGTACTTCTATTCGCTGATGTCCAGTCTCGATTTTTAAATATCCATATCATTCACAATTTTGAGCAATATGGTTAATTTCAATCCAACTCAAGTCAACCCAACCCAACCAAGTCCACTTCAATATCAGACTGTTTGTGGAACGACCCAAGAGAACAAATTCAAAGTATTGTAGAAAATATTACAGTACCCTCTCTTTGGTATTCATGACATGATTTTGTGAGATTCAACATATGTGTATTGTCCCCTCTTGTTTGGGAAACCTCTACAGAGTTCATCAAGTTGCATTGTCCCTCTTACTTGACTCTTGTTTGGGAAACCTCTACCGAGTTCATCAAGTTGCATTGTCCCTCTTACTTGAGAGAGAGAGAGAGAGAGAGAGAGAGAGAGAGAGAGAGAGAGAGAGAGATCACTTCGTTTCTTGAAATTATTTTTCTTTTTGGTTTTCTAGGGCCATTCTTGGCCTTTAATGCATTGTTTGGTTGTAGGGGTTGCTCTGTCATGGTCGAGGATAACATCTCACCTATTTTTTTTACTATATGCCGGTAAGGAATGAGGGGTACAGTATCCATGCCTAAAACAATGCGCTTTCTAATGATAGTTATGTTGGGATTTTGACCAGGATCCTATTTTGGGTGAAACTCTATTATTTAGGAGTTATTGTTGGGATTAGAATTTAGGTAATTCCTAATTGGTTTGGGATTAGAATTTGAGAAATTCATAATCGGCTTAGGATTTGTTATGTGGGTAATTCCTAATTGGTTTAGGAATTGTTTTGTTCTTATAAATAGGCATAGGGTGGAAGCTTATTAGAAAAAGATTGATATGTAAGAAATAGGGTTTTCCAGTGAGAGTGGGTTTGCTCTCATGGACTCATGGAGAGCTCTTAAGAGGAAGAGCGTGATCACGACTTATCTTCAGGCTAGTTTGTCATTTGTACCTCAAAGGATTCGGTTGGTTCATTCTTACGCCTTCAATAATTCAATATTTTGTTTACAGTTCGGATTTGGTTTCTAGCAATCTCGCTTGAGCGAGATTGTGCTTGGCTCAAGCGAATCAGCAGTGAGTTTTAGGAAACTTTTTTGTATTTCGAGATTTAGTTTGGTTGAGAGAACAAGAATTTTATGGACTTAGTGAGAGCTTTTCAAAGGTTGTGTTAGAGCTTTTGGGTTGTGTTCTTGTCACTATTCTCTTTGTAATGTTCTCTTTTATTAGTGGAGGTTTCAGATCATATTTTGACTGTGGATGTAGCCCTAGGTGGGTGAACAAGGTATATCTTTATGTCTTATTTTTTGTTTGTCATATTATCTTCATACCCCTTGATCGCATCGCTTCCGCCCCCCACAAGTTATAACTTAATAGTTACACCATGTATATATGTAGGGTAAACATCAAATTCTATTGATCTCCTTAAAATTTTCTACAATTCTCTCAACCACACCTACAATGACATCATAAAATATTAAGGTTCCTCAATTGATCAGAAGGATCTTAACTATAAAAAACAAACTATATCTATGCTCCTTTCTGGGCATGGGATGGTTTGAGAATATACCCAACCCATAACCCATTAAATTCACGCAAGAAGTAATTCATATATGCAACACAAAGAAAAATGTAAATCGTTGACAGGGACATGAACAAAGGAGAGGATTTTGCTATCCATTTTTGGGCAAGAAGACAAGGATTTTGTAGTGGGTGCCATGGAGACTCGACACAAAATCCTTGTCCCCTTGTCCCTAAAAGAGGTGAGTGCAGAAGGGGAAAAGTGTGGGTAGCACTTCCCAAAGAGAAAAGAAAAAGAATCTTGTCACCACATAAATACTTACCTAAATATATGGGAAATGAGTGAATTGTAAGGTATCTCAGGATGTAAAAATGGAAAAGGATATGATGCATTCCAAACTGCCAATAATTATTTCTAACAAGTGAATATGTCATAAGACCATGGGGTGACTACCTCTCTAGGCTTTGCATTGGTGGCCACAAAGATACCAATCTAATAAAAAGTTCCCATATAAACAATGAAATTCAAGAAAAACAGGAACCAGAAAAAGAGGAAGATTGGTTTCTACTATCTTATGTTGCAATGTTTGTAAAACTGGTCATGAAATCATCTCTATAGCATCGAACCGAGATGTCATGATGTGAGGTGGGATGAGGGATTTGGACCAATAATCTGCCCATCAGGGGTTGTTATAACGCAATTCTATGAAGCTGCTTTGTTTCTCTCATCTCTCGGGCCATAATTGGTAATTCGGCAACTATAAAAATCCGTACAAAAAATATTCGAGTATAATTTGGAATATTTATTTAATAGTTGATTTTAAAATTTGTCAAAAAAATGCAGAATGTCAAAAGTGCAGTACAAAAAAAATTCGAGTATAATTTAGGTCAATACTCAGCCTTTGTTGAGAAATTCGGCTAAACATATAAAATGCATACATAAGGTTACCTATTACTTACACTTTTATGTAATCGAATAAATACAGATAAATCTAAGTATCTAAGTAAAATATTACATAGATAAATAAATCAAATCTAATGGTTAAGTAACTATGTTAAACTAAAAATATAAAACAATGTCTATAAGCCATTTCTCTGAGCAAATGGTATGCTAGTCATTAATAGAGATGAAAAGAAAAATTATATCCTCTTTCAATTTGAAATTGGATAAAATTTGTTTGAATATTGAATTGGATTTCAGGAATAAAGATTTAAAATTTCATTATTTATTATTATTATTATTATTTTTAAATAAAATCCACTCAAAGGGAGTGGGGGGTTTGGTAGACCCCTACCAGTTTCAAAGGGGGGGAACATAAAACCTTACCCCAACATAGACACAAAAGATGGGACAAAACCTTACCCCTATTATTTTTTCCTAAAATTCTTATACCTATTTTATCCAAATACATCAAAGCTTTAGCTTTCCTAGGAATGCTATTCAAAGAAGTAAAGTATTGATTATCCATTCTATCACACCCATAGTTAGCCAAAAAGTTAGCTACATCATTTGCTTCACGATAAATATGGTTGAGAGATATCCCTACATGCAACAAAGACCTAATTTTTTTTTCCCAGTACCAAGTCTTCCAAGATGCTAAATTTGTCCCATTCCAAGAATCAACCAAACTTTTGGAATCCGATTCAATATCAATGTCTTGAAGATGAAGGATTGTGCACATAGATAAAGCATCTAAAAGAGCTCGAGTTTCAGCCATATAATTACTACATATACCATAATGAGAGTAGAAGGAAGCTATAAAATTACCAGTATGATCTCTGATAACTCCACTCCCTCTAGCAATGCCAGGATTTCCTTTAGAAGCTCCATCAATATTCAGTTTGTACCTATCCCAAGGAGGGCAAAGCCATTTCACATGTAAAATCCTTGGCCTACTAGTAGAAAAAGGTCTCAAAGGAAAAATATATAGGAGATAAGTCGAGCCTTTTTTACTCACAGTAAGAATCAATGTCACAAATCTTACGTTTAATATTCAAAATTAATCCTTTATCGTGTCGCGAAACAGAATTATATTCCCTACGACATCTTTCCATCCAAATTTCCCAAACTATCAAACTTGCCACAAGAATAAAAAGATCATTGTGTCTTCAGGAGGCTGCTCTAAACCATCTAGTAATAGTGCACTGAATGTTGTCATAAGGATTGAATGGAATAAAGCACTGAGATGAAAAAAAACACCATATATTAGAATCAATCTCACTACTGAAAAAGAGATGATTGGCACTTTCAATGCAAAAAGATTTGCAGCAACAACATTTGCTAGCTAGAGGAATGCTAAGATATTGAATGGCTAAATTAGTAGAAATAGCATGAGGCATTATTTTCCAACACAGAATTCGAACTTTAGTAGGCACAATTGGATTCCAAACAGCTTTAGCCCAATCCAACTTGTTCCTAGAAATTCTCACAAGGTTCCAAGCAGACTGAACCGAAAATTCTCCAGTGGAAGATTTATTCCATATATATTTATCTTCTTCATCCGAAACAGAAAAATTTCCAGTTTTAATATCATCAATAGTAGTTGGAGGAACAAAATTGCTCACCTGAGATAAGTCCCATTCACCATCAGTATGAAGAATATTAGCAATAACAGGGCTATAATCAGGATTATCCACTGCCAAATCAATAAGAACATCCTCCTTTAACCAACGATCAAACCAGAAACTAACTTTTAAAACATTCCCAATAAGCACTAAGGTGTTAGAGAGCATATGTTGGAATACACCACAAATAGTAGACCAAAGCTTCGAAGATCCCCGAATAGGGAGAGCATTCCATACATGAATAACATTGTATTTAGCCTTAAAAAAGTGAACCCAAAGACAATCCGAAGTGTAGATTTTCCAAGCTTGTTTGAACCGAAATGCCTTAGAAAAATCTGCCATCTTTCTATTACCAAGCCCTCCTCCATAGTTTGAAGAGCACAAGTATTCCAACTTACCCAGTGACGCCGCTTATGCAAATCCCAGTTATTCCAAAAAAATTATTTTGATTTCGATATATGGAAAGTTAAGAAATCATCATATAATAATCGAGAAATTGCAATAGAAAAGAAGAAAGGGAGGTTTGTGATGATTTTGAAATATTTTTTGCTAGGTAGTCTTAATGACTAGTAGTTTGAAGCGAAACCGGTTTTTTTTTTCGGCACTCGGTTCCTTCGTCTTAAGTGAAGTTCAGTTTACTTTTTCGATTCGAAATCTGGCCAACATTTTATCAATATTTAAAGTAACAGCAGAAGGAACATTGATACCTGAAATAATATGAACTGGAATATAAGAGAGTACATGCTTAATCAACATTAAGCGAACACCAGCTGACAAAAATTGCTAGTCCAACCATCTATCCTCCTTCGGATTTTTTCCACAAGAGGGAGAAAATGAGCAATTTTTTGCCTTCCTTTGATCAAAGGAGCTCTTAGATATATAAAAGGAAATTGTTTAAATTGAAAATCCCGTACATCTAGAAATGGTCATTTTCCTTGCAGTAGTCATCTTATTGGAGCAGTAAAGAGAACTTTTGTCTTTATTAATCTTTTGTCTAGAGGAATCTTCATACTTGGATGAGAAATCAAAGATTTTTTTAATACTTCTATGACTACCATTGCAAAAAATGAGTGAATCATCTCCAAATAAAAGATGAGACACTACAAACCCATTTCTCCCAATATTATAAGCAGTTGTCTGAAGAGAGGAAATACTAGAAAGTTCTCTACTAAGGACCTCCTCAACCAAAATAAAGAGAGCTGGGGAAAGAGGGTCACCTTGTCTTAAGCCTCGCGTGCTAGGGAAGAAACCATGTAAAGACCTATTTATAATCATTGAAAAGAATTGATTATGTAAACACCCATGAATAAGACGAATGAAAAAGTCACAGAAACCAAACTTCTTCAACGCAACAAAAATAAAATTCCACTCCATGCGATCATAAGCCTTAGCCATATGAAGCTTGATAGTAATATTTCCGCCAAATGATTTCTTATCAATGTCATTCACCATTCTTGAGCAATGGAGATATTATCAGTGATGTTCCTACCTTTAATAAAACCAGACCGTTCTTCTGAAATAATTTTGGGAAGAATTTTAGCAAGCTGAACAGTTATCACTCGGGAGAAAATCTTGTATAAAAAATTACACAAGCTGATAGGTCTATAATCAACAAAGGTGGAAGGGTCTTCTCTCTTGGCGATTAAGGCGATTGCAGTAGCATTAACCGACTTCAGAATAAATAGATTTCGGAAACATTCTTGCACAACTATATACAAATCACTTTGAATAATTTTCCAACACAAACGATGATGATTATCGTCATGGTTCGGAGCATGAAGCACCAAATGATGAGGAGGTTAACTCCTTTCACCGTGCTCATAGTGGGGCTTCAAATGAAGAGGCTTTCCCATCATCAAACTTGAAGGAACCGAGCTTTCCAATGAGATTATGACATTAAAGTTGACATGCTGGAGTTTGAAGGAATAATTCAAGTAGACAAATTCATAGATTGGCTTAGTACCGTAGAGCAAATTTTTTTAATTAAATTCCTTGTACTGGGTCACCGTAAAGTGAAGCTTGTGGTCATCAAATTGAAGAAACACGCCTCTATTTGGTGGGAACATCTCAAAAAATAGCGAGCCTATGAAGGAAAGAGAAGAATTGTGACATGGGAAAAAATGAAGAAAGAACTAAAGAAGAAATTTTTATTGGAGCTCTACTGACTAGATGCTTTTCTCAAATTTCACAATTTCAAACAAAAGGATCTTCCCATGGAAGAGTATACTGCAGAATTTGATCATCTTATGATGCATTGTGACTCGTCCGACCCGGAAGAACAAACCATTGCTTGCTACCTTGGTGGGCTTCGATCGAAAATCTACAATATTGTCCAATTACAACCATATTGGACCTACAATGATGTTTTTAAGCTAGCAATCAAGGTGGAGTGACAACTTAAGGAATCACATGGGGTAGCTTTAATTTCGGTCTTTGAATCGGTAAGGCACTTGAAAACGGGGAAGTGCTTCCACCTCTGCCTTTTCCAACTAATTCAAGGCCACCCTTCAAACGTGATGGTGTGGTTAATCCAAGTCGTCCTAACACTTGCAATTCTAATTCTCGTCGATGTTTCAAATGCCAAGGAATTTGGTCGCATTGCCTCCGACTGCCCTAACCGCAAGATAGTCTCTATAATTGAAGAGGAGATAGAAGAGGAACCGGAGAAAGATTCACCCACAAATAAAGAGTCAGAGAATGAAGATGATATCACCTATGGAGACTGATGAGAATATCTAGTACTTATCCATTAGAGTTTAAACGCAGCCCATGTAGATGAGGACAAATGGCCGTGCAACAACATCTTTCACACCTTGTGCACTTCTCATGGCAAAATATGTAATGTCATCATTGATGGTGGAAGTTGTGAGAATGTGGTGGCTACTAAAATGGTGGAGAAATTGCAACTGAAGATGTAAGAACATCCACAACCTTACAAGCTCTCATGGCTTCGCAAAGGAGATGAGGTAAAGGTAAATAAAAGAGGTCTAGTTCAATTTTCTATTGGAAAGAATTACACAAATGAAGTATGGTGCGATGTTTTTCCCATGGACGCTTGTCACTTGCTTCTTGGACACCCATGGCAATATGATAGGAAGGTTATGCATGAAGGGTTCAAGAACACATACACTTTTTTTAAACAATGGGGTTAAGGTCACATTAGGTCCTTCGAAGTTTGAGAGTACCCCAAGCCTTCTAAAGGAGATAGGGAAGTAATTTACTCTCTAAAACTCAATTTGATAAAACCTCGGAGGAAGCTAATGAGGCTTTGGCTCTTATAATAATAGAGGAAAATGAAGAAACACATGAAATTCCTTTTTTGATGAGACCCCTTCTCCATGAATTTCATGATGTTGTTCTAGAGGAGATTCGACCTGACCTTCCACCTATGAGAAACATTCAACATTGCATTGATCTCATACTCGGTGCCATTCTTCCAAACAAGCCGGCATATGGGGTGAATCCTAAAGAACATGAAAAGCTTCAAAGGCAAGTTGATGAGATTATGGCCAAGGGTTTGGTGAGGGAAAGTATGAGTCCATGCGCTGTCCCCGCCCTCCTTGTACCTAAGAAAGATGGGTCCTTGTGCATGTGCGTTGATAGTAGAGCCATGAATAAGATAATCATCAAGTACCACTTTTCTATTCCTTGCCTTGATGATCTTCTTGACCAACTCTATGGCGCCATCATTTTCTCCAAGATAGACCTTAGAGTGGTTATCATCAAATCCGAATGAGACCGGGAGATGAGTGGAAAACCTCTTTCAAGACAAAGGATGGCCTCTTTGAGTGGATGGTTAAGCCTTTTGGGCTCTCAAATGCTCCTAGCACTTTTATCCGTCTTATGAACCATATTTTCAAGCCTTTTATGGAACAATTTGGTGTGGTTTATTTAGACGATATTCTTGTCTATAGTAAGAATCTTGAGCAACATCAACAAATTTTGAATGTCTTAAGAGAGCAAAAGTTGTTTGCTAATTTGAAGAAGTGTTAGTTCTTAACAAATAGCCTTGTCTTTTTGGGCTATGTTGTCTCGGGTAAAGGGATAAAGATGGATCCTAGCAAGGTGGAAGCAATTACAAATTGGCCTACTCTTACTCTCTCCATGACATTTGAAGCTTCGATGGTCTTGCCTCTTTCTACCGCCGCTTTATCAAATGGTTTAGCACCATCATTGCTCTAATCACCGAATGCTTAAAAGGAGGAACTTTCAATTGGAGTGATGAATCACAAAAGAGCTTTGAACTCACAAAGAAGAACATAACCGAGGCTCCTATTCTTGCACTTTTGGACTTTAACAAAGTGTTTGAAGTAGATCGTGACGATTCTAATGCGGGGATTGACGTTGTTCTCACTACAAAAATCAAGGTTTTTAACGGCGGTTCAAAACTGCCATTATAAGATGAGAACCCTCCGTTACAGGATATAGCGGCGGTGGAGTAAACCGTCGTTGATTATCTTGTCGGGGAATCCTATAGTGGCGAATATCAGTGACGATTAAATTTGACCGCCGGTATACATAAATATTTGACGACGGTTTTCAACTGCCGTCATTAACTTTTTAATATGATTATTAAAATGCCCTATTGCGTCGTATATAACCGCCATGACTTAACCGTCGTTAGTTATTCCATCCATGACGGCGGTTTCTACCGCTGTTACATAGTAAATATATAACGGCGGTTTAGCAACTACCGTTATACATATAATATTTCACGGCGGGTTGAAACCGCCTTCAGAAAAATGAGAAGTACCCGAATGAGATCAAATGAAAATATGTCCAGTTATTTTAAATACATGATCGCAAAATACCCAAATGAGAAGGAATTAAAATAGCTCTAAAACCATAGGAGAAGTATTGGATCAAATACAGAAAAATTTCCCAAATACAGACAAAAATATCCGAAAATGAAATTACAGATAAAGAGCTGACCACGATAGATTTAAGAGAAACCCTAAATTTGTAAGGAACACAGAGAGAGAGAGAGAGAGAGAGATTACATGCATGCATTACAGTGAGAGAGAATTACCGTGAGGTGGAGTTGCACAGAGGTGGCCGGAGATGGTGGAGCTGTTAGACATGTTGCCCAGAAAAGTCATTTAGATTGTTAAACTCTTATTAATTTGATTAATAAAGACTTCTTCTTAATCTATTGTGTATTTATTATGAGTAATTGACAATGATCATGAGATGATCTATACGATATGAGATATCGATAAAGGTCCATAGGATATATTGTAGGAAAGTTATGTGATTAGATTATCATAGACAGATATAACTTTCCGATTCTTTATACCTTATATAGTCACAGCTGTGGGTGAAGCTGGGCACTTCACTTATATGGCTGCCAGAATGCTAATATGTTCTCAATAGTTGAGATTTAGTTCTATCTCGAACAATTGTAGTGAAGACTACACATCGGCATATGGGTGCTTAAATGTACACTGACTGATTGCATTCAATGAGAGACCTCTTGTATAAACATACTATTAGATAGTTGGTCTCTCATTCACATTGAACAGTTTTGATAATCCTTAGATCTGATGAGTTCATCTATGACTGAGCAGTGATCTGACTGTTTTGATTCCACCAACGTATTTTCTAACTTAGGGAATACAATACAGTGATAGTTGGATAGTCAGAAAACTTTTCGAGTCATGATGAATTTCAAACAAGAAATCTATGCTCATTAATTTGAGAGATTATCTAATTTTCAGGTAAGATAGTTGATTAAGTTCAAATCATGCACAGGTGATTTTGAAAACAAAATAAGTTTTGAAATATATTTTTATTAAAATGTATTATACTTATAAAAGGATTTTCTCAAAATGTTTTTCATGCGAAATTGTTTTTCATGGCTTAATCATAAGTCTTGGAAACCCGGATGATTTGCAATGGGCTATGGGTTAGATAGTATGTCCATCTCGAAGGCCCATTAGGGATAATGTATTTGGAAAGATAAATCGAATTTAAAAGTTCATGTGGCGGGATCCGTAATGGTTAATGTTCTACACTAGGATTCAATTGCAACATGGATATCTCACGTCACTTGCAATTCCGATGTAATTCCTGTTTAGGGTCAATGAGATAACATTGGGTAAGCCAAGGTAAGAATGTCCCAGAGCAATCTGTGGAGGTTACATAAGAAATACAAGCTCAATGATTGTTTAAAAGTTAATCAATTATTTAAGTGATTAAAAGTTAATCATTTAATTAAATAGATTAAAAGTTAATCTATGGTTTAAATTAATTGTTAATTTAAATCTAGGGATAATTTTAATAATTATTTAATTAACATAATTAAAGGGGAAATGAGTTTGACCCATATCCATAAACCCATTTAATATGGACCTTTAATATGGGCCTAAAGCCCATGGGTTTAAACCCTAAGGTGGGGCACCCACTTTGGAAATCCTAATTGGATTAGGATTTGTTTAATTGAATAATTGTTAAATAATATTTCTTTTAATTATGGAATTAAAATCCAATTGTTGGATTGCAATATGGATGAGGATAAGTTGTAATTGGATTACAACTTCGAGTGTTTAACTCCTCAAACTCCACGTCCCCTTGAAGCTCATGCCCTCCCCTCTTTGGTTTAGGTTTCCTAGTTTGACTAGAATTCCTCTCTTGTGTTGGATGTTGACTTATCCCTTTTAATTAAGGAATCTTCTTTTAATAGAGATTCTTTAATTAGTAGGATTACTATAACTAAAGTAATTATAGATTAAGTAAGAGTTTAATTAATTAATAGTAAGGGTTATTATTAATTAATAATTCCTACT
Source organism: Tetracentron sinense (assembly GCA_015143295.1). Taxonomy (NCBI): domain Eukaryota; kingdom Viridiplantae; phylum Streptophyta; class Magnoliopsida; order Trochodendrales; family Trochodendraceae; genus Tetracentron; species Tetracentron sinense. The sequence goes on from CM026573.1 coordinate 14,203,727, forward strand.
AGATAAGTTGTAGTTGGAATAGGATTAAGATAGGATCCTAGTCTATATATACCCCAACACCTTAGACCAGTAAATACTTTTTTCCAGAATTTTTCTCTCCTCTCCTCTCTCTCTCTAAACCGTGAGACCCTAGGGATAACCCTAGGGATTTTTGTGAGCTTCTAAGGTGGTGCAAGTTGGGTTTTGTTTATTGTAGGGTTTTGAACCTTAGTACTTTTGGTGATAGAAGGTCTACACCATTACTCCATCTTCTTCCTCTTGCTTCTATAATTCCAAAGGAGATTCCAAAGCTTCGTGGGGATAGCGAAGAACAAGGATAGAGCTTCTAGTATTTTTTCGGAGAAATTTCTATAAAGAGTTCTGACGGTTTGAGTGGATTAAGCTTCACCGGTGAACATTATTCACCGAGGTGATATGACTAAAACTCTTAGATAATTTTGATGCTTTCTATGGTGTTAAGATCTAAGGGGATCCAGTTTCCGCATAAATTTTTATCTGGATCCCCTTTTAGGAGTATCTATGGAGGTGGTGAAGCTTCCAGAGGTGGAGCTGCGTAGAGGTAGCTGGAGGTGGTGGAGCTGCACAGAGAGAGGGATTGAGAGAGATTAGAGAGAGAGAGAGAGAGAGAGAGAGAGAGAGAGAGAGAGTCACCTTGAGAATATTGAGAGATTAGAGAGAGAGAGATTAGGGAGAGAGAGAAACCTTACCAGAGGTGCCGCTGAGGGTGGTGGAGCTATCGTGAGGTGGTGGCTGCCTTGACGGAGTGAGCTGTCGGAGAATGTGAGAGCAGGAGAGGGGAGAGCAGAGAGAAGAATCACACAAGGAAAAGGAGAAAATTGAAGAAACTACCGGGGACTAAATAAAAGGGATGTTGCAGCGGTTTCTTAAAACCCGCTGTCATATATAACAAATCCACATCGGTTATTTAAAAACTGCCTTGATTATATACACCTGTCACAATAGTTATTTTAAAAACCGCCGCGCCTATGCTACCGGGAATGGTATGGTGGGAAACCAAAAGTTGTGGAGGGAAATCTTGCCACGGTGGTTTAGTAAAAAACCACAGTGAAAACGTTATATGTATGGCAATTCACATACAACCGGCGTCAATATAGTTCCTAAAATAGTAATCTATAGCGGTGTAAAAATATCGTCGTCCTATATAAGTAGAAGAGGCGGTTTTTACTAACCACTACTAAGAAACCGCCGTTAAAGGCCTATAGTTTTGTAGTGTGATCTTAGCCAAGAAGGTAACCTTCTTGGTACTTTAGTGAAAAGTTAAATAATTCCTGTAAAAAGTATTCTACTTATGATAAGGATTTATATGCTATTATTAGAACCTTGGGTCATTGGTGCCATTAATTCATATCCAAGGAGTTCATTCTCTTTTCGGATCATGAGGCTTTGAAATATATAAATGGCCAACACAAGCTTAATAATAAGAATGCTAAATGGGTTGAATTTCTACAAGCTTACACTTTTCACATCAAGCATAAATCGAGCATACAAAATCAAGTGGCTGATGCATTGAGCCGAAGACATTCCTTGCTTATCACTATTCAAGTGAAGGCATTTTTTATTTTTTTGTGGTATCGGCATACATCAGTAGAGTCAGTACGGTCAGTAGTTAGTTGGGGGTATTGAGGCTCTTGCAACCCTTACCCCAAGGGGATTAGATTCCCAGACCTCCCCATGGAAGGCCACACCCCTACCACTCACGCAAGAGGCAGGGGTACCAAGTGAAGGCATTAGGTTTTGAAGTTCCAAAAGAGCTCTACAAAGATGATGCATATTTCGGTAAGATTTAGAAAGAATGTTCCAAGGGTCTATCATCACTGCTTACTGCATGATGGCTTTGTCTTTAAAAACACCTGCTTATGTATTCTCGAATACTCTTTATGGGAAGCTAATGTCTTAGAAGCCCTTGGTGGTGGAATTGGTGGTCACTTTGGAATAGACAAAACTATTGCTCTTGTGGAGAAAAATTCCTATTGGCCTAAAATGGTGATGGATGTTGCGCGTCATGTGGAGCGATGTAGAACTTGTCACCTTGGTAAAAGTCATGCCAAAACACCGGGTTGTACACTCCACTACTTGTACCAAAGGCGCCTTGGGAAGATGTGAGTTTAAACTTGGTTGTTGGCTTGCCCCAGACTCAAAGAAACAAAGACTCCATTATGGTGGTTGTTGATCGGTTCTCTAAAATGACGCATTTTGTGACATGTAACAAGACCTTGGATGCATCTCATGTAACTGAGCTTTATTTCCGAGAAATTGTTAAGCTCCATGACATTCCGAAGACCATGACATCAAATCGTGACTCCAAGTTTATTGGTCATTTTTTGCGCCCACTTTGGCGAAAGCTTGGCATTACTATACAATTTAGCTCTTCACATCACCCACAAATAGATGGTCAAACCGAGACTGTCAATCGGAGTTTGGGAAACCTCTTGAGAAGTTTAGTGGGCAGCAACATTCGTCAATGGGATCTTACTTTGACTCAAGCTGAATTTGCATACAACGGGTCCACTAGCCAAGCCACCGGTACTAGTCCCTTTGAAGTGGTTTATGGGTGGAATCCAGTAGCCCATTAGACTTGGCATGGCTTCCTACTACTCATAATTTTAGTGGAGATGTGAAGAACAAGCGAAATACATCCAGAAATTGCATGAGCAAGTATGTTCCCGCATCATCAAGTAAAATGAGAAGTACCGAAACAAGCATAACAATTTCTTGAAAATTGCATGAGCAAGTATGTGCCCGCATCATTCAAGGAAGGAGACTTGGTATGGATTCACCTTCGCAAGGAGAACTTTCCACATGGACGTTATGGAAAACTTAAGCCACGAGCTAATGGCCCTTTCAAAGTTCTCCAGCGTATTGGTGAAAATGCTTACAAGATTGAGCGAGATTATGGTGTTTTAGCAAATTTTAATGTGGTAGATCTTTCTCCCTACCATGATGAAGAAAGCAATTTGGACTCAAAGGCGAGTCTTCACCAATCAGGGGAGAATGATACCGGAGCATACCTTGTTAAGGCACTAATGAACCAGCCCAACAAGAGCAAGAAAATATTTTCGGATGGTAACAGTCAGCTCTAACACCTTTCAGTAAAATGGTAATATGTTCCTCTACATAACTCTGATTAGCGAGCTGTTTGTTGTATTGTAAACTAGACTTCAAAGGATTTCAAATGGTATATGGCACCTTGGCTCAAACGAAGTGAGAAAATTCAGTTTGATCTAAGAACAATACCCAAATTACAATTCTATAGCCCACTAGGCCCTTTTATTTTAAAAGCCTATTCGAATAGATTTTGGGTTCTTTTTGCATGCTGAAATTTTTGAATTGAAGGCCCTTTTAATCCCATTTCAAGTTCCCAAAGCCTTTTAATTTTGGTTAAATTACTCTTATGTTTCTTGCTTGGAACTAGTGTTATCTACCTAGATAGTGTTAGTGGCTTTGGAACTCTATCTATAGTGGCTTTGGAACTTTATCTATGGTTGGAGGATTGTTCAAACTTATTTAAGCTCTAAACCTTGTAATGAAAAGTCATTCCAGAATTTTGAATGAAAAGTTTTAGCCTTGGGCTTTTAATTAAGGAGTTCTTCTTAGTTTCTTTGCTCTTATCCCTTTGGTAGATTCCGTAGGGCGGCGAGCTGAATTATCTCTTTTTTATTTTTTAATTTTTTTTAATGTTTCTCCATTTTCCGGCATCAATGCATCACTCATATGTTACCTATTCACACACACACACACACACACACACACACACACACACACACACATATATATATATATATATATATATATATATATATATACACCAGAAACAGAGCATATGCTTGCACGTGAAAGTATTTTCCATTAACCTCACCTCTTAGCTGAAAGATTTAGGTATAAATGTGTAAGATCATAAACTAGACTACACAAAATCTTTTTGAATCTCTAACTATTAGGGCAACCCATGTTCAATTGAGATTTGATTAAGTCGCCTTGAAAGGATGCACTTCCATATATAAAGGTGTCATTACACTACTGGTCCTTGATTTTGTCTTGACTGTGCTACCGGAGGCTTTGGGGAAGTCAGAATTGCCTTTCGCTGACAAAAAATTAGACCTTGGGACCTCGCATTCAAGTTACGGATGGCAGATCAGTGGGGAGTATAGCGTTTCTTCTTTTGAAATTGAGACAAGAAAGTGTTGCTAGCCTTTTGAGCCTTTTCTTTTTTGTGAAGTTGAGCAATTGCTGCTAAGTATTACTCCTTCCACAAATACATATATGTATCAACCAAATCAGTTCCCTTGTAGTGGAGTATACAATATGAAGCAAGAATGGACAATTTTTTCTAAGCAACAATACGAGAAGAGAAAGGTGATAGTTTTTTTTTCCCCACTTATTTTAGTTACCAACTCTGTGTAAGCCTGCAAAAGGATTCAGGAAAAAGAAGAGTTCCAAAACAATAGGCAGATTGAATGCTTGTGAGATTCTATAGGACCAGGTTACTTAATAGTCTAAAAAGATACTAACTAATTAAGAATGTTCTACATGACCCACACACACACATCAAGCATCCTAGTAAGTGTTATGTTTAATGGGCTTTTACCATGGGTCTAGCCCATGAGGAACTCACGTGAGAGGCTTTATAAGCCTTATATTTCTCATGTGTTGGGAGAGAGACATAACACAAGAGAGAAGAAAAAGAATTTCCAGCAAAATGGGTTTCTTGGAGTTTTCTTCAAAGGGGGTTAGGGTTTTTTTCTTCAAGCTTGATTTCAACCACTTTCTTCAATCTGTTGCAGCGGGTGTCCTACGGATTGGTATTTCTCCAACTCAATAGCTTGGAAGTGATTTGTTGTGTGAGATTAGTTTGTAAAAGCTAAATGAGGTAACCCTTTTTTAATTTCTCCAAAATAAAAGTTGTAATACCTCAAGTTTTGGGCAAAAACTTGAGAGAGATCTTTGTATTTCCATTTTGTCTTATAGTGGATTACTCGGATTTGCCCCGCGGTTTTTTCCCTCTTTGTTAGAGGGTTTTTCCACGTACATCTTTGTGTTCTTGCATTATTGCTCTTTATGTGTTTGCTTTATTATCTCTAAGAGGTTTCCTTCATTATATATTGAGTGCTCTAACAACTAGGTGATTGCTTCTAGTACTCTTTGATTAGTTACTTTAATTCACACATAGACCAAGTTTGTGGCCCAACAAGTGGTATCAGGGCTTTGGTTGGTTGGGGTGTGGTTGTCTTGTGTGGATTAAAATGGAGGGTACTACTAGTACCATGATTAAACTCAATAATTCAAATTAGTTGATTTGGAAACCTAAGATGGAGGATATCCTTTATCGTAAAGACATATATGACCCTATTGAAGGTGATAAGGGCAAGCCGACAGACATGTCCGATAAGGATTTGACTAAATTGAATAGAAAAACCATCGGGACTATTAGACAATGGTTGGATGATAGTGTGTTCCACCACGTGTCTAATGAAACTAATGCACAATCTCTTTGGAAGAAGTTGGTGTCTTTGTTTGAGCAAAAGACAGCTGAGAACAAGGCTTTCTTAATTAGAAAGCTTGTGAACATGAAGTTTAAAGAGGGTGGCCCTATTGCTGAGCATTTGAATGAGTTTCAAGGAGTAGTAAACCAATTGACTACAATGAAATTGGTGATTGATGATGAGTTACAAGCATTATTGCTTTTGAGCTCTTTGCCGGATTGTTGGGAAACTTTGGTTGTTACAGTGAGTAACTCTGCTTCGAATGGTGAGTTATCTATGAGTTTGGTTACTAACAGTTTGTTTAATGAAGAGACAAGAAGAAAATCAACGGGTACAGATAATGCACAAGCTCTTGTCATAGAGAACAGGGGAAGAAGTAAGAGTAGAAGGCCAAAGGGTCGCGACAAATCCAAAGGCAGGTCAAAGTCTAGAGAAAAAATCAAGTGCTATCATTGTGGCAAGGAGGGGCATATGAAGAGAAATTGTCGGATTTGGAAAAGGGAACAAAAAGATGGTAGTAATTAGAAGAAGGATGATGACAAAAATACTACAGCCGCTATGTCTTCTGAAGATGTGGTGGTTCTGTCTTTTGGTGAGGAAGAGTATTTGCATGTTGCAGATCAAGATATTGAGTGGGTTGTGGATACAGCTGCTTCCTACCATGCTACTCCCAATAAAGAGTTCTTCACTTCTTACAAAGTAGGAGACTTTGGTACTGTGAAGATGGGCAACACTAGTCATTCAAAAATTATGGGAATTGGTGATGTGTGCATACAAACCAGTGTTGGGTGCACATTGACAATGAAAGATGTGCGACATGTTCCTGATTTACGCATTAATTTGATTTTTGGGATTGCATTGGACCGATAGGGTTATGAAAACTACTTTGGTAATGGAAGATGCAAACTCACTATGGGGTCACTAGTTGTTGCTAAAGGAAAGACTTGTTTTACACTATACAAGACACATGCAAAGGTGTGTAAGAATGAGTTGAATGCAGTTGAAGATAGTTCTTCTCCAAATTTGTGGCATAAGAGATTGGGTCACATGAGTGAGAAAGGGTTGCAAATTATGGCAAAGAAGGCTCTCATTCCCTTTGCCAAAGGTACATCTCTTAACCCCTGTGATCACTGTTTATTTGGCAAACATCATAAGGTTTCTTTTCATATATCATCTAAAAGAAAGCCTAATTTGTTAGATTTGGTTTATTCTGATGTTTGTGGTCCCATTGAGGTAGGGTCCTTGGGTGACAATAGATACTTTGCTACTTTTATTGATAATGCATCTAGGAAAGTATGAGTTTATTTGTTGAAAACAAAAAATGAGGTGTTTCAGTTTTTTCAACGGTTTTATGTCATGGTGGAAAGAGAGACAGGAAAGCCTTTGAAATGTCTCCGTACTGACAATGGAGGGGAATATACATCTAATGAATTTGAGGGCTACTACTCAAAACGTGGCATAAGGCATGAAAAGACAGTTCCTGGTACTCCACAACACAATGGTGTGGCGGAGAGAATGAATCGTACCATTGTTGAGAAAGTCAGTGCATGCTAAGAATGTCTAAGTTATCAAGGCATTCTGGGGTGAAGTCGTCTACACTGCCTGCTATCTAATTAATAGATCTCCATCAGTACCTTTGGGTTTTGACATTCCAGAGAGAGTGTGGAAAGAAAAAGATGTTTCTTACTCTCATTTGAAAGTGTTTGGGTGCAAAGCTTTTGCACATGTATCCAAGGAGCAGAGGTCAAAACTTGATAATAAGGCAATTCCATGCATCTTTGTAGGCTATGAAAATGAAGAATTTGACTATAGGCTATGGGATCCAGAAAAGAAGAAGATTATCAGAAGTAGAGATGTGATCTTTCATGAGGGCCAAACTTTTGTAGATTCTGAGATGACAGAGAAGTCTAAAGGTGTGGTTGATGATGTTTCCAACTTTACACCTATCCCTTCTCCATTACAACATATTATAGCTGATGGAGAAGTACATGAAGAAATTGGTAGTGATGATACACAAGACATGATTGATGATGAGATGCCAGAGCATGAAGTTGTTGAGCAGGGGGAGCAGCCTACTCAACAAGCAAGCTCAGAATCACAAGTTAGAAGGTCTGCTAGAGAGCACCAACCATCTACAAAGTACCCCACCTCTGAGTATATTTTGCTTACTGATGAGGGGGAGCCAGAGAGTTTTCAAGAAGCACAATCTCATAAAGATAAAAACAATTGGATGAAGGCTATGCATGATGAGATGACTTCATTACAGAAAAATAATACTTATGAGTTAGTTGAGCTTCCTAAGGGCAGAAAAGCACTAAGGAATAAATGAGTGTTCAAGCTGAAAAATGATGGAAATGGAAAACTAGTAAAGTACAAAGCTCGTTTGGTAGTAAAAGGCTTTGGGCAAAAGAAAGGGGTTGACTTTGATGAAATGTTCTCCCCGGTTGTGAAGATGAGCTCCATTCGAGTTATTTTGGGATTGACAGCTAGCTTAGATCTTGATCTTGAGCAATTAAATGTGAAGACTGCATTCCTTCATGGTGACTGAGGAAGAGATTTACATGGTATAACCAGAAGGATTTGAAGTGAAAGGAAAAGAACACATGGTCTGCAAGTTAAAGAAAAGTCTCTATGGGTTAAAGCAAGCACCAAGACAGTGGTACAAGAAATTCGACTCATTTATGGTGGGTCATGGGTACAAAAGAACAGTTGCAGGTCATTGTGTTTATTTTAAAAGGTTCACTGGTGGTAACTGTGAACGCATAAATTTACCGCCTTTCCTCCCCTCTCAACTCTAAGTATCGAGATAAGGTCCGAGAGTAGAGGAATAACACTAAATTTATTCTAAGAGTCGCCACCTACTTAGGGGAAGTAGGATCCCGAGATAATCCAAATAAGGGGGTCTACGGTCCAGAGTAGTCTAGGTAAGAGATCCCTTTAGGTCCTAGGGAAGGGGTTAGGCACCCCAGGACCTCCATCCAATGATGGTAACCTACTCATTAGGTCCAAATCAAACATTTAAAAATCACTTAACATTTCCTAAATAATTATTAATTTTGCTAATTAAATATAAATCAAAATAGGGTGTAAAAAAGTTTATTTTTGGTTGGGGTCGAACCCTGATTGGGCTGCCTACTTATCCGGTTAGTCGGAATCAGACCCTCATAGTAGTTCGGGGTCCGTGACTGTTTTTATACTCGTTTCGGAGTGTGGTCACTTCCAACTCGTGTTTGAGTTGGGGAGGGGAAGTGGAATTGAGATTTAGGAATCTCACTCCGGGAGATGGCCGCGTAGCTAGGTGCTCGTGGGGGAGCTCTAGGGGACGTTCATTTATTAGGGTAAGTCCATTCTGGGGGGTTTTAAATGTTTTTTGTTGTTTTTGTATTTTTTGATTTTTTTGTATTTTTTTAATTCTGGCAAGTTAACTAGTCAAGAACTAAACTAAATGCCCAAGGTAGGCAAAAAGGAAAATAAAGCCTAAATGACTTAATTAACTTAAAGGCAAAGAGCAGGGCTGATCGAGCGGCCTTAAACCAAAAGAGGCTATGGTTTAAATACGGACCCTGCTCTAGGTCCCAAGGGAAGATAGACCAGTACCTTTAATTTATTTTAGTCTTTTTATATATTTTTTTTGTTGTTTCTTTTTTGTAAGACTAACTAACGGGGTGGGCCAATTATTTAGGGTTAAAAAAGGAAAACTATCTAAGTGCCCAATGTAGGCAAAATAGGAAAAGAAAAATCGCGGCCTATCCCTATTGCACACACATGGATAATACATACACACAACAAAGTAAATGGGTCCCAAGAGAAAGTTAATGGGCCAAGGCCCATTGACCACTAATGGTCAATTGGCTTTGGTCCACTATCATTCTAAGGCCTCAAGAGGTAAGCCCAAAAATGGGAAATGATTCTAAAGGGGGCTTCCAACTTGCTAACATATGGCCCGATCCAAGGGCCCAAAAATATTCAAATCTCCAATACTCCCTCCTTACATTTGAAAAACAATAAAAACACAGCACAGGGGGAGGTATGCATTTGCTACGTCTTGGTTTTGAGCAAAATTGGAAGTCTAAAAACTTCATTTTGAACAAAATCAGGGCGTAGAAAATGGATTGGAGCCTATCTAACAAAATTACTATAATAAATAGAGGGTGATAAATAAATAAAAATAAAATAAAATAAAAGGGGAGAGATAATACCTGCGAGGGTTGATGAGGGACTGGCGATAGTGGTGGCTGCTCCGTGGATCAGAATATAGAAGAGGAAACCCAACAAAGGATTTTACAAATTAAGATAATAATAAAAAAAAATAAAAAAATAAAAAAAAGAAAAAAGAAAATCAAATGGCTGGTGCAGCCACGGTCTAGCTGGAACAGAGCTCGCCGGAGAAGACGGTCGGATGAGAGTTCCGAAAATCTGGAACGGGAGCACAGACAAAAAGAAGAAAAAAAAAAAACCATATAATACACAAATAATGAACTGAAAATAAATTAACGGCAAATGCGCGAATGGGAGAGATCACAGTAGTCTGGATCTACCGATCCAGATCCGAAGAACTTGATGAACAGGAGAAAATCTGAAGAGTGAGGGAAGATTTGGTTACCTCTTGAGGATATCTACTGAACGGAGGTGAAAGGTTGGAGGTGTAGAAGCTCGCCGGAGAGGATGACTTCGCCGGAGAGGATGACTGGAGAGAATGGTCGGAGCCTGATTTCTATGGACCTGTGACAACACGAATTGGAAAAAAAAACAAAAAAACAATGAATAAATACACGAGAAACTCAGTTTCTAGATCTAGATCTGGATCTGGATCTAGATCTAGATCTAGATCTGAAATTAGAATGGGAAAGTAATGTCGATCTAAAGCTCACCGATTCTCAAGGATGGAGATGCTGGCGCCGGTAATGGAGTTCACCAGGTGAGACAACCGAAGCCGAGAGAAGAGAAAAGATTGCAACCAAATAAATCCGGCCAGAGATCTGAGATCAAAACTTGTACAGATCTAAATTCAAAAGAGAAAGAAGGGAGTTAGGACTCGTCGAAGAAAACCTACCAACAAAAAAACCAAAACCAAAGATGAACATCTTTAGTTCTGCAAGAGTGAAACTGAGAAAAAAGTAAATAATAAAAAAATAAGAAATAAAAAAAAATCGGTATCCATGAGATATTAACCTGAAAATCGCCGGAGAAAGAAGACCTACGGACTAGTGTTGGTCTGGATCCATAAGGTCAAGGCTAACGGAGTTGCTGCAATGGTAAAACGCCGGCAAAGACAGTTGAAGGAGATCGGGTGAGGATGCGAGTGGGTGATCTGGCTGTTGCCGCTGGAGAGGAGAAACTGATGAAAGGGGAGAACTCCCCTCACTGCCGAAAACCAAAAGGGAGAAAAGGAAAAATGAGGTCATCTGACCTCATAACTGAGTATTTATAGATGGAATTAGGGTTTGAGGATATGGGCTTCAATTTTGAATGGCGTTTTGGATCTTGTTTGGGCCATAGCCTCTAAGCTTCCAACCCTTAGAGGATTTAGCTTAGGTGAACTTGGGCTACTTTGGATCCGGGCTTGGGCTTTAAGGTTGGACTCTGGCTTTGGCTCATGGGTTTTAAACATGGGGTTTCTCTTTTGAGGGCTTTGAACAATGGGTAAAGGGGATGATCTCTCTCTCTCTCTCTTTCTCGGATCTAGAACCTCGACACTCAAATAAAATAATAAAATTAAAATTAAAATTAAAATTACAAATAAAATAAAGGGATTAAGGGGTGTAAAAATGGGGTGTTCACAGTAACTTTCTTATCCTTCTACTCTATGTCGATGACATGCTTATTGTGGGCCAGGATGCTAAGATGATTGCTGAGTTAAAAGAGGAGTCATTCAAGTCCTTTGACATAAAGGACTTAGGGCCAGTGCGACAGATTTTGGGTATGCAGATTTTTCGAGAGAGTAAGGCTAAGAAATTGTGGTTGTCACAAGAAAAGTATGTTGAGCGGGTGCTTGAAAGGTTCAACATGAAAGATGCTAAGCCAGTTAGCACGCCTTTTGCTAGTCATTTCAAACTTAGTGTGAACTCATGTCCCTCCACCAAAGAAGGAAAGGAAGAGATGAAAGATACTCCTTACTCTTCTGCAGTAGGAAGTCTTATGTATGCTATGGTTTGCACATGGCCAGACATTGCTCATGCAGTTGGTGTAGTGAGTAGGTTTCTTGTTAATCCTGGAAGAGAACATTGGGAAGCTATGAAGTGGATCTTCAGGTACTTAAAGGGTAGTTCCAAGTTGTGTTTGAGTTTTGGATGCTCAAAACCAGTGTTGGAAGGTTTTACAGATGCTGACATGGCAAGTGACCTTGATCGGAGAAAGTCTACCTCTGGGTATTTATTTACTTTTGCAGGGGGAGCTGTGTTTTGGCAATCTAAATTGCAGAAGTGTGTTGCTCTATCTACAACTGAGGCAGAATATATTATAGCTACTGAAGCTGGGAAAGAAATGTTGTGGATGAGAAGATTTCTCCAAGAACTGGGTTTGAAGCAAGAAGAGTATGTGGTTTTTTATGACAGTCAAAGTGCTATGGACTTGAGCAAGAATGCTACATATCATTCCCACACTAAGCACATTGATGTTAGATACCATTGGCTGCGTGATGTGAAGGAAAAACAGCTGATGCAACTTAGGAAGATTCACACAGATAAGAATCCATCTGATATGATGACAAAAGTTGTTCCCAAAGAAAGGCTTGAGCTTTGCAAAGAGTTGGCTTGTACGGACTCCAAGTAAGAGAGTCATGTTTGGTTTTCCTCCCTCATGGTCTGGAGAGGGAGATTATTATGTTTAATGGGCTTTTACCATGGGTCCAGCCCATGAGGAACTCACGTGAGAGGCTTTATAAGCCTTATATTTCTCATGTGTTGGGAGAGAGACATAACACAAGAGAGAAGAAAAAGAATTTCCAGCAAAAGGGGTTTCTTGGAGTTTTCTTCAAAGGGGGTTAGGGTTTTTTTCTTCAAGTTTGATTTCAACCACTTTCTTCAATCCGTTGTAGCGGGTGTCCTACGGATCGGTATTTCTCCAACTCAATAGCTTAGAAGTGATTTGTGGTGTGAGATTAGTTTGTAAAAGCTAAATGAGGTAACCCTTTTTTTATATCTCCAAAATAAAAGTTGTAATACCTCAAGTTTTGGGCAAAAACTTGAGAGAGATCTTTGTATTTCCATTTTGTCTTATAGTGGATTACTCGGATTTGCCCCTGGTTTTTTCCCTCTTCATTAGAGCTTTTTTCCACGTACATCTTTGTGTTATTGCATTATTGCTCTTTATGTGTTTGCTTTATTGTCTCTAAGAGGTTTTCTTCATTATATATTGAGTGCTCTAACAACTAGGTGATTGCATCTAGTACTCTTTGATTAGTTACTTTAATTCACACATAGACCAAGTTTGTGGCCCAATAGTAAGAATTAAACAAAGTTATTAACTTATTTAATCATGATACTGAAACCATGTCAACTATCAAATCAGTCTCATAGCATCAAGTTGCATATATAAACATACATCACCCTGGAAACCAGACATATTATCACCGGTCACATTTAGTCTACAAGCTTTAAATCACAATCAAAGATTCATTAGTGTTTGATGTTATGCTTTCAACTTAATATAGTTGGAACTTAATATTATAAATAGTGAAAAATATCATTAAGATATTCATTAGAAGCAAACTCACATGGAATGACACAAGATTTCCATTAACACAGTAGCTAACCGGCTCAATGACTTTTTCATGTTCTAGCTTGGATACCATGGAAACCTAATACGACAGAACAATACCTGTATGCCTTGACTTAAACCTTCTCTATACTCATAGAGCTTCTTGATGTCGTTGGCTAGGGTTTGCCTTATCAATAGAAACCTATTTACGACATTAATACAATTTAAGATATTAAACACTTCTATGTAATTAAATGCAAAATATATAAAAAATATGAATTCTGATTCAGGTAAGAACGTTCATACTTGACGAACTAATTGAAAGTCTTTCCCTCTTGTGAGGATAGTGGGAGTCACCAAGAAGCCAACCACCGATCTCAATGCCATCGCATGTTAGGTTAGAATGGGTTTCCGTAAAGTACAACTATATTTATGGGCCTTTCTCATCCCCTTGATGTTCTGGACACTAAGTCCTTGCCAAGGCCTTTTGACAGAGGATCAAGTAAGAAACTGTACGTTGTTAGATTAGGATATAGAGTTGAGAAAATTACTTTATTAGTCACAGATAAATGGTTACAATGTATCAATTTGTTATATAATTATGTTAGTAAGGTTCAATTAAAAATTATTTTAATATAAAATATTTATAAATTGCTTGTATACTCAATAGAAGTTATTACTGGCATGTGCGATGCACGTGAGAGAAATGAAAAGGGAAGAGAGATTGGGAAGAGGGATCCTAGTGAGGGCATTTGAATAAGAAAAATTAATTAATGAATATTTTGGATATAGAAATTTGAGGGACATTTTGGATATCTTCTATCCGGATATAGATGTCTCTGTGGAAAAAATTGTGAGGGACACGTGGTTATATAAATAGGACTTTGCTAATGAGACCCTCTTAGGGCCGAGACCATGCTCTAAGAGCACAGGATTTTAGGTGAGACCCATTTCACATGGTGGGCTCCACCTGAAATCTCGTGCTCTTAGAGCACAGTCTTGGTGGTCTCGGCCCTAACAAGGTCTCAGAAGCTATAAATATGATGTAGGGGCCTTTTGAGACACTACAAAATTTAGGGGTATTTTGGGTATAACAAAAAAAGGGGGCGGGGGGGGGGGGGGGGGGGCCTTGGCGAGACGTTTTCTAAGATCAAGGAGTCTGGTTACGCCACTAAGGTTGCCATGTGTCCCTTTTAACACTCCTTAATTATATTTTGCATTTAATTACATAGAAGAATAAGTGGGTGATCTGTAGGGGTCCCATGTGTCTCTTTCGACACCTCTTAACTGTGGTTAAGATTCACCTACCCCTAGAGTTCACTCACCCCTAGGGTTCTATCACTTATCCTTGGTCTTTAAAAAAACATATTAATTTTTTTTTTTGTGAGGATAATATATGGTGCAACCAAGGGCAGTCCGCGAAGAGAGAAATTTGAATTTAGGGGAGTTTGGTCCATGGTTAAAGGCCGAATTAAAGCAATCTTGCCCAAAGTCTGGCCAGGAAGAGATACGGCGTCGATTCGAAGATACTCATCCTTATGTCAATCCAATAGATAAATCTCAGCCGGAAAATATGATTCGTGAGAATCAACAATTTCCCAAGGTCTCCAGATCCTCTCCCAAACGACAGGTGTCCCACGATCTTTTCCATCATCCCAAGGGCCTTCCAAAACCCAACCCTGATTCTGTCTCAATTTCTCATTCATTATTACTTTTCTCTCCCCCTAAAACCGTCGAAAGAACCCCACATAATTATGAAATTTCTGTCCTAGATATCCTTGGTCCAAATCAAACTATTTTGAAAGGCGTTACCCGTTCGGAAACCTTTGCCTCGCTAATCGAAGGTTCGAGTGGGAACCACTATACCCCATCTCTGCATTGTTCGTTGGATTCTAACCAACATGAGCCTCTTATCCTTCCTCCAATAAGGCCTCCAACTTTTCCCCTTCTAAAAAGCCCACATTCCGTTATTGTTAGCCAACCCCAGCAACCAAACAACCCAGCCCCTATATCTCTTTCAAACTCCAACCAGGTATCTCCATATAGCCCCTCCATAGCTCTTTCCTCATGGCCCACGATCCATCAAAGCCCATCCAGAAAATCAATACAAAAACCAAAATCTATTAGATCAGCCTATATCAGACAAAAAAGTCTTACCTTGTCTTCTCCAAAGAAGGGGTGTTCTTTATCTCCCGTTGACATCATTAGTTCAACTTCTGATGAAAATTTGATCCCACTGCTGGTTGAAGAAGTGGCTTGTGTTCCATTGTCAGAGAATCAACATGAGTTCTACCAATCTTTTGAAGGGGTGGCTGTCCAAGACCAGCCGCCCAATTCAGAATGAGCATACTGTGTTCAAATTGTCAGGGGTTGGGTCGACCCTTGACAATTTGGCACTTGAAGGACTTGATCCTTCAGCATCGTCCCAAGGTGGTTTTTGTCATGGAAACGAAAATGAAGAAAGTAGCTCTGGAGCGTGTGGCTCGCCGTATAATTTTGGATCTTATTTCAGTGGTGGATCCAGAAGGTCTCTCGGGTGGTTTGGGCGTTTTTTCCAAAGATGAAGATCAGCTTAGTGTTCTGTTCTCTTCAAAACATATCATTGAAATGGATTTACTAGCCTGTAATGGCTTTCCAGGTTGGATTTTCTCTTGTGTATGGTACACTGGTTGCAGCGGATCGTAAATTTTTTTGGGAAGACTTTGGCAGGAAGGGAGCAACTCGTCATGGTCCATGGGTCTGTGCAGGGGACTTCAATGACATTCTGGATGTCAGTGAAAAATTGGGTGGTCGTTTTAGAGAAGCTTTTCAATTAGGCCTTTTGCGGATATGGTGTCCCAAGCAATGTTAATGGATTTGGGATTTCAGGGGCAAGCTTTCACTTGGACTAATAGGCGTGGGGAGAGTGACTTCATTTAGTGCAGACTTGATCGATTTTTTGCAAATTTGGAAGGGAGGATTTTCTTTCCAGATGCTAGAGTCTTTCACTTGGATGTGGTGGGCTCTGACCATCATCCAATCTTCCTATCTCTGGAGTATCGACCTCTTATTCATCATCTTTTCTGCTTTGAAGCAATGTGGATCACCCATGAAGGTTGCAGGGAGGTTATTATGGAGGCTTGGAACCAAAGGTATGATGGCTCCCATATGTTTACCCTATGTAAAAAAATTTATTTTTGTTGCCTGGCTTTACGAAAATGGAACATATCTGTTTTTGGTTATCTACTGGAAAAACTTAAAGTCTTAAAAGCCGAACTTCAGTCTATTCAATCCTTTTCTATGAGGGGTGCCCTTGGTGATAGAGAGAGGCAAGTGCAGAGGGATATTCAGATGACCTACCATCAAGAAGAAATGATGTGGCGTCAAAAATCAAGGACCCAGTGGCTCAATTCGGGTGATTGAAATATAAAAAATTTTCACCTCACAACTATTCATCGTTGGAGTAAAAATTCTATTCTTTGTCTCAAACGGATGGATAATTCTTGGACAAGCAATTCAACAGAGATAGATGGTATGTTGCAGGATCATTTTAAAGCTATATTTTCTTCCTCTCAAGAAGTAATTGATCCCTCCCAGCTCGAGGGACACTTTAAACAAATTTCGGAGGTAGATAATTGTTACTTGGAAAGGGATTTCTCTTTTGATGAAGTGAAGGAAGCTTGTTTTTAGTTGGGTGCAACCAAAGCTCCTAGGCCAGATGGAATGTCGGCCATCTTCTATCAACACTACTGGGATTTGGTGGGAGATCATCTCAGTTGTGTCATTTTACGGTTTCTAAATGGCGGTTATCTTCTTCAACAGATGAATCACACATTTCTATCTCTTATTCCGAAGGTATCTTCCCCTACATCTGTGGATCAATTTAGGCCTATAAGTCTTTGTAATATTTCTTATAAGATAGCAACAAAGGTTTTGGCAAATAGGCTTAAGTTAGTCCTTGACCCACTGATAAATCAAGCACAATCAACCTTTATTCCGAGACGCAAGATTTCAGATAATGTTCTTTTAGTACATGAAGTTGCTCATTATATGAATAGGCACTCAAAAGGGACCCCTTTTTCAATGGCTGCCAAACTGGATATGTCAAAAGCGTATGATCGAGTTGAATGGAGTTTTCTTTTAGCCGTTATGCAGAAGAGTCAGTCTATGGGTACTCCCAATTATACTCCCAAATATACTCCCTAATCCTAACCGTTTATAACCAACCACTAAGGGCCAAGATTTAGTTGGCTTATTTTGTCTTTTCTATCGCCACATCAGTTGGAATCCTAACCGTTTAATAATTAAGATAAACAGTTAGGATTAGGGAATATATATGGGAGTACACTTTGGGAGTATCCCGAGACTAATTCTATGCAGAATATGGGTTTTGGTAGTTGGTGGATAAATCTTATTTTCCAATGTCTCTCTATGGTGTCTTATCAACTCTTGATAAATGGGGAACCAAAAGAAATTATGCGTCCAGAGAGGGGCCTTAGGCAAGGGGACCCTTTGTCCCCCTATTTATTTATCATGTGTTCTAAAGCTTTTTCAGCATTAATAGAATCAACTGACTGTATGCGCTCCATTTCGGGTATCCAACTTGCTTGATCTTCTCCAAAACTGACCCATTTGCTATTTGCTGATGATAGCTTAATCTTCCTCAAAGCAGATCTTTTTGAAGCCACTTCTCTTAAGACTCTTATTAGTAAGTACAGTTGTCAATCTAGGCAAGTTATCAACTTTGCAAAATCAAGCATCTCGTTCAATCACAATACGCCATGGCGGTTTCCCTGTGTGTTGGCGGATCTTCTGCAAGTGCGAAGTTCTGATTCTTCTGAGCTATAGTTGGCTCTTCCCTCGAGTCTGGGATGGAAAAAATCAACTATGTTTGCAAATATTCAGAGCAAAACCCAACACTGTATGTCCGGCTGGAAAAAGAAAACTCTAACTCAAGCAGGAAGGGGAATTCTTATACAAGCGGTGGACCAAGCCCTTCCTAGTTATGCTATGACATGTTTTCTTCTTCCGAAAAAAACTTACTGCTTTAAATTCATCGACAAAAATTTCTGGTGGGGTAATCATATGGAAGATCGGAAAATTCATTGGCAAAATCGATCAAGTTTATGTCGTTCCAAGGGAGAAGGGGGTATGGGGTTTCGAGATCTTGCTTTATTTAACAAAGCTCTGTTAGCTAAGCATAGTTGAGCTATTTTACAGTCCCCGGATTCGTCCCTGGATTCGTTATTAAATAGAGTTCTCAAAGCACTCTATTTCCCTTTATGCTCTTTTATGTCGGCTTCGTTGGGATATTGACCCTCCTGAGGGTGGAGGAGCATTTTAGCAGGTCGAGTGGTTCTTGCTCTTGGCCTTCGATGGCAAGTGGGAGATGGTCAATCTATAAGTTTATGCTCTGATCCTTGGATCCCTGACTTACCATCCTTCAAGCTTTTCTCACCATATTTAGTTGGGGAGGAAGAGCAAAAGGTAGCTTCTCTTATTGATCCCCTTTCTGGGTCCTGGCGGGTGCAGCATATTCGTGATAGGTTCTCTATGATTGAAGCTCAAGCCATAGTTAAAATTCCTTTTAGTACCCGGGGTTCTTAAGACTTACTTTTTTGGCATTACAATAAGAAGGGATGTTTCTTGGTGAAGTCAGCTTTCCATATGCTTTCCAGTGCTCAGAGGGCCTCTCTAGTACTCCGGGTCCTTCTTCTCCTCTTATTTCAGCTCAGGTATGGAAAAAAACATAGAAGATCCTTGTTCCTCCAAAAATTCTTCTTTTTATTTGGAGCTGTTGTCTCAACTCTATTGCTGTGGCGGACAACCTTCGGAAACTCCACATTCCAGTTGATCCTTGTTGCCCTCTATGCGGTGAAGATAGTAAAACCATAACTCACTTATTTCTTTTGTGTCCGTTTGCAAGAGCTATTTGACTGGGTTTGTCTTTTTATTGGAGGGGTGGTCAAGATGTGATGGGAGACTTTGCAAAATGGTGGACTTTTTGGTTTATGCATCCAAATTTCACTCTTGATAATAATAGAATGATTGTCTTGATTTGCTCTGCCCTTTGGGCAATTTGGTTTGCTAGAAACTCTCTGATGTTTGAACAAAAAAGGCTAGAGCCTTCCTAGACAGTGGCATGGGCCACAAACGTTTTTGTTAAGTTGAGGAACAATGGTCTCCCTTGATCTAGTTAGGTGTCTCCTCCAGTTCATCATCCTAGTTTTGCTGTTCCTTCTAGGTAGGAAAAACTGGCAATGGGTTGTTTAAAAATTAACTGTGATGGAACTTTTAATGACATCGACAGAGCGGTAGGGATTGGTATCGTAGTCCACGATCATAACGCAGTAGTCATTTTTCAAGTATCAAAAATTATCACTGCAAGTTCTGCTCTCATGTCAGAAGCGTTTGCTGCTCGGGGAAGTTTAGAAATGGCACTTAATCTGGGCTGAGTTCATTGTTCTATTGAATTGGATTCTCAAATGTTAGTCCAAGCCATAAACGATGGTTCCTCTAATTTAATTCAAGAGGTTCGTCCAATTTTTGAGGATATTCTCTCATTGCTTAACCTTCTCTCTCAGTTGAGGGTTGTGTTCATTCGTCATCAGGCGAATACAGTAGCTCATAATCTTGCTCAATAGGTGGTCAGGTGTGTTCAATCTTCCTTATTCCTAGCGGATTCAGTGTGGGATGATCTTAGTGAACAACTGCAAGTTCTGCTCTCATGTCAGAACCGTCTGCTGTTCGTGGAAGTTTAGAAATGGCACTTAATCAGGGCTAAGTTCATTGTTCTATTGAATCAGATTCTCAAATGTTAGTCCAAGCCAAAAACGATGGTTCCTCTGATTTAATTCAAGAGGTTCGTCCAATTTTCGAGGATATTCTCTTGTTGCTTAACCTTCTCTCAGGTGAGGGTTGTGTTCATTCGTCATCAGGCAAATACAGTAGCTCATAATCTTGCTCAACAGGCAGTCAGGTGCGTTCGATCTTCCTTATTCCTGGCTGATTCAGTGTGGGATGATCTTAGTGAACAACAGTTTCCTTTTGACCCTTGTATTTCTGAAGGTGGAGGGGGTCTCTAGTGTTTGGGTTCAGCTCTTGCTTTGGTTTTATTACTGTATTTTCCTTTATCTGTTTTCATGTTTTCTCTCCTTGTTCTCTTTTCGATTATATATATCAATAAAAAAGGCCACACCCCTACCCCTCACGCAAGAGGCGGGGGTGTTTCAAATATAATATTGAGTTGATCTCATTTTGTTTCAAAGTTCATTTGATCAAATACAATGTTGAAAAATTGAAGCAATGAATCATCATTATCCGGGCCCCTCCACAGGTTTGGAGTCTGGTTTGATTTTAGAAACCTTGGTCCGAGAATTGAAATACCACTTTGTGGCTGTTGTGGATAGTGTTATCTTGGTGGTAAGGTGTGCCTCTAAAGGAGAATGGAATATTCGTTATCTCGGTATCGTTTTAGGGACTATGTACTTCCATAAATGTATCTCTAGATGTGAGATTCTGGTTAGTGTGAGATATTAACCTTTTGTACTTGTAATTTTCATACATGGAAGTTCTTAAATTGGTTTTGCCCATGAACAATCTTTCACGTGACTGTAAAAAAAATATTGTGAATCGAATTTTTTTTTATTATAGATTGCCATGCATCCCAAACACAATAAATTGGCATCAGTGACAATTAGTAAATCCTGGTGAAGAACTTCAAAATGACAAATTGGAATCTGAGTGAGGTTAGTGTTTGCGATGTATATGAAGGTTTTGTATACGATACGTCAAAGATGAGGAGGAAGGTTAGGACTTGAGGGTTGTAAGCCAAATTTGACTACGTCTTGCGGATGTGTTATATACAATTGAGGAGTTTGCAGAAAAAATCGGTTATACCTAAAGCAACAATGTACAAATAACAGATGAAGAAAGATACGAATGTCTAAATCTGTTAACGAACGAAATATATTTAAATCTGCGTTTTGGGCTAGCACTCTTCTAAGATTAATGTGAAAAGATGTTGCCATAGCCAATTTTCTAGAATATGATTAATTAAAATGACTAGACAGAAGGCGTGGTGGCTTGGGGTAGGATACAAGATAAGAGATATTATATTTTTGAGGATAGTTTAATTATGAAATATGTCCTAAGACATAGCACATAAAAGAGATTTTCCTTAATTGAAAGAAACTTGGGAAAGGAAGAAAATAAATTCTCTTGGTCCCCTATGTGATGACATGGTCCTCTCTCTATGACTACGATAACTCACAAATGTTTTAAGACAACTCACAAATGTTTTAAAAGTTAATTATGTGGTTGCTATTTTTGTACGTGGAATGAGTTGTCCTACCTTGTGGGTCAATTATTACTGATGATTTAAATAGCAATGTGTTGTGTCACTAGTACGCTTTCTTGTCTCATGGGCTGGACTCAGTTTCAAGTCTCTTATGACAAGGCGGCTGATATGTCCACCAATTCACTAACTAACTACTAACCTTACATTTATGATGCTTTGTACCCACAAAATCATAACATTCCTAGCTAGTATTACACAATTTGGGAAAAATTGTAGTTGCATGAAATGTAGGAACTAGCCATGAAATAGGGAAATCTTATTAGTGGTTATCTCGAATTTCATTCGAGATTCAGGTGTAATTGTTTGATATGAAGATGACCGATTTCAAAAGAAAGCAAATTTTACACGTAATCACAGTTAAGGATCCATATGTTATTTTGAGTTTTTTTGTGGAAATATAATTTGAGAATATACTTTGCTAGCAGAGCGTATGGTCATAATGCATCCCTAGGGTTAACAATGAGCTTCCCTTTGAATAATTTTAAATTGCTTAAAGCAAGCTGTTTCTATATATGATGCCTATAATTTTATATGCAGCAGATACAAGTTACGGTTTTATAACATTTTATATGCAGCATATAAATTTATATGCTTCATATAATTTCAATACCTCAATTATTTATACCCTAGTTGAACTTGTTTTAAGACGAGGTCTCGGTTAATCCCACTAATTAAGAGTTTAAATATCAACAGGAGCTCTAACACAAGAAAACCAACCTCCCCAAAATATGTTTGTGCCGGGTAGGTTTAGAATTGCAGAAAAAGAATAATTAGACCTAAGTGCCCTTCTTTAAAAATGTAATTCTCTTCTCGAAGAGTGCAAGCCCCCACATTTTCTAAACTCTCCATGTTGGTCCAAACACATACTATCGTTACTACCCTTAACAAGTTAAGAAAACAATTTCTTTTTTAAATCGAAGGACGAAGTTTGGCCTCAAATGGTTCTAACGGTGACATTTTTGTAATTCCTTATGTTTTGGTATGAAATAGTGGTCCCATAGTACAGACCAATTTTTTTTGTATTATATATATAGCCCCTAGTGGGCCCTCCAATGGAGTCCGGTTATGCCCTTTAGGTATCCGCATGTCCCTATTGACACCCCTTAAATATGGTTAAAATTCACCCACACTTAGGGTTTACCTACTTATCGTTGGATTTTTAAAAACGTATTAAAAAAATTTTAACCTTAAGAGTTAGTCAATTTTAACTAGAGTTTGAAAAAAATTGATATTTTTTTTAAAAAAAACCAAGGATAGGTGGGTCAATCTTAACCACAGTTAAGGGGTATCAATAGCGACACGTAATGTCCTCAAGGACATTACCACGAAAAATATCTCAAAATAAAAAAATTATCCAAAAAAATTTTCTTGGGGCCTAATCCCCAGAACCCCCCAAGTTCCATACCTTCAAATTCATTAGTTTTTTTATACATGTATTTTGCCTCCCCCAATAAAAAATTCCTGGCTCCAACCTCAAGGTGACACAGGAAAAGTACTACGAGGCTAGATTTTCTCTTGTCAAAATACATATACAAATTCACAGTTCCAAAATTAATATCAGGAAAACATTACGTGTATGGTAATTAGATTATGGACAGTTGTAATCATAGTTTATTGTTTGTAATTGGTGAAAAGCCATCTCCCTTTCTCCCACTGTCACTCCTTTTGGAAAAGAAGACAGGATCTTTTTTCAAGCCCCCGTGGATTGGGAGGTGTGTGTGTACCATTCGACATAATGTACAATGCATGCTATCACTCCCTCCAGTTAAATGCCTTCCCACGCATCATCTGAATAGTGGTGCCCGAGTGTGGATCTCAGACATATGAAGAGGTAATCCTTTGCTCATGAGGGATTGATAGTTTCCGCATCCGTCTTCCTTTTGATGAAGCTTTGATAGTTTCCATGTCTGGAAGAGGTAATCCTTTGCTCATGAGGGATTGATGGTTTCTGCATCCGTGTTCCTTTTGATGAAACTTTGATAGTTTCCGTGTCCGCGTTCCTTTTGATGAAGCTTACGTGAATTTTTCAATTCCCATTTTTAATTCAAAAAAGGAATCTTTCCAATTACCTTTTTTAACTCAAACAAGTTGGATAAGTTGTAAGATATTCTCACCCCCACTTTATTATTTCCTATTTCACATCTCCATTTCTCAATTTTATCTCACCATCACTTATCCTATTTCCCACTTCTATCTCATGATCTCATCTTAACTTTTTCACTATCACCCCCTAATTTAACCAAGATCGGATCACAGCCAATTGCGATTGAACTCAACGAGGGTTCAATCACACCCACAGGTCAACACATGTCTTTTTTAATCTTTATTAACCATGGTTATGCTTCACTAACCCTTAGGATTCAACAATCTAACCTTGGTTATAGAAATTATATTTTTTTTAAGAAAAAATTAACCCCAGGTTTAAAATTCCTTAACCTAAGGTTATTTTTTTTAAAATATATTTTTCTAAAAAAACAAGATTAAATTGTTGATCCCTAAAGGTTAAGGAATCTTAACCATGATTAATAAAGGTTAAAAAGGACTCATGTCGACATGTGGACATGTCACGTCACTAGGGGTGTCAGAACAACCCTTGTAAAAGGGTACTCGGCCCACCAAAGCCTTACCCTTCCCTGGCCCTTGGGTCGGACAGGGCCAAAAATCCCCAAACTCTGTTAGGTCGGGCTAGGGCTCCCCCCCTACCCTGCCTTTGTTAGCCTGACCTTACTCCCATTACACTACACTGAAATTATAATATATTATATATAATATATTATTGAAATTACTAATGTAACCATCAAAGGGCTTAATAGTTGGTTTATATTAGTAATTTCAAACACCCATCTCTACAAAACCAACCCTAACACTAACCCTAATCTTGAAACCCTAACTCTCAATCTTAAGCTCAAACTCTTATTTGCATTTTGTGTGAAAATTTGATTTGATATATTTTGGTTACTCAACCTAATCATGTGAAAAATTAGAGTTTCGGTTAGAAAGAAAGTTATTTATTTCCTATTATCCTTTTAGTATTGATTAATTTGATATTTTTAGTTTTTTCTTTAATTAGATATCTTAATTTGTATAGTTCTCTATCTCTTGGCTATACATTATTCACAACGTGTTTAGAGAACCCCAGAATATGAATATGTTTTATACATCGATAGTAATAACTGTAATTTAGCAATTTTAGAATAACATGCACAATTTTAGAATAACATGCACAATCATGTAACAATCAGTCAAGTGTCCATGACAAAAAAAAAAATCATATCTTTCTTCTCTCTGCATGTGACGAAACTAAAGAGCTCTTGTTAAGAGCTAGTTTAGGAATGGGGTGTCCAAAATATCAGGAAAGCAATACGTGTACGATACTTTGATCATCAATTGTAACTCAGCGTGTCCTTTTCTTCAATTGGTCCGAAGGAAACTAATACATCTTGTCAAGGTTGACTGTCTGTTACCTAAAATAAAATAAAAAATCTACTTATGAATCAATTTATGGCTAGTCCCAAATATATTCTCAAATCATAACCTTTCAATTTAAATAATTAGGGGTCAAGATTGTGTGTAATGGGAAAGAAAGAAGCCTCTCTCTCTCCCTCTCAACATAAAATCTAGGGCAAATTGCATCCTCCCTTGTTTGGACAAGAAGACAAAGATCTTTTATCAAAGCTCGTGTGGGCTCACCACAAAATCTGACTTGTTGGTCCCCCTACAAAAGGAGAGTACCATAGTGAGAGAGAGTGGCTAACATATTCCTATAATCCAAATATGCATGTCTGGACGGTAACTAGACCCTTAGACCCTTCACGTGGATTGCTTATAGCCTTTTATGGTTTTGGTTGCCAATCCCATAAACATATTTAGTATTGGAAACAAATCGTCTGTCTTTTTCTGTATGGATTGGATTTTGAAGGCTAGGATCTCTTATAGAACATCTTTATAGCTGTTAGATCCGTATTGACAATTTCATACTTATAGCTGTTAGATCTCGTAGTCACAATTTGATCCTGGCCTTTAAATACTCATCCTTTAAATATTCATGACCACACGAAAGAACCCAGGGAGAACACAAATGATTTGCTTCGCTTGGTACCATATAGTAAAATCCTCAGTTGAGGTTTAGAAATATGGATCACAATTAATAGTCCATGGAAGTTTTGAGGCATATAAATAAGTGGGGTTGGACGCTCTGAATTGTGAAACGGCTCGAGTGTGTAAGTAGACATACACATACTTCTTTGACAGGTAGAAAGATACCAGTACGCATATATGGCAAGTTCGTTTCGTGTAAGAAAAGGTGCATGGACATCAGAAGAAGATCTTCTTCTAAGGCAATGCATTGAAAAGTATGGTGAAGGAAACTGGCATCATGTCCCTCTAAGATCTGGTACTGAGTGTGGGTGTGTTTTTTTGTGGGAGAGAAAAGGAAGAAAGAGTTATTCCTAAGCTATTTGAGTAAATTCTTGCTCACAGGATTTTATTTTATTTTTTTGTTTTTGCAGGCTTAAAGCGATGTCGTAAAAGCTGTCGATTGAGATGGCTGAACTATCTCCGGCCGGATATCAAGCGAGGACAGTTCACATCAGATGAAGTGGATCTCATTATCAAGCTTCATAAACTTCTGGGCAACAGGCAAGTTCACTAGTCTTGGGGCCCTAAATTCACCCCATGTAACCCAAGAACAAATTAAGAACATTTATCTAATGGTCGGTTCTTTTGGTGGAACTTTTATAGTCTAGAACTTTCATTGTTTCATGCCTAAGTTTACTTAATGTCTAAATTATATTATTTCATAAAGTATAAAAGTTTTACAAATATGGAGCGTTTATGTTCCACCAAAAAATTTGGATTTTTTATGTTCCATATATCTAGAACTTCTAATTAAATTGAATCCAATAAATTCTATATACCATTGTGTAAAAGGGTTAGAAACCCTCTTGCCTCTCATCCCATACTCTTGCCTCTCATTCCAAAATATTAATGTTCCGCGACTTTTAAAAGTTCCACCAAAAGAAGGGAGCCTAATAGCATACTAACACTAGATTACAAAGATTAAGAAAACTAAAATCAAAGGTTGTAATGGTCCTAACAGTTTTAATTTTTTCTCTTATGTTTTTAGATGGACGTTAATTGCTGGTAGACTTTCGGGGAGGACAGCGAATGATATCAAGAACTACTGGAACACTCACATGCAGAAAAAAAAACTTTCTGTCCGCGAAGAGGTGAAAGCTAACACCCAAAAAATGGTGGAGAACAATGTTATAAGACCTCAACCTCGGACTTTCTCCAAAAATTCCCCATGGTTGAGGAGGGAGACGAAAGATGTAGATACCAATCAATCGAGAGATATGCTTGTTATGTCGTCTCCTAAGTTTCCTCTTGTCGACAACACGTTATGTTGCGAAAACAGGTTGGCTGAGAAGGAAGAAAAGAAAGAGATCTCTTGCTCCATAACTGGGTCACGGGAGGAGCTTTTTACAAGCTTTTGGGTTGAAGACATGGAGCCAATGACAAAGGAAGGGAACATCTTTGTGGAAGAAGGAAATAATGCTTGGGATGACTTGTGTTTTGATGTAGATCTTTGGGGTTTATTAGGTCACAAGAAGACATTTTCTACATAGGAAAATGACACGTAGTTGTTATATATGTGGCTAGTAAGATGCTCTCAATGTGCTTGATTGCTGGTATATATGTTATATCATAGGCCACCACATGTCTTGGACTCCTATTTCTTTTCCTTGTGCTCTCTCATCCATTGTCGAGGATGAGCTAGTCACCTCTCTATAAAGTGTGGTAATCTCTTGTTTCTTTTATTTCATCTGGTCGGGGTCTACCTAACCCCTCTTTCCTCTTAAAAAAAAAAAAAAAAAAAAGATGCTCTCAATGTGCTTAATTGCTGGTACGCAAAAGATTACCTCTGGTGGCTGCCCGAGCTAAGCGCTCGGGCATCCACAAACAGTAAGGTGCTCTCAATGTACTTAATTGACTCTTGCGTGCTATAAAATAATAGATAAATAAAGTATATTTTTAAGCATGCACACGTGACCATTAGTTTTAGCTGGTCCACATTAATTTTTAATTAATGTTTTTTTTTTTTGGTTCGAGATATACATTTAGGTTGCAACGCCTGGTTAGGTGTTAGCATCTGTTCAGTTAGTGGGCGGGTGGATAATATATACAAGCTCCCACCCTCTCGGGAATGGAGCCTAGTACCTCCCTCCAAAGTAGGGGATACACTACCACTGGGACAAAGCCTTGGTATGTAATTAAGGTTCATCCATCTAAAATTAAAAAAAATAATATTCAGATCTTAAAGCGAATTGCTCTAGTTATAATAGGACGTATGTCCACTTAAGGGGATGACTTAGGTCTGAGCCTAGACAGTGTTGTATTTGAGACTTGAGAGGCCTACCATTTGTACTGACCTAATTTCTAAATGGAGTTGCTGCCTAATCATCTAACTTAATTGCACGCACAAACAAAAGAAAGAAAAGGGATTCTGATAGTCACATTCTCCCCAATCCTTGAACTTTTCTAAAAGCAATAGATTGGTCCAGGGGTGATGAGGGAACTATTTCTCCTAGCTCTCACAAAGCCCCTTCAAACTGTCATGAACCCTGGTTTAATTTTTTCAACCCTTGTGGTTTGATTTTTAATTTATTTTTTATTTCTAAAAACCAAAGATAGATGGGTGAACTCTAAATTGAGTGAAGCTTAAACACAGTTTTACGGAGTTAAAGGGGGACACGTGACAAGAAAAGGGTAGCCGAGACGCCCTTCTTGTTTCACCAAGGTGATTTCCCTTTTCTAATATTACAAAATACCCCTTAAAAAGGGACCAAAATACTCTCCTGGGAAGGTACAAATAGCACTAAGCTTTTTGTGGCTTTTTTTCGAATATTTTGTGAAGAGGCATCTTTTCATAAATATTCTTCAGAAGGTACTTTTTTGTAAGTTTGAAAAGCATTGTTTTACAAATAATTTTAACAGGGATTTAATTTCGTAATTACCAAAATGGGGGTCTTTTCCGTGAAAGACCATCCCTACCTTCACACGTTTCTGGTTTTATTTGGTTTTTGGCACAAAGTTATTCCATCAACCTGACTTTGGTCCTCTCTCTCTCTGATGCAACTCAAATTAGTAAAATGGGGATTACCTTGGAAAAGTAAAATTATCATAACCTGTGTGTCTAGAAAATGCAAGATCTTGGAAGATATAAAGAAATCCAGAAGAGTTTCTAGGTAAATGAAGAGTCTAAGTCTAGATGGTTCTATCTGGAGTTGTCTAAAGGATTCTATGAGGTCTTTAAATAGCCGTGTAACCAAGCCATCTGTACAAGTAATGAAGTTAACTTTGAGTTTTTTTTCATCCCTTGCCTCTTTTACCTCCCATAATCTGAATCACTCTCTCTCTCTCTCTCTCTCTCTTGATATATATATATATATATCGCTCGGATCTCTTCTCCATGGTTAGCTGCCAGCAATATTTTTTTTTTGCCTTGAATCTTGTTATGTACGGCTAGCAGAATTTTTTTAGGATTGGAATTCACGGCTTAAGCTCTTCTTCACTCTCACTAACAAGGATCTTTTTTTTCCTTCGAGGAAGCTCTCCGTTGCTGCAACAACACTTTCGTGAAGGTTTTTCCTTAAAATAGCCTTACAGTATTTTAAAGCCTTTAAAATAAGTGAACCTAGCATTATCCCTGAGTCCACCTATTCCTTTTAACATCCCTTTAACTATGGTTAAGTTTATGAAAATTAAAGTTAATTTAAAAAAAAAACAAAAAAACAAAGGTTAGATTGCTTAACCACAAGAGTAAGTGAACCTTAACCACAATTGATGTGTGTTAGAAAAGGTTATGGACCAATGAGGACCTCACATTTGACCAGTAAAATGCAGACATTTCCATTTTAAGAGCCTTCAAATAAGTTTTGGTAATTATGAACACAAAAAGAGTATTTTTAACATTACATTTTTACCATAAAATACCCCATTCCCAACGCAATTTTTGAGTTGCTCCCATTGATTTGAGAATAATTATGAGCAATCCAAAAATTGCCTTGGGAAGTGATGGTTTGGTAAATATGAACACAAAGAAAGGTATTTTTTAACATTACACTTTTTACATAAAATTACCCCTTCCCAAGGTAATTTTTGAGTTGCTCCAGACTATTCGATTGGAACTCCTGCTGATATTTATTCTCAAAGAGTATAACTAATTAATAGGAGCTGTAGATGAACAGTTAATTGGAGTAATCCAAAAATTGTCTTGGGAAGTGGTAGTTTCACACTTATAAACACAAAGAAGAATATTTTTTAACATTACATTTTCCTATAAAATACCCCTTCCTAAGGCAATTTTTGAGTTGCTCCAATTGATTGTTATTGTTCAATCGGAGCTCCGGTTGATAGTTCTTCTCATTGAAAAGTCACAATAATTTTTCTATGTAAAAGTAAAAAAATGTGCAATCCTTAATCTTTGTTGGAAGGAAATGACCTTATCTTCCACCTACCTCTCTCTCTTTTCTACAACATTTCTTTGGCCAATTTAATAAAAATGAAGCCATGCATCCTTATTTGGAACATTGAATATATGTTTAGACACCAGAGAAAATTGTCCCATTCCATTCAAAACTAATTTTCACTGCATATCGGCAGTGTCAATGTAAGGCATCTGGGTGGAACAAGGCTATCCTCTTCAAGCATGTACTGCTACAAAGCGACCGGAAGTCTTGCCGGAATGGAAGAACCCTTGGTGTCGTGGCTCTTACCAACACAAATACAGACTTGCAGGTGTTGCTCGGCAAACTTGGTTGCCCTCATCCAGATGCTCTGCTCATGCTTCAACACGTGAATGGCCTTTGTGGGCAGTTAAATTCCCACGACCCATTGCACAGGTGCTGGTGGACTTACGCACACTAGATCACCACTCCCCAGGAGGGCGGTTAAGATTCACGAGTGCCTATGGCACGCACAGTATTCCTTTACCTATCAACATTTAATGCTGATGACTTGACTTATCCATGAGGATAAGACCTCATGGATGATCCTTTGAGTGTCTACCTCCGAGAGGCTGACACTAGTCAAATCCGTGAGGATAAATCTTCACGGATTCATTTTGGGTGCCAGCCTCCGAGAGGCTAACACGTATCAATTCCGTGAGGATAAATCCCCACGGATCAATCTTGGATGCCAGCCTCCGAGAGGCTGACACGTATCCATTCCATGAGGATAAATCCCTATGGATCAATCCTGGGTGCCAATCTTCGAGAGGCTGACACGTGATTAATCCGTGAAGATAAATCCTCATGGATCTACCTTAGGTGTCAGCCTTCGAGAGGCTGACACGTATCCATTTTGTGAGGATAAATCCCCACGGATCTACCCTGGGAGCTAGCCTCTGAGAGGCTGACACGTGGAAAATCCGTGAGGATAAATCTCCACGGATCAACCCTGAGTGTTAACCTCCGGGAGGCTGACACATATCCAATCCGTGAGGATAAATCCCCATGAATCAATTCTGAGTGCCAGTCTCCAAGAGGCTGACAATGACACGTGTCCACAAGGCTGACCCATGGACTCTTCTTTTGACTGAGTCATAGCAATTAGTGACTGATTGTCATGCATAGGAAGATCCCAAAAGATCTTCCTGACTTTGGTGATCCCAAGATATGGATCACTTCTTTTGAATCCCATGTTGGAGTACCACATGACACCCCGGAATGGGGATGGATAAATGGTTGGATCAGGGTTTTCCCCAAAAATGAGAAAACCTAGTACATAGTACTCTAAAAAGAGGAATCTATTTCCTCTATGAGTCTCCCATATAAGGGAGACCGTGATCTGGCCTCCTTTTGAGGAGAGTCCAAGTTTGACTTCCCTAAAATAAGGGAGTCAAAGAGAGAGACCTAAAAAAGACTCTCTCAAACCTATAAATATAGGGTTTCACAGAGAAAAACACACAAAGAGATTCAAGGAATTCCCCCGAAAAATACATAGAAGAAAAGAGAAAGCTCTTTTCTCCCTCAAAAGAAAACAGCAAGGAAGAGCAAACTCTTGAAGAAGAATACTTTCCCCTGACATGGAAAACATTAGGTGAGCCTTTTAAAATAGCCGCCCATTTTTTTCTCTTCTTTTCTGAATATTAAGATCTCGATAAGGCACTTATAATGCTTACATGGGATCTGGGCAACCCCTTTGAATAAATAAATATATAAGTTTATTCAATATTTATTACTTGTTGTTCTTCTACTTAATCAGATGTTCTTCCCCAAATTGGGAAGGTAATTAAAAATTTGGGTTTACTCGGGATTGGAAGGATAGTCTCCTACATAAAATAATAAACTTCATATAACAATGGAGGCAATCTGATCGCAAGGTTCAAGATGTCAACTATAAAAGACGATTGAAATTTGTGTGTACAGCCTCACTCACGTGCAACCTTATATGTAGGTCTATCAACTCATGCGGCAGTGCAAGAAAAGAAATAAAGGAATCATTTGGGAAAGACTGCAACAAATGTCCGGGGACTTTGGGAATGGTAACAGTTTGGAGTGGCAATCAGGCCGGGCTGAATTTAGCCCAATCTTAGTCGATAGTTCAAAATTTTAATCCAAGCTCAACCAAGGCCAGCCCAAGCTCGGCTAACAAATAATGACCAAGCTCAGCTCACAAATAATATTGGGCCTCACTCACGTGCAACCCATATATGCAGGTCTATCAACTCATGCGGCAGTGCAAGAAAAGAAATAAAGGAATCATTTGGGAACGACTGCAACAAATGTCCAGGGACTTTGGGAATGGTAACAGTTTGGAGTGGCAATCAGGCTGGGCTGAATTTAGCCCAATCTTAGCCCATAGTTCAAAATTTTAGTCCAAGCTCAACCAAGGCCAGCCCAAGCTCGGCTAACAAATAATGACCAAGCTCAGCTCACAAATAATATTGGGCTGGCTCGAATTTATAAAAGTTGGGGCCGTGTTTGGGTAACAACTAAAAAACACTGAAGTCAACTATTTTGAGGATCCTCATCTAGAAAAAAATACACTACTCAAAAAATAGAAGAAAAATTGAATTGCACAAGCACAAAAACAACTATAGCCTCCATGACTTTGATCCAATTTTTCTCAAAAGGCATAACTTCCATTAAAAATGATAGAACTACTATTATTGATCTTTCCCCCAGTTATATTTCTGTTTTGCCTTGTATTGATCTCAGAGAGGGAAAAGGCTTTGATCATGTTTCTCTCAAAGGCCAATGTTCTAAGGGTGCACATATATATATATATATATATATATATAGAGAGAGAGAGAGAGAGAGAGAGAGAGAGAAGGCACCTAATCCCATTCAAGTTTCAATGCCCATGATCTTCAATTTCAGTTACATGATCTTGTAAACAGTAAGTACACTAATATCTCATCATTTTTTTTTATTAAGGAGAGAGAGAGAGAGTGAGCTATATATATATATATATATATATATATATATATATAGTTCGGGCCGGGCTGAGCTAAGGGCAGCCCAACCTCAGCCTAAAATTCACTTTGGGCATATATTCTAGTCCAAACTCAGCCCAACCTATAGTAACGAAGGCTCAACCCACCCAAACTTCGGGACAAACAATTGGGCTTCGGGCCAGCCAGGCCAATCACCACCCCTAGTAACAGTCAAAATGGTAGGTGGAGCCATTTGGGAAGAAAACAACAATGGAAATAGTTGTTGAAGACAAGGAAAATTTTGTCCAATAAGTGCTTAAAGTCTCAAAGGATAGATTTCTAGAAAAGTAAAGTTGATTGTTCAAAACAACACCCCGCTTGCAGGTTTCGGGATCCATTACTAATGATGACGACTTGCAAGAGCTCCACTCCCAATTGCTAACCACTAATTGATGCTATGCCTACTTTCTTCTATCAACATCATTGGGATACGGTGGGTGATCCACTGTGCAAAGCAGTTTTGAATTTTCTAAATGGAGGTTTCCTTCTTCATTAGATAAATAGAACCTTCATCTCTCTTATCCCAAAGGTTCATGAGCCTGAGACAGTGGATCAATTTAGGCCAATTAGTTTATGTAACATTTGCTACAAAATTACGGCCAAGTCTTGGTTAACAGGCTCAAGAGGGTCCTAGACCCCTTAATTAATCAAGCCCAGTCAGCTTTTATTCCAAGGAGGAAGATTATGGACACTGTTTTAATCACTCACGGGGACTCGCATTTTATGAATCGGCGATGCAAGGGTAATCGATTTTTCATGGCGGCAAAATTGGATATGTCAAAGGCTTATGATCGAGTTGAATGGGGTTTTCTTGAGGCAATGATGAACAAAATGGGATTTTGTTCTAGATGGATTCATCTTATAATCCAGTGTATTTCCTCGGTATATTATCAAGTATTAATCAATGGGAAACTAAAGGGAGTTATCCGGCTGGAAAGGGGTCTTAGGTAGGGAGATCCGTTGTCTCCTTATCCATTTATATAGTGCTCTGAAGCTTTCTCTGCTAAGTTAGCCTCGGCGGAATGAGATCACAAACTTTCAGGTATTTGCTTAGCGTGTCAAGATCCAATTCTCACCCATTTACTCATTGTGGATGATAGCCTCATATTCTTAAAGACTAACTTAACTGAAGCATCTTTTTTGAAAGATTTATTGCTGCAGTATAGTCAAATTTCTGGGCAACATATAAATTACTCCAAGTCTAGCCTTTCGTTTAGTCGGAATACTCCTTGGCGGTTCCAAAAGCTACTAGCAGACCACATGTAGATGAGATGTCTTGAAAACAACGAGCTATATTTGGGACTTCCCCACTTTGTAGGAAGAAAGAAATTGATCCTCTTTGCAGATATAAAAAGAAGAACCCAACAGAAAATGACTGGATGGAAGCAAAGAACTCTAACTCAAGCAGGTAGAGGAATTTTAATTCAATCAGTTGCCCAAGCACTCCCAAGCTATGCGATGAGTTGTTTTCTTCTCCTTTCAAAGGTTCTCAAAGAACTAAATGCTTCAGCGGCAAATGTTTGGGGGGGCCAGAATGAGGGTGAGTCTAAGATTCATTGGTTGAGTTGGTCCAAATTATGTAACTCAAAGGGCGAGGGTGAATTGGGGTTTCGGGACCTTGAGTTGTTCAATAAAGCTCTTCTTGTAAAGCATAGTTGGAACATCCTTCAATCCCCAAATTTCCTATTAACAAAAGTTTTGAAGGTCCTGTACTTCCCTCAATGTTCTTTTCTTGATGCCCAGATTGGATATAGGGCCTCTTGGGGTTGGAGGAGTATTTTGGTTGGAAGGGGGGTTATTGTAAAAGGGATCCGTTGGCAAGTGGGGGACGGCAACTCCATTCGATTATGGTTGGATCCATGGATTCCAACTCTTTCTAGTTTTAAACTTTCTACACCAATGCTTCAAGGTAAAGAAAGCGCTAGGGTGTCTTCGGTTATTGATCCTCAGACTGGCTTGTGGAGTTTCCAAGCCCTGCATGATTGGTTTTATGAGTTTGAAGTTCAGGCCATTCTAAATATCCCGGTTAGAACTCGAGGTGCTTCGTATATGCTAATTTGGCATTATGCAAAATTGGGTGTGTTTTCAATGAAGTCAGCTTATCATATGCTAAAAAATGAACACAAAGTTTGCTTAAATAATTAACCTAGGACCTTCGGCCCCTCTGATTTCTAATGATGTATGGAAAAAATTGTGGAAGATTCCTATACCCCCAAACTACAACATCTTGTGTGGTGGAGTTGTCTGAACACTCTTCCGGTGGCTCGAAATCTGACCCAAAGGTGGATTCCTGTGGACCCTCTTTGTCCTTTATGTCATGAAGAAGTTGAAACTGTTACACATCTGTTCCTTTTGTGTCCCTATGCCAGAGCAGCTTGGTTGGGGCTTTCATTTCATTGGAGGGGTGATCCAAGTATAATTGGGGATTTTGCAAAATGGTGGAATCATTGGTCCTCGGCTCCAAGTTTTAGCTTCGAAAATTGTAGAATGGGGGTCACTCTTGCTTCTGCCATTTGGGCGATTTGGTTTTCTCGCAATGAGCTAGTTTTCTCTCAAAAAAGATAGATCCTCGACTAACTGTTGAATGGGTGAAGCGTATGGTTGAGGAACTTACTTATCAGGTTCACTCTTCTCGGCTTGTTCAAGACAGCACAACTCGCTGTAGTCTACCTGGTTCATTTAGTTGGAGCTACCCAAAGGTGGGTTTTCTCAAAATAAATTGTGATGGAGCCTACTTAGAGGCGGATGGTGGTGCAGGGATTGGGATAGTGGTCCGAGACCATCAGGCGGTGGTTATTTTAAGCTATTCAAAACTTGTTCATGCAAGCTCTCCTCTGATGACGGAAGCATATGCTATAAAAGAGAGTTTGGAGCTGGCAGTTCAGCGGAGGTGGTTACAGTGCTCTATAGAAAGTGATTCACAAATTTTATTTTCAGCAATCAACGATGGATCCTCTGTGTCGGTTCAAGAGGTCCGTCTAATCTTCAAGGATATTATACTCTTGATTTTAAACCTTCTCTCCTCGGTGAGAGTTGTGTTCATTCGTCGACTGATGAATATGGCAGCACACAATCAGGCTCAGCAAGTGGTGCGGAGGCTTCGTATGGCTCAGCTTTCGGCAACATCCTCCAGGGTTCAGGAGCGCCGACATCATCATCCTTTTAATCCGGGTATTACAAGAAGTGTTGGAAGAGTGAACCGCTTCACTCTTCCCTCTTAGTGTCTTCGGGTGTTTTTGTCTCTCTTTCTTTCAATGTTATAGCAGTTAACCAAAAACAAAAAAAAACTGTATTTCAATGATATCCTAGAAAAACAACTTGATTGCTTAAAGCCTACTTGGAGTCATTTGAAATAGTAGAAGCTTATCTAGGAAATAACCACTTTTTTTGGTTCAATGGGAAGCAAAGCCCACTAAAATTTCATAGAACAGATCCTAGGCGTGGTAGCCCCCTTTACATCAATTCTAAGCAATCCTTTAAGACCATCCGGGGGATCCACGAAAGTCTTCAAGCCAAGGAGAAGAGATAGGCCATGCTTTGCAAGTCAATCCGCCAAGAAATTCCTTTCTCTGTACACATCCATCAATTTGCATCCTCATGACCTCAAAATTAAGTTGTGACAGGCAATGATTAAAGTGTCATGAGGGTCACGAACCCCAACTTCCTTCTTCAGATTCAAATCAACAGTCTTGGAGTCCGTTTCAACATTGACCTGTCTGCATTGTACATTCCAAGGCCAATGCGAGACCATGATAGATAACACATAATTCAACCATGGTCACCGAACAAATGTAAATATTATAAGCAAAACCTTTCAACCACTTTCTAGTATCTTCTTTGTGTTCCCTTCACCTTGTTGTTGTTCAGTGTTTGGTAAAACAAAAACAGAATTGGACAGGTTGTCTTTTAGAACAAGAAGAATGCAAGCCCTACTCTCAATCAACCTTTACTCTCAGCCTCCGCTAACCACTTGTTTATTCTTTGGTGAGAGAGTACTTTAACTGTTAGCATGCCTCTTAGAACAATGACATCACGACTATTTATCTATCAGTCCGACATGGCTGGGACTTGCATCAATTTTCATTATCAGGACCTCAAAATTATGTTCTAATAGGCAGTCATTATAGGGCCACCATGAGAATCACGAACCTCGACTTTCTTCTTCAGATTCAAAGCAATAGACTTGGAGTCCGTTTCAACATTTGTCTGTCTGCATCGCACATTCCAAGCAAAGGCGGAGACCATGATAGATAGCACATATTTCAACCATGGTCACAGAACAAATGCCAATATTATAAGCAAAACCTTTGAACCACTTGCTAGTATCTTCTTTGTTTTCCCTTCACCTTGTTGTTTTCGGTGTTTTGTAAAACAAAAAGGGAACTACACTCTTTCTCTTTTAGAGCAAGAAGAATGCTAGCCCTACGCTCAATCAACCCTTATTCTCAATCTCCACTAACCAGTTGTTCATTCTTTTCGTGATAGAGTGCTTTAACCGTCAGCACGCCTCTTAGAACAATGACTTCATGACTGTTAATCTATTAGTCCCACATGATTGGGAGACCTTTTGAGGATTTTTTAATTCCACCTCTCCTTTAATGGCTGTGTTAGAAAGAGAGTGGGCTTGGCACTCGTGCACCCAAGGGGTGGCCCCAATGAGTTACAATGAGGATTTTACAAGCCCATCCGGAAACCATTCATCCGCGTTGTGTTGTGGGCGACGTACATCCTGTGACAGATATAAAAACTACAGGCTACGGGCTGAGCCAAATTGCATGCGTCGGTTCTAAGGAAATATTTTCGGTTGTTTTTCTTTTGATTTTGTTCCTACTTTGTCACATGTCTATTTCCTTTATTAATTATATATAGTAGTTGCTAACCCCTTTTTGGGGTTTATACGCATTACTCTAAGATCTGTTACGATTCTTAAATATATCTCTTATGGATTTTAATATCTTTTGAGAAAGAGAAATATTATTTAAGCCTAATACTTCCTTATCTTTCACACACAAACAATCAAGGGTTTCTACTCTTGTTGCACCATCTGTCAAGATTTTTTCGTTTTCTCCTTGGGCAATATCATATTCCTATGAGTTCATTGTCTTTATTACTTGCGTGAATTAAGTGAGGCTGCTAATCTTGGAGATGGGGTGTCATCAAACACAAGTGTCAATGATAACAAACTAGGGTCTAATTGGACGGTCTAGAACCGTTCAATCGGCCTAAGTTTTTGTCACATATCTCCCATGGAACCCACTTTGATCTCGAACAATCTGATCCCAAAACTCTATCCACGAGTCCGTCTCTAACACATGGCAAACAATCAGCTCAATTGGAGAAGTCTAGGTGATCTTGATCGAACGGTTAACCTAGGTTGGGTTGTATTAACTCTAGGGTATGGATTATGCGGACCAACTAAGGTTAATAATGGATGTTTACGGCATTCAATCGTATGACCTTTACATTTTAAATTGGGTCATTTTTTATCATGCGTTAGGGAAGTTGATCTTCACATTGAATTTTTTTTTTCCCGTTGGACCAAAACAATATTACATGTCACTTGTATGGTATCAAATGTCAACAACATATCATTGATATCGACGATATATCTCAGTTTTGATTGTCTCCAAAATTTCTATACAATGTATTTCATCTTTTACAATTTTTCGAAAATATCGTGTGATATATCCGAAATAGTGCAATATGTGTTGAATATATTGTGCGTTATTTTTTAAACACTTTTTTTTTTCATTTTACCCATATATAGTGGGTTGGGAGCTTGATCCATGCTTCAGAGCTTGGGGGAAACGTAGGGAAAACTCAACCGAAGGTTTCGACGCTTGGAAAATTAGAAGATCACGAGAAATTTCTTAACAATGTAAACAATTTCTTCAAATTGACTTATTTTAGGGAGAGAGGTTTTGGGGAAATTTAAAATTTTCAAACTTCAAGGGTAATACTAGTTCATTGAAATACATTTTTTATGTGTTATATGTTTTGGCCAGATCTATACGTTGACATAACTATTTTTTTTTTGGATAAAAGGATTATTTGTTTTAATTTTTTTGATGAAAAATGTTAAAAATATAAATTTTAAAATGATGTTTTTCTAAACTTTTCAAAACATAAGAGTTAGAGTACTTAAGACTTAGATAAATTATATGATGTAGATCGAATGTCGAGTATAGATTTGCATATTTTTTTATTACTGTTATTTTTTATATTCTAGTAATTAGAAAAATTATAAATTAAAATAAATAGATATAATATATGGGAAACTACTACATTATTATGATCGAAATATGTTTGACTATTTTGATAAATTAATTATTGAAATAACCATGGTCATGTTATTTAAATTTTTAATATTGTAAAAAAAATTTAAAAATAAGATAATGCAAAGAAAAATAGTGGTGTCATATAAATGTGTTAGTTTAAAACTGACTGTAGTTGAGTTAATTGTTATGCTTGATTGAGAAATGAATGAACTTTTTTATGTAAGTTCCATCAATCAGGTTTTTCCATAAAACAAACATGCATAATTGGCATTTTCCACATAATTGATTTGTTTTCCCTTGTTTTACGTCGAAACAAACGGAGCATTAATTGGAAGATATAAGTATAAATGTGTAGGATCATATACTAAACTATAAAAATAATGTGTGTGAAGCTCTAACTATTAAGGAGACTGGAAACCCGTCTTTAATTGAGATTTAATTAAGTTGTCCCAATTGGATGCCTTTACACATAAAAATGTGTCATTACACTGTGTGTTAACCTTGTGAGCCTACTATAGGCCTTAAAAGTTGTAATACTTTCAAAATGGAGCCCCTTTTCTTTTGGTGAAGTTGAGTAGTTGCTACTAAGTATATCTCCTTACACAAATACATATACATATACATATCAACGAAATCAGCTCTTTTGTAGTGGAGTATAAAATATAGGGCAATACTAGCTACACTTTCTTTTAAACTCACTTTCCTTATGGGAAGGACATGTGTTGTTGTCCTCCATTAAGAGAAAGACATGTTTCAACTAAGGTGGTGTTTGGTAACACTAATCTAAAAGTAGAGCTTCTTTGAAAATTATGCTTAGTTGAACTTTAGATTGTTAAGTTGAATGTTAATTGCATGTCGATCTACATCTTAGAGATTTTAAAGGTAAAAATCTCTAATTTAAAAAGTAGCTCAGCTACTTTTTGGAGTTCCTTTTTAAAGTAGATGTTTTTACCTCTAAAATCTCTAAGATGTAGATCGACATGCAATTAACCTTCAACTTAACAATCTAAAGTCCAACTAAGCATAATTTTCAAATAAGCTCTACTTTTTAGATTAGTGTTACCAAACGCCACCTAACTCTCTCTTCAATCAAAAAGGGAGTGAGTCTTGAAAGAAATTGTTGCTAGCATTATCCTAAAATATAAAGAAAGAATGGGTAGTTTTTCTAGCAACAATAAGAATAAGAAAAAGAAAAAAAAAAAAAAACTTTTCATCTACATTAGTTACATGTTGCTTTTTAAAACTCCAACTCACTTGTGTAAACTTAGGTTTAAACCTGCAAAAAGCTTAAGTACTCCCACCATGACTCTCTTTTTTGAGAGGTGTTTGTGGTTGTGGCTTAGGTTGAGACTTGGTCTTTGTGTGTGAGTAGTGTGTGTTTAAAAAAACTTCACCAAAAAAGGCCAACGAGCTAGCTATGTGTATGTGTAGACCCTTTAGTCCCACATCGTTTACCGATGGTAGGGTTGGTCTCCTTAAGAACTCCCACCATGCCTCTCTTTTTTGAGAGGTGTGTGTGCTTGTGGCTTAGCTAGCTTGAGACTTGGTCTGTGTGTGTGTATTTAAAAAAACTTCACCAAAAAAATAACCTGCAAAAAGATTGAGAAAAAGAAGAGTTTTAAAGCAATAGGCAGATTGGATGTTTACGGATTCTGTGGGATCATGTTACTTAGGTGGCGTTTGGTAACTCTAAATAATAAGAGCTTATCTGGGTTTTAGAGCTTATCTAGGTTTTAGAATGTTTGATAACAGGCTTATTAGACCTTTAGAAACTTTAAAAGTAGAGGAAAAACCTCTAAACAAATAAGTAGCACGGGGATAACTTATTTTTTGAGTCTAAAACTTTAGAGCTTATTCTTTAGAGTTTATTTTTAAGAGCTTATTATATATGAGTAGAGTTTCCAAACACACATTAAAAGTATAAATATAATAGATAGTAACTAATTAAGAAAGTTCTACACATGACCGAAACATCAGGATCGGAGTAAGAATTATGCAAAGGTATTAACTCATTTAATCTTGAATCATGAAACTGAAAACATTTCAACTACAAAATCAGTCTCACGGCATCAAGTTTCATATATGAACTCACATCACTTTGAAAACCAAACATATTATCACCGGTCCCATT
Source organism: Tetracentron sinense (assembly GCA_015143295.1). Classification (NCBI taxonomy): domain Eukaryota; kingdom Viridiplantae; phylum Streptophyta; class Magnoliopsida; order Trochodendrales; family Trochodendraceae; genus Tetracentron; species Tetracentron sinense. The sequence continues at coordinate 14,245,173 of CM026573.1, forward strand.
TAGTCTAGAATTCATTAAGGGTGTGTTCGTTTGGCGAGAAAGTGAGGGAAAGTAAAAGAAAAGTATGTTTTCTTACAGTTTTCTTGTGTTTGGTGTGCAACACACATTTTCATTTTCTTGCACTTTCTCAATAGCGACAAACTTTCTCCCAAAACCTTCCTCCATCTTTTGATTGTTATTTTGAAGAAAATTTAAGTTCATTTTCTTTTTGCTTTCTCTTCTTTTCGTTTCTTTTCTTTCACCCATTTTCCCGTCAAAATGAACCCTAATGCTATGTTTGGTTGCCGAGAAAATAGGTGGAAACATGGAAAATATAAGAAAATTTTGGATTTCTAATATAATTTTTAGTTGTGTTTTGTCCAATTTTCTTTTCTTTTCCATGTTCTTACTAATTTTCTTGGCAATCAAACATAGGGTAAGAGTTTAAATCACTATCAATGATTCAATTGGTGTTTGCTGTTAGGCTTTCAAATTAATATTAAATATGGTAAAGAATATTATTAAGATGTCCATTAGAAGCAAACGCACAGACAATGACACAAAGATTTCCATTAACACAGTAGCTAACGAATTTCTCATGTTTTGATCTGGATACCATGAAAACCTAATGCAACATAACTAATACTACAGAGGGATACCTAGACTTAAACCTTTTCCATACTCATAGAGCTTCTTGTTGGCTTTCTTCAACAAGCGATTCAGTTTCAATGATTAGGGTTTGCCTTATTGATTGAAACCTATTTAAGATATTAAAACACTTCTATATCTACTATTAAAATGAGAGAAGGGGTGATAGAATCGTTGGTTGAAGTTTTCTCCTCAACTCTATAGTTAAATCTTTAAATTTTCAATAGTTATGTAAGTCCATACTTTTGGTATCGGTATATTATGGTGTAAAAAAAAAGTGTCTAGTAGTGTCTTGTGTCATTGCCTACAAACATCAAAATCTGTGATGATGAAGACCGAAGAAGTTTGATTGAAGACATCCAAAGCGTCGCCTTTGTCTCACTCATAGGATGGTAAGTGACCTAGATATCATGTTACCTTAGGTAAGAATTGACTTAGAATCATAATAAAGACCCTAGGTGATTAGCTAGACCATTTAGAGCCTCAAAAGTGGGTTTCTGGGAAAATCTGAAGCAAACCGCTCGACCACCCAAATGAGGGGTTGACCACTGGCCTACCGGTCGACCGCCCATGGTGACCGGTCGACCACTGGTGCAGATTTTTTGTATGAGAGATTTTTCCAGTGAGTTTGCTTTAGTGGGGTCTACCGCTCATGAATCTGATCGACCGATCCTCGCAGATTTGGACTCCTAATTGGTTTCTGTAGAGCCCCGGAATTCGAATCCATAATGCTATGAATAGTGCTATGAATAGTGCATTTCAAGGCCTAAAGCCTTGATTTGACAGTGGTTTCATGTTTTAAAATGAAATGAGATATTTTGAATGAATTAAAGTATGTATGAAAATTATTTATGGGTGTTTGGGATTAAGGAACAAGAGTATGAAATAAGTGTCAAAAAGAGGAATGTATTAACATACTCTCAACTTTAGGGAACTTTAGTTTTGTCACCGTTGATCGGAATCGAATGATTCTTGAGCCATTAGAAAGATATCGAAACCCTCTTCGATGTTCATGTTTAATAAGTTTCTAGATTTGGAGTCGAATTTAGGTCAAATGTTGGTATTTTGAAGACTAGTTTGCTGTAATTCTGGTCTACTGTAATTCATATCAGGACTAGTCAGCTTTAGGGCCAATTTAGACCATGAATAATTCAGAATTAGAATTTTTCCATTAGACACAAAGTTGTTCCTCTTTAAATGTCGAGTCCAACGCAAGTTGAATCGTCTAAATCCAATAAGTAAGTCAAAAGTTATGGTTGAAATACCAAAATGGGAAAACATAGGCCAGTCAGAGCACCCACTCGTCGACAAGTGAAGTTGGGGGGTCTCCAACTTGTCGAAGAGACTTGCACGAAAAAGGGCGAAAATGCCCAGAACTTGCCACCGACCTTGGGAGATATTTTGAAAATGATTTTTTGGATTTTGACAACCTTTGGGCTATAAATAGAAGGAGATTTCATGGGTTTGAGTTAATCAAACCCTAATCTTAGATTTTTTTAGAGAAATTGAAAGGGAAGAAAGGGAAAAAGTTGTGAGCTTCTAAAGTGTTCTTCCAAGATCAAGTGAAGCTTGATTCTTGATTTCCAAAGTCCTAGTTTCATCTCCTTGGTGTTCTCAAACTTGAATTTCATTCCCAAATTGATTCCTCACGCTTCATTTCTCCAAGGTAGTTCTTGGGTTGTGTTCTTGACAAAGGACAAGCTTGGTTCTTGCTTCTCAAGTTTGAATCTTAATTCCACAGAGTTTCTAAAGCGCTAAGACTTGAGGGAAACTGTCTCGAAAGGTAAATACTAACCTCTAGCTATACTTGTTGTAATTCATCTATGAAAAACAGAGTTTAAAGAATATGTTTTGAAGAAAAGTGAAGTATTAAACAAAGAAAAAGATGAGGTTTATGGATTTTGACGCAATTGGGGTTTCAAAACCAATGCTATGTGTATCATGTAAATGATATGATGGAAGGTAAGTGCCATGTGGTATGAATATAAGTGCCATGTGTTATAGTTTTGAAAGAAAATATAAAAGCATGTGTTATATGATGTTATCGTTTTGAAAGAGAAAAGAGCAAAGCATGTGCCATGTGTTATGTGTTTCTATTGTCTACCATGTGAATGATGAAGTGAAATGACAAGAGATGTTTTATCAACAAGAATGGTTTTGCAAAGTATATATATGTGATGAAATGTTTTGTAAAGAGATGTTGTATAAGAAAAGTAAGTAAGAAATGAAAGGATGCTGGTATACTAAGACCAGGTACGAGTATTAGCATCTGTTTCAAAGTAAGTAAGAAAAAATAAGAAGAGAAATGATGTTCGTATACTAAGACTAGGTACAGGTACAAGTCTTCTGTTTCAAAGTAAGATAAAAAAGACATAAGAAAGCAATGAGGGGATGCTAGTATACTTAGACTAGGTATAGGTATTAGCATCAGTCTCCAATGAATAAAAGATGTTAAAGTATGATTTTGAAAGTAAGCTCGAAGATTTCTGAATAGTATGTATGTGTAGGCTTTGGAAGAAAAGAGATATAGTTTCCGCACTCTGATTAACATGTGCATGTGTATCTGATGAACTGCAATAAATGTATCATGTGAATATGTGTATTATGCAAAATGTTTATAACATTGTATCTAGTGGTTAGTATAAATATATACGCGGAACTTTTCAATGCTCAACCGACCTGTTATTGTAGGTAGGTACAGGATTGGATCGATGCTCTCTGGAACCAAGGGTTGAGGAGGATCTCGGCTTTGGGTTTTCCAAGATGGTGAGAGGGTTTTTAGTAGGTGGCCCTACGTTGGGTTTTGTTATTGAGAGATGTAGGAGAGAGAAATGTATATTTTTTTGAGCGAGGATGTTCGCTCTTTATGTTGGTTGTTTGTAGATACTTAGAATACAGTTATAAAGTTTAGAAAATTTTCAGTTCCGCTATTTTTATGCCTTCTGGTTTCTCATAGGATGATTTGATATGATTAAACTCCGACCAAAAGGTCTCCTAACTCCTAGGGGTATTTTGGGTCGCCACAATTTCTAACACTAGTAGTGACCCTATATAAATTGGGTTTGATCCCCATTCGACCCTAAAAAAAGAGTTGTGAGAGTTGAGAGAGCTTTATTGAGATAATTAGGGTTTCTCAAACTCATTCACCTCTCATCTTCAACCCTAGAGTATGCAAGACATTGTTTTGATCATTCTTGCTTGTTTATTCCATTGTTGGAATCTATTTAGGGTTTGTTAATTGAATAACCATCAACCCGTTCTTTCAAGAACAACTTGGCCAGTATTATGCGGAGCCTTTGCGAAGGAGATCAATCTGAGGAGGATCGTGGATGTGTTATTTGGTCTGTGGAATTCGTAGCTGTCATTGATGGAGATCGATCTTTGGAGATCGTGGTTTTGGAGATCTAAGATAAGTACAGGCAGCTACGGTTGATCACGGGACTTGTGGGTACATGATGACTTTTCAAGGCATGGAAGACTAAGAACTGAAGGATCATAGTGTCGAGTCCGAAGAAGTCAGGTTCGAGTCTTGTAAGTTCTTGTTGACTCTGTCTTAGTGATATCTCTTTGCTGGACTAGGTCCCATGGTTTTTTTCGGAAGGGTTTCCACGTGAAAATACTTGTATTGTGGTTTGTTTGTTTCCCTTATTCTGCATTTTATTGTTCATCCTCCCTTAATTAATAATTTCATTGCATAAATTAAAAAGGTTAGATAGACTTTTAGGGGGACCTAGCCACCCCCTTGGGTTTGTGAGTTCTCAACCTAAAATATTATTTTTGGGGTTCAGCAGATTTTCCCAAGTTGTATATCTCCCGTAAAAAAGACAACAGTTTCCAATAGTTATCTATGCCATTATTTTATTCTCTCTCGTATATGGTTATAATTTGCAAAGAAAAAGGCATTGAAAGATAAGATCAAAGGTAGTTTTAAACGAAGTGGACATGACGGTTATAATTAGCTACAAGATATCCCATATTTTCTCTCTCCTATATGATTCTAACCACCCCATCCTCTCATACCTTCTCTCTCCTACAATTCTTCTTTCACTTATATATGGTTCTATCCACCCTTATCCCTCCTATCCTACAATATCTTCTCATTCCTAGAAGTGAGCAAAATCAAGAGTTCGAAATTCTCTTTGAGGTAGCGGAAAAGCATATTCAAAACCAAATTATATTTTTTTCTAGGGTTTGGATTATTTGAATTAGTACTTCTTTTCCTTTCAAATTGTAAATAAGTTTCTTCGGGTTTTAGAATTTCTTGGGACTATACAATTGTTTCGACTGTACACTCACGTGCATCACACGTGCCATCCACTTGTATAAATAAAGGCAAAGCGTATAGAAAAGGAACTCTAATTCAGATAAGAAACAATAAGTTGTTAGATTAGGATAAATTACTTTATTAGTCATGGATAAATGGAAACAATGTATCATTTTCTTATATAATATATGTTAATAATGTCCAATTAAAAATTATTTAAAAATAAAATTTTAATTAAAAAAAACGTTAAAAATTGCTTGAATATCCAATAGAAGTCATTACTAATAGCTAGTTTACTTTGCTTCTATTAGCAAGGACTATCTAGAAAGAATCTTTATTAGTAGAGAGTACCCACTAATAATAACAATAAAAAGGAGTTGATTACTTATAGCTTACATTAGGAGTGGGTCCTATTGTAAGAAAAACTAAAAGTCTTACAAAAATAGATTTAGATAACATATATATATATATATATATAAGGATAGAAAATATATTAGAAATTGGATGTTGTAAGATTAAAAAATCTTATACTTTCTAATAATAGTAAAATGATATAGATGGGTCATGTATGACTTGTCGAGAATCCCTTTTTTATCTTCGAATAATGCCAAGGAAGTTCCACTCCGCCTTAACTCTCAATATTTTTCCCTTGGAGGATTTTACATCTAATTGCTATCAGTTTTTCCAAGTTCCATTCATGTCCCTTTCTGGGGACTTTGCTCTAATTATGCCCACGTATGTAAGTTTGTGTCCGCAAGTGACTGGTCTAGAATGCCATTAAAGACAAAGAGCAATAGTTCGCTCCCTCCTCGCTCTCACATAGCCGACCACTCAACTCCTTATTTTTCTAAAAACCAAGGGTAGATGGGTGAATCCTAAGGGTTGGTGAATTTTAACCACAGTAAAATGAGGTTAGAAGGGGGACACGTGACAAGAAAATAAGAGCCAAGACGCTCCTGCTCGCGTCACCGGCGGATCGAGACGGTGATTATTTTCCAAAGACAAAACCCTCATACCATATTTGCTTTGTTACTTAAGGATTAACTTGGTTGAATGGGATAGTTCCTTCATAGTTTTTCCTTCTTCAAGATGATATTTCGGCCTGAGCCAACTACCTGGCCATTTTCAGTACACACTTTTTGAAAGTGGCCAATGGTTCACTCAGGCTAAAAAGTTGGAAAGCCCTGAGAGTAGGGCTAGCACTCCTATATCATTTATCTCCGATTAGTTGTTAGGGTTAGTGGCTTTAGCAACTTTCAAATCACACTATAAAGGTTATCTACTATCAATCGATTGAGAGATTTTCTTCTTTTAATTTGACCCAAAGAGTTCCCTCAAATAAAGAGCACACCTCTAGCATTTAAGCATTGTGAGGGTGTCCTCTAAAGCTTCTTGTGTCACACTTTAATGGTTTAACATAAGAAAAATGTTTGCAGTGTAGCTACATGAGAAATTATTTTTGTGCCATTACTAGAAAATATATTTACCCTCACAACTGCCAAAGTTTTTCTGTTTCTTGCTTCAATATTTCTCGCACCTAGATTGCTAACCCAACTCTCCCATTATTACACTACCTATTTTTGGACAAGAAGATAAAAATTGTGTAAGACAATTGTAAGGCCCATCACAATATTCTTGTCATAATTACACGAACAATGCTAAGCATACTTTCACCCTTTTTAAATAATAAAACAAAAATCTTTGTATGGAGTCGATAAGTGGGACAACACAAAATCATTTGTTTTATAATCTAAAAAAGTTGAGAGTAAGTATTGTAAGAGTATATGTAGCATTTCACTAATTACAATTGCAAATGTAGTAAAGTAGGGAGACCAGATCATAGCCGATTGCAATTGAACTATCCTAAGTTCAATTGCATATGTGTCATGACTTGATTGGAGGGTTAAAAAGAGGAAAGGTGAAATTCAAATTCAAATTTTTTTCCTCCAATCAGATTATGACACATGCAATTGAACTTTCCTGAGTTCACTTACAATTGGATGTGATCTGATCTCAAAAGTAGGTGGCTTCGACTTTTACATTTGGAATGGGTCCTCTCATGCTCTCATGTGTTTATCTTTAGCAATTATTGTTGATTATTTAAAAAAACGACTAGTTCAAGGAAGAATACAAAAGAAAATGGTTTCTCGGCGGACTCATGCGACCCTCATTGTAAGCACATGCCTTGCTTCTCGTTCGTTCCTTTTTCCTTTTTTTTTTTGTATCCTCCATTTGGCAAAAAAACGACCCCTCTTATTGCTACGTATCAAAATCTATTGTCTCTAACGCTTGTGAAATATACTCTACAAGAGGAGCAAAAATAATTGGCAGAATTTGACTTTATGTATGTATGATCAATTCTCTGTCGAGAGAAGAATCAATGGAATTGACGTAAAAACTCTCTCTCTCTCTCTCTCATGTTGTCTCATTACCATTTATTTTTTGCAAGATAGGTGTTACACCAAGATTGAGATTTTGAATAAAATTGATATGTCTTCTATCATTGGGTTGCAACAAAGAAATATTTGTTGCTTTTTCTATCTCTTCTCACACTGCGATAAAACCGTTTCGTAGAAGTATTTCAACAATGTTTTCGGTAATATTAGTAGATGCTATTCAAACAGTGTTGTTTTGTGCATATCAACATTTTGTATATAAGTTATTATTTCGACAATAGTGTCCCTAGTGATAATGATGACTTATAATTATTTCATATAGAAGTTATATATTGAAAGTATGTCTCTTTTTAATTTTAGAAAAACAGTTTTTGGGGGCATACATCAAATCCCAAGATCTCACTAAGATTCTCATTGATTTTATTCAATGAAGGATAAAACAACGATTACCTTTGCGACTTTGAAATTGTTAAGTCAAATCCATGATAGAACGATAGACCAGCAAAACTTCACAAGTGTCAAGTCTCCTTCGCAATCCACACGAAACTTCTTCTTTTTCTTTGAAGCTTTCTCCAATGGAAGCTAATGGCCCTTCCAAAAATTTCAGCTCTTGGATCTTGAAATAAAGATCATTTCTTGATGATCAAGATCACTTGATCTTCTTCTTCTTGATGTTCAAACTAGAAGACAAGAAAGAAGAAAGGAGGGAGGGAGTGATGACGTACACCTCAAAAAAAAAAATCTACAAATGTAATAAGATAATTTAGTTGACGATGACATGGTCCTCTCTGTGACTACCACACCTTAGAAATATGTGGTTCCTATTTTTGTATGTTAAATGGGTTGTCCCATCTTTTGGGTCTCTATTTAGCAACTATTGCTGATGATTTAACCAAATGTGTGCTATCACTGTCAGAAGATTTTATTGATAGTATAACCTTCCTATTACACCTTCTTCCTCGGGTGGTAGGAGTGTATCCTCCCATGAGGGTGGAGTCAGTTTCGAGTCCCTTATCCTATATTTGGTTGCCAAGAAAATAAGTGAAAAGAGAAAAAAAAAAATGAAATGTATGAATTAGTAATTATGTGGGAGTTTTATTAGTGGTATGTATGTATGTTTGAATATATTTGGAATCTCATTTACGACTCAGGTGTAATTGTCTGGCATGAAGATGACTGAGTTCAAAAGAAAGCAAGTTTCTCAAGTGATCACCCCTTAAGGATTCAAACAATTTTAAAATCCTAATTTTTTTTATACCCTAAACTTAAGATGAGATCTACAGTCCTAGAAGCTTTCTCCTCCTGGAATTGTTAGTTGGTCAGTGTTGGGAGTGATAGAACAGGTTCGAGGAAAAAGTAAACAAGCACAAGAACAATAATAAAGAAAACATAAGAGAATTGATGTGCATGGTTCGTCAAATAACCTGCCTATGTCCATGGAGCAAGATTTGATTACTTCTTTCCTTGAAGAGAAACCAGTACAAGAAACATTCTCTCCTCTAATATTAAGCCCGGACCCAATCCTAGAGACCCTTGTACACCCCTCTTAAGTAACCTTCTCAATGAACCCGAAGAAGAATTCATATCTTCTTCCCTCTAAAATTTCTCCAAGACCTAGAATGCTTAATCATGTTCTATTGCTTCAACACACAAACCCTAGACCTATAAGCAAATATTTATAAGGCTACAACAGAGTCCTAAAAAAGTAATAGAAAGACCCAAATTTGCACAACATGCCAAATCTAGGCTAAACAACTTATTCCATGAAAATCGGTCGACCGAAAAGACTACTAGACTTACGGCCTAAGTTTTGACTGGGCCCGGTCGAATGGTTTGCAATCCAATCAATCCTCCTTCGCAAGATTGAACCACAACTCAACAAAATCCATCTTGGTGAAAACTTCGAGCCATGCCACAGCATCCTCCACCTTAGTGTTAGCCTCTAGGTGTCTACCACAAGTCTCCTTAGTGATTTTGATGATAACACAATAATGAAATGAGATTTGTGTTATTAATGTTTTCATTAAGTTAATGTGATATTCAATTTATGGAGAGTATTAGCAAACCATTTAAGATGAAAAAACATGAAAATGATACCATTTATGAGAAGAATTCAACATCAAGTCAAAAGCAAGCTATTGGATCAAGTTTGATCAAATTAAAGATCATGTCAATCCAAGTCATGAAGAAGAAGAAGATTGATCATGAAGTCAAAGAAGACAAATCAAATCAAGATCAACATGAAGAATGAAGACTCTCCTAAAAAGTTTTAATGTTTTATTTTTTAGTATGAGAGTGTTTAGGACTTTTGTAAAAAGTCCTTAAAGGTTGGTTGTATGAAAAGCTGAAAGCCTAGATCGACCTTAGGAGCCTAGGACCAAAATTAAATAACATTTTAAGGCCCTCGGACATCATAAAGAATGATCAAAATCATGACAAAGATGAAACAAAAGACCAAGGAATTCATTCCTATTCTTTAGGTCTGATCAAGATGAGATTATAGAGAAAATCCATTAATCTCGTCGACGAAATCTCAGGCACATTGAAATCTAGTCGACGTAATCAGCCGCAGTGCTACTGTTTTTAATAATGTCTCCATCTCATCAACGAATTCAGAGAGTCACTCCAATCTCGTCGACGAAATCATGCGGATCTCAGAAAAAGTTTGTAACGTCTAGTTTTCAATGATCATATCTTTCTCAATGCCTCTCCAATGGCTATAATTTTACAATGATTATAAAATAGAATTATTTATGAACTAGAACGTGGTGATATATCAATCCAACAATTCAATCATCCACTGCAAAGCTTAGATTTTCAAATCTATAAAGTTAAACATAAAATCCCCAAATTAGTTTTATTGAGCTATACAACTCTAATCTTTGAGAGATTTTCAGTGAGCTATAGAGAGATCATTCTGCTCGTGTTAGGAAAAAATTATGATTGTAAAACACTTCTCATCCAAGTGTATTGAAATCAAGAATCGGTGGATCCTTGTCCTTGAAACGGGGAGCTTTGTAAAGTCAATAGAGGGTGTTCTCTTGCAAATAGACTTGATCTTTGTTCGTAAGAAGATTGTAAAGGTCTCATCCTCAGCCGTAAGGGGATTGTAAATGTTTGATTTTTATCAAGACGAAGATTGTAAAAGGTTTAGACTTCACCCGTAAGAAGACTGTGTGAGAAAAATTGTGGTGAATCATTTAGCGGATATAGCTTGAGGCGGGGACGTAGGTGGGATTACCAAACCTCGTGAACAACGTCTTTGTGTTTGCATTCTCTCTCCTTACTCTTTACTTTATTGTTTTACATTGTTTGTGTAGAATTGCATAATTCATTTCCCTTTTAACTAATATAATTGAAATTACGCTTAAGGGATTATGAAGAATTTTTAAATTGTCATAGACCCTATTCACCCCCCCTCTAGGATCGAATCATTGGGCAATAAGTGGTATCAGAGCATAGGTCTCTGTTTTAAAAGATTTAGCCATCTTAGAGAAAAGATTTTTTTGACAAATTTAGATGATTGGATGCTTAATTATGCTATGCTCAATGTGTATCAATTATAATGATTGATTGATATCTATTTCTTTGAAATGGATGATTGTTGATATTTAGTAATTATAATTTGGATCGTAATGATATGATCATTATTTGAAGTTTTGGATGTTATGAAAAATGTATAAAAAGTGTAATTGTAATGGTCACTGCACTACATTCAACTAAGTGGTGCTATAAGCCTTTGATATCCACACTGGATATTACAGAGCAAATGCCCAACAAGCTTAAGTCTTAGAACAATATTTGCTCACTGTTTTTTATATAATCTTTATGTCTTATTAAAAATGAATTAAATTAGTATCATTTGCTTGAAATTAGTATATTGGTATAATGTACTAATGTGATATCTTTTTTATGTTGCCAAGGGGGAGAAATATAAAATGGAATGAATTATCAAAACCCTTGAATGACATATGCTTAAATGACATATTCATGTGCTTAAAATTGAATTCATGTGCTTAAATGACATATTCAATTTGGTATCAAATGCTTATATTGACTTAATCAAATGAATTACATAATGGTTTCATAAACTTATGAATGGTTCATCTAAACTATATGCAAATAAATTTATATCTTGAAATTATTAATGCATATGTTTAGGGGGAATTTACCTGAAATTTTTTATTGAAATTATATATTGAGGAGGAGTTTATTCTCATTTCATTCTATTACTATGCCATCATCAAAAATAGGAAGATTGTTAGCCTATAGTGTCCACCATAGGTCTACTTAGTAATTTTGATGATAACACAATATTGAAATGAGATTTGTGTTACTAATGTATCCATTGATTTAATGTGATATTTAGTTTATTGAGAGCATTAGAAAACAATTCAAGATGAAAAATCATAAAAATTACACCATCTATTAGAAGAATTCAACATTAAGTCAAAAGCAAGTTATTGGATCAAGTCATCAAGAAGAAGAAGATTGATCATGAAGTTAAAGAAGACAAATTCAATCAAGATCAACATGAAGAATGAAGACTCTTAGAAAGGTTTAATATTTTATTTTTTTAGTACGAGAGTGTTTAGGACTTTTGTAAAAAATCCTCAAATGTAGGTTATTTGAAAAGCTCAAAGCCTAGATTGACGCCTTAGAACATCATAAAGAATGACCAAAATCATGATAAAGATGAGTCAAAAGATTAAGGAATTCATTCTCATTGTTTAGGTCTGATCAAGATGAGATTATAGAGAAAATCCATTAATCTCATCGATGAAATCTCAGGCGCATTGAAATCTTGTCAACGAAATCAGCCACAGAGCTACTGTTTTTAATTATGTCTCTATCTCGTTGACGAATTCAGAGAGCTATTCCAATCTCATCGACGAAATCATGCAGATCTCAGAAAAAACCTGTAATGGCTAGTTTTCTACGATCATATCTTTCCCAAAGCGTCTCCAACATCTATAATTTTGCAAAGGTTATAAATAGAATGATTTATGAACTAGAACGTGATGATATATCAACCCAATCATTCAATCATCTACTCCAAAGCTTAGATTTCCAAATCTATTGAGTTAAACCTAAAATCCCCAAATCAGTTTTATTGAGCTATTCAACTCCAATCTTTTGGAGATTTTCAGTGAGCTTTAGAGAGATCATTCAAATCGTTTTATGAGCAAATTATGATTGTAAAATACTTCTCATCCAAGTGTATTGAAATCAAGAATCAGTGGATTCTTGTCATTGAAGCAGAAAACTTTGTAAAGTCAAGGGTGTTCTCTTGTAAATAGGCTTGATCTTTGCCTGTAAAAAGATTGTAAAAGTCTGATCCTCACCCGTATGGGGATTGTAAATGTTTGATCTTCACCTAAAAGAAGATTGTAAGAGGTTTGGTATTCAGTTGTAAGAAGACTGTGCGAGTAAAATCATGGTGAATCCTCTAACAGGTATAGCTTAAGGCGAGGACGTAGGCGGGATTTCCGAACCTCCTGAACAACATCTTTGTGTTTGCATTCTCTCTCCCTACTCTTTGCTTTATTACTTTACATTGTTTGTGTAGAATTACATAATTCATTTCCCTTTTAATTAATATAATTAAAATTACGCTTAAGGGATTATGAAGAATTTTTAAATTTTCATAGACTCTATTCACCCCCCCCCCCCCTCTAGGGTCGAATCCTTTGACAACACATAGACCGAATGCTACAATCAAATCCGAGAAAACCAATTTGCTAATCGCCAAGCAAATCTTCAAGACGAAATACTGCATCACCAATATTTAGGATGCACCTTCACTTCAAACCAGAATCCCTCTCATAATTCTATAATTCAATTTAAAAATACCACAAAAAACCATTTAGCCTTGAAACCCATCAGCTACACATTTCCTCAAATCACATCGAAATGCCATCCACCTCGATCAAACTTGGCCAAATGCACATATGTAGCCTGACAACCGTCCTCCAATCTAGAATGTCCTCTCAGCTAAAGACACATCATCATCTCATTCCTTTTGGAAATTCCCTGGAATACCCTTCTCTACACAGACTGCGAAAGAGAACCTAGATAAACTTCCTACCCTCTGCACAACATTTAGTTTCCGATTTCCAACATATCTCATAGAAACTCCACCTACAAATGTATTCTCATCCAGATGATAAAATTATCACACTTCTTCCCTTTATAAAAATAAGCATCCCTGCTTAATTTTGAAAACGCCGCTTCCAATTATGTAGTTACAGCCTTAGAGTCCCACTATCCTAGACAAATTACATTCTTTCGCAACTGAGGGACATAGGCTACCATTCCTAAAGTTTGAACCACTCTATCAAACATCCTTATCTTTACCGTTCCAAATCCCGTGACTTCACACTTGGATCCATCACCCAAGAACACTTCTCCTCCCCTTCATTGGAAAGTATTTAAGAGATCTATATTTGAGAAAATATGAAACGAAGCCTCTAAATCTAATAACCACTTACTAGAAGAATTGTCCATACCGTTAAAGATTATGAAAGCATCTCCAATGTATTCACTTTCGTCTCATACTATTACCACAGAAGAATCTCTTATGGAAGAACCATTCTTCCGATCAGCATGTAGTAGACGCTCTCTTTTGAAGTGTCTTAATTATTTGCACTGATAGCACTAGAGTCCGACTTTTCTTTTGGATTTAGATCTAGCCCTGCCATTTTCAGATCCTCTCTCCAAGTCTCTTCGTCTTCCTCGAGCAACCAAAGCCTGATTATCATTCCCTTCATAATTTGGCTGTTGCCAAATCTTATTAGAGAGTAGTGTTGTCATGACCTCCTTCAACTGCTATGCATCATTATCATATAGGAGCATTGTCAGCATGTCCTCATATGAATTTGGAAGTAAGATAAGAAGCATCAAAGTCTGATGTTCTTCCTCCACCTTGACATTAAATTTCTACAGTTGATTCACGATCTGATTGAACACATTCACGTGTTACATGAGACACCTTCTACCATCATCAAAGCAAGTGACTGTCTCTTCAAATATAACCTATTAGTTAGGCTCTTTTTGATATAGAGTTTTTCCAACTTCTTCCAGATATCAGATGTTGATTCCTCATGTCAGAGGCATATTGTACTGACTGTCTTCACCTCAATCTCTTCCCAATCAGCTTCATACATCTTTTTTGGCTTATCAAATTCTTCCTTCAACGGCCTTGTTTGGCTTAGTTAAACTAGGACGTCCTTCACCCTCATTTGCCACAGATTGAAGCTCCCTTTTCCGTCAAACTTCTCCACATAACAAAAAAAAAAAAAGTTGCTCAAAATTTTTCAATAACATTGAAAATATCACTGGTGCTCTGATACCAGTTTTTGGGAGCAGTAGGACAATCCGATGGAAACGTAAGCAAGCACAATAAAAATAAATAAGAGAACACGAGAATTTATGTGGTTTGGCAAATAACGTGCCTACGTCCACGTGTCATTCTTTTCAGAGAAATTTTGAGAAATTAGTACAAGAAACATTCTCTCCTTTCATATTACACCCAAACCCAAGCTCAGCGAGCCTTGTACACTCATCTCAAGTCACCTTCTCAATGAACCCAAAGAAATCTATCTTCTTCCATCTAACCTTTCTCCAAGACCTTGAGAGCTTAATCACGTTCTATTGCTTTCACACACAAATTCTAAACTTATAAGCACATATTTATAAGCCTACACCAAAGTCCAAAACAATTAGAAAGTCCCTAATTTGCACAACATGCCAAATCTCGGCTAAATAGTCTGTTCCGCAAAAATCGGTTGATTGACCTTACAAACCAGTTGACCAAAAAGACTATTGGACTTACGACTTGAGTTTTGACTAAGCACGGTCAACCGGTTTGTAATTTCGGTCGACCGCCTTCCCCCAAGTACTCCTTCGTAAGATTGAGCCACAACTCAACAGTTAAGAAATATAATAAAAGTTTTTTTTTTTTTTTGTAATTTTTTTCTTTTTTGGTGTGTTCGCTTGGCAACAAAATATGGAAAACTAAAAGAAAAGTGAGTTTTCTTTTACTTTTTCAGTGATTAGTGTTTAAGAAAACACATTTTCCTTTTATCACTTTCTCAATAGTGACAACTTTCACCCAAAAACATTTTCCATCTTTTGATGTTTATTTTGAAAGAAAATTTAAGTTTCTTTCTCACCCACTTTCTTTTCTTTTTTTTCTCACCCACTATCTTTTCAAACACACCCTTTTAAGGGGCCAAATAGCAAGCATCATTTACACTAGGTTAATTAGTAGTTTCTCCATTAGTGACATGTGGAGCAAGGCTAACCAGAGGACTTCCACTAACTAGAATCCAGGTAGCCACCCTCCCATGAGACAGATCAAATCAGTCGCAACTCTTGCTTAGTGCAAAATGCTGCAGAACCAAACACAACATGCACGGAAATCTTCCACAAAGATGATATCATTGTGTCAGAAAAATGCTATCTTTGCTGACGTGGGCTATGATATACATAGCTATATTACTTGCTGCATTGCAGCTGATTTGAACACACTGATCAGTAAAGAAATTAAATGAGTGTTTGAAGGAAGAGGAGAAGACAAATGGTATAATAGGATATTTTTGTTCACAGACATTTTTATTTACCAATGTTTTAAGAGCTCGGAAATTCAGAGCTATGGGTCAGATTCAAATTGTATTGAATAACAGTTTAAATATGAACTGGAGTTCTGATTCTAGAGAGAATCGGACCTCCCCAAATTATGCTTGATATGTTTGGGACATGCGTACGTTAGGAATTACAAGAAAGAATAAATAGATAGAAATGCCCTTTAATATGTAATTCTCTTCGCAAGGAGTGCTTTCAATTTTTTTTTCGAACTCTTACCGTTGGTGTAACACTTATTATTGTTACCCCTTCAATAAATCTAAACAATTTTTATAATATGAAGAACGTGCAATGCATGCTATCACCTCCTTAATTAGATGCTGTTCTTGGCATTATGTAAAGAGGCATGCTCGAGTATAATATTCGGGCATCTGCCAAAGGTAATCCGTTGCCCATAGTAAGAGTTTGCAAGTTTGCATATGGGCTAGCATTTATTTTCTTTTAAAAAAATCAAAGGTTTTCTCTTGAATCAGAGCACCTCTTCATATTTAAACTCAATAAATAAACAAAATCAAAAGTTGAGTGCAAGATGAAAAGAAAAGTTTAACTATGAGGTGGATCTTTGCTTTAAGACGTTTGAGAGGAGCTCCCGTTTTTAGTGTATTGATTGTGGCAATCTTGTAATTATTGATAGACGACAGTGTATTTGCCTCTGGTAGGTGAGAAAGACTTTGTCATCACAATGTTTTATTGCCTCTAATTGGTGAGAAAGACTTGCCATATCCCTCTCTCTCTCTCTCTTTCTCTCACTCTCACTCAATAAAATCTAAGAGAGTACTAGCCCCACTCTCCCTTATTGCATTCATCCCTTTTCGGACAAGAAGACGGGAATCTTTTATCAATCCCCCATGCATTGCTTATAGCCTCACACTATTGGTTGCAAATCCCATAAGGTTATCATATTTAGGCCTTGTTTGGATAAACTTCTAACCAAATTAGTAGAAGAACTTCCTAAGAAAGTAACTCTCTAGGAGAGTAGGTGTGAGCATGGGATTTTCCAACCCACTTTCACAATTATATGTTTTGACTTGAGTCGCCACCTATTCATTCTTAGGGATAGGTCCCAGGTATTTGTTTGTTTGGATAAGGCAAATGGTCTTTACAGAGTTAGGGTAAGCGGTTCGATTAAGTCCTGGGGAAGGTATTAGGCACCCCAAGACCTCCGTTTTATAACGGTTACCTACTCCCTAAACATAAGCCAATTATAATCTCAAAGTTTAATTAAAATGTCCAAAGTTTTTAAGTGAGTGCTAATCCAAGAAAAATAGAAAGCTAGATGGCTAGGGTCGAACCTGAGTTGAGTTGCCTACGTACTCACATGGTGAGATCAGACCGAGCGTAGTTCTGGCACATGAGCCCGTGCCGAGGCTAGGGGGGAGTGTGTGTGTGCATAGGATGGTCAAAGGGTCTAACCTAGAAGGCTATGGTTTAGTTGACCGGGGAGGTCAAGTGCACAAGTGTTAAGTCTAACCGCGGTTAGAGGGTATTTATCCATGGTTAGATGAGCTAACCAAAGCTAAGGAGGTCCTACAAGTCTCTTTTTGGTCTTTTTGTATTTTTTATATTTTTTGAGATTTTTGGGGATATTTGAATGTTTTTCATATTTTGGTTATATTTGAATGTTTTTGGTGTTTTGAGATTTTATCATGTTTTTGGTATTTTGAGATTTTATCATGTTTTTGAATTTTCATATAGGTAAGCTCTTGACAAACTTAACTAAAGTCAAATTTAGTCCAAGAGTTTGGCTAAAAGATTATAGTTTAAGACATAAAGAGGGATGTGCCTTATGAATAGTAAATGGTCTATTACCAACACCTATTTTGTTGGATTGATGTTGATAATAGATCAAATACCATTGTCTTTAGTATGAAACATTTTTAAGAATGTCCTCTTTAAGTCCTTACACCATCATTTATCTTAAGTCCTTAAACCATCACCTACCCATTCAACATAGAACATGAAGGAAAAATAAAGAAATGAAAGAAAATGAAAACTCATCCTCTCCCTTTTAAGGTGGTTCATTTACACCATTATTAATGATGTAATGTTGCTCTAAAGAATGTTAGGGAGGGGATGAGCTTTCACAAAAAATTCTAGAAAGAGGACTAGAATCTCAAAAGAAAACAAAATGAAAAAGAGAGGTATAGCTTTAGCTTCCACTCTCTATGGGCCTACCCATATCCACACTTGTGGGTACATAAAAAAGAAGAAAATATGTACATGGAAAGGAAAAGAAAAAAGGAGCATCTCCTTGCCTTTGATATAGGGTCCCTCTACACCATTAGATTGGTGTAGAGAGACCCAACTATGCTTGAGAAATGAGAGATCAAGACGAGAGAACCAAATAAAAAAAAAGATAAAAAAGAAGAGAAAATGAAAGAAGGAGTGCCTACTCCTCCAAGAATTCTCCTTCAATGCTCCAAGGGGTAGGGTTTTAGAATCCACAAAAGAAGAGAGTTAGTGAAGAACTCTAAGCTTTTAGTCTTAGAATTCTTTCCAAACTCTAAACCTTAGTTTCTTCTCCCTTCTTCAAACTCAAGAGAAACACAAGTGGGTGGGAACCTTCTAGGGGTCTTGAGGGATGGATCTAAGGGGCTAAGGGATTGGTATTTATAGGAAAACTAAGAGGTTGGGTTGTGTCTTTTACATGGGGGATAAAAAGAGCTAGTGGGTAAAGACTTGAGTGTTGTAAGGTGAGTTGATAGATTGAGTGTTGTAAGGAGTGTAAGAGAGTGTAAGAGAGTTGGTGGGTTGAGTGAACTATGAGTTATATGAGTATGGGTTGTAGGATATAGGGTGTAAGAGAGATGTAAGAGAGTTGGTGGGTTGAGTGAACTATGAGTTATATAGGTATGGGTTGATGTAAGAGAGGTGTAAAAGAGTTGGTGGGTTGAGTGAACTATGGGTTATATGGGTATGGGTTGTAGGATATAGGGTAGGTGGATATGGATATGTGGATTAGGTCTTATGGATCATGGGTTATTAGTAGATGGGTCATGGGTTATGATTATTGGACTTTGACTATGACATTTGGGCTTGGGCTATGGAAATAGGCTTTGGCTTAGGCAATTGGGTGATTGGGTATTTGGGCTTGACTACTTGGGTTGGGTAATAAAATTAGGTAATTGGGTTTGATTGAGTTGTCTAGGTATAAGTTTGGTCAAATGGGCTTGGGCCTTGGGTATACCTAGGGCTTACTAAGGTTAGGCTAGGGCTAACTAGGGTTTGAGTTTAGGACTACCTAGGGTTAAGCTTAGGGTTAACTAGGGTCTTAACTAGGGTTTAGTCCTATGGTTAAGGGTTTACCAAGGGTTTGGAACTAGGGTTGATCTAGGGTTTGGACCATAGCTAAATTAATTAACCACGGTTAAGGGGGTGTAAAAATAGGGTGCTGACAGCTGCCCCTCTTTGTCAGAGAATGCCTAGTTGGAAATTGAAAGACAAAGACTAGAATCACCATATTTTTACACCAGAGCACGCAAGGTAGAGTGAGGTGATGGTCGATCTCACAACCGCTTCACCGAAGATAGAATAAGGTGACGGTCAAACTCATAACCGCCTCACCAAAAATAGAGTTAGGTGATGGTCAAACTCATAACCGCCTCACCGGAGATAGAGCCGGGTGATGATCAAACTCATAACCGCCTCACCGAAGATAGAGTTAGGTGATGGTCAAACTCATAATCGCCTCACCGGAGATAGAGCCGGGTGATGATCAAACTCATAACCGCCTCACCGAAGATAGAGTTAGGTGATGGTCAAACTCATAACCGCTTCACCGGAGATAGAGTAGGGTGATGGACAAACTCACAACCGCCTCACCGAAGATTGAGTAGAGTGATGGTCAAACTCATAACCGCCTCACCGAAGATAGAGTTGGGTGATGGTTAAACTCATAACCGCCTCACCGGAGATAGAGTAAGGTGATGGTCAAACTCACAACCGCTTCACCGAAGATAAGAGTAGGGTGATGGTCAAACTCACAACCGCCTCACCGAAGATAAGAGTAGGGTGATGGTCAAACTCACAACCGCCTCACCGAAGATTGAGTAGGGTGATGGTCAAACTCATAACCGCCTCCCCGAAGATAGAGTTGGGTGATGGTTAAACTCATAACTGCCTCACCAGAGATAGAGTAAGGTGATGGTCAAACTCACAACCGCTTCACCGAAGATAAGAGTTGGGTGATGGTTAAACTCATAACCGCCTCACTGAAGATTGAGTAGGGTGATGGTCAAACTCATAACCGCCTCACCGAAGATAGAGTTGGGTGATGGTTAAACTCATAACCGCCTCACCGGAGATAGAGTAAGGTGATGGTCAAACTCACAACCGCCTCACCGAAGATAAGAGTGGGGTGATGGTCAAACTCATAACCGCCTCACCGGAGATAGAGTAGGGTGATGGTCAAACTCACAACCGCCTTACCGAAGATAGAGTAGGGTGATGGTCAAACTCATAACCGCCTCACCGAAGATAGAGTTGGGTGATGGTTAAACTCATAACCGCCTCACCGGAGATAGAGTAAGGTGATGGTCAAACTCACAACCGCCTCACCGAAGATAAGAGTAGGGTGATGGTCAAACTCACAACCGCCTCACCGAAGATAAGAGTTGGGTGATGGTCAAACTCATAACCGCCTCACCGAAGATTGAGTAGGGTGATGGTCAAACTCACAACCGCCTCACCGAAGATTGAGTAGGGTGATGGTCAAACTCATAACTGCCTCACCGAATATAGAGTTGGGTGATGGTTAAACTCATAACCGCCTCACCGGAGATACAGTAAGGTGATGGTCAAACTCACAACCGCCTCACCGAAGATAAGAGTAGGGTGATGGTCAAACTCACAACCGCCTCACCGAAGATAGAGTAGGGTGATGGTCAAACTCATAACCGCCTCACCGAAGATAGAGTTGGGTGATGGTTAAACTCAGAACCGCCTCACCGGAGATAGAGTAAGGTGATGGTCAAACTCACAACCGCCTCACCGAAGATTGAGTAGGGTGATGGTCAAACTCATAACCGCCTCACCGAAGATAGAGTTGGGTGATGGTCAAACTCATAACCGCCTCACCGGAGATAGAGAATGCAAAATGGAAGGTGACGGGTGTAAGACTAACATCACCGAGGCCGTAACTGACGTCCGGTCACATGATCGGGACAGTACTCCTTTAACAGTGAGCTAGTCGAGCAGAGATAGAATTCACAAGAGGCCGCAACTGAAATCGACTGTTCCAGTGCTCCTTTAATAGTGAAGGGAGCGCAATGCTATAAGCATCTGCCCAAAAGATTAATTGGGATAATGAGGGTAAAGAGCCACCCGGCTGCTTTATCGAGATAGGATGCAATGCTGTAGGCAACCACCCGATTGCCTCGCTGGGGTGAATTTGATGTGGTAGTTGATAGGTATGAGTAAGAATTTGAGAAGCAAGATCGATCATATATTAGAGTGAGAGCCGTAGCCCTGAGCCATTGCACGAATCTCATGTCTCTGTGCATATATAAAGCCTGATGGATCTGACATGCCCCTTGGCCTGGATGATTCGACTGTATGTGCTTACCCCTTGGGATATACTGATCTTCAAACATTTGTATCACTCAGAATAGTTTGCCGACTTTACTCTGCTTTGGTTTCCCTGCTCCTCTTGTGCTAGCGGGAATGAGTAACTGACTCTAATGGGGAGTGAATTTTGACCGACTGATGATGACTTGATAAAAAGACAGATGGACTAACAGACAAGAGATGTGACAGACCTATTGAGGAGATGATGGAGTGACTGACAGATGATGGTAGTAGCCTGACAATTGGCAGGTGGACTGACTCTGTCTTAGATTGCTTACATTGGAAAACTTATCTAGGTTCCTTCTACCTTCAGGTGAACGATTATGCTATGTATGATCATCCTTGTGGTAGACCCACATTTGCTAGGGAGGGATGTCTGCAAAGCCTGTATTAGCGTATTTTCCCTCTTTTGCCCCTGGGCCTTTTCAGGTTTTCACCAGGACTGGGTTGTATGTTTTGATCTTTGTCCCTTTTTTGCCCCTGGGCCTTTTCAGGTTTTCACCAGGACTGGGTTCACGTAATTTTTGTGCAATAGCAAGATTGAATATTCTTTACTATGCCCGTGAAATTTGATTTATCCCTTTTTTGCCCCTGGGTCCTTTCGGGCTTTTACCAGGACTGGGTATACAAGCTTCGCATTTTCTCATTGTCTACTATTTTCTCTGATAATTCTTCAGTCTACTCTCATCATTGCCTGTTGGTAATGGAGGTGAATGATTTTGACCATTGATGCTCAAGTCCTCTCAAAGATCAAGGAGGGCTTAGTGTTTGGGACGAAACGTGGGTTGGCTAGAAACGAGATATGGCTCAAATTTACTGTTTCAGCAAGGGTAAGACACCCTATGATACTTGTTTAGTGTCGAGATGGAACCAGCTTCTGTATGCCTTGTCCTTTGGTGAAGCTTTGTTTCTTTGTTGGCCAAGTACTTTTTTCTTTTTTTTTGTTTTGTTTTTGTTTTTGTTTTTTTTTTTTTTTTTTTTTTGTGCATGATTGTCTTGTATTGTTGGCATTTGCTGTATTATGACCGAACCTGATTTCAGGCTGCCTACGTACCCAAATAGGGATCAGGTCATGACATAGTTCGGCCAAAAGGCCGTATTTGGTGGTTGCTCTTTGCTGGTTGTTTCTCTTTTGAATTATCATTTTGACATTCAAGGGGTGCCCTTTGTGGGAGTTTTGAAAGAAAGGTTATTAGGCTCAAAGGTCTAACTAGCGGATATATACATAGCATGGGTGAGCGAGGTCTTGTGAAGGTTTATCCAAAGATGGCCTCCTATCCTATCCTTGATTGGTCGAGAGCATGTATGGTCATTGCATTGCCTCGTTTCAGTTGATTGTCCTTTGATGCTCAGAGAGGTCTTCACTGTTTCTGCATTTGTTTAAATAGTTGTTGAACTTCCCATTGAATGATCAAGTTGTCCCTTACAGGCATTAGGAACTAGTCCAGCTCCCAAATTAAGCATCTCAGAACACAATAAAACTTGACTTAGACTTAAAACAGCAATTTTCATTAAAATGTCAAAATGGACAGACTTGACAAAAAGACATAGCAAGGACCTCTGGTCACTTGCTTGGACTGGACTGATCATAGGGATAGACATGGACAAACATGGCCGACTGAGGTACCAAGAAAAGAGGTACAAGATAGACATAACAAAAGTGGGATTGTTCAAAAGTCAACTACAGAACTATTCCGGCTAAAACGCCTTAGTTTGCAGGAGGAGAATGATCTGGGAGAGGAGCTTGATTGATGTCCGTATTTCCCGGTGCAAAGCAAATTCTGTCGGTTTCCAGCAAGTCCTGGATTGCGTGTTTCAAATCATAGCACCTGTCAGTAGGGTGCCCTGGTGATTGGTGATACACGTAGTGCTGATCCGCCCTGTAGTTCTTGGGAAGATTTACCGGTAGAGGCTGTGGATCTTTCTGAGTGATCAGTTTCTTGTCCAATAGGAATGACATGAGTGTCATCGGAGAGTATGGTAGTGGAGTGAATACCCGGTTTCTCTTCTGTTCAAGAGTCATCTGGTGAGAGAGTAGCTTCCCCTAGGGTTGCTGAACTTCCCGTGGTCGTTGAGCTTGTTGGCGAGGCAAGTTGGGCACCCGGACTAGTATGGCTGATACCGTGTGTCCATCGTCCTCTCTTTTTGTTTTCTCTTTTCGGATGGATGAGAGGTCGAGAGGAAGATGTGCCCTTCGTTCCTTGAAAAATGTCGACTGACCCGCTGTCACCCAATGTCGTTTCAATTCTGGCACCACACTTGGCCATGGTGCTAAAGTCAGAGATGGGCTGTGACGCTAGGAGAGTCTTGAGTAGGTGTTTAAGGGTGCGGAGGAAAGTTGTTACCAATTCTTCTTCCAGCAGAGGGGTGCTCATCTTGCCAGCCATTTCTCTCCACTGAACTGAATACTCGATGAAGGTTTTATTATTCCTCTGGGACATTCTTTCAAGATCTGCTCTTTGCGGGTCCAGGTCAACATTGTAAGAGTACTGGGCAATGAAGGTTTCGCAGAGATCTTCCCAAGTTCGTACCTTGCTGGGGTCCAGCTTGGTGAACCACTGTAATGCAGGTCCTTTCAGGCTTTTCTGAAATAATTGGACCAGCAGTTTATCTCCATGTTCGAGCTGGAACAATTCTCCACGGTATGCTCTCAAGTGTGTCTCAGGACAACCCTTCCCACTGTATTTTTTAAAATCAGGAATTTTGAAGTCCTTGGGCATTTGGATTCCGGGATGTATGCACATATCCCTGAAGTTGGTGGACTTACGGGATCCTTGATTTTGCTTTATCAGCTCTTCCAATTTCTCAATCCTTTTCTGGTATACATCTGGGATTTGGGCAGTGCTTGAGGATACATGAGCGGACCCTGTATGAGGTTCACCGCTGGCTCTGGCCTCTTCTTCCTCGTAATGGTCTACGAGTGGTGGGGAGATATGGTGAGTAGGTTGTGGCTGAATTGACGGAGGAGGAATGTTGGAGGTAAGTGATGGTTGGGTAGGTTGAACAGGTTGTGATGCGATGTTGATGGTGGGTAGAGAAGGGGTAATGTTGGTTGTAGATGGTGGGTTTGGTTGTGACGGCCTTATTGTCTCGACCGGTTGAGGGTTGGAGGAAGAGAGGGCCTAAGTCACTGCCCGCATAAAATCCTGAACGATGTTTGTCAAATTTTCAATACTCCGGGCATTTTCTGCTAGTCTTGCTTCAAAATCCGGAACCTGAGGTTGTGATCTCGGGGTATCCGGGTCAGTCTCTTGTCCATCTCGAGGGTCCATGTCGTGTCAGGTATCTTGCTTTTCAGATCCGTGCTTGGCTTAGAGTATGCTCCCTGAAAAGATGGGTGATATGGAGTGAGAGTTGGAATAGAATGGAAGAAATAAAGGAAGCATACAGGTGACCTAATAGTCTCGCTGACCTAGGGATAATGCCCATAGTCTGGAAATTGGAATGACATGCAAGAGAAGGGGACGAAGTCTGAATGTATGCAAATGACCTAACTGTCTAATTGACATAGGGGCAATGCCCCTGATCTGGAGTTGGAAAGTTATACAGGAATGACACTTTTTTGATTTTTGATTTTTTTTGATTTTTTGATTTTTTTAAAAGGTAGGACATAACAGGTGTGACTCGATAGGGTAGGCGGAGAGAACTTCGTTCTACTAACCTGGGTTGTTGGTAACCAGGGCCTACTGGGGCAAAGTTGGAGTGGGTTAATGAGCTTACCCATTGCAACTTAGGGTGCGAATCTCACATGTATGTCTGGAGATAGGGTAGGAGGTCTTTTATTACAAGCACAAAAAAAAAAGGCTCAGTACATGCCCCCTGGATGAGTGTTTATCTGGACAGAGTGTCCTGATGTTCAGCCATGATTGGGGGACAAGTATAGGGTACAAGCAGGTTAGGGTTTAGAATATCCCTCCAGGGTGGGCTACTTGTAGACTATACCTCAGCCTATTCTATATGTATGCATGTTGGGGTAATGCAGGGTGTTCCTAAAGGATGGGGGGATCACTTAACACCGTATATGCGACTCCTTGGTATAGAACATACCTGGGACGATTGGTGTAAGCAGGAGCGTTCAGAATCCTTCCCTGAGAGTAGTCACCCAGCAGGAGTAATTCCGCGGACCTCCAAGACTGTTAAGCCCATGTCACTGAGGATAGTCATCCAACAGCCGTGAGCGTAATAAGCCTGTCTAATGGGTATTGGGTTGTTACACTAGTATGGTATGCATGAAATGCACTGTACAAGAAACATCCCAAAAAGTATAAAGAATCAACACTTAATTAAATACTTAGGTATTTTAATTAATTTTGAGATTATTTGGCTTAAATTTAAGTTCCGGCTTGAACCTTATCCCCAGCAGAGTCGCCAGAGCTGTGAGCATGGGATTTTTCAACCCACTTTCACAATTATATGTTTTGACTTGAGTCGCCACCTATTCATTCTTAGGGATAGGTCCCAGGTATTTGTTTGTTTGGATAAGGCAAATGGTCTTTACAGAGTTAGGGTAAGCGGTTCGATTAAGTCCTGGGGAAGGTATTAGGCACCCCAAGACCTCCGTTTTATAACGGTTACCTACTCCCTAAACTTAAGCCAATTATAATCTCAAAGTTTAATTAAAATGTCCAAAGTTTTTAAGTGAGTGCTAATCCAAGAAAAATAGAAAGCTAGATGGCTAGGGTCGAACCTGAGTTGAGTTGCCTACGTACTCACATGATGAGATCAGACCGAGCGTAGTTCTGGCACATGAGCCCGTGCCGAGGCTAGGGGGGAGTGTGTGTGTGCATAGGATGGTCAAAGGGTCTAACCTAGAAGGCTATGGTTTAGTTGACCGGAGAGGTCAAGTGCACAAGTGTTAAGTCTAACCGCGGTTAGAGGGTATTTATCCATGGTTAGATGAGCTAACCAAAGCTAAGGAGGTCCTACAAGTCTCTTTTTGGTCTTTTTGTATTTTTTATATTTTTTGAGATTTTTGGGGATATTTGAATGTTTTTTATATTTTGGTTATATTTGAATGTTTTTGGTGTTTTGAGATTTTATCATGTTTTTGAATTTTCATATAGGTAAGCTTTTGACAAACTTAACTAAAGTCAAATTTAGTCCAAGAGTTTGGCTAAAAGATTATAGTTTAAGACATAAAGAGGGATGTGCCTTATGAATAGTAAATGGTCTATTACTAACACCTATTTTGTTGGATTGATGTTGATAATAGATCAAATACCATTGTCTTTAGTATGAAACATTTTTAAGAATGTCCTCTTTAAGTCCTTACACCATCATTTATCTTAAGTCCTTAAACCATCACCTACCCATTTAACATAGAACATGAAGGAAAAATAAAGAAATGAAAGAAAATGAAAACTCATCCTCTCCCTTTTAAGGTGGTTCATTTACACCATTATTAATGATGTAATGTTGCTCTAAAGAATGTTAGGGAGGGGATGAGCTTTCACAAAAAATTCTAGAAAGAGGACTAGAATCTCAAAAGAAAACAAAATGAAAAAGAGAGGTATAGCTTTAGCTTCCACTCTCTATGGGCCTACCCATATCCACACTTGTGGGTACATAAAAAAGAAGAAAATATGTACATGGAAAGGAAAAGAAAAAATGAGCATCTCCTTGCCTTTGATATGGGGACCCTCTACACCATTAGATTGGTGTAGAGAGGCCCAACTATGCTTGAGAAATGAGAGATCAAGAAGAGAGAACCAAATAAAAAAAAGATAAAAAAGAAGAGAAAATGAAAGAAGGAGTGCCTACTCCTCCAAGAATTCTCCTTCAATGCTCCAAGGGGTAGGGTTTTAGAATCCACAAAGGAAGAGAGTTAGTGAAGAACTCTAAGCTTTTAGTATTAGAATTCTTTCCAAACTCTAAACCTTAGTTTCTTCTCCCTTCTTCAAACTCAAGAGAAACACAAGTGGGTGGGAAACTTCTAGGGGTCTTGAGGGATGGATCTAAGGGGCTAAGGGATTGGTATTTATAGGAAAACTAAGAGGTTGGGTTGTGTCTTTTACATGGGGGATAAAAGGAGCTAGTGGGTAAAGACTTGAGTGTTGTAAGGTGAGTTGATAGATTGAGTGTTGTAAGGAGTGTAAGAGAGTTGGTGGGTCGAGTGAACTATGAGTTATATGAGTATGGGTTGTAGGATATAGGGTGTAAGAGAGGTGTAAGAGAGTTGGTGGGTTGAGTGAACTATGAGTTATATAGGTATGGGTTGATGTAAGAGAGGTGTAAAAGAGTTGGTGGGTTGAGTGAACTATGGGTTATATGGGTATGGGTTGTAGGATATAGGGTAGGTGGATATGGATATGTGGATTAGGTCTTATGGATCATGGGTTATTAGTAGATGGGTTATGGGTTATGATTATTGGACTTTGACTATGACATTTGGGCTTGGGCTATGGAAATAGGCTTTGGCTTAGGCAATTGGGTGATTGGGTATTTGGGCTTGACTACTTGGGTTGGGTAATAAAATTAGGTAATTGGGTTTGATTGAGTTGTCTAGGTATAAGTTTGGTCAAATGGGCTTGGGCCTTGGGTATACCTAGGGCTTACTAAGGTTAGGCTAGGGCTACCTAGTGTTTGGGTTTAGGACTACCTAGGGTTAAGCTTAGGGTTAACTAGGGTCTTAACTAGGGTTTAGTCCTATGGTTAAGGATTTACCTAGGGTTTGGAACTAGGGTTGATCTAGGGTTTGGACCATAGCTAAATTAATTAACCACGGTTAAGGGGGTGTAAAAATAGGGTGCTGACAGTAGGTAAAAGTCATTTTAAGGAAAAAATGTCATTTGGTTTGTTCCTGTGAGAAATAGCTTCCTCATACGAGAAGTCAAAATGTGTGTTTGGGTAGCCAGGACAAAGAGTAACTTCTCAATTTACAATAGTTGCAAAAATAAATTATTTTATCTGGTATATATATATATATAAACAAATGTATATATGAGAATATAAGAATGACACATATCATGAAATTTTCCTAAGGTGTAACATACTATAATGCCCAAATATTATGTTCTTTGGGGATGTAAAAGACAGTTTCTCGAAAAAGACAAAGTCCAAAATATTATGTTCTGACATCACATCTTTAAATACAAAATACTACTGAAAAAGATTTGAAACACATCAAAAGTGTCATTGAAATGACGCATTACAAAGTCGTGCAAGCCGGTCTCTAAATTGGCCCATTGCCTCTGATTGGTTGCCCGGTGGTAAGTCTGATGTACCATCTTCAAATTCTTCATCTGAGTCTGAAGATTCTTCACCTTCCCACCGTTCATCCTCATACACAACAAATAAGTCATCATTTGTAGTTACCTTTTTGATAAAGTTATGAACAATCATGGCAACAACAACTATGTCGCGTTGTGTTCTTAAAGAGTATGGAGCCATTTGTTTTAGAATAAGGAACCGAGCTTTCAACACACCGAAGCAATGCTTGATAACATTCCTCAATGATGAATGAGCATAATTAAAATTTTCTTTCATTGTCCTCCCATTTGGGCTGCGGCGAAAATCTTGGAGATGATATCGAACACCACAGTATGGTGCAAGAAACCCAGTCATATTTGGACATCCAGCATCTACGGCATAGTATTTACCTACATACAATCATGAACACTAAATAAGGAACTTATTATTCATTACGCTAATCGATGAACAATAAATTGTGTAATTACCGAGTGGCGTATGTGGAAAATTAATATGTGGTGTTCGTATTGCCTCCAACATCACACGCGAGTCATTAGCTGTCCCCTCCTAACCAGCAAGCACAAAAGTGAGACACATATCAAAAGAGCATGCAGCCATGATATTCTATGTGCAAATCCCTTTCCTACCCCTATAAGGGACTTGCTTTTCCACAGGCACCACAACGCTAATGTGACACCCATCAATCGCATCAATACAATCCTAATATAAGATGAAATTAACAGTCAAGTTTTAATCATAGTATTTTCATTATGTAATACGAAATAAAAGATAGTACAAAATTTTATACCTTAAATACTGAGTTATATTTTCGATTATACCGTATCTTTGGAGGGATTTCATCAAATGGTCTTGTGGGCTTTATGATTTCCATTGAAAATGTTACAAGTGCCCTCAAAACTTTGTGGAAAACTCGGCTTATAGTTTCGCCCGAGTGTTGAAACCTTTCCTGCATCACCCTATTCCTCTCATTATGGCCTATAGTATGTAAAAAAATTGGCCAACTGCTCTCCCACACTCATCCTACGAGAGTCACTAATCAATTGTCTCTATTTGAGTTCAAAGCATAAAGTCATAAACACTCTCCTCTCCATTCGGAGTAACTCGTAACATCTAACACCATGACCAGTCATGAGTTCCCATACAAATTCATTTCCCCGCAGTCTAGATGTCCTACATGGCTCTTTCACAATATAAGTATCCCTATACTTTTGAATCACAATCATTATGGCCACAAGTGCTTCTCCATCCGTATCGTATGAATCCATCCTTATAACTAACAATTGAAATGAGAAAAAAACATATATCAATCCACATATATAATATAGACAATAATTCATCGAATTACATCATTCATGAACACTAACAACAATATTTGAAAAAATAAATAAACATGTTACAATAATGTAAAAAAATTGAAGTGTAAGAAACTAGTAAATAACATCATCCATGAACACGAACAAGCTGTAAATCCATGTTAAAACAACCGAAATACCAAAACACTAGTAAATAACATCATCCATGAACACTAACAAGCTATAAATCCATTTTATAGCGAATCCAACTCAGACATTCATCCACATCATCTACTAATGACATGAATGTCTCCCTATTCTTCGGCTTCTGTAATAACTGAATTGCGAATAGCCTCATCAGACTCGATCTCTCCAAATCCGACATCTCATTCAAACGCTTCATGCATTCAGTTATTGACATCCCTTTAGCTTCAGTGTGCTCCTCTATTCACATGTCAAAGTAGGTTGACAATGACCGCATTTGATTGTCCAACAGTGCTCCCCTAGGTTCCTTTCTTGGCCGACGTGAAGTAATTGAAGGTTCAGAGCGAGGCCTCTGCAAAGGCCTAGTGTCCCCTACAATAGGAGATCCCCCCTCAGCAAATTCTCAGTTGTGGTTAGGAAATTGTTTTCCTTCAAAATGCATATAAATAAGTGGGGTTGGAGGCTCTGAATTGTGAAACGATTGGAGTGTGTGCGGACACATACACATACACACATGCTTCTTTAGTAGGTAAAAAGATACAACACGCACATATGGAAAGTTCAGTGGGTTTAAGAAAAGGTGCATGGACAAAGGAAGAAGATCTTCTTCTAAGGCAATGCATTGAGAAGTATGGAGAAGGTGCCATCATGTCCCCCTAATAAAGTGCAAGGAATTTCTATCAAGCAATGAAAGTTAGTGAGTTCAGTGCCATGGGCCCCTTCTTTTGCAATAGCTCTAGGTCCCTTCTAGGTGGGCCCTGATCCATTCCAGGGCTTGGTTTAGGTCCCTGAGACCACCCCTCTACTTCCCTGATCCTTCCATGGTCACCAGACCAGCTTAACCATGGTTAAAGTGATCTAAACTGGATAAAAATTCAAAATGTCGGTAATCAGTTCACCGACATTCTTGGCATTTCTGTTCACTGTTAAAGAGGCCACTGTGGGCCCAATCAAGCCCAGGCCTAAGGCACAGACCTAGCTTAGGACTCCTTCTAGAGTCCCCTGAACCTACCCTGAGTCCCTTGACCTCCTTGGGTTCACCCCTGGCCTTCACCTTTGCTGCAAAGCTACTGTTTCAAAAACAGTGACTTTGGCGATACTGACAGTACTGCCAATTCCATTCTGTGAAGAAATGGAATTTGGTGGTATTGTATCTACCGCCAATTCCAGTGTTTTACATTAGTGGCTTTGCACAGGGCCCAAACCAGGTAGGAGGCCAGTCTAGACATTGTCATGCTCCCTGGGCCCATCTAAGACCTGCTCATGCCCTTAACTGGGTTTAAACTTAACCCTGATTAACTTTTAACTATGTTTAAACCCTCTAACCTTGGGGGAAAGGCCCAAAAACTCCCTAAAAATCCTAAAAAATCTGAAAATACAGGTAATGACCAAAAAAGTACCTTGGAGCATTTCTAACCAAGGTAAAATAGCTTAACCATGGTTAACTCATTCCTTAACCATGATTAAACTCAATTTAACCTTGGAAAAATCCAGAAAAATCTCCTAAAATGCCTAAAAAGAAAAATGAACCATAAATCTGATTTTGGACCTTTTTTAAACCATGGTTAGTACCCATAACCATGGTTAACTCATCATTTAACTCCGGTTAAACAATGTAATTCTTGTTTAGGCCTCCGGGTCCTTGCCTTAGCCTCCAGGCTCAACCTTAGACCTCTGGGCCCATGCCTTAGCCTCCTGACTTAAACCCTGGTCTTCGGGCCTATAACCCTTAGCCTCCGGGCTTAACCCTAGCCTCCAGGTCCAATCCCTTGGCCTCCGAGCCCAAACACTTAGCCTTCGGGTTCACCTTTTGGCATCCGGGCCCAAAGCCTAATTCATACACTTGACCAACCCGGTTAACTAAACCTTAGTCTCTGGACTAAGTCTTAGCCACCCCAATGCACAGACACTCTCCCTTAGCCTCGGCACTAGCTCATATGCTAGAACGACGCTCGGTCTGATCTCATCCCTTATGAGTACGTAAGCAACCTAACCCAGGTTCGACCCTAGTTAGGATATTCTCATTTCTTGGATTAGTATACTCTAAAAACTTAGGCATTTGATTAAAACTTTGACATTAATTTGGCTTATACTTACAGAGTAGGTAACCATTGTAAAATGGGGGTCCCTGGGTGCCTAACACCTTCCCTGGGGCTTAACCGAACCTCTTACCTAGACTCTCATTGAGACCATTAGACCTTATCCATAACCAGGACTTATCCCTCAGAATTAATAAGTGACGACTCTTAATCAAAAACCCAGTGGGCCCCGAAAACCGTGCTCACAATGTTTTCAGTAAATATTAGTAGATGCTATTCAAACCATGTTTGTTTTGTCCATATCAGTATTTTGTATTGAAGTTATTATTTCGAAAATAGTGTCCCAAGTGATAATGATGAACTGTTATTATTTCGTATAAAAGTTGAGGCATATTTCCCCTCAACTTTTTAAAACTTATATTATATTAATTATTTAATAGGGCATAACCATTGGGCATAGGGCCCTGAACTTTTGAAAAAAAAAATATTATTATATTATGTTACTTAATTATTTAGTAGGAGATAGCCATAGGGCAAGGAGATAGCAGCCTATAAACAAAGAGAAACAATACCTGTAGGATATGTAGTATGGAGGAAATGACCCACCGGCTTAATCATCAATTTTTTTTTGAGGGCTATGCCACCGAACACCCTATCTCCTTAGACCAAAACTATTTCGTACCAGCCTAATCATTATCAACACAAACATCTACAATTACTAATATTTTCAATCAATCACTATGTGCCCCCTACAATTAAATCCC
Source organism: Tetracentron sinense (assembly GCA_015143295.1). Classification (NCBI taxonomy): domain Eukaryota; kingdom Viridiplantae; phylum Streptophyta; class Magnoliopsida; order Trochodendrales; family Trochodendraceae; genus Tetracentron; species Tetracentron sinense. The sequence goes on from CM026573.1 coordinate 14,278,179, forward strand.
AGCTCTACTCCTGTTCGAAAAAAAAAAACCGTTTCTTTTATAATAGCCCATTTTCTTAAATGAATTAAATAAAAATGACTAGACAGTAAGAGTAGTGGCTTGGGGTAGGATACAAGATTTGTGTTATGTAAGAAGAGGTTATTATTATTTTTTAGCTCTAAATATTCGGTTAGGCCACAACTCCAGTTAGTGTGTTAGTATCTACTCAAGTTAGCAGTGGGGAGTGGAGAGCTTGCTACTCATCACCGGTGGGATTAGATCCTAAGGGCTCTTGCCAATAAGAGGCTACACCCTACCATTGGAGGAAGCGGCAGCGGGGTTTATGTAAGCGTAAGGAGAGTTTAATTGGTAAAATGTTGTGCTTTATTGCTATCATAAGTCATGGCACATAAAATGGATTGTCCTAAATTAAAAGAAACTAAGGAAAAGAAGAAGAAGAAAAAAACTCAAAACGTAATAAGATAATTTAGCTAGCGATGACTATTGGACATTATCCCCTGAAAATTCATTTAGATTGTAAGATTCTTATTGATTAGATTAATAAAGACATCTTCTTTATCTATTGTGAATTCATTATGGGTAATTGACCATGATCATGAGATGATCTATACGATATGAGATATCAATCAAGGTCTCTAGTATATATTGTAGGAAAGCTATGTGATAGGTATTGGACTATCACAGGCAGAGCTTTTCAGTTCCTTATACTTTATAGAGTTATAGCTATGGATGAAGCTGGACACTTCACTTATATGGCTGCCACAATACTAAGATGTTCTCAATGGTTGAGATGTAGTTTTATCTCAAATTATTGTAGTAGAGACTACATATCAGCATATGGGTGCTTAAATGTACACTGACTGATTGCATGCAATGAGAGACCTCTTGCATAAACATACTATCAGATAGTTAGTCTCTCATTCACATTGAACAATTTTGATGATTCTTAGATCTGATGAGTTCATTTATAACTGAGCAGTAATCTAACTATTTTGATTGTACCTAAGTACTCTCTACCTGAGAGACTAGGATATGGTGACAGTTGGATAATCAGAAAGTTGTTCGAGTCATGATGAATTTCAAACAAAAAATTCATGCTCATTAAATTGAGAGATTATCCAAGTTCTGGGTAAGACAGTCGATTAAGCTTAAATCCTGTGCAGGTGATTTTGAAATCAAATAAGTTTGAAATATATTATACTTAATAAAAGTTTTTTCTCAAAAATGTTTTACATGAGAAATAGTTTTCCATGGCTTAATCAAATGTCTTGGAAACCTGGATAATGTACAATGGGCTATGAGTTAGATAGTATATTAATCTTGAAGACCTATTAGGGATAATGTTATTGGAAGGATCAATCGAATTAAAAAGTTTATGTAGCGGGATCCTTTATTGGTTTATGTTCTTACACTGAGATTCAATTGCAACATGGATATCTCACGTCACTCACAATTCCGGTGTCATTCCTATTAATGGGTTAATGGGATAACATCGGGTAAGTCCGGGTTAGAATGTCCCAAAGCAATCTACGGAGATGCTCATAAAAAAAATACAAGCTCAAAATAATAGATTACATGTTAATTTATAATTAATTGATTAAATGTTAATCTATAGTTTAGATTAAATGTTATTCTAAATTAAAGGATAATAATAATAATTATTTACTTAACCAAATATAAGAGGATATGGGTTTGACCCATATCCATAAAAGCCCATATAAGATGAACCTTAATGGTGGGCCCAAGCCCATGGGATAATCTCCCCAAAGTGGGTGCCCACTTCTAGTTCCCTAATTTTATGAGACTTTTGGTTAATAGTTATTTATTAATTAATTAGTCCTTTTCTAATGTGATTAGATGCCTTTCTATGGTGTAAAGATCTTCAGGATCCAGTTATTCCGCATATTTTTTTATCTGGATTCCCTTCAATGACATGGTCCTCTATGTGACTACCACACCTTACAAACATGTGGTTCCTATTTTTGTATGTCGAATGGGTTGTCCCATCTTTTGGGTCTCTATTTAGCAACTATTGCTGATGATTTAACCAAATGTGTGCTATCGCTGTCAGAAGACTTTATTGATAGTATAACCTTCCTATTACACCTTCTTCCTTGGGTGGTAGTAGTGTATCCTCCAATGAGGGTGGAGTCAATTTTGAGTCCCTTATCCCAATGTTATCAGAGCCGGATCGGTCATCGAACCGGTTGAGTGGCTGGTTCCCAGTTGGACCGTGTCCTTTTTTATTTTAAAAAAAATCACCATTTTTACCCATTTATGATCGGTTCTCAATCGGGTCTGACCACCGGTTCCCAGTTCTTACGGTTTTCACGAAAATGATTGGTTTTTAAAATGGTCTGGTTTTGGAGGGTTTAGGAACCGGTGAGGGGATCGGTTCCTGGTTTTTCCAGTTCGACTGGCCAGTCCGGTCCGGTTCTGATAACAGTGCCTTATCCTATATTTGGTTGCCAAGAAAGTAATGAAAAAGAGAAAAAAAATAATTACAAAAATGGATCAAATACAACTATGAATTGTATTCGAAATCCAAAATTTTCTTTTCTTTTCCATGTTTTTACCTATTTTCACGGCAACCAAACAGGTACACCAATTCACTAACTAACTACTAACCTTTGATAAATGATGCTAATTTTTATTTTATATATATATATATACTAATACTATATGCCCGGTTGGTTCCACGTGGCATATCTTATTGGCCTCTATTCTCTGTTCTGGTTCTTGCCACATATCTTCTAATTGATCCAATAAGGAGACGTCACATCACCCTTTTAATTATTTATCTTCATTCTTAATTAAGTGATGGGTTAAATGCCCACCTTCACCCACTTACATTCTATTTTTTAATTACAATAAATTAAATTGTACCATTAAATATTTATTCTTTATTCTAATTCTACTCTTTAATTATAACTAATCAAGTTGTAACATTTAAATTATTAAAAATATGAAGCCTAAGGGTCTCTTCTTTCTTCCCTCCACATTCTCATTATTTAATTGCAATTTGTTGAAATTGTAACATCTACCATCCTCATATTTTTTAACTCTTAGTCTACCTTCTCCCTAATCCCCTATAAATAGTAGACAAATCCACAAGATACTTTCATTTTCAAACATGTAAGGATTTGGCATGTTGTGCATTTTAATTAGTATGGTTCACTAGGGAGGTTTTTCTTAAAAATTGGAGAATCTAGATTGGAAATCTTAAGAGGCTTGTTTTCATGGCAGTTATTGGAAAGTTCTTGAGTCTGGATGCATTATGGCATTAATACATTTACAGGTACTATATTTTAGGAAATTTGATGCTATTGGAAGCTGTCAGGTTCTGGTTCTGGCATTACTTACATTTATACTTATGAGTCTCTACATGGAGCTTTGGTTGGGTATTAGTGTATTTTAGGCACTATTTTGGGTCTTCTATTTTGCACTTGCAATAGCGATTTGAAATAGCATAGATTATTCTCACTAAAATTATGAGATTCATGCTATCATTGATATTAAGAGTAATAAAATGAAATTCAAATTATTTTTCATATTCATTGGTGATGAAGTATCAAGTGGTTTCCTCTAAAGTCTTTCATCCCTCAATTAATTGTAAAAAAAAAAAACGATAATAAACAAAGGAAATAGATCTTTCATAAAATAATGGCTCACCCTTAATCTCTCCTTAAATATATATATATATGTAAATAAATTATATTGATTTACTTAGGTTATAATTAATTATATTAACTCTCTAATTTCTAAATACTCTATAAGAAATTGAGTTTCTTGACATGGTATTTCTATTTGATTTTTATTTTATATTTTGTTATATTATGCAAACCAGTGACAGTGTTAAAGTGAGTCCCACTAGAAAAAACAATTAATTTGATGTTGTTTCGGGTTGAAGAATAGGAAGATACTAACATTTTCTCTTATATGTAAACATTTATTTCTAATAACTAATTATTTAAATAGAATTATTTAAAGAACTTATTTATTTACAAGATGTATCATTATCTCTAAAAATTTTAAATAATTTTGACACATTAAATTTTTAGATGAGATCAGATAATTTTTTTTTATAATGATGCAAACTTACTTTCTTGAAATTATATAATAATGAGATAAAAATTTATATATAACATTAAAATTATGAATTTTTTAAATGGTTACATTGGCTATTTTAATAAGATACATATAAAAAAATCTCACAAGAGATGACTAAACTATCATCATTTTTATTCTTTTCTTACTATCTATTTTTAATTTTCTCATCATATTTTTCATTTATTTATTTTCTTTCAATACCCTGTGCATTTGCACGGGGTTTTTGCTAGTATATATATATGACATTCCAATTTGTAATGTATTACACAATTGGGAAGACTTGTAGTTGAGTGAAATGTATGAATTAGTAAGTATGTGGGAGTTTAATTAGTGGTATGTATGTATGTTTGAATATATATATCTGGAATCTCATTTAGGACTCAGGTATAATTGCCTAGCATGAAGATGACCAAGTTCAAAAGAAAGCACGTTTCCTAGGTGATCACCCCTTAAGGATTCAAACATATATTATTTCCAGTTTCCTTTAGGGGAGTATAATTTGGGAGTAGAATTTTTCTAGCAGGGCGCATGGCCCTAATGCATCCATAGGGTTAACCAAGACCTTGCCTTTGAAAAAATTTCAAATTGCTTAGCAAGTTATTTTATATATTATATATAATTTTATATGAAGTAGATAAAAAATTAGGATTTTAAAATTTTATATGCAGGATATAAATTTATAGGCTTCATACAGTTTTAAAACCCTAATTTTTTTATTCCCTATACTTAAGATGAGATCTACAGTCCTAGGAGCTTTCTCCTCTAGGAATTGGTAGTTGGTCAGCGTTGGGAGCGATAGAATAGGTTCGACGGAAAAGTAAACAAGCATAAGAAAAATAATAAATAGAACATAAGAGAATTTACGTGCATGGTTTGTCAAATAACCTGCCTACGTCCACGGGGCGAGATCTAATTACTTCTTTCCACTAAGAGAAACCAATACAAGAAACATTCTCTCCTCTAATATTAAACACAAACCCAATCCCAGAGACCCTTGTACACCCCTCTCAAGTAACCTTCTCAATGAACCCGAAGAAGAATTCATATCTCCTTCCCTCTAAAATTTCTCCAAGATCTAGAGTGCTTAATCATGTTCTATTGCTTCCACGCACAAACCCTAGATCTATAAGCACATATTTATAAGCCTACAACAGAATCCTAAACAAGTAATGGAAAGACTCAAATTTGCACAACATGCCAAATCTGGGCTAAACAACTTATTCCATGAAAACCGGTCGACCGAAAAGGACACCGGACTTATGGCTAGTTTGCAATCCAATCAGTCCTCCTTCGCAAGATTGAGCCACAACTCAATAAAATCCACCTTGGTAAAAACTTCGAGTCACGCCACAACATCCTCCACCTTAGACCGAATGCTACAACCAAAACTGAGAAAACCGATTTGCTAATCACTAAGCAAATCTTCAAGACAGAATAACGCATCACCCATATCCAGGACGCACCTTCACTTCAAACCAAAATCTCTTTCAAAATTCTGTAACCCCATTTAAAAATACCGCAAACATCCATTTAGCCTTGAAACCCATGAGCTACATATATCCTCGAATCACATCGAAACGCCATCTATCTCGATCAAACATGACCAAATGCACATATGTAGCCTGAAAACCATCTTCTCATCTAGAAGAACCCCAGACGATGACATAGACTTGTCCCCTCGGCTGAAGACACATCACCATCTCATTCATTTTGGAAACTCCCTGGAATACCTGTCTCTACACAAACTGCGAAAGAGAACCTAGGTAAGCTTCCTACCCTTTGCACAACATTCCGTTTTTGATTTCTTGCAGACCCTATAGAAACTCCACCTACAAATGTATTCCCATCCAGGTGACAAAATTATCACACTTCTTCTGTTTCATAAAAATAAGCATCCCCACATCATTTTGAAAACGCCGCCTTCAACTGTGTAGCTACAACCCTTAGAGTCTCACTGTCCTAGAAAAATTAGATTCTTTCACAATTGAGGAACCAAGGCTACCACTCCTAAAGTTTGAACCACTCTGTCAAACATCCTTATCTTTACTATTCTAAACCCCGTGACTTCACACTTGGATCCATCACCCAAGGACACTTCTTCTCCCCTTCATTGGAAAGTATTAAAGAGATCTATATTTGAGAAAATATGAAACGAAGCCTCTAAATCTAATAACCACTCACTGGAAGAATTGTCCATACCGTTAAAGATTGTGAAGTCATCACCAATGTATTCACTTTTGTCTTGTGCTATTGCCGCAGAAGAATCTCTTATGGAAGAATCATTCTTCCCATCAACACATAGTAGACACTCTCTTTTGAAGTGTCTTAATTCTTTGCAACGATAGAACTAGAGTTTGACTTTTTCCTTGGATTTAGATCTAGCCCTACCTTTTTCTGATCCATTCTCCAAGTCCATTCCTCTTCCCTGAGTAACCAAAGCCTAATTATCATTCCATTCATAATTTGGTTGTCGCCTAATATTAGTATATAGAGTAGTGTTGTAGTGATCTCCTTCAATTGCAATATATCATTATCATATAAGAGCGTTGTCACCAAGTCCTTATATGAATCCGGAAGTTAGATAAGAGCATAAAAGTCTGATGTTCTTCTTCCACCTAGACATTAACTTTTTGCAATTGATTCAAGATCTGATTGAACAAATTCATGTGTTACATGAGACACCTCTGCCATCATCAAAGCATGTGACTGTCTGTTCAAATATAACTTATTAGTTAGGCTCTTTTCGATGTAGAGCTTTTCTAACTTCTTTCAGAGTTCTGATGTTGATTCCTCATATCAGAGATATATTGTGCTGACTGCCTTCGCCTCAATCTCTTCCCAATTTGCTTCACCGGCTTACAAAATTCTTCCTTCAACACCCTTGTTAGATTTAGTAAAACTAGGACATCCTTCACACTCCTTTTCCACAGATTGAAGCTCCATTTTCCGTTGAACTTCTCCACATAACAAAAAAAAAAAGTTGCTCAGAGTTTTTCAATGACATTGGAAAATATCACTGGTGCTCTGAGACTAGTTGTTAGGAGCGGTAAGACAGTCTGATGGAAAAGTAAGCAAGCACAATAAAAATAAATAAGAAACATTTTCTCCTTTCACATTAAACCCAAACCCAAAACTAGAGAGCCTTGTACACTCCTCTCAAGTCACCTTCTCAATGAACCCAAAGAAGAAGCTCTATCTTCTTCCATCTAACCTTTCTCCAAGACCTAGAGAGCTTAATCACGTTCTACTGCTTCCACACACAAACCCTAAACTTATAAACACATATTTATAAGCCTACATCAAAGTCCAAAACAATTAGAAAGCCTTTAATTTGTGCAGCATGCTAAATCTAGGCTAAATAGTCTGTTCTGCAAAAATCGGTCAATTGACCTTACTCACCGGTCGACCGAAAAGACTACTGAACTTACGGCCTAAGTTTTGACTGAGCACAGTCAACTGGTATGTAATTCCGGTCGACTGCCTTCCCCCAATCAGTTCTCCTTTGTAAGATTGAGCCACAACTCAACAATTAGGCAGGTTAAGAAATATAATAAAATTTTTTTATAATTTTTTTTTCTTTTATGGTGTGTTCGCTTGGCGAGAAAATATGAAAAACTAAAAGAAAAGTGAGTTTTCTTATACTTTTTCAGTGATTGGTATTTAAGAAAGCACATTTTCCTTTTCTTTCACTTTTTCAATACCGACAACTTTCTCCCAAAAACATTTTCCATCTTTTGATGGTTATTTTGAAAGAGAATTTAAGTTTCTTTCTCACCCACTTTTTTCTTTTTTTCTCGCCCACTATCTTTTCAAACCACCACACCCTTTAAGGGGACAAATAGCAAGCATCATTTACACTAGGTTAATTATTTGTTTGTCCGTTAGTGGGATGTGGAGCAAGGCTAACCAGAGGGCTTTCACTACTAGCCCAAGGTTTTTAATTTCGAAATTGTCGGCGATTTCGGCCAGTCAACCCGAACCAAAATCCTAAAATATTGCGGGATTTTGTTGAAATTTCAAAATTAGAAATATTAATATTTTATTAAAATTTTATATATTTATGTAAATATTATTATTTTTTTAAAAAAGTTAATATATAAATTTCTGAAATTTCAATAAAAATTTCCGAATATTTCACCGAAATTCTGAAATCTTTTAAATTTGAATTTTCATCCCGAGTAATCCCAGTTTGAATGTCGGTTGGGTTGTCCGAATCCGATCAAATCAGTCGCAACTCTCGCTCAGTGCAAAATGCCAAACATAACATGTACGGAAATCTTCAAAAAGGTGTCAGGAAAATGTTATCTTTGCTCATGCGGGCTATGATTTACATAGGAGAGGAGATTTGGTCGTGCTCTAAGTAAGACCAAAACCATGTTACCTATGTACAACGTCCGACATGTGGCCATAAAATAAAAGGGAGAAGTCATTTTAACCATTTAAATAGCTATGTTACCCTGCTGCATTGCAGCTGATTTGAACACAGTAAAGAAATTAAATGAGTGTTTGAAAGAAGAGGAGAAGACAAATGTTATATGAAAAAGGAAAGTTTGACGGCTCCCACAACATACTTATTAAAAGGGTTTTTGTTAAATATTTAGGATATTTTTGTGCAGAGACATTTTTATTTACCAATTTTTTAAGAGCTCGGAAATTCATAGCTATGGGTCTTTGAACACCTTAACCATGGGTAAGGTTCACCCACCCTTAGGGATCACCCACTCATTTTTGGTTTTTTTTTAAAATATTAATTTTTTTTTTAAAATTAAAAAACTGTTTAAAGAGTTTTTTTAATATTAAAAACAGTATTTTAATTTAAAAAATGAATTAATATTTTTTTAAAAAAAAAACCAAAAATGGGTGGGTGAACCCAAGGGGTGGTTGAACCTTACCCAAGGTTAAGGGTGTCAAAAGAGACACGTGGTGACCTCTAGGGGTGATAACCTGATTTGCCAAACCCGGTTATCACCGGAGATGATTTGGCTGCCCCCAAATTATGCTTGATATGATTGGGACATGCGTAGGTTAGGAATTACAAGAAAGAATAAATAGATAGAAATGCCCTTTAATATGTAATTCTCTTCGTGACGAGTGCTTTCAATTTTTTTTCCAACTCTTACAATTGGTGTAACACTTATTATTGTTTACCCATTCAACAAATTTAGAAACAATTTTTATAATAGGAAGAACATGCAATGCATATTATCACCTCCTGGGCTAGCATTTATTTTCTTTAAAAAAAAATCAAAGGTTTTCTTTTGAATCAGAGGCCCTCTTCATATTTAAACTCAATAAATAAACAAAATCAAACGTTGAGTGCAGGATGAAAAGAAAAGTTTAAATATGTGACGGATCTTTGATTTAAGACGTTTGAGAGGAGCTCACCTTTTTAGTCTAGTGATTGTGGCAATCTTGTTATTATTGAGAGAGGACAGTGTATTTGCCTCTGAGAGGTGAGGAAGACTTTGTTATCACAATGTATTACTGCCTCTAATTGGTGAAAGGACTTTGCAACTGAGACCCCTTAGGGCCGAGACCACCGAGACCATGCTCTAAACGCATGGGATATCAGGTGGGGCCTACCATGTGACATGGCCTCACCTAAAATCCCGTGCTATGAGAGCAGAGTCTGGGTGGTCCACGTAGAGTACTAACAACAGTCTCCCATACTGCATTCTTTGCTTTTCGGACAAAGTGTATGATGATCTTTTATCAATCCCCCGTGGATTGCTTATAGCCTTACGTTGTTGGTTGCAAATCCCATAAAGTTATCATATTTAGCGTCACATAGCAAATTCTCAGTTGTGGTTAGGAAATTTTTTTCCTTCAAAATGCATACAAATAAGTGGGGTTGGAGGCTCTGAATTGTGAAACGATTGGAGTGTGTGCCTATACATAAACATACACACATGCTTCTTTAGTAGGTAAAAAGATACAGCACCCACATATGGAAAGTTCGGTAGGTTTAAGAAAAGGTTCATGGACAAAGGAAGAAGATCTTCTTCTAAGGCAATGCATTGAGAAGTATGGAGAAGGAAGGTGGCATCATGTCCCCCTAAGAACTGGTACTGAACTCGGTTGGTTTTTTTTTTTAAATGAGAGATAAAAGGCAGAAAGAGTGGTTTCCAAGATATTTGAGTACACTAGTATTTTGTTTTGATTTGCAGGCTTAAAGCGATGTCGTAAAAGCTGTAGACTGAGATGGTTGAACTATCTCCGGCCAAATATCAAGCGAGGACGGTTCACTTCAGATGAAGTCGATCTCATTATCAGGCTTCATAAGCTTCTAGGCAACAGGCAAGTTATGGCCGATTCAACGACCTCCTAAACATAATCGATATAAAAAAAAAAACTAAATAACATACCTAGCTACATGTTTACATGTATGTGAGGATCCTTCCTGGGATGTTCAACTCTCTCCTCCTCTTTGCTGGATGGGGAGTTTTTCTCTCTTATGATAGAGAAATTCCACTTTTGTTAAAGGAGTGAGAGTTCGACCTCCCCCTATTTATTGGGTTCTATAATCCTACTTATAAAAAATTCTGGGTCTGTACAATTAAGGGTGATTATGTTATCAAATTATGACACAATAATGCGTGTCTAGGGTGTGTGGAGTCTGATATATCTTAATGATCACTACGCATGATCAAACCCTTACTGACATACTTCGATCAAACGGGATGATTAATTTGAGGTTTTGACAAATCAAACCCAGTGATCATTGTGTAACCACGAGATCTAACAATAAGTACAAAGGTGTAAAGGAAAAACAATATTCTAGGGGATCTAAATTATCAACATTTAACCCAAGAATAAAGAATATCTCAATACTAACACTAGATAACAAAGTTTAAAACAACAAAAATCCAAGGTGGTAATGGTCGTAACCATTTGAACTGTCATAATGATGTTATAATGCTAAATGATTTTCATTTTTTTTGTTCATATCAATATTTTAATGTTAAATTATTATCCCTTATATAATTTAGAGTCATGTCAGCGCTACTCTGAGTTAGTCCTTACTCTCAACCAAACACGAATACCTACTTTCAATTAAAGACAAACACATATCCTAATTGCTTTAACAAGTGTTGATTTTTGGATGAGAGTAGAGACTAGCACATTTCTATATTTTATTTGATAAAAATTTTTAACATTATCAAATTAGTATTTGAATTATCTTTCTAAATAACAATGTAACAATCGGGATAATTACGAAGATTATTTGGAATATAATGTATTCATGATGGTCATATGCCATTATAAACGACGTTTTTAACTGTTAGAGTCGTTCTAGCTTTACTCTCAGTTAGGCATCATCTAGCCAATGATATGCCCTAGACCAAAGGTGACTACTTAGGACGTCAATTGTACCTAATCGACCTCTCCATTATTGGAAGCGGAGCAGGTTTGCTTATAATGAGGTCGTAACACCGGAACATGAAACCCTATTAATTCCTTGATGGCTTGCTTTATAGACAAAGATCGTAGCCTAGAATGTTGTGAGAAAGAAAATTGCATTTAGTCCGCTTATCAGACAGACAAGTAACAACTACTTGTAATATTTGGCATCACGTCATCTAAAGTAGAACTCTAATTGCTTAGAATACTACTCTAAACCATTGTTACCTAATTCATTGGTTCGAATTTTGATTCGCAATTCGCTACTGGGTTCGCTAGCTTAATTATATATATATATATATCCCTCTCTATGAATAATTCATTAAAATTATGATTTTAACTTATATACATATATATATATATATATATACTATTATAATGGAAGAGGAGGGCATAGCCTGAATTTTCCAAAATTCTTAAACTACCCTTATATAAAACAAAACTTTAATTTAATGTTTTACTTTAATTCCCAAACTATCCTCATTTATCTATTTATAGAATAGAATCACAGTCAATTGTGATTGAATTCAGGGAGAGTTCAATCGCACTTACAAGTTAACATGTGTCTCTTTGAACTCCTATTAACTATGGTTGACTCCTTCTCCCGCTTTCACATGCATCACAATCTGCCCACCCACTAGTGTATATATATATATATATATATATAAAAAGTTAAAATCATAATTTTAATAAACTACCCATAGAGATATTACCCAAAAGGCCGAAACCCAGACTGAAACCCACTACAAATGTATTAATCCTCTCCCGTCGTTTACAACAACCCCACTATTTGTAGTGAGTTTTTTATTAGTCTATTACTCTATGTATTTGGGCCGACAGTTTTGTCCTTTTAAGAAAGGAAATCTATTGATTGATTTGATTCTATTTCTGAGCCATTCCGTTTACCCAAAAAACGGAACTGTACAGCTTGGCCGAACCCAATGATAAAATCCATTAAACCCAATGCGTTAAATCCAACGAATTTGGACTGCTTACCAGCCATTTATTAGTTCACTCAATCTGTGTAAGTTTTTGATTGAGAGTAGCAGTAGTACTCGGTTTAACAGGTACAACTGTCTTTGATTTTAGTCAAAAACCACCATTTGTCCTTCCTTTAATAAGTGTAAGTTTTTGATGGAGAGTAGCAGTAGTACTTGCTTTAACGGGCACAACTGTCTTTGTTTTCTGTCGAAAACCACCATTTGTCCTTGTTTGATTTTGAGAGAAGTAGTAGCACTCCCAAGCCGGTATCATGGCCACAGTAGAAACAAGGGTAGTGAAAAGTGATAGGCCTAATTACAGTCCCCTTAAAACAATGATGTGGGGATTTAATTTATCTCTTATGTTTTCTATAGATGGACGTTAATTGCTGGTAGACTTCCAGGGAGGACAGCAAATGATATCAAGAACTACTGGAACACTCACATGCAGAAAAAGCATCTTTCTCTATGCGAAGAGGTGAAAGCTAACACCGAAAAAATGGAGAAGAACAATATTATAAGGCCTCGTCCTTGGACTTTCTCCAAAAGTTCCCTGTGGCTGAGAAGGGAGACGACATCTGCAGATACTAATCAATCGGGAGATATGCCTGTTATTTCGTCTCCTAAGCGTCCGCTTCCTCTTGACGACGACATGTTATGGTGGGAAAATAGGTTAGCGGAGAAGGAAGGGACCTCTTGCTCCATAACTGGTTTAGGGAAGGAGCTTTTTACAGACCTCTGGGATGAAGACATGGAGCCAGCAACAAAGGGAGGGGACACCTTTGTGGAAGATGGCAATAATGGTTGGGGTGAATTATGTTTTGGTGTGGACCTTTGGGATTGATTTGGTCATAAGAAGTCATTTTCCACCAACGAAAATGACTCCTTATGTTGTGATTTTACCTATTAATTTGGAGATTCTCATTGTACTTGGCTTTTAAATGAAAAAATAATAAATAAAGAGGATCTTCTCAAGGATATGCGCAAGGGCCTCGGATTGTCTCTCGCGAAGCAGAAAGGGCTTATCTCGGGGTTCCATAGAATAGGTGACAAGTGGTGGAGAAGTCAAAATCATGGGGCCCATGATTTTGACTTCTCCACCTATAATAAGACATGTGGCGATAAGTGTGTGAGAATAAAGGGTAGAGATATCATATGGGAAGAAGTCAAAAAAAATTGGGAGAAAATAAAATGACTTCTCCCCATATTTTTGCCAACTGTTGCACAATGTATGGAACCCCGAGAGGAGTTTCTGGCTTTGCCAGAGACAAGCCAAGGCCATGCGCAAGAGAAGAATCTCTCCAATTTTTCCAATTTGCACACCATTGCACATGTGTACATTGATTTTATTTAATCGGTATTAATACCAAAGATTAATACTGATCTAATTAGGATTTTTGCTAGCCACAGTATTTCCTTTTCAGGGCAAAAAGACAAGAATTTTTTGTCAAGAATTTGTGGGAGGTATCAAAATATCCTTGTCTTCTTGCCTCCAAAACGCAAGAGTGCAATAGCAAGAGGGTGGCGGCTAGCACTCCCTATAGAGCAGAACAAATATTGGTATCTTGTTGAATTCTCCAAGCTAGGTGAGCTCATGAGTGAGGTCGCATGTTAGCTGATGTGGAACAATATATGAATGAGGTAGTGCCAGCTAGTTTGGTTGGTAAGTCTCTTGGCGTGGTACCAGAGACCTGGGATCAAATCCCACCTACATTGAGTTGGGTAGGGGTGGGGGGTTATGGGAGGGGGAGGGCTACCCTTCATTGTGTAGCACATTCGTCCATGTGAATGAACCAAAAAAAAGGAATAATATGTGAGGCAATGTAATAGGCACTCACATTTCACAAGAAACATTAGCTATTTGAAACAGAATGCAGGCACAAATTACATTGAAAAGCATACATATCATCAAGGTTTGGTATCTATTGTTCTCCGACCTCACCATCAATACAACTTCATGGTCACTACTGGTATCTACTCAGACCAGATTGCTGAGCTAGAACCATATAACAGAATGTCCCTTGTAGGGCTCAGTATTGTTCCGGAAGGGTACCAAAAGATAACCGGAGCTCCCAAAAATATGTCAATGAACAGGGGAGTTGAGCGAGTCTTTCCGTTGGGATTTTTATGTGAATTCTAGAATAACCCTGTAACAGGCATATTTTGTGGGTTACCGTTATCTTTTCAACCATAGTTCTTACTTATTTGTAAACTCATATCGAATAGATGTCATTTTTAGTTAACAATAGGTACTATTTTAATACATTCAGGATATTATACGGAATAGGTACTATTTTAATACATTCAGGTACTATTTTCTAGAAGTTGAACATCATGACTTGTGTTCCCTTTAACGAACATAGCTACCTTAGAATTTAGTAAAAGCTTGTATAAAGTTAGAGAAATGTTACACACCTAGGTTTGTCCCAATGGTAGTGTATCTCCCTTTGGGGAGTGGCGAGGGTTTGAGTCCTGGTGTGGCTGTTGAGCGCCCACACTTGAGTTCTAACCCCCTAACCCCTGACATAGATAGCTAATGATTGTAGGACTATCCAAAAAAAAAAAGTTAGAGAAATGTTAGCCTTAGTCACAGTTTCCAAAGCCTCACTGTAGTAGTGACAAGTGTGGCTACACATCTTTGTTACTCATTAATATAGTAGCAACAAATGTCACTACACACTACACATCCCCATAAGTTCTTTTGAAATTTATGTTTTAATTTGTTGAAAGGGTAACAATGTGAAGTGTTGCACCCACAATGACTTTGAAAGTTTGTGATTGGGCTAGAGTGACTAACTGTAAGCTGTAGGACATTTGTTGCTTGGGAGTGCTAGTTTCACTCTCATGATATTATTTGATGCAAATTAGATATACAAGGATTTTGTCTTAGGTCCTTGTGGTCCCCCCACAAAATTGTTGTCTTTTTGTATGAAAAATGAGAGATTACAATAGAAGAAAGTGAAGCTAGCGAATTCTATAAAGCTAGAACAGAACCGGAGTAGTTACAAGTACTTGCAACATAGAGGATATGGTTGTAAATGGAATCGATACAGAGCAGATAGTGGTATATCCGAATTTGTATCCAATTATATATTCGGATATCCGAATCCGAATAAATATCCAGCGGATAGTAAAATATGATATGAGTATCGACTCCGATTAAAATATTCGGATTCAAATAGTATCTGAATTATCCGACTATTTAAAAAAAATATATTAAAAAATATAAATTAATATTTAAAAATTGTATAAATATTAATTTGAAAAATATATTGTAAAGGTTATATTAATTTTATAAATTTAAAATATATTATTTATTTATATTATATAATCAGACAGATATTTATCGGATCGGATATACCAGTATCCGAATCCGTATCCGATTATAAACGGATTGTGATTTTACTATCTGAATTCGCTCCGCCGGATACCTATTCAGATAATTATCCAACTAAACGGATTCGAATACGAATCGGATACGGATAATATCCGCATCCGTTTACAGTCCTAATAGAGGATTTAGGAAATTCTATAACACTCCAAAGGAACTAAACTAGTTGCAACCGTAGATGATCTAAAGTGTATAAATTATGCTCAAAATTAATAATTTAAAATTCTAGAAATATGAACATTCATAATTTTTCTTTCATTACCGTCATACCATGCTTAAATGATGAGGGTATATAGGCAGATTGGATGCTTGTGGGAATCTATTAAGAATAAAGTTCTAAATGATTGAAACAATAGGCATCCTAGAAAGAATGAAGTAAAGTTATTAACTGATTTAATCATGAAACTAAAAAATGTCAGCTACTGAATTAGTCTCACAACATAAGGTTGCATATAGGAACTTATATCAGGATGAAATCAAAACTATTATCACCGGTCACATTCAGTCTATAGTTCATTAAGGGTTTAAATCCCTATCAATGATTCAATTAGTATTGTTTGTTGTTAGGCTTTTACATTAATATAGTTGGAATTTACTATTACATATGGTGAAGAATATCTTGAAGATATCAATTAAAAGCAAACTCACGGGCAAGGACTTGAAGATTTCCATGTCACTCTTCTAGACCTTAGATTATAATATTCTTTGAAAATATAAATCATTTTTTTAGAAAAAACTATTATGTATAACTAAAAAATATTATTAAGTTCAACAAAATATAATAATTATTTAAATTGAAATTACTTAGTTAAATATCAATTCATTTATACAAAGTTTATTTAGTAAGAATAAAGTTTTAAGAAAATATTTAATATTTAAGATAAATAAAATATGAAATAATCAAAAAAGGTCTAGAAGAGTGATGTTGAATTGTAAAAGCTTTGTGTCAATTTTCATGCACACGAGAATTTTAATATCCACCTCCTAGATAGATATTGCAATTCCCACAAAATGTAAGATTGTTTCAATTCTCATATGAATTGAAAGTATCCAAACACCAAAATTAAATTACGTGTCATCCAATTTCAATTCCCACTCCTTGCCTTCTTGTCCCCAAAGGGGAGAATGTAATAGGGTGAGTTGGGCTAGCAAAGTTCTTCTCGCAATGAGCAATAGTAAATCAAAAGTTGATATTTTTCCTGCAATGAGTGTTAGGTGACGTTTGGATAGACTTTCCCAATGACTTCTACAACTTTTGGGTTTTAGGAAGTCAAAAGTTAGACATTATTGTGTTTGGTTTACCAATATTAATTTGACTTCCCGAAAAGTAGAAAGTCCGTGAAAGTAATTCCCCAAAAAGCAGGATCTTGTTGCTTCCCGGGGAAGTCGATATATCGACTTCCACGGGAAGTTGACGGTGTTTTTTGGGAAGTTGACGTGTTTCCGAACTATTCTTACCATTACAAAAAAAAATAAAAAATTCAAACAATGAGTATTGCTAGCCCTACTCTCAACCTCCATAACACTTATCCAAATTGCAATGATTGAAGCACTCTTTCATACAGAATAAAGTAGGGCTAGCATTCCTCCCAATCTACCATTTCATCCCAAGATTGAATCACAGCCAATTGCGATTGGATTCGGGGAGAGTTCAATCGTGCCCACATGTCACTACTTGTCCCCATTAACCCCCAGTTAACCGTGGTTAAGATTTACTAACCCTTATGGTTCAACAATCTAACCTTAGTTTTTAGAAAAAAAAATTTAACCCTAAGGGTTACAAATTCTTAACTTGAGTTAAAAGTGCTTTTAAAGAATTTTCTAAAAACCAAAGTTAGATTATTGAACCCTAAGGGTTAGTGAATCTTAACCATGATTAATCGAGATTAACAAAATCACATGGTGACTTGTGAGTGCGATTGAACTCTCCCCGAATCCAATCGCAATTGGCTGTGATTCGATCTCTTTCATCCCACGTTTCCCTTTTGAAACAAAATCCCCTACGGCAAATCTGGTTATCACCCTGAGGTCACCATGTGTCCCTTTGACACCCCTTAACTATGGTTAAGATTCACTCACCCCTAGGGTTCACCCACCAATACTTGATTTTTAGAAAAAAAATATTAATTATATTTTTAATATTAAAAAATATTTTAAAGGTTTTTTAATAAAATATTTAAAAATAGAATTAATATTTTTCCCTATTTATTGGGCATGTGACACATGTCTTCAACTTAGTAAGAATGTGACATGTGACACTCACTTTTTGAGTCCTATAAAAAGAGGATTGACTTAGCCCCTTCTCTTTTCTTTTCCCGATGAGACGTAGTTCCAGTATGGTAAGCTACTGGTTTAGGCTAGCGATTGGGACGATCCCGCACCCACAAAAATTCACATTTACAGTTAGTCTTTGACTGGAAAGCTCTATTGGGTATGGGGTTGAAAGACGAGTCTCTTCCCCTACAAGCGTTTCATATGCCAAGTAATGGTGTATCCGAACCGTGTTAGCTCAAAATTCGGCTCGTTCCGATTAAACCCTATTTTATCAATCAATAAATTTGTTGACTCTTTGAGGAGTTACTTTCTACAACGTAACTCCTGAGGAAGTATTTTTCTTCTCTGGTAAATCTAACCAAATGCTACCTTAATTTAGTAGTGAAGGTAAAATGCTTCTTTTGAAAAGTTAAAAAAAGCCTCTAGGGCTGCCACGCCATCATCATCGACATGACGCCTGCACCATCCTACATCATCCGCATGATGACAACCCCATCATCGACATGACGCCGGCACCATCCCACATGAGGCCTGCACCATCCCACATCATCGGTATGATGACAACTCCATCATCAACATGACGCCCACACCGTCACACACAGATGTTTTCCATACGGACGCCTGGGTAAGTTGAGGGGCGGTGAATTGAACAGACTACCCAAGGTATGAAACACCGGGACATGATTGTGAACCAACCGCGCCAACCCCCGGTGGGTATCTTGTACATATCTACAATTCTATGAACATGGCTCAATTGTCGTTCATTAATTACAGTTTTTTTTTTTTTTGGCAGGCAGGCAGTCATCGTCTATTGCTATCAAAGTCTTTTGCCTCTGACGCCAACAGGAGCGGAAATAATTGGAGGAATTTGGCTTTATGTATGATAAATTCTTGTCGAGAGAAGAAATCATTGGAGTTCATGTAACCACTCTTTCTCATTTTATGTTTTATTTTTGCAGTAAACCTGAGTTTTCCTTTTTTTTGAGAACGATTTCGAATATTATAATAGTAAGATTCTCATTTTGTCAAAAGATCCTTTGAAATACAATGTGGAGAAATGGAAGCAATGAACCATCATTGTCTGGCCCCTCCATCGGTTTGGAAATATCAGTTTGTGGCTATTGTGGATACATTGTTCTATTGTTGGTAAGGTGTGGCTCTTTTTGGGGAGACTGTATCTCTTGGTGTGAGATTTTTGAGAGTGAGAGAGTAACAACTGGTACCTGTAATTTTCATATAGTGGAAGCTCTATTATTGGTTTTTGACTTTTGCCCTGTGAACAGTACTCATTCATGTTACTATGTCGAGATCAAATCACAGCCAATTGCGATTGAACTCGGGGAGAGTTCAATCGCACTCACATGCCAACACGTGTCTCTTTTAACCTCTATTAACTGTGATAAAGATTCATTAATTTTGTGGTTCAACAATATAACCTTAGTTTCTTACAAAATATTTGTCTTTGATTAAGAATTTCTAACCCTTTGCTATGTTTGGTTGCTGAGAAAATAGGTGAAAACATGAAAAAAAAAAAAAAAAAAAACTTAAAAATTTCTAATACAAATTTTAATTATGTTTTGTCCTATTTTCTTTCATTTACCATATTTTTACTTATATTCTCGGCAACCAAAGGTAGGGTTAGGGTTAATTTTTTTTAATATTCTTTTTAAAACTAAAGTTGTATTGTTGAACCCCAAGGGTTAATGAATCTTGAACCACAGTTAATAAGGGTTTAAAGGGAGATGTGTTCCCCTGTGGGTGTGATTGAACTCTCCCCGAGTTCAATCGCAATTGGCTGTGATTTGATCTCTAATAAGTCAGTCCTACTCCGTCTTAACTCACAACCTTTGTTCTGAGGATTTTATATCTAGTGCTATCAGTCTTTCTCACGTCCCTTCCCGGGGAACTTAAGGTCGTGACTTGATCTAAGTATGCCCACTGTGTGGGCAAGTTATCGAACTGGAAAGATAGCCATTAAATTTTTTTTTTTTTTTTGGTGACAACTTGGAAGGAAACACATGATGGATGGTGATTCCTATTAGAGAATATAATAAGAGGTATTGTAATAAGGTGAATGAGATACACTATATCATTCAAGTGTATCTCATCACAATATTAGATTAGAATCAACCAAGGGTAGATTAGATTTGCTTAGGTGTGATTAGATTGATTTACTTTCCATAAAGTCTATCTTGTTAAATCTATATAAACCCTATTTAAGATCATTGATATTCAGTTTCTATATGGTATCAGAGCGGGTCGATCCGACCATGCTTTCGTGTTTTTAGTTTTGGTTCCTATCTTGTTGAATAGCCCTTCCAGCGGGTGGCAATGTGCCACCCTTCGGGTTTGAATTTTTTTCCCATGATTTTTTCTTTCCTTTTAACATTTAAGGTAGCCGCAGTGTTGCCCGTCCAACTTGTAGCCGTCTTCCTTGGAATACAATCTGCTGCATCCCGTTACAATTTTTCTTTTGAACAGCATGCACCTAGTTTTTACAACAGCCTCGGCTTTCAATCTTGGTTTCACATGCTGATGCTAATCTCTTATGCGGCCTAGAAAAGTACACTGCCCTCTACTGTGCCTTCTCTAGTGAATCTGTTAACTCTGTTATTATTGTCGAGGTGGTTTTAGTAGCAAGTGTTGATCCTAATTTTATGGATGCCAATGGCTATCAGCCTCCCCCACAAGAGTGAAAGTTGCCATTGAAGAGCTCCTCACAACAAATGGTCCTGATGGTTCTGTCGGTGTGCATTATCATGGAGTCCAATTCGCCACCTCTCTCATCGTTCCTACGGATCTTTATTGGTTGATGGTGAAAAAAAAATGGCTATCATAGAGGCCATGTTCACCGGTCCTTAGAGACTACTTTTTTTAGGTCCATGGAAGCCTTGTTGAAGCCTATTGAGGTTGCTTTTCTTGGCAATTGAGCCCTGTCAGGCCCATTAGTGGCACTGCTTTCCTGATCCATAGAGACCACGCCCATGGAGGCCCAGTTGAAGCCTCTTGAAGCTGCTTTTCTTGGCCATTGAGCTCTGTTAGGACCATTGGTGACACTACTTTCCAAGCCCCTTTGAGGCATTTTTTTTAGGTCCATAGAGACCATTCTTTGCCCGCAGAGGCCCATTTGGTTCCTCAACATTCATCAACATGCAAACAACATTTATTAACAAGCAAGCAACTGAACGACTCAACCAAGAATACAATGAAGGTCAAATGTGTCAAGCAGAGATCAAAAGGTGTCAAGAGAATTTCTATTCATGGCAAATTCATGGTGATTTTTCAATCACCATGAATTTGAGGGGGAGTATTGGAGAATATAGTAAGAGATATTGTAATAAGGTGAATGTGATACACTATATCATTCAAGTGTATCTCATCACAATATTAGTTTAGAATCAATCAAGGGTAGATTAGATGTGATTAGATTGATTTACTTTCCATAAAGTCTATCTTATTAAATCTATAAAAACCCTATTTAGAGTTATTATAAATCATCAAAATCTATTCAATATTCAGTTTCTATAATTCCTTCATTCTCTCTTAAAGATGACATTAGCGGGTCTCCAGCCACACCGCAAAGATTATTTTCTACTTAGTCTATTGGGAGATTTCCTACCAATTTGATCCCAGGACTTCCCTAAAATGAGGAGACCATCTGAAATGAGGAGAAGGTGTCCTTCACAGCTTCCAGCGCTACACTTCAATGGTTTAAACACGAGCAATTTATATAATGCAGCTACACCAAATATCATTTGTCATTACTAGAAGAGCCATAATCCTCGAGGCGTCGACTATTGCTCCTCGCCCTTACAAAGCCCTTTTAGTTGCTTTGAACTCTCAACGTAAGATGCTTTAACCTTAGAGACATAAGGCAAGAAAAGTGGGAATGAGATGCTGTCTTTCGCTCCACCAATGAGGAGGTATATTATTTTCCTTACCAAAAGTAAGTTTTCCTTTGCAAACACATATTTATTTTGGGCAATACAAGCATCACTTTATTTCTGGTAAAGACATTTGTTATTGACTCCTATTAAGAGAACATGTTTATCGCATGGAGAGTACTAATCCCACTCTCCCACTACTAGACTCTGCCCTTTTAGGGCAAGAATACAAAAATTGTATAAGGAGTTGTGGGATAGTGCAAGCCGTCTACACGGTACTAAACGATTCTTTATGGTGCACTAGTGCAGTATATCGACCACTGTGAACGCTAGCTCTCCTAAGACTTGAACCTATGTAGCTAGGTCGTGTCACTGGATTGGGATAGATAATGCTACTCATTCACGACTCAATTCCTTTTTAAAAGATAATTTATAATTATAAAGGTACAGTAATAAATTAGGTGTCTTAAACTTTCCATCATAAATGGCCCTCTCACGCGTGTCCTACTTAGCAATTATTGCTGATGACTTAATGTACGGATTGATCGGGCTTTGAGCAACCCTATATGATAGGCTGCAAACTCAATTAGCTTTAGTTAGTAGTGATTAGTGGGTTCGAGAACTGAATAACCATCGAAAAACAGGCTAAACATGATGGGCTTATCTACCAACACACTGTCATTTGAGAGAATGAATCTCTGACACCCCCCACAGGAAGGATATATACACTGCCACAGGATCAAGCGAGCCGCTGTTGACCCCTCTTTCTAAACATATGCCTCACTTGTCCTTCATTTGAATTTATATATTTTGGAAAGCAGTCGTCTTCTATTTCTATCAGTCAATTTTGCCTTCTTTTGGAAGGGAGACTTCTTCACATGTTGTGTCCTTTTCATTTTTGTTTATAGAAAACCCAAGTTTTCCTTTTTTTGAGGACGAAATCAAATATAATATTGAGAGTCTCATTTTTTTCTCAATTTCCTTTGAAATACAATGTTGAGAAATCATCATTGCCCGGCCCCCCTCCATTGGTTTCATCCGAAGATGGAATTATCACTATGTGGCTATTATTAATAGTGTTCTATTGGTGGTGAGGTGTGATTCTTAAGGAGAGTGGAATATTAGGTATATGATCTCTTTTTGGGGAGTATGCAATGCATAAATGTCTCTTTGGGGGGTGGACTTACATCCAAGTACCTTAGGGGCAAGGCGGTTGTTATGCCCACCAATTCACTCATGGTCGGAGCCAAGGGGTGCCTGGTGGCATGTGCCCCCCCTAAAGTTTTTTTTTTAATGTATTATACATAATATAACATGGGCATGAATGTGGATGAAGATTCAATCACAACTAATTGCATTTGTACTCGGGGGGGGGGGGGGGGAGAGTTCAATCACACCCACATGCCAACACTTGTCCATTTTAACCCCTATTAACTATGGTTGAGATTCACAAACCTTTGGGGTTCAGCAATATAACTTTAATATTTTTTTAAAATATATTAAAAAAATATTAACCCTAAGGGTTAAAAATCCTTATTTAGAGTTAAATTTTTTAAAATATTTTTTCTACAAACTAAGGTTGTATTGTTGAACCTAAAGGGTTAATAAATCTTAACCATAGTTAATAGGGTTAAAAGGGACATGTGCCCCGAGTTCAATCGCGATTGGTTGTGATTCGAGTGGTGCCCTTTAACTTTTGAATTTTTTATAAAAAAAAATTAGTATACTAAGAATTTAGAATCCTCTATTATTATAACCAGACTCCTTGGAGTCAGTTACAACCCACTGGTCAACATATGTCTCTTTTAGTATCTCTTGATTATGATTAAGATTCACTAAGCCTTAGGGTTCAACCACCTAACGTTAATTTTTAAAATAAAAAAATTAACTCTAAAGGTTAAAGTTGTTAATTAGAATTTAAAAAAAAGTTTTGTGTTGTAATCGGATTCCAAGGAATTTGGTTATAACCATAGAGGAATAGTCATGGGGTAGCTGTCCCATTGGAATTCATATAAAAAAATAAAAATTAAAACCATTTTGTTTAATTATTTAATAAGGAATTGTCATTGGATAGGTGGACACTCCTAAACTTAAAAAAAAAAATTATATTATATTATTTAATAGGGCATCCCCATTGGGCAAGGAGACAACTGCTCTTGTAAACAAGGAGAAACAATACTTGTAAGATATATACAAATGTATGGATAAAATAAGAGAGAAACAATACGTGTAGGATATGTACAAATGCATGGATGAAATGACCCACAAACTTAGTTGCCAAATTTTTTTTCAGGGGCTCTGCCCCGAACTCCAATCCTTTAAACCAAATGTGCCCTCCTACAGTTAATTCCTGGCCCCACCCTTGAATTCACTACCTAACTAAGTATTGAGATAATAGTGAGTTTAGTTTAAATATGATCTGGTTTTTGGTAAAGATATATGTAATGTAAAGACATTTTTATCCAAATACTTTTATAATTAATAATGGTTAGGGGGCTTTAGAGCTCTAGTTCAGTAGAGTACCAAAGCTCTCCAAAATATGCCTATGACATGAATATGTTAGGAATTACACAATATGTATATAAAGTAATGCCCTTCTTTAAACTGTATTTCCCAAAAATACAGCATCAGATGTTATCTCTTGAAGCAAACTCTTTTTATATTTGAACTCAATAAATAAATAAACAAATAGAATAAAAGAGTAGAAAAAAGTCGAAAATAATTTGATGGAAGTTCCAAAATATCTTTGATAGCTGTAACTCAGTGTGTCCTCTTCTTCAAGTGGTGGTCTATTATTGCCATTACATGTTCACATTTAGTTTTGGTAACTTCACATATTCAGAGTGTATTGCTTAATAGGTGAGGAAGACTTCCCGTATCTTTTTCTCTCCCTCACTCAACATAAAATCTAGGGGAGTGCACTGCCAGCCCTCTCCCCATAGTACCTTTTCCCTTTCTCGGTGCTAGAAGATAATGATCTTCCTGTCATCCCTTCCTTTTCTTTATGTGGCCCTTTGATGAGGGGCCGCAATTCGGCCCTTCAAAACCCACAAAAGAGGGTTTTCTTCTTCCTCTTAAAGCCCTAAGGCGGGCCGAGCCTAATTTTGAAAGACCCCACACCTAGCCCAGCCCTGGCCTCCACTTTATATGTCATACTGTATATAATATTGTATAAAATATATTACATATAATATAATAGCTTATGACTTATAATAACTTAAGACTAAGACTTAGTTGTATGCAAGGTTTAAAATTTCGAAATTTACAATGATTTCAAAAGTTCATCTTGACACGAAATTTTTGCCGACATCTAATTAAAATCTTATTTAATAATAAAATATTATTCCGTTATTTTATCCGAAATTTCGCCGAAATATTCCGAAATTTTGGGTTCGAAATTTCGACCCAAATTTGATGACTTTTTTTTTATAGTGATTTTCAATATATTTTTGTATATAGTAGTAAATATATTTTTATATATTTAAAATTTAAAATATGTAATTTACTAATATATATATTACTATATTGAACTTTACAAAAAAAAAAAAATCAAATATAGTGATATACTTACTACTATATTAATATAGTAATATACTTTAAAATACTTTATAGTTTATTTAAAGTACATAATTTATATAATTTCAATGATATTATTTTTCAGGGAACCAAACAGAATATTCTGAGCAATTTCTTTCCTAAATATATATTTTTTTAAATACAATGTATAATAATATACTATTCATGTATAATTTATATACTCTTTATAAAGTATAATATATTATTCGTAGTATACTTCATTTCATGTATACATCATAATATATGAATATATAATATAGTTTATATACTCTTTATAAAGTATAATAATATACTATTCATAGTATACTTTATAAACTATAGTTTATAAAGTATAAAGTATATAAAAAATTTAAAAAAAAGTTATCAAATTTCGGTCGAAATCACGATATCTATAAAATTGAAATTTCGTCCGAAATCAACGAAATTTCGTCTGAAATTATACTCATTTCAATATCCCGGGGGGGGATTATTCAAAACCAAAATTTCGCGAAATTTCAAACCTTTCGCGAAATTTCAAACCTTCCTTGTATGTGCAATAGACTACCATTGTAGCATACTCATGTTTTTCCTTATTTATTTATTTGTTAAAAATCAAATTAAGCTATTGTTTGTATGTGTAATAGAAGTGTAATATTTTTCTAGAATCTTTTTGTAAGTTGTAACATTTTTTAAATCTTACTGTACTAATTTAAAAATCTAACGGTAATAAAATTGAGGGGTGCGGTCGTAATTTTACCAAATCCAACTATAAAAATAAACTTAACTCCCCACTGTAGTAGAAGCACGTATGAGACTGCGATCATCATCTTACATTGTTGGTCTCAGGCTAGAATAAAGGAAGAGAGTTTCGTACTAAATCGACAATCAATGTAGAAACAAATTACTAAAACAAGATATAATTTTTATTTTTTAATGTTCTTTTGGCCTTAGCCCTTGAGTGTAGGGCTTGGGCCTAGCTAGTCTAGTCCCTTCGAGGGCTAGGGTCGGGCTAGGGCCTAACCCTTACAAACTAGGCCCTGCCCTCTAGCCCTTTGACAGCCCTAGGGAGAGAGTATGTCTAGCAAAATCCTAAAATCAAAATACGCATGAATGCACGGTAATGAGACACCCTTGTGAATTGCTGAGACATACGGTATTGGTTGCTAATAATAATAAATAAATAAATAATTGAGTTTGCATTGTGTGTGCAAGTCAGCAGTACATGGATCTAGTATGCCCCTACCGCTAAACAGTACTGTATCTTAGTAAAAATACAAGTTAATGGTGGGTAATTTCAACTCATTGGATAATGGGTGTTTTATTGATATACCTACACGGTACACTATCACTGACAACAAAAGAATTGTTGTGCCGACTTGCCTAGTAAAGTCAAGTTGCATATAAACTATCCCGCGGAAGTCCATTCCGTGTGTGCAACTCAGCACACACATCTTATACCCCTATCAATTAGAGCACCACGTACACAAATTATGAGTATAAGTTGGTAAAGTTCCTAAGCATCGAGCTAGAGACCTCGGATTGAATCCCGCCTATGTTTCTCTGGTAGGAGTCTGCCTAATCCTAGCTTACCGTCAAAAAATATATATATATATATTAAAAATAAATTTACCCTTTCCCAACTTGTAATTTACTAACATGCCCTATGTATTAGTGGGGGACACGAGATATGTATGCCAAGTTGCACACACGAAATGGACTCTCACAAATTGTACTAGCCCAACACCTGTTAAGTATCACATAGTAAATTCCCACTTATGGTTATGAAATATGCATCACAAAGACTCCAACCAAGATTTTTTTGAGTCAGTCTATAAGTACTCTCAAATATACTCCCGTATATACTCCCTAATCCTAACCGTTTATAACTGACCACTAAGGGTCAAGATTTGAGTTGGTTTATTTTATCTTTTCTAAAGCTACATCAGCTCTTTAACCGTTTATAATTGAGATAAACGGGATAAGATTTGGAAGTATATTTGGGAGTACACTTTGGGAGTATCCCTAAACTAATTCGATTTTTTTTGGGCGGCCGGACTTTCCCAATCCTGTATAGGTGTTAGCGGTCAAGCGGGAATTCTGTGAAGCAACTTTTCCATATATGTCGGCACAGGTTTCCAAAGCCACAACTTGGAGGAGAATGCTTTATTAAAACTTTTCTAAATCTCAATGCACCGTTATAGGCCTTTATATAAAGAAACAGAGTAATCTTTATCGAACCCAACATTATCAATCAAATCTAATCTAATCTAATCTAATCTAAGTAATAAACTCCTATGCAAAAGCAAACTCTTATCAACTTAGAAATTTATCTAACTGTCCCTCATTGCTAGCATCTATCATTCCTACAATTGCTTCGAAGACTTTAAACTTTTTAAGGTTCAAAGCTTTTACGAAGACATCCGCCACTTCCTCATCTGTCGATATGTAGATCAGATCTTATTAATAACTAAGAGGTGAGCAGAGCGATGGATTTCACGTGATTCGAAAATAAGCCATGATGGTAGTTCACCTGTACCAGATGATATCACGCCTTATCAAGTATGGTTCTGACAAGGCAATGTGATCAAATAGGCCTTGGCTTGCCTCTGGCGAAGCCAGAAAGGGCTTATCTCGGGGTTCCATAGAATAGGTGACATGTGGTGGAGAAGTCAAAATCATGGGGCCCATGATTTTGACTTCTCCACACACAAATGGACATGTGGCGATAAGTGTGTGAGAATAAGGGGGAGAGATATCAAAAGGGAAGAAATCAAAAATCATGGGGAGAAAATAAATGACTTCTCCCCATTTTTCTGCCAGCTGCCGCACAATGTATGGAACCCCGAGGCCCCTTTCTGGCTTCGCCAGAGACAATCCGAGGCCGATCAAATAAAGGAAATTTGCATGTCCTTGAAAAAGCATGGATGTACGACTGACAGAGATAAGACAAAATGCGACAGGTGAGCAAAGGAGGGATATACTTAGAGAAAGAGGGAGAACGTGAAGGTAAGTGATCATTCAGTACTAGAAAAACTAAGGTACGGATAACTACTAACTTAAGCGTCAGAGTGTCCTCCGTAGGTGGAGGACAACCCTTCAGATGCTCGAGAATTCCAGAAGTGGGGAAGAAGATGCGTGTGGGACCCCCATAGCTCGGGAGCATGTGTGTCTCCTATCGGAGGTATGATCTGAACCCCCCACAAATTGGTTCCGTTTGTGAGAAATGAGTCTTTTCCATTCGAATAAAGAAGTTAGCAAGAGGTACGCAACAAGGGGGGAAACCAGGCCCAGTTCAGCAAATAAATACAAAAATTTGTGAATAACATTGAGAAAGCATCATATTTCGGGGAGTAACAGAAAGCTCATACAGAGGGTAGGTTATTATTTAGCTAAGAAGTTGAGATTGTTACATTGCATTGACACTACAACACGTAAGAGCGTTGCAGTTCCAGTTACAAACACATACACGGAGGACGGAACCCTTGTGTGCAAAGAAAAAGGAGGGCAGAAGTAATTAATGAGACATTGTGATGATTAGCTCCAAGCTTCAGTGAAGTGATGGGAAGGACGACGACCGCATAAGGGTCTTCTCCATAAGCTATAGGGAGTCTTATCCTGAATTTTTTTCTCCAATCATAAGCTGGCAGTCAGTTAGCAAGACGACAGGAGTAACCCAAAGGTGCAACGCAATCCCCAGCAGAAAGGTAACCCGAAACCCTCAACTAGCGTAACGAAGAGCCACACGTCACCAGTATAGCAAACAGCCCGCCTGACATGAGAGATCTTGATCCACCCACTAGGTGGAACAAGACCAACCACACTGAAATAACCCTACCTCCTACATTAGTATGTATTTCAGGGTTCCCGACTGGAGTTGACCCAACATGCCGAAGAGGCCCATCGATGAAACAATAACTTGATTGTTAATGTCGATCAATCGAACCGACCTAGTTGATGCTACCGACTCCCCAGACAAGCCTACCAGAACTGAGCTGTAGACCTTAAACAGGGAGACCCCCGACCAGCCGATAAGTTTCCACTGACACAACCTCCCTTTAAAGGGGATAATGAAGTCATACATCAGCTCGGTGAAAGATAAGCGTAGGAAAGAACGACTACATCTCATAGTACAAGGAGGGAAGACGAACTCTATGTCGCATGTTGATGCCACCGACAAAACTAGAGACATGATGCAAGGCGAGTAAGGAACCTCGCAACAACGCAGAGGTCCATAGCGAAACAAAGGGAATCTCTTGATTTGAGTGTCACCAGAAGGATCAAAACATCGATGAGAAGCAGAGTCAAAATTGGGCTGAGGGAACGATCGGAAAACGCACATCGTAAGTAAGAGAAAGAAAAGGAGAATGAAGGAAAATCATCTAAGGGTATGAGCTTTTATAGTGAAAGGCAAGAGGCAGGAAGACCAAATTGACTCGTCATCTACCCATACACATAGGCATGACAAGGGATAGGATTGCCATTAAACAAGAGCAACCGAAGCGACGTTACAATTATGAAAGTCCGAGAAGATAGCATACATTGATTGCGCATAGATCTCCAACATCCGAGAATACCACCTCAAGCGACGCAGGCGACGATTAGGCCGGCAAATCAACTGCACGACGAATGACAGACAATCAGTACATCAAGCATCATATCATGTGAAAACTTTAGCCGAGAGAACTCTCACGAGGCCAGTTCTGCCATAAGCACTCCTATGTCTTGAAGACGGGTTGGTAAGTTCTACCGTAATTGCTCCTACGTTTTCTTCAATACGGGTTGGAAGGATGGGAATGTGACCAGAGGGGCCCGAACTAGCATAGCTCGGAAGCCCTCTCATGAGGCCAGATCTGCCATAATCGCTCATACATCTTCTTCAAGATGGGTCGGCTAGATGGATACGCGACCTGAGGAGTCCAAATGAGCCTAGCTCGAAAGCCCTCTCACAAGGCCTCTACCATAATCGTTCCTATGTCTTCTTCAAGACTGGTCGATATGACAGGAACACGACCCGAGGGGTCCAAACAAGCTTAGCTCAGAAGCCTTCTCACGAGGCTTGTTCTACCGTAATCGATCCTACGTCTTTTTTAAGACAAATCGCTAGGATGGAAACGCGACCTAAGGGTTCCGAATGAGCCTAGCTCCGAAGCCCTCTCACGAGGCCAGTTCTGCTATAATCGCTCCTACTTCTTCTTCAAGACGGGTCGGTAGGATGGGAACATGATCTGAGGGGTTCATACAAGTCTAACTCAATATGCAATACACGGCCAGAATTGATAACATGAAGCAAGCACAAGTATACAGGAAAAGCAAGTGACCAGATGATGCTTGAGGAATATTCAAGGTGTAACAATCGAATAAAGTGGGAGAAACTGCTCAGTCATTTAACCATTTGGATAAGGCACTCAACCTAGACTTACTACTAAGCAAAAGCATATTATTGAATTTTTAACTATACGACTGATAGTAATGAGGGAATGGACGAAACAAAGTGGAAGTATGCGCCATAAGTTATATGCTATGAAGAAATAATCACAAAAACCCAAGTTGTGAATGAGGTATTGCAAGTGTCCCATATAGAACAACAGAGAAACGTGCCGAAAGAAATATTCTATTATGTTTGCAACAGACCTTCAGAGCAGGGAAAAGCTCATACATATGAAATAAGAAATACCAAAAAAAAACCCCATCTGAGCTGGGTTCGTTCATAAGCAGGTCAAATGGAAAAGAAAGAAAATAAAGGCCCATCCGAGCTAGCTACACTCTTATAGTATAAACACCAATGCTATTCAAAAACGAGAGATGAAACAGCCTATGCGGCTAGCACTGGTCTTGCACTTCAGAGGAAATAGAAGAGGTTTGACATCCCAGAGCAATAGGGCCTTCCGAGGGAATTGGCACGTCAGGACCTTCCTGAGCTGAGGGAGCGACAACCACCCTGGCAAGGGAAGTAATCGAAGAAGCACCTTTAGGTTTGGTAGCAACAAAGGGCTTTGTGGTAGTAGAAAGGCCATCCACGAGAGGTAACACTGTTTCCTCAACCACACCTTCTAACAAAAGAGTGGCATTCCCTGACAACACGGGGGTAGCATCCTCCGGAGGGGTAAGATCAGGCAAGCACTCTAGAGAGGAGATGGTTCAATACAAATGTAACCACCCTTCACTAACTCTTGCCAGTAGACGTGGCACACATTTTCTCTATCCTCAAGTACTAGCTCATTGAGATCTTGCTGGAACTCAATGGAAAACTCCTCCTGTAAGCACCCAATTTTTATACAATGGTTAACCTCCATTAACCATGGTTATTCTCGACCAAACCCTAGTAGCCCTAGGTAGGCCATAATCCAAGCTTTAGTAGCCCTATGTAGACCCTAATCCAAACCTTATTTAAACTCTAGAAAAAATTTAGAATTCAAATGGGTTCAAGGCTCATTTCAAGTAAAATCCCTAAGCTCTAAGTAATACCCTAGTCTAACCCTAGGCCAACCCTACCTAAACCCTAAGACTAACCCTAGGTAAACCCTAAACCTAACCCTAGGTCTAACCCTAGCCTAGCCCTAGTCCAAACCCTAGGCAAAGCCCCATGGGCTCAAGGCCCGTCTCAAGTCCAAAACTCCAAAAAAAATTAATTAAAACCTTGTTTGGGTCCAAGATGGGCCCACTAAGCCCAACCCAAGTGGGATCCACTTGCTTTTTCAAATTTTGAATTTGGGAGCCAACTCCAAGTAGGGTAAAACCCTTTTTGCTTTACCCTACATAGGTGAGGGTAGGCCCAAAAACATGAAAAAAAAAAAAAAAAAAAAATTTTTGAGGGCACCAACCCTTGTTTGGCAAAGCCAACAGGGTGGTAGCCCATGTGGATAAGGGCTAGGCCCAAAAATGGAAGTAAAAAAAAAAAAAAATTACCATTCATCGTCTTCCCTAGGCAGGCCAACGTACTAGCTGCTGCCCTGCTCCATCTCAGCTGCCTCCTGACCACCTGGCTCACGTCCAGGCTTTTTCCCCCTGATCCTTATTCATTCCTCCACCTTCCCTCCTCTCATTCTTCTTCTATTTAATCCAAGGCAGCCACAGTTTGCAAGGGAGAGATCTTTGAAAAAAAAAAAACACTGCTCCCCCATTCGGCTAGCCCTACTCTACCACCCTCAAGCCTTCAACCTTGCCTCTAAAATTCCCTTAGGCCGTCCCCTCCTCCACAGCCTGATACTCCCCCATTTTCACCATCATAGCCACTGTTTGAAGAAAGAGGTTTCAAAAAACAACCGGTGGAAACCGAACCAGTCCACACCCATCTCCTACCTCCCATTGTAGTCGACCCCTAGTCCTACTAGGAGTTCCCCCATCTTCCATTTAATCCACCCACAGACGCTTTTTCATAAGGGAATTTTTGAAAAACAAAAAAAAACACGGAGAGCATCCAGCCCATCCTCCACCTGCCTTAAGCTTTGGACCTCCATCCCTCTCAGGCGTCACCACAACGCCACCGCCACCGCCACCAGGCAGCCACCACCGTCTCAATCCGCCACAGCACTCCACGGGTTGTCCAGTTCGGTATATACACCCCCTCCCTTATTTTGTTCATTTTACTGATATTTCCACTGTAACGGACCCCTGGTCTCATATCAGGGGTCCCTTTTTCTTTTTGTTTTTGTCTTGTTATAGCAATCCTTGGCCGAGGACTTGAGGCGTGGCCACGGGCATAGTCCCCACCACCATGCACAGCCACTCCCAAGATGTTTGGGGGGTCCTCAATCCATGAGGAACCCCTTGGATTCTTCCTTGGTCGAACATTATAGACCCAAACCAAAGCATTTTTTAAAAAAAATCTAGAAAAAATTAGTTTCGGATAGCCGCCTGTAATTGCGATTTAACCGTGGTTAGACTCTCCACATGGTTAGACTCTCCACATGATCGAAACCAAGATCATGGTTAGACTCTCCACATACTCGGCTACCCCCTATAAAATTTCAGCCCTTAATTCCGCTGTTAACCGCGGTTAAATCGACCACAAAGTGGGGTCGACAGTTTGCCAAACAGCCCAAGAAGCCAACTTTGGGTCTCTGTAGGGTCCACATACGGCCTCCTCTTGGGCTCCACAAGGGCCCAAATTGTTCCCCTCATATCAAGATTCGCAACTATGGTCTCGGATCTCCTGGAGGTTGAGCAAATCAGTGAAAAAATCGCCGCAAAGTTCAGAAAAAATCTGTTTGGTTCTTGTTTACAAAAATCGTCATTTTATGTGAAGTGCAACGAGGCAACTTTGGGCCTCTGTGCGCCCCACCTATGACTTCCTCTTAGGCCCAACAAAGGTTCAAATCGTTCACTGGACTTCAGGCTACCCACTGGTAGTCTCGGTTTTCCATGGTTCCCTCGTTAACCATGGTTAAACCCGCGTTAACTGTGGTTAAAGTATAACTTTCTTTTTGAAGTTTTTTAGCATTTGCTGGACTTTGTGGGGGCCTAGACTGAGTAGGAGGCTAGTCTAGGCCCTTCCATGGACCCTAGGCTCAATCTTGACCCAACCGGACTCTTCACAATGGTTGAACCCACCCATGGTTAACGCTTAACCATGGTTAAGCTTCCCATGAACTCAAAAAATTATCAAAAATTAAAAAATATTATCTGAAATCCAGAAATTTCCTCTGTGACAATTTGTGTTTTGCTTAGAGCCCTTAACCATGGTTAAACACCATATTTGGTTAATTTTTAACTATGGTTAAGCAGCCCTTAACCAGAACAAATCTGGAAAAATGCTCAAAAATTTCAAAATAATCTGAGAAGCCTAAAAATGGTCTCATTCAGCCATTTAACCCTGGTTAAGACCCTTAACTATGGTGACCTCCCTCCTTAATCGTAGTTAAGCATCCTTAGCCATTGGGAAAAATCTGAAAAAATCCCAAAAAAATCAAAAAAATTTAGAATGATCAAAAATACTGATAATAGATTTTCTAACTATGGTTAGAACCCCTAACTATGGTTTACCACTTTTTTAACCCTGGTTAGCAATCCTAACCCTTGGTTAAGACATCTTGGGCCTACCAGGCCTAACTCTGGCCTACCGGGCCAAATCAGCCTATCGTGATTCCCTCATGGCCTATCGGGCCCAACACTAGTCTACCGGACTTATCCCAGGCCTACCGGGCCAAACCAGCCTACCAGGCCCAACCATAGCCTACCGGACTTACCTTAAGCCTACCGGGTCCGAACCATGCACTTTGACCACCCCGATCAACCAAACCCTAGTCTATCGGATTAGGCCTATTAGCCACTCTTGGTGCACACACACACACACTTCTAACATTGGCACGGGCTCATGTGCCAGAACTACGCTCGGTCTGATCTCACCCCAATGTGAGTACGTAGGTAGCCCAACCCGGGTTCGACCCTAGTCTAGGATTTTCTCCTTCTTAGATTAGCATTATCTTAAACACTTAAGACATTTGATTCAAATTGAGCTTAATTTGGCTTAACCATTGCAAATAGGGAACCACTGAAAAGTGGAAGTGCCGGGGTGCCTAACCTCTTCCTCAGACTTAACTAAACCTCTTACCCTGATCTCGGAACGTAGACCAAGACCTTATCCAAATCCCGGGGACTTATCCCTTCTGAATAAATAGGTGGCGACTCTTAACTCATCCTGTGGATTCGAACCAGGGTTTCTTCGAAACCCGTGCTCACAGTTCTGGCGACTCTGCTGGGGACACTAAGGTTCAACTCGGAACCTATGTTTAAGCTAAATAAACTTCAAATTAATTAAATGCCTTAATGTTTAATCTAATACTAATCATTTTTTCATCTCTTTGGTGATTTGTGTGTTGTGCATAACATAAATAGTATAGTAGTATAATCAACCCAATACCCATTAAACAGGCTTATTACACTCCCGCCTGCTGAATGATTATCCTCAGTGACAGGGACTTAACAATCTTGGAGTTCCACGGAACTTTGCCTATTGGGTGACTATCCTCAGAAAACGATTCTGAACGCTCCCGCTTACACCAATCGTCCCTTTCAGGGAGTCGCATATACCGTGTTAAATGACCCCCATCCTAAGGAACACACTTGCATACCCCAGCATGCATACATATAGCCTAGGATAAGGTATAGTCTACAAACAGCCCACCTGGAGGGATACTCTAAACCCTAACCTGCTTGCACCCTATACCTGTCCCCAGTCATGATTGATTACCCGGGCACACTCTACCTGGATAACCACCCATTAAGGGCATGTAATGAGGTAAATTTGTCCTTGTAATAAAACACATCCTACTCTGCTTCCTGACATAGCATATGGGGTTCAAATCCCAGTCGATTAGGTCTTCACCAGATCTATACCTGACATTGACCTGATAGGCCCCCGGTTCCTAATAATCTGGGTTAAAGTATGTCGAAACTCTGTCCGTCTACCCTATCGGATCACATGTGCCTTGTCCCATCTAGAAAATATTACATTATAGTTTTACATATTTCATCTACATACACAGTGTACTCAAATCTAGTCTAGATGGCAGGTCCAAAAGGGATAACCAAGTCGATTGGTCAACTGGCCCGGCCCGTGCATTTAACTTCTCAGGAGGCATGTGGCCAGAACCTCCAAAAAGCAATTGAGGCCTTCACCCCAAGTCAGCGTATCGCTTGAGATCAGTACTACAAAACCAGGACTTTCTTAGACCTATCCATGGTTAAACCATCTCACATGGTGTTTCGTTTTGGTAAGGACGGGCTGTATCCAACACTGGAAGAGATTCAGCGTATTTTAGGGTTAAACATGGACGGCGAAGCTATAGTACTGCGCTACAAGACAACATACCAGGCAGACCTATCCAGGCTTTTGCATATCAAGTCTGCCTACTTGTAGCTCGGTCCTAGTAACTCTTTTTGATCGGATACCTGTAGAGTATCTTGAGAGGCAATAGAAGCGCAAGTGAAACCCTGACTCCAGTACAGCAAAACTTCCCGGTCTCAACACCCTTACACTATTAGCCATGTCTCAACTGGTATTCCCGAGATGTCGTACACTTGTCGAATCAGTACTAGTGGGGATCCTCGAAGACATGACCAACTCTGGTTCGGTCATACCCGTTATCCTTGCAGAGCTTCTCAGAGCTCTTAACCAGGCAGCAGACTACAAAAGGGTCATCTTCAATGCCAGTACATCTCTCCTACACCTATGGTTAGTAAGACACTTGCTTACGATCACAGCAGTACCGGTCAACCTTCATGAAGCCTACAGTCTACATCCAAAGATTTCTCATAATCAGGGCCCGATAACAATTACGGACGTCAAGAATCTCTACCAGCTTCTCCAAACCCTGATAGAGGAGGAGATCGTGTGGCAGTGCGAATGGCTTGTACTGAAAAAACTACCTCGCGTTGTCATCACCAGAAAGCAATGTATGATCTTTGCCGGACTTATGAGCTTCGCAGTCTACACTCCACTCCGAGTCTTTCAATAGTTCGGATTCCCTCAGCGTATCCCAGTGATTGACCGGCAGGGAAATGATTGGATCACTTTTACTGTACACTCCGACAGCCTCACACGTCAATTCCAGTCAGATTGGCAAAAACTTCAGGCGAGATCAGTGGCCAGATTTCGTGGTTACATCCGGACCACCTACAATGCAGCATACCAACTTTGGGCGAAAGAACCTGACATTCCATCCAGCATGCCCATGCCCAGGGAACTACTCACACCAATCTCGGCTTCATCACATGGAACCATACCCTTAGCTGAAAAGGTAGTTCCCTGAAGAGACATCTTCTTGGAGAGACAGCTCCAAATGCAAATGAAAGAGAGCAGCTACAGAAAACTCAACAGGCATCCAGGCTACAAGAAGCAAAGCGAGACATCAAACCTTAGGCCATACGGGAGCAGATCGAGCATCTCGAGCAAACACTCCAGTTTTACCAGAAGAAGCGGAGAGGCAACACCATAGAAACCACTATCATCCGGGCCCAACTGTTCTTCTATCAAGGGCAGCTCGACAGTGCAAAGGCTGAGATGACCGCTCGGATCCGACAGTTTGGATCCCAGATGTTCAATGCTACTGAAGCCATTGAGAATATGGAGGTTGAGATCACATCCCTCCAACAGTATATCATGGGCCTAGACGGTGTGCCCGGACCACTTGACTTTGCGATCCCTGACGGACCTGCCTAGGATTGAGTCTTTTTCTCTTTTTGAGTCACAGTCCTGTACTCTTTTCCCGCACAAAGTCCTTTCTTGCATCTTCTTCCTCGCATCATGAACATGCATGTTTAACCGGCAAGTCACTCTATTCACAATGCTACCACACCATTAGGCACAAACACCTGCACTGGGCCCCTCCAGCATTACTGTATCATCCATGCACCCTCATCATTGTCTATGCATTGCATTTGCACCAGTTAGGATCACTGCACCTTACACTTGCACTTGCAACACTGGTACGCTACACTAGCAACACCGGCACACTACACTAGGCATTTACATATGCACTGCCACCGCATCTGCATTACTAGGGTACAACACTTGCACCTATCCAAAAAATGTAGAACCCATTCTATCCTAGTCTAGGCATCACATCCAAGCTACAGTTTGTATTAGCATCCCTAGAGTCTAGTCTATCCTAGCTCAGACATCACTCGTGCATCTGTAGAGTACAGCCCACACATCATGTAGCCGACAGCACTCTTAGAAGTGACCCAACTACAAGAATCCATACACCATGTCTATCCTTCACTCTATCCCATCAGGAATGCTGCTTTGGGTCTAGTCTTTTCTCTTTTTGAGTCTCACCTCATTCATTGGTTTTTACCTGTGCATGCTCATGCATTTTAGATTCACATACCTTACCCCTAGTATTGACTCGCTCTACATTTCCAGATCCTACCTTACCGAGGCAACAACTCAAGGACTCAAGCAATGGAACGCGGTGAAGTATCAAATAGTCATGAGATCATCTTGACAATGCTCCTCCGTCAGGAACAAGACATCAAGGATATCAAGTCTCTCCTCCAAGATCTGACGGTTGCTCTCAACAGGCTCCTGGTGGCACAATGGCAAACCCAGATCCATCCCCCTACCTCTCAGACAAACACACTTAACCCAGTGGCACAACCACAGAAACCTCCTTCCCACCCGCTCCCTAAGCCTAAGAAAGAGTGGGCGCCACCCAAGCATTTCACTCCTCTTCCGCTTAGCCAACTCCTGTCGACTCTTGTTGAGAGGAAGCTGATCACACTCCGTGGTCCTACCCCATTGCAACCCTTAGCCAAAAGGAACCACAATTACAAAGAGCACGAACATTGTACTTTTCATCAAGACCCTAGGCACTCTATTGATCACTATATTGCTTTGAAGCATGCAGTTGAAGACCTAATCAACGAGGGTAAACTTGATTATGTGCCTGGTAGCTGGAGTTCTTGAAAACCCTCATTAGCCCATCATCAAACCGTCTTTATGCCACCTAAAGCAATGCCTTCACCAATTTATCTTAAGAGGGAGATCTGAAAGTGAAATACTGAGTTCGGTTGATCAGAGCCAAGCCCAGTCTAAATCAGTCTTAGTTAGGATTTCCTTTCTGTAAGAGTCGGCCACTGTGGCCCTTGTACGAGTCAGTCCAGAGTCTAACTCTTTTAATTCAATGAAATCACTCTCTTTTTGAAGAGTTTCATCTCCCTCATCTCTTTTGACTAGCGTAGCTGAATGAAGATTAAACTCATTTGCTTTAACAAGAGGTCACTTAAACAGATAATCAGACCCAACATCCTCAGGGGTAGAATATGATGAAGAGCAGAATTCTCATCCAGAACCTTTGTCCTGTACAGAGCAGGTCAAAACCTCACCGCGCCAGGAGCAGGGGGCAATCAAAAGCAAGGGGGAAGCCCATCTCCGGTCATCCAAAGTAATCTCCAATCAAAGCTCCCCCAAGACAATGCTTGGAGCAGGAGGGCAACTTGAAGCAAAGCAGACACCCGGACAAGTGACTGACAACTGCGGGAAAAGCTGCACAAATTTACTAGGGGCAAATGTCTCGCCTGACAAAGCAAGGGGCAATATCGGACTGACCATCAGATCCCGAACCAATCAAATGGACAAAATCAAAGTACAATGCCTAAGGTCTTGTCTGATAACGCTTGCACTTTTAGCCGCGTCGGGAAATGACAGGAAGCCATCTTTGGCACCCCTTCATCCCCTTCAATGTAAACCCGTTTTATAGATCAATGAATTCCGTTAGTTAGCCCCTTGGAGCCTAACAGCCTTCCTTTCATATAGCCTTTTCAGGAACACCCTCCCTTGCCAATCTGTGGTATTTACCTGAACTACGTCATGACCTGATCCTGTAAAGGGTACGTAGGTAACCTGAAAAAATAGGTGCGGTCATTAAAGGGATCATATATCCCCCAATCTCCACTACGCAGAGTTAAACCCTCTCTAGTGGAGCCAAAGTCTCTTTGGAATGTCTCTCGTAGAGATAGAGTAAAAATCATCTCAACTTTCCAGTCGAGTTGACTCTCAAGGGTGTAAAAATTTCCATTAAAGGAAAACCTAAAATAGAAGTTGAAACATTTTCAAGAATCAGAAACTCCCCACAGAGAAAACTTCTCCAGACTTTGTCCCAAGCAGAAACCTTTCCGGGCAATCTCTCCAAAAAAAAATCTCCAAGCAGAGACAACCCCTCTCGAAACTCTCTCCAGCAGAGACAACCTCTCTCAAATTCCCAAAAAAAAAAAAAAAACTCCGCTGGAAATCCAAAAGTACAAATCCTTAAGAGAGTACGAAGAGTAAAACAGAAGAGATCCCCAAAAGAGTAACTGCAAAGGAGAAATCCCAGGCTGTCCTAAACTTCAGTCCCCCAGCTTACATTTCATCCTATCACAAGTCTTCCTAGATCTCCTAGAGACTGAAAGTGCAAGCAGCTTATCATGCAAGTATTCGAAAGCAAGATACCAACATCCAAGGCAACTGGAACAGAACTCCGTTCAAATCCATTGCATGCCTAACGAAAACCAGAAATGGCATTGGTGCACAAAATTTATGCGAACCCCAGACCTGCTCTCGAGACTAGGGGCAAAAAAGGGAAGAAATCTTATCAGCTTCGCAGGCATGAGGAAAACCAGCAACGACCTCATTGCGTAAAAGTTATGCGAATCTCATGACTTGGTCATTCAAGGGTAAAAAATGGAGAAACGTTTAAGAGAAGTTGGGCAACAGAATTCGGAAGCAATCAGGCTCGCCAAACTCCCAACAATCCCCCGAAGATCACTAACAGATGGCCTAGAGAAACAGATCGCTCGACAATAGCCACCACCAAAGCTCAATTCCCCAGCAGACGACTGATAATCTCCAACAAAGTGCCACTCCCAGCAGATCATCAGTAGTGGTCCACAACAGGGGCACATTCCCCAGCGGATCCCTAGTAGAAGCCTCCAATTGCTCTCTACAAATATTCTCCCCTGCAAGAATCTAAAAGCATCCAGTTTGCTTTTCAATAAGCTTCTCCCCAACCAAAATACTCAATCAGCAGTGAGATAGAGCAATTCTTATTGGCAAAGCGACCCCAGGTCCCTGGCAAAGCACGACTCCGTAAGGGGTAAAGCATGACTTCATCAATATCACAACAGGACAAATTTGCTTAGCATCGTACTCTACCCCTAAGGATTCAACTTCGAATCCTGAGTCTCCTAGTCACCACCAGAGCTCCCATACTCATCGGATCAACCATCCTCGAAGTCTCCCTAGTCTGTCAAATCTTGTGACTTCTCTTAATCACTGCCAGAGTCCCAATAGTCACCAGGTCAATCACCCTCTAAGTGTCTGTCCACCGGCTTGGCCAGATCAAACAGAACTCAGCAATCACCCGAGATGCATCACGGTTCCAGCAAGAAGCGAAAACAAGATCGAATGCCTCCGGAATCTTCAAATAGCAAAGGACTGGTCTCCAACGGTGAGTCATATACCCAGCCCTCCTTCAACCTGCAAGCCACACTAGGGAAACCAGGACTAGTTGAACCTCCCATGCATTAGCATAAGTCAAGGAGTGCAAAGCTGAACACTAGTTGCACACACTCAATTGAGTCGC
Source organism: Tetracentron sinense (assembly GCA_015143295.1). Classification (NCBI taxonomy): domain Eukaryota; kingdom Viridiplantae; phylum Streptophyta; class Magnoliopsida; order Trochodendrales; family Trochodendraceae; genus Tetracentron; species Tetracentron sinense. The sequence goes on from CM026573.1 coordinate 14,319,838, forward strand.
ACATAATGCACTCTAGCTAATCAAATCCAACTGCACACTAGTTGCACACACTCAATCAAGTCGTACATAATGCACTCTAGCTAATCAAATCTAGCTGCACACTAGTTGCACACACTCAATCGAGTCGCATATAATGCACTCTAACTATTCAAATTCAGCTGCACATTAGTTGCACACACTCAATCGTGCAGCTGCACACTAGTTGCACACACTAAATCGAGTCGCACATAATGCACTCCAGCTAATCAAATCCAACTGCACACTAGTTGCACACACTCAATCGAGTCGCACATAATGCACTCTAGCTAATCAAATCTTGCTGCACACTAATTGCACACACTCAATCGAGTCTCATATAATGCGCTTTAACTATTCAAATTCAGCTGCACATTAGTTGCACACACTCAATCGTGCAGCTGCACACTAGTTGCACACACTCAATCGAGTCGCACATAATGCACTCTAGCTAATCAAATCCAGCTGCACACTAGTTGCAAACACTCAATCAAGTCACTCACTGCTTTCAAACTAGCTCCATTCAAGGTTCACATTGCACTCTAGCTGCAGACAATCAAGTTACACTCAACACATCCTAGCTACATATTAGCTGCATACAAGGTGAAAGCCTCATCCAATACATTCAACTCGCACAACAAATCTTGCTGCACACTAATTGCACACACTCAATCGAGTCTCATATAATGCGCTTTAACTATTCAAATTCAGCTGCACATTAGTTGCACACACTCAATCGTGCAGCTGCACACTAGTTGCACACACTCAATCGAGTCGCACATAATGCACTCTAGCTAATCAAATCCAGCTGCACACTAGTTGCAAACACTCAATCAAGCCACTCACTGCTTTTAAACTAGCTCCATTCAAGGTTCACATTGCACTCTAGCTACAGACAATCAAGTTACACTCAACACATCCTAGCTACATATTAGCTGCATACAAGGTGAAAGCCTCATCCAATACATTCAACTCGCACAACACATTGCATTTTAGAATGCACTTAATCAAGTCGCGCACCTCAGCATCAATCATCTTGATTAAAATCCAGTGCCTTTCGGCCATATCAACATCAATCCGGCTAGTGTCTTTAGGTCATGCCTCAAATCTTTGAACATTTTTGTGGGTACCTTTACAGTGTACACCACCGGACATCCCGCGTGTACCTTTACAGTATACACCACCCGCATGTCCCATTTGTGACACCACTGTGTGTCTGAGGCATCCCAGGTGAGCGTCAACATAACACACTTTGTCGACACTTCGTATGCCCGACATCCCATGTGTACCTTGACAGTGTACACCACCCGCATATCCCCTTTGTGACACCCCTGTGTGTCCTTGGCATCCCAGGTGAGTATCGACAAAATACATTTTGTCGACACCTTGCATGCCGGACATCCTGTGTGGTCCGTGACAACCTCGTCACACCGCAACATTACCTCCTGCATGTCCCCCTTTGTGACACCCCTGTGTCCTTAACATCCCAGGTGAGCGTCGGTATAACACACTTTGTCGACACTTCGCATGCCCGACATCCCGTGTGTACCTTGATAGTGTACACCACCAGCATGTCCCCTCTATGACACCCCCGTGTGTCCTTGGTAACCCAGGTAAGCGTCGACAAATAAATTTTGTTGACACCTTGCATGTCGGACATCCTGTGTGCTCCGTGACAATCTCGTCACACTGCAGCACTACCTCCTATATGTCCCCTTTACGACACCCCATGTGTTCTTGGCATCCCAGGTGAGCGTCAACATAATACATTTTGTCGACATCTTGCATGCCGGACATCCTATGTGCTCCGTGACAACCTCATCACATCGCAGCTATATGTCCACCTTTGTAACACCCTTGTGTGTCCTTGGCATCCCAGATGAGCGTCGACATAATGCACTTTATCGACACCTCATATGCCGGACATCCTGTGTGCTCCGTGACAACCTCGTCACACCGCAGTATTACCTCCTGCATGTCCCCCTTTGTGACACCCCCGTGTGTCCTAGGCATCCCAGGTGAGCGTCGACATAACACACTTTATCGACATCTCGCTTGCCCGACATCCTGTGTGTACCTTTACAGTGTACACCACCCGCATGTCCTCCTTTGTGACACCCCCGTGTGTCCTCGGCATACTAGGTGAGCGTCGACATAATACACTTTATTGACACCTCGCATGCTCGACATCCCGTGTGCACCGTTACAATGTACACCACCCGCATGTCCTCCTCTTCGACACCCTGTGTGTCCTTCATATCCCAGGTGAGTGTCGATAGAACACACTTTGTCGACACCTAGAATGCCCAACACCCTGTGTGTTCTCGACACCACGTGTGTCCTCCGATCGATTTGGTTAATATCCCTCGAGAAACACCATTTCGATCAATCTTCTTGCCGCTTCCGAGCAACACCTTCTTCTGGCCAGCGTCTCGGGGCCACACCGTCCCTGCATTCATGTTCTTCCCCAGTTAATCGCTATCCCCTAGCAGTAATCTTCACCACACTCACCATTTGCACAGCATGCACCATTCTTAACATTCATCTCAGTGTAAAAATAGGATGTTTCCAGTATTTGCCATACAATCACCATCCTAGCGCTCTCCAGCAAAGAGGGGCAACAGTAAGCAGCCAATTTTTACACCCAACTTAACCATGGTTAACCTCCGTTGACCATGGTTATTCTCGTCCAAACCCTAGTAGCCCTAGGTAGACCTTAATCCAAACCTTATTTAAACCCTAGAAAAAAATTTAGAATTCAAATGAGTTCAAGGCCCATTTCAAGTAAAATCTCTAAGCCCTAGGTAATACCCTAATCTAACCCTAGGCTAACCCTACCTAAACCCTAGACCTAACCCTAGGTCTAACCTTAGCCTAGCCCTAGTCAAAACCCTAGGCAAAGCCCCATGGGCTCAAGGCCTATCTCAAGTCTAAAACTCCAAAAAAAAAATTAATTAAAACCTTGTTTGGGCCCAAGCATGGGCCCACTTAGCCCAACCTAAGTAGGGCCCACTATCTTTTTCAAATTTTGAATTTGGGAGCCAACTCCAAGTAGGGTAAAACCCTTTTTGCTTTACCTTACATAGGTGAGGGTAAGCCCAAAAACATGAAAAACAAAAAAACAAAAAAACAAAAAACAAAAAGAAAAAAAAACTTTTTGAGGGCACCAACCCTTTATTGGCAAAGCCAACAAGGTGGTAGCCCATGTGGATAAGGGCTAGGCCCAATACCGGAAGTAAAAACAAAAACAAAAATAAAAAATAATTTTTTTTTTACTATTCATCGTCTTCCCCAGGCAAGCCAGTGTACCAGCTGCTGCCCTGCTCCATCCCAGCTGCCCCCTGACCACCTGGCTGCTCCAACCTTTGTCCCCCACGCCTAGGGGTGATCCCTCATCCTTATTCCTTCCCCTTTTCTTCTTTAAAACCGACCACTGTTTGCAAAAAAAGAGGAGGAGATTTCAAAAAAAAAACACACACAGTGGAGAGCCTGTTGCCTAGACCAAACCCATTCGGTTCTTCTCCAACATCTACCCTCGGTTTTCCAAGGTTGATACCACCCCTCATCTCTCTTCAGCCCTCACACCAACCCCTCCATCACCGCAACCACTGTTCGGTTTAAAAAAAAAACCTGTACACAGCCACTCTGGTAGCTTGGCCAACCCACCATATCCCCTTCTCCACCCCTTTGTCTCGCCCTTTAGAGTGTCCCTCTACTCCCCTAGGCCCTCCTCAAATCCCTCAGGCATCAACCAACGCCACCCACTGTTTCAACAGCCCTTTTGTTTCAAAAAAAAAAAAAAACAGTAGACAAACAAAAAAAAAACAATAGAGCTCTGCCCCTCACTCCAGTCCATTCCGGCCCCTGATTCCCACTTTGAGTGATGCCCAAGGCCCTCCCTGAGCTCTATTACAGCAGCCCTATCTTGGTGGATCCCAAACGTGAGGGTATACACAGCCCCTCCCCTCCTTTTATTATTTTCTATCTACTGTTATTTCCATTGTAAGGGACCCCTAGTCCCATTGTGCATAGGGGGTTTTCCTTGAGGCGTGGCCACAGGCACCACCACCCCCCACCATGACGGTCATTCCCTAGACTCTCCTGGCTAAGCACCACAGCCTCAAGAGAATTGTTTTAAAAAAAAAACTGAAAAGAAGAACAGTTTTGACTAGCTACCTTTAACCCCGGTTTAACCATGGTTAGACCCGGCCTTGGTCGAAACCAAGGCCATGGTTAGACCCCCCACACTCCTGGCTCCCTCTGTACATTTTCAGCTTCTAACTCCGTCATTAACCATAGTTAATTCGATCCCAAAGTGGGGTCAACAGTTCTACCAAACAGCTCAATGCAGCAACTTTGGGCCTCTATGGGGCCCACATCCGGCCTCCTCTTGGACCCCACAAGGGCCCAAATTATTCCCCTCATGATAGGCTTCATAACGGTGATCTCGGATCCCCGGGGGATTGAGCCAATCAGCGACAAAATCACCGCAAACTTTGCCAAAAATCTGTTTGGTTTTTGTTTTCAAAAATTCATCATTTTATGCGAAGTGCAACGAGGTAATTTTGAGCCTCTATGGGGCCCACACCCAACCTCCCCTTGGGCCCCATAAAGGCTCAAAACATTCACTGGACTTCGGCTACCCACTGGTAGTCTCGGTTTTCCATGGTTCCCTCATTAACCATGGTTAAATCCACGTAAACTGTGGTTAAAAGTGTAACTTTTTTATTGGGCGTTTTTTTGCATTTGCTGGACTTTGTGGTGGCCCAGACCGGGTAGGAGGCCAGTCTTGGCTCTTTCATGGACCTTGGAACCACTCTTGACCCAATCGGACTCTTAACCATGGTTAAACCTATTTGTGGTTAACCCTTAATCATGGTTAAACAGCCCATGGACCCGAAAAATTCTAAAAAAATGTTCAAAATTTGAAAACTAATTTCAGAAACCTGAAAATGATCTCACTTGGCCATTGAACCTGGTTAAGACCCTTAACCATGGTGACCTTCCCTCCTTAACCGGGGTTAAGCATCTTTAAGCATTGGGAAAAATATGGAAAAATCCCAAAAAAAATCAAAAAAATTCAAAAAGACTGAAGATACTAATTTTGGACTTTTTAACCATAGTTAGCACCCCTAACCATGCTTAATCACCTTTTTAAGCATGGTTAGCAACCCTAACACTTGGATAAAACACCCTTGGGCCTATCGGGCCTCACCCCTCTGTCCACTGGGCCTAACTCATGCCTACCGGGTCAAACCAGCCTACCGGACTTCCCTCATGGCCTACAGGGCCCAACCCTAGTCTACCGGACTTACCCCAGGCCTATCGGGCCAAACTAACCTACCAGGCTTCCCTCTTGGCCTACCGGGCCCAACCCTAATCTACCGGACTTACCTTAGGCCTACCGGGCCCAAATCATGCACTTTGACAAACCCCGGTCAACCAAACCCTAGTCTACCGGACTAGGCCCATTAGCCACCTTTGGTGCACACACACACACCCCTAGCCTTGGCATGAGCTCATGTGCTAAAACTACGCTCGGTCTGATCTCACCCCTAGGTGACTACGTAGGCAGCCCAACCCGAGTTCGACCCTAGTATAGGATTTTCTCCTTTTTAGATTAGCATTAAATACTTAAGGCATTTGATTAAAACTGAGATTAATTTGACTTAAGCCTAGTAAGTAGGGAACCACTGAAAAGTGGAAGTGCCAGGTGCCTAACCCTTTCCTCGAAGTTAACCGAACCTCTTACCCTGATCTCGGACCGCAAACCAAGACCTTATCCAAATCTCGGGGACTTATGACTTCCGAATGAATAGGTGGCGACTCTAAATTCTCCCCGTGAGATCAAATCAGGGTTTCCCCGAAACCCGCGCTCACAGAATCTGCAGCCGGACTTGGAACTTTTTGTAGTATTTTTGTCAATTGTTCTGTCTCATTAACATCAAACTATCTGGACTCAACTGTTTTATTCTTATAAAGCTTAGCTAGCTTTTTTAAATGCGTTCATATATAGTTTGGTTATTTTTTACAAATATGTAGAAGCTTAGTTAGCATGGTTAGTTTTAAAATCTGTAAATAGTTTAAAGCTTAGTTTTTTTTTTTCTTATACGTGCATGGTTTGGTTGGTTTTTAAAAATTTGTAGAAGCTTAGTCAGCTTGGTTAGTTTAAAAATAGTTTAGTTAAATCCTGTACGTAGCTTAGTTAGTTTTTTTTTTAGATACATACATAGCTTTGTTAGTTTGTAAAAATTGGTACCAATCTAAGTATTTCTTAAAATCTGCCTCTAGTTAGTATTTATAAGTTGTGTTGGTTAGTCTCTAAAAAGGAAAATGTCATTTTTTTAATTATGAATCCTACATAGATTTTAGGTTAGTCTAGATAATCAAGATTTGAAGTTTCACCAACTCTAAAATTCATCTTTGTATATTTTGAGGCCAGTTTTAACCTAGATTAGATTTAACTTAAGCAAGATAGATTCTTAGGATAATATCAAAACCCAATTTTAGAGTCAAAGGACCCGAGCCCATTACCCTAGCTGACCCTTACCTAGGCCTGGGCTCAAGCCCTAAACCAAATCCTAAAGGACTTTCCTACTGAGACCGTCTTAGAGTTGAGACCACCGAGACCATGCTCTAAGAGAGCAGGATCTCAGGTGGGGCCCATTTCACACAGTGGGCTCCACCTGAAATCCTACTCTCTTAGAGCATGGTCTCGCCCCTAAGAGGATCTTAGAAGCTTTATCCAATCCTAAACCAAGCCCTAAAACTCACCCTTATCTAGGCCTGACCTCTAGGCCAACCCGAAACCAATGGCCCAAACCCACAACCCTAAACATTAACCCAACCCAAACTCTTTTTTTTTTGTTTTTTAGAATCACCCAGTGGGGGCAGGGGTTAGGCAGACCCCTAACTGTTTATTAGAATAAAGTCAAATACATGGGGGGGGGGGGGGGGGGGGGACATAAAACCAAAACCCCAAAACAAGACCAACTAGCTAGAATCTAACATTGAATAAAGTAGAACGGTCAGTTGGACCGAACCAGTATTTCTACCCTAAAAGAATCTCATAATTATAGTTTGGCTAGTGTCTTTTGCAAAATACTGAATATTCAAAACAGTCTCCACTTTATCCCAAATCTTAGAAGCTATCTCTCCTTGGCAAAATATATGAGACAGCGTTTCCCTTTTCGGAGTAATGCAACATTCACATTTGCTAGACAAAGATATACCTTTAGATTGGACATTTGAATCAACCGGAATTGAGTTGTGAAATATTTTCCAAATAAGAACCGAAATTTTAGTTGGAATAGTCGCTTTCCATACTAATTGAGCCCAATTAACCTTAGGAGATTTATCACGAACGCATTCCCAACAAGATTTGGTCGAAAATTTCCCTGAACTTTCTTTTTTCCAAATGATACGATCCTCTTGATTAGATAAACTATGTTGCATGTCACTAGGAAGATAAGATATCTCCTCATTTCTCCAAAATCCGCTAGCCCAACACTCTTTGATAAGCGGAAAATTAGATGGGCATTCATTAGCCACCTCTATCAAAGGCCTATGATCCAACCATATATCAAACCAGAAATTTGTATCTTCCCCATTCCCAACTAACCATTTGCAACTAAGCATAGTTTTTTTAATCCACCTCCCAATGTCTAACCAAGTTTGAGAGCCCTTCAAGAAGCTATCAATTATCCAAGGGTGGTTATTTCTCAAATATTTACTTCTGAAATATGAGGACCACAAACTCTTTTCGGTTATAATCTTCCAAGCCATTTTCATTCTGAAAGCATTAGCAACATCCTCCAACTTCTTTATTCCCAACACTCCTTCATCAAAAGGTTTAGTAATTTTTTTTCAAGATACCCAATGAGCTCTATTGTTTCCCTCATAATCATTCCAGAAAAATGAAGCAAAAATACCTTCAATCCGCCAAATAACTCCTTTTGGGATATTGGATCCCATCAGCGTATGAATCGACATAGAGGATAACACATGCTTCAACATAATAAGTTTACCCCCGTTGCCCATTGAATATGGGAATCCCCAAATACCGAAAAGGGAAAGAGTCAATAGCGATCCCACTACTAGAAACCAGCCTACTTCGATCTCTATCAGATTTTTTGTCTTCGACATATACAACACTCTTATGCTTATTAACTTTTTGTGCCGAGGCTACTTCATAGGTTGAAACAAACTTGAATAGCTGAATCATAGATTTTTTCTGGCCATTATAGAAAATTAGCGTATCATTTGCAAATAACAAGTGAGATATAGGGATAGCATTTCTTAATGATCTAAAATATCCAACTTTTTTGGCTTGGAAAATGTTCTTCAAACCTCTACTCAAAACCTCTTCTGCCAATATGAACAACGATGGAGATAAAGGGTCACCTTGTCTCAGACCATGAGAAGATTGAAAAAATCCATGCAATCTACCATTAAGAATCACCGAGAAAAACGGAGAAACGATACAACCTTTTATGAGCTTCAACACTTTATCATTAAACCCAAATTTCTGAAGAACTCGAATAAGAAATTCCCATTCAATTCTATCGTATGCTTTTGCCATATCTAGTTTGAATATCACATTTCCACCTCTTATTTTCCTGTTTATATTCGCAGCTAGGTCTTGCGCAATAGAAATATTGTCAATGATATTCCTACCTTTAGCAAATGCGGATTGTTCTTCAGCAATTAACTTTGGCAGAATTGTACCTAACCGAAAAGCTATCACTTTTGCAATGATTTTATAACAAACATTACATAAGCTAATCGGTCTAAAATCAGCAAAGGTCTTCGGATCCTCAACCTTAGCAATTAAACAAAGCAAGATGGCATTAATGGCTCTCGGAATGACGCCCTACTCAAAGAAATATTGGATTGCAGCAACCAAGTCATCTTTAATAATCTCCCAACAATTTTGAAAAAACAATCCCGAAAAACCATCTAGACCTAGAGCTCTAGAAGCCGACATCTTAAGAGCCACTTTACGAATTTCAGACACATCCGGTATTTTACAAAGCCCCTTATTGTCATCCTTCGAAACTATAGAAGGAATGTTCTCCTCTATGATGTTACCTATGTCCACCGGTTCAGCATGTAATATTTTTTGAAAGAATTTTATCTCTTCGGCCCCCATCTCATACTCTTGATGCAACATATTCCCATCTTCATCTCGAATAGCATGAATCGTATTCCGTTTTCAATTGTTTTGGTAAACCGCATGAAAATACCTGGTATTTTTATCCCCCTCTTTGAGCCAATGTTCTCTAGATTTTTTTTTTCAAACAATCTCCTCGTAGTCAAGGAACTTTTTAGCTTGAGCTTGGATTTACTTAATTCCTGCTGACCCTCTTCTGGCCAGTTTGATTGAATTTGGTTTTCTAACTCTTCCACTTGGCTTTCGTAGGCTTGCAGTTGAGCAAATATATTACCATACCTATTCTTGTTCCATGCAGATAACACAGTTTTAAGATGTTTAAGTTTTAAAAAGAAAGACAGAATGGGGTTACCTAGTTTATCAGAATTCCACGCCTCCTTCACTAGATCGTAGAAGCCTTCATCTTTGATCCACATGTTCTGAAACTTGAATGATGAAGGACTACCTTTTGATCTGTTAGCAGCCGAGATAAGAAGAAGAGCATGATCGGATGGACTTCTGGGAAGATGAGTGATGGTAGTCTGAGAATACACCAAAAGCCAAGCCGAGTTGTATAATACTCGATCTAATCTAGCCCATATACAATGCGCTCTTAACCTATCATTGCACCAAGTAAAACAGTTACCAAGGAACTCCCCATCTATTAGACCACATTGTGAAATCATGTCATTGAATTCATCAATAGCATTTAAATCAGGAAGTCTCCCCCCTTTTTTCTCTCCAGCATGCCGAATAACATTAAAGTCACCCCTCTCATCCAAGGATTGGATGCATTAGAACTCAACACTCGCAATTCATCCTAAAGCTCTCTTCTTTCAATTTTTCCACATAAAACATAAATAAAAGATAACCGAACTGGGCTCCCCCCTGGAATTTCAGCATGATAGAAATACATTGAGAAGATCTTTGAATAGACTGCACTAATATATCATCCTTCCAAAAAACCCATAGTCGACTATCATCCCCATTGCTAACTTCATGATTTTTAAAATCCCATTCCTTACCACATTTATCTAAGAATTTCATATTCTTCTTCGGATCAAGTAACACTACAATAGAAACTTTATTTTCCATAACCACTTATTTAAACCTTCTGTGGGAATTTGAGTTGCCCACCCCTCTTATATTCCATATGATAGACTTAATCATAAGTAAGATTTTGGTTTCCCCCTTGAAGACCCACTCTCATCTTCGATCTAGTTACTCTAAAAACTGTTTTCAAAGAGCTGCCTTCTCTTCCTTTGGCCGACAGTTTTTCTGGGTAATTTTTCAACTAAACTGACCCTTTAATTCTATTTGAGAATGAATTGCAACTATGGATGAATTCCTCCATGTTGATGGAAGTTTTATCCTTCCCCACTTTGATTTTCAATTGGCTACCATCGTCCATCATCAGATTAGCCTTAGGAATTCGGTCTCTTCTTTGGTGAGACTTAACTCTCGGTTTAGCTAACTAGAGAGCTTCTAGTAATTCATGATGATCATCATCATCAATCTCACAAAAAAATTCTTGTTGGAGCCCGAAATCCTTTTCCTTTTCCACTGTCTGGATATCATCTTGAAATATTTCTCCTTCTTGTAAAAACCCTATCTCTAAAGGTTCCTCTTCATCCTCTAAATCAACCTGGTCTTCTGAGTTATTATTATCTTTCTCCTTGATCTCAATCTCGAGACCGTTGTTCTCTAACACCCCTTTAACTCCTTTTAACGCACAGGATCTGGTCATCATCCTCTTTCAAACTTTCTTCCTTGCTTGAGTCTGCAAACAACAACTCCCCATCAAATTACAGTTGAGTTTTTGCCCTTCTACTTTAGAGTCCCTCTCCTCTCTTCTAATTCTTTCTTCATCTCCTTTTTCATCTACAACATCATTATTAGATACTTTTAGATTATCGTTTTCCTCTAAATCTTTCTTCTTACTCTTTCCAAAAGTTTTCTCAACCCAGCGGGTAGTTGTTTCTTTTTCAGTTGGGTTTGATTCCATATCTCCTTTCCTCTTCTCTTTTTTTGAACCTTCCTTCCCATTGACTTTCGTCTTCTTCAAAATATTCCCATTAACAAATTTTCTTTCTCCCTTTTTGCAATCATCTTTCATGCGGCGCACTTTATGGCATCTAGCATATAAAATTGATTCTTTCTCATATTCAATCTTCTGCCATCTCCCCAATGTGCTTAATCCAAGCCAAAAACGCTCCACTTTATCTTTTTTTACATCAATCTCAACATACAGACATGCCACACTTGGTCTGGATAATGATTGAGTCGGTCCATCTACTTTCAAAACTCTCCCCACAATACTACCAATTGCTTTTAGGTCTCTCGGATTGAACAGGTTAATAGGTAATCCTAGCAAAGTAATCCATATAGGAACAACCGTAGGCTCAGCACCCGCCTGGAATAATGGTGTCCATTTAATAAACCTTACCAGTTGTCCATCTACATAGCAAGAATCTTTTAGCTAGACTGAAATAAAATGCTCTTCAGATTCAAAATGTATGAGCATGTCTTGTTCATCCAGTATGCCGAATAAGATTGCTAACTTTTTGTGGAATGTTCCTTTGATGTAGTTGTTCAACGTTTCAATTGATGATCTCCCAAAGGAGAATTTAGCAATAAGAACTTTCTGAAAAACAGCCGTTGAGATATTTAGTTCTTCAGCCATATAGAATAGGGCTGGTTCTCCGTGATAAGTTGCAGATTTCTTCACATCAAGTATGGATTCAAAACTGAACTTTTTTTGATGTAGCATTCCTGATATCATAGCATTCCCAACCACATCTGCATAAGAAATCTTCTGTATATCCGGTTGCCATGGTGGTGATCTTCCTCCCAAAGTGACGTCTCCCATGAAACCCTAACAAGGTTTCCACAAACCCTATGCTAACTAGCACCTAAAATATAATCTGCTAACATGCACCTCCATAGCAAACTTTCATATTATTAAGCATACCGCAAGCAAGTCCAAGTCTCGATTCAAGAGTTCTTCCTAACCCAAACTCATTCACACATGCAGATTTTAGGAAATGTTAGTGGGTAACACCACACACACACTAAACTCACACACAAATGCAGATGTAACACCAGACACACTAAACTCACACACATGATGGTTGTACTTTGAAAGTGGTTTGAGTTCATACATATGCATGCATTGAACCATAGATCTCCTATTCAAGAATCATTGTGTGACAAGTGTATTTTTGTTATCACCTATTTGAACGGATCAGTTATAAATATGGCGTTTGGTTCTCTCTTGGGGCTAAATGCAGTTTAACAACTTTTCGGTCTTGTTTGTGATAAAGTGTACTTTTCTATATATGATTCTTGAATTATCCTGTTGGATAGTTTGGGAATGCATAATCTCCAGGACAGTCAGTTGCTCATGATTTGTCCAGATTGAGGAAATTGGAGTCAATTGTTTCTCTTGTTCTTTGGGTACATATTTAGACAATGTGGCATGCTTGCCCCTAGTCTAAGTCGTGTCCTTGGAGAACCATAGGGAAATGCTGACGAAATTTCCTTCAAATTGATCAAAGCACTTGAGTTGTTGACTTTTTATGATTATACATTCCTGAATGGGATAGGAACACCCCACCCATTAGAAGAGGATTTGATGACAATAAGAAGCATGCATGCATACATACATATTTTGTAGACGGTGAAGTTAGTTGACACATGTTTTATTGTAATTGACTAATGTGATAAATTTTTGTTATTTCTTAGAATAGCTAATGAAGAAGGTTCTATAAAACACTAATCTTATACCTCATGGATAGGAGTTGGATTGGAATGTCAAGGTACCTTTTGTCCAAAAGTTTTTATTAAGTACGGATTAATAAAGTGTTAGTACTTAAGCAATTGTGAATGCATTTTTTGTATGAAATAGGGGGTCAAAGGAATATATAGAAGGAGTGAAGCAGTTTATAGAGTTTGCATTAGCTCGTGGAGCGACTAATAACAATGGTGGTATAAGGTATCCATGTCCCAAATGCAACAATGTGGTTTATCAAGAGAGAGGTACAGTGTACGACCATATGATCTGTTATGCATTTGACCTGAATTATAAAATCTGGTTTTATCATGGGGAAGACATATTACAACACACACTCGTTGATCGAGTGCCTCAAAGTCCTGATGAGCAAGACAAACAAAATGAGATGGAGGATTTGGTGCACAATTTGTTCGGGATACCAAACAAAGATGAGGGTACCAGTAGTCGGGATCCCAATCCTAAGTCTGATAGATTTTTCCAATTGGTAAGGTATGCGGGATAGTCTTTGTATCCAAGATGTCCGAATTACATGAAGTTGTCTTTTATCATAAGATTGAACTAGATTAAGTGTCTTAGTGGATGGAGCAAAAAATCATTCACCTTGTTTCTTGAGTTATTGAGGGAGGTACTCCCCTAGGGGTCAACACTACCGAATACTTACTTTCAGACCAAAAAGGTGATGTCCAACTTAGGGCTTAATTATGATAGAATCGATACATGTCCCAATGATTGCATACTGTATTGGAAAGATTCTACAAACAAGCAAGTATGTAACATCTGTAGTGAATCAAGATGGATGATAGTGGATGATCAATTGGGAGGCAAAACGAAGAAAACTCCAGCGAAGATTTTATGTCACTTCCCGTTGAAACCCAGGTTACAAAGATTTTTCATGTCGTCCAAGACTGTGTCTAAAATGAGATGACATGATGAGGATCGAACTAAGGATGGAAGGTTAAGTCAACTTGTAGACTCACCGGGTTGGGAAAATTTGGATAAAAAGTATCATTTGTTCGCTTCAGAGGCTCGCAATGTCAGGCTTGGGTTGGAGAGTGTTGGCTTCAACCCATTTAGGACGATGAGTATTGCTCACAACACATGGCCTGTGATTCTTATGCCCTCAACTTATCACCGTGGAAGTTCATGAAGTAGCCGAACTTCATTCTGTCCTTGCTTATTCCTGGTCCCTCCAGGCCAGGAAATGCCATTGATGTCTACATGAGGTGCCTAGTTAAGGAATTGAAGGACTTGTGTGAGAATGGGTTGTCAACTTATGATGCGTCGAAAAAGGAGACATTTGTAATGCGTGCGGCATTGACCATAGACATGGAAGCTAGATTAATAACACTCTTCATTAGATTGACCTATAACTCAAGTGTACAATTGAACTAGCTCAAAATCCTGTTATTCATCCTTTGATTGCACATATATGGGTCTGGGGGTTATTGAACATAGAGATTATTATTTGGTACAATTTTAAGTGTCTTTTGTTTCAAAAAAATAGTTATTGGTACCTATGTTATGATTTGAAGTGTATTTTTTAGAAAAAGATAGTTATTGGGACCTATGTTATGATTTACTTTTCATTTCATTGTTCCACGAAATCATGTCTCTATGGTCTATATAAACATGTGTCTGTTTCAGTTATCTCATAAGCTAATATCAATATTTTGCAAATGGATCCTACACGTACCCCCCATCTAGTGCGGGGACTTCCACACCCATCGTGACGACACCTAAGAAGGTACAAGGTAAGGTCAAATGCAAAGAGGTGCACAAGATGCGCCCTGGAGAGAAAAAGAAGGTCAATGTAAATGATGAAGGGCAGCCAGTGGGGACAGAGGCTGGCCTTATGGCTAGGTGGGCGGGCCATATTGCACAAGATGCCCATTTATTTCGAGTGGATGTGCAGAATTGGAAGGACATCAGTGTTGATGACAAACAACAAGCTTTGGGTATGGTACGGGTAAGAACAAAAGAAGTTGGTCATTCATTATTAAAACCCACTAATGTAGCTTCTTGACAAGTATTAATAATTTGATAACGTTTTTGCAGGAGAAGTTCGACTACCCACCTTTCCTAAATGACTACCTTTTGTTGTCTCTAGATAAGAAATGGTGAGACAATAAGTATGATCTAGGGAGCAAGCATTTTTTTTTGTAGACCATCCTACTGAGAACTATGCCTAGTGCCCGTCTAATATTCCCGGGAATAATGGAATATACTCGTCGACTTCTGGTACTTTGAGGAGGGCAAAAGTATATTTGATGATTGAAATCAATTATGGTTATACCGTTTTGATTTGATTTTATCTCATATGATATATTAATGAAATATTTTAGAAACAAAGGCCATGAATAAAAGGAGTTCCGAGTGCCAAACGGTTCCCCATACGGTGGGCACAAAGAGTTTCGCTAGAGTCAAAGAGGAGGAGGTATGTTCGGTTTAATTGTAAGAATTTATTTAACAATTTGATGATATGGTTAAATATTTATTGTTCCACTATTGTAACTACCATAGCAATTGGCGAGTCCCTCTTTGGTCGCTCCGGGCCGTGCTGTGGTTTGGATAAAGACGCACACGAAGAAAAATGGCCTCTCGATCAATGACCAGGTGGGAGTGCAAATTGTAAGTAATTTAAATATTCATTATATCAAATATATATCACTTTAATTGGAATTCAAGATAGTAAATGTTTCAAAATGTTTGCAGCACCAAATCAGGGAACTCCTCGACCAGGTACTGGATGGCTCGCAAGATATATAGCACAGGTCGAGATGATGTTTTATCTCAGGTCTTGGGGCCTGATCATCCTGGACGCATCCATGGATATGGATTGGGCCCGACTCCCACGAGGTTATGGTGGTCATCTTTGAGGTATTCCGGTGCTAGTGGTAGTAGTGGTACCGAGACCCATATGTTGCGTGCTGAACTTGAGGAGACGAAATCCTAGGTGGCGTCCCAAGAAGCTCTGATGATGGCGCAACAAGCTCAAATGATGGCCCAACAAGCTCAAATCAATGACATGCAGCGGCTTATCCAACAGATGTTGCATGGGCAGGTATATATTCTAACAAGTATTAATAAATCATTTTTAAAATTTAGATATTCCCATATTTATTTATTGTAAATCTTGACAACAGATTGCAGTTCATCTTGATAAGGCGCCAGAAATGCCCAATGAGGTAATTTAGTATTAGATTAAGCTTAACCAAAGTTATGTACACCATTAATAGATGTTTATTTGTTTGGCGATTAATATAATTTTATCCACATAAATGAAATCATTAGGGACGATATGCCCACCTTCTATTAACACACTAACTTACATTGAACTAATGATTTATTACCATGTTAAACACTAGCATATCATCAAAACAAAATTTGAGATCATATGTTGTGTTGCATCTTTTTTGGTTGAACACAACAACACTACAAGGTGTTACTATAGGCAATTGAAAGGAGGACACTCACACACACAACGTTGTGTTGCATCTCACATGTATTCAAATCAATCTCTTAATTCCTTTTATTGTTTATATTTCTTTTACAATCATAGTACTACTACACACTAACGTGCATCGCACGTGCATCCTACTAGTATATTATATATTATATATATTACTCAAATTTAGCATTCCCATAGAGAATCTATGTGCTCTAGAGATGACTAAGATTTCAATAATCCTAAGTTTGGACAGCTTGAAGAGTAGGGGGTTGGAGATTGGTGCGGGTTTGTATATATGTAGGGGTGTTTCCTATCCCATCCAGGGTTGCTTTGTGTTTTCCCTCTTAGCTTCAAGCCTTCAAGGATCTAATCTCCAGTTGCTTCCTGTGAGATGTGCATGACAATAAAACCTGCGACTCAAAGGATATGAACTACGACTAGCATACACCACCATAATAAACACCTGAGCTGTCACTGCGTATAATATATGCTTTTATCTTATTGGTTGAGCCTAAACTCAATCCAACTATATCCTCTTTGAGATACCATTCTCCGGATAATGGTGATCTTGTATCTGGTATTCCACATGTAAACATGTGCCTATAGTTCAATGACTTCTCCTTCCCAGCTTGTGTCACCAATTCTTGTCTTGGTGTCTTCCTTATAGTCCACATGTTACCCCCGGTTTGGATTTTGTGCGGGTTTATAGGTTTAGGCAAAACGATACTTTCTAGGTTTGGATTTTGGGTCTTGTTGTACCACCTGGTTCCCGCACTGCTTATTACAACCGCATTTACTCAAGAACATAGTTGATAAATCCTCTTACTAAATGACCCTTGCAGGTGTCAAGAATGTCCTCATTCTTGGACCGCTCATACAGACAATATTTACAATAAAAGGTCCGGTGATGTTGAGGCTCGTGATTTATAGACATACATTCTTTTAGAAACTCTTCCTTGACAGGCCTTCACATGCGCATGCACACGGAATAGATGATGATGACATACAATGACCAAAACAATGTGGAGAACAATCTTCAACTTTGGTTATGTCGTTAACATCGCGGAGGGTTCCATGCTGCTAAGCAGCCACCAAACTACGTGAATTTGAACATCCTGAATCTTTTGATTCCTTTCTCTTTTTATCCCTTTCACCATTACCATTCCCGACAACTTTCTTTCTGGGATGGAGGTCATCCAAACCATTCAAATATAGAAGCTTCGGAATTTGAGGTACATTCACAGAAGAAGATTGAAAATCTAGCTATCCATTTGCAAAACTACTTGGAATGCAAAACTTGCCTATCTAAATGCCTTTGGCTTTCAGAACATTATTTGCATTAGATTTCTTCAAACTATCCAGGGTTAAGGTAGACTTTTCAGATCTTTCTTGTTTGTTATCCGTAGAATCAGTACCCATTTCCAAAAAAAATTCGCACCATTCTTTCATTATTTTAATCAAAAAAATTGGACCAGCCTAGATAAGAGCAAGCCAAGCCTTGACCCAAGACAGAATCAACCTCTCAAAAAAGACAGTTAGAGAAGTAGACTAGGCTCAAATTCAATCCTAAGAGCACAGATCTAAGGCAAACCTTGGTTTGGATCAGTTGTAGTGATTTAAACTATGGTTTGAGTCACCAGAGTTGTAGTGCACAAGAACACCACTTGTTCATACCCATTCATTTCAAAGTATGGATTCCAAGCCTCTCACTACCCAAATCGGGCAAAAGACCTTGGATTCCATCGATACGAATTCCCACACTTCGGTTGAGTCGACATACACGTGTTAGAAGAAACGACATCGAAATCCAACCCCCGGTTTGGATTTGGTTCAGGTTTGTAGGTTTAGACCAAACTATATATAGTTTCAAAGTATGCATTTTCGGCCTCTCCCTGCCCAAATCGGGCAAACGACCTAGGATTCCATCGAAACGAATTCCCACACTTCGGTTGAGTCGAAATACACGTGTTAGAAGAAATGAAATCGAAATCTCACCCTTGGTTTGGATTTGGTGCAAGTTTGTAGGTTTAGACCAAACCATAGTTTCAAAGTTTGGATTTCGGGCCTCTAGCTGCCCAAATCTGGCAAACAACCTCAGATTCCATCAAAATAAATTCCCACACTTCAGTTGGGTCGAAATACACATGTTAGAAGAAACGGCATTGAAATTCAACCCCGGTTTGGATTTGGTGCGGATTTATAGGTTTAGGCCAAACCATAGTTTCAAAGTATGGATTTCGGGTCTCTCGCTACCCAAATCGGGTAAACGATCTTGGATTCCATCGAAACGAATTCCCACACTTCGGTTGAGTCGAAATACACATATTAGAAGAAATGACATCGAAATCCAACCTCCGGTTTTGATTTGGTGTGGGTTTGTAGGTTTAGGCCAAACCGTAGTTTCAAAGTATGGATTTCAGGCCTCTCGCTGACCAAATCTGGCAAACGACCTCGGATTCCATCGAAACGAATTTCCACACTTTGGTTGGATCAAAATACACACGTTAGAAGAAACGGCATCGAAATCAGACCCCCAGTTTGGATTTGGTGTGGGTTTGTAGGTTTAGGTCAAACTATATATAGTTTCAAAGTATGGATTTCAGGCCTCTCGATGCCCAAATCGGGCAAACGACCTCAGATTCCATCGAAACGAATTCGCACACTTTGGTTGAGTCGAAATACATGTGTTAGAAGAAACAACATTAAAATCTGACCCCCAATTTGGATTTGGTGGGGGTTTGTAGGTTTAGGCCAAACCATAGTTTCAAAGTATGGATTTCGAGCCTCTTGCTGCCCAAATCGGGCAAACGACCTCAGATTCCATTGAAACAAATTCCTACACTTCAGTTGGGTCGAAATACACCTGTTAGAAGAAACGACATCAAAATCCGACCCCCGATTTGGATTTGGTGGGGGTTTGTAGGTTTAGGCCAAAGTATGTTAGAAGAGCTAGGAGTTCGGCCTCGTTAGTGATGAAATTGCTACACTTTTATGTGTTTTATTAAATTTTATTAGTATCATAAATCTAATATAAATTTCGATATTAGTTGATGAAATCCTACACTTCTATGTGTTTAAACTCTATATGTATGAAATATATGAGATGACCTTGTTTCTTTGCGTATTAATTTTATGAAATCCTTAAATTTTTTCTATTTGATATATTCTAATCATCAAATGTATTTTTTCATGAATACTCAAAGTATTCATGAAAAAAACTGCTAGTGTTCGGCTAGCATTCACTGTGGGGATCTTAGATGCGCGTCATCTATTATTTAGATTTTCATCCAAAGAAGACTACTTAATGATCTGGCTCAAAGAGGTATTCTATATTAATGGCTACCTATTTCGATTCTTTAAATGGACTCCCTCTATTGTTTCTGGTATAGAACCATCAATAGTCCTATATGGGTGAGCTTTCCAAACCTCCCACTCCATCTTTTTAATGATTCAGCATTGAGGTCTATAGGAAGCATCATAGGTGAAGTTTTGAAAATGGATGGAGCAACTAAATCTTTCTCTAGCCCGAGTATCGCTAGGGCTTGTATTGAAATCAACCTTCTTAAACACAATCCTCTTAAACACAATCCCGAAAGGTTCTGGCTGGGTATTGGGGACCATGGGCGTTGGC
Organism: Tetracentron sinense; assembly: GCA_015143295.1. Taxonomy (NCBI): domain Eukaryota; kingdom Viridiplantae; phylum Streptophyta; class Magnoliopsida; order Trochodendrales; family Trochodendraceae; genus Tetracentron; species Tetracentron sinense. The sequence continues at coordinate 14,339,876 of CM026573.1, forward strand.
AAAAAATCGAGTATGAAATTTTTTTCTGTTTTGCCCCCAATGTAAAAAACTCGGTCATGGTTTGCACAATTGTTCTGCCGGAAAAGGAAGAGGTAAGGTAAGATTAAATGATCATAAAGAGGTTGAAGAAGGTGAAAAAAATAAGAATGATCAAATCTGGGTGATTAAAAAAGCTGCTCCTATATCAAATTCTTCAAATATCAATTTAGAAAATTCTGGAAAGGATACTCAGATGGATTCTCATCGTGATCTGCTGAAAAAAAAGATACTGGGGAAGCCATTACTGATTACAGGGTTTTAGTAGATTTAGCAGGAAACATCTTCAAGATCTAGGGGAGAAAGAAGTTTATATTTCCCTCTTGACAAAAGAAAGAAAATAAAAGGAAAATAAGGAAAATTTCATTCCTATTTCTCAAGTTTCTAAAGATTCTATAGAGGAAGTTGCTGATCATGATAACATCCATACTAAACAATGGGTTTTACAGGCTTTTAGTGTGGCGAATCCAAGTTCTAAGGAGTCACCTATTCAGATCGAGAATTCAGAAGATTTTTCTAACCTTAACATGGTTCAGGTAATGGTAAATATAACTGCTAATGATTCTTCTCTTTTGACAGAAAACAATGGTGAGAATCGGGCGGATTTGATCATTGCATCTACTCAACCATTGTTGGAAGGTACGACTTATTATGATATTTTTGATGATATTTCCTTTGTTAATTCTGAGAAAAATCTTGCAGCTGATTCAACAGTGAATAGATTAACTTCCCAAGAACCAGTTAGAGAAAATCAAAAAATAGTTTTAACTCAGGGAAAGAATCGGGTCTCATCCATAGATAAGTATATAAACTCAGAAAAGTTTCAAAAGGATATCCAAGGATCTGAAAAAGCCTTGGAAACGATTAATATACTATCAAATTCTGAATTACAAGATCTACGAATGAATGATAACATCCACTATAGACACAAATTCCATTTTTCAATCGATATCGTATGTGGAATAGGTTAGTGGATACTATAGAAGAATATGAAAAGCCATCTTATAATCAGTATCAGAACAAAAATGTCAAGGAGCAATTTCAAACTATGGAATTCCATTCAAGTTTCGAACCTTGCTCCTTAGACAATATAGAAGAGTTCAAAAAAGATGGTTTAAAATTTTCCAAAAACCTCCTAAATTCTGATTTTTTTATCAGCCAGCCCTTGGAAAATCTGACACGGAAAAATAATTCTAACAAAGTTTGTGTTACAACAAATAGAGTTACTCGGTCTAAAACTGCGGTTCTCTCAAAAGATACGAATTCCAAAAACTTTATCAATGAATAATTTATTAATTTGGAATATAAGAGGTGCTGGTAATTTGGCTTCTAAAGCTAGATTAAAAATTTAATTTCTTCAAATCTTGTTTCTTTAGCAGCTTGTTATTGAACCAAAGAAGAAATTTGAATCAATCCATGAGATTTGTTCTTTTGTTGGTATGGATAATCACTTTAATTCTAATCTTAATCATAATAAGATATGGTTGCTTTGGAAAAATAATATTAAAGTATCTTATATATTTGCTACTGATCAAATGATAATTGTTGATGTTTGTGATATTGCTATGGTTCAAATTAGATGTACTTTTATTTATGCTAACTGTACTAGACAGGAGAGACTGTCCCTCTGGGCTGACCTTTGTGTTGCTTTCAATACTTTCTCTGTTCCTTTCTTCATTGGTTGTGATTTTAATGCAATCTCTGCTTCCAATGAGAAAATGTGAGGTAGGGATGTAAACTATAATTCTATGGAAGATTTTAAGAATATGATTAATGAGTTGGGTTTAATGGATGCTGGATTTTTTGGTAATAAATTTACTTTGTGTAACAATCAAGAGGGTGTGGATCGTATTTATGCCCGTCTTGATCGCATCTTGATTAACCCTGAATTGAACCAAAATTTTCATATCTCGTCGGTTACTCATCTTTCTAGAGTGGCATCAGATCACTCTCCTTTATTGTTTGTCTTTGGGGGAGATAACCTTAAAAGACCTTCATATTTCAAATTTAAGAAAATGTGGACTACTCATTTGGAATTTTCTAGAGTTGTGGCTTATTCTTGGGGTCCCCCTATTTCAGCTAACCCTCTTATGTCTTTTTTTCTAAAACTTAAAAGACTAAAAGCTGCTCTCAAAGTCTAGAATAGAGAAGTTTTTAGTAATATTTTTATAAAGCTGAAAGATATAGAGAGTCAAATAGGTTTTCTGGAAGAGGAGGTGCAAAATTCTTGGGATGAAGAGAAGAATGCTAGATTATCAAATCTTAAAACTGAATTGCAATCTATTCTTCTCCAAGAAGAAATTTATTGGAGACAAAAGTCTAGAATCCAATGGTTGAAAGAGGGGGATAACAATACCAAATTTTTCGACATGGTCACTAAATCTAAAAGATGTCAGAATGGTATTCATAGAATTCAAGGTAATTGGCTGCATTCTCAGGAGGATATTGGTAAGGAAGCAGTTTCTTTCTTTCAAAATTTACTTACTTCTAATAATTCTTTGATTGATACTAATGTTTTGAATTGCATACCTAATCTTATAACTGAGGAGAATAATAATGCTATTTCTATATCTCTCACTATTGAAGAAATAAAAAAGGTTGTCTTTAGTTTGTCGACTGATAGTGCTCCTGGCCCAAATGGTTATTCTGGGCATTTTTTTTCCGTCTTGTTGGAATGTTATTAAAGATGATCTTTTTCATGCTATTACATTCTTTTTCTTGTCAGCTGAAATGCCTAGAGCTATAAATGCTACTGCTATTGCCCTTATCCCAAAATGTAATTCTCCTACTTCTTTTTCGGAGTTTAGACCTATAAGTTTATGTAATTTCCTGTATAAAATCATACTACATATTTTTACTGATAGAATTGGTTTATTACTGCCTAACATTATCTCTGATGAGCAGAGTGCCTTTGTGAAAGGTAGGCATATATTAGATAATGTTAGTATAGCTCAGGAAATGTTGTAGGAGATTGATAGGAAAACTGTTGGAGGTAATGCTATTTTTAAACTTGATATGATAAAAGCTTATGATCAAATGGAATGGAATTTCTTATTTGCAGTTCTGGGGAAAATGGGTTTTAATGAAGGGGTAATGAAATTAATTTGTGGCTGCCTTTTTAACCAATCGTTTTCTATTCTTATTAATGATTGCTTACAAGATTTCTTTCAGAGCTCACGTGATCTCCGTTAAGGTGATCCTATTTCTCTTGCTCTTTTTATTTTAGCGGAAGAAGTGCTTAGTAGGGGTATCAAAAATATCTCTATAAGTCTCTCTTCCAATTTCAAACTAAGGAGATTGGGTATTCCGGTTTCTCACCTTTTGTTTGCTGATGATACTCTTTTATTTTGCAATGGTAAGAAACAGAATATTAAGAAGCTCTTTGATTTCATTTCTTCGGCAGTTGATTAATTGAGATAAAAGTGATTTTTATTACTCAAATAACATGTCTAGAAGAAGATCTAATTCCACATCTAACTGGGTGGGGATTCCTAGGAAAAAATTTCCCTTTATCTATTTAGGAGTTCCCATATATAAAGTTCGTCTTAAAAAGGTTTATTTCAATTCCCTGATTGATTCTATTGTTTCTAAGGTGGAAAGTTGGAAAGCTAGATTTTTTTCTTCGGGTGGAGAATAATTCTTATCAAGCATGTTTTATCTTTTATTCCTACTTACCTTTTAGCCGGTATTCATGTTCCTATAACCATAACAAATCAAATTGATAGCATTATGGCTAAATGTTTTTGGAAAATAATAAGGAAGCTAAAAAGCGTCACTGGATAAACTGGAAATTTGTTCTCTTCCCCACTTGGAAGGAGGATTAGGAATTCGGAAAGTGAATGACTTTGCTTTAGCTCTTAGATTTAAACAAGCTTTGAACCTTTATCAATCTTCTAATCTTTGGTCTAAATTTTTTAGGGATAAGTACCAATTTAATCATATTTGGAATGCTTCTTACTAGGTGGGTTCCTCTAAAACTTGGATCAAAATTAGTCTTCTCTGTAAGGATGTGATATATAATTCTACTTCTCTCATTGGTGATGGTACCAGGATAAACTTTTGGTTAGATAGATGGTTTTGTGAGGTTCCTCTCATTGAGTATGCAATCTCTATTCCTAATTCTTTTCCATATTCAATATGCTTGATAATAATGGTAATTGGGATTTCTCTATGGTTAATGACTTTTTGCCGGACCATTTTCAGATAGCAATTAGAAATGCTGGTTTTTTCCTTTCGGAGTTTGAGGATAATTTTATTTGGAATCCTAGCTCAAATGGTAAGTTTTCAGTTAAATCTGCTTGGGAAAATTTCAGAATCCATTATCCTCGGAAAGAATGGAGTAAGTATGTTTGTCATACCAACGTCCCAAGAAAAATTAAAATTTTTGGATGGAAGGTAATGTATGGTGCAGTCTTGACTAATAATAAGGTTCAATCCGTTGGTATTCCTTTTGTCAGTTGTTGCTCTTGTTGTTCCTCTGGACATATTAAAATTTAACTCATCTTCTTTTTCATAGTAATATTGCTGTTAGTATATGGAGGTATTTTGTAGGATATTGTTCTATTGGAATCCAGACCAGTGATAACATTCAATGCTTCCTGATGAGGTGGTTTAGAGCCTATGACAGTAACCAGAATGAGCTATATATTTTGCTTCCTCTTCCTACAATATGGGAAATTTGGAAAGAAAGGTGTTCGCGAAGATTCAAAGGAATTAGGAAATCTTCTGGTATTCTTATTTCCCGTGTCAAGGTTGGAATGATGGATATGGGGAGCTTCCCTGGAAAGAAGAGAATGGATCTCTCTATGTTAAATATCAGTACTCCTCCTCAAAAGCAAAGAGACAGTATCTCTATTGTCAAATGACTTCGACCTCCTATTGAAAGATTTAAGCTTAATATGGATGGGACTTCTAGAGGAAATCCAGGGTTAATAGGTGGAGGGGGTATCATTTGTAATTGTGAGTGCGGGTTTTGGCGGAACCCTGGTTTGCATCTCACGGGTTGAGTTAAGAGTCGCCACCTATTCATTCGGAAGGGATAAGTCCCCAAGGTTTGGATAAGGTCTTGGTCTGCGATCAGGGATCAGAGTAAGAGGTTCGGTTAAGTCCGGGGAAGGGGTTAGGCACCCCGGCACTTCCACTTTCAGTGGTTCCCTACTTACTAGGGTTAAGCCAAATTAATCTCAGTTTTAATCAAATGCCCTAAGTATTTAAGATAATGCTAATCTAAGAAGGAGAAAATCCTAGACTAGGGTCGAACCCGAGTTGGGCTGCCTACGTACTCACATAGGGGTGAGATCAGACCGAGCGTAGTTCTGGCACATGCGCCCGTGCCAAGGCTAGGGGTGTGTGTGTGTGCACCAAAGGTGGCTTAGGGTCTAGCCGGGAGGCTAGGGGTGGTTGACCGAGTTGGTCAAGTGCTTGGTATTGGGCCCGGTAGGCCTAAGGTAAGTCCGATAGACTAGGGTTGGGCCCGGTAGGCCAAGGGTGAAGCCCGGTAGGCTAGTTTGGGCCCGGTAGGCCGAGATTAGGCCCGGTAGGCCAAGGATGAGCCCGGTAGGCTAGGGTTTGGCCCGGTAGGCCGAGATTAGGCCCGGTAGGCCAAGGGATGAGGCCCAGTAGGCCCAGGGTGTTTTAACCAAGGGTTAGGGTTGCTAACCGAGGTTAAAAAGGTGATCAACCGTGGTTAGGGGTGCTAACCATGGTTTAAAGGTCAAAAGTCAGTAATTTTGGTCTTTTTGAATTTTTTTGATTTTTTTGGGATTTTTTGGATAGTAGTTTAGGCTCGTTGCGGAGCAACGAGCTTAAACTAACTATGGTTATTTAAGGTTGTCCTAGAGTTAATCTAGTTCAAGAATTAAACTAACCTAAGTTCAAATTTTTGAAATTGATTGAGAACTAAGCTAATTTCTAGGAACTAATCGAAATAGATTTGAAGCTTGCCAAAGAAAAGGGTTTACTCAAAATTAGAACTACTCTTTTAAAGTAACCACAAAACAGAATCTAAGCTAATTTTAGTACAGACTTAATCTAAACTAAGATAAGTTTTAACACAAACATAGATTTTTTTTATTAGCCTAAATATAGTCCCAAAACTTATTCTATAACCTAATCTTAAATTTGGAAAAAGTTATAAGTTAAGCAAACCTACAAATAAGTTAAAACATAAATCCAGGTCCAAAGGGTGATAAGAGAAAAAAGAAGAGGGAAAGAAGATCTCACCTACTGTCCTAGCCGTGGAGGACAAGGACTGGCTGAGTCAAATGGTGTGGCTGTTCGGGAATGTTGGAGGGCATGGAGGCGCTGCTCACTTGTAGCAGATTGGAGTTACCGTTGCCGGAGAAGAAGGTGGAGTTGCTGGTCGGACTGCTGCCACAGGTGGCGGCACGATTGCTGGGCTACTATGGGCTTCTAATGCCAAGGCTTGAATAGGGGCGAGTCCACTGCTACCATGTCGGAGAATGGTGGATCAAAGCCAGGTCGAGCGTGTGAGAGGCCGCAATGTGATTGATCTATATGTGTGCAAGTCCCCTTTTGCTGAAATCGCAACCGTGGAGATGATGGAGGTGTCAGGGACGTCCGTGGTGGCACCGGTTCGTCGGAGGTGTTGCCGGAGATAAAGGGATCTCTTCATTTTTCACCCGAGACCTGAACTGACGTGAACCATGGGATAAAGGAGAGTTCCAGTGGTGATGGGAGGGTTGCATCTACCGGTTGGTTCAGATGTGAAGGTGGGGACTGCTATTGACGATGAGTTTGCAAGGACTTCATGTTGCTGCCACCGAACTAGGAGGGATGGGAAAGGGTCTAATCTTAGCCAAGGGAGAAGTGGAGAGGGATGTGGGGCTGAAGGTAAGGACTATTACTGGCCGGAGTTCTTTTTTCTATTTCCCTTTCTTCTTCTTCCTCTATACAGTAGATATGCGACGGAGGATTGAGAGGTGGGTAAGAGCTTGTGCCAAAGGGTGAGAGAGCTTGGGCGAGGAGAAAAAAATAAAAAATCTCCTTCCTATTGCTGGAAACGAAGACGAGAAAGGTAAAGGGAGTGAGGTCTGTGGCTGCAGCTCCTCTCCACTATTTTTCTTTTTTTTTTTTTTTTTCAAAAACCTCTTTTGTAACAGAGGCTTTTGGTAATGGTTTAGGGGAGATTGTGAAGCTTGGGAAGTGTCTAAGGGTATGCCTAAGGTGGAGGTATGGTGGGGACTTGGATGAGTGGGTTGGTAGAAGGTGGAACCACTGTGTTTGTTTTTTTTTTTTCAAAATCCCTCCTCCGAACAGTGGCTTGGTGGAGCTTTTTAAAGGAAAAAGGAGGAGGATTTGGATGAGGATAAGGATGAGGGCGAGATGGCCTAGGCGTGGGAGACAAAGGCTGGAAGGGCAGAGGAGAGCAGGAGAGCCAGCACTGTTCACTCGTCCCTTTGACAGGGACGATGAACAGTGTCATTTTGAAAAAAAAAAATTATTTTTTATTTTTTTTTGCTTTTCTTTGGTAAAAAAACTCTTTTTTTTTTTTTAATTATTATTTTTTTAATCTTTAAAAAAACTTTTTTTTTTTTGTGTGATCTTTTATTTGGTTTAGGGTGGGTCCCACCCCCTACTACCCTAAAAAAATCATGGTTTCTTTTTTTTCTTTTCTTTTTTTTATTATTATTATTTTTTGAATTTCAAACTTTTGTTTTATTTCCTTTCTGGGCTAAACCCCCACACATGTGGGGAAAGCAAAAAGTACTTTAATCTAAAACAAAAATTTGAATTTTTTTAAAAAGGGGTAGTGTGGGTCCTACCTTAGATTTGGCTTAATGGGCCCATGCTTGGGCCCACAAACAAGGTTTTATCCATTTGGGACTTGAAAAGGGGCCTTGAGCCCATGGGACTTTGCCTAGGGCTTGGGCTAGGGCTAGGCTTGGGCTAGACCTAGGTTTAGGTGAGCAGGGTGTAAAAATTGGGTGCTTACAGCTGCCCCTCTTTGCCGGAGAGTGCCAGGATGGCGATTGAACGGCAAAGACTGGAAACATCCTATTTTTACACCGAGATGAATGTTAGGAACGATGCATGCTGTGCAAATGACGAGTGTGGTGAAGTGATGAATACTACTGCTAGAGGATAGCGAGTAGCAGGAAAAGAACATGAATGTAGGGATGGCATGACCCTAAGGCGCTGGTCGGAAGCGGCGAGGGGGATTGATCGAAACAACGTTTCCCGGGGGATATTAGCCGGATCGATCGGAGGACACACCGGGTGTCGAGAACACAGGGGGTGTTGGGCATTCCAGGTGTCAACAAAGTGTGTTATGTTGACGCTCACCTGAGATACTAAGGACACACGGGGTGTCACAAAGGGAGACATACAGGAGGTAGTGTTGCAGTGTGACGAGGCTGTCACGGAGCACACAGGATGTCCGACATGCGAAAGTGTCGACAAAATATATTATGTTGATGCTCACCTGGGATGCCAAGGACACACGGGGGTATCACAGAGAGGACATACAGGTGGTGTACACAAGAGATGTCGGGCATGCGAGGTGTCGACAAAGTGTGTTATGTCGATGCTCACCTGGGTGCCCAGGACATACGGGGGTGTTAAAGAGGAGGACATGCAGGTGATGCACACTGTCAAGGTACACACGGGATGTCGGGCATGCGTGGTGTCGACAAAGTGTGTTATGTCGACGCTCACCTGTGATGCCCAAGACACACAGGGGTGTCACAAAGAGGATATGCAGGTGGTGTACACTGTAAAGGTACACATGGGATGTCGGGCATGCGAGGTGTCGACAAAGTGCGTTATGTCAACGCTCACCTGGGATGCCAGGACACACGGGGGTGTCACAAAGGGGACATGCGGGTGGTGTACACTGTCAAGGCACACGCGGGATGTCGGGCATGCGAGGTGTCGACAAAGTGCATTCTGTCGACGCTCACCTGGGATGCCCAGGACACACGGGGGTGTCACAAAGAGGACATGCGGGTGGTGTACACTGTCAAGGTACATGCGGGATGTCGGGCATGCGAGGTGTCGACAAAGTGTGTAATGCCGACGCTCACCTGGAATGCCCAGGACACACGGGGGTGCCACAAAGGGGACATGCGGGTGGTGTACGCTGTCAAGGTACACGCGGGATGTCGGGCATGCGAGGTGTCGACAAAGTGTGTTATGCCGGCACTCACCTGGAATGCTCAGGACACACGGGGTGTCACAAAAGGGACATGCGGGTGGTGTACACTGTCAAGGTACATGCGGGATGTCGGGCATGTGAGGTGTCGACAAAGTACGTTATGTCGACGCTTACCTGGGATGCCCAGGACACACGAGGGTGTCACAAAAGGGACATGCGAGTGGTGTACACTGTCAAGGTACACGCGGGATGTTGGGCATGCGAGGTATCAACAAAGTGCGTTATGTCGACGCTCACCTGGGATGCCCAGGACACATGGGGGTGTCACAAAGGGGACATGCGGGTGGCGTACACTGTCAAGGTACACACGGGATGTCGGGCATGCGAGGTGTCGACAAAGTGCGTTATGTTGACGCTCACCTGGGATGCTCAGGACACACGGGGGTGTCACAAAGGAGACATGCTGGGGGTGTACACTGTCAAGGTACACGTGGGATGTCGGGCATGCGAGGTGTCGACAAAGTGCGTTATGTCGACGCTCACCTGGGATGCCAGGACACACGGGGGTGTCACAAAGGGGACATGCGGGTGGTGTACACTGTCAAGGCACACGCGGGATGTCGGGCATGCGAGGTGTCGACAAAGTGCATTCTGTCGACGCTCACCTGGGATGCCCAGGACACACGGGGGTGTCACAAAGAGGACATGCGGGTGGTGTACACTGTCAAGGTACACGCGGGATGTCGGGAATGCGAGGTGTCGACAAAGTGCGTTATGTCGACGCTCACCTGGGATGCCCAGGACACACAGGGGTGTCACAAAAGGGACATGTGGGTGGTGTACACTGTCAAGGTACACGCGGGATGTCGGGCATCCGAGGTGTCGACAAAGTGCGTTATGCCGACGCTCACCTGGAATGCCCAGGACACACGGGGGTGTCACAAAGAGGACATGCGGGTGGTGTACACTGTCAAGGTACACACGGGATGTCCAGTGGTGTACACTGTAAAGGTACCCATAGAATGTTCAAAGATTTGAGGCATGGCCTGGAGGCACTAGCCGGATTGATGTTGATATGACTGAAAGACACTGGATTTTGATCAAGATGATTGATGCTAAGGTGCGCGACTTGATTAAGTGCATGCAATGTGTTGTGCGACTTGAATGTATTGGATAAGGCTTTCACCTTGTATGCAGCTAATATGTAGCTATGATGTATTGAGTGCAACTTGATTGTGTGTAGTTAGAGTGCAATGTGAAACTTGGATGCAGTTAGTTTGAGTACGGTAGATGACTTGATTGAGTGTGTGCAACTAGTGTGCAGTTGGATTTGAGTAGCTAGAGTGCATTATGTGCGACTCGATTGAGTGTGTGCAACTAGTGTGCAAATGGATTTGAGTATCTGGAGTGTATTATGTGCGACCCAAGTGAGTGTGTGCAACTAGTGTGCAACTGGATTTGAGTAGCTGGAGTGCATTATGTGCGATTCGATTGAGTGTGTGCAACTAGTGTGCAGCTGGATTTGATTAGCTAGAGTGCGTTATGTGCGACTCGATTGAGTATGTGTGCAACTAGTGTGCAGCTTTACACGGCTTGACTTATACATGAGAGGTTAGACTAGTCCTGGTTTCCCTACTGTGGCATGCAGGTTGAAGGAGGGTTGGGTATATGACGCGCTCTTAGAGACCAGTCCTTTGCTATTTGAAGATTCTGAAGGCATTCGATTTTGCTCTAGCTTCTTGTTGAAACCGTGATGCATCTCGGGCGATTGCTGAGTTCTGTTTGACCTAGCCAAGCCGGTGGAAAGAAACTTAGATTGTGATTGACTTGGTGAGTATTGGGACTCTGGCGGTGATTAAGAGACGTCACAAGATTTGACAGACTTGGAAGACGTCACGGGATTTGACAGACTTCGAGGATGGCTGATCCGACGAGTATGGGAACTCTGATGGTGACCAGAAGGAGACTCATAATTTGAAGTTGAATGCTTCCTTTGCTAATGTGATTTAACAAGGAGATCACTTTCACAAGGTGAATGGATTTTGTCCTTAGGGATAGAGTACAATACTAAGCAGATTTGTCCTGTTATGACATTGATGAAGCCATGATTTGCATCTTGCGGAGTCGGGCTTTGCTGAGGACTTGGGGTACCTTTGCCAATGAAAGTTGCTCTGCCTCGCTGCTGATTGAGTATTCCGACTGGGGAGAAGCTTGTTGAAAAGCAAACTGATGCTTTTAGATTCTTGTAGGGGAGAATGTTTATAGAGAGCAATTAGAAGCTTCTGCTAGGGATCCGCTGGGGAATGTGCCCCTGTTGTAGACCACTATAGATGATCTGCTTTTTGCTGGGGAATTAAGCTTTGCTAGAGGCAACTGTCGGGGGATCTGTTTTTCCGGGCCATCTGCTAGTGACCTATGGGGGATTGTCGGGAACTCGGCGAGCCTAATTATTGCCGGATTCTTTTGCTAAACTGCTCTTCAGCTTTTCTCCCTTTTTTACCCTTGGAATGACCAAGTCAATGGGGTTCGCATAATTTTTGCGCAATGAGGCCGTTGCCGGTTTTCCTCATGCCTGCGAAGCTGATAATTTTTCTTCCCTTTTTTACCCCTGGTCTCGAGACCAGGTCTGGGGTTCGCGTAATTTTTGTGCACCAATGTCATTTCTGGTTTTCATTGGGCCCGCGATGGATTTGAACGGAGTTTTGTTCCCATTCTTTGGATGTCGGTGTCTCGCTTTCAGATACTTGCGTGATAAGCTGCTTGCACCTTCAGTCTCTAGGGGATCTAGGAAGACTTGTGATAGGATGAAATGTAGTCTGGGGGACCGAAGTTTGGGACACCCTCGGATTTCTCCTTTGCAGTTATTCTTTTGGGGATCTCTTCCATTGTACTCGTTGTACTCTCCTGAGGATTTGTACTTTTGGATTTCCAGCAGAGTTTTTTTTTTTTTTTAATTTTGAGAGAGGTTGTCTCTGCTGGGGAGAGTTTCGAAAAAGGTTGTCTCTGCTTGGTGATTTTTTTTTGGAGAGATTTTCCTTGAAAGGTATCTGTTGGGGACAGAGTCCGGAGAGGTTATCTTTGTGGGGAGTTTCTGACTCTTAAAATGTTTCAACTTCTATTTTGGGTTTTCCTTTAATGGAATATTTTTTTTTTTTTTTTTACCCTTGACTAGAGAAGTTGAGAGGATTTTTTTCCTCTATCTCTGCAGGGAGACATTCCAAAGAGGCTTTGGTTCCACTGGGGATGGTTTGACTTTGCGTAATGGAGATTGGGGGGGTATGATCCCTTTTTATGACCACACCTGATTTGTCAGGCTGCCTACGTACCCTTTGTAGGACCAGGTCATGACGTAGTTCAAGCAAATACCGCAGATTGGCAAGGGAGGGTGTCCCTGAAGAGGTTTTATGAAAGAAAGGTTGTTAGGCTCAAAGGGGCTAACTAGCGGATTTCATTGATCTGTAAAAAGGGTTTACATTGAAGGGGATGAAGGGGTGCCAAAGATGGCTTCTTGTCCTTTCCTTAAGCGGCTAAAAGTGCAAGCGTTATTAGGCAAGACCTTAAGCGCTGTTCTTTGATTTTGCCCATTTGATTGGTTTGGGATCCGGTAGTCATTCTGATATTGTCCCTTACTTTGTCGGGTGAGGTATTTGCCCCTAGTAAATCTGTGCAACTTTTCCCGCAGTTGTTAGTTACTTGTTCGGGTGTTAGCACTTGTTCAAGTTGCCCCCTGCTCCAAGCATTGTCCTGAGAGAGCTTACGTCGGATGACCGGAGATGGGTTTGCCCCTTGCTTTTGATTGCCCCCTGCCCCTGGTGTGGCGAGGTCTTGACCTTTACATTCAGAGATGCTACCCAGTTCTGTACAGGACAAGGTTCCTGGATGAGAATTCTGCTTTTCACCGTATTCTGCCCCTGGGATTATGGGTTTGATTATCTGTTTAGGTGATCTCTTGTTAAGGCAGATAAGCTTAGGAAACATTCAGCTATGCTACGCAAGTATGAAGATGGAAACTCTTAAAAAAAGAGATTTCATTGAACTGAAAGAGTTTGACTGGACTCATACAGGGCCACTGCGGCCGACTCTTACATGAAAGAAATCCTAACTAAGACAGACTTAGATTGGACTTGGCTCTGATCAACCGAACTCAGCATTTCGCTTTCAGGTCTCCTTCTTCAAACGAGTTGGTGAAGACACTGCTCTAGGTGGCATGAAGGCGGCTTGATGATGGGTTGATGAGGGGATAGGGTTTTTAGGAACCCCAGCTACCAGGCACATAATCAAGTTTGCCCTCGTTGATTAGGTCTTCCACTGCATGCTTCAAAGCGATGCACCTTGATGAAAAGCACAGTGTTCATGCTCCTTGTAGTTGTGGTTCCGTTTGGCTAAGGGTTGCAATGGGGTAGGACCACGGAGTGTGATCAATTTCCTATCAGTGAGAACTGGTAGGAGTTGGCTGAGAGGAGAAGGGGTGAAATGCTTGGGTGGTGTCCGCTCTTTCTTAGGCTTGGGGAGCGGTGAGAGGGAGGTTTCTGTGGTTGTGCCACTGGGTTGGATGCGTTTTTCTGAGAGGTAGGGGGACGGATTTGGGTTTGTCGTTGTGCCACCAAGAGCTTGTCGAGAGCGGTAGCCATATCTTGATGTCTTGCTCTTGACGGAGGAGCGTTGTCAAGATGATTTTTTGGCTGCTCGATGCTTCTCCGCGTTCCATCGCTTGAGTCCTTAAGGTACCGCCTTAGTAAGGTGAGATCTGGAAAGATAGAGCGAGTCAATACCGGGGGTAAGGTATGTGAATCTAAAATGCATGAGCATGCACGGGTAAAAACCCAATGAATGAGGTGAGACTCAAAAAGAGAAAAGACTCGACCCTAAGCAGCACTCCTGATGGGATAGAGTGAAGGATAGACATGGTCTATTGATTCTTGAAGTTGGGTCACTTCTAGGAGTGCTGTCGACTACATGATGTATGGGCTGTACTCTAAAGATGCATGAGTGATGCCTAGGCTAGGATAGACTGGGTTCTATATTTTCTAGATGGGTGCAAGTGTTATGTCCTAGTAATGCAGATGCGGTGGCAATGCATGTGTAAATGCCTAGTGTAGTATAGCATACCGATGATGCAAGTGCAAGTGTAAGGTGCAGTGTACATATAGTGTATGTGCAGTGATCCTAGCTAGTGCAAATGTTGTGCATGGACAATGATGAGGGTGCATGGATGATGCAATAATGTCAGAGGGGCCCAGTGCAGGTGTTTGTGCCTAATGTCATGGTACAATTGTGAATAGAGTGACTTATTGGTTATGCACGTTTATGATGTGAGGAAGAAGATGCAAGAAAGGACTTTGTGCGAGGAAAGAGTACAGGACTGTGACTCAAAAAGAGAAAAAGACTCGATCCTAGGCAGGTCCATCAGGGATCGCGAAGTCAAGCGGTCGGGGCACACCGTCTAGGTCCATGATTTGCTGTTGGAGGGATGTGACCTCAACCTCCAAATTCTCAATCGCTTCAGCAGCATTGAACATCCGGGATCCGAACTGTCGGATCCGAGGAGTCATCTCAGCCTTTGCACTGTCAAGGTGCTCTTGATAAAAGTGTAGCTAAGCCCTAATGACGGCTGTTTTTCTGGTATCGTCTTTCCGCTTCTTCTAACAAGACTGGACTGTCTGCTCGAGATGCTCGATCTATGGCCTGAAGTTTTGCTGTCCCGCTCTACGTCCTGAATGTTTGTTGAGCCTTCCGTAGCTGCTTCTCTTTCAACTGAATTTGAAGCTGTCTCTTCAGGAAGATGTTTCTCCAGTGGACTACCTTTTCAGCCAAGGGTATAGTCCCGTGTGATGGAGCCGAGATGGGTGTGGGCAGTTCCCTGGGTACAGGCATGGGAGATGGAATGTCAGGATTTTCCATCCAAAGTCGGTATGCTGCATCTGTAGGTGGTCCTGATGTAACCACAAAGTCTGTCCGCTGATTTCGTCTGAAGCTTTTGCCAATCTGACTGGAGTCGGCGTGTGAGGCTGTCGGAACGTACAGTGAAAGTGATCCAATCATTTCTCTGCCGGTCTATAACTAGGATGCGCTGAGGGAATCCGAACTATCGAAGGACTAGGAGTGGAATGTAGGCTGCGGAGCCCGTAAGTCTGGCAGGATCATGCATTGCCTTCCAGTGATGACAACTCACTGCCGTATGATCTCCTCTGATAGGGTTTGGAGAAGCTGGTAGAGCTTTTTGATGTCTGTAGTTGCTATCGAGCCCTGGTTCTGAGAAATCTCTCGATGTAGACTGTAGACTTCACGGAGGTTGATTGGTGCAGCTATGATCGTAGGCAGGTGTCCTGCTAGCCACAAGTGTAGGAGATATGCACTGGCATGGAAGATGCCCCTTCTGTGGTCTGCTGCCTGATTGAGAGCCCTGAGAAGCTCTGCAAAGATGATTGGTACTGTGCAGGAGTTGTGCATGTCCTTGAGGATCCCTACCTTAACTGGTTCGACAAGGGTACGACATCTCGGGAATACCAACTGAGGTATGGTTATCAGTGCAAAGGCACTGAGGTTGGGAAGTTCCGCTATACTAGAGTCAGGGTTTCACTTGCACTTGTATTGCTTTCAAGATATTCTACTGGTATCCGACCAAAAAGAGCTGTTAGGACCGGGCTACAAGCAGGCAGGCTTGATATGCAAAAACCTAGACAGGTCTGCCTAGTATGTTGTCTTGTAGTGCGGGTACTATGGCTACGTAGTCCATGTTTAACCCTAAGATGCGCTGAATCTCTTCCAGTGTTGAACACGGTTTGTTCTTATCAAAACGGAACACCATGTAAGATGGGTTCCAACACTGGAAATCTACGTTTATGAGGCGCAGATCTAGTTTAACCATGGATAGGTTTAGGATAGTCCCGATTTTGTAGTATTGAGCTCAACCGATACCCTGACTCGGGATGAAGACCTCAATTGCTTTCTGGAGGTTGTGATCACATGCCCCCTGAGAAGTCAAATGCACAGGCCGAGCCGGTTGACCAATTGACTGGGTTATCCCTGAAGGACCTGCCATCTAGACTCGATGTGAGTGCACTGTGTATGCAGATGAAATATGCAAAAATGATGCAATATTTTCTGAGTGTGACAAGGCACATGTGATCCGATAGGGCAGACGGACAGAGCTCCGGCATGCTTTACCCGGGTTGTCGGGAACCGGGGGCCTATCAGGTCAAGGTCGGGTATAGGTCTGGTGAAGACCTAATCGACTGGGATTTGAACCCCATATGCTATGTCAGGAAGCATGGTAGGATGTGTTTTATTACAAGCACAAGGTTGGCTCATTACATGCCCCTGATGGGTGGTTATCCGGGTAGAGTGTGCCCGGGTAGTCAACCATGACTGGGGACAGGTATAGGGTGCAAGCAAGTTAGGGTTTAGAGTATCCCTCCAGGTGGGTTACTTGTAAGCTATACCCTAGCCTAGGCTATATGTATGCATGCTGGGGTATGCAAGAGTGTGTTCCTAAGGATGGGGGGATCACTTAACACCGTATATGCGACTCCCTGAAAGGGACGATTGGTGTAAGCGGGAGCGTTCAGAACCGTTTCCTGAGGATAGTCACCCAACAGGCCAAGTTCCGCGGACCTCCAAGACTGTTAAGCCCCTGTCACTGAGGATAGTCATCCAGCAGCCGTGAGCGTAATAAGCCTGTCTAATAGGTATTGGGTTGATTACACTACAATGGTATGAATGATATGCACAGTACACAAATCATCAAAGAGATGTAAAATGATTAGTATTATGTTAAATACTTAAGCATTTGATTAATTTGAGGTTTAGTTTGGCTTAAACCTAGGTTCCGGGTTGAACTTTAAAATCCCCAGCAGAGTCGCCAGAGCTGTGAGCGCGGGTTTTGGCGGAACCCTGGTTTGCATCTCACGGGTTGAGTTAAGAGTCGCCACCTATTCATTCGGAAGGGATAAGTCCCCAAGGTTTGGATAAGGTCTTGGTCTGCGATCAGGGATCAGAGTAAGAGGTTCGGTTAAGTCCGGGGAAGGGGTTAGGCACCCCGGCACTTCCACTTTCAGTGGTTCCCTACTTACTAGGGTTAAGCCAAATTAATCTCAGTTTTAATCAAATGCCCTAAGTATTTAAGATAATGCTAATCTAAGAAGGAGAAAATCCTAGACTAGGGTCGAACCCGAGTTGGGCTGCCTACGTACTCACATAGGGGTGAGATCAGACCGAGCGTAGTTCTGGCACATGCGCCCGTGCCAAGGCTAGGGGTGTGTGTGTGTGCACCAAAGGTGGCTTAGGGTCTAGCCGGGAGGCTAGGGGTGGTTGACCGAGTTGGTCAAGTGCTTGGTATTGGGCCCGGTAGGCCTAAGGTAAGTTCGATAGACTAGGGTTGGGCCCGGTAGGCCAAGGGTGAAGCCCGGTAGGCTAGTTTGGGCCCGGTAGGCCGAGATTAGGCCCGGTAGGCCAAGGATGAGCCCGGTAGGCTAGGGTTTGGCCCGGTAGGCCGAGATTAGGCCCGGTAGGCCAAGGGATGAGGCCCAGTAGGCCCAGGGTGTTTTAACCAAGGGTTAGGGTTGCTAACCGAGGTTAAAAAGGTGATCAACCGTGGTTAGGGGTGCTAACCATGGTTTAAAGGTCAAAAGTCAGTAATTTTGGTCTTTTTGAATTTTTTTGATTTTTTTGGGATTTTTTGGATAGTAGTTTAGGCTCGTTGCGGAGCAACGAGCTTAAACTAACTATGGTTATTTAAGGTTGTCCTAGAGTTAATCTAGTTCAAGAATTAAACTAACCTAAGTTCAAATTTTTGAAATTGATTGAGAACTAAGCTAATTTCTAGGAACTAATCGAAATAGATTTGAAGCTTGCCAAAGAAAAGGGTTTACTCAAAATTAGAACTACTCTTTTAAAGTAACCACAAAACAGAATCTAAGCTAATTTTAGTACAGACTTAATCTAAACTAAGATAAGTTTTAACACAAACATAGATTTTTTTTATTAGCCTAAATATAGTCCCAAAACTTATTCTATAACCTAATCTTAAATTTGGAAAAAGTTATAAGTTAAGCAAACCTACAAATAAGTTAAAACATAAATCCAGGTCCAAAGGGTGATAAGAGAAAAAAGAAGAGGGAAAGAAGATCTCACCTACTGTCCTAGCCGTGGAGGACAAGGACTGGCTGAGTCAAATGGTGTGGCTGTTCGGGAATGTTGGAGGGCATGGAGGCGCTGCTCACTTGTAGCAGATTGGAGTTACCGTTGCCGGAGAAGAAGGTGGAGTTGCTGGTCGGACTGCTGCCACAGGTGGCGGCACGATTGCTGGGCTACTATGGGCTTCTAATGCCAAGGCTTGAATAGGGGCGAGTCCACTGCTACCATGTCGGAGAATGGTGGATCAAAGCCAGGTCGAGCGTGTGAGAGGCCGCAATGTGATTGATCTATATGTGTGCAAGTCCCCTTTTGCTGAAATCGCAACCGTGGAGATGATGGAGGTGTCAGGGACGTCCGTGGTGGCACCGGTTCGTCGGAGGTGTTGCCGGAGATAAAGGGATCTCTTCATTTTTCACCCGAGACCTGAACTGACGTGAACCATGGGATAAAGGAGAGTTCCAGTGGTGATGGGAGGGTTGCATCTACCGGTTGGTTCAGATGTGAAGGTGGGGACTGCTATTGACGATGAGTTTGCAAGGACTTCATGTTGCTGCCACCGAACTAGGAGGGATGGGAAAGGGTCTAATCTTAGCCAAGGGAGAAGTGGAGAGGGATGTGGGGCTGAAGGTAAGGACTATTACTGGCCGGAGTTCTTTTTTCTATTTCCCTTTCTTCTTCTTCCTCTATACAGTAGATATCCGACGGAGGATTGAGAGGTGGGTAAGAGCTTGTGCCAAAGGGTGAGAGAGCTTGGGCGAGGAGAAAAAAATAAAAAATCTCCTTCCTATTGCTGGAAACGAAGACGAGAAAGGTAAAGGGAGTGAGGTCTGTGGCTGCAGCTCCTCTCCACTATTTTTCTTTTTTTTTTTTTTTTTCAAAAACCTCTTTTGTAACAGAGGCTTTTGGTAATGGTTTAGGGGAGATTGTGAAGCTTGGGAAGTGTCTAAGGGTATGCCTAAGGTGGAGGTATGGTGGGGACTTGGATGAGTGGGTTGGTAGAAGGTGGAACCACTGTGTTTGTTTTTTTTTTTTCAAAATCCCTCCTCCGAACAGTGGCTTGGTGGAGCTTTTTAAAGGAAAAAGGAGGAGGATTTGGATGAGGATAAGGATGAGGGCGAGATGGCCTAGGCGTGGGAGACAAAGGCTGGAAGGGCAGAGGAGAGCAGGAGAGCCAGCACTGTTCACTCGTCCCTTTGACAGGGACGATGAACAGTGTCATTTTGAAAAAAAAAAATTATTTTTTATTTTTTTTTTCTTTTCTTTGGTAAAAAAACTATTTTTTTTTTTAATTATTATTTTTTTAATCTTTAAAAAAACTTTTTTTTTTTTGTGTGATCTTTTATTTGGTTTAGGGTGGGTCCCACCCCCTACTACCCTAAAAAAATCATGGTTTCTTTTTTTTCTTTTCTTTTTTTTATTATTATTATTTTTTGAATTTCAAACTTTTGTTTTATTTCCTTTCTGGGCTAAACCCCCACACATGTGGGGAAAGCAAAAAGTACTTTAATCTAAAACAAAAATTTGAATTTTTTTAAAAAGGGGTAGTGTGGGTCCTACCTTAGATTTGGCTTAATGGGCCCATGCTTGGGCCCACAAACAAGGTTTTATCCATTTGGGACTTGAAAAGGGGCCTTGAGCCCATGGGACTTTGCCTATGGCTTGGGCTAGGGCTAGGCTTGGGCTAGACCTAGGTTTAGGTGAGCAGGGTGTAAAAATTGGGTGCTTACAGTAATCATAATGGAGATATATTAGCTTGCTTCTTTGCTTATTATGATCATTGTTCCAGTTATATAGCTGAAACTAGAGCCCTCCTTGATGGTATCATGCTTTGCCAATCCAGAGGGTATACGCAGATTGAGATTGAATTAGATTCTAAATCTCTGGTTGAAACATGGAACAGGACCTCTAATCATCCATGGAATGTTTGGTTTTCTATCCGATACTTTTATATGGACATGTATATATATATGGTTGTTATGATTATTTGGGTTAATTTCTTTTTATCTTATATATTGATTGGATTGGATGGTAGAAAATTTGTGACAGGTAGAAAATTTTATATATTGTGACAGGTAGAAAATTTTGTATGAATAAATATTTCTGCTGATAGGTATAAAATAATACAGATAAGAAAACAAATCTGCAAAATTAAATTTTTTTTTTAAATATTACTATTGTAAGCCCTAATTTTTACACCCCTTTCTAACCATTGTTAATCATCTTAACCATGGTTAATACCTCCTAACCCTAGGTCAAATCCTAGTCAAGCATTAGTCAAACCTAAGCAAACCCTAGGCCTAACCTTAGTCAAACCCTAGGCCTAACCCTAGGTTAACCTTAGGACAAAATCCCTAGGGCCCAAGGCCTATTTCTTGGCCCAGAGACCCAAAAATCATTTCAGATCACCCTGTGGGCCCAAGCATGGGCCCACAAGCCTTAGAGACCCATTGGAGTAGGGCCTCCAAGAGGATTTCGAAAATTCCAGGAATAGCGGTAATAACTTTACCGTCATTTCTAATTTTAAAAAAGCTACAGTGTCCACAGGCCAATTGTAACTGTGTTGGGCCTGATTTAGCATAAAACAGATAATGGTGGTAGAGTTTCTACCGCTATTCTTCATATAGGCTAAATCAGGAATTGCGGTACTGAAATTACCGACATTCTTAGTGTTTTGTTCAAAAACCTGCTGGCACTTCCAATTCCACCTTCCTCATGTCTTACACCCCTTTGGGATATCCCTAAATTACCCTAGGCCTCTCCAATCCTATAAGTAACCCCACCCCTCAAGCTTCAATCCATTCCAAAAAATCCCTATTGAAACTCTGTTAGTTTTACTGTGAAACCCGAAAACAATCACCCCAACCCTTGTCCTTCACCTTGAAGAGACCCTAGGCAGTCTAGGGAGTTACCCCAGGCCTCCCTCAGGACTTCACCACCGTGCACTACCTCCTCCAACCCGAAGGAGCCAAACCGAGTAGTATAGGGTCCTCCTACCCCTTTTCATTTCTGTTAAAGCATTGTAAGGCTCCTGGTCCTACTCCAGGGGCCCTTTATTTCTTGTTTTGATACTGTTCACCCAAGGATAGGGGCCCCCTTGCTCCTCTTCATAGGCATGGGGGACCCCCTTGAGGGTTTAAGCTTTAGCTACAAGACCCCCTGCATGAATGGATTCACACCTGACTTTCTGGGGGACCCTCACTCCATGAGGGATCCCCTGGATGCAACCTAGTTCTGTCCAAGAGGAGGAAAATCAAGTTTTGGAAAAATCAGGAATGGCGGTAATCTCAGTACCGCCATTCCTGAACCTTTTGTTTACAGCAGCCCTAACACCCTCTTGGGTGGGCCCTGGTCTATTCCAGGGCCTGGGTTAGGTCCCTTAAACTTTCCTCTGTCTACCCTGATCCTTTTAGGCTAACGTCTTTGCTTATCAATGATTAAAAATGCTCCTAAATGGAAACTGTCCAGAATGGCAGTAAACAATCTACCGCCATTCTGGGTTTGCTATTATAGTACAATGGTGCCCACTGTGGGCCCATTTTAAACCATTTCCAGGGCCCACCTTAGGCCCAAGATACCTGAGGCAATCCCCTAGTCAGCCCTGAGTGTCCATGACCTTTGTGGGTTAACCCTTGACCCTCACCCCAGACTAGTAAAGTCATTCTCAGAAAAACTGAAAATGGCAGTGGACAATCTATCGTCATTCCAAAACTGTAAAGGTTTGGAAATGGCGGTAAACAGTTTACCGTCAGTCCCTATTTCTTGTAAATGGGCTTTGCACATGGCCTATACCAGGTAGGAGGTCATTCTAAGCTGTGTCATGCTATCTGGGCCCACCTTGACCAAACTAGACCATTTAACTAGGGCTAATTCAACCCCGATTAGCATTTAACCATGGTTAAAGCTCTTTAACCCTTTCAAAGAATCTGAAAAAATCCCAAAAACATTTACAAAATGCAAATAGATCAAAAACTTTTAATTTGGACCTTTTTACCATGGGTAGCACTCCTAACCATGACTAACTCTCCCTTTAACCCCAGCTAGCAACCCTAACTTCGGATAAACCCCTTTCGGCCTACCGGGTCTAATCTCTTAGCCTACCGGGCTTACACTGACCCAATCTTAGTCTACCGGACTTCCCTTAGTCGATCGGACTAACCCTTGTCCTACTAAGCGTAATACCTTAGTCTACCGGACTAATCCTTGGCCTCTAGGCCCAAACCATACACTTGGCCAACCCGATCAATCAAACCCTAGCCACCAAGCTACACCCTTAGCCACCACGGTACACACACACATTTCCCTTAGACTTGGCACAGGCTCATGTGTCAAAACTACGCTCGGTCTAATCTTACCCCTTTGTGAGTACGTAGGCAACCCAACCTGGGTTTGGTCCTAGTTAGCTTTTCTTTCTTGGGTTAGTATACTCTAAACACTTATGCATTTGAACACATTTGATTTTAATTTGGCTTAGACCTAGGGAGTAGGAAACCATTAAAAAATGGAGGTCCTGGGGTGCTTAACTCCTTCCCCAGGACTTAACCGAACCTCTTACCTAGAATTTCAACGCAAACCACAAGACCTTATCCAAAACCCGAGGACTTATCCCTTTTGAATTAATATGTGACGACGCTTAACATATACCCGTAAGTGAGCCAAAATCCGTGCTCACAGCTCTGGCGACTCTGCTGGGGAGTATTTTTTAAGTTTTGATCCAAAACCTACGTTTAAGCCAAATCAACCTCAAATTTGTTCAAATGCCTAAGTATTTAGCCTAATACTAAGTCTTTCATCTGTTTGAGTATATTGTGTATTGTGCATATTATACATGACATAGTAGTGTAATGACCTATGAAACCCAGTAGAGAGACTTATTATGCTTACGGCTACTGAATGATCATCCTCAGTGTCAGAAGCTTAAAAGTCTTGGAGGTCTATGGAATTTCGTTTATTAGATGATTACCCTCAAGGAAGGATTCTGAGCGCTTCCACTTACACCAATCGTCCATTTTTCAGGTTTGTTCTATACCGGGGAGTCGCATATACGGTGTTAAGTAACCCTCATCCTTCTAGAAAAACACTTGTATTACCCCAGCATTCAGCATATAGACTAGGCTATGGTATAGTCTACAAGCAGCCCACCCAGGGGGGATACTCTGAGCCCTAGCTTGCTTGAACCCTATACCTACCCCCAATCATGGTTGACTATCAGGGCACTTTTACCTTGATAAGCACTCACCCAGGGGAATGTAATGAGCCATACTTGTGCTTATAATAAAACACACCCGACCCTATGTCCCGACATCGTATATGGGGTTCAAATCCCAAGCAAACAAGTCTTCACAAGACCTATTCCCAGCCTTGACCTGATAGGCCCCTGGTTCCCAACAACCCAAATAAAGCACGCTGAACCTCGGTCTAACTGCCCTATCGAATCGCATGTGCTTCGTCACACCCAATAAAAAGGAAAAATAAAAAAAATCAGAAAAATCAAAATCATCATCTTAGCATTACTTCATCCATCATTGCATATTCATAGTGCTACCACTGTATTTCCATTACACCAAACATCCTCAGTGCATGCACTACATAAGCACAACACTTACACTGTGCCCCTCAGGCATTACTGCCATGCACCCTCATCACTGTCCATGTACTCCATCAGTTAGGATTACACTGCACATACACCACTAGTACACTGTACCTTACACTTGCACATACACCACCGGTATGCTACACTAGCGACACCGGCATATTATATTAACACTTACACTTGCATTTCATTGTCCACACACTCGTATTGTCATCACCCAGGTATCTGCATTACCAGTACACTGCACTTACACCCATCTAGGGAATTGAAGAGCCCGGTCTATCCTAGTCCAGGCATCACTGACATTACACTATACCTAGCATCACTCATGCATTTGTAGAGTTCAGCCTATCTCTGTCCATGCATCATGTAGTTAGCAGCACTCCCAGAAATGACTCAACTGTGGCATGCAAACCACGTCTATTCTTCACCCTGGTTATCTCATCGGAAGGTTTGTTTAGGGCCAAGTCCTTTTCCATTTCGAGTCTCATCTCATTCATCGGGTTTAACCCACATATGCTCATGTATCTTACACTTTCATACCTTACCTCGATATTGACTTGCTCTACATTTTCAAATTCTACCTTACCGAGGTGGCAACTCAAAGACCTAAGCAATGGAGCACGGAGAAGCATCGAGCGGCCAAGAAATCATCATGAGAACCCTTCTCAGTCATGGACAAGACATCAAGGAAATCAAGTCTTTCCTCCTAGATGTGACTGCCGCTCTTAACAAACTCCTAGTGACACAAGGGCAAGCCCAGATTCGCCTCCTTACCTTTTAGACAAACACATCTAACCCAACAGTACAACCGCAGAAACTGCTTTCTCGCCTACTCCCCAAGCCTCAAAAAAAGCGGGCACCACCTAGACATTTCACCCCTCTACCCTCACTACTAAGCCAACTACTACCGCTTCTCAGTAAAAGGCGATTGGTCACACTCCGCGGCCAAATCCCGCTACTACCCTTAAACAAAAGAAACCGTAATTACCAGGATCATGAACATTGTGCTTTCATCAAGGCCCTGGACATTCCACTAATTGCTGCATCGCTCTAAAAAATGCAGTCCAAGACATAAGCGATGAAGGTAAACTCAACTACGGGCCTGATAACTGATAACCCTGCAAACCTCGTCCCTGCCTTACCCCATCAACAAACTGCCTTTGTGTCACCCAGAGCAATGTCTCCACCAGTTAATCAAGAAGAAGAGACTAGAAACGAAGATTTTGAGTTCGGTTGATCAGAACCAAGCCAAGTCTAAGTCAGTCATAGTTAGATTTTCTTTTCTGTAAGAGTCGGCCGCAATGGCCCCTGTACAAGTCTAGTCTAGAGTCCAACTCTTTCAATTCAATAAAATCATTCTTTCCCTCAAGAGTCTCATCTCCCTTTTTGTGCTTGCCTAGCATAGCTGAATGCTGATTAAGCTTATTTGCTTTAACAAGAGGTCACTTAAATAGATGATCAAATCCACAACCCTCGGGGGCAGAATATGACAAAGAGCAGAATTCCCATCTGGAAACCTCATCCTGTACAGAGCCGGGTAGCAACCCTATGTATGCAAAGGTTAAAACCTCGCCACACCAGGGGTGGCGGATAATAAAGAGCAAGAGACAAGCCTATCTTCAGTCATCCGATACAATCTCTGGACTCAGTCAAGATCTGAAAAGCATACAGGAGGAAAGCTCTCTCAGAACCATGAGATTGAAATCCTGCCCCCATCAATACTTGTAGCATGGGGCAACTTGCTTACTTAAGAGGGCAATCCTAAATACAATAGCAAGTGGAACTGCCGCTTGAATAAAGAATCTCCAGTGCCAGAACAAATTACTGACAACTTCAGGCTACTGTACAGATCTATAAACCGGGGGCAATAGCCTCGCACTGCAAATACTAGGGGCATTATTGATCGGATCTGCAGACCCCGAGCCCCATGAAATGAGCAAAAATCAGAGTATAGTGCTTAGGGTCTAGTCTGATAACGCTTGCACTTTTAGCCACTTCAAGAAAGGACAAGAGGTCATCCTTGGTACACTCCCCTTCTCCCCAACCATCTAACCCCCAGTCAAGTCAAAATAAAGTCCGCTAGCTAGCCCCTTGAGCCTAACAACCTTTTTTCATGCACCCTCCCTTACCATCCATGGCATTAGCCTGAACTACGTCCTAATCTGATCCTGCAAAAGGTACATAGGCAACCTGCTAATCAGGTGCTGTCACCAAAGGGGCAAACTCCCAACAGAAATAGCTTCAACCAAAGAACATAAGTTCCCATCAAAGGAAAATCTAAAATAGAAGTTGAAACATTCTCAAAAGTCAGAAACTCCCCACAGAGACAATCTCTCCGGACTCTCTCCCCTACAAAATCAATCACCATACAGAGATCTTTCGGAGAACCTCTCTTGAAACTTTCCCCAACAGAGTCAATCTCTCTTGACAAAACTCCTCAAATGAGTCCATCTCAAATGGAAAAAATCCCCAAAGTCAGCCTCTACTAAAAAGAAGAATTCCCCCAGTGAATTAAAAAAAAAAAGAGGGGGGGTTGCAAATCAACTGCATTAAGAGCAATCTCAGGGTGTCCCAAACTTCGGTCCCAAAGCCTACATTTCATCTTATCACAAGCCACTAAATCCCCTAAAGATTAAGAGTGCAAGCAACTTATCAGACAAGTATCCAAAAGCAAGACACCTATATCTAAGGCAATGACGGGAGCAGAACTCCATTTAAATCCATTGCGGGCCCAGTAAAAACTATAAATAGCACTGGTGCGCAAAAAATACGTGAACCCTAGACCTGGTCTTGTGGCCAGAGGGAAAAAAGGGAGGAAAACCCGTCAACTTTGCAGGCATCAGTGAAAACCAGAAATAGCCTCATTACTCAAAAATTATGCGAACCCAGACTTGGCTATTCCAAGGGCAAAAAATGGATAAGTTGAAAACACTCGACAAGAGTACCTCCAAATCAAGGCAGAGTAGGATTTATTAGCAAAGCGACCCCAGGTCCTTGGAAAAGCCCGAGTCCACACACCACAAGGTTTAAAGCCTAGCTTCATAAATGTCACAGCGGAGCAAAGCTGCTTAGCGTCATATTCTACCCTTGTGGTGAAAAGTCATTCGCCTTGTGAAAGTGATCTCCCTATTAAATCACGTAAGCAAAGGAGACATTCAACTCCAAGTCCTGAATCATCTACCGACTACCATCGGATTTTTCATGCTCATTGGATCAACCATCTTCGAATCTCAAGATGTCCTCCGACTCTGTCAAATCCTGTGTTACCTCCGAATCACTGTCAGAGTCCCAATACTCACCAGATCAATCACCTTTTAAGTGACTGTCTATTCACCAATCAGCTTGGCCAAATTAAGCAGAACTCAGTGATTGCCCAAGATGCAATACAGGTCCGACCGGAAGCAAGAACGAGATCGAATGCCTCCGAAATTTTTAATCAGCAAAGAACTGATCTCCAAGAGCGAGTCGTATACCCAGCCCTCCATCAACCTGCATACCACACCAGGAAAACCATGACTACTCGGACCTTCCATGCATCAACATAGGTCAAGTCGTGCATGCCATGCACGTACACCGTCCTGTACAGTTAATACACGCTTAGCACACAATGCACTCTAGCTACACAACTAGCACACTTCCAGTCAAGCTGTACATTGGCTGCTTGCACTCAATCAAGTCACTCACTACACTTTAGCCAACTCCATTCAAGTCCACATTGCACTCTAGCTACACACAATCAAGATGCACTCAAGTTGCACAACACCACACTCTAACAGTACAAGCCTCATCCACTACATTCAAGTTCCATAACACATTGCTCTTTAGCTGCATGCACTTAATCAAGTCACGCACTGTAGCTGCATTTCAGTTGCACCCCAGTTACATTCTACATTTCAATCTGGCTAGTACATCCGGGACATATCATTTCAATTTTTAATCCGGCTAGTGTCTTCGGGACATGTCATTTCAATTTCAATCTGGCGAGTGCCTCCAAGATATGCCGCAACCCTTTCGACACCCCCGTGTGTCCTTGACATCCCTGGTAAACATTGAGATAACACACCTTGTCAACTTGCCAACACCTCGCATGTCCCCCCTTTTGACACCCCCGTGTGTCCTTGACATCCCAAGTGAACATTGACATAACACACCTTGTCAACATGTCGACACCTCGCATGTCCTCCTTTCGACACCCCGTGTGTCCTTGACATCCTAGGTAAACATTGACATAACACACCTTGTCAACATGCCGACACATCGCATGTCCCTCTTTTGACACCTCGTGTGTCCTTGACATCCTGTGTGCCCCTTTAAAAAACTCATCATACCGCGGCATTACTTCCTGTATGTCCCTTTCGATACCCCCGTGTGTCCTTGACCGCCTGTGTACCTTGACAACTCACTTGTCATACCGCTACACCTCCTCCATGTCCTCCTTCTGACACTCTGCATGTCCTTCGTTTGTTTTGGCTAAGCACCTCTAGGTAACACCATAACAACCAATCTGGTCGCCACCTCCGGGCGATGCCTCTTTCGGCCAGTGCCTCCAGGACATGCCATCTTTTATAAACATCCATTAATCCCCAGCATGAGTGACCCTAACCACTTCTTCTTTCCCCAACTCGCTCATATCTTCAGCAGGTATAGGTAGGCACATCGCACCATTATTTGCACAGCATACGTACATATCATCATACTCTAAAATCCAATCTTTGCGTAAAAATAGGATGATTCTAGTCTTTGTCGTTCAATTGTCAACTTGGCACTCTCCGGCAAAGAAGGGCAACTGTAAGCACCTAATTTTTACACCGGTTCATAATCATAGTTAATCATCTTAACCATGGTTAATACCCCCTAATCCTAAGTCAAACCCTAATCAAGCCTTAGTCAAACCTAAGCAAACCATAGGCCTAACCCTAGTCGAAACCCTAATCAAACCATAGGCAAGCCCTAGGTCAAACCTAAGCAAACCCTAGGCCTAACCCTAGTCAAAGCCTTAGTCAAAACCCTAGGCAAACCCTAGGTCATACCTAAGCAAACTCTAGGCCTAACCCTAGTCAAACTCAATGCCTAACCCTAGGTTAACCTTAGGACAAAATCCCTAGGGTCCAAGGCCCATTTCTAGGCCCAGAGACCCAAAAATCATTCCAGACCACCCTGTGGGCCCAAGCATGGGCCCACAAGCCTTAGAGACACGTTGGAGTGGGGCCCACAGGCTGATTTTCAAAAATTCTAGGAATAGCGGTAATAACTTTACCGTAATTTCTAATTTTAGAAAAAGCTACAGTGTCCATATGCCAATTGAAATTGGGTTGGGCCTAATTTAGCATAAAATAGGTAATGGCAGTAGAGTTTCTACCGTCATTCTTCATATAGGCTAAATCAGGAATGACGGTACTGGAATTACCGTCATTCCAAGTGTTTGGTTCAAAACCTACTGGCACCCCCTGGACCACACCAACTCCGTCTCCCTCATGTCCTACACCACTTTGGGATATCCCTAAACTACCCTAGGCCTCCCCAATCCTATCAGTAACCCCACCCCACAAGCTTCGATCAATTTCAAAAAATCCATATTGAAACTCTGTTAGTTTTACTATGCAACTCGAAAACAGTCACCCCAACACTTGTCTTTAACCTTGAGAAGACCCTAGGCAATCCAGGGAGTTACCCTAGGCCTCCCTCATCCCTTCACCACCGTGCACTACCTCCTCCAACCCGAAGGAGCCAAACCAAGTAGGGTAGGGTCCTCCTACCCCTTTTTATTTCTGTTAAAGCATTGTAAGGCCCCTGGTCCTACGCCCAGGGCTCTTCATTTCTTGTTTTGATACTATTCAGCTAAGGATAGGGGCCCCCTTGCCTCTTCATAGACATGGGGGACCCCCTTGAGGGTTTAAGCCTTGGTTATAAGGCCCCCTGCATGCATGGATTCACCCCTGACCTTCTGGGGGACCCTCAATCCATGAGGGATCCCCTAGATGCAACCTGGTTCTGTCCAAAAGGGAGAAAATCAAGTTCTAAGAAAAATCAAGAATAACGGTAATCTCAGTACCGTCATTCCTGAACCTGCTGTTTACAGCAGCCCTAACACCCTCTTGGGTGGGGGGCCCTGGTCTATTCTAGAGCATGGGTTAGGTCCCTCAGACTTTCTTCTATCTACCCTGGTCCTTCCAGACTAACCCCTTTGCTTAACCATGATTAAAAATACTCCCAAATGAAAACTGTCCAGAATAGCTGTAAACAGTCTACCGTCATTCTAGGATTGCTGTTGCAGTGTAATGGTGCCCACTGTGAGTCCATTTTAAACCATTTTCAGGGCCCACCACAGGCCCAGGATACCTGGGGGAGTCCCTTAGTTAGCCTTGAGGGTCTATGACCCCTGTGGGTTAACCCTTGACCCTCACCTAGACCAGTAAAGTCATCTCAGAAAAACTAAAAATGGCAGTGGACAATCTACTGCTATTCCAAAACTGGGAATGTTTGGAAATGGCGGTAAACAGTTTACCGTCATTCCCTGTTTCCTGTAAATGGGCTTTGCACAGGGTTCAGACCAAGTAGGAGGTCATTCTAGGCCCTGCCATGCTATCTGGGCCCACCCTAACCAGACTAGACCCTTTAACTAGGATTAATTCAACCCCAATTAGCATTTAACCATGGTTAAGGCTCTTTAACCTTTTTAAAGAATCTGGAAAATCCCAAAAAAGTTCACAAAATACAAATAGACCAAAAACTTTGACTTTAGACCTTTTTACCATGGGTAGCAGCCCTAACCATGGCTAACTCTCCCTTTAACCTCGGTTAGCAACCCTAACTCCAGTTAAATCCCTTTTGGCCTATTGGGTCTAATCTCTTAGCCTACCTGGCTTACCCTTGGCCTACTAGGCCCAACGTTAGTCTACCGGACTAACCCGGCCTTGGCCTACCGGGCGTAATTCCTTAGTCTACTGTACTAATCATTGGCCCCCATGCCCAAACCATGCACTTGACCAACCCGGTCAACCAAACCCTAGCCTCCGGGCTAGACCTTTAGCCACCCCAGTGCACACACACATTCCCCTTAGCCTTGGCACGGGCTCATGTGTCAAAACTACGCTCGGTCTGATCCCACCCCTTTGTGAGTACGTAAGCAACCCAACTCGGGTTCGACCCTAATTAGCTTTTCTTTCTTGGGTTAGTATACTCTAAATACTTAGGCATTCGAACACATTTGATTTTAATTTCACTTAGACCTATGGAGTAGAGAACCATTGCAAAATGGGGGTCCTGGGGTGCCTAACACTTTTGTCAGGACTTAACCGAACCTCTTACATAGAATTTCAACGTAAACAATAAGACCTTATCCACAACCCGGGGACTTATCCCTTCTGAATTAATATGTGGTGACTCTCAACATATACCCGTGAGTGAGCCAAAATCCGTGCTCACAATTATTATCGACGGTTGTATAACGTCGGAATTGAAGTCATAGTTATTAACGGTGTTTATTTAACGCCGTTAAAGAATTTTTCTAATACGGCGTTATATAACACCATCATATATCGGTTAATTAAAGGCAATTAAAAGACACCCTTATTTATTTAATCATTAACAGCGTTATATATACGCCGTAATTGATGTCATGTGTAAAGGATGTTAACAAAAAAAACCACCGTTATAGTCATTTCTGACATAAATATTACATGCGTTTTCAGGAATACGCCGGTATTAATAATAACGGTGTTTTTTGTGCTTTTAGTGGTGGTTGGGAACCGCCGCTAAAAACCTTAAATTTTGTAGTGGCCTCTCATACAAAGTTTTCTCTTTGCAGAATGATAGAAAACTTTAGAACAAATAATGTATTATATACCCAATAAAAACCTAACCTAAAATCCTAAAAACCGTTCTAACTTGTTGGTGCTTGCTCGAGCCAGATTAGACTCACTTGAGCGATGTTGACAAAATCCAATAGCTTGAATGGCTCAGTCAGATTTCATACTTATTGTATTTCCAAGTTCACTCTAGCACAATACTTCTCGCTCGGGCCAACGCTCTCGCTCAAACCATATATCTTACTCTAAGTGAAATTGAATCTATAATAAGTAAACGCACTACAACAAAACTACCGACTAGCAACGGAATACTAGAGATGGAAATAGTACCGTCACTAGTACCTCACTTATAGACACGGAAATAAATTCCGTCACTAACATTCCGTATATAATATATATTCCAACATTTATGTATATTTTATTAATAAAACATATATTAGTGACGAAAAATATCCATGTCTAAGCTAAATGATCATTAGAAACAGAAATATTTCCATATCTGAATCTATACAGTAGTAGAGACGGACATATTTCCGTTTCTAGGTTCTTACAATGCGCTAGTGCAGTACATCAACCACCATGAGCACTCTCCAAACTTAGGTCACTCTCCAAACTTAGGTCGTGTCTCTGGTTTAGATTAGGTAAGACCAGTCGCCCACAGCTCAATTCCTTTTTTTTAATGATATCTACAGTTAGAAAGGAAGTAAAATCAGTTGTCTTTCAACTTTCCCATCATAAATGGTCCTCTTACACGTGTCCTCCATTGTTGATGATTTAATGCGCTTGTCATTCATTACTTTTAATCTTTTGGCCTGTAGTCATCTTATATTTCTATGAAAGTCAATATTGCCTTCTTTTGGAAGGGGACATCTTCTGATTGTCTGCTTTTCATTTTCTTTTTCCTTCGTTTTTAAAACAATTTCAAATATAATATTCATGATTCTCATTTTATTTCAAGTTCCTTTCAAATACAATGTTATAAACTTGAAGGGGCCAGTGAATCCTCGTTGTCTTGACCCCTCCACTGGTTTGATCCGAGGATTGAAATTTCACTTATGGTTGTTATGGATAATGTTCTTTCAATCACTTTGTGGCTGTTCTTTTATGGAGAGTATAGGTATCTCGATCTTTTTTGGGGAGAGTATGCACTTGCATAAATGTATCTTGGGTAGACCCAGTTGATATGCCCATTAATTCACTAATAACTACCAAGTAGTGAGAGAAAATATAGTAGAGAATAGTGTTTAAATGTCAATGGGGGCTCCCGATTTTCGGAGCTCCGAGGAGTTTTTGATAAATGTACAAGTAATGTAAGGACAATTTTGCCTGTGAAACTTTTATATTTAATAATGTATTAGGAGCTCTAGAATAGTGTTTAAATATGAGTCAGAGCTCTAGCTGAAAATAGAACTGAAGCTAGCCAAAATATGCTTATGAATATGTTATGAATAACCGCAAAAGAACAAATGAACAGAAATGCCTTTCCCTAATTTGTAGTTCCCAAAATACAGTATCCCAGTTATCTCTTGAAGCAGAATTTTGTTCGTTCTTTTTGTGTACAAGTCATATGGTTAGGCTGCAATGCCGATTAGTAGTGTTAGTATCTGTTTTAGGTTCGTAGGTGTAACGGATAAAATTCGTAAAATCAACTCAGCGTTGAAGGGCGAGCTCGTTTTTGTCGTTTTGTTCACGAAAGTGACACATGGATACGAGTTGGGGTCACGTGCTTAAAATATAGGGGTCACACGTTGTCTGATGCACAACGATCCCGTTGTGCGCCTTACGACGTCTTTGTTCTCTTGCAGAACAACGTTTCCATTGTGGCTTTGACAACGTGCTCGTTGTCTAAAGCACAACGTGAACGTTGTGCTCTTGACAACGACGTTGTCGTTACGCGAACAACGAGTCCGTTGTCTCACCGACAACGATGTCGTGCTGTATTTTAAGGCATCTACGCTGTAACCGAGCTTGAGTCAACAACGAGACCGACTCGTAGGAGGAAGTGATCAGGAGGCGATCCATAATTCCGACAGACGTGCCGAACGCGCCGTTTCGTGCCGAAAGCACTGTCTTGGTATTTAATGCTGGTCACTTCTGCGTACCATCCGATCCCGTCCGATTGGACTTATAGGAGGCTCTCACGTGTAATGCAACCGGCGGCAGATATGTCTAAGATATTTGGCAATGAGTGCGAAGACACGTGGTATGGACACCTATGGCCATCCATGGTCATCGATGGCCATATCAACCTTGCCCTATAAAAACCCCGTGATTTTTAGTGCACAAGACACTTGTTCATTAACCCAGACCCGAGAACACGTGTTCAGTGCTTCCAGTGCCTTGCGTATTTTTCAGTGACTGTTCTAGCGTTTACTATTCATCATCTTCTACACTTACTGACTTTACCATCGGAGTACAGGTCAGGGTGCCACACCCTCCGCTCCAACCTTCTACCAGTAAACCAGAGCGTGGGAGGAGCTGCTGCTGACGCGTGTCCTTCCGGTATTTTTTCCCCCCACAAAATTGGCGCCGTCTGTGGGAAATAATAAACGGACCCCCCTTTGCTCTCTGTGGTCATTGCTGATCAGTCAGTAGTGTTTGGGCATGAGGATCAAACCCCTCACGCCACTTCTTTCGTACCTTCTGTCGTGCACATTCCTGGAGTCTGTCCTTCGTCTGGGCAACCAGAGAGGACCGTGCCTCCTCCTAATGAGCTCTCTGTTTCAGATCGCATCTTGGCGATGCTGCAAGTGCAGCAGTCTGCTCTGGATCAAATCACCAGGCAGCAGCAGTTGATGCAGGCAAGGCTGGAGGCATTCGAGCATAGCCGGCTCGAGGTGGATGATGTGCCGCTGCAGAGGCCTTCCTTGAGACGTCCGTTTGACTTCTCTTCCTCTCCTTCTGCCCCGGAGAACCGTGAAACCAGATTTGTGCTTCTTCCTACTGAAGGGGATGTAAGGCAGCCTCCGGTTCGGGCAGAGCAGAGTATTCCTTCTGATCGTGTGGATTTCAGAGAGGGGGCAGGAAGAGAAGACCTGAGAGTGGGTACTGGAGGCGCTGACACCCAGAAGACTTGGGTAACAGCCAAGGAGGTGGAGGCTTTAATCGGTGCTCGTGTTAAGAGCATGAAGGGAGGGATTCCTGACCACTTTGCTCAGTCAGCAAAGGATAACGTTGAGAACTCTCCTTTCACGGATGCCATCAACCAGTCCTATACTTCTTCCAAGTTCATAACTCCGATCTTCCCCATGTACACTGGACAGACGGACCCGGAGGAGCATTTGTTTGACTTCAAACACGCGATGGCTGTTCGCAATCCGGATGATGACCTGTATTGCAAGGCTTTCCCCAACAGCCTGTCTGGGGCAGCATCGAAGTGGTTTCAGAACTTGCCTCCTGGTTCCATCAGCAACTTCTCAGAGCTCAGGTCGGCCTTTATTGATCGCTTCATCATCAATAAGAAGAAGAAGGCAGGTGCAGATACTCTCTTCTCTTTGAGGATGAAGCCGGCCAAATCCTTGAAGGACTTCATTTCGCGTTTCACCAATGAAGTCCACAACATTGACAAGGTTGACGAACCGAGCTGCATCGCTGTTTTCAAGAATGCTATCCCCAAGCATTCCGAGCTCTACAAGTCCTTAGCTCTTGACTATCCTGTCAAGATGGACGAGTTGATGGTACGCGCCACCAAGTACGGGAGGTACGAGGAGGACGTATCCGTCGTGTCAGTGCCGAAGCCCAGAGCGAGAGTGGTGGATGTCGTGGAGAGGACACACCGATCATCGAAGAGGAAGGAGAAGAAGCAGAGGTACGAGTCTTCATCATCTGAGGACTCGCCACCAAGGAAGCAGAGGGACAAAGTTGTGTATGTGACTCAACGGGATCAGCCGGATCGGCGCCCGTTTGAAAGAAATTTTAATCAGCAACAGAGTAGGACGGAGAGGCGTCCTAATGATCAACAGCAGGCGAGGCAGCAGTATCAGCCACGCCAAGTGCAGCCTCAAGTACAGCACGAGAGAGGCGTGCAGCCTAATGAGAGGCGATCTTTTGCAGATCAAACACCGCGCATCAATTTCACAGTCAGCCCGGCGACCATCATGAGGTCAATGGAGGATCAGCCATACTTTGAGTGGCCGGCAAGGGCGGTGTAGGATATTACATCGGGACCACGGGTGCATGAGTATCGTCACTATCACAAGTGCCGTGGTCATCTCACCAACCGATGTCGTCTTCTGAGGGAATACTTGGAGAGGCTTGTTCAGGAGGGGTACTTGGGAGAGTATCTTGCTTCTGACAACGGCGGTGCGGAGCGTACTAGGGAGCCGGTGTCCCAATCTCGTGGAGGGGAACCCGCCAATAATCCCAGTACCAGTGGAGGAGCTTCCTTGGGCACGATCAATGTCATTTACCGCGTGCAAACACCGGAATCTGATGTGGAGAGGAACTTCAGGGCGAAGGCCAGGAAGCTGTCTCATGAGGCTGCAGTGTGCCAAGTGCAAGTGCCTAGCAGAAGCGTTGAGCAGGCACTCACCTTCACTGATCGTGATCTGGTAGGAGTGATCTGACCTCACTATGATGCTCTTGTTCTCACCATGAGAATAGGAGACTTCGACATCAAGAGAGTGCTCGTGGATTCTGGGAGTGGAGCAGACATCTTGTATCTTCATGCTTTCACTCAGATGAAGCTGGATTTAGACTCCCCTGTTCGGATTTGATGGCAGCTCGATGAAGCCTTTAGGCGACGTTGTCTTGCCCGTTGTGGCTGGACCCGTTGTCCTTCAGACCAGGTTTTCCATCCTGGACGCGCCATCACCGTACAATGTCATCTTGGGTCGTTGGTGGACCCATGAGATGAAGGCTGTTCCGTCCTTGTACTACCAGGTGTTGAAGTATCCAACGCAGGACGGGCCTCAGGAGATCAGAGGTGATTAGTTGGCATCGCAGAAGTGCGATTTTCCTGCTTCCGTTGTGCCTTCGTAGCAGTTACAAGTCGCTCCCGTTGTGGAAGAGAGCTCGGAGACATCGTTGTGCAGACCTTCCGTTGAGCCCACGAAAGCTGTCCATTTGGGAACGGAGGAAGAGCCAAAGGTGTTGCAGGTCGGGACGAGCTTGACAGCGGAGGAGGAGCTCGGGTTGCTGAACTTCCTTAGGCAGAATCTTGATGTCTTTGCATGGTCTCACAAAGACATAACTGGCATCGATCCGAGTGTTATCTGTCATCACCTCAATGCTGACCCTGCCATCCCTCCAGTGAAGCAGAAACCTCGAAGGCTTGCTCCAGCTTACCATGATGCAGTGAACGAAGAGATCGACAAGCTGATCCAGTTCGGGTTCATTCAGGAGGTGCAGTACCCTGATTGGATAGCCAATGTTGTGGCTGTGCCTAAGAAGAACGGGAAGGTGAGAGTCTGCATTGACTTCACTAGTGTTAATAAGGCGTGTCCCAAGGACTTTTTTCCTATGCCAAGGATAGACAGGCTCATCAACGCCACTGCTGGCCACGAGATGTTATCCTTCATGGATGGTTATTCGGGCTATAACCAGATCCTCCTGGCGGAAGCAGATCGAGAGAAGACCACCTTCATAACAGAGCGAGGTTTGTTCTGTTATCGGGTGATGCCTTTTGACTTGAAGAATGCAGGTGCCACCTATCAACGTCTGATGAATCTTATGTTCGGGTCACTCCTTGGCAAGACGGTTGAAGTGTACATCGACGATATCGTTGTGAAGAGTCGAGTACGAGGTACTCTGGTGGCAGACCTTGCTGAACCTTTCTCTGTGCTGCGATCTTTCAATCTGAAGATCAACCCAGAGAAGTACACCTTCGGAGTTACGTCAGGGAAATTTTTGGGTTATCTTGTGAGTCAGCGGGGGATTGAGGCTAATCCAGCTCAAATCCGTGCTTTGCTGGACATGCCAGAGCCTAAGTCGAAGAAGGAGATCTAGAAGCTGACAGGCCGGATTGCCGCGCTCAACCGGTTTATCTCCAAGTCATCCGATCGTTGCAAACCTCTGTTCGAGCTGCTGAGGAAGGACTCCATTTTTGCGTGGACTCCAGAGTGTTCCCGAGCTTTCCTTGCCTTGAAGGAGTATTTAGGCTCAGCTCCCATCCTTTCGGTGCCAGAGCCAGGTGAAATCTTATATCTCTATTTGTCTGTTTCAGAGCAAGCCCTTGGATCCGCCCTGGTGAGGAGCTGTGATGGCGTGGAGAAGCCTGTCTACTTCATCAGCAAAACCTTTCTCAAGGCAGAGTGCAATTATAGCAAGCTCGAGAAGGTGTGTCTGGCTCTTGACTTTTCTGCGGAGAAGCTTCGTCCGTACTTTCATGCTCATTCTATCGTTGTCATCACAACGTATCCTTTGAAAGTCGTGCTGGGACGACCCGAGCTAGCGGGAGGATGTCAAAGTGGGCAGTAGCTCTGAGCGAGTTCGATATCCAGTACCGGGCCAGGAGTTCAGAGAAGGGGCAAGCGATGGCGGGTTTTCTTTCTGATTTCCCTGTGGAGGAGCAGGCAGAGGACATGGTTGTTGATCTTCGGGAGCTCCCAGTTGAAGTTGACAACGGAGATGCCGTTGTGGAGGGGGCCGAGTCGTCAGAGTGGAGCGGTTGGCTGTTATACGAGGACGGATCTTCCAATTTCAGTGTTTCAGGACTGGGCGTTGTGCTTATAAGTCCAGACAACATCAAAGTGCAGAAGATGTCACGTCTTGGGTTCACTGCCTCCAACAACGAAGCTGAGTACGAAGCCTTACTCCTTGGGTTGGAGAGTGCACGAGAGCTGCAGATCTCCACGATGAGAGTGTTTTGTGATTCACAGCTCGTGGTGAATCAGGTGAATGGTGTTTATGATTGCAAGGACGACCGGATGAAGCAGTATGCTATTCTCGTTCGTTCGTTGTGTGAAACATTCACCGTTGTGGAGATTAGGCACACCCGGAGGGATGAGAACAGGCATGCTGATGCTCTGGCGTATCTAGCTTCCATGGTGCAGGCTGACGAGCCTAAGGCTATTCTGATGGAGTTCCAAGAGTATCATTCGATAACTCTTCAGGCACAGCGAGAAGTGTTCTTTGTCAATCCAGTCCCGAGCTGGATGACAGGGTTGGTGGCTTATCTAAAGGACGGAGTTCTTCCTATCAGTGCGAAGGAGTCGAGGCGCATCCAGTCCAAGGCATCTCGTTATACCTTGGTGCAGGGAGAGTTGTTCAGGAAATCTTTTGGTGGTCCTTTGCTGAAGTGTGTTCACCCTGTAGACGTGGAGAGAATACTTGCTGAGCTACATGAAGGTATATGTGGCATTCATTCGGGCCGGAGAACCATTGTCCATCGAGCTCTGGTGCAAGGTTACTTCTGGCCTTACATGCAGGCTGATGCTCAGAAGTATGTGAAGAGGTGTAGCCAGTGCCAGCGGTTTGCTCGCTTGATTCATGCTCCAGCTCAAGAGCTCAGCACTGTATCACAGCCTTGGCCATTTGCGCGGTGGGGACTTGATATTGTAGGGCCTTTCCCTAGGGCTCCAGGGAATCTGATCTTCCTTCTAGTGGCAACTGACTACTTCTCACGGTGGATTGAAGCTGTTCCCCTTGCACGTATCAGAGAACAAGAGGTGAAGAAGTTCTTGTGGGAGCATATCATCTACAGATTTGGCATACCGCAGTCTATCATTACTGACAACGGGAAGCAGTTCTCAGGACGTTTGATTACCGATTTTTGCAGCGAGCTGAAGATCAAACATGTCTTCTCTTCCCCATATTATCCTCAGGGGAATGGATTGGCCGAGGCAACCAACAAGAATATTCTTAATGCCTTGAAGAGAAGACTGGAAGATTCGAAGGGGAAGTGGACCGCCGAGCTACACAACGTTTTGTGGGGGTACAGAACGACTCCAAGGAGCCCTACCAATGAAACTCCTTTCTCTCTAGCGTATGGCATGGAGGCTGTCATTCCTACAGAGATCAGTTTGCCTACAGTGCGTTCTTGGCACAACAGGAATAAGGATGGAGAGAAAGATCAGAACACAGAGCTCATGGCTATTCATCTTGATCTGCTAGAAGAGAAGCGAGAAGATGCCAGCATTCAGATGAGGAGGTATCAGCAGCGATTGAGGAAAGCCTACAACAAGAGAGTACAACGGAGAGTGCTGCAGGTCGGTGATCTCGTCCTCCGAAGAGTGTTCCAGAACACAAGAGAGCTTAACAGTGGCAAGTTGGGACCAAACTGGGAAGGGCCTTATATCGTAGAACGATTGGGAAGTCCTGGAGTCTGCTACTTGAAAGACTTGCAAGGTAACCTCATCTCGAAATCTTGGAACATCATGAATCTGAGGCAATTCTTTCAATAGAATCTGTGATATGCTATTTACATGCATCTTGTGCTTACAAGTTTTCAGTGATTTTGCATAATCATTGTGTTCATATTTCAACATGTGATTTGCAATATTATGTGCCTGCTCGTTGTGTGCCTGCTCGTTGTCTACACTATTCTCTGTCTGGTTCATCAATGTAATATTGTGAATGTTTTGCAAGTAATTCAAATAAAGTTTTGACTGAACAACGTACTCATAACGAACACGAGTGGCTTATATAAGGATGTCATCTGAGCAAATCTAGCGGCTTATCCTAATGACATCCTCTGAGCATGTGCTTCGGAACTGAGTTACAATGCGTTCGTCCTATGAATTTTATTTGTCAGATCGCATTCACAGTGAACTACGCAAATGATGTACCTGGATCAGTGCTTGCTCGTAGTGCTTGTTCATAAGCGATTGCTCGTGGTGCTTGCTCAGAGTGTTAACTCGTAGTGCTTTGCTCGTAGTGCTTTGCTCATAGTGAACGCTCATATTGAACGCTCGTAGTGCTTTGCTCGTAGCGTTTGCTCGTGGTGCTTGCTCGTAGTGTTAGCTCATAGTGCTCTATTCGTAGTGCTCTATTTGTAGTGATTATTCGCTGTGCTTTGATCATAGCGCTCTACTTATAGTGTTCTGCTCGTAGTGTTTTGATCAAAATAGTTTATTTAGTGTGCAACAGTTATAATTTTCACGAATATTCAAACATTCACGTAGCGAAGTACCGCATTAACATCAGTACAGTAGACTGTGAAAAATCATTCAACTACTCATGTTGTGTTCTTTCTTATTCTGTGTGCATGCATTGTACTATGCTGCGAGGTGAAAAGAAGTGCAAACATAAGAAAGATGAGCGATCTATTCATATCAAAGGCCCATTTCTGGGCCATTACAGTGACAGACTCCCATAAGAGGGAAAAAGAAGAATTTACATCATCAAAAGAAAAAAGAGAAGCAGGAACATAAAGAAAAGCAGGGGATCAGGGGAACAGCAGGTCAGACGAGCTCAAGATCAGCATCTATCATCTTTGCAGCAGGAGCAGAAGTAGAGGCTTCAGCAGTTGGGGCTTCCACCGGAGTAACTTCATCGGCAGCAGCAGGAAGTTCTGGAGCAGCTGGCTCGGAGGATGGCTCAGCAGGGAGGGGTGCAGGACCTTCAAGATAGTGAGGCTGCTCGACGCCTTGCACCTCGGGCTCGTTGTCGAGCTCGATCAATTCCTTGCTCTGAAGCTCGGAGAACGTGGTGGCGTCCTCTTCATTGTCTTCTTTCAGGCGTCCTTGTTGGTGGAGCGAGTCAAGAACCTCTTTCTCGGTCTCAGCACGATCTTCATCCAAGAGCGTGTCCAGCTGAGACTGATAGTGCTGTTGCAGTCTCAGGGTCACGGACCTCTCGGTGTCCTCTTGAGCTTTCTTGGCCTCCTCGAGCTCCTCCGCCAGTGCTGTCCTGGCTGCCTCAGTCTCCTCCAGCTGTCTGCCCAAGACTTGGGAGACATGCTCCAGTTCGCTGATGCGTACAACAGCGTTCTCTACTTCCTGCTTGGCCTTCTTTTCGGCCTCCTTTGCTGATCGTGCCTCAGCCTCAGCCTTTTCCCGTACCTTGGTGGCAGTGTTTAGCCTTACCTCAGCACGAACGGTGTCAGCCTTGGCCTGAGACAGATCAAAGTCTGCCTTGAGTCTCTCTTCAACGAGAGTCTGCTCCAACGTCTCCATCCTGTCTTTCCAGTAATTAATCCCGTCTCGCAGTTGAGTGTACTTATTTTGGCTGCGATCACAGAGTTCTTGCACGAGCGCGTTCATCTGCAAGGGAGTGTCTGGGCGTTAGCACAACGAGAAGTAATATTTCAAGCAGTTGAGTAAGAAGATGAGGGAGGGAAAAGCTTACTGTCGCCACCGACTGGCAGGCGGCGTAGGATAACTCGGGCAGGTGAAGTTTGCCGACCTCAGCGATGTCCTGGGGCAACCTCATCGCGTAAGTTAGAGCTCGGGCTGCCTTCTCCGAGCTCTTCACCGATTCGTTCACGGTCGGTACCCCGAACTGAGAAAAGTCGGGTGACCAGTCCTGAACGAAGGACGGTAGCATACGAGCTGGGAGACTCGTTGTGCCAGCTTCCGTTGCGGCCAGGGCAACGACAGCGGAGCTCGTGCTGGCTGGGGCAGTGGCAGCTCGAGAGGGGCCAGGCGCCGAGCTAGCCTCGGGCACTGCCGTTGTCACCTCTGCTCCTGGGCTTGTTGGAGGAGCGGCAGAGGTGGAGGGGGGAGCAGCAATGACTGCGCTCTCTTTCTCCAGGCGTTTGTCCGCCTTAGCCTTCTTTCTGGCCTCGTACTCGGCCTGGGTGGGCATCTTTCTCTTCGGGACAGCAGTCGCTGTACCCTTGAAAGAGTGGCTCCTCTTCTTCTTCGGCGGTGGTAGCGGTAGTGGCTGCTGAACCGTAGGGCGAGCAGACCTCGGCTTCCTGCTTAGTGGGGGTGGATTTGTGTCAGTCATATCTTCTTCTTCTTCGGCGAGATTAAGAGCTGGTGAAGGTGCGGAAGTGGAGGCGCCTTGTTGCTGTCGCTATTGCTGTTGTTGTGGTTGTTGTTGAATAGTTACTAGAGTGCTGGAGGAGACCCGCGTGTCAGGCTCGAGTGGTTTCCACCTGATGTATTCCCCACCTCGAGCACGGCGGATACCGGTAAGGAGGCCTTCTTCTTCTAGGGCCAACTTCTTGAACGGGAACTTCTTTGTGTCAACTGCACACAGGAAAACAAAATGAGTACAACGAGAGTTAGCAGGACGAGAGCATACAACGCACAACGAGAACAGAGTCAGGACAATGGTGCACAACGGACAACGGGTGACTAGTGGTATACCTGCTTCCACTCGGAAGACGTTGGGGACCGTGGAACTCTCTGCCTTCCAGCCGCCAGAGACAACGAAATGAGTGGCTTTCCACTTTCTTTCTCTATCAAGAATGCCTGAGACGAGCTCTGGATATCGGGGTTTCTTGTTCCACGAATAATAGGAGTACAAACCATCGTCATTGCCTCGGCATCTGACGGCATGGCAGAAGTGGAATAGGTGCCTAGCCTCTATTGGGTATCCGTCCTTAATGAATTTGATCATCATGGACATGTACTTGTGGAAGCCCGGGTGCATTTGTCCCGGTGCGAGTTGCAGGGTGGACAGAACTTCATCCAAGACAGGATGGAGGGGGAAGCGTAAGCCAGCCTCAAGCTGGGAGAGATAGACAACGGTACAGGCAGAGCGCCTGTCTATGATAACATCATCTCGTTTGAAGTGGAGATTGACGTTGGAAGGGAAGTCGAAACGTTCCCTGAAACGGTTCAGATGTGCCAACTAGTGCTGGCGCAGAGCTGAGGATTTTTCAATGTAGGCACCATGAGGTGCGCTACTTGTGCAACTGGCCTCATCATCGGTAGGGCCTCTAACTTCCTCTAACCTAGCAGGTTCTACGGGAACGATGGCAGCCATGGTGATTGGAAGAAACAGAGAAGAGGGACAAGAGCAGTGAACAGAGCAATGGAGTGTGCACAGAACAGAGTCACCCCAAGAACCAGAGAAGAGAGAAAGGGAGAAACAGTAAGAAATAACAAGAGAAAGGGTGAAGAGCGTACCGAACCGAAGACAACTCAGAGAGATTGTTGAAAGCTTGAGGAAGATGAACTTTCGGTCGAGAAGAGAATTCGGCAGAGTAACAGTGCTTGAAGAAACAGGGTGAAAGAGAAGGAGGATTCGATGAGATTTTATAAGCATCTCAGGTTTGTGAAAGTACGCCACTGCCCTTCATCTGAGCCGTACACCTATATCAGCGGAAATGAGAACAGTGGCAAGATCGTCTTTTCACCAAAAGAGAGTAACCGTCAGAGTAATTAAAGCGTTTGAAATTCAAATCGGCGATGATGACAGCCTGTCCGCATTAAATAGACGTGACGGTTCGCACGCGTAACCAGCTGGCGTGAACGGTCGACCTTCTCAGCAAGCGTTTAAAGCACGCAACGTTCCGTCTTCCGGAGCAGTGCCAGGTATGATCTTTTTTGTCCGTTTATGACGCTTCGAACTACGTTCCAAGCATCATAAAGGGGCAAATTGTAACGGATAAAATTCGTAAAATCAACTCAGCGTTGAAGGGCGAGCTCGTTTTTGTCGTTTTATTCACGAAAGTGACACATGGACACGAGTTGGGGTCACGTGCTTAAAATATAGGGGTCACACGTTGTCTGATGCACAACGATCCCGTTGTGTGCCTTAC
This sequence comes from Tetracentron sinense, assembly GCA_015143295.1. Taxonomy (NCBI): domain Eukaryota; kingdom Viridiplantae; phylum Streptophyta; class Magnoliopsida; order Trochodendrales; family Trochodendraceae; genus Tetracentron; species Tetracentron sinense. Next base: position 14,384,158 of record CM026573.1, read on the forward strand.
GACGTCTTTGTTCTCTTGCAGAACAACGTTTCCGTTGTGGCTTTGACAACGTGATCGTTGTCTAAAGCACAACGTGAACGTTGTGCTCTTGACAACGACGTTGTCGTTACGCGAACAATGAGTCCGTTGTCTCACCGACAACGATGTCGTGCTGTATTTTAAGGCATCTACGCCGTAACCGAGCTTGAGTCAACAACGAGACCGACTCGTAGGAGGAAGTGATCAGGAGGCGATCCATAATTCCGACAGACGTGCCGAACGCGCCGTTTCGTGCCGAAAGCACTGTCTTGGCATTTAATGCTGGTCACTTCTGCGTACCATCCGATCCCGTCCGATTGGACTTATAGGAGGCTCTCACGTGTAATGCAACCGGCGGCAGATATGTCTAAGATATTTGGCAATGAGTGCGAAGACACGTGGTATGGACACCTATGGCCATCCATGGTCATCGATGGCCATATCAACCTTGCCCTATAAAAACCCCGTGATTTTTAGTGCACAAGACACTTGTTCATTAACCCAGACCCGAGAACATGTGTTCAGTGCTTCCAGTGCCTTGCGTATTTTTCAGTGACTGTTCTAGCTTTTACTGTTCATCATCTTCTACACTTACTGACTTTACCATCGGAGTACAGGTCAGGGTGCCACACCCTCCACTCCAACCTTCTACCAGTAAACCAGAGCGTGGGAGGAGCTGCTGCTGACGAGTGTCCTTCCGGTATTTTTTCCCCCCACAGTAGGCTAATACCTAGTATTTGAAGCTTGGCAGAGCATGGATATAATTAACAACCATCATACCTCTCAATACGAATCCCAAACCTAGCCCAAAAAGGGGACAAAATACCACTGGGGCATGCTTTGTGGTTCGTATTTGAACTCAATAAACAAATAAGGGTAAATTCACCTAATTAACCTCCCCTGAGGTTTCGTGAAATTATTGAAACCTCCCATATTGTTTCTAATATTGCACTATCCACCCCTCTACTTCTGCTCTCATCAATAGATTCTCCCTTTCATTAGTATGCCGATTTTTGTATTTTTGATCAAACAGTTTATAAATGTCAGCTCAAGATGATTTTTTGTTACCTGTCCCTCGAGAGAATCAACTTGACATCCAACGGTCAAAGTTTGAAACAACCCGTCACGTATCATGTCATTAGGAATTGTTCATTGAAGGCTTTAATGAGCATATTTCACTAATATCACGATACTTGGCTGGTTGTTCCAAAATCCAACCGGTTGAATGTCAAGATGTGTCTCCTAAGAGATACTTGGTAAGATATTAACTAAATCAGACATTTATAAATGAGTCATGCTCACTAAAGCTTTCAATGAACAGTCCCTAATAACGTGACACATGATAGGTTGTTCCAGAATCCAACCATTGGATGTCCAGGTGGGTTCTCAAGTGACACATTGCAAAATATTAGGGATGATACATGACGGGTTGCAAAATATAAGTTAGTCATGCGCATTAAAGCCTTCAATGAGAGGCCCTTAATAGCATGATATATGATGGGTTGTTCTTGAATTCGACCGTTAGATGTGACACATGGCAAAAAAATCCGCTTAATCGAACATTTATAGATCATCTGATCAAAAATAGGAAGATTGGTATACTATTGAAAGAGGGAATCTGTTACTTAGAATGGAAGTAGAGGGGAGAGCAATGGAAGTAGAGGGGAGAGCATTACTGTAATTTAGAAACAAGCGGGGAAGTTTTTGTAATTTCGTCAAACCTCACTAGAGGTCAACGTAATTTACCCAATAACTAAATAGCATAGAGGTTGGAAGGAAGATAAAAATATTTTTTTATAAATTCTTAAATATCTGTACTAGGATTATCGATAGCTGAAACTCAATTTGTCCTCTTCTTCAAGTAGTTGTCTACATGGCCATCACATAGTATTGCTCAAATTGGTGAGAAAGACGTATTGTATCTCTCTCTCTCACAATATGTCCTCAGTAGCAAAGTCCTTATGTTATCATGTCCTTGTGGCCCCACCACAAAGTCCAAAACCTTTCGCCTAAAAAAAAAAATTGTTAGTCAGAGAGACAGAAAGAGTGGCTAGCAAAATCACAAAATCTAAAATTTAGACCTAGTGTGATCGTGGTAGTGTCTATCCCTATTGGCGTTATCCAGACATCACTCAGTTTCGTGTAGCAGTTGACATCCCGGGAGCGAGGCAAAACTTTCAATTGTATGCTTCTAACAATAACAATAGTTACTAAGAGCATCTCTCTCCTCTATTTTGGCATCTCCTGTAAATATAGAAGAGATGGGTCCCACTTTAAAGTTATTTGCTCAAATGGCTCTGTTTGTTTGCAAGGAAAATAGATCATCAAAATGATTTCAAGAGGAAAAGTTTATTTTCTTGTGTTTATCGTCTTGGAAAACAATTTTTTTTAGAGGAGTCTTCCCTAAAATAAATGTTCTTCATCATATATACGGAATAATTTTCTCCTCAGAATGGAGGGAAGTTGTTTCAATCCCATTTTCCACGTAAACAAACATAGCCAATGGGAGGGAACTCTAAATCACTATTCCTACTCTATAACACTACTCATTTATTATTTTAAAAAATAGTTTTCATATGTTTTCTTTCCCATTTTTCCTCTCAAACTCAATAATTCACCACTTTTGCCTCCAAAACTAAATAATTGGCACATAAAATTATCATTAATGATTGAAACTAAATAATTCATTGAACGAAATGAACATTTTAGAAATAAGACTAGTTAAATTTTCATATTTTAATTTTAAAAAAGTGTCAAAAATACATTAAAACAAGACTACTGGAATCATAAGCACAAAACAAGACTACTGGAATCACAAGCACTAGAATTAAAAAAAAAAAATTACAAGCATTTAGTAAGGTGGTAAGTAATCTTTCCTGTATCCACCTTGATACTGACTAAAGCTACTAAAATCATCGTGATTAAAGGTAGCGGATGATTCACTTACTTGGGAATCATAAGCCCTTTTTTCTACAATTTCCAACTTCTTGTCTCAAAAATATCAACATTCGATGGGATCGCTTATATATAAAATTAAGCTATTTCTCCATAAATTCTCTCTCTTGTCTTTCACGTTGAAGCTGTAACATGTTACGCTTATTTTTAGCTCGTAACATCATCACATTGTAATGTATAGTCACATCATTGTCCATTTGAGCAGGTCGTTCATTCATTTTTATTTCCTCTCTTTTGAAAGTCTCAAAGATTGCACGGTTTTCCTCAAACATACCAGCAATGAGTGCACTCTTGTCAACTGTTAACCTCTTTCTTATCATTTCTTTTTTCCTTCATATAGGTCGATCAAAAGAATCAGCACATACTTCGATTGGTATTTGCTCATCTTCGTCTGCATTCAAGTCAATAGTGGATAGCGTTCCCGGAGATTTAGATATAGGAGTCATTGTTTGAGACCCTTCAGAGTACTCAAACTGTTATCATTGTTTAGGAATGAGATTAACCCATTTCTCGGCATCCTTAAGAATGGGCCACAAATGATCAAATAAAAACTCTTTTTCTCACCCCGGATCTTGTGCAAATAGGACTTTGACATTATTCAACTACAAATAGTACAAAAGAAGTCAATTTAAAAAAAAAATCAAGTATATAATTGCATTTCTCATCACTAATTGAATAAATACTTACGATATCTAACTCAGAAGCACCGCTTGAATTAATATTTTCGACTTGACGAATGCATCCATGGAATTTGTTGATGGCCTTCATAATCAAACCCATACGACATTGGAGAGACTTCAATGTTCGAGGCACTTGGCCATAGTCAGGCCTATGACTTTCAAAATTTTCTGAAATACACTCCCATAACTTATCTTTTTTTTATTGGCCCCGGCTATGGGATCTTGAGATATCTAAAGCCATGTGTTAAATAAGATCTTGTCTTCTTCAGTTGAGAATGCTCGACCACGACTCTGTGACTTTCCACCAGAACTATGTCCAACCAACTGAGAGAAATTCATGTTTGATGACATTTCTATAGAGAGGTTGAATGAGAAGAAGATAGTATTGAATGAAAAAGAGTTGTGATTTTGGAGGAGAAATATGTCATTATTTATAGAGTATTTGTTGTGGATTGAGTTGATCTATCCAATGGTTAGGATGTGTTCTACGAAAAGGATTTCTTAAGGTTTACATCTAATTGTTAGGATGTGGTCTACGAAAAGGGTTTCTTAAGCTTGTACTTGATGAACAAGACTTATCTTACATCCATTGGATAGAGTGTAAGCACAAGTGGCATTATCCAATGGTGGTGATGTCTTCCACTTTATATCCAATGGTTAGGATGTGGCCTACGAAAAGGGTTTCTTAATTTAGCTAGTACTTGATGGACAAGACTTGTCTTACATCTATTGGATAGAGTGTAAGCACAAGTGGCATTATCCAATGGTGGAGATGTCTTCCACTTTACATCCAATGGTTAGGATGTAGTCTATGAAAAGGGTTTCATAAGCTTGTACATGATGGACAGGACTTGTCTTACATCCATTGGATAGAGTGTAAGCACAAGTGGCATTATCCAATGGTGGAGATATCTTCCACTTTACATCCAATGGTTATAATGTGTTCTACGAAAAAGGGTTTATCATCATCACTTTCTCTCTTATAAAAGTCAACACACCATCAACTCTACTTCACCATCTTACTCCCACCCAAATTTGTTGAAACTCTCACAGTTATCTTGAGCAATGAATTCCATAGCAAGTCCATCTCATCTACCATCTTCATATTCCGAAGATGAACATATTTCTATACCACCTTCCCCTAATTATATAGCAGAAATAATAGAATGGGAGGAGGAACAAGCATTGTTAATTCGTCTGTATGCCTCCAACAATGCCTTCATAGCTCATTTTCTCGAAGAGGACGACGAACCGAAATGTAGAGGCTCAATTCCTAGACATAGAGTACTCAACCGTGGGATGGAAGAAGGTCATGTTCGATTATGGAATGACTACTTTTCCAAAAATCCCACTTTTGGAGAAAGTTTATTTTGTAGACAATTTCGAATGCGTCGAAGTCTATTCCTCCGTATTGTTGTCGTAGTCAATGATCATGATAATTATTTCATGCAAAAGAAAGATGGTATTGGTAGACTTGGATTGTCTACTTTGCAAAAAGTAAAAGATGTGTTTTGAATATTAGCGTACGGAGCATCGACAGATTCCACCGACGAATACGTAAGAATTGACGAATTCACTGCAATTTTATGTATGAAGAAGTTTTGTCAAGCAATTGTAGAAGTATTTGGAGATGAATACCTAAGAACACCTAACGCTAATGATGTTGCAAGGCTAGCTACTAAAAAAAGGTGAAGAACGTAGCTTCCCAAGAATGTTGGGGAGTCTTGATTGTCTGCATTGGGCTTGGAAAAATTGTCCAATGGCTTGGGCAGGATAATACTCAAGACGTCATTGATCCCTAACTATCATTCTCGAGGTAGTGGCATCTTATGACCTTTGGATTTAGCACACATACTTTGGCTTACCAAGCTCCAATAATGACATTAATGTTTTGCAGTCATCCAACCTATTTGCAAACCTTGCTCAGGGTATAGCTCCTCCTACTCATTATACAATCTAAGACATAGAGTACAATGTTGGTTATTATTTGGCCAATGGTATATACCTTAAGTGGTCAACTCATGTACATACTATCTCCCAACCCCAAGGTCGTAAAAAACAGTATTTTGCAATGATGCAAGAAGCATAGCGGAAAGATGTGGAACGGGCATTTGGGGTTCTTCAATCACGATTTTCCATTGTCAAAGGACCAACATGTTTTTAGGATAAACATGTACTACATGATATTATGTCTGCATGCATTATAATGCACAACATGATCGTCAAGGATGAGTGTGATGATTATGGGAATCTTATCAATTCTAATCCAACACCCATCCCGAATGTCGATATGGTGGATGGTGAAACAGAAAAATTCCAACAGTTCCTTGCTCGACATCAGTAAATTAAAAATAAGGAGGCTCACCGTGCACTTCGAAACTCATTGATTGAACATTTGTGGGAAAGACATGGTGATGCTCCATTTGGACAAGATCTTTAAAATCTTAGTGGATGATCGACCTAAAAGGTCATTCTCAATATAATCTCTGGATTGTCGTTCACATTGAAGCTTTAGTTTGCTATGATAATTTCCAATGGTAGAGATGAGTTGATTTAGAGTTTTTTTTAATTCAAGTTTGTTATTAGAGCTTTTTCAATATTAAAAATATTTTTTTTATTAAAAAAAATTAATATTTAAAAAAAAAACCAAGGATGGGTGGGTGAATCTTAACCACGGTTAAGGGGTGTCAAAAGGGACACGTGGTGACCTCCAAGGGTGATACCGTACAGGATTTGGTTTTTTTTTTTTTTTTGCATCTTTTATTGATGAATTAAATTTAAAAATTAAACAATTATTAAAAAATATAAAAATAATTTCAATATAAAATGATAATCATTCAAATTAATTAAAAGATACAATTGGCATTTTAAAAAAAGATTGAGAGAAAAAAAAATGACACAAATAGTATTGTAAGGGGATGAATAGTGTTATAGAGGTCATCCTCTATTTTCTCTCCCATTCTGTAAATATAGAGGGTCACTGTAACATTATAGAGGACCAACTCTAAATATAGACTATGGTTGGAGTGCTCTTTTCCAGCCAATACTCTATATTTAGAGTTATAGAGGACATTTGGAGATGCTCTAACACAACTAATTAAAGAGTACCATTCTCTAAATTTAGAGGTTCACTCTATCATTATAGAGGACCAACTCTAAATATAGAGTACGGCTGGAGTGCTCTTTTCCAGCCAATACTGTATATTTAGAGTTATAGAGGATGGTTGGAGATGCTCTAACACAACTAATTAAAGATTACCTTCAGTACTCACAAAAAAATAAAAACCTTTTGGTGGATTGCTTATACCCATAATAAGGGAACAATAATCAGCTGCAAAGGTCTTATTGTAGTTGGAAGCTACAAAGGATCTCTCACATTGCCACATAAGGATAATAGGTTAAGTTTGATATTTATTACTGTCAGAAAATTATACGTAAAAGACATCACCGTCTTTTTAAAAAGCCAATAAAAACTAAGTTTAACCCTTTTTTTATAGCGGACTTTTTGCATGGTGTGCCAATCCCGTAAAGTTGAGTCTTTTTTGTGTGTAGTAAAATCCGCACATAGATCTTGTGTACCCCTACCACTATGCAAAGGATAATGAGTGCCTTTATTGATACGGGAAATAGTTAACGTAACCATGAAATCCATATCCAAACCTAAGGCACCACCTCATTGGTGGATACCCCAACTCTTAAATACCCACCTACCTATCACTACTCGATTGATATACCTATGTGGCAAACTATCATGGGTATACAAGATTTGTGTGCCAACTTGCACACACAAAATGGATTGGGTAGTGATAGGCGGACCTATGGATCTCATTTGCTAACCTAAGGGGTGGATGCCCCCCCCCCCCCCCCCCCCCCCCCCCCTCTTAAATGCTCACCAAATTTGGGGAGAGCATCCACCAATAGGTGGATGCCTTAGGTTAACAAATGAGATCCATGGGTCTGTTAACTATTTTCCAAATGGATTCCATAAAGAGATAATGAGTGCATTTAATTGGTGCCGACTTGCGAACCCAAAATGGACTCTATAAATAAGTGGGGCATATCTATAAGTGGTATAGAAAGATACAACCACGCACATATGGAAAATTCGTTTGGTGTACGAAAAGGTTCATGGACAGCAGAAGAAGATCTTCTTCTAAGGCAATGCATTGAAAAGTATGGAGAAGGAAAATGGCATCAAGTGCCCCTAAGAACTGGTACATATCTATAAGTGGTATAGAAAGATACAACCACGCACATATGGAAAGTTCGTTTGGTGTACGAAAAGGTTCATGGACAGCAGAAGAAGATCTTCTTCTAAGGCAATGCATTGAAAAGTATGGAGAAGGAAAGTGGCATCAAGTGCCCCTAAGAACTGGTACTGGGCTCTTTTTTTCTTTTCCTTTTTTTCTTTTTCTATGCAGATTTATGCTTTGATTTATGAGAGAAAATCAAGAAAATGTGATTCCTAAGATTTTTGAGTAAATACTTGCTTACAAGATATTTTATTTATTTTGGCATTTGTAGGTTTAAAGCGATGCCGTAAAAGCTGTAGACTCAGATGGTTGAATTATCTCCGGCCGGATCTCAATCGAGGAGAGTTCACATTAGATGAAGTTGATCTTATTATCAGGCTTCATAAGCTTCTAGGCAACAGGCAAGTACAAAGGTGTAAAGAACTAATACTAGTCTAGGAAGCCTAAATTCCCACCATATATGTAACCCAAGAACAAAGAACATCTCACTACTTACATCAGATAACAAAGTTTAAAATAACAAAAATCAAAAGGTAGTAATTAATGGTCGTAACCCTTTTAACTGTCATCGCCAAGGAATGATGCTGGAGTTTTTATTTTTATTTTTATCAATATATTAGTGGTAAATTATTATCGCTTATGTATTTTATTTGATATTCAAATTAGTATTTGAATCAACTTTCTAAATAAAAAGCTAAAGACCCTAATAATTATAGACATTATTTATAAAATAATGTATTTATTATGGTCAGATAACGTCAATCGTTAATTGTTATAACTGCCACAGTTAAAACTATCAAGAGAATATTGAGAAATGCAAGCCCGAGTCTCAGACTTCCAAGGTCTCATGGGGCAGTAACAAGTGTCGCTACATCTGCCTATTACCTTAAGAACGGTGCAAATCATTACTTCCTCTTGTTTTAAATTTTTGGTTTTTAAACCGTTCAAGGAGTACCAAAACAACATGTGGCACCCCAGTGCGACTTTCTGAGACTAGGGCTAGCATTCTAGAATATATCACCTTCCCTATTCGTCTCTCTTTTTCTTATCCACTTTCCTAAATGATTGGATCTTTAGATGTAATCTTTTGTATATGGTTGTGTATTACCCATTTTATGGGTTGTACTCTTCTCTATAAATTTAAATACAATACCCATTCCATCACAAGCAATATAGCAACCGTGTTTATCAATTCTTCTCTTCGTTTATGGAATCAGAGCTCTAAAAACGCACCTTTTTTTTTTTTCTCAATAGGCTCCTCATCATCTCTGAGTATAACAAATATCAAAAACTTTGGGGCCTTTTGATATCATTCTTCCGGAATGATTTTTTTTATCTCATGAACAGAAACAAGATAAAAGCATTTGGCAACCTATTTTTAGGGAAAGATTTTAGGAATAGTTATATTTTTCGGAACAAAAAGAAAAAACAAACAAGCTTCAAAGAATTAAATCCGAGAAATGAGCTCAAACGAATAAGATAAGCGTAAAAACGGATGAGCTAGATGGGACATAACAAAATTGCGGATATTTATGACACTTAGAATTATGTTGATGAATATAAACATATTTAATACCTACAATAATCTTGTATCTATTTTTTAATCCAAACTTAATTATGTTATTTCCTTTCTTCATAATTGGTTCTAAATTATAGTTGAAAACACGTAAAATCTTCACAACTTTATTATAAAAATCAAAACTTATGAGAATTAATTCTTTCCTGAATGAAAAATATTATTAAATTTGATGCGAAATGAGTCCTTGTTTCCATTAAGTTAGATGGAACAAATTACCTCCTTTGGCATAAGCAAATGGAACCAATTTTGTTTTTTTATTTTTTTTTTAATCTCAAATGGAACCAATCTTGTGTTCTTTGGATCTCATGGGCTATATCTTAGCATACCTCTCTGGCCCCTCCAACCCATGTGGAAGACAAATATGATTCCCTTGTCCCTAATCTAGAGTTCCATTAGGTCCGTTCTTTTGGTAGAACTTTTAAAAGTCCATAACATTAATACTTTTGAACAGAAGGCAAGAGTTTGAGATGAGAGGAGAAAGCGTTTCTAACCCTTTTACATGTTGGTGTCTCAGATTTATTGGGTTCAATTTATATTAAAACTTTAAAAATCTGAAATTTTTTATGAAACTTGAAAATTTCATGTTTGTACAACTTTTGAACTCTATGGAATAATATAGTTTTAGACATTAAGTAAAATTAGGCATGAAACAAAGAAAGTTCTAGACTTTAAAAGTTCCACCAAAAAGAACGGTAGGTCATTTGGAATACCTTGCCACCACGTTTACACATCAATTACAGGCTCAAATTAGGCAAATCCACCTCCAACTTCAAACGATTAAGAAACATTCCTCCTCGATCTAAGATTTTTTGCATTGCATCACGAGTATTTTCGACTCCTTGGCTACTATCCAACAGTACATAGTTTAAGAGGTCTTGAATCTGAATATGATTCCTTAATTACAACAATTGTCTCTTTTTTTTTTCTCCAGATGGACGTTAATTGCCGGTAGGCTTCCGGGGAGGACAGCGAATGATGTGAAGAACTACTGGAACACTCACATGCAGAATAAGCAACTTTCTCTCTGCAAAGAGGTGAAAGCTGACACCCAAAAAATTGAGAAGAACATTGTTATAAAGCCTCGGCCTTGGACTTTCTCCAAAGATTCCCTGTGGTCGAGGAGGGAGACCCCATATATAGATACTAATCAATCGGAAGATATGCTTGTTATGCCGTCTCCTAAGTTACCTCTTGGCGATGATACACTATGGTGGGAAAACAAGTTAGCTGAGATGGAAGAGAAGGAAGGGACCTCTTGCTCCATAACTAGGTCAGGGGAGGAGGAGCATCTTACAAACTTTTGGGATGAAGAGATGGTGCCAACGACAAAAGGAGGGGACCCCTTTGTGGAAGAAGACAATAATGCTTGGGATGACTTTTGTTTTGACGTAGACCTTTGGGGTTGATTAGGTCACATGAAGTCATTTTCTACGTACGAAAATGACTTGTGAGGTTCAATCTGTAAGCTGTTAAGAGGCTCTTCATGTATTTGGCTTTTACATGTTAAAAATAAGAGACTAATTATGGGCATCGGATTGTCTTGGCAGATGCCAGAAAAATTGTCTCGGGTGTAACAATAAAAGGGGGAAAAATATCCAGTGAGGAGAAGTCAAAAACATGGGGAGAAAATGAAATCACTTTTTCTCTTTTATCGTCACATGTCGGATGATGTGTGGATGCCTAAGACCATTTTTCTGGTATCTACCACAATTATATTCGATGACTTAATTATGAATAGGAGATCTGGTTGAAGAGCGAATCAGAGCAACCAATAATATACCTTATGGAAGGGGTAGTTTAGATATTACAATACAATGAAAGTGTGTTTCTATGAACTACAACTTTTTTCCTTAATTCGCAAACTATCCCAGTCGAGGCATATATTTGGTTATTCCAGTTTTCTCTTCAACCAGAGCTCATGTTCTTAGTTAATCTCTAAAAAATATAATAAATAGATGATAGTCTTAATCACGTACATCATCGTACATGTGTACATTGATTTTAGTTAATCAGCATTAGTTTCTAAGATTAATATTGACCCAATTAGGCTTTTAAAAACTACAAAACAATTTCAAACCTTAAAGCAAAAGATTTTGCTAGCCGCACTCTCCCCTTTTTTAGTGCAAGAAAAAAAATTGTGTCAAGCAATTGTGCATCTCAATACAATATTTTTGTCTTCTTGCTCTAAAAAAGAGAGACTGCAGTAGTGACGGAGTAGGGCTCGCATGGCGGGTTGAAACTGCCTTCCTTTATAATTTATTTCACGGCGTCTCATACCGCTGTTATAAGGATAATATATGCCGGCGGTTGGCAAACCGCCATCATTTATCGAATAAATGTAACGACGGTTCTAAACCGCCGTCTTTAAGTTATAAATAATAAAATTAATAATTTTTATAACGGCGGCTGGAACTGCCGCTAACAGTTAAACATTAAAAAAAAAAACCTTTTTTTTTCCGAAAATTTTTTTTTTTCCCTGTATTATTTGTACCTATCAACAATATAAAAATCCATGAACACGTATTGTACCTGTAAGCAATATATAATTCCAATTAAAAATATAAATCTCATGTAATCAAAATACATACCCAAAGCCTGTAATAATAAAATTATATATACATGCCCATAAAAAGTGTCATAAAAAGTGTAAATAGTAAAAATGAAAAAAAATCATAAGCTAGTTGCCTAGCTCCCTCTTTGCGGTACTCAAAAACTCGACAAGTGTGTGTTGTCGGCTCCCTCCTACAAAAAACAAGCATAATATACTATTATTAGAGTATTGAAATGATAAAATTTAAGAATGTAATAATTAATTAATATGCAAAGAAACAAACTCATCTCAGGATATTAATAGTTTTCAGTAATAGGTAGGCGTAAACCTGCACCAAATCCAAACCGGAGGTCAAATTTTGATGTTGTTTCTTCTAACGCATATATTTCGACCCAACCAAAGTGTGAGAATTCGTTTCGATTGAATCTGAGGTCGTTTGCCCGATTTGGACACCGAGAGGCCCAAAATCAAAACTTAGAAGTATCGTTTTGGCCTAAACCTACAAATTCGCACCAAATCCAAACCGGAGGTCGGATTTTGATGTCATTTCATCTAACGCGTGTATTTTGACCCAATTAAAGTGTGGGAATTCGTTTCGACGAAATCCGAAGTCATTTGCCCGATTTGGGTACCGAGAGGGCCGAATTCCAACTTCTTAAATATACTTTAGCCTAAACATACAACCTTCCACCAAATCCAAATCGGGGGTTAGATTTCGATGTCGTTTCTTCTAACATGTGTATTTCAATATATCCTAAGTGTTGGAATTAGTTTCGAGGGAATCTGAGGTCGTTTGCCCAATTTGGGCACCTAGAAGCCCGAAATCCATGTTTTTCAAGTATACTTTGGCATAAACCTACAACCTTCTACGAAATCCTAATCGGGGCTCGGATTTCAATGTTATTTTTTCTAACGCATGTAGTTCAATATATAATAAGTGTTGGAATTGGTTTCGAGGGAATCCAAGGTCGTTTGCCTGATTTGGGCACCAAGAGGCCCGAAATTCATGTTTTTCAAGTATACTTTGGCCTAAACCTACAACCTTCCACCAAATCCAAACAGGGGGTCGGATTTCGATGTCATTTCTTCTAACGTGTGTATTTCAATATATCCTAAGTGTTGGAATTGGTTTCAATGGAATCCGAGATCGTTTGCCCGATTTGGGCACCGAGAGGCCCGGAATCCATACTTCTTAAGTATACTCTGACCTAAACCTACAACCTTCTACCAAATCCTAATCGAGGGTCGGATTTCGATGTCGTTTCTTCTGACGCGTGTAATTCAATATATCCTAAGTGTTGGAATTTATTTCGAGGGAATCCGAGGTTGTTTAACCGATTTGGGCACCGAGAGGCCCAAAATCCATATTTTTCAAGTATCTGAGATTTCCACATGCACTTACGAAGTCTAGTGACACCACGGCCTAACATTCCTTTCGACATGACTATATAAGTTCGTTTATTAGATTAAATAAACACCACAAGAAAATTACCAAGCAGGGACGGAAACAAGGCACAAAGAGATGTGCGTTATGATTTAAATCAAGGAGAGACGATTATGATAACAAAAAGTCTTACAATGATTATATAAGCTTGAAAAATAACAAGTGAAGGGGCTTACTTCTTCTTTAAAATATCTGGAACATTCTTTCTGGAGCTAACAACAACTGGTGTGGTAGAAAAACCATTTTGTTTATCTGAAATCACTAGATGATCGATCACCTTTCCCGCGTCTCTCTTCACTTTCACTTTATTTACTAGGAGATGACGATCCAAAGATTTGCATAGTTAAGCTTCCACTTACAATTGAACAAGGCCTAAATGGGAATAAATACACTTTTAGTGCAAAAACTAAATATAATGGTGGTCATCATTCATGTTCAAGATCTCTCTCTCTATCTCTCTCTCTCTATATATAAAGAGAGAGAGAGACTAGATGCTGAAAATATATGAACCTAAAAACTTGATGAATAAAGTGGATGAAGGTCCATGCAATAGATGGTTAGCACATGTATGTTCATCTTTATACCAATATGAAAAAAAATTAAAAGACAAAGCGATTATTTACACCAGAAATGGGCAAACCAAATAAATGGACAAATAGGTCCAGTGGACCGCAAGTCAAGCCCATTATGTCAATTAGAGTCCTATCTTTAAACGGTTTGAGCATATCGGTAAGGCCAATAATAGGGCCATCTTCCCTGAAATAACAGATGGCCCTGCCCAACCATATACGGAACTTCGACAGAAAGGTACCAGACATGTGGCGTTTTGTGCTTAAAGGCATGTGAAGGGTGACAAGTGACCACACCGTTAACTAAAAATGAGAGAGTAAGCAAGGTAGTTATTCTAACTACCAAGATTATCCCCACGACCAGTTGGCTTCAAAAGGAAAGATCACCACCTCTGAAAACACATGGCTGCAATCAAGATCCACATTGAATTGAAAGGGAACGGTTACAGGAACCACCCATAAAGTGTATAAGAGGACCAAGACACAAAGGAAGACAAACTAGCATAGTCAACCCAACACACACTCAACATTGCTCCTCAACATCTTGCCCCACGGAAACTCAACTCCTCCTCTGGGAGAGTTCACAGTTCTAGTTTCTTCTTCCAGGAGAGTCTCTTATAATCTTCGGTAACCACCTCCTCCGAGAGATTACCTTGACTTAGTTCCTTCCTTCAGGAGAGCCTACCCTCATAATGTCCTCTACTTGGAGAGATCCTAGTCACTTTTGTCTTCAATAGCCACTGCAGTGGGACTCTTTGTATTTGCCTTTGCGACTCATTTCGATCGCATGATAGTTTGTAAGTTATCTTTTAGGATTACTTTCAATCAATATTGGATTACTTTTGTCTAATCATCTTCTTCATCTTTCGCACACCCTCACATTATCACATTTTACTTTGCCCTATAAATTTGGAAAGCCCTTCGCTCACCGAAGTCATAATAGAACTTATTTTAGAAGGACAAACCCTCCCTTCTCTAAATCGCCTGATCGATTTATCTAGTAGTGGCTGACCAGAGGGTCAAAGCAAATGCGCTCTTGGTCACTCTGTCCGACTCGGTGCCCAGGGTCTAAAGGTTTCTATCTAATTGCATCACGTGGCACTGGCATACTCGGCACATACCAGATTTCTAGCCAACGCCTTTCTTTTGGCACGCCCGATGGGAGCACATATTACTTATGTAGTTAATATGGCCAGAGACCAAGGTAGGAGATGCAGCAATGTTAGTCAGGGGAAAGATCCCATTATCCATGATAACCCGGTGCTCCCATCGATTTCTGAGACCAATTCTGAGGAAGTTTCTCAGGGGGAGGCATCTTCATCCTCTCCTATAACCCTCGAGAGTGTGGTAAGCACACTCTTTGATATAATTCAGAATTTGACCAATGGGTTTCAAGCTCACATGGAAAACTTCAACAGGGCCATGGAATCACTATTTGAAAGACTGGATCATGGTTCTAGGCTAGGTCTCTACCACATGTTGACCGGCCAGACCCAACTCGAGAACCGCCTAAACGGGTAGAAAATCGCATTCTAATAGCTCTGAATCTCGGCCTCATTCCTAATGATCAAGCCAAAGCAAGAAGAAATGGCTATAACGACCAAGTTAATAGCCAAAATGGAGGACAAAATAATGCATCACCTGCAGGACCAAGGAGGTAACCACCAATTTCACCCCTAGGAGGCCAAAATTATCAACGATCATTGGATCATGACCATCAAGCAGCCCTTGCCGCACGTGGACCGATAATGGTAGTACCTTCTGGCTCAACCGTCGTACCAAGTGGCCTTAGATAGAAGAGAGGTCATGAGTATGGCACAGGAGGCGGTTAGTCATATGCAACCAAGGAGATGAGTAGGCCAATTTATAGGAAACCCTATCTTCACTGGGTAGACCGGGAATTTGAAATGTCAAGGGGGTATAAAATACCGTAATTCAGTTTATTCTCAGTAGAACATGATCAATCCACAATCGAACACATCGGCCGCTTACCATGCAAAGTGGGGAGGCATCGACTTGTGATTATTTGAAACTCTAATTGTTTGGAAACTCTTTAATAGGAACAACTTTCGCCTGATATATTAGCTTACCGGCTAACTCAATTTTAAATTGGCAGGACATGGAAGAGAAATTCCACATCCAGTTCTTTTAGACAAAACCTGAAGTCTTAATAGCCGATTTATCATAGCTGCGACAATTATGAGGAGAGTCTGCCAAAAAATATGTTGCCAGATCCAAGAAACTTAGAAACTGATGCACGGTCATGTTGTCAGAGCCAAAGTTCGTCAAACTGGCCAAAAACAGTCTGGACATCGAGCTAAGTAAGAAATTCGAATAGATGGAATTCGATAACCTATTTGAATTGTCATCCAGGGCCACAAGGTAGGAGTGGCTCTTTCGGAAAAAAATGCCAAAGAAGAAACATCTATGGGGACATATTTCCAAGACCCCAATTATGAGTTGGGTCTGGCCAAAGTTATTGCAAAGAAGCCCCACATCTATTTGTCCTACAAAAGGAGGCTAGTCATCACACCAGCGGCCAGGGTTCAAAGAGAGCTCCCTTCGAAGTTGGTAAGAACTTTTCCTTTAACATTTCTAAGGCCAACAAAATCTCCGACCACCTGTTGGCCTCATAATTCAATCAGTTGGCTGATGAACAACTTACCGAAGAATTATGAAAAATAGAGTTCTGCAAATGGCACGGCTTGAGAACCCATTCGACCGATAACTGTACAGTCTTTCCCAACACTGTTTAGGAAAACATCGACAAATGTCTGTTGAAGTTACCAGAGGAAAATAAAAAGGAAATGGGGGTAGACTCTGATCCTTTCCCGACGATCACTAGCATTATCATGACATAGGTAAATTTACAAGACTTGTCCAAACCTAGGTGGAAGGTGGAGATAGAAAACCACATCTCGACTAAGCCAGGCCTAAGGGTTTATTTGAGCTGAGCTTAGCTCGAGCTCGGCTCGAAGATGTTCAGGCTATGCTCGGCTTGGCTCGAGCTCAAATCAAAGCTTGAATTTCCTGGCATGAAGCTCATCTTGGAAAGATTTTACTAGCTTGAGCTCGGCTCGAGTTTGAACTAATTCGAGCTTGAGCTTGAACTGATTCGAGCTCAAGCCAAGCTTGACTTGTCTTGAGCTCGGCTTGAGTCATTCACTTACATGTTTGAAGTCCAGCTTACCTACTCTGCAAAACAAGATGAATACTATCCATCCCTATAAGTGCCCAGAACCAGGAGCATGAGCTGAGTACCAACCAAAGTTAAGAGTACGACCTCATGTTGATTGATAGAGATCCTAAAAATCTATAGGTGAAGTTCATAAACCACTCCATGATAATAATAAATAAAATAAAATAATTTGGGGTTTGATCAACCCCACCATTCAAATAAAAAATATAATGTTTTCCAAAAAATAAAATCTAAGACCAACCAAGCAATAGTGAGATATGATGGTTTTCAACCCACCATTCAATCTCAAATCTAACAGTAAATTAGAAAAGTAAAAAAAAAAAACAATAGAGAAAGCGAGTTGCAAAGAAGGAACAAACTCAACTATTCAGATGAGAGCAACAACAATGGTTATGAGGGATAGAAACGTGAAGGGTTAGAAAGCTCAAAGTGATGCATTTTTTTTCACCTTTCTTCATTTTCCTATTCTCTTTCTTTCTTTGTATATGTGCGTCTATTGGGTTTTTTAGAAGGAGAAATTTTGTGATGTCCCTATGACAAAAAGTAATTGAGGGTTCTCTAATGGCGGTGGAGCTTTGGGAGCAAAGCAAAGGCGAAAGAGTTTTGGTTAAACTTGGGGAAAGAAACAGAGAGTTTGATTTAGGGTTTCGGTGGTTATTGCCTACTGGGTACTTAAATGTATTTATATTATATTTTAATAACAACATATGTCAAGCCAAGCCGAGTTTCAAAACGAGCCGAGCTTTAACGAGTCGAATCGAACAGGGGCTGGCTCGAGCTCGGCTTGTTTGAAATTTTAAGCCTAACTTCAAGTTCGGCTCAACTCGATCGAGCCTAAAATATGGTCTTGAGCTTTTCTTGATCGAGCCAAGCCATCAAGCCAGCTCGGCTTGTGTACACCCCTAGCCACACCCAACCAAAGTTGAACATACGAATAGAAAGAAGGAAAAACTTGAAGAGGGTGAATCTTCTAAGGGCCCACTAACAGAAAATCAGATGTGCCACATATGCCATCAAGAAATTAGGGATTACCCTAATCAAAAAAATCGGGGGACACCCTGGCCAATTCAAAGGGATCGTCAAGACCAGTGGAGAAACCCACCATGGTACCAACAACCATGGTCTTGAGAATGGGGTTACGGCCTCTCGATGAATCCTTATAAATACCAGGAAAAGCACATTGGTGGTTGGAGGCCAACACGGCAAGAAAGAACCATCAAATCTCCAATTAGGCTCATAGGCCAATGAAACAGGATTGTTCACCCAAAGGTTCCAATTCCCATGTAAAGGACACAGAAGCAGTGATGGCAAAGGCAGTAGGCTTTGAACATGACTTTAATGATTGAACGAGGAGAAAAAAAAAAGATGGAGGTCAGGCCTATCATCCCCACTCTTGAGGTGATACAGCTGAAAGAGCAATCTATTCCTATGGTTGAAGAATTGCTTGAAACCACCGATGCAGCCAAAAAACCTAGGAAAGAAATAGAGAGATCCCAATCTAACGTTAGAGATTTTGAATAGGCCCTTAAAGTGACCCAATTTGGGTTTATGCCTCCAATTACCCTGAATTGTAACTTGATCCATATGTTACCGAGGGTCTTTCAAGCAAAAACCACACTCATACCATAAATGGAGGAAGATGTCGAGAAAGCTCAGGGGCAAACGTTCAAGCAAGGCAGATAGAAATCCAGAAGGTCACTTCCACGATAATAGTGAACCAGACGAGGAAAACTGTATTCGAAAAGATAGTGGAAAAAATGATACGGCATCTAAAGTCGTTATACATTTCGATCTACATGGAGGGGTGCCCAATAAAAGGGTACTGGTTGACAACGAAGCAACGGTGTACATCCTTCCATTCACAACTCTCAAGAAGATTGGAAAGGGAGAAGAAGACTTTATAGCACCGAAGTGACAGTCAGCAGCTTCGCAGGGGACATTACGGAGACTCGAGGTGTTCTCTCGTTGAGTTGATGGTCAGTAACAAGACCACTTTATCGGCATTTTCGTGGGAGTGGAGTTCATCATCCCATTACAACGATCTATTGGGAAGAGACTGGATCCACTCAAATTGGTGTTTGCCTTAATCATTACATCAATAACTAGTCTTCTGGATTGGAAATGAAGTCGAGGTGGTTTGGGATGACCACAAACTAGTCGTGGTGGATTCTCATGCGGCAGAAGTAAGCTTGTATACAGATGACATAGGACCAATAATTTTCACTGGACAAGGGAAATTTGGAAGATCAACTGGAATCACGTCATGCACTAAATGTGCAAAAATCCACAATACTAAAGCCAAAAGAAATATGGAACTTACATAATACAGTATCGGCTGAAACCACGATACATTGTCAAAGAGGTTCTTTGATGACTCCACAAATGCAAGAAAAGATGGAGGTCGTGCTTGCAAGTCAAAGAGGACGTAAAACAGTTTTGCTCGAGGACTAGCAAAATGCTGGTTGGGGGGTGTTGATAAGTGCTTAATTTTGCTTAATTATCCTCATTTAAATAAGCATTATCATACTTCTTTGGTTTATATCTTCATTTTTACAAGTAAAGTGGTGTATTCTCTTCTCACAATTGCGTTGTCCTCTTTCTCTTAATTTTCATGATACATTTGCATGTATTCATACATGTCTTGGAAGGTCGCATGCAAAATATTTTTAAGAGAGACTTATTACGTGTATTTATTTTTTGTAGGAATCCTAACCCCAAACTACTCTTGGGATTCAAGAAGTTCAAAGTTTTAAATAACTCATGTTCAACTCAAAGATCTAAAGGAGCTAGAGCCCAAAGAGCAAAGCCCAAGCCAAAAGTCCAAGAAGTCAAGTCTCAAGTCAAAGAGTCAAAGCCCAAGAGCAAAGCCCAAGACCAAGTATAGAAAGATTCTACAGCATGGCTGGAGAATCTTAGGAAGATATGGATTCATATGATTTTGGCATTAAAATGGTGGAACTCTCTTGAATTAGAAAGAAGAAGTGTGCTATATTGATGTTTCTATTTCAGAAAAAAATGAGAAAGCCTATTTTGGTCACAAGAACTCTCTATTTTGGGTGGATTTTGGAATTCAAGTAAGGAGCTTAATGGAGGTCAACTAAATCTACAAGAAAGGCAAGAAATTTCGTGGATGGCTAGAGGAGTGCTATTATTTAGCAACCAATCTCAAACAAAGAATGAGGATTTCCGGGATTCCCGCCTAATCTGGACAGTACTTACTAATTTGGACATAACTTTTGACTCAAAATTCGGATTAAGGCAAGGTTTGATGTTTTGGAAAGAAGACTTAAAGGGGAACAAAATTATATTTCACAAAGATCTCCTAATTCGGACGTTTAAGGTGACAAAACATGTCGTCAAGTGGAGGGAAGTGTAATTTTGGTTGGAATTTTGGAATTAGAAGTTTCTCTTTTGTTTTTCTTTCCCTTCTCTTCTTCCCTTTAGTCTATATAAACCTAAAGGGAGAGACTTTTGGAACTCTCTGATCTTTTCTCATTCTCTTTTCTCTCTTCTTCTTTTAGCTTTTTTTTGAGTTATTTTATTGTAGTGTTTGGAACACCATTAAGGAGGATGACAACTCCAAACATGGTTGGCTAAACACCCTTCTAAGGTTAGGGATTTGAAACCTTTGTCCAATTTATGTGGACGATGTGGATGATTTGATTATTTATTTTAATTGAATAATTTTCTTAGTTTGGTTAATTGTTCCTCTCTATATGCTCTTTGATTTCATATGATCTAATGATATATGGAATGCTTGGATCCCCTGTGAGTTGGATACAAAGTGATTTTTATATTTCTCTAATTATTCAATTGAATTTAATAGTCAGTGGTTTTATCGTATAATTTTCCATCTAGATTAAATCTTTATTTAATTGTAGATGTGTTTTCATCCAAATCTAAGCATAAGGAGGGATATGTGGATTTTCCTGAAACCTTAGATCTCTTTTTCATTGCTTTACAGTTATCAGTAATTTTTGCTCAATTCTCATTGAGTGGAAAACTGATTTTAAATCTCTCTTTTCTCTAGATTTCGTTTCCTTAATTCTTGTTGCACAATAGTCAATCCCTGTGGATTCGACCCTGTGCTCACCAGATACATCAACTGTGTCACTTGTGCACTTGCAAGTATATTATTTTTACTCTTGATTTTATGTCTATTAATTTGGATTAAATTAAGTTATAACAAGTTTTTGGCGCCGTTGCCGGGGATTGCAACGTGTGACGAGAACACTGGTTACGAAATTCTCTCATTCCCCATTCCCTCTAATTCTAACTCCTAAATTTTACTTTCTGCACCTGACATCTAACTTTTACTTTCTTGCTCCTAACTTCTAACCGCTAACTGCTAACTTTTACTTTCTTGCTTCTAACTTCTAACTTCTATTTTTTTGCTTTTTAACTTGATTGAAAAAAAAAAAAAAAAAGGAGTCTGATTTTTTTTATTTTTTTTTAGTGGAAGGTTAGAATTCCGTGCACCCTCCCATGGTAGGAAATCAATTAACTTGCTTGAAGGGATTATATCACATAGGTGGAAGGTTGGAATTCCGTGCACCCTCCCACGGTAGGTAATTAAGCGGATTGATATTGCTGGTTTTAAACAGGTACATCTATTGCTTGCCTACTTGGAAACAGACATTGCTTTGCCTAAATTCAGAAATTTCTTCACTTCTGGTAAACTCACTCCTTCACTCTCGTTATTCTCCTATTTATCTTGCATCTACTGTCAACTTACAACCTAGTGGGGAAGCTCGGCGTATACTCTATATACGTGCCTCGTCTGTCGCCCCCTTTAGCTAGCTTGTTCGTATAGAAGACTTATAGGAGGTGCATGCATTCTTGTTTGAATCCCTGACTTTCCCTTTGAGTTCTCTCATTTGTATGATCATGTGGATTCGAGATCACACAAGCCGCTTGAGGAGAACAGACTTTGAGATTGAAGACTTGTCTAATAACTTGTTTGAAGATTCTGATTATTCTTATTCATCAGACACTATGACTGACAATGAAAGTGATCAGGGGGATAATGGAGTTCAAAATAATCCACCAATGCTGACCTTGCGTGAAAATTTGCAACCAGCAAGGACAAGTTCTCCGTCTTGTATGGTTTTTCCCACTAATGCAAATACTTTTGACTTAAAACCGGGAGTGATTCAATTACTTCCTAAGTTCCATGGCTTAGACTCAGAAAGTCCTTACCTACACTTGAAAGAATTTGATGAGGTTTGTGCAACCTTGCACAATCAAAATGTTAGTGATGATGTGGTTAGGTTAAAATTGTTTCCTTTCTCTTTAAAAGAGAAGGCTAAAAATTGGCTAAATTCTCTAAAACCAAGATCCATTGGCACATGGCAAGAACTGACCAGGGAGTTTCTAAAAAAATTCTTCCCTACTCATAAGACTAATACTCTCATGAAGAACATCATGAATTTCTCCCAAAAGGAGAATGAAACTTTTTTCCAATGTTGGGAACGTTTCAAGGAATTATTGTTGACTTGCCCCCATCATGGCTACGAGACACGGCGCACTGTTAGTTTTTTCTATGAAGGTTTAACTTCTCAAATGCGTCAGTTCGTAGAGATGATGTGCAATGGTGAGTTTTTAAATAAAGATCCCGAAGAGGCTTGGGATTATTTTGACCAATTAGCTGAAAATGCCCAATCTTGGGATAACACTGATAGATCTGATTGGTCAGATAAAACCAAGCCTACTGCCATGACTAAGGGAGGTATGTACCTCCTGAAAGAAGAGAATAATGATGTGAATGCCAAAATAGCCAGTTTAACCAGGAAAGTAGAAGTCATGGAACTTATGAAAGTAAACTCAATTAAGGCCACTGAAAAAGTGGAAGATGTTTGTGGCATATGCGAGACTAATGTACACCGAACTCAGGATTGTCCTACAATCCCAGCTTTTCAAGAGGTGTTACATGATCAAGCAAATGTCATGAACACCTATAAAAGGCCTTTTTCTTCTCCCTACTCGAAAACTTACAATCTTGGTTGGAGGAACCATCCCAACTTTAGTTGGAAAAATGGTCCTACTGCAAACAACCCTCCTCAGGGGCCTTCCACTCATACTCCTTATGTGCCTCCACATAAGAAGACCCTTGAGGAGACGTTGCAACAATTCATGCAAGGTCAAACAAACATTAATAATCAGACAATGCAAGCTATCAATGATCTGAAGAATTCTGTCAAAGAGTTGACCTCTTCGTTGAGCTTTCAAGAAAAGGGCAAATTTCCTGCTCAGCCTCAACCAAATCCTAGAGGTCAATTTGAGGTAAGTAATTCAAATTCTTCAGATTCCCAAGAGGAACATATCAAGTCCATCACCACTCTACGAAATGGAAAAATAATTGATAAAGATATTCCAAAGAAAGTTCACAAACCTGAGGAATCTTTAAAATCAAAGAATGATGATGAACTTGTTAAGTCCAAATCTGATATGGCTTTGCAATGTCCAATACCTGCTCCTTTTCCCCAAAGGTTACAGCCTCCTCAAAAGTTAGTCCATAATACTGATATATTAGAAATCTTCAAACAGGTAAAGATCAACATCCCCTTGTTAGATGCTATCAAACAAATTCCATCATATGCCAAGTTCTTAAAAGATTTATACACAG
Source organism: Tetracentron sinense (assembly GCA_015143295.1). Taxonomy (NCBI): domain Eukaryota; kingdom Viridiplantae; phylum Streptophyta; class Magnoliopsida; order Trochodendrales; family Trochodendraceae; genus Tetracentron; species Tetracentron sinense. Next base: position 14,408,031 of record CM026573.1, read on the forward strand.
TCAAGCGTAGGCTTAATGTACAAAAGAAAGCTTTCTTAACAGAACAAGTGAGTGCAATCATTCAACATAATACCCCAGCCAAATACAAAGATCCAGGATGCCCAACAATTTCTTGTATTATTGGGAACTTCAGGATAGAGCAAGTTTTGCTTGACCTTGGGGCTAGTGTTAACCTCTTACCCTACTCTGTGTATGAGCAGTTGGGTCTTGGTGAGCTAAAGCCCACTAAAGTAACACTCCAACTTGCTGACCGTTCAGTGAAAATACCGAGAGGGGTAGTTGAGGATGTGTTAGTCCAAGTAGACAAATTTTACTTTCCTGTTGATTTTATTGTCTTGGACACACAACCTGTGTTGAATGCATGCACTCAAATTCCTGTTATTTTAGGCCGCCCATTCCTTGCAACCTCCAATGCTTTGATCAATTGCAGGAATGGTGTCATGAAACTCTCGTTTGGCAACATGACTTTGGAATTAAATATTTTTAATATCTGCAAACAACCTGGGGATGATGATGATGATGTACATGGAGTAAACTTGATTGAAACTCTTGTGAAAGACCAATTTCTTCAATCTTCTTTTTCTGATCCTCTAGAAGCTTGTTTGGCACATTTTAATGATTTTAATGAGGACATTTTAATTAATTCTGTAACCTCTTTGTTGGAATCTGTTCCGGTGTTGGATACTAACAAGTGGAGATCACGTTTTGAGGAATTGCCACCTCGCGATACCCTACCCCTCCCGTCAAGTATCCAAACACCAAAGCTTGAGTTGAAACCTTTGCCAGCTGATCTCAAATATGCATTTTTGGGACAAGCAGAGACATTCCCAGTGGTCATCTCCTCACAATTGAATGAGACTCAGGAAGAAAAATTAATTGATGTTCTTAAAGAATACAAATGTGCAATAGGGTGGACCATAGCTGATATTAAGGGAATCAGTTCCTTAATTTGTACCCATAGGATATATTTGGAGGATAATGCTAAACCCTCTAGAGAGATGCAGTGCAGGCTGAATCCCAACATGAAAGATGTGGTTAGAGCAGAGGTCCTAAAACTTTTGGATGTAGGGATCATATATCCTATTTTTGATAGTCAGTGGGTAAGTCCTACCCAAGTGGTACCTAAGAAATCCGGTATAACTGTAGTCAAGAATGCTAATGATGAATTAATCCCAACTAGAGTCACAACTGATTGGCGAGTGTGCATTGACTATAGGAAGTTGAACTCAGTGACTAGGAAAGACCATTTCCCGTTGCCCTTCATGGACCAAATTTTAGAAAGAGTAGCTGGTCATAAATTTTATTATTTCCTAGATGGGTACTCCGGTTATAATCAGATAGAAATTGCACCTGAGGATCAAGAAAAGACCAATTTTACATGTCCATTCGGCACTTTTGCTTATCGAAGGATGCCATTTGGGTTGTGTAATGCTCCTGCCACATTCCAAAGATGCATGTTGAGTATATTTAGCGATATGGTAGAGCGTTTTCTTGAAGTGTTTATGGATGATTTTTCTGTGTTTGGTGATTCTTTTAATGATTGTCTGTTTCATTTAAAGAATGTTTTGGTTAGATGTGAGGAGAAAAACCTCATTTTGAATTGGGAGAAGTGTCATTTTATGGTCTCTAAATGGATCGTGCTTGGCCACATTGTCTCCTCCCAAGGAATCGAAGTGGATAAAGCCAAAATTGATTTGATAGCCAATTTGCCCACCCCAAAGACCATTAAGGACATTGGATCTTTTCTAGGTCATGCAGGATTTTACAGAAGGTTTATTAAAGACTTTAGTGCAATATCTAGACCATTGTGTAACCTTCTATCACAGGAAAACTCCTTCGAGTGGACTAAAGCATGCCAGGAAGCTTTTGCTAAGCTGAAAGGCATGTTGACTTCTGCTCCTATAATGCAACCACCTGATTGGAGTTTACCATTTGAAATTATGTGTGATGCTAGTGATTATGCGGTTGGGGCCGTGCTAGGGCAACGCAAGGATAAGAAGCCTTGTGTCATTTACTATGCAAGTAGGACCTTGAACAGTGCTCAGATGAACTATTCTACTACCGAAAAAGAACTCCTAGCCGTAGTCTTTGCACTTGACAAGTTCCGATCTTACTTGATTGGATCTCGAATTATTATATTCACTGACCATGCAACTTTAAAGTACCTTCTTTCTAAGAAGGATGCTAAACCAAGACTCCTTAGGTGGATCCTTCTACTCCAGGAATTTGACTTAGAAATTAAAGATAAAAAAGGAGTAGAAAATGTAGTGGCTGATCATTTATCCCGTCTTGTGCTCTTTGATTCCTTGGAGACAATGCCGATCAAAGACACGTTTCCCGATGAGCAACTTTTTGCTGTCTCCCAATTACCTTGGTTTGCGGATATTGCAAATTTTCTTGTTACAGGTAACCTTCCTATTCATTGGAAACAACAAGATAAAAAGAAATTTTTGACCGAGGTACGTAGATTTTTCTGGGATGATCCTTATCTGTTTAAATATTGTTCTGATCAAATTATTATTAGATGTGTGCCTGATTCTGAACACCTAAATGTCATCTCCTTTTGTCACTCTGAAGCATGTGGTGGTCATTTTTCAGCCAAAAAGACTACCACAAAAATTCTGCAATGCAGTTTTTATTGGCCCACTCTTTTTAAGGACACTCATGAGTTTTGCAAAGCATGCGAGCGTTGCCAAAAATTATGAGGAATCTCCCGTCGGAATATGATGCCTCTCAACCCAATCTTGATTATTGAAGTCTTTGACTGTTGGGGCATCGATTTCATGGGACCATTCCCTCCTTCTTTTGGGTATCTTTATATCTTAGTAGCCGTTGATTATGTGTCAAAATGGATCGAGGCTGTTCCAAGCAAACCCAATTACCACAAAACGGTCTTGCGATTTTTAAAAGAAAATGTTTTATCAAGGTTTGGAACACCTCGAGCTATTATCAGTGATGGGGGTACGCACTTCTGTAATCGGCCTTTTGAGGCCTTGATTAAAAAAATATGGGATAACCCATAAAGTTTCTACCCCTTATCACTCACAAACAAGTGGACAAGTGGAGATATCCAATCGGGAGATTAAACATATTTTACAAAAAACTGTAAATTCAGACCGTAAAGATTGGTCATTACAGCTAACCGATGCGATATGGGCTTACCGTACAGCTTTCAAAACCCCGATTGGAATGTCTCCATATCGAATTGTCTTTGGAAGAGCTTGTCACTTGCCTGTTGAATTGGAACACAAGGCTTACTGGGCGATAAAGACACTCAATTTTGATTTGGAGAAAGCAGGCTCGCTTCGCAAACTCCAACTGGATGAGTTGGACGAAATTCGAAATGATGCTTACGAGAGTGCCAAAATTTACAAGGAAAGAATGAAGGTTTTTCATGATAAGCATATTCTTCGAAAATCTTTTGAGCCTTCTCAAAAAGTTCTTTTGTATAATTCTCGTTTGCATCTATTTCCTGGTAAGCTTCGATCTCGTTGGACCGGTCTTTTCATTGTGAAAACTGTTTACCCTTATGGAACTGTCGAGATTAAGAATCCTGAAAACGGTAATGTTTTTAAAGTCAATGGTCAACGATTGAAACCGTTTTTGGAGAATTTCACCCAGATGTTGAGTCCACAACTCTGGAAGATCCCGTTTATCCTGATTGATCATTTCTCTTCCTTAAGGAGAACTTCTGTGTATACTATGCATTTTTATTTTTTTTACTTGCTTTGATTGATTAGTTCATATCCCTATGATGTTTCATACCCTCTATCTCTTTTTGATCTCGCAATGTTATATTTCATATAAATCTCTATTTGAAACATTGAGGACAATGTTCGATTTAGGTTTGGGGGTGTAGATCTGTGCTTTATTGTTGGGATAATCTCTGCTAATAGTAGACCATCACATTCCTCTTTTACAAAAAAAAATTTAAAAAAATAAAATAAAATTGTGTTTTTGTTCTGGCTACTATCTATTTCTTCCTTGCCTTTTATCTATTGAGCTATTGAATTTTGGATTATAAAGGCACATGGTGAAAATCTTTAAGAAGCTCAATTCCAGTTGTTTAAAATGAATAGTCTTTGTTACTAATTCTCAGTTAGTGAAAATTATAAATTGCTGAATTTTTGAACTTTCACTACACATCTGACTCAATATCTAGAGCTAGGTTGAATTTGGTAGTTGTTGACTTGATAATTGTCTGGAATGTAGGGAGAAACCAAGTCTGATGAACTATGACTATCTTGTTCACTTGGTTTGCTGGTAAGAAGAAAAACAGAACTGGGTTATGATGAAGTCATGGAAAGAAACCAGTGAATTAAACCAGGTACTTTGAAAAGGGCTACCTCTTGTCAGGTCTTTGAAAAAAAAAAAAAAAAAAAGGGGGAAAAGAAAGAAAGAAAAAGGATATGGACATTTGAAACTGTGCTCTCAATGTTGAAATATCAGTTTGTTTTGCTATGACCTTGTTAAAACAAGTTGGGTGAAAGCCGTCATTATAAAAAAGCGAATAAACTGGAATATCACAGATAAAGCCCATGAGGTATTAAGGTGAATATCCACAACTTTCGTGATCCTGGACAGATTAGCTTAGTTTTGAATCAGATCCTTAGGCTAACCCGACCATTCTGTGGTGATTAAAAAGTTGGCTCTGCTTAAGGAAATCGATACTTTGGATATTTGTCAGATTGCACATGCACTCAAAATTTTCTAAATGGTGACTTAGTGATTTGGACTTTATTTAGAATGCTGGAATATATGGCTGAAATATAATGAAAACCAGAGCCCTAATAATTCTAAATTTGATGCCTTGATTAGGATGTGCAACATGAAGAAGTTTATTATGAGTAATTTTTGTTCTTCTTCAATTGTTTTGAAAAGATAAATCTGTTTTGAAGAGGAGGATTGTTAGTCATGCTTTATAGTTATTATCCTGATTAATTGATTGACTATATTCTGCCTCTTAAATCTGAGTTGAAATCATTGTCACAGATGGGTGATGCTACTGAGAGATGATATGAGATTCTTTCAAAATTTCTTGGTTGTCATGCATAATGAAAGTTTTCTGATTGTCTCATAGAATTAAAATGATGATATTTTGATATTGCTTCTTCACATTTTTTTGCTCGAGGACTAGCAAAATGCTGGTTGGGGGGAACACCCTTCTAAGGTTAGGGATTTGAAACTTTTTTCCAATTTATGTGGATGATGTGGATGATTTGATTATTTATTTTAATTGAATAATTTTCTTAGTTTGGTTAATTGTTCCTCTCTATATGCTCTTTGATTTCATATGATCTAATGATATATGGAATGCTTGGATCCCCTGTGAGTTGGATACAAAGTGATTTTTATATTTCTCTAATTATTCAATTGAATTTAATAGTCAGTGGTTTTATCGTTTAATTTTCCATCTAGATTAAATCTTTATTTAATTCTAGATGTGTTTTCATCCAAATCTAAGCATAAGGAGGGATAGATGGATTTTCCTGAAACCTTAGATCTTTTTTTCATTGCTTTATAGTTATCAGTAATTTTTGCTCAAATCTCATTGAGTGGAAAACTGATTTTAAATCTCTCTTTTCTCTAGATTTCGTTTCCTTAATTCTTGTTGCACAATAGTCAATCCTTGTGGATTCGACCCTGTGCTCACCAGATACATCAACTGTGTCACTTGTGCACTTACAAGTATATTATTTTTACTCTTGATTTTATGTCCATTAATTTGGATTAAATTAAGTTGTAACAAGTTTGATTAAATTAAGTTGTAACAAGTTTTTTTTAATCTAAATTAATGGACATAAAATCAAGAGTAAAAATAATATACTTGCAAGTGCACAAGTGACATAGTTGATGTATCTGGTGAGCACAGGGTCGAATCCACAGGGATTGACTATTGTGCAACAAGAATTAAGGAAAGGAAATCTAGAGAAAAGAGAGATTTAAAATCAGTTTTCCACTCAATGAGAATTGAGCAAAAATTACTGATAACTGTAAAGCAATGAAAAAGAGATCTAAGGTTTCAGGAAAATCCACATATCCCTCCTTATGCTGAGATTTGGATGAAAACACATCTACAATTAAATAAAGATTTAATCTAGATGGAAAATTATACGATAAAACCACTGACTATTAAATTCAATTGAATAATTAGAGAAATATAAAAATCACTTTGTATCCAACTCACAGGGGATCCAAGCATTCCATATATCATTAGATCATATGAAATCAAAGAGCATATAGAGAGGAACAATTAACCAAACTAAGAAAATTATTCAATTAAAATAAATAATCAAATCATCCACATCGTCCACATAAATTGGAAAAGGTTTCAAATCCCTAACCTTAGAAGAGTGTTTAGCCAACCATGTTTGGAGTTGTCATCCTCCTTAATGGTGTTCCAAACACTACAATAAAATAACTGAAAAAAAAGCTAAAAGAAGAAGAGAGAAAAGAGAATGAGAAAAGATCAGAGAGTTCCAAAAGTCTCTCCCTTTAGGTTTATATAGACTAAAGGGAAGAAGAGAAGGGAAAGAAAAACAAAAGAGAAACTTCTAATTCCAAAATTCCAACCAAAATTACACTTTCCTCCACTTGATGACATGTTTTGACCCCTTAAACGTCCGAATTAGGAGATCTTTGTGAAATACAATTTTGTTCCCCTTTAAGTCTTCTTTCCAAACATTAAATTTTGCCTTAATCCGAATTTTGAGTCAAACGTTATGTCCAAATTAGTAAGTACTGTCCAGATTAAGCTGGAATCCCGGAAATCCTCATTCTTTGTTTGAGATTGGTTGCTAAATAATAGCACTCCTCTAGCCATCCACGAAATTTCTTGCCTTTCTTGTAGATTTAGTTGACCTCCATTAAGCTCCTTACTTGAATTCCAAAATCCACCCAAAATAGAGAGTTCTTGTGACCAAAATAGGCTCTTTTTTTTTTTCTGAAATAGAAACATCAATATAGCACACTTCTTCTTTCTAATTCAAGAGAGTTCCACCATTTTAATGCCAAAATCATATGAATCCATATCTTCCTAAGATTCTTCAGCCATGTTGTAGAATCTTTCTATACTTGGTCTTGGGCTTTGCTCTTGGGCTTTGACTCTTTGACTTGAGACTTGACTTCTTGGACTTTTGGCTTGGGCTTTGCTCTTTGGGCTCTAGCTCCTTTAGATCTTTGAGTTGAACATGGGTTATTTAAAACTTTGGACTTCTTGAATCCCGAGAGTAGTTTGGGGTTAGGATTCCTACAAAAAATAAATACACGTAATAAGTCTCTCTTAAAAATATTTTGCATGCAACCTTCCAAGACATGTATGAATACATGCAAATGTATCATGAAAATTAAGAGAAAGAGGACAACGCAATTGTGAGAAGAGAATACACCACTTTACTTGTAAAAATGAAGATATAAACCAAAGAAGTATGATAATGCTTATTTGAATGAGGATAATTAAGCAAAATTAAGCACTTATCAAACAACTACTGAGAGCCGGGTTTATTCAGCCAATCAGGTATGCAGAATGGCTATCTAATAATGTTCCTATAATTAAAAAGAATGTGAATTATTACGAGTTTGCCTAGACTTTAGAAATCTTAACCTGACCACCCCTAAGGATGAATATCCTATGCCCTTGGCTGATCTACTCGTATATGAGGTCTCAAGGCATGACATTTTTTCATTTATGGATGGTCATCCAGGCTATAAACAAATTTTCATCAATGAGGAAGATGTTCCAAAAACAGTATTCAGGTGCCCGGGGGCTACATGATTTAAGCATGGTTAGTAGTGCCCTTCGGCCTAAAAACGTTGGTACCACATGTCAGCACCCCATTTTTACACTTCATTTTAACTATGGTTAATTAATTTAACCATGGTTAGCTTGGCATCACCCTAGGTAAACCCAAAACCCCAGAATCCAAACCCATTTGGGCTCTAGGCCCATTTCAATTTAAAAGCCTAAACCCTAGACCAAACCCTAGGCTAACCCTAGCTAAACCCTAGGTCTAACCCTAGGTAAACCCTAGCCCTAGTCCAAACCCTAGTCTACACCCTAGACAAACCCTAGGTTAAAACCCCTACGGGCTCAAGGCCTATTTCAAGTCCTAAACACCCAAAACCTTGGCTAAAACGCATTTGTGGGCCCAAACATGGGCCCACAAGGCCCAACCCAAGTGGGACCCACCTTGCTTTTCAAATTTTGAAGAGTTAGACCCAATTCCTAAAATAGAAAAGGGGGGTTGCTTTACCCCACATGTGTGAGGGCTAGGCCCAAACTAGAAATATAAATAAATTTAAAAAAAACAAAAAAATCAAAAAATCACTATTCATCATCTTTTTCCTCAGAACTGCATACAACCACCCCCCTGCTCCCTCCTGGCCATGCTCCCCTATGTCCCTCATGCCAAGGTTAATACCAAAAATGCCCCTAAGGCCTCCCACCTCTCGTATAAATCCCCCACACCTCTCAACTTCTCCAGGGTCTAAGAAACAATTCGGCAAAAAAAAAAACCTAAACAGTCCGCTTCAGCCTCTGTCTAGCACGAACCAGCCCTCACCACTTGCTTTAGTCCAATCCCAGAACTCCTTTAATACCCCAGGCCTACTCCACTCTCCTACCATTTCACCACAACCGTCAACAGCTAGCTACCACTGCACACAATCCAAAGGGTTGCTGTCTTCCCTCCCCTTTTCATTTTTTGCAATCACTGTAAGGACTCTTGGTCCTCTTCCAGGGGTCCTCCCACCTTAACCATAGGCGAGAGGGAACCCCCTTGGGGCCTAACTCGGGTTAACCACATTCCAGCGTGTATAATCATCTCCCTTTAGTTCTGGGGGTTTCTTAATCCATGAGGAAACCCCCTGGTAACCTTGGGTACAGCCCCCATTAAAAAAAACAAAAAACAAAAAAAAAACAGATTTTCTGGGCATTTTTTAGCTTACTGTAACCAGCTATTAACCATAATTAGTATGGGCCCTGATCAAGACCAGGGTCATGGTTAGGTTCCCCTCACTCCCAGCTATCTACCCTGGCCTTCCCATGTCATAACTCACCACTTAACCATGGTTAAATCAGGTCCAAACTTAAGAGGACAGTTTGGCAAAACAGTCTAACAAGGCCTCTTTGGGCCTCTATGGGGCTCACACCCGACCTCCCCCTTGGCCCACCAAAGGCCTGGGGTATTCCCTGGACTTGAAGATTTCTAACTTTGGTCTCAGATTCTCTTGATTCAGCCTCTAACCGTGGTTAAATCACTGCAAACAGTGGTTAAAATCATGGTTAAAAAGTTTGTTTTTTTTTAAATCGACATTTTATGTGCAGCCAACTAAGGCCTCTTTGGGCCTATTTGGGGTCCACACTCGACCTCCCCCTGGGCCCACCAAAGGCGCAGGGTGGTCCCTACACTTCAGGCTTTCCAACCATAGTCTTGGATCCCCCTGGTTTGGCCCCTAACCCGAGTTAAGTCTCCACAAACCATGGTTAAAATCATGATTGAAATTTTGATTTTTTTTCTTGGCCTTTATACAGGGCTCAAACTAGGTAGGAGGTCAGTCTAGGCCTTGCCATGGTCCTTGAGCCCACTTTTGACCAAATCGGACCCTTAACCATGGTTAAATCCACATGTGGTTAATATTTAACCATGGTTAAGCACCCCTTAACCAAAAAAAAAACTGAAAAATTGATCAAAAATCATAAATATTCTGAGAATTCCAGAATAGTCTTCAGTGATCAGTTTTATCCTGATTAAGACCCTTAACCATGGTCAATCCCACTTTTGGTTAACTTTTGACCATGGTTAAGTAACCCTGATCAGAAAAAATCTGGAAAAATGGTAAAAAAATCAGAAATATTCTAAGGAGTCTAAAATGGTCTTCTGTAGCCATTTTCACTCTGTCCAGCCCCTTTAACTAGAGTTAACCTAACTCCCATTAATTTTAACCATAGTTAAGATGTTTAACCCTTTGAAAAAAATTCCCAAAAATCCTAAAAAATATAAAAAGACCAAAAATAGAAATTTTGACTTTCTTAACTGTGGTTAGACCCCCTAATCACGGGTAACTCCCTTCTAACTACGGTTAGACTTGACATTGCACTTAACCAACCCGATCAACTAAACCCTAGCCTCCAGGCTAGACCCTTGACTACCCTATGCACACACACACACCACCTAGCCTTGGCACAAGCTTATGTACCAGAACTACGTTCGATCTGATTTCACCCCAATATGAGTGTGTAGGCAACCCAATCCGGTTTCGACCCTAACTTAGCTGGTTGTCTATCTTTCTTGAGTTAGCATTTGATTAAACACTTAGACATTTTAATCAACTTTGAGTTTAAATTGGCTTAATTTTAGGGAATAGGTAATCATTGAAAATGAGGGTCCTAGGTGCCTAACACATTTCCCGAGTCTTAATCGAACCGCTTACCCTAACTCTGATAGACCATTTGCCTTGTCCAAACTATCCGGGACCTATCCCTTAGAATGAATAGGTGGCGACTCTCAATCAAACCATAAAATGTGAAAGTGGGTAGGAAAATCTCATGCTCACACCACATATCAAAGAGCAATAACATCATTATTGATATCAAAAATCTAAGAAATATCTCGATAATCTAAGATAAATCTCAATAATCTAAGTAAAAATTTGATAATATAAGAAAAATCTCGATAATCTAAGAAAAAGTTTGATATATGAAATATTTTTCTTGATAAATCAATAAAAACTCAAGATCGACACTTTTATTTTTAACATATCGATAAAATAAGAGGAAACTCAATAAGATTGTTTATCTAAGAAAAATATTGATAATCTAAGAAAAATATTGATAATAAGAAATTTTTAATATTGTAAGAAAAAACTCGATAATCTAAGATAAATCTCGATAATCTAAGAGAAGTTTTGATATATCGAGATTTTTCATTGATAGATTAAGAAAAAGTCAAGATTGACACTATAATTTTTAACATATCAATAATGTAAGAAAAAACTTGAAGAGTGTTATCTAAGAAATCTCGATAATCTAAGAAAAAGTATGTTAATCAAAGAAAACATTTGATAAATATAAGAAAAAATTTGACAAGTCTACGAATGTGTTTTGATATATCGAGAAAATTGACCTATAAAATAATCTAGAAAAAATTTGTTATCTGAGAAATTTTTTCATAAATGGAGAGGATAGGAAACCATATTGATCTAAGAATTTGAGGGTAATGAGATCAAATTGTGTACCGGGGAAGCGATCGATACCCCGATGCACTAGTCTTAGAATGACAGTTACCTACTTGATGAACTCGTATTAATTCACCAAAAATACCAATTTAGTGAATAACATATGTATCTTACATATTAGATTAAATGTTATTCTAAATTATTCAATTGAATTATTAGGTGAAAATTGTCCTAAATACTAACAAAGTTTGGGTAAGTTAATGATTATCCTAAATTAATCTGTAAGTAGTTATAATTTGATAAACTCAAATTTATATTAAATATCAGAATTTAATAAGTCTGGGCATTATCCGAAGATTTACTTAAAAATATGAAAATTTTAATCTAAAAATCAAGATTAAAATTATTTAATTAATTAAATGAAAGTAAATCTAACAAAAACTATCCTTGAAACTAATCTAAAACTAGAATGGATAAATTTTAAAATTCAGAAATTAACTCCATTGAAACTAAACATGAATATTAGACAAACAATTAGATTGGAAACTAATAATAAAAAAGGAATATATTATAATAAAAACTAACAAAAAACTATACTAAATACTAATATTAGCATTTGAATTATTATAATTTAGAATTAAAATAATATAAAAATAAATTAATCTAACTATAGAATTTTAAAAAAATATTAGTCATAGAATTAAGGTAATCTAATTAACAAGATTTTTAACTCATAAATCACAAATTTGAAACTAGTCTAATTACCATCTAACAACAAAATTAGACAGGATTAAAGTAATCTTAATTATAGATTATCAACCAATAGTAGGCCTATAAACGGATCGAATTTTTACCGGATCTGCCTAAATCTAAATTCAATACGATTAAGAATTCGATTCGAGATCCGTTAGATTATGAATTACCCAATCCGAGTCCGATTACTTTTTCAAGATTTGAATCCGATTAACATTAATATATCTAAAAATTAATATTTTATTAAAAAATATGATTAGTATTGTAGTATATTTGTAAAATTATATAAATATTATTATTGTTATATATAATTTAATTGGATTGGATTTTAATCGGATCAAATCAGTTTAGATCCATATCAGATCCGATTATAATAGGATTCAAGATCTCGGATCCATATCCAATCCAATAGATCTGTAAAGAAGTTTAGAAATCCATCTAATTGGATCAGATCCGGATCAAGATCCGATCCATTGATAGTGGGGTGTTCTATCTTCTCAAAAGTAAAAATATAAGAGAGTGTTTTGTAAAACACTAAAGAGCGTTTTATAGAACTCAGTGTTGTTGATATACCTATACATAGCATCCTACCTTCTTAAGATGAAAAATATGAGAGGGTGTTCCATAAAACACTTAAGAACGTTCTGTAGAACCCGGTGTTATTGATATACCTACTCGATGGCGTCCAATCTTCTCAATAAGGAAAATATAAGACAATGTTCTAAAGAACACTTAATATCATTCTATATGCTCAGTTTTGCTAATATACCTATTTAATAGTGTTTTATCTTCTCAAAAATATGCAGTCATTCTATTGAACACTGTAAAATGTTCACTGGATAAATTCATCCTTGCCTAGAATATGGGTGAGAGAATCTCGTCCAATCCACACATCACAATACTAGCCCCAAAATAAGGATCTAGAGCAAATATCTATACATCTTCCATGAAGATCTCATGTTGCAATAGCATTGCCAAAAAGATTATATCCATTGGATCTGAGAGCTATGGTCACGGTCTCAAGTTCTTGAAATTTGATCTATTTCTGTAAAAATTAGAACATAAGAAATCAGATTTCAAACCGCCATCATTCAGAATTATAAGAGATTAGGAGCCACCATTGAAGGAGATTTGAAGCTTTGGAGATGAAATCCCTAATTACTGTAAAGGTTCTTGGACACCTACTCTTTCATTAAAATGGCATAAAGCGTGTTCATTTCGTGCCCTAACACACCTCCAAAGAATTTCTAAAATGAAGATAAACAGTGGTTAAATGATTTATATATCAAGGATATAAATGAGTTTTCCACTTTTATTTGAAGGGTATAAATGACTTTGCATAAAAAAAATTGTTACAAGAATGCCCTCAAAATATTTTTTATATAAAGGGTATTAATATCTTTTCACTATCTTCCCATAATTACCATTATGTCATTCGAAGGCTATAATGGATTTTTCGTCTTACGTTTATTTACGATTCTACCTTATGAGCCCTACATGGTAAATAAGTTGCTTTCACGTCCGTTTTGGTGTTTAAAATGCATTCAAAGCATTCTGTGATATTTGGCTCTAAATTCAAGTAGTGTATAACATAGAGATAATGGCCCTAAAATCACAATTTGCACAATTCTAACAACCTGGCATCAAGACATGCAATCATACAATCGAACTTCGGAATACAGCCCTTCCTCCATGTTCAAATCAGACAAAACTTCACAGCATTCTCTTCCTCCATATTAAATCATGTAATCATCCATCATCTGTTTTTCTTACTTTAAAAATCATGATAAAACTTACATAAGGGAAATCTATACAATGAAATCATGCTTATTATTCATTCTTACTTGAAATCTTAATCTTTTATTATTGTTTAGCATCAATGATTATAATTTGATCAACAAGGTGAATATATCTATCTTTCTTGATCGTTTTCCTACGATCTCAAGCTTGCGAATGGTTTTGATCTTCATCTTCAAGTCTTTCTCTTCTCCAAGCAAAACCATTTGCAAAACCCTAGGTTTCTATCCTTTTGGATCTCTTAAGTTCTTAGAATGGTTATGAAACCCTAAACCCACAAGTTAATGACTATACATAGGGTTTAAAGTCCTAAACCCTTTAATTAAATTTCCAGAAAAAATCGTGTTTTTAAAACTCTATGCGCAAGTCAGTCGATCGACTTTAAAATTCAGATCAAACAAGTTTTATCTCATTCTTTGTACTACATGTTTCCCCTTAGTCGGTTGAATGACTTTGATTTCAATCACACTTATTTTCCTTTAAAACATTTAAGTAAATATTTCATTTACTTTAAGTTTTAAATTAAAATAACGAAGTACCCCCCATTTGAATTCAATAAAAATACTTAGAAAACCAAATTCCTAGTAAATCAAAATATCATTTTCAAATTTTAGACTAAAATTGAAAAATCTTGTCCATCGTCAAAAAAAATTATAGTCAATTATATCACTCTATACGTAATAATAAAATCTTATAAAAATCACATATATTTATTTAAACCATAAATTTCCATTTCTTGGAGAAATCGTCTCAAAATTCGACACTTTATGTTTTTTCTAAAACCACACCCTTCCTTTAATTTATGAAATTCTTGTACTTATTCATTTTTAACTCAACTTAAAGTTATCCACCAACAAGGCATTAAATGCATGACACGAATATGAAGAAATAACATACAAGTTTCTACATAATGATCATGCATGCAAAGGAGAAACTGATAGGTTTGAAATCCATAGATTTGGATTTCTGTGAAGATGCATCTATGAGAAGCAGAAGAAAGTCAGCTTCTCAAAAGGTGAAAAGACTCCAAAAATCGAGAGGCTAGATCTGGTACATACTGATGTATGGGGACCAGCCCAGGTACCTTCTTTTAGAGGTACAACATTATAAAGTATGTAGAATCGGTTCTTCATACTTTATAACTTTTATTGATGACGTCATTAGAAAGTTATGGGTATATTTTTTGAAGCATAAATCAGGGATATTTGATGTGTCCAAGAAATGGAAAGCTTTGGTAGAGACGGAAACAAATCTAAAGCTAAAATATTTGAGATCAAACAATGGGGGAGAATATTGTTCAACTGAGTTTAAAGAGTATTGCTCAGTCAATGGAATCAGAAGGCAGAAAATGATTCAAATGATGCCACAACAAAACTTTGTTGTAAAATGGATGAATAAAACCATAATGGAGCGTGCTAGGAGAATGAGGATCCATGTAAGGTTGTCTAAACAATTTTGGACGGATGTTGTGGGCACTATAGTCTACTTGATTAATTAATAGAGGACCATTAGTTCCTCTGAATCACGAATTGTCAGAGGAAACATAGACTGGGAAAGAGGTAACCCTATCACATCTCAGAATATTTAGGTGTGCCGCTTATGTCCACATAAATTCTGAAAATAGGACCAAGCTGGTTCCAAAGTCATGGAAGTGCATGTTTATCAAGTATGCTGTGAATGAATTTAGTTACAGATTTTGAGACGCCGAAAATCAGAAAGTAATTAGGAGTAAGTTTGTCATATTCAATGAGAATACAATGCACAAGGATGAGGATGGGTAGAAATTTAAAATGAGAAATCTAATTTTGAGGAGCTTGAGGAGATATCAACCAGGGATGTTTTGAAGCCTCAAGATAAGAATGTGCAGTTAGAATAGCACATTCTGGTACCCGAGAGGAGATCATCTAGAAAAATTAGACCTCCTGCTCGCTATTCACCTTATCTATATCATCTACTATTAATAGACAATGGTGAACCAAAAAGCTATCAGGAAGCACTGCAAGTAGAAAGTAAGGTTAAGTGGGAGCTCTCTATGGATGATCAGATGGACTCTCTTTCATCCAACCAGACATGAGATTTGATGAAGCTACCTGAAGTAAAGAAAGCTTTAATTTGCACAACAAGTGGGTTTACTGATTGATTGAAAAACATGACGGTTTTAAGAGGTACAAGCAGAAAATAATTGTGTAGGTAGTTTTTGGCACACCGCAATATCTTTGTATTCTTGCCCAACAAATAAGGTTGTCAATGGATCATATCAAGATCCAATCCCAATCCGATCCGATTAAACAGGATCCTAGTCTTATTATAGATTTTTTCATGTCGAATACAGATCTGAGATCTTGATTCCAATTACAATCTGATCGGATTCGCATCAATAGCGATCCGATCTGATTAAAATTTGATTTGATTATATAATATATAATAATTATTATATCTATATAACTTTATGAATATATTACAGTAATAACCATAATTATTTTAATTTATTATTAAAATTTTAATTTTTAGATATATTAATATTAATCATATTTGGATCTTGAATAAATAATCGGATTCCAATTTGGATTGGATTGGATAAAAAATAGGTCAATTCCATTTTCAACAATAACTACAATTACAAAGTAAACTTAGGTGTCTTGGACTTTCAGATCATAAATGGTCCTCATTTGTGTCCTCACTCTGGCAATTATTGTCGATTAGTTATGCATAGTTAATGTGCCCTTTTTTTTCTTTGGAACTCGGGGTGTCCTCAACCCTTTGGGATAGGACTAATCCCGAGGCTGCAACGTGAGCCCACAACCTATCACATCAAGTAAGTCTAGGTAAACCTTTGCAGGGCTAGCCCAAAGGGGGAGTGAGAAATGGAACCCAGGACCCCCACTTGGGGAAAGGCCCAGAACCAGTGGTACACCCCCTTTGGATAATGTGCCACTCATTCTAAGCATATGCCTGAACCACTGGTACACCACTTTGGATAATGTGCCCCTCATTCTAAGTATATGTCTTGCTTGTCTGCTATTATTTTTTGGGAAGTGATTTAACACTAATAGTAGGTATTATCGAGAGTTTGGGCCTCCCATTAAAAATTTAACCTGGCCAAATATCAAGTGGGCCTATCATTTAATACATGTGCACCTTGGGGCCATTGAATTTTCAATCCGGTGGATAGTAACTATTATTCAGAGTTTTAAATCATTTTCCTTACTTTTTTATTATTATTTTGGCCTGTGATCATCTTCTATTTCTATACATATTGCCTTATTTTTGGGAAGGGGACTCATTTTGTGTGATTTTCATTTGTTTTGTTTTACGTAGTAAACACGAGTTTTCCTTCTCTTTGAGAACGATTTCAAATATATTATTGAGATTCGTTTTTTTGTCTCAAGTTCCATTGAAGTACGATGTTGATACATCATCCTTGTCCGGTCCCCCAACACTTGTTTGATAGAAGGATTGAAATATCACTTTGTGGCTGTAATACGTAGTTTTTTCTGGGTGATATCACGTGGCTCTTAATGAAGTAGGATATTAGGCATCTCGATCTCTTTTGGGAAGTATAAACATCTATTGGGTACGTGGACCAATTCCAAGTCAGTTGGGGCAAGGCGGTTGATATGCATATCAATTCATTATCTACTAACTATTGAGAGAAAATATAATAGTCATAAGAGTTTAAATATGAATCGGAGCTCTTGATTTTCAGAGCTCCAAGGGGCTTTAGGTAAATATATAAGTAATGTAAGGACATTTTTGTCCTTAAATTTTTATATTTACTCATGTTTTGAGAGCTTTTGGATTAATAAAGTTTAAATATGAACTGGAGCAAGTGAATCCAAGCTCTCCAAAATATGCCTATGATAGGAGTATGTTAGGAATTACACAAAAGGATAAATAAACAGAAATGCCCTTCTTTAATCTGTAATTCTCAAACTACAGACTAGGAGTTATCTGTTGGAGCAGAACTCTCTTCATCTTTGAACTCAATCTATAATATAAAGAAACTAGCGTAGACCCCGTGCAATGCACGGTTGTGAATTTTTTTATATAACAAAATATAATATATTAGTGCGCATCAACCCAGCCTTTAGTTTGGCTCAAAAAAAAAAATTATGACGTAAACACTTTGAAACACAGATATTTAATATTTTACCTTGAAGAAGCCATCTATAGAACCCTATGTAAACCGAAATACACAAGCAACTTTAAAATGAAGTAAAGGAAACAAAAAAGACGGGAGAAAATATGCTACATACGGAAAGAACCCCATGTAAAACAGGAACGTACAAGCAACTTTAAAATGAAGTAAAAAATACAAAAGATAGAGATAAATTATGCTTACCTTCAAAATGAGATTGTTTATCTCAAATCTGAAATCACATGTGCGTCAAAGAGGATGAAAGAGACAAGGATGTTTGGAGAGAGAAAGAGGGAAGTAAGGAATTAGGGGGAGGACGACTTTAGAGATAAAGATGAATATGCCGGAAGAGGAGTCTCTCGTTGGTGTTGGTAGACTTGTAAACCGTCTAGACTCCTAACGGGAAGAGGAGTCATGTTTGTAGAATTGTAAACCGTTTGGGACTCTAATTTCTTTTTACCCAATTCAGTCAATGTGACTCTTCCTTGGAAGAGACATGAGAGTTGGGTGGGAGGAGAGAGTGGGTGGTAGTGTCGGTTTGGGTTGGATGCAGCTTTTGCGACGTCATAACCCTTAAAAGAGCTAGGATCCAAGATTGGAGAGCAAAAATGTGAGGTGGAGATAGAGAGGGCTCTAGGATGAGATAGTTGATCCCAAATTTGTAAGAGTTTGAGATAAGAGATGACTCTACAATAGTGGAGTTAACGGTTGAGATTAAAGAAGGGTGTCACGTGGCATCCTTATAACAGAACTCGTAGGATTCATGGGATTGAAGATTGGAGAGCAGAGAGAGGGGGTAGGTGGCACTTATTTCTTTATATTATAGATAGATAAGTGTCACCTAACCCCCTCTCTTTGCTCTCCAATCTTCAATCTTCAATCTCATGAATCCTACGAGTTCTGTTTTAAGGATGTCACATGGCACCCTTTTTTAATCTCAATCGTTAACTATTTTTCTCACACACGTCTTCCTCTTAATTCAAATATCATTTGAGAAATTTTAGGGGATTGTGGTCCTCTATTTTCTTACACGGATAAGGATGTGTAGACTCATGTTTCTCCCCCATTTTTCTCTCTTTATTCCCACCCATTAAGTTTCCTTATTTTCTATTTGATCCCAAAAATGCTCCAATTATCTCTTAATAAATTTTCTCTCATGTATCTCATTTTCCTCATATTTTTTCTCTCTCAAAAGACACGATTCCTCCCATTTTAGTTACTCTTTTCATTTTTCTTTGTACTCATGTGCATCGCATGGGGGCTTTGCTAGTAAATATATATAGGACTTTTCTATTGAGACCGTCTTGGGCCAAAACCACCTTGAGACTACGTGCAAGGTGCTAGACGCGATCTTAGGTTGGTCTTGGCCCTATGCGGTCTGTACTAATATTATTGTTAATAAAAGAAAAAGGAAAATAATCACCTCATCGGTCGGTGACGATAGAATGTGCGTCTCAGGTCTCCTTTTAGTGCCACATGTCCCTCTTTTTTAACTCTATTTAACTGTGGTTAAGATTCACTCCCCCTAGGGTTCACCCATCAACCCTTGGTTTTTAGAAAAATAAAACAAAATGAATTTTAACCACAGGAATTTAGAAAAAAATAACTTGAGTTCATGCCAGTTGAGTTAACTTTGTGAGAGCAAGGAGCGAACTATTGCTCCAAAAAAAATAGAAGCCAAATCCTCTACGGTGATAACCGGATTTGGCAAATCCGGTTATCACCCCTTGAGGTAGCCACGTGTCCTTTTTGACACCCTTAAAAAAATGTCAAGTGGTTCGGAAATCTATTTTCTGGAAGAAATAACAAAAAAAAATATCAAAGTTCCAAAATATCTGTTTGATAGCGGTAACTCCGGGTGTCCTCTTCAAGTGGTTTGTCTATTCTAATTGGTGACAGTTTCCCCTTGTGGGGGCACACCAACAAATCCTTAACATTCAATCCAAAAAATGAGACTAGACCAGTAGTGGTAGTGTATCCCCTCACTAGAAGGGAGACCGGGATCGAGCCATGGGAGAGAGGTGAGCGTGAGTGTTTACTCACCTAGAACAGATACTAACCGTGACTAACCTAATAAAGTGCCCCAAAAAAAATTTGAGAGTGCAATAGGGTGAGAGTGACCACCAAAATCTAAATACTCATGAAGGATTTTGGCTAGCCTCAATCACAAATCTTCCAAAGACGCAACTGGGTGGCGACAAATGTCAAACATTCATCTACTTCATGGCGTTTGAGCAGAGCTCCCTTTTTAGTGTAACATTGGTGGCAATCTTGTAATTATAAAAAAATTTTTGTAGAATTACAACAATCTTTCTAAATAATTACAAGATTGCCACTATCTACGCATTAAAAAGAGAAGCTCCAACTCAAATGCCTTGAAGAAGAACTCCGCCTCATATTTAAACTCTTCTACATATCGCATAGTAAATACCACTTGCGGTTAGGAAATATGCATCCTAAAATACTCCCCCGGAGTGCTTTTTTTAAAAAAAAGACATATAAACAAGAAATTAACTGTGTGTTGTGTGTGATTAGTTTAACTTATCATGAAAAAACAAAAACAGTGTGGTGTGTGTTTGCTCTCATATGAGCACTTTGCTCATTAATCCCACCTCGGTTACCGACAGTAGTGATCTTCTCCTTTAAGTACTCTCATCTCATCCTTCTTTTCTGAGGGGTGTGTGTGGTTATAGGCTTGAAGTTGAGATTGTAGGACGTGTGTGTGTGTTCTGTGTGTGTTGTGTGTGTGGTTAGTTTAACTTATCCAAAACTAAAATAACTATGAACAAGAGTTTCGTTTGATCAAACAACCGAAGCAATCCAAAAAAAAAAATACCTTGGGCAGTGGTAGTTTGATAATTATAATCACAAAGAAAGTATTTTTTAGGACTTTGCTACTGAGACCCCCTTAGGGCTGAGACCGTGCTCTACGAGCATGGGATTTCCGGTTGGGCCAATTTCCACATGGTAGGCCCCACCTGAAATCTCATGCTCTTATAGCACGGTTTCGGTGGTCTCGGCCCTAAGGGGTCTCAGAAGCTTTATCCTATTTTTTAACACTAATTTTTTCCTATAAATATCCCTTCTCCTGTTCATAGTTACTCTATATATAAGTAAGTGGGGTTGAGGCTTTGAATTGTGAAATGAGTCGAGTGTGTGCGCACACAGACACATGCTTCTTTGGGCCCAAAGTAGAAAGATACCACCAAGCACATATGGAAAGTTCGTTGGGTGTAAGAAAAGGTCCATGGGCAGCAGAAGAAGATCTCCTTCTAAGGCAATGCGTTGAGAAGTATGGAGAAGGAAAGTGGCATCATGTCCCTCTAATATCTGGTACTGGGTTCTCCTTTTTTGTCAATGCAGATGTGCTTTATTTTATGAAAGAGAAAATGTAGAAAGACTGAATCTTCATTCCTAAGCTTTTCGTGTAAATTACTTTGCTTAAAGGATATTTAATTGATATAAATATTGCACTTGCAGGCTTAAAGCGATGCCGTAAAAGCTGTAGGCTGAGATGGTTGAACTATCTCCGGCCGGATCTCAAGCGAGGACAGTTCGCATCAGATGAAGTTGATCTCATTATCAGGCTTCATAAGCTTCTAGGCAACAGGCAAGTGCAAAGCTGTAAAAGAATACTCGTCTAGGGTGCCTAAATTCTCACCATCTACCCCAAGAACACAGAACATCTCACTGGTAACATTAGATAACAGGTTTAAAATAACAAAATCAAAGACGTTATTATGCTGGGTATTTTTTTTTTTTTGTATGAATGTTTAATGTTAAATTATTATCCCTTTTATATAAATTATTTGATAAAAAGAATAACATTATCAAATTAGTATTCGAATTAGTTAGCTTTCAAAATAACAAGGTAACGACGGAGATAATTACCGACATTATTTGTAAGATGATGTATTTTTTATTGTCATACATCGTTATAAACAAGAGTTGTACATACTAGTGAGAGGACTCCCCTTTGGTTGAATAAAAAGGATAATGCTAATATCACTTTCCTTTAAGACTCGTTCTCTTTTTTAATGTGATGGAAAACACGTATCTTTCTCTTGATGAAAGACAATAACGCATGGCATTCCCATAAAAAAAGTATAGCTAGCATTATCAAAAGAAAAATATGTCAGGCCCACAAGAGAGATAGGCCTTCCACTTAAAACATGATCGAGTGATTTAATTCTTTCTTATGTTTTCCCTAGATGGACATTAATTGCCGGAAGGCTTCCGGGGAGGACAGCGAATGATATCAAGAACTACTGGAACACTCACATGCTTAAAAAGCAACTTTCTCTCCGCAAAGAGGTGAAAGCTGACACCCAAAAAATCGAGACGACATTTGTAGATACTAATCAATCGAGTGAGATAATGGCTAAGTTTCCTCTTGCCGATAGCAAGCTATGGTGGGAAAACGGATTATTTGAGAGGGAAGAAAATAAAGGGACCTCTTGCTCCCTAACTTGGTCAATGGATGAGCTTTTTTCTAGTCTTTGGGTTGAAGGCATGGAGCCAAAGCCAAAGCCAAAGGAAGGGGACATCTTTGTGAAAGAAGGAAATAATGTTTGGGATGACTTATGTTTTGATTCGGATCTTTGGGGTTGATTAGGTTACAAGAAGTCATTTTCTATGTACGAAATGACTTCTAATGTTTCATATGTAGTGACTTCTACCTACGAAATGACTTGTACTGTTTCATATGTAGCTGTTCAGAGGCTCTCAATGTACTTGGCTTTTCCATGTTAAAAATAATAATATATAATAAATAAATAGATGATACTCTTAAGCATTAATCACATCATTGCACACACGCATGTATCCATTTACTTTTTTTTTTTTTTGATAATTTTAACAAACCACACACACAACACACACAGCGCGCACACACACACCCTACAATCTCAACTTCAAGCCTATAACCACACACACCCCTCCATGTATCCATTTACTTTAGTTAATTAACATTAATCTCTAGAATTAATATCGACTGAAATTTGACACCAACAGTCTTTCTAGTCCAAGACTATAAATCACCAATAAACTGTCCACACATTCAAAAAAGCGTTAGCATTCTGTCCAAAAATAAAACATGTCTATTTTTTGTAATTTAAAATATTATATTTGATATTTTTTATAAAGTGTTCTTCAGCAAATCTTGAACTATAACGATTATTACTTTCGAGTTTTACTCATTAATATTGATCAAACTAAGATTTTGAAAATATAAAATAATTTCATATCTTAAAGTTTGTAAGGTGTAGTCTCCTCTTTTCGGTGCAAGAAAACAGAAATTTTGTGTCAAACAGTTGTGGGCCGCACCACAATATCCTTATCTTCTTGCCAAAAAGGGGAGAATGCACAGTGAGAGAGTGGGGCAAGCACTCTTCCGCGTAAAGCAAAACAAAGTTAGGTATCTTGTTGAGTTCTCACACATTGTTCCAGGTAGATGTGATGAGCGAGCTCATGTAAACCGACACTAAACGATATGTGAATGAGACAATGTAACAGGCACTTACATTTGACAGAAAACATACATTACCTGTTTGATAGGCACAAATCACAATGACAAGCACACAAGAACACATGCACATGCACATGCACATGCACATGCAATTTCCTATTCATTATATTGTAGAGATGTTTTCTACTAAATCTTTAGTGACTGCAAGAATCTTTTATTCTTACTCATATCCATGGGCGGAGCCGCCGCCCCTCTTTTATTATTACTAATAATTAATATGGAATACACGATATCCTCAGCAGTTGAAACATGGCCAGTAGTTGCACAATTCCATGTACAGAAATGCTAGCCTCAGTTACAGTATTTCCTAAACGCAAGGTGGTGGCAACAAGTGTTAACCCATCTCCCTGTTACAGGATAGCAGCTCCACACGTTTCACCCATGTTGGGTGCGTCTGAGGGAAAAAAATCCACTAAGTGAGTCTGTGCATAGCACTCCTCTTCCATGTAAACTGGCAAAAAGTTGGCAAATTATACGCTGTCAGGACATATGTTGCATCGGGAGTATTGCCCCTCCTCTTTTTCATCAAGTTTTTGAGTCATACCACGAAGTTTGTCTTTTCTCTTGCGCTTGGACGAGAAGGACAGGACGGACTGCAAGGCAGAAAATCTAAAGTATATGGAATATGTTTAAATACATCAAGTTTTTTTTTTTTTTTTTTTTGTTCATTGGAGACCACATGGACCTATGGTCTCATGTCAATTGCGAACTAGCTCGTTTGTTGCAACGCTTCTTTTAAAAAAAAAAATGGCACTTCCGAGGCTTCCATGTATATTCCACCCCAACTATAATCTCCTCTCCATCCTCGAACTCCAGGGCTGGCACCCTCAAGACCCCAAAAAAGGCTTTGGCCTGAGACCTTTTTGGCAAAATACCACACCGGGAAGTGATGTGATAATGCAAAGAGAGGCTAGGACAACAGATAACCAAGTGGTTGACCCGTTCGAGAAGTTAAGAAATTTTGCAACGCTCATTGGTACTTGATGGAGCTGAGAACACATTGGTTTCCAAAAGTAGAAGTCATTATTTGTATATATGTTGATGATATGCTTATCTTTGGATCTAATCTAAATTGTTTCTATCATCTAACTTTGATACGAAAGACATAGGAGAGGCTAATGTAATTTTAGGGATTAAAATAATAAGGAAAGACAATAAATTGATATTATCCCAGTCTCATTACTTCGAAAATGTTCTTAGAGATATGGTCACTCAGATCATATTTCAGCCCCAACTCCCAATATCGAGTTAATGAAAAATACTGGTCATTCAAATGCTCAGATAGAATATGTCAGTGTTATAGGAAGTCTTATATATGTCATGCACTGCACAAGACCTGAGATTGCATACGTTGTAAGTATGTTGAGTTTTTGATTTACCAGTAATCTAGGTAGAGAACATTAGAATGGAATTTCTAGAGTTCTTAGATACTTGAAGGGGACAATGAACTATGGCCTACATTTTATTTGATATCCCATTGTATTATAAGGATATAGCGTTGCAAGTTGAAATAATGCAGAGTTAAATTCAAAGTCTACTACTAGTTTATAATGACCTGAATTTTTATCCATTGGCATTCATGTCAATTCTATGAATTTCTAGATAAATGTGTCTAATTTTTAATTTATTATTCCTATGAAAAATTATGTTTAATATCTCGAAATCAAAACCTAAATAATTACTCATTATTAAATTTTTTTATAAATAATTTGCATGAAATAAAAGATAATCAAAAATGAGCAAAAAACTTTTTTTTTTTTTAAAGGAGATCAGCGCACTGGCCGATCGATCGCCCGACGCGGTGATTTTCTTAGGTTTTCACAATTTTTTGTCTTCTAAGCTTCCTTGGGTCCCCCCATCCTTATAAATAACCCTTTAGATTGGTGAACTAGAATTTTCAAAGGCCCCAAAACCTAAGAGGGAGATAGAGTGGGGAATTCTAAGAGTTTTAAGATCTAAGAGAGAAAAACCTTGGATTTTGCAAGGAGATCTAATCGGAGAAGAATAAGGATTTGGAGATCATGGCCCAAAACCATTCGCAAGCAATTGATCATAGGGAAGCGATCGTGTGAGGTAAGATGTTTTGTATAATTGGTAATTTAATTGATAGGATTGTTAATTGTGGATCAAAATGGGTGAAGATAAACTCTTAATGTTTTTAGATCAAGAATGAGTGTAGATAAATCCTTAAATTTTTAGATTTAGAATGGGTGTAGATAAACCCTTGAGTTTTAGATCTCGAACGGGTGTAGATAAACCCTTAATTGTAGATCAAGAGCGGGTGTAAATAAACCTTCAATTTTTATCGGGTAGTTTTAAAGTTTAGATCTAAAGATCTACTCAAAATAATTGAAAGTATAATGGTAAAACTCATTGATATTGTTTTAATTGGATTGTTGCTAAGAAATAACATATAATATATTTTAATCAAATGAGAATGAAAAAGATGAATGAAAATTATTGAATGTTCTAGGGAGAATGGGATATATATATTGAGCTATGGTTGTGGGAATGATTAAGGATTTATGATTTCATAGTTTTTGACAAAATTCATAATCTTCATATCATGAATTCATATTAATTTTCTGTTAATAGATATGAATTATGGCATAGAATTATTTGTTAAGTTATATCTGTTTATGCATCTATTATCACGGTCAAGCATGAGTCACACATCATGGTATGATAATAAGTCAGTATGAATTCATGCATTTGAGTCTACATAAGTCCTCATAACTGGTAGGAACCCTGGTACGAATGGTATGAACCTGGTGATACGGATATGAGCATGAATGTACATGTAGATTGTACAGATATGAGGATGAAATTTACAAGCAACTGGTACGAAATTGGTACGGATCTTAGAATTTATATGGACTTAGGACCCTGTTACAAAATTGGTAAACCGAAATGTCATGAACGTTTGATGCATGCTTGAGATTCAGATGCGCGTTAATTCTGCAGCACCTTTTAGACACAGTGCTCAGTCTAAAATGATGACATGAAAATATAATATAGACCTAAAATTTGATATGGACCTTGAAACTCTAGTATGATAATAGAAATGAAAATGATTATTATAGAGAATTTTATGGACCTAACATACATGGACATGAATCTACATATGCATGATAAGTTTGCACGAGTCGTGAGTATGAATTTATCATGGAATGATTATATGAACTACTTTATGTTTCCGCACTTTGATATTATGAATTATGTCCTAACTATAAATGACTATTAATTATATTATTAATTATACCTTACATCCGCTGAGTAATTCCAATACTCGGCTAATATTTTATTGTTTGGTAAGTTCAAGGTTTGACATTTGTGCTCTAGGACCGTGGACTGAGGAGGAATACGAAGAGGAGCCCGAATGTGATATAGCCCTACTAATGATTCAGTGGTTAATTATTTCAATTTGAAAAGAATTGTACTCAAACCATTTTAATGATGCTGAAGTTTGATTCAGTTTTAAAATTGTATGATCACATGGGATCATCGGATTTATTTATAGTTATGATTGGGCAATTATTTTGGATGATTGATTTGTAGGGATTATCATTAGAAATTTGTTTAATTTTAAAGAAATTTTGAGACTTATATTTTTATGTCTTATATGCTATTAGGATGAATTGGATATGCAGGTAATGGTCCAAATTCTTATTTAACCAATATAGGATTTGAGGCATTACATAGTTAGATCTTTACATTAGAGGTGTTGCAATATCTTGGGGATCCAAGAAACTGAACTGTATTTTTTATTCCACCATGTAATCAAAACTTATTGCTTTAGCATATACATGTAAAGAAGTAGAGTGGGGTAGAAATCTATTGGTAGATATACCATTCTAGAAGAAGCCAACTCCTGCTGTAATGATCAATTGTGATAACCAAGCAACATTGTATAAAGTCTCAAGTAAAACATACATTGGAAAGTCAAGACATCTAAGTCTTAAACATCATTTTATTAGACAATTACTCAACAGTGGAGTAATTACGGTTGACTATGTAGAGTCAAATAAAAAATCTAGCAGATCCTTTGACGAAAGGTCTTGCTAGAGAAATGACATCAAAAACATTTTGAGATCTATATAGAAATATCGATCATCTTTAATGGGAACCCAACCTCGGTCTTGAAAATGCAAACCAAGTTCAAAGGATACAAACAAGTTAAGTGAGTGATTTAGCGAGACACTAGAATTTTTAAATTTGCCTCATTCTTAGACATTTAGGGTTAGTTTTCTGCGAGATAGAGGTTGGATTAAAATCCTTAATAAATCCATAATCATGGTGACTCGCAGAATCACCTTAAGTGGATTTACTTATATGAGTGTGAAAGCCAGTCGCTTCCAATGAAAATTAGATCATTTCTAGAGCATTCATGAAATCAAGATATTTGCACAAGGCCAAATTAATGTGCAAAGCAAAAGAACAGTCTAATTTATGGAAATAGTTATGTGTGATGGTTTCGCCTATCTCTAAGGGTCCTTGGTTTAAGACTCTTTCACCACAGCACCTTGATAAGTATTAAAATTGTTAGCATTAGGTTCAAGTCCAAAAGACATTACTCATCTATGTACTTATTTCTACGATGATGACATATATATATGTTTTGTTTTTTGCTATATGTATAATAATAATTTTGAAAACAGTGGGGGGATTGTTAGTATATTTTCAAACTTATAGGGGCATTTTCATAAATCTATAGCAACAGAGTGTTTCTGGATTGTGATCGGATCATACATAATCTGAATCCAACATCGTTGATTGAGGCTTCCTTGTAACCTGAATGTAATTTTTTCTCAATAACTCTGTGTATTCGTGGTTTCAACCAGAATGGGAGAAATATTGTCTAAAGGACATCGATTCTAATCGAGCCTGAAAGTCTCACTACATCAATTGTTCTAATTCTATTTGCTACATCGAATTCAACAAGGCACACATATATTTCCAACACTCCCCAATGCTACTAATAGTAGGTAAGTGATATCCCAAAAAAAATTTGACTTTATTTGGACCATCTCTACAACTCTGAGTTTAGATTTTAACTGTAAAGTAGTTCTGACTTCTGCCTCCATGAGATTTGATAGACCTGACAGTATTGACACTTGTGGAGGCTTCAAGTAGCCAAACCTGATGTTCCTAACAGGTTCTAGTCACATTATAATGTTTTTTGTTCTGGGATCCTCCCTCATCAACCAGTTTTGGCCTTTTGGTCTTCAGTTTCAGGATAATATATATATTACTAATCAATGGGTTTTTTTTTTTTTTTTTGTGGCGGGCATATCAACCACCTTACCGCAATATTGGACTCAAAACTGAGTCATCCCCTGAGGGGATACACTCCTACTAATAGAACAACCCGTGACTTTGTAGACTTTACAATATTTGTGAAGTGTTTATCCAATGCTTTTGTTTGGCATGACAGGTTAGATGGATAAATTATCCAAGAATGTCAACTAATCCATAGATGAGTTGGTTGTTGTTCTGCACTCAAATAAAATACATCATGGATTAGATATGTTCTATGTCATGATTTTTCTCTTGATTAGTAGAAGAATGAGATCAGATATCAATTTCTTTCGGGATATATACCAAATGAGGTGAATGAGCATGGATTTTAACCGTGGATGTCTGTCGTATGAGTGAGGCCTTGGTTAAATCGGGATTATATGTTGTTTTTAAGAAAGATGAGAGTTTTGTATACAATTTACAAATGAGTATTATCGGATCGGTTGTGAGCCAATGAGTGCTAATTTGAATCCAAATGCAAGAGTGATGTACTCTTGGAGTGCAGTGGGTTGCAGAACACCTTTAGGGGAGAGAGACTCTGTTGAAGGTCGTTCGAGCTTTTCCTGGGAGTATGCATGGGCTACACAAACATAGGAATGAGGTTTTTTCGTTTTCTTTTTTTAATGTAAAAGACAGCACTTATAACGTTAGTATGACATGTGTTAAGTCTAAGTCTCTTCCACCAAGAGACAGGGACATGTTTTGCACTAACACATGTCATCCCTTTGAAAAAGTGGCTTTAAAAAGAAAGCGGAGCTAGCATTACCCCTTGATAATGAATGCTGATTATGTATGTTGGTTGCTTTACCAATCTAGTGAGAATTATTTCAGTTGGGCTGCGTTTGTTTGGTGAGAAAACAGGTGCACTAAATTATTTTAAGGAGAAAAGGCAAAAAAATTGAATTCTCCATAGATTCTCTAAATGATCCTTCTGCAGCCTTAGGGCTGAAAGCTTCCTACAACCTCAGAACCCATGCACATACCAGCTCTGATCATAGTCTCCTGGTTCTAACTAAGTGGTTATAACTAGTACTCACTGTAAAATAAAAGAATGCAACCCTACATAGCTAGTTAGTTTACTAAATAGTTTGCAGGAGAAATTAAACAAACTTAGAATATAAAAGCTTTCGGAAAAGAACAGAATGATGTTTGGGAGAAACTTCATCATTTGTACATCTCTGAAAACTGTAGATAGGATTCTGTCTGTCCCATCATATCTACAGAATATATTGAATGCACCGAGGCGGCGAGGCCTCTATCAAATGATGACAATTCTACTGATTATAAATTATGGTAATGCAGGTTGTCCATTCTGTTCAGTTTTATCTTCTCTTATGAAGTTGGCAGGACTTTGTGATGTAGGATCTGGTTTCTTTTTCTTTCTTTTTTACCCTTTTTCAGGTCCATATGCCTATTCTTTTTTCCAGCTTGATTCTAATCACTGCTGAGATTTCCACATGCACTTACAAAGTCTAGTGGCACCACGACCTACCATTCCTTTCGCATTTCGCATGACTATATAAGTTCTTTTATCAGATTAAACAAATATGAAGTAAAGCTCTTTTAATTTTCAATTTCTATAGAAACGAGGCACAAAGATATGTGTGTTTATGTATATACATGTATAGGAATGGCAGAAAGCATTCAGACTTCCGGCTGCAATGCAGATTTTGGACTTATTCAAATCTAGGAGAGACGATTATGATAGCAAAAAGGCCTTACAATGAATATATAAACTTGAAAAAAATACAAGTGAAGGGGCTTACTTCTTCTTTAAAACATCTGGAACATTCTTTCTGGAGCTCACAACAATTGGTGAGGTAGAAAAACCATTTTGTTTATCTGAAACCAGTAGATGATCACCTTTACTGAGTTTCTCCTCATTTTCACTAGATTTACTGGGAGATGACGATCCAAAGATCTGCACTGTTAAGCTTCCACCTACAATTGAACAAGGTCCAAATGGGAATAAATACATTTTTAGTGCAAAAACTAAAGATGGTGGTCATGATTCAAGTTCAAGTTAAAGATCGATCTCTCTCTCTCTCTCTCTCTCTCTATATATATATATAGAGAGAGAGAGAGAGAGTATCTAAAATGTACCTAAAAACTTGGTGAATAAAGTGGATGAAGGTCCATGCAATAGATGGCTAGCACATGTATGGTCATCTTTGTACCAATATGAAAGAAAATAAAAGAGTGACCTTTGACATCCCTAAAAATGATTGTGAGTTCTTGATAAGTAGTTGAAGGAACAAAAGATTTAGGACAGCAATCAGCCTTGAGTGACCTTATCAAGAAGTGGACATTGCCAAAGGATAAAGCCTTGGCTTTTCTCTGAAGTAAAATATCAACCACATTCTTTTGGTTTTGAATGAAAAAGTAATGAAATCATGCACAAACAAATTGAAATAGCCAAAAGACTCAAAACAATCTGCGAGACTGCGACCCACAAAAAATTCTGCAATTACAGGGTAGAAATCCACCAAAATCTAAAACATGAAAAAGGTGGATCTGTAAATTCTGAAATTGAAGAATTGAAGGACCCCTTTGTTGTCATTCTACCACTTTCTACATAAGGACATGAACTCTTCATCATTTCCATGGTCAAGTCTCCAACTCCAAAATTAAGAATAACAGTGCATGAGAATGGCAAGATAAATATCATTTTACCTAGTACGAGAGCCGCGCCAATCCATCCAGTAGTGCCCCACCTTTCACCAAGAAGAAACCATGCAAACCCAGCACCCCAGAGTGGCTCCAATCCATAAATTATGGCAGTTTCTGTTGCTGACACATCACACATAGCAGCCATCTGTCCAACCAAATACGATTTCCATCAGAAATCAACAGTGTAACATGCCGTTTTTTTCCAAAAATTCGCGAATTATTGGATTCCCGAATTTGGCAAAAAAAGTATTTATTTTTTATATTTTGATCAAATTGTTTGGTATATTTTTATAATTATTATTTTATTTTTCCCGAATTTTTTAGAACTTGATCCCTGCTGAATTATTCCCAAACCCCGAATTTGTCATTATGGAAATCAATGCAAACACATCCCAATTGTCTGGATAAAGTGCTACTAATTTTTTAAATGAAGTAAAGTTGAATTTCCAAACTAAAGCAAATCTGCTCCCAGAGTGCTAATGGAACTAAGAAATTGTACCTCAACCCATAAACATAATACAGTTGAGAAAACGCCTGTATAGAGTGCAGGAATCCATGGAAATGCAATCATCCCATCCCACAACATTGTCCATGTCCAGGATGTTGGGTCCCATTCTTGACTGCCACGAGACCATCCTCCAATAAAATACCAGATTGTTGATAGTAGAGCAACGACTAATACCTGAATGAAGCCATATAATTGTTCAAACCAGGCATGGGATAACCAATTGACAAGCTGAATTATCTAAATTTTTAGTGGAAGTGTACAAAATGAACTTAAGGGAAGCCGTTCATTCATGGTGAGAAAACTGACCTCATAACCAAGGACTGGTAAGAAATTTTCTTTCTTTGTACTTCTTGAAATATGTTCGGTTCTAAGCATGTGGACACCAAAAAATACTGCACTCAAGAAGTTAAATAGATCTCCAACCTGAAATAGATTAGTACAAATGGTGAACTTGCGAAAATGGTTACCTGTATAATCAACTGTTGACAACAATATCCTCCATTCCAAAAAATAAAAAGTTCTAATCCTTTCTTCATCTTTTACTACTACCAACACTATATGTATGGAAAAACTGCCAACAAAGAGTTGAGCAGTACTTACACATGGAGGAGACCCACTTGACTCCAGCATTGCAACCCCTACGACAGACATGAGAGCTCCAAACCAGGTACGGGCAGGTACTATTGCTCCTAACATGCCATCAAGCAAGGGTACCACAATTACCTGCTCAATTCACAAGAACTTTATTAAAACTGTATATTTTCCATGCTCTTACAGAGAGATGAATTTTCACTTATGATTCATTTTAACATATAAATGCCAGAGGAGCTTAAATACAGGGCTTACTGTAAACAGAGAAATAAACGATGCACGCCCGGCATCGGATGTAATTAGTCCAAGTGCCTGCATAAGGTAGCCTAAACTGACCCAGAATCCCAACTCTATTCCTGCATTACGGGTCTGAACATCACCTCGTGCCCGTAATACAAACGGTATAAATGGAATGGCCGAAACAGCAAATCGCACAACAGTGAAGGCTTCTGGGTCCATGATCGCTTCAACCTCTTTCAGGACTGGAATGTTACTTGCTACAACATGAAATGAACAAGAATATTGGAAAGATTGTGATTCATGGATTGTTAAAGCACCAAGTTATCAACATGTTATGATGCAAATCTAGTGAAGCAACTGCTATTGCAAATAATAACTGAATAGTGAATTGCTCTACCCTTACCAGTGTGTCACAGGAAAGTCCCCTATTCTCATGCCCCCAGGTTGAGATACATACACGCATGCACACACATACATAGGTTTGAGCAGTGATAACAACATTGAGAAAGGCAGATAACTGGATTGTAGAGTCACATTGAAATAATTTGAGATAACGCAAATAATATATTTACATTTAGATTGTAGAGTCACATTGGAATCATTTGAGATAATGCATATAATATATGTACATTTAACAGGGGCGGAGCCAGGAAATTTTCCTTGGGGGGGGAGGGCGAAGAGCATATATGAAGATGATTAATGGGTTAAAAGTATGGGTCTTGGGGATTCAGGGGCTACGCTCCCGAATAATTTTTTTGGGTGGAGTAATGGGTCTATTGTGGTCATAACATTCGTTGGTGTTGCATTTCATTAAAGGTTAAGTAAAAAGAAAAAAAGGGCCCTCTTTTTGGGAGAGATATTATTTATATAATATTAAGGAAAATGCTTAACCTACCCATGGTTTCCAAGATGTAACGAAATGGCCAGTCCTCATTGGTCCACACTCCACTTTTACAAACTCACCAACTATGGTTAAGATTCAATCACCCCTAGGGTTAAGCAATCCAACCTTGGTTTTTAGAAGAAGGAAAAAAAGTAAAATCTTAACTTTAATTTAGTTAAGCTTAATCAGGGTTAAAGGGGTTTTAAAAGGAAAACGAGGTAAGATAAGTAGCGGACCTCAGGGTCCTCTAATCACTGCTCTAAAATTAACTATATTGTTAATTCTTTATATTATATATACATAAAATAGAAATTATTCTTTTCGGCGGAGTGAACCGGCCTCTACAGCCCGCCATGTGTCCCTTTTTTAACACCCACTAACTGTAGTTAAGATTCACATACCCCAAGGGTTCATCCATCTAACCTTGCTTTCAAGAAAAAAATATTAACCTTAATTTGATTAAGTTTAACCACAGTTAAAGGGAGATCTACAACCCGCCATGTATCCCTTTTAACAATCACATACTGTGGTTAAGATTCACTCAACCTATGGTTTATACTTTATCCATCTAACCTTGTTTTTAAAAGAAAAAAATAACCTTAGTTTGATTAAGCTTAATCACAGTTAAAGGGAGACGAACAGAACAAGCGGAAAGAATCCAGGCCCATAAAAAAATTACAAAATTTTGAAGGGGCCAAACTCCCCCCTAATGTTAACTCTAAATTCTGGGGGGGACTATATACAAAATTTTGATACTATCATTTTATTTTATTTTTAAATCTACCTAATACATAAGAGTTTTCAAATAATTTGGGGGGGCCATGGCCCCTCCCCGCCCCTGGCTCCGCCATTGACATTTACTAAACATTGTTATTTGGCTGTAAATTTCAAAAAGATTTCACTAACATATTAGATTAAGAAGCCGGATGCAGAATAATGCAGTTTTTTCTAAGGCATTTGATAAGTTGATTGCCTGCTCATTTCTAAGAAGGTAATTATCTAGTCGGGTGTTTCTAAAGATGTGTGGAGCTTATATAGGCCATGTGTCAAACCTTGAGGCAAGGCATCTCACAAATGTCCCGACAGACATCAAAAAAATATATATGCAGATGAGGAGCAGCCTCAAATATTGTGGACAAAGGAAGCAAAGCCTCTTTCTTTTTTTCCTTCTTCTTCTTCAGCTTAACATGTGAATAGTGGAGGTTTCGAGCGGCCGACGTAAAAGTGGCATGGGTAATTTTGTCTTTTTAAACAAAGCTCACACACGTGCAATTGATTCACTCGTGTGTGAGCCTACAAAAATAAGTCTTGGAAATGGGGGCTGATCGGTGCTAATTGTTACACATTTATGCACCTTAAACTACACTTATTAATTCTCTTAAATCCTTTTCTCTATTACGTTACTTCATTTGGGTGTTTTTATTGATTTCAGGTTCATGCGAGAAAAAAAAGATTAATTTGAGAATTTACAAACTTTAAAGGCTCATATGAACTTCAACCAAACGAATATTGAAGAAAGGAGAAGAAAGAGAGCAAAATCGCGAAATCTTCCTTGATGGATCGATCGGCCAAAACTGCATTTCAATCAATAGAGGGCTATTTCGGTCATTTTCATTCATCCAAAAGTTATGCAACTTTTAGGGTAGATTCTAGATGACCTAAAGTAGCTATGTATCAAATTTCTGGTTAATCCGAAAAGAATTGAGCTCTCTTGAATTATTCAAAGTTCAGTGGCAAAACTGTATGTAAGTACCCAATTTTTACACCCCTCCCTTAACCATGGTTAGCTTATTCAAACCTTATGTCCAAACCCTAGCTAAACCCTAGGTCAAACCCTAGCTAAACCCTAGGTCAAACCCTAGTTAACCCTAGTCAACCCTAGGTCAAACCCTAGCTAAACTCTAGGTCAAACCCTAATTAACCCTAGTCAACCCTAGGTCAACCCTATCTAGCCCTAGCCTAGCCCTAGGCCAAACCATAGGCACCTAGGGCCTAAACTAGTAGGCAGCATGCCCTAGGCCCAGACATGGGCCCATAACCCAAACCAAGCCCTAGGAGGGGGGTCTAGGCCCCAAAATTCAAATTTTCAGGAATGTCGGTAGTCCTCATTTGGTCAAATCCGTACCGCGTGGCGTGCATTTAAACCTATGGCAGGCCCATTTTTTGAAAAATTCCTAAATGATGGTAGATACTCTACCGCCATTCAATTTTTGCCTAAAATGGGAATAGCAATACTGGTTCTACCGTCATTCCCTGTAATCGCGTGTTTGCAGCTCTTGCACCCCTTGCGCAACTCAGGCACGCCTTCAGGCAGCTCCCCCATGCCTCTGGGACACCCACCTACCCTTGTCCTAATCCCCTGGGTGTCCCCAAGCCCTTCTCCTATAAATCTAAGCCCATACCAACACTCCTTAAGGAATCCCTGCACAAATCTGAAGACCAAGACTCCTGAGGTCGACTCCAGCTGCTCCTCCCACCTCCAAGCACCTCCTCAGCCTAAGGAATCCCTATACAAACCCTAGTTCAGTGGCCTCAGGCCACGCTTGGTGGGCCCTTGGTCCATTCCAGGGCCTGTTCTAGGTCCCTAAGGCCTCTCCCTACCCTCCCTCGTCCTTCCAGGCTCACCAAACCTCGTCAACCATGGTTAAAACATCCCTAAAGTAAAATGCCCAGAATGTCGGTGAACAGTCCACCGACATTCTGGATTTTCTATTCCCTGTTTAAGTGGCCACTGTGGGCCCAATCCAGACCAAACCTATGGGCCCAGACCAGGCCCAGGACCGAGCTAGGTCCACTGAGCCTCCCCAAGGGTCCACAGACCCTCAGGCTTCACCTCTGAGCTTCCCCCTGACCAGCAAAGTCATTCCCAGAAAAACTGGGAATGACGGTAGACTGTCTACCGCCATTCCAATTCTCCACTGAATTGGAATTGGCGGTATTCCCTCTACCGTCATTCTCAATATTCTGGTATTTGGGCCTTGCACAGGACCCAGACCTGGTAGGAGGCCATTCTAGGTCCTGCCAAGCTATCTGGGCCCACTCCTGATCTAACCAAACCCTTAAGCAGGGTTAAACTTAACCCCGGTTAACTTTTAACCACAGTTAGACCCACCTAACCTTAGGAAAAATCCCAAAAAATCTGAAAAACATAAAAAACCAAAAACATGTGATCTTGACCTTTTAACCATGTTTAGCAGCCCTAACCATGGCCAACTCCCCTTTTACCGTGGTTAACCGACTTAACCCATGGTTAAACAAACCCTTAGCCTACCGGACTAACTCTTGGCCTACCAGGCCCAACCCTTAGCCTACCGGACTAACCCTTGGCCTACCGGACCCACCTTAGTCTACCTGACTCAATAGCCTCCTGGGCTACCCCTTGGCCTCCGGGCCCAATCTTGGCCTATCAGACTCAATTCTTTGTCTTAGCCACTCCGGTGCAATCTTAGCCACTCCGGTGCAACCCAGGCCATGCACTTGACCCCCCCGGTCAATCAAACCCTAGCCTCCAGGCTAGACGCTAAGCCACTCCGATGCACACATACTCCCTTAAACTTGGCACGAGCTCATGTGGCAAAACTACGCTCAGTCTGATCTCACCCCATGTGAGTACGTAGACAACCCAACCCGGGTTCGACCCTAGTTAAGATTTTCTCCTTTCTTGGATTAGTATATTCTAAAACTTAGGCATTTGAATAAAACATTGACATTAATTTGGCTTATACTTAGGGAGTAGGTAACCATTGTAATTGTAAAATAGGGGTCTCAGGGTGCCTAACACCTTCCCTAAGACTTAATTGAACCTCTTACCTAGACTCTCATGTAGACCATAAAAAAAATTATCCCTCAGAATTAATAAGTGACGACTCCTAATCTCAAACCAGTCAATTGTGGGTACCAAAATCCGTGCTCACACTATAAATAGGGTGAATAATAACTCCATGAATAGTACCACGTGAATAGTATTTTTAACAATTCTAAACACTTTACAACTTTGTTATTTGCCTATATAAGTGAGGGTTTGATCCCCATTCAACTCTAAGAGAGTTTAAAGAGATTCTGTTCAGAATTTTGGGATTTTAAAAGAGAAGAAGAAGCTCAGGAGATCTATGAAACTTTGAGGAAGAATTATTCGTGTTCGTCAATGAATACGGTGTTCTCCTCCCTCGCCAGCCATGAACTAACTCTCCTTTCTAGGTTTAGATGAAACCCTAGCCAAGTAATTGTATCTTTGTTTTGTTTTTATTTAGGTTTTTTAGTTGTAAACATTGATTGCATAATAAGAAGGTTATGAAACAACCGGAATTATTTATCATATTCGATTTCAATGGAGTTTTATCCTTGTCTTAAGTGTTATGAAATTGATATTGAAATCACTCGTGTTAATTTTCTGTGATTGTTAATATGAGTTTTATGCAATGATATTAATTGTTCAAGAGATTAAATACTAAGAAATTTTATGCTTAGGGAAGATGAGTGATTTCACTACCCTAATTTAATGTGCATCACTCATGCTAACCAAAGATAAGATATGCATAGGATTTGATCCCTTGTATCTTTCTCGATCTGTTGAGAGGGGACATGTCATCATTCTTACTTTAATGTTTGCACTTCAAGAGATCTGAATAGATTCAATTCGAGATCAGTTATGAGGATAGTGGTGGATTCAAACACCCTAGATCTTCTCTCCAAAAGATCACAAAAACCCACTAGTTGATTCCATAATTAGAAGTCATTAATTTAATTCTTGTTTTAGTTAAATTCAATTTAAATCAACTTTTGTCACCCATTAATTTATAATTAATCTCAAGAAAAAGGCAATGAAACTAGTGCAGTGGTTCAACACCCTTACTAGTAACTATTCTACAGAATCATTGTTACAAGAGGTAAATTAAATTGTGAAATGACCAGGGGCCCATTTTGAGGGCTCTTCAAAAAGTGGGGCCCATTTATGGAAAAACTACATGAGCGAATGGATGACCAAGAGAATAATAGTCATCAAAACGGAGCACAGAGCATAGGCAAAGATACTTCTTTTCCACCAAACACCTTCTGTTTCTTTCCAACCATATTCCTCAATAAACTGTCGTCGGAAGCAAGCTCCAAAGGATATTACCACTACTACCAAAAATTCCGTTTAGCTGCCCAAATATTGTATCCCCTAGCAACCTTGGAGCTACCCAGCCCATCCCGAAAAGAGAGAAATGGAAGCTCCATACAGCCCATGCCGATTAGCAATGAAAAAAAAAGGAGGTGAAAGTCTTGCTCAAATTCCTTGCACATGTGGCATCTATTTGGGATTGTCATCCCCCCTACTGTTTATGTGAACCACAATTAGAATTTTGTCCGGAGTTGCAAACCACGTAAAAGCTTAGAATTTGGGGGAACCTACTACTTGAAGATTTTCATAAACAATGGATTTTCTCAAGAGTTGGCCACACCAACACGTGCCCAAACTCCAAGTCTGATAGACTTTAGAGTTCCAATGCCCCTAGGACGTCAATAGTCCTTGCCAACCTTGGAACAAGTTAAGAACTAGAATAGAAATTCCAAGCCCACGTGGCAACTTGCTATAGGCAAGGTTTTAAATATCTGCAACATATACTATATATCCTCATGTCTCAAAGTACAAAACTACAAATATATCTATTTGCGGTATCTATTTTTAGACAATTTATCCACTAAATATTGGCAAATATCGCAACTTATGGCATTATTACGCAATTTATCACTAATAACTCAATATATCAGCGATAAATTTCCTTTTTTAGTGTAGAAGATACAATATCTCTGCCGAAATATGGAAATTAGATCGACATTTGAGATATTTGGGATTAGTCTTCCTCTTTGATTCTTTATGAAATCTTCACTGTATTTTCTTGGATTTGGGTTTTCCAACACAAATCAAGCAAAATCTCGTGAAGATTGTAGGATAGAAGCAGTAGCTAAAATCTAGTATGAATTATTTTTGAAAAAAGTGCGATAAAAGTATATATTCTAACTTATTATATTTTTTAGCTTAATAGTAGCTAATTAACTTTAAATTTAAGAAATAAAATGTGGTATCGTATCTCATGAGTTTGCATAGTATTGTAGTCAAGTGAAGAATCAGTAATAACCCCTTCTTGGTCGGGATAGAGAAGACTGCTTTAAGCTTTTGTGCAACTTAATGTACCTCTAAGTGTAAGGTGGAGTCACTAAGTAGCAGTTCACTATTATTTGAGTAAATATTTTTATTTTGGATCATGCTAAGGAGTGCACAAACCCTAGTCAATAGTAATGCATGCACTCCTTAGCCAAACCACATCAGCATTTTCAAAGACCTTAGGGGATGAAGCATTAGCCCTTGGGATTTTAAGTTGACATGGCTGGGCTAAGTAACGCAAGCACCAAGTGCGGACTACGGTTTATGTGCTCCTTAGCATTATTCTTCTATATATTGTGATTATTAGATGTGTGAAATAATATCTGAATGTTATATTTATGGTGTTGCTATGAGCAAACCAACATTTTCTGATTATAAACCAAATTTATATTTTACTGATTATACACCATTAGTTGTATGATATTCTACGAGCACACCAAAATTTTAAAAAATATATCCATAAATTTTTAGCTATACATCGAACTTAAAAAACATCATTCTAAGGATTACAAAGGTAAGGATTACAAAGGACTCTAGAGCTATGGAGAATGTTCAAGATATCATCCCATCCACTGGCTGATCTGAAGAGTAATGGAGTTAAGGAGGCAACCTCAGCTCCGTAGGGTTGTTGGTGGAATAGTCTATGGTGACATATATGTTAGAGCAGATAACCATTGCAAGCCAAGATTGCGTGGAGCTAAGAAAAAGTTTTGATTCTTCTGTTAGCAGTAAAGAGTGCATTAAATCAGTAGATGCAACAACATTCGTCCAATTGCACTTGGAGGTTTGGAGAAGAAAGTAAATCTTTCCATGGAGATTTGGAGAAGAAGATAGGGGGTGCGCATAGAGAATGGACTCTCAAAATAAAGACTTTTTTTTTTATATTGGTGTATAGTAAGAAATTGTTGGGGTGCTCCTAGCAAGACCCTATATTAAAGTTTAAACTACCATATATTTTCATATGAGAATATTTTTGCCTCCTCCCCAATTGCATATCTTTTTTAATTGGTAATCATCAAAATACATATAACTGAAGAGAAAGTACAACAACTGAAAAAGGAAGAACAGGGAATTTAATGAGCAGTGAACTCAAAGAAGAGAGAAGCATGCAGAAACTAAAACTATCTATAGCAGAAAGCCCCTCAAGAACAAAGCGGGGGTAAGAGGATTGCTTGTCGCCACAATTCTCACCAAGTAGATCACCCAAGTCCACTCTAACTCGCCGAATTGAACACCATTCTAAGATCTGGTGTCTAATGCATGAGCAAATACGAGTGGAGGAAGAAGGCGAGTCTTCAAACACTCTCTTATTCATCTCTTTCCAAATCATCCATGAGATGGCCCGAGGCAAAGCATGCCAAATCACCTCCCAAGCACTATGCAAACTCATTAGCAAAGAATCATTCAAAGCTCACCTCAATCTAGGACACCAGAACACCTTGTTTACATATCTTATTTACAACATATATTTTTTTGAACCCCAAGTGCGTATTAATTTATTTTTTAATATTTATGAAACTTCACTAAAATCATCCATTTTTTCCCTTATTTTTACCTCGGACGGCGAAAAACCTGTAATTCAAAAATATTTGTGGTATATCATGTTAAATATCCCATTTTCAAGTTGCAATTTATCCCAGGATATAAACATTTAAAACTTTGGCTATATCCATAGCAGACTCATTGTTGCCATGTCCCAATCAAGATGCCATCCTCCCGTTATTTGAGTCGGCTACCAACGTGCCTCATGACACTAACCTATTGGCACCCAACGTACCTTGTGGTATTACCCAATTAGCATTCACCATACCATGTGGGTCTGGCCTATTGGCATCCAAGGTAAAGTGGCACTAGCCTATTGTCATCAATGTATCATATGGCACTAGCCAAAATCTCTATCAACAATTTTTTTTGGGCTTTTCTCTAGTTAATAAATACCATTCTGCTTCCAGGATAAAATGATAGAACATACAGAAAAGATTTCAAACAAAAAGCCCAGTGAACAAAATCATAGCTACCAAGACTGCAGAAATCCCCTCAAATAGACAATAGAAATAGGAAATCAAGTCATTTCTCTCTCAAATTTTTTCCCAAATTGCATACACAGAGATTGAATCAACTAAAGCAAACATAATCATAATAGAAAATAAAAGGAAGTAAGAAAATACCATAGACAATGGTGATAACATTGAGCAAGATGATGCTCCTGACCTTGGTGGATGCGAATAAAATCCTCCGCCACAAAGGCCTCTTTCCGAATAACGATTTAAAACTCAAGCGTAATTTC
This sequence comes from Tetracentron sinense, assembly GCA_015143295.1. NCBI lineage: Eukaryota > Viridiplantae > Streptophyta > Magnoliopsida > Trochodendrales > Trochodendraceae > Tetracentron > Tetracentron sinense. The sequence continues at coordinate 14,450,043 of CM026573.1, forward strand.
TTCTGGGATTTCTTTGGAATCAAAGGGAACTCATTCTTCAAATTCTCCCCAAATGTAACTGGTTTTGAATTGGGAATCTCTTTCTCATCCCCCAGAATCGAGAAATCTTCATCACCCAATCGCCCAATTTGTACAGACTCCTTTCTCTTTCCAACAGATTCAGGAGAAGAAGAAAAAGAAGAGGAAGAGTCGTCTAAGGAGAAAGATGGGAAAAGGGTTCTTCTGTTTCTTCGGCGGAAGGAGAAGGAGAAGATTGAGGGATTGCAAGAAGGTGAAACTCTGGTAGCAGAGTCGCTCCTTGTCTTCCATGACCATCTCCATGTTGATGGTGAAGCCATGGTTCAGTATTCTCTCTCTTTCTCCTGTATTTTTTTAATGGCGGACGTTGGTGTCTACGATTGTAGACAAGAGTCGTTCTGCATCACCGTACAAGTGGATATACTTTGGTTCTGGGATCAATCTGGACCGTCAAAATTAATTTTGTAGGCCCACCCAAGAGAGTCGTAAAACAAACAAACAAACGAGCTAAAATATCTCATAAAACTGCTAAAACTATCGCATCTAAATGCGACGCCGACACGATCCAACGGTGTAGACGTAAGGTCTATTGTTTGCAGACGAAGAGATTTATCTCGAGACTAGGTAAGGAACACGAGCTACACGTGCAAATTGGTGGAGACACACCATGGACCTGTCCTAATGGTTGTGTGTCTCCCTTTTGGGAGGTGTGACTCTGAGTTCGAAGCATGGTGTGCCCGTTGAGCGCGGCTTCGGATTGCCTCTGGCGAAGTCAGAAAGGGCTTCCGGGCAACCATAGAATAAGGGATATGTGGCCTTAAAAAGGGTGAAGTCATTATTTTGACTTCTCTCCACTCGATATCTCCTCCTTTATCTTATCTTATCTTCTAATCTTTATATTATCATCGGTGGAGAAGTCAAAATCATGGGGCCTATGATTTTGACATCTCTACCACTTGTCCCCTATTCTATGATTTCTGAGACAAGCCATTTGTTAGATGCAATCCAAGGCCATTAAGTGCCTACCATGAGTATTAACCAAAAAAAAAAAAAAAATATATATATATATATATATTTTAGATTCGGATATATTTTATACCCAAGTATCATCCTTAGGTATAGCCTATTCGGCCAATTGACAAGTGTTATACTAAAAAGGTACTTGGAGATGATAGCATGTATCTCACACTTTTCGTTGGATAGTACGAGCACACCCCTCCAGCTTATCATGTGTCCTCTTTGATACCAAATAATTATGGTTAAGATTTGGTCACTCTTAATATTAAATAAATTAAACTTGGCTTTTAGAAAAAATATATATATTTTTAAAAATTAATCATATGAATGAGTAAATCATAACCAATGTATTTTTTTCCAAAAATTAATATTAGATTATTTAACTCTAAAGATGAGTGAATTTTAATCATTGTAAAAGATGTTAAAGCGAACACACGGTGGAACTTGCCAGTTGCATGATATCACCTCTGGTGAAGCACCTTTGCACACGAGTTGGTTGAAGAGGCTACGCCTGAGTCTAATACTTTGGCATTTCCCAGAAGAAATCTGTTCCTTCAAAATCATAAGCACGAGGTCGCAGGAAAACAGGTTATGACTAAGGTTCTACGGTTGTATATCAGCACAGATGGGGCACGTGTATGTGATGGATTGCATAAATTGATGGGTCCCAACTCCCAACTAGAGGATATATCCTTTCATAGAAAATAATCACATCCTTAGTAGGTGACGTGAGGAGCAGCTCCTCTTTTCTTGTCACAAGTCACCCTTGTAACTTCCTTTAACTGTTCACCCTTATATAATTTAGCTCAGCAAGCTCTAAACACTAGTATCTGTTTTAGGCTTTCTAATTTAGGGCCTTCGTCTTGATCTTGATAACTGTATGAACAGTTCTTAACCAATAAAAAATAAAAAATTTAATCACAAGGGTTAAAAAATTTAACAAGACTTCATGGCAGTTGAAGGCAGCTATGTGAGAGAGAGGAGCAATAGTTTGCTCCTCGACCGTGGAGCAAACTATTGCTCTTTTTTCATACCCGAATGTCAAACTTGGCTCTACCAAAGTAAATATAGTGAATAGGGGTGGGGTCTCAACCAGGGGTAGAGCCAAATGAGGCCCAGGGGGTTGAAGCCCCCTTTGAAATTTTGAAAAAAATCATTATCATATAGTGTTAAAAGTGGCGTAGCCTGATAGAAGGATTGAGTCAGGAGAATAGGGAGCTCTAACCCCCTAAACTTCTGATAAAAAAATATATTCTTTATAAACGGACACAAACAGGCATGATGGCCCAAAAAAAAAAGTGATACCCAATTGGAGGCGTTATTTTTTCATACCCGAATATCAAACTCGGATTATAAGAGTGTCAACGGGTTGAGTTTGGGTTACAAAATTATATAGTACCTTAATGGGTCTCATGTTGAGCCTATTTTTAAAAATGAAGTGATTTGAAACTCTCGACTTGTTATCAAGAGCTGGGCCACCGGAGAGTAAATCCAACTATAACAAATACCAAGTGGGCCCATCAAATTTAATACATGTCAGCTTTAACACCGTTAGATTCACTATCCGGCGGCTCAGCTCTCGATAGCAAGTTCTATAACAGTTTCTAATCAATTTTCATTTAATAATCACAAAAATAAAGTCAGCATATTGACACCCCTTTTTGAGATCATCAGGGACAAGCTTGAGAAGGTGTCCATTTAAAATCACAAACATCCATCCTTCCAGAGAAGGTGTACCCATGGCCCCCGAAACTTATTTATGGGATGCTGCACCTACTCTAGAACTTGGATAGGCGGATTGGGCATCAATTCTTCTCCAACCTTTGTCCCTATAGGGATAAGGGTGTTATAGTGGAGTCGAGTTGAGCAAAGTAGTGAGATGTTCAAGCTTGTTCATTAAGTAAAAGAGCTCAAAAATAAAGTTTGAGCTTGGCTTGTTTATTAAATAAACGAGTTTGAGCTTTAACACATGAGTTCGGGGCGGCCCAAGCCATTTGCAGGCCTAAAGCGAAAATTCTAAATAGAGCTTTTTTTTTAATTTTTTAATATTATTAAAAAAAATTAAATATAAATGGGGCCTTTTTAATATTGTAAATGGGCCTTTTATTTTTTTTTCATATTCTAAATGGGGCCTTTTTAATGTTATTTTTTTATTTTTTTTAATGGGGCCTAAAGTAAAGGCTTTGATGGCCTAAGGGATGGGCCGACCCTGTATGAGTTTGAGCTGAACTCAAGCAGTTCGTAAGTAGCTTGATTCATTAAATATAGCTATTTATTAGGTTTAAATTTTAATTTATCATCATCAGATAGGTAAGATCAATTATAGTGTTACCTAAAATTTTAGGAAAAATTCATAATTATATAAAGAATATTTTTCAACCAAAAAATATAAAGGATATTCTTATTATGTTAAATACATTATATATTATTAATCTTTACTAATATATAATAAATATACTTAATTTTAGAATTTAAATGAAGTAAGTATATTTAGACATTTTAGTAGGTTAATTATAAATATAATCGAGCCGAGCTTTTAACGAACCGATTAGGGTGTGTTCAAGCTTGGCTTGTAGCGATTCTAAATTTCAGAATTTTATTAGTAAGGGTATGTTAGTCATTTTCTAATTTAGGGGTAGTTTGGTAGATATCTCTGTGGAGTATTTGACCATGAGTAATGGTTTGACTTATGTTAGAATAATTAAAAGAGCATAACATACTAGAGGATTTAACTTAGGCTTGTAACCAAACATCATTAGCAAGGGTATTTGGGTAAAAATTCAAATTAGGGCTTTGTTATAGATACCTAATGTAGCACCCCGGAATTTTTCGTACCTAATGGACAGCGTTTTCATAGCCAATTGACTTTTCACGTAATCCAATTAATAATTTATGAGGAATTGGATGTCAGTAACTCATGGGCAGCTTGAAGAAGGGAGTTTAAGACCCTAAAAAGCATGGATGCAAGGTTAGAAATACCCCAAGGGGTCTGCAGGTGAAAAGAGAGAAAAAACTGGGTTTGACGATCGATCGCCACATGGCGACGATCGATCGTCACAAACCCAGAAACTTGGGCAATCTATTGGAAGTTGGACGATCGATCGCCCCAAACTTGACGATCGATCACCCTAAACCCAGAAATTGAGATAGGGTTTGAGAATCTGGATGATCAATCGTCCAAAACCAACGATCAATCGTCAGGGGCTAGGAAAATTGGGTAGTCTACTAGAGGTGTGGACGATCGATCGTCCCAAGTTGACGATCGATCGTCATCGCAGAATTTCATTTTTAAAAACACGCGACATCAAGGGTTTCAACCCTTGGGCATATAAATAGAAAGTCATTTAGGATTTTTGGCTCACCCTAAACCTAGAGGAAAGAAAAAGGAGAGGAAGGAAGAGAGAAAAAGGAGAAAAAAGAGAGGAGAGATTGGGAAATCCAAAGAGGAGTTTTTGGATTTGAAGATTAAGGGAGCTCAAGGAAGATCTTCCTCCTCAAGGATTGCTCCTCCATCAAGTTGGGATCTCAAACAAAGGGTTTTCTTCAAGATCAAGTGTTGATCTTCAAGGTTAGTACATCCTACTAACGCCCTTAGCAATAACCTAGGTTTTTCTCTTGATAATGATGATTTCTATCTTGTGTTCTTTCCTTTCCTTTGAAATATGTCATTTCCCCAAATGTGAATAAGATAAATGGAATAAATAAATGTGGATGTGTGGGGTGAATGTTTGAGGCGATGGATGTCGTATAGATGTGATGGATGTTATGTGATCGAAATGGTGGAAGAGCATCTTACAAATACTGAACACACTTTGATGTTGATGAAATGTATGCACCAAGAAATTGAAATGAAATGACTATAAATGTGTTGCACGCCGTGTGTTTGGTAGAAGATCTAAATGAAAATTAAACGAATTTAATGAAGAAGATGAAAGTATAATCTATGTAGCTTTTCATAAAATGGTAAATTATCCATTGTTATACATGTTAGTCTAAATTTTCATATGATTATGTTAGGAATTGAAATGCTATACTCATGTGATCCTTTCATTCAAACATGTCATCATGTTTACTACAAATGTCACACACACGCACACATGCATGCATGAACCGGTTTTCAAAAAAGTATATGTATATGATAAACCAAACAAGAACAAGAATTGTGATTGAATGATAAAGCCGAACATCGGGCCGGTCAAAGGTATGGCATATCCCTAGGATATGTCATACCTGGCTCACAAGGAAAACAAGCAAGTTGATAAAGCCAGACATCAGGCCGATCAAGGGTAAGGCATATTGCAAGATATGTCATACCTAACTCACTAGAAAACAAGACAAGGAGGTTGGTGTATCTTTTTCTATATATATATATTTCACTTAAGGGAATTTACATTCTTGGCTCACAAGTCGCTTCAAGGGCAGTAACCTCTGACTCACAAGTATACAAGTAAGTCAAGTCAAGAACATGTCAAGAATATGACAAGAACAAGCAAGACAAGTGATTCCAAGCAAGACAAGACCAATATGTGTGATTCTCATGAATAAGACCAAGACAAGAAACAAGTTTTCAAACATGACAAGCAAGTTTTGAAAGAAACACGAAAGACTATTTTCAAGAATAAGACATGATTTTTAAAGTATGAATTTTATCAGAGTTTTCCGCATTCATTCAAGCATGTCAAAATTATCACATTGCTTTACTTTTAATGTTATTTGTCTTATGCTGTTAGTATTACTTTAATTCGATATTGCGTATTGTGTTCATTGTTGTGTTTTGTTATTTCTATGGTTAGCTAGTAGCTTGTACTCGCTGAGTATTCCATATTCAACCGTACTTTTATGTCGGCAGGTACCGCAGATGCTCTCAACCTTGAGCCTTGGGTTGAGGAAGAGTATATAGAGGAAAGGGAACCTCCTATCCCGATGCAGTCACAGGAGGATAGAGATCTCGACGTATGGTCATACATCGACTACTGTTGAGAGGAGAGTATGAGAAAGTTTCTTTTTGTATTTTGATAGGTGGGCATATTCACCTTTACCTTGATATGTTTTTATATATATATTCACTTGGAATACAAACCACTTTATAAAAAAAATTAAAAAAAAGTTTGGTTAACGCTTCCGCACTCATGATTTAGCTTCCCCACTCAGATTATTGTCTTTATAGTATTATGTTAGCCTTGTTCATTTCAGGATGGTTTGGCAGGTATGTATAGTCACATCTAAATTATCATTTAACTCCTAGTGGGTATTTTGGGACGCGACAAAAGTGGTATCAGAGCTCTAGGCATTAGAGTCCCTAGAGTCACTTAGTACTCGATACCATGATTGAACAAGGCATTAGAATCATACGAAAGAGTCGTATTCCAAGTCTGGTCTAAAGAGTTAGTCTTAGTCAAAACCGGTTGAAATTCAACCGAACTTAAAGTCCTACACTAGAAACACAGATTATATGTTATAACATTGTTATGTAAACCATGTGTGCATTGTTCTATGCTTAGTGAATATGTATTGAGCAAATGGTGAAATTATTACTAAATGCGTATCCAAGTTAGACTCATGTGTATTGTCGTTCGTAGGATCTAATCATGAGACGCAATGCGCGGGGTCGCGGATACAACACAAGGGGCAATGGAAGTAATCTTCTATCGGGTGATGATTAACCTGACTTTGTCCAAGCTTTTGCTTCAATAGTCGAGACCTTGGCTATGTTGGCCGCAAGGCAACCTACTCATTGTGATTAATGGAAGTCCAGGAACATAGATAATATTCTATGGCCCTAGTGGTATTATAGGAAAATATTTCCTAGTAACAAGGCTTCAACCAAAAAGTGAAGCACTTGGTCCCACAACCGGAAATAGGAGATCCATTTAGATCTCACACACTAGGACCTTCTTAAAACTTTTAATTTAATTATGAATTAAATTAATTAATTTCTCCATGTAAATCACTATATGGTATAGTGAAGCTCTAACAGGTGAAATCACATGAGATATGATTAACCAAATGGGTAGGACCCATATGGGATTTTGATAAAGATCAAAACTTGGCCAACAAGAGTTTGGAACTCTAAAAGGGGCGTGAGAATGTGAGGCCCACCTAGGGTGGGGCGCCCACTTCATCCTAATCTTATTCCATTAATTGGTTACTAATTAATGATCCCCTATTAAGTAGGGATTAGATTACTTGGTTGTTAATTAATGATTTCCTATTAAATAGAAAATGAATTAATTTGTTACCAATGATTTCCTATTAAGTAGGGATTAAATTAGTAGGTTACTAATTATTTTTCCTATTAAATAGGGAATGGATAATGTTAGTTTCTAATTATGATAAATCCTAATTAGATTATGATTACTATTAAAGAATCATTCAAGAGGGAATTCTAATTGGATTAGAATTAAGAAATGAGTTTTGGATTGCAAGTAAGCAATCCAAGAGGGCTATATAAAGAGTGGGATGTCCACCCCTTTGCCACAATTGAAAAACCTCCAACGTTTTTCTCTCTCTCTAAAAGCCCCCCCCCCCCCCCCCCCCTCCCTCCTTTGGTTGTACGGTTAATACTCTCATTCTATCCTCTTGATTTTTGTTTGGATCTTGAATAATATCAGAACCAATCTTCTTATCAAGAAATGATCTTGCATTCAAGAAAATAATAAAAGATCATAGAGCTTGAATTGGAAGGGCCATTAGCTTCCATTAGAGAAAAACTTTAAAGGATTAAAGAAGGTTCGTGTGAATTGCGAATGAGACTTTTCACTTGCGAAATTTTGCAGGTATTGTTCTATCCTTCTAATAATGGAAAAAACTTATCTATTTCATAGTCACAAAGGTGATTGTTTTTATCCTTCATTGAATAAAATCAATTAGAACTATAGTCAGAACTTGAGATTCGATGTATACCCCCCAAGAACTGTTTTTCTAAAATTAAAAGAGGCATACTTTCAGTATCTCTTTCGACACAGTTGTTTTGATATATTATGGACCCAAATCGGAGTAATGATTAATGATTTATGCCCTGAACACTGAAAAAGAGCTGTTTTGCATTTCTAGCCTCTCGTATGCCTATGCAGGCTTGTATCTAGTCACCTAAGGTATATAGAATGATTCTAAGTCAATTTCCACCTAAGGTATAAGGTATCCAGGTCACTTACCATTCTATGAGTGTGACGAATGCAACACTTTGAATATTTTCAATCGAACTTCTTCGGTTTTCATCATTACTGACTTGGATGCTTGTAAGCAATGATACAAGACACTACTAGGCACTTTTGTTTTGACATCGGAATATGTCAATACCAAAAGTATGGACTTATATTAATTATGTAATTAAATTATTAACTAATAAATGATAAACACAAACCACAACACAAAGATATTTTTATGTGGAAACCTTTCTGGAAAGAACCACGAGACCTCGTTCATTAAAGAGATATAACTAGGAGTAAAAACAAATAAATATTTACAAGACTCGAACTGTAGTCTACTGGGCTCGACACAACGATCCTTTAGTACTCAATCATCCACGCCTCGATAAACTATCATGAACCCACAAGTCCCGCAATCTACCGCAACATCATGTGTTACTTTTAGAACTCCAAAACCATGATGTCTCGATGGATTCTTGTCAATAATGGCTTCAGATTCCTCTGATTACAATAACCACAACCTTCCTTGGATCGATCTCCTTCAACGAAGGCTTCAGATTATTTTGATCAAGTGTTTTTAAATAAGAACGGGTTGACGGTTTAGTCAAATAATCAATCTAAAGTGATTCCACAATTTTGGAATACAAGCAAGTAAGGATGATCAATATAAAACTAAGCTTGCATCTCTAGAGATGAGGGAGAAGAGAAGAATTGGATATCAGCTAATAGGTATTGGGAAACCCTAAAACATTCACAACAATCTCCACTCTTACATTCATAGAACAATTAGGTTTAAAGAGGAAAGCTAAAAATAGAGTTTTAAAGCGATTAGTAGAGTTAAAAATATGTTTAAATACTATTTGTGTAGTTACTATTCACGCTCGCAAACAAATCGTTCAAAGGATTCTCTAATTTTTTTTCTTCTAAAAATCAAGGCTAGGCTAAATGGTTGAACCCTAAGAATTAATAAATTAAAGGGATCAGATTTGGTCTTGCTCCCACAAGACCAAAACCATATTACCTAGTTTAAGCGGTGATAAAAAGCGAAGATATCACATGGAGAGAAGTAAAAAAAAAAAAACTGAGGAGAAAATGAAATGACTTTTCCCCTTTTAATCGTCACATATGATATGCTGAACTTAGGCAAGACGGACGGTTTTGGTCTGCCAGAGCAAGACCAAATCCGATCCGTGCTAAATGGGACACTTGGCAGCCTGTAGAGGCAGGGCCAGACGGTTTTGGTTCTCCCAATCAGGCAAGGGAATATGCGTGCAGTCGTTAGGAAGATTCGTGAGGATGCGCATCTTTCCTCCTTCATTCGTTTGTCCTTGGAGTTTGGACTCTCTACTCTAAGTACCTTCTTATATATAGCCAAACCATGCGACCAACAGAAGATCCTCGTCTTCCATTTCCCCAGCGCACGTTAGCAGGTTCTGCTCCTCCTCTTCCTCAGTTCTTTCTCTGATCTTTGATATATGACTAAATGGTTATTATCTTCTACTTCTGTATCTTTTCTTGAGCTTTGCTAGATTTTACGCATCTCTTCTTTAATATGTTCTTTAGCTTTGAATTATCGATCATATAAACTAAATTAAGCATAGACTCATTTATTTATTATTTCCAGCGAAGAAGTCTATGTCTCTGCTACTATTTTGGGTAAATCAAAGCTATCACTTTTCCTTTTTCAAAATTTTCAACTTGTGTTGGGGTTTGGCTGATAATTCAACACTGAGTATAGATTCATTTGTTGCTTAACTGTATTAAGAAAACCAGACTAAGAACAAAAAGAGTATTCTTCTAATGGATTTTGGTCCCAAATTTAGGTTTATACTAATGTGCCAAGGTAATGTTGACTATGGGTTCGTACGGATTTCACTTACTGAGTCTGTTATGCCAAAATTATGTCGAAAAGGGCAGAACATGATATGGGGTTTGCTTGAATTATGTAAGTGCATTCCAGAATCATCTGTGAGTTTTCAAATCAGCGACAGGGTGCGAGGAATGGAGTAGTACAAGCAAAATTTGATTCCAATTCGTTGACTCGATAGTATTATAGATTTGAGACTACGGTAGTCCTTAGGTCCACATGGTTGGCTCTGCTACTGTTGTTTTAAATGGATGTAGAAAGTCGACTCCGTAATGTTTAGGTCCTCATACTCAATTGGAAAGCTTGCTGATACCATAAAGTATTAAACAGGTCTCACAATCGTCTCGCCCATTTTGTTCTAGTATACCAAATTAGCCTTGTAACTGAAAACCATTTTTCCCTCAAATAAAATTTTGATCTCATATGTGTAAAGACCATAGTTACCAAATCGTGAAGCAAAAGCGAGAAGCGAAACGAAAGCGAGAAGCGAGAAGCGGGAAGCGAGACTTAAAAAATCCTTTGGAAATGAGAAGCAAAAAATAGATATAGGTGCCTCATTCCCATCATATTGGGATGACCAGTCATACCTTAAATTTTATTTTGTATGAGATGTTTGTGGAGAAGTAGTTGCCTTAGAGTCTTAGGTTTCAATTCAAGGATACTTGCTTAGGATATATGTCGTAGGCTTTAGACTCAGGTCTATTCCATTACTTCCTAAATAGTAATACATAACAACACCCTTGACCACTAAATTAGAATTGATGGAAGCGAGTCTGGGAAAAGAGCTTCCCACCTTGTACATGACTTCCCGGCAACTATGGTAAAGACATTCTTAATCCTAGTACGATGATTACAAATCAATCATTTCTTAATCATCATGAAGATATAAACCATATGACAACATTGATTGAATAGAAGAGATTATTAGTTTATAGTCATTTATAGGGTATTGGATCCTAGAAAATGAGAACTGTTTCATGTACTTCCTCTTCAGCTGAAGACAATGTGCTGCTGGAACTCTGAATTTCTGTTAGTGCTTAATTTCCTGAAAATGTGATGCACTAGATCTTATAATAACAGTTTTTGTTGTTTTGTTCTGGTACAATAATATGAGCAGTTAATTTGCTTGCTGTGGACATACTTCTTTCAACTGATATCTGCAAGTTCTTGCTTGCAAATTGCAATCAATCTACTTCGACTTATCAGTGAATTGCTTATGAATCCTGATAGTACGCTGAACCCCCGGAAAACCCTAGAGGGGGTCCATGGAGTGCATTTGGTGCCCCACTCACCATTTGCAGTGGAAGAGATTCCTGAATGCAGGGACTTCCATCTTTCAACCAGTGACGGGTCCTCTATTGAAGCTAATCAGCAGCTATTAGTGCGGTGAGTAAGTAAAGAAGTTTCTTATTATCTATCCTAGTACAAATGTAATGGTTACCCAGCATATGCTCATAAATATTTGTATTTTTGCAGTATTTATCTATGAAATAATTCACTTACTCAGAACCCAGTGACTAATTATCAAAAGTTCAAAGTCTGAACACCCTTTATATATATATATATATGAGAATTTAGGTCAATGCAGCTTGCAAGAACTTAGTGATTATTGTTTGCAGGTTTCGCAGACAAATATGGCAGCAGAGACCAGCATGTCTGAGGCCCATCCGCTGTAATCTTCATGGTATAGTAAGGATTTTTTTTAATTTGGTGGTCTGGTAAATGTAAATAAAGCACAGTTGGGCCAAGTACCATTGTTGGTTTGGCATTCCTATCCTTGTACTGAAATCTAGCTCTGTTTTCTCACATTTTTATTTGAACTTTCTCAGGTGATCTGAACCACATGGAAACAATTGCAAATGTTCTTACATCACTACCTTTTATTGCCCTCGGAATCCAGGCCCCAAGGCAATAAATCCTTTTAACTCTCATGATTGACTATCTTATATTTCTTTTATTGCGTATGATAACCTGTTTTACTTGAGATGCAGGAAGAATTTGACTAGTAAACTGTATGCTAATTCATTAGTTGGAGTTGGAGTTGCCTCAAGTTTGTACCATTCTTCAAAAGGAAAACTGAGGAAGTATTTGAGATGGGCCGACTATACAATGATAGCCACATCAACTGTTGTAAGTTAGAGTTGATACTGAAATTGTCTAGGAGAAAAAGCTACATCATGCTACACTTATGCATAAAATATTATCAATAATTACTGATTTTACTGTACTTGAATGATAATTCCATACCAGATTTAGTGTGTACTAACCTAAATAAGTTATTCATCCATCTGAACCCCAAGTACTCATATCTGAAGTAAAAATGATTAACACTGACGTTCATATTTGTTATTGAGCTGTCTCTATCTATTGCACCATTACAACTTTGAATGTCAATCTTCAACTTCCTCCCAAATGATGCCCACTACTTCAAAATAGGTGCTCTCATCCATTTGCTTCCATAAAAGTTAAAAAGTGAAGTCCACAAAGGCACAAACTATAACTAAAATTTGTTAGTATGGTAATCTGCTGCATTGCATTGGAAGATTTGAGGCAATGATAGTGTCATTGTGTTAAAGCATTAGGGTTAGCATTAGAGACGGGCAGAGCCACATGGGGCTGAAGCCCCCCTGAAATTTTGGAAATTTCTTTTTTTAGTATGCTATTATTAGCCGGGAGAGGGGTGGAGCTGGGGGGACAGGGACTCTAGCCCCCCCTAACTTTTGAGAAAAATATATTTTATACAAACGGACACAAACAAACACGATGGCCCATGAACTTGGTCCTCAAAAAAAAAATCCAGGGGCTATGCCCTCGATTCCCCCATTGTTAGCCCCCTGCAAGAGAATCCTGGCTCTGCCCCTGGTTAGAGAGAAAGAAGAGTACGTGAGACATGGGAAAATATAGTAGTTCACTCTCACTTGTTTACCCCCTTTTTCTATTATATAAAATAGTCACTACTAACTAGTCACAAATAACAGTATATCTAACACTCTCCCCAAGCTGGAGAATACACATCATGTAAATCCCAGCTTGGATCAAATATAGTTCATATGACTCTTAAAAAGAGCTTAGGTAAATGACAATCCACCTCAATATGTTTGTACTCTCATGAAAAACTGGATTGGAGGCTATATGGATTGCAGCCTGATTAACGCAATGTAACTTCATAGAAGACTTCACAGAAAAACCAAGTTCTTGAAGATTAGCGTTGATGCATATTGATGCATCATATGATTAATCAATGCATGCTGATGCATTACAATGTAGATTAGTTTACTGTATTTTGATTAATTTTATCTCTCTTTCTTGGTAAATTATTTATGCTTTCTGCGTACTTTCCTGCTCAAAGGGCTTTTCTGTTGCTCACTTGCACACCAGCTTCAATTTAGGGATGTGGATAACTGAACATCATTTTGCAGTGTCTTTCAGGGGCACTCAGGACTGAGAATCCAAAAGTGCTGATGGCAGCGTCTGCATTTTTTCTACCTATCCAGCCTTTAATGGTTTCAGCTGTTCACACTGGGTTGATGGAGGTAATCAGCTGTCTCCTCCTGTCCTGAAAATTTTCTAATCTTTTTATCATATATCGAGCAAGTTGAAATTCAGGATGATTTTGACTCCATCCATTACAAATTGTAGTGTTAATTTGCAAAACAATGTGCTAACAGTTCAGCTGTGAGTCTCATACCTGTAAAGATTCTTTTGCACTTCACCAATGTTATTACCTATAAAAGTGATCAATTTTTCTGATTTGTTTTTACTGTGTAAATTATCTCTGGCGTTCTGAAACGAGGATGCATGAACATCTTTTTTTTCTCTTTCTTTTGGACTTCTTTTAGTGGGTACCTCCACGACTCTTGTGGGTCTGAACCCATGTTAGAATTGTATTTCTATATGTTTGTTATTCCATTCGTAACTCGAGCATCTCTATGATTCCTTGTTAGGGGTAGACACTGAGAGAAAGTGGGAGTTTGATCAACCACTTTTTCCATATAGGGTAGCACCTCACTCTAGGATAATGTGATTCTTAGTTGCTCTGTAACCAATAAAAACTTACTCTAGGCCTGTGCTTTCTTTTTGAGTTCTTGGTGTTCTGGAACCTGAATAGCTTAGTCTTGGCATGTGCTTCTTGTTCTTTTGCTCCGACCTCCTTTTGTAACTAAGAACTGACCCATTTCCTTTATTTTGGATCTGTCACTGGGATTGAATAATTGAAGGAAAAAAAAATGAAGGTACCGCGTATCTAAGAAACACTTGGACTATTAGTTACCAAAATTGTAGGAAGATGATGAGAAGCTATTTTATCATTTAAATCATGAGATTCCTTTTATTCAGTTTGATTTGGTTTTTGTAGTCTTCTCCTTCTTCTGGTTGTTTTCTTACTATTGGTAGTTATTTTATTCATGCAAATTGTGGGGACTCCCACCCAGTATTTAGGCATTTGTCTTCTGAAGATTCTTCTTTTATCTGGAAATCAGCTTCAGCTCTAATGCAATTCACGATGATCTCTAGCCGCCTCTGGTCACACCTATAACTTGAAATTTTCTCAACTATTCTCTTCCTTTGGCTGGCTCAGCCCTGGGATCTCCTAGCCCTTCCTTTTTCACTGTTTTTCCTTGTGAAGGCAATAATGAGGCGTCGTCTGCAGTATGGATTCTGATTTTTTGCTTGATGTTTTTCTGTATTTCTGTCGTGTGATCACACCTTTATATTTCAGGCTTCCGCTGTTCTTTGACTGGATCTATTTCTCTTTCCATTATTTCCTTCCAGGTATCATTTGCAAAAAGAGCAATGAAGGAACCACACCTGAGGATAGCCCACAACGTTCATAAGATGTCGTCACTGTTGGGAGGTGTGCTTTTTATTGCTGATGATCTCTTCCCCAGAACTCCATACCTTCATGCTGCTTGGCATCTTGCTGCAGCAGTTGGTGTTGGCATGTGTAATAAGCTTCTTGAATAATGTTTGATCTACCCTCCACAAAATCACATTGTTATCTACAGAGGTAGGATCCATTACTATCCTCAGTCATGTATCTCAAATCATTTCTATATTTCCCATTTTTTCTCCAAGGACATTGTCTTCTTGACAATGCCATCCTTGAATGAAGCCTTCTCCAAAATCTTCTTCCACTTCAACCGAAGTTGATTTTACCTTTCTTTTGTTGTTTCGTAAGTCCAGTATGTAGCCAAATTGGAAACGGAATACTTTCTGTACACGAATGTCAATTTTTGTTGCCTTAGATTATGATTGAACAACGACAAAAGAAAGAATATTTCATCCATTAAGAAATTATGTTTTCTTATTACTATTACCACCAATGGAATCTCATCTTCATAGAGATCATTGACTTGTATCTAAGGATATTGAAATTTAGAGTTTTATTACAATGAAGATATTTCTAAGCATAGTCTAATGTAGATTGCTTCAGCAGGCAAAAACCAGGGTGGAAAGCTCAGGAACCTGATGACTGAGACCACCGTCCACTAAAGGATTTCAAAATAGACTTGACTTCCATTAGGAGCATTCAGTAAGAAATTGTGCATCTCACTGTCCACTGGTTGTGTAGCCACAGTAAGCAACTGAAAGCAAGAAACCCTGGCAGTAAGTTCAGCAATTTACTTTCATGGCAAAGACCAACAAACCCAGGGTTACCCAATTGGCTACCAATTATATCTACGAACCGATTCGAAGCGAACCAGTTTGCAATACGATTTGTTTGGGTTCGTAAAAATGGGTGAACCCTATACTCAAACCCAATAGCTCTGGTATGGCGTTTTTTCTGTTTGAGTTTGGCGATTTTTTTTCTTTGAGCTCAGCAAATTTATACTTTGGGTTCAGTGAATTTTGCTTTTGAGTTCGTGAACTGCTCATGAAAAAGACATTTTTATGCTTTTTTTAAAATAAGTATTTATAATATATAATCAAGCTAGCAAACCAAACTAAAGAACCTAAAGCGAACAATGAGACAATTATCTCATCCTATCCCTTGCAAACTGGGTTCTCTCTAGAGTGGAGCGGCGAATCGTGAACTTGAATTCGAACCGAGCTAGGGAACCGATGAACCAGGTAACGTTGAACAAACCTAACCTTCCATCCTTGCAGTTTGGTACACACCCACTCCAAGCAGAGTTGTTTATAAACCTGGTCACTACTGAACAGGGCGGGCCCCCCTAAATTTTTTGTAAATCCTTATTCACGGAGTATGAATAGTCGGCACCTCAACAAAATATTTTTTTTTAGTATACATGGCCCCCCCCAATTTTTTTGTCCTATATAATATAGTGGGCCCCCTAATTTTTTTTGTCATATATATAGTGGCCCCCCCAATGGAGTCCCCTTATGCCCTTGAGGTTGCCACATGTCCCTATTGACACCCTTTAACTATGTTCAAAATTCACCGAAACTCAAGGTTCACCAACTTATCCTTGGTTTTTAGAAAAAATTATTTAAATAATTTTAACCTTAGGAGTTAGTGAATTTAAAGCTAGGGTTCGAAAATAAATTTGATATTTTTTTTAAAACCAAGGATAGGTGGGTGAATCTTAACCACAATTAAGGGATATTAATAGGGACATGTGGCGACCTATTAACTACCCCCAAAAAATTTTTCTCGGGGGCTACGCCCCCAAATTCTATACCCTCAAATCAAAAATTTTTTATACATATATTTTGGCCCCCCTGATAAAAAATTCCTGGCTCCGCCCCTGCTACTGAAAGTGATGTTGACGTTCCTTGGTGGTTAAGCTGCTGCCCGGAGTCGTTGCAGTATGCGTTAATCATCTGATTGCATATTGCAAAAGGAAATGGAAGCTGTTGAAAACAAAATATATTTGGTGCAAGAAGCTGTCTTGGTGGACGAGGCTTTGACGACACCCCCCCCCCCCCCCCCCCCCCCAAAAAAAAAAAAACAAAAGCATGAAATCCTCTACAGTTATAACCGGACTCAGGGGAGTCCGGTTACACCGGTGAGGTCGCCACGTGTCCCTTTTGACTTCCCTTAACTGGGTTAAGATTATCCCACCCCTAGAGTTCACCTACCTATCCACCTATCCTTGGCTTAGAAAATTTTTAACCTTGGTTAGAAAAAATATTAAAATATTAAAATATTTTTAATATTTTTTCTGAAAACAAGGATAGGTAGGTGAAGTGTAGGGTGGGTGAATCTTAATCACATTTGAGGGGTGTCAAAAGGGACACGTGCCTCACGCTGAATAAACCCATCATTTAGTTCTAACTGATAAATACTGTTCATGTTCTGGGGGCAAATAGAGGGATGAAACAATCTTGTATTCTCTGAAACTCCTCAATGGGCCATTGGCTTAGATGGTTATGGGCCTTATGGCCATCCTATCATTTCTCTATGCGATTGCTGAGAAAATAAGCGAAAACATGCAAAATAAAATAAAATTTAGGATTTCTATTACAATATTTAGATGTATATATTTTGTCTAATTTTCTTTTTTTTTTCCATGTTTTTATTTATTTTCTCGGCAACAGCAAATGATGGGCAGGTAAATCTGTTGCTTAGTGGTTACTAAATTGGAGGTAGATCACCAATGGGAGGCTGGGGGCTACCAAATGGTCAAAATCAAGTCATGATTGGCAGATTAATAAATAAACAAAAAGTTCCACAACAGTGATTTGATTAAAAAGGCTTTTTGTCTTGAACAAATGGCTACAGGTGCCAGAGAAGCAAAGGTACCGAACAGTGCTCTAATACTATTGTGCTCATACAAATTACAAATCCATCAACGATCTACCTACTTGCAATAACCTGTTGTTCATCACGGTCATCACATTTAGGCCTCAATTGTTTGGATTATTGTAGTTGCAATTTACTGCACAATAAGCGATGTCGTAAATAAACTCTATCATGTATAAGCACTGTCATGAATTGGCTCTGACAAGTATAATGTCGTAAATAAACTCTATCATGTATAAGCACTGTCATGAATAGGCTCTGACAAGTATAGTGTCAGTAAGCGATTATTTGACCATTTTGAGAAAAAGGATATTTTTGTCATTTAAAAAAAATATAAATGTTTTCAGAAATCTCTCTTAAACTCAAGGGTTTTGTAGGCTTCACGGAGTACAAAATGTAAAGGGCAAAAGTGGTTATGCTCCCTCCTAATCACCCTCTGATGAGATTATGAAATATGTACTAGTTATTTACATAATCGATTGTTTCATAATCACTTATGTTGGGTTGAAACAAATGTCATTATTCCATCATAAACTTCATAATCAAGACCGACCATGATATCCTGATATTGTTAGTACCCCAAGAACATGTCGTACAAGTTACTCTCTTCGCTAGGGTGGAATTGGGATTTTCTAGTAGGGGGCACCCATGGTTAATTGAACATAATAGTAATTTTTGATGAATTTTGTGAAAAAAGATTAGGTGAATACAAAATAGTTAGGGTAAAGTAGATTTGGGTTGAGGGCTTAGTCCTCGGAAATAATATTTGAAAACTAAATTCTAGGGCCCTTTCACCATATATCCATTTTGTACACTTCTTGATCACAGGACAGCTGTCCCATGCCTCGTAGCTATAGCCAATTAAATAATTAAATTAAATAGTATAAAATCTATATTTTGTCTTCAAAAGTTCATGGGACAGTTGCCCTCTTGTCATATTAAATAATATAGTATAGTTTTTTAAGGGACAATTGCTCCCTTGTCCAATGAATTATACCAAATTAAATACTTAAACAACTTAGTATAAAAAAATATGAGTCTGAATCCTAACTGATTGAGATTGAATTCAGACAATTCAATAACTTACATAGCCCCACTTTAACTCTGGTTAAGAACTTTTAACCTTTAAAGTTAATTTTTGTTTTCTGAAAACACAAGTTAGATTGTCAAACCGTAATGGTATGTTTGGTTGCCGAGAAAATAAATAAAAACATGGAAAAGAAAAGAAAATTGGACAAAATATAACTAAAAATTGTATTAAAAATCCAAAATCTCATTTTCTTTTCTATGGTTTCACCTATTTTCTCAACAACTCTTAACCATAGTTAATGGGGTTAAAAGGGACATGAGTAGGCTATGTTCAATTGAATAATACTTTTTTTTTCCCAAAGTTTTAGGGACACTTGCCCCCATTCTCATGCTATGCCCTAATTATTATTTTTTTAAATTAGTTTTTCAAATGTTGAGTAGGGGCACGTGCCCCTACAAGCACCAACCTGGCTCCGCCCTGTTCTTCGCCTCAGTGAACTCCATCTCATAAGGTGTACTATGCTCCCATGCAAGAAGGCGTTCCCCGGCCTAAAATACGACAGTGAATTGCTCATTCCGCTACCAGGAAATCTCCTCCATTGAGTTAGATGATTCAAGTCCCCAACTGGGTCAGAACAAGTCACGAATTGGGGAATAAGATTTCATAAAATGTAGCATCGAAGATCTAGGAATGCATGATATTGATATAGTTACATAATTTGTTAAAGAATAAAGCTTCTGAGACCGCCGGTCATAGGGCAAACCGAGATCGGACACAGGGATGCGGGATTCTAAGGTAACCCAAAAAATTGGGATGCCCTAGTCATGTCCGTACTACTTGTTTGATCCCGTATAATCTGTTTTCTATTATTTTAATTGGATTATGTTATTTTAAGTGAATCATGTTGTTTTGATTGAACCATACAAATTAACTAAGTAAAATAGCATGAATCACATTATTTTGCTTAAATTAAGTTATTGATTCAACTATATAAATTAACCGATTCAAGTAAAATAACTTGAATCGGATTATTATCATGAATCACGTTATTTTATCTAAAGACGGAAGGCCGCCTTTTATTAGATGAGTAATTAGCTGGGATGCTAGAGCGTCCCAATGGGCACGTTCTTTGTTAAAACCGTGGAGAGTGGTTGTTCAGCGAAATAAATGGAAAGTAGCTCATTTGGCCCATTTCTCATTAATTTCATAGAAAAATTTGTGAATATGCAAACTGGGACATTAATTCTACTACAAAACAGCCCTTTTTTCATTTTCTTTTCTTAGTAGGTTTACATGATTTGGATCCAACCGGTAACATGAGATTTTTTTTAGATGATTTGAATGAACTCATCAGGTTATGTGGATGCGGATCAAGAGATGAGAAAGATCATCTCATCTAGGGTGTGTTTGTTTGGCTAGAAAATAAGTGAAAGAAAAGAAATTAAGATTTTCTTTCAAAACAACTATAAAAAAAAATGGATGAAGAATTTAGAAGAAGTTTCAAGAAAGTGCAAAAAAATTAAAATATATTTTTTACAAACCATACGCGAGAAAAGTATGAGAATTTTTGTTTTTTTACTTCCCTCACTTTCTCACCAAATGCACGCACCCACAAAATAAAACTTTTAACACAAAAATTATAAATAGTGGGAATACGAGCCAGAAATGCCCATATAGATATTGAGTCTACCCATGTAGATACAGCAACTAAAAAATAATTCAACAATAATGAGCACAACAGTGGGCACAGAACACTTAACTCTAGAACTGAATCATTCTACTATAATGACATTTGAGCTACATATTTAGGCAGGTGGGGACATGGACATGATAGACATGGGGGACAGCCATAATTACCAGACTGCCACCAATTTAAACTCATCATTCTGTGGTAATCTTACTGTGAGAATAAATGAGCAGTAGCCATTTTGTAGCCATTAAGCTACAGCAGGTGGGCTATTGGTCACTCTAATAAAAAACATTAAAATAAATATTTTTAATGAATATTTTAAAAAGGATGATTCCATGCAAAAATTGTTTATTTTATTTTCTTGTAGTAGACTAATAGCCTCCCTGTTTAGACAGAATAAGCTATAACAAAGGCTGATGTTCATCTGCACTCACTTACAGTAAACAGACAATGAAAATAAAGTCTTATAAAAAAAAAAACAATGAAAATAAAGTAAGAAGATATTGATTAGAGGGTAGGTGGGATTGGGGGTGAGATGAGATCGAATCACAACCAATTGCGATTGTACTCGGAGAGAGTTCAATTGCACCTACAGCCCAACACGTGTCCCTTTTAATCTCTATTAACCATGGTTAAGATTCACTAATCTTTGGGGTTCAATCATATATAACATTGGTTTTTTAAAAAAATATTGAAAAATATTAACCCAAGGGTTAAAAATTCTTAAATTGAGTTAAATATTTTTTTTAAAAAACAAAGTTATATTGTTGAACCAAAGATTAATGAATCTTAACCACAATTAATAAGGATTAAAAGGTACACACGTTGGGTTGTGGGTGCAATTGAACTCTCTCTGAGTTTAATTGCATTTGGATGTGATTCGATCTCAAGTGAGATTGAATCACAACTAATCATGTTTGAACTCTACAAGAGTTCAATCACACCTACAGGTCAACACGTGTCCCTTTTAACCCCTATTATCTATGTTTATGATTCAATAACCTTAAGGATTCAACAATTTAACCTTGGTTTTTAGAAAAAAAGTTAACCTAGGTTAAGAAATTTTAACCCTAAGATTAAAATAATTTTTAGAAATAAAGATTAGATTGTTGTATCCTAATGGTTAGTTAATTTTAACCATTGTTAATAGGGGTTTAAAAAAGGACACATGTTGACCTGTAGGTGCAACTGAATTCTCCCATACTTCAATCCCGATTGGTTGTGGTCAATCTGCTAAAGGGCAGATGGGGAATTTTGAGGAAATCCGTGCAGAGAGAGAGAGAGAGAGAGAGAGAGAGGGTGAGATGGAGAGAGAGGAGGGGCAGTTCGGATAGAGAATTAGTGTGAAAGGCACGAGTCAGGAGAGGAACAATAAATGAGCGTAAGAGGTGATGAGGCTTATGATAACCCTCATCATCGTCACGTCGTTTTTATTCGCTTCTCCCGATATCTCCCAGAATTCCACGCTTCGTTTCCTTTACTCTTTTTTTTTTTTTTGCTTCTTCACCTAAAACTTCAGCCTTTTTGCTTGCTTTGTCCTTTCTCTCTCTCTGTCTCTCTCTTAAATAAATATTAACCCAGTCAACCTCGCTCTCTTCTCTTTTAAACTAAAACCATTCCCTCTCTCTCTCTTCTCTCTCTCTTGCTTGTTCAGTCCCCATCTCTGAATCTCATATACCATCTATTCAGCTCAGGCTCAGTGTATATATAGAACCCATATTTCCTAGAGAGACACAGAGATAACACTAATTGCTAGCTACACTCCCATTTCTGCAACTCTAATACCCTTTATATTGAACCCATTTTCATCACCAAGAGAAAGAGAGAGGACTAACACTGTTACAATGTGGATGATGGGTTGTAGTGATGATACTGAGTTTAACATGTCT
Source organism: Tetracentron sinense (assembly GCA_015143295.1). NCBI lineage: Eukaryota > Viridiplantae > Streptophyta > Magnoliopsida > Trochodendrales > Trochodendraceae > Tetracentron > Tetracentron sinense. Next base: position 14,472,407 of record CM026573.1, read on the forward strand.
GATTCATTCAACGGTCGTAAACTTCGGCCTCTTATTCCAAGGCTAACTACTTCTAATACTAATGTTGCTCCTCCTTGTTTTAATCATATTCATGGCACTGATCTTTTTGCGTTAAATCACCATCTGGGTATGTATTATTTTTCCAAAATTTTATCTTTTTTTTTTGTTGTTATTTTAGTTTGTTTGATTTTGTTTATATATATATATGGTGTCTTTCAATGAAGCGACTGTAGCTGAGCAAAGCAAGAGAGAGTCCAATGCACAACCGGTGGTGAGTTCACGGTGGAATCCGACGCCGGAGCAGTTACGGACTCTCGAAGAATTGTACCGGCGTGGAACTCGAACACCGACGGCCGACCAAATCCAACATATCACTGCGCAGCTTCGCCGGTTCGGTAAAATCGAAGGGAAGAATGTGTTCTACTGGTTTCAGAATCACAAGGCGAGAGAGCGGCAGAAACGCCGGCGTCAATCGGAATTAGCCGTTGGCGTTGAAGAACAACAGCGTGACATCGATAACTTTGAAAAGAAGGAATCAGGTACCATACCCGTATTTGATTTTTCAATCATGGCCAAGTTTTTCGTTTTATTATCACAACCCTAGTTCATGTAGAACACCAGACAATACAAAATAGAGAGAGAGAGATAAGTGTTTTTCATTTTTAGCTTTTTCATTTAGTGTTTGAGATGTAAAGTTGTGTGTGATTTTTGTTTTTCTTTTTGTCTACAGGGTCGAGTAGGGCAGGTTTTGAAGTTGAACAGACCAAGAACTGGGTACCCTCTACGAACTGCAGTACACATACAGATCAGGTCTGTATATTTTCTTTTGTCTTTTTTTCATAGTCTAACACTCATTTACTTTGGATAACCAGAGATCTCTAAACGACAATTAGAAGTATCAATAAGAACTAATTATGATTAGAAGTTCAAAAAGGTTAGATGTAAAGAAAAACAAAAGCTTTGAATGTTGGGAAACTAAAAGGGTTTAAAAGCTGCATTCCTTCCTTCCTTTCTGTCGGGCTGTTATGAAGCTAGGCTTTGGGTCTTGTATGAATTTAGTCTTTTTTTAAAAAAATTAAAATTTTTTTTTTTTCAGGAATCTGTTTCAATACAAAGAGCAGAAGTTGCAGAAACAAGAACAGATGGATGGATACAATTCGATGAAGGAGAATTACAGCAGAGAAGAAGCATGGCAGAAAGGCATGCCACGTGGCAAATGATGCAGCTATCTTCTTCCCCTCCCACCAACCTCTTAAAGACCATAACCACAGCAACAGCAACAGAAGCAGCAGCAATAAGAACAATAGACCCAAAGCTCTTTAACACTCAGAATTCCAACATATTTATAACACCCAACAGAGAGTATCTCAACGTTGAGGAGGGATATGGAGAATCTCAAACTCTTCAGCTCTTCCCCCTTCGGAACGAAGACAGTAATGGCGGCGATATTAGCGAGAAGGAGACCGAACTGCCGATTGCATGGATGAACAACAACTTCACTCCATACCAGTTTTTTGAGTTCCTTCCTCTGAAGAACTGAAGAAGGAAACTTGCCCACTTTGGGATGAGTAGTTATATTTAGGATTTTGTTTTTTTTATTGGAAAAAGTGACTGTTTTATTTATATCATGGAAGGTGCAAAGGTAGCTAGATGTGGTATGTAGTGATGTGGGTGTGAAGAAGTTTACCTTCAAATGCAACTGGACCATGTTGGTTAATCAATGAAGAGCTTGATTAGAGGATATAGAGTAGGTGTCTGTCTTGACAGGTTTACATATCTTCTAAGCCCTATTTGAGTAATATATATGTTCTTCTTGAGTAATGAAATGAGAGAGATGGTGATGGAGACTAGGGTCCATCAATTGAGGGATCTGAAATGGGAATTAGATGTAGAAGAATTTGATGTTGAATTAACCTAGAATTTCTAGTTTTTTTTTCCTTCCAAAAAAAACCTAGAATTTGTGTTTGAGGGACAAACTTAGACCCTACCATCATAGTCACAAAGTCGGGTTTCAGGAATAATTCGGCAAGGGTAAAGTATGGAAAAATTCGAATAAATCGAAAAAATACGGGAAAACTTCGGGAAAAAAATGGAGAAAAAATTTATAATTATAAAAGTTAGTAACGATACTGATTAATATATCTAACAATTTCGTGATATAATATACAAAAATAGTAACTATAATCAACAATAATAAATTCATATATCATTTTAACATCAAATTCTTTCCATCAAGACATTAAATTTAATTAAAACATCAATTATCAAAATTAAAAACAAGACTAAAATACTTATATTAATAAAATCACTCATTTATATTCATCAATCCCTCCAAAGAGTATCAAAGTCGTCATTATCTGCATAATTTTCATTTCCAAAAAATTTCAAGATTATTCGTTTTTTTGTATTATTCGTTTTAAATGTATTTTTTTTTTCGTATTATTCATTTTAAACGGGTTTAAAACTATAATATGTGTTTTATTCAAAAAACGGGTTTTAAACGCCATTATCTACGGCAAAGTATTAATGCGCGTTTTAAACGGATTTTTTTCAAAAAAACACAGTTTTTTGTGACTATGCCTACCATGACTCACCGCGATCACCTATGGGCACATTCATGATGCATTGTGATCAAAAGGCTGTAAAGAAAACCACTACATAAGCTACTGGTGGCCGAGAGAAAGCGAGCAGCTCCCTTATCTCAGCCCAAGTCCCATTAGGGGAGGGAAAGGTCCTAGTTTTTAGATAATAATAACAATGTCATAAAAACATAGTTTATCTTAAAAGAGAAGATTCAGAAGCTCTTCAGAAATGAAAACCTTTTAGTTATAATTTCCATGAAGACAAACTAATTATCAGAAAGTATACCACTGTAGGCAAAGGGTGCATGAAAATGATCAAATTATAGTGTAAATTCAGTACAAACTGTGCAATGACAGTGAATAAATTCAAATTTGATGTCTCTAACATAACAGATACCACTATAGGCAAAGGGTGTATGAAAATAATCAAATTATGGTGTAAATTCAGTGCAAACTGTGCAATGACAGTGCATAAGTTCAAATTTGAAGTTTCTAACATAACAGAAAACACCCCATGGGCTTTGGGGTTGCGGCCTAATCGTATGACTTGTACCCAAAAAAAAAATTCTTTTGCATTCAGCCTGGAGCATTCAAAGAGATGGTTGAACAATATCAAGAGGACATCGAAGAATTCAGTGCCTATTCAAAAGGAAAATGAGAACAGTTTTGCAGCTTAAATCTATCTTCATCCTCTTAAAGGATTATCGACCTAGCTTGTTCTGAGATCAATGAGCCATTCCATGCCATTCATGTGAATAGTTCAATTGATAGGCTACCTTGCCAATGTTCAAGATCAAGAAAACAACTATTATCCTAGAGAATCATAGTGTGATAGAAGTATTAGAACAAGTAAGACCTATGGCTAAGTGAAACCTTTTCTATGACCAGGAATTGCTAATTAAGATACCTCATATATAATATCTTCCGAATTATGAATTAAGGAAGTAATTTTAGTGATCAGTTGTGCCCTTAATGCTTGAGCTCTCATGGGAAATTTTGAAATCATTTTGGAGTATCTGTTCGAACCGAGCATGAATAACAGTGTATCATCAATGCAATTTTGTCACTAGATTACGTTAGGGATGATTCTCTTTAGCATGCAATTAGTTGATGGTCACCTTAGCTCTTCCAGGCCTAACTATTTTCGCTCAAGTTTAATACTGATCAGCTTTGCACATAAGATTTAGTCTGTATATATAAAAAGAAAAATTCTTTTTGTTTCGACATCCCTCAATCTACTAAATAGACTCCAAATGAAGTAGAATAATATAGTAAAAATGGATACTTGAACTAAAAACATGATTAATTCTACAAAGATTAAATAGGCTTAAACCATAATATCGCAACCTTTTGAAATTCTAGCTTTCATAGTTTTAATGTCTTGTTTCATTTGTCTTAAAAAGCTAATTATGGCTACCAAGGGAAACTTCCATCATAGTATATGAGTAAAAATGAAAAAGGATCCTCTCTTGTGAACATTAGAAGCTAATCTACCTATATGATATAGAAACTACCTTATAGCTTTTTTTGTTGTTGGAGTTTGTTAATATATCAATCATTGGTTAGTAGTTCGTGTGGGGAGTGGCACGATCATGTAAGACATCATCCATTGGGATTAGATCCCCACAACCTCTCTCATAAGAGAGGCCACACCATATCATTGGACCAAGATGTAGTGGTATAATTATAGCTTCAAATGAGCATTTATAAAAGAATTTTAACCCATTTGTTGGATTTCAACAATTTAGAAGCTTAGACCTGAGATAATGTTAAAGAACCAACCGGGGGGTTGGTGTGCATTTATAAAAGAATTTTAATCCATTTGTTGGATTTCAACAATATAGAAGCTTTGACCTCAGATAATGTTAAAGAATGTTAAAAAACCAACCGGGGGGTTGGTGTGCCGGCCAGGAAGCGGAGGTCTTGAGTTCGATTCTCTTATAAAGATTTATCCCTACTTTCCTGCTACGTGTGGGCTGGGAGTTCGGATGGGCCACAGCGCTTGCTGTTGCGCTGTTTCCCATATGTGTCTTGCAAAATGGGCTCCATTTTTATCATTTGGTGATTCTCATGTAAACAGTAGGTGGGGCCCTCATTTTATAAGACACATATGGGCAACAGCGCAACAGCAGGCGCTGTTGCCCATCCGAGTTCGTGGGCTGGATACCCTCATTACGAAAAAAGTCAGATAATGTTAAAGAGCATACAAACCCTAGCCCACATTTAGTACTGTTTGTGCTCCTTAGCCCTGCCACATCAGCGTTATTCTCTTCTAGTTAATGTGGCTTCGGATTAGCTCTGCGCTCGGGCATCCACAAATAAAGAGCCGTGACGTTTTAAAGGGAAAAGTTATCAAATGAGGAGAAGTCAAAATCATGGGGAGAAAATAAAATGACTTCTCCTCTAAATTATCGTCAGGTGCCCCTTCATTTGTGGATGCCCGACCGCTTGGCTCGGGCATCCACCAAAGCTAATCCGAAGCCAGTTAATGCTTATCATCTTAGTACTTTAGAGAAAATGCTGACATAGCAAGACCAATGAGCGGGTGCGCCAATGTGGGCTAGTGATTGCGCTTCTTACCATGATCCTTAGATGTAGCATACCGAGATTAATTAAACCCTGGAGCTAGATTTCAAGGCTCTATCAGCTTTAATAGTAACCTTGAAATTGTGAATATAATTTTTTTTTTTTTAAAAGCTATGAAATGAGTTAGTAACGTTTCACCTGCATGAGACCAAAGCAAAGGAAGGCAGAGTATTTGGATTTGAGAATGGGCATGGATTTGTCCCTGTTGCCCAGACGGTTGGATCATAACCAACTTATCTTAGTCCCACATCGACCAGGTTGATGTGTTCCCTGTGCCTTATAAGACTCCTCCTCTTGTTCAAGAGATAGGCCCTTTTGAAGAGGTGTGTTGAGCTTAGTCTCGTATGGCCGTGTATGTGTGTTGGCCTAACCGTGTGTGTGAGTGGGGTTAAGTGATTACAAAAAAAAAAAAAAAAAGAGTTTGGATCAAAGAATGGTACATGGGTCATTTCACATCTCTCTTGATTGTGCAAGGAAACTAGTAAACGTACCCGGGGTTCCCATTTTATAACCGAAGGACAAGTCCTCATTGGTCCATGCCCCAATTTTAAATACTTACCTACTGTGGTTAATAATCATTCATCCCTAGGGTTAAGCAATCCAACCATGGTTTTTCAAAAAAAGAAAAACCAAAATCTTAGTTTTAATTTAGTTAAGCTTAACCAGGGTTAAAAGGGACACAAGGACACCGTGGTAAGATAGGAGACCTCTCTTTTTCTTTTCATTTTTGGGAAATGGTTAACGTACCAGGGAAATGGATTGTAAAATCCAAGGTTGGACCTCATTGATCCATTCCCCCCCTCTTAAATACCCATCTATTGTGTTGGGTATTTAAGAGGAAGGAGGGAGGGAGGGAGGGAGGGGGGGGGAGGCATGGACCAATGAGGTCCAGCCTTGGATTTTAAAATCCCACCTATTGTGTTAGGTATTTAAGAGGAGGGCATGGACCAATGAGGTTCAGTCTTAGATTTTAAAATCCATTTCCATGCTAATCACTACTACTTTTTTTTTTTTCTTTTTTTTTGTTTGAGAGAGAGAGACCTTGTGTTTGCCTGTGAGGGAGGTTATTTGTCTTATTGAGACAAAGCATAGACGGTGAGAAAGAGGGAAAAGCCGAGCACCCTTTCGAAGGAGGGGCATTTAATGCTAGCTGCTGCAAAAACAGCAGAGATATTACAAAGATCAAGGTCGGTTCCTCGGCCGTATGCTCTCTGTTCAGTCTCCCCCCTTTTTATTTATGCACCACAAACTCACAGAAAATTAAAGCTCTGGAAATGTTTTAGTGAGACATAGTAAGTACCCCCCTCTCTCTCTCTCTCTCTCTCTCTCAATACAACTACAAACCAAAAGCTTTTGCGTAAGCTTTGTTACCCAAGTGGGAGTTAGTGTTCATTATATATATATAGCCCATGCATCATCCTAATCATAACAGGGTCTGATCTAGATCAGAAAGTGTATCTCTCAATACAACTACAAACCAAAAGCTTTTGCGTAAGCTTTGTTACCCAAGTGGGAGTTAGTGTTCATTATATATATATAGCCCATGCATCATCCTAATCATAATAGGGTCTGATCTAGATCAGAAAGTGTATACCTCTGATCAGGTTTTAACTGGAGTCCCACTTCACTGTACAAGAGCCAACTTGTGGGGTATTAAGTGTTAGGGAATGAACCCTAAATAGGATCTATGAGACACGAAATATAGACAGAAAAATAATAAAAATAAACACACATAGAAAACACAAATAAAAAACACAAATTTACGTGATTTCCTTAAATTGAAATACATCCATGGAGTCGCCAAGATTTCACTATATTCTAGAGCAAAAGAGAATTACAGAATTGCGATCTAAAGAATGATAGTAGCCGCCCACACTTATTCTTAATAATATTAGGGCTACATAACAGAAGTCGAAAATACCAAAGTACTCCTCAAAATATTTGTCTCGGGGGCTAATGTCGAGGTAGGATGTTCAGTTGAGACGGGCTCCAAACTTCCTATCATTAGGATGGTGTACCGTCCCTTGGGTATACCGAAGGAACATGGAAACAGGAATAGACATGATTAAACAAGAATGGAATGGGTGGAATGTGGGTTGGTAAAAGTGAATCGATTCAGCTCAGCATGCTACTACAAATTGACAATACCTACAAATAGATAGACAAGACAAGATAAGCTCCCTTATATGATGAGGTCATCATGGATTCTCTCTCTCTCTCCCTCTCTCTGGCGCACACTATTATTTTTGTAAGGACACGTTTGGTAAGAAGGCTAAAATTGTACTGCTGTTATTGTGGTCCAGTTCAAAATCAGTTTTTGTTTGGATACAAATCTGGCTTGGTTTTGGGCGGTGTGGGTGACAATAGCTGATTGGATGCTCTTCCTGATGCAATTTGAGCACTTCGAGCGTTCAATCTTGCCAATTACAAACTCATAGAAACTTGGTTTTCAGCTGTTCAGGTTGATACTTTGGTGAGAGGCATTAACTTCATTACCAAACAAGCTCTATTCTACAAAGATCAGTAGCATTCATGGAGTTTAAAGGCCTTAAGTAGCTTTAATTTCCAATTAAATCAACAAGGGTGAAGATCTTTCCAAGCAATTGACAACCCCTTTGAAGAATTAATAGTGACTCTAATATACATCACACCACTAAAATCATCATCATCAACGTTAGTCCCTTATCTCAAAGACCGGTCTCAACGCAAATTCTATTCATCATTATTATCTAATAAAAATCATGACTTCAGTCAAATCGTATTCTAGCAAATATCTCCGACTCAATCTCCCTTCAAGTCATTTGTTGCATTTCCTTTGTTTTTTTAAAGTCTTTAACATGCACTAACTTACTCAATTTCACTTGTAGGCAATTAAATCACTTTACCAAGTTTTTTTTCCTTTCTAAAAATGATATTTTCCACACTTTTCCTATTGGTTATTTTATGTGAAAAGATTGCTAGCCCTATTCTCAAGACTTTCCTACTCTCAAGCTGGACCAACCAACCACCTCCAAATTTTCAATAAAAGTGCACACTTTTTCAGTGATTGCAATGCTTTAACAGGAAATTCGGACAAATGGTTGGTTTAGCTTGAGAGTAGAGAAGGCCTTAGAGTAGAGCTAGCACTCCACTTTATGTAAACTTTGTGCAACCTACTCATTTTAAGAATGAAAATATAAAGGAGCATTGCATCTTGAAACAAGAGATATGAACTACAAAAATGAATGGCAACAAGAAACAAGTTTAAGATATATATATATATATATATATATATCTTCACTATTATAATGCGAAGCAAGCTTAGCCTATTTTTTATGAAATTCCCAAACTACCCTTCAATAAAACAAAACTTTGATTTAATGCTTTACTTTAATTCTCAAACTATCCCTTGTTCATCTATCTATTTAAAGAATAGAATCACAACCAATCGCGATTGAACTCGGGGAGAGTTCAATTGCACCTGTGGGTTAACACGTGTCCCTTTTAACTCCAATTAAATGTGGTTAACTCCTTCCCCTCACTCTCACGTGCATCATACGTGCCACCCGCTAGTATATATAACGAAAAACAAGGCCAGTTCTATAGCAGTTGCCAGTGTCACAAGCAAGGAACTTAAAATATGTTGAAAAAAGGATGCAATGAGTATAAAAAGAATGCTAAACATACTCACTCTATCCATACACTCCCACTCTTCTTTACTATAATGGGAGAGGCAGGCATAGCCTAAAATTTCCAAATTTCCTAAACTACTCTTATATAAAACAAAATTTTGATTTAATATTTTACTTTAATTCTCAAACTATCCTCATCTATCTATTTAAATAATAGAATCAAAATCAATCGCGATTGAACTTGGGGAGAGTTCAATCGCACCCACGGGTTAACACATGTCCCCTTTAACTCCTATTAATTGTGGTTAACTCCTTCCCCTCGCCCTCTCGTGCATCGCACATGTCACCTGCTAATTTTAGATAATGACTTTATATGGGGCCCACCAATTATTCTTGATATGATGAACATTCCCCAAAGAGCAATAGTTCGCTCCACGGACAAGGAGGGAACTATTACTCCTTGCTCTCACAAAGCCCCCCTCAATGGCCCATGAACTCTAGTTAATTTTTTTTTAAACCCTTGTGATTAATTTTTTTAAATTTATATTCAAAATCTAGGGGTAGATTGGTGAACCTTAGGGATGAGTGAATCTTAACCACAGTTAAAATGGACTTAATAGAGGACACGTGGTAGAAAAAGGGGCCCCAAGACACCCTCCTCCCGTCACCAACTGAGGAAGTGATTATTTTCCTTCCCCAAATGCAGTCTCTTACACTACTCTTATTAATGGAATTTGCAAAATTGGCGAAGGGGTCTGGCTTGGAAGTTATTTCGCAAAACAAGCCAAATCATCTACTGTTATTTGCCAAATCCGGTTACCACCCTTGAGGTTGGCACATGTCCCTTTGTTAAGAGTCATCACCAAACTCTAACTTATCCACAAGATAAGTAGAACCCTGAGTGGATATGGTTAAAAGAGTTTATCTTGATAGAAGTCTTATGTAGTTATCTTTTAGGAGTCTTTATTTTTACCTTATCTTATCTTATCTTAAGAGTTTGCTTTCTATATATATAGAGAGAAGGGAAAAAAGTGAATGATATGTGTGGTGGCTGTTTTTTTATTCACTTTATAAATAAAGCCTTTATTTCTTCTCTCTTCTCTATAATAAAACCTTTTGCTTGATATTTGTGCTTTTGTAATTGTGGTACTTAGTATTTTGGCTGCTACATCTTTAACAAGTGGTATCAGAGCCAGGTTCAAGGAATGGGCGTGAAGACCTTAAAACGGTGAGTCTGAAGATCTCATCAAATACCTTGTATTCCTTAACTCAGATCAATGGAGCATGCAAATTCTGTAAGCGGTATAGAAAGTTGAACAATACTAACTATGAGTATTGGAGATCCTGTTTGGAATTGTATTTACAGGGCCAAGATCTTTGGGAGATGATGAATGACGAAGATATCATCGCACCACCCAAAACTGAAGAGAATGCTGAGAAATTAAGGAAGTGGAAGATAAGGATAGGCAAAGCTTTGTTTGTGTTGAAAGCTACAATTCAGAAAGAATTGCTCGAACATATTCGAGAGGCCAAGTCTTCGAATAAAGCGTGGGATGCGATATCCACACTTTTCACCAGATCTAATGATGCAAGGTTGCAATTGCTGGAGAACGAGATCAGTTCGGTATCTCAAGGAAGCATGTCGATTTCTCAATACTTTATGAAAGTAAAAGGAATCTGTCTTGAGATATCGCAACTTGATGATGAGTCGAAAATTACAGATGCTCGTATAAGAAGAATTATCATTCGAGGTCTAAAGTCTGAGTACCATGGGTTCATGACAGCAATTCATGGATGGCCGATTCAACCAACACTCTTGGAGCTTGAAAGCCTTCTAGCAAACCAAGAGAGTCTAGCAAAGCAGATGACTGGTCTTTCTACGAATGAGAAAGAAGAAGCCTTGTACACTGGTAAAAGTAAAAGGTCTTTTAATGATAGGAGAAAACAAAAGAATTCGAAGTATCAATCGAACTCGAATTCAAGGAAGAGCGAGGATAGTTTCAAGGAACGTGATTCTCAGGATCCTAGAACCCGAACGGGCTATAATTGCGGCAAGCCAGGTTACTTTGCCAGAAATTATCGAGCACCCAAGAAGAAGAAAGATGAAGGGAATGCAGCAACTTCAGAAGACCTACTACAGAAAATTGATGGTGAGGAAGAGGAGTGGAGTGCTTATTTGTCAATCACTGAAGAACAATCTGATGCACTCGGATTGACTACTACAGTTACCATGCCTACGAGCAATAATAATCAAATAGACTATTCTACTGACTGGATAGTTGATTCAGGTTGCTCAAATCACATGACTAGAGATGATCAAAAGTTTCTTTCAAAGAAACAATATAATGGCCAACGAGTAGTAGTGACAGCAAATAATGCGAGGCTGCCAATCACTCATGTAGGCAGTGCTGCATGTATACCAAAAGGAAGTGAGGATTCAACCTTGCTTCAAGACGTATTCCATGTCCCAATGATGAAGAAGAACCTGGTGTCTGTCTCGCAATTGGCGACATCTGGAAACACCGTCGTGTTCGGACCCGATGATGTGAAGATCTACAAAGAGATGCAGATCGAAGGTACTACCATCATGCAAGGCAAAAGAATTAAATCAGTCTATGTTATGTCAGCTGAGGCTGCTTATGTAGACAAGACTCGAAAGAGTGAAACAGCTGATTTGTGGCATGCTCGGCTTGCTCATGTTGGATTTGTCAAGTTAAAGGCTATGATGAAGAGGAACATGTTGAAAGGGTTTCCTGATCTGGAGATCCGAGATGATTTAGTATGTCCAAGATGTCAGTATGGCAAGGCACATCAGCTTCCCAATACTGAGTCGAAGTTTCAAGCCAAGAAACCTCTTGTGGTGCATTCAGATGTGTTCGGTCCAGTGAAAGATGTTTCACTTTGAGGTATGAAATACATGCTCACATTCATCGACGATTACTCACGATACACTTGGATTTACTTCCTAAAGGAGAAAGGGGGAGTACTCAAAAAATTCAAGGATCTTAAGAGTAAAGTGAAAAATGAGCTTGGACATAAGATAACATGTCTAAGATCGGACAACGGGGGAGAGTATATTTCAGAAGAGTTCAACAAGTATCTACAAGAGCATGGTATCCAAAGACAACTGACTTGTCCCTATACGTTACAACAGAATGGGGTCTCGGAGAGGAAGAACAGACATCTAGCCGAGACATGCAGGAGCCTGTTACATTCGAAAAATGTGTCAGCTCATTTTTGGGCTGAATGCATGATGACTGCAAATCATGTTATTAATCGCCTCCCACAACCAAAGCTCGATTACCTTTCACCCTTCCAGAAGCTGTACGAGATGAAGGCTACAGTAAGTCACTTTCGAGTATTTGGTTGTGTATGTTATGTATTTGTGCCTAACCATCTTCGCAGCAAGTTTGATAAGAAGGCGATCCGATGTATCTTTGTGGGATACGATTCGAAAAGGAAAGGTTGAAGGTGTATTGATCCAACCTCAGATCGAGTACATGTGTCGAGAAACGTTGTGTTCGATGAGTCATCATCATGGTGGTCGGTCGATCATCTCGATCTTCCAGTTGATCAAAAGTTTGAAGAGGAACTAGAAGAGGAGACTTAAGTGTCCTTCCAATCAGAAGACACTTGAACCAAATGTACAGGTTGATGAGGATGTTTCACAGATGACATCTAGTGCAAGCCCTTGGAAAACTGGAACTTATCAACAGACTGTTATAGAAGAAAATCGGCCCTCACAACTTGAAGAGTCTGAACAAGAAGATGAGCATGTCTTAAGGAGGTCACAACGAGTACCAAAGCCAAATCCAAAGTATGCAACTGAAAAGGCGAAACTGAATAATGTGAATGCAGATCTAGCGCAAGTAATGATTGGCAAAGATTTGGTGATTGAAGAACCAAAGTCATTTGAAGAAGCTCGAGGGGTTCCTGAATGGGAGGAAGCTGTGGCAGATGAGATTCAAACCTTAAAGCAGAATGAGACTTGGAATCTAATGCCAAAACCAGATGATGTAAAACCTATTTCTTGCAAATGGGTATATAAGATCAAGACCCGAGCAGATGGTTCAGTGGAGCAATTCAAGGCTCGAATAGTTGCCCGAGGTTTTTCACAACAGTATGGAATAAATTATGATGAGACTTTCAGTCTTGCGGCTTAGATAACAACAGTACGGGTTCTGATTGCTATCGCTGCTAGCAAGGATTGGAGGTTGTGGCAAATAGATGTGAAGAATGCATTTCTTCATGGTGAAATAGAACGAGAAATCTATATAGAGCAACCTAAGGGATTTGAAAATCTTCATTATCCTCAATATGTTTGCAAATTAAGAAAGGCTCTATATGGGTTGAAGCAGGCTCCGAGAGCATGGTATGGAAAGATTGCTGAGTTTCTCACAATCAGTGGTTATATTCTAGCCCCAACTGATTCAAGTTTGTTTGTAAAATCTGTAACGGACAAAGTTGCAGTTGTGCTAGTCTATATTGATGATTTGATTATTACTGGAGATGATCTAGAAGAAATTAAAAGAATCCGCATGAATCTTGGAATTCGATTTCAGATGAAGGAACTTGGAGAGCTGAAGCACTTTCTCGGACTTGAGATAGATCGAAATAAATATGGAATATTTTTATGTCAACAAAAATATTTCAGTGACCTGTTGAAGCGGTTTGGAATGTTTGATTGCAAACCGATGGCTACGCCGATGGATGTCAACACTAAAGTTCGTATAGATGAAGTTGAAGAACTTGAAGATTCTTGCATGTACAGACAGTTAGTGGGAAGTTTGATCTACTTAACTCTAACTCGTCCTGATATCTCTCAAGCAGTAGGGGTCGTGAGCAGATTTATGCATAGTCCAAGAAAGCCACATCTTGAGATTGTTCGAAGAATTCTAAGATATGTAAAAGGAACAATGGATCATGGTGTTTGGTATGGAAGAGCTGTCGAATGCAAAATTGTAAGATACTGTGATGCAGACTACGCAAGTGATCTCTCGACTCGAAGATCAACTACAGGCTATATGTTTAGTCTTGGTTCGGGTGTTATTTTTGGTGCAGCAAAAGACAACCAACTGTGTCTTTGTTAACAACGGAAGCAGAATATCGGGCTGCAGCTATGGCAGCGCAAGAAAGTGCGTGGTTAATGCAGTTAATGTTTGATTTGCATCAAACCACAAATTATGAGATCAGACTATATTGCGATAATGAAAGCGCAATTCGACTAGCAGAAAATCCAGTATTTCACGCTAGAACGAAGTATGTTGAAGTTCATCATCATTTTATTCGAGAAAAAGTACTTCGAGGAGAAATTGATCTTATGCCAGTTAATACAAATGAGCAGGTGGCGGAAATATTCACGAAAGGGCTTTGTTCGTCAAAATTCACAAAGTTCAGAGATGCACTTGGCGTCAATAGTAGAGATTTGGCGTTAAGGGGGAGTGTTAAGAGTCATCACCAAACTCTAACTTATCCACAAGATAAGTAGAGCCTTGAGTGGATATGGTTAAAAGAGTTTATCTTGATAGAAGTCTTATGTAGTTATCTTTTAGGAGTCTTTATTTTTACCTTATCTTATCTTATCTTAAGAGTTTGCTTTCTATATATATAGAGAGAAGGGAAAATGATATGTGTGGTGGCTGTTTTTTTATTCACTTTATAAATAAAGCCTTTATTTCTTCTCTCTTCTCTATAGTAAAACCTTTTGCTTGGTATTTGTGCTTTTGTAATTGAGGTGCTTAGTATTTTGGTTGCTACATCTTTAACACCCTTTTGACACCCCTTAATTGTGGTTAAGATTCACCCACCCCTTGGGTTCACCCACCTGTCCTTGGTTTTTAGAAATATTAAATTTTCTTAAAAATTAAAAAACTATTTTTAGGGTATTTTTAATATTAAAATAATTTTAAAATAGAATTAATATTTTTTCTAAAAGCCAAGGATGGGTGAGTGAACCCTAGGTGGAGGTGAATCTTAACCATAGTTAATGGGTGTCAAAAAGGACATGTGGCGACCTCACAGTAGATAATTTGGCTTCCAAGCAAAATGGGTGAGAATCGTGTCATGCCTAATTCACTTACATACAGTGTCTTGCTGAGAGGTGTTCTGCAAAAGCAGAACGTTGAGGATATAATGCCTAATGCACAAGCTTTTGCTCTCAATAATGCAGCTTTTGCTAATCGATCTCATTTATTCGCTCTGTCAAGAAGGCTTCTTTCATGAAGTATAATTCCAACTTGTTCAAGTATAATTTCATAATCCATGGTTTGAGCAAAGGAGGAGTTTTACGAGGGCTTATCATTTGTATAAAGATATCGAATTTGAGTATTTTGAAGTCAATTATGTTCAGCACCAAAAAACAAAAAAAGGGTGGTGTTACCCGCACCCCTCTATTTGATGAGTACAACCCAAACTTGTTTTAAAATTTTAACCAAACTCAAAATATAATAAAAAGACTAAAATGTCATTTCTTCATCTTTTTCTATTGTCTTTTATCAATGACTCCACAACTCTCTGGGAATCTCTTCCGAACAGAGATCATTGCAAAGTCATTCTCCTCTTCCTTACTTTGAGAATCTTACTTAAACGATGCCACTAGGATTTTGTGGAGAGTATTCAACTTTGAAGAGGATTTTGTGGGGAGAGTAGTCAACTTTGAAGAGATTCTGTTTCTTTGATTTCATGTTTATGGCAGGAATGCCGGTGATTAAATATTGTTGGGCGCGGAAGTGGTGATGCTATCAAGGGGTATTCTCGAGAAATATGACAAACACACAATACACAAGATATATAGTGGTTCACCCAATCCAAGGCTACATCTACTCTGCAAACGGTCCAAATATACTTCCACTAATTAAATAGAAGATTACAAGAGAGAAGATAAACAAGAATACACACACTCAAGGACTCTACCACAACCCTTGAAAGGTTCTCACACAACCTATAATTCTTTGTTCACTCTCTCTACCCAAATCTGATCTAAACCCGAATCCTTTTAAAACAAAGGAAACAAAAAACCCGAATCCTTCAAAACTGAACCAATACTCTCTACTATGAGAGCACACCGAGATAAAGTCGTGAGAACACTCTCCTCTCTAGAGAGCTAACAAGGGCTTTCCATAGGAGATCTCCTGTTCTCCATGGAAGCCCAACCCACACCTCACATCTTGCTTTCTCTCCCTCTTAAGATTCTTTCTCTCTAGGTTATCTCTATAAGCCTCCACCCTAGGCTTATTTATAGCCACAAAACAATCCCACTATAATTGGGACTTTCCCAAAACTCATCTCCACAAAAGAGGCAACTTCCTATTCCACATAGGAGTCTCCAAAACGCAACTCTCGTCGACCACCGATCGATCGGCCATGCTTGGCCGATCGATCGCCCATTATGGGTTTGCCCTATTCAAGCCAAAAACCCCACAGATATGAGTTCGCGTTTAATGTTGAAGATCTTGATTTTGGAATAAGTTCTATGGATTTGAGTCTCTTGTTTCATAAAATCCAAGGAGATGAGCTTTGAAGGTATTCAGATTCGGCAATGGAATGAGTTTCAATCTATCGGGAAAGGAAAAAAAGAGGAAAACTCCCTCTCAGCCCATGGATGTCGAGAAGAACAGAATCCTAGCCAGCCTCCTTCAAATGCAAGAGCAGCAGATTTTCAATGAATTATGGCTTGAATCGATGAGCTGATACCAATACCTTCTTCCTCACCATATATTCAAAAGTTTGAAAAACCAATCAAAAATTGAAGAAAAAAGACATTTTCGGAGTTTGTCGAGGGGAGAGAGAGAAGTGGTGAGTTTTGTGACAGACAACAAAGAAGATGAATAAAAGGTCATTTTAGTCATTATATTGGGTTTATTTTGTTAAAAGTGGGGTGCAGGTAGTTTTGGGTGTAGTTATGAAAAGGGTGTGGGTAACCTCACCCCCAAGAAAAAGTGAGTTACGTTTATGCCTTGGCATTCACTTTGGACTGTACACCAGGCTCAAGTCTGCCGATCCAGCTCCACGCTGAGCTGGCTGGGGGTTGCATGTGGCAGTGCACCCCCAATTCAGAGGCAAAATTCAGCCCAAAATTTTTAGGGATTAATCAAATGGCAAATTAGTAATTTTATATTTTTGTATTTAATATATAATGAGTTGTCTATGAGTACTCCCAAATATACTCCTTAATCGTAACTGTTTATAATTAACCGCTATGGTCATACCTTTTTTGTTTTTGGTTGGAAGGGGCAAGGCTTTCAGTTGGCTTATTTTATCTTTACTAATGTCACATCCACATCAACTCTAATTCTAACCATTTAATAATTGAGATAAATGATTAGAATTCAGGAGTATCCCTAAACTAATTCAAATATAATAGTGTTTTAGCTTAGGTTTTCATTGAGAAAAAAAAAAGTGAGGAGAGATTGTAATATCATTTTTGACAAGAAATAGTGACATGATCTCTAGTGGGCCGTGTACGGATGCATCTTGTTGAACCGTGTAAATTTGATGTGTTTTGATTTTCTTTTATTTCATTATTTTTTATATACCGTTGGAGACTACTTCCAAGGTCAAGGTCCTCAAGAGTTTATTCTTAAGAACTGTCTTATGAAAAACACGACCCAATGCCAACCACTACCATTATTAAATAATGGGTTCTGCAAGATGGGGAGAGTTGAGGAAGCTATCAAGATCCTACAAGATATGTTGATGGGGAAACTGTGTACCTTAGATGTTGTGAGCTTCACTACCATCATCTGTGGTCTATTTAACACTTGAAGAACTGAAGAAGCTAGCCCTTGATCTATTGTGTCGAAAAATCCTCGAAAATGGTCTTAGCCCTGATTTTGTGACTTATATTGCAGTCCTTCGATGGTTATGTAACTCCGTAAAGTAGATGAAGCAATGAGGATTTTCAATGGCATGTTGGCCACGGCGTGGTTGCCACTAGTACAACATACAGCATTGTATTCAGGATGATTTTCCTTTTGTTTATACAGTATTCGATGACGGAATCGCCATCGCGGCTGAGAAGATTTCCACTTTGGTAAAAGCAGCTAATATGAAAATTGAATCATACGGGCTGGGTTTGTTTTCCAAGCTCGCTGAGAAGAGAAGCAATGAAGCATGGAGGACCTTATCATGAATGTTGGGCTGATAAGCAACAATTTGAAGGAGTCAAAGGTTTCTCCTTGAAGGAAATTTATCTGATGTCGTTGAAATTTTCAGTTAAAAGGCCCTTCTATTTCTTAGCTTAATTAATCTTCCACAAAACCAAAATGTAATCCAATTGCACACATTTGGATCTAGATTCTAGAGGTTTAAATTTTGAAAGAAAGCTCTGCCAAAAAAAAAAAAAAAGCCTATGCAGTTCAAGCAATCTGATTAAGGCATGTGATTTTTTTAAAAAAAATTTTGGAACGAGGGTAATCGGGCTTCTCAGAGCACTCAACTAAGTCCATCGGGCCGTGCAGATCCCCTCTTACTACACAACCAAGAAAGCCGGAGGGTCGCCAAATATCACTCTAATCAACCATGCTTGCAATTTGGGTTTTAAAGAACAAACCTATCAGATAGTGGCAGAGAAAGAATAGGATGGCCCCAGATGGAGGACTCAACATAAATTACACGACAATGCAAGGAGGAAATTCCAATTTTGTGATCCGAAGAAGTTTCTTACCAGTCTAGAGGAGATTACCTTCATTCATCAAAGCAATATCAGATTCTCGCATGGATCAAGAAGTTGCAAAGGTGTAGCAAAGATGATGTGGGTAACACTGTAGAAGGAGATCTTCAGAAAGTTAGATTTATGTGTGGGGCTCACAAAAGAAGATACTTTTTATGCAGATGGATAATGCTCTTCTTGACCTGGAGGAGGATGATGATACATGTCATTAAGCAGGTCACAAAAATATGTCAACTTATTAAGACAAAAAAATTCAAAATTGGACTTGCCTATGTAAAGAGTGTTTCTATGTATCCCATTTCATGGCAAGAAGTTGGCTATTTTGTCGGGACAACACATAGATGAAAAAAAAAGGAAATATTAATGAAATAAATGCAATCTTTCCTGAAACCGGTTTTGCCAATATTAATGACCGTGATTAAAATTCATTACCTCCGAGGGGTAAGTGAAAGGGAAAAATCCCGTACATGCCACACGTCTGTAGCTGCATTGCTGGTAGAGTAATAATAGCAAAACTCCACCTGTGAATGAGTCTGAGGGGGCGGGTGTGCACCCTGAAATAAGCTCCAATGATAAAGTCAGTATAAGGCACAAACACATGAATATATGAACATAATAGTATAGAGATACTTATCGTGAGGTCACTGGGTGTATGCACTTGAGGACGAGCTCTGGTGTTATGCTCTGGAGATTGTAGCTCAGGAGGCACAAAGAATATGGCTCAGACAACAAAGTCAGTATAAGGCACAAGCACATAAACATATGAACATAATAGTATAAAGATACTTATCGTGAGGTCACTGGGTGTATGCACTTGAGGACGAGCTCTGATGTTATGCTCTGGAGATTGTACCTCAGGAGGCACAAAGAATATGGCTCAGACAACGTAGCTCTGACAACGTAGCTCGGATAAGGCACAGACAACGTAGCTCAAATAAGGCACAGACAACGTAGCTCTGACAACGTAGCTCAGATAAGGCACAGACAACGTAGCTCAGATAAGGCACAGACAACGTAGCTCTGACAAAGCACAGACAACATAGCTCTGACAACGTAGCTCGGATAAGGCACAGACAACGTAGCTCAGATAAGGCACAGACAACGTAGCTCAGATAAGACACAGACAACGTAGCTCTGACAAGGCACAGACAACGTAGCTCTTACAAGGCACAGACAACGTAGCTCTGACAACGTAGCTCGGATAAGGCACAGACAACGTAGCTCTGACAACGTAGCTCAGATAAGGCACAGACAACGTAGCTCAGATAAGACACAGACAACGTAGCTCTGACAACGTAGCTCGGATAAGGCACAGACAACGTAGCTCTGACAAGGCACAGGCAACGTAGCTCTTACAAGGCACAAACAACGTAGCTCTGACAACGTAGCTCGGATAAAGCACAGACAACGTAGCTCAGACAACGTATACGTTGTGCATCAGACAACGGGTACGTTGTGCATCAGACAACGGGTACGTTGTACAACTCACAACGGACAACGAGCTCAGCACTACTCATAACAGACAACGTGACAACGGATTCGGCACTATTCACACCAGACAACGCGACAACTGATTTGGCACTATTCATGGCCTATTTGAGAGAATCCGGTGACCATAATAGATTGTGAGGCCATAAAGAGCATCAAGTAGCCAGATAACACCAAAGGAAAATGAGAGAATCAGGTGAGTGGCCGCCTGTATAGCCCTTTGGGGTAGGGGTGTGAATGACTCAAGCTTCTCAGATCTCCTTCTTCCTCTTCTTCTTCTGCCCTTTATTTCCTCTCTTGCCTTCCGCACCATCCTCCTTTCTTTCTGGTGATTCTTGCTTATTTATAGGCATTTGGAGTCATCATGACTTGTGTAGTCATGATGAGGTCACCTGTCAGACAACACTCAAGAGAGCCAGCACATAGCCCAAGTGGGCTTATGTCGGCTAAATTGTTAGAATTTGTTAGCATGAGAAATTCCTATTTTACCCATTCTTTTTACTCTTTTTTACGAATTTTATCCGTTACAGTAAGTGAATCTTAACCGCAGTTAAAAGGTTAAAAAGGGACACGTGGCCATCTCGGGAGTGTAACCGGTTTTTGCCAAAACCGGTTACAACTGTAGAAGATTACAAGTCTAAAAAAAGAAATATTAATGAAATAAATGCAATCTTTCCTGAAATAATGTAATTCCATTTATGATAGCACTCGAGCATCCACAAATGAAGGGCACCTGATGATAATTTGGGGGAGAAGTCATATCATTTTCTCCCCATGATTTTGACTTCTCCCCATTTGATAACCCTCCCCTTTAAAAAGTCTCATGTCCCTTCATTTGTGGATGCCAGAGCGCTTGGCTCGGGCATCCACCAGAGCGAATCTTTTGTTGTATATATATTGTTATTTTTGGCCTAGGCTTTTGAGGGAGATTGCTCACGAGTTCATGAGATCTCATTGAGAAAGGAGAGAATCTTTGTACCCTTTGCTTGTGATGAGTAAATAAGACCACGGTCTCCTTGGACGTAACCCATACTAGGTAAACCACACGTAAAATCCTGTGTTTGATTTGAATTGTATCTAATTTGCATCAAAGAAAGTGTAATTAATAGCTCTTATATAAATTTCAGACCTGGGAGTTCCAATCTGGATGAACAAGCTTCCAAGCTCATCTCCAACATCATCAAACTGAAGACAGTTAGCAAGCTATGAACTTTGAAAGCGGATCTGCTAATGTGGATTGCTGGTAACCTGGTGGCATGGACCATGAGCTAGCAAAGCTTCTTGAAGTACTTTTTGTTCTTCAAATATAAACCATTGGTATATCAGAACGAGGATCAGAATCGTTTCCTGTTCTAGTCCCTCTGAATCCAACTTGTTTCAGCACCAGTACATTCACACTTTTCTGACGTCTCAATGAATCGAAACATCTGCATCAATAGGATCAACTGCTTTCCAGAATTTTTTGTGGATCTCTAATAGAACATTTTTACTTGTTCCATTTTGATATCCCTAATTCCTTATTGTCATAGCTAGGAATGGCAATGGGGCGGGCGGGGCGGTTTTCTACCTCCCCAGCCCCGACCTGATTATAAAGCCGCCCCGCCCCCAACCAGGGCTTATATATGGTGAGCTCAGCCCAGCTTATAAAATCCCCACCCCAGCCCTGCCCCTACTGCCTTTATATATATATATATATATATATATATATATATATATATATATATATATATATATATATATATATATATATATATATATATATTTTAAGTGGTTCTGAGGCGGGGCAGGGCACCGAGCGGGGTATACTAAAATTACTCCCGCCCTGAAACCGAGTCAGGTCTATTTTTTATACCATCCCCGCCCCGCCCCCGATTTATTTGAAAAAAAACCACCGCTATAGGGGCGGGGAGGGACGGGTCATATTGCCGTCCTAGTCATAGCTTGTTATGATATGCCACCCAGCTGCGCCCAGCTTCCCTTTTCAACACACTTGTGCCCAATTTCTCCGTCACCTTGCCCATGTCTTTCCACACAGTTCTTGTTGCTATATATATATATATATATATATATAATGCATCACTTTCTTTTAAGGCTTACTCTTTTTTTTTTATTGGAGAAAGTATTAGTGGAAAACACGTATCCTTCTCTTAATGAAAGACAATAACACGGTTTTTCCACAAAGAAAGTGATGCTAGCATTGCCCATATATATATATAGGCTTCAAATTCTCTGTGGCAGATGCCAGAAAAGTGGTCTCAGGCAACACACATTGTGCGCTATGTGACATCAAAAAGGGGAAAAGTCATTTCATTTTCTCCCTTGATTTTTGACTTCTCCTCACTTGCATGATGCTCTCCTCCTTATTCTCACCATTTTATCGCCATGTGTAGCAACATGTGTGGAGAAGTCAAAAATCAAGGGGACAATGATTTGACTTCTCTCACCACATGGCGAACTATGTATGGTTGCCCGAGACCATTTTCTGGCATTTGCTAGAGAGAATCCGTGGCCATATCTATCAACTAAACATAAGGCAGACTTTTATTTCCCCTCCTCCTTTCGCCATGTAGGATTATAATGTTCTCATCTTATGACATGTGTCACATTGATCACCTTTGTTCTTCTCATTCTCAAACGACACACCTCTCCCCGCCTCTTTCCTCTATCCTTAAATGACACAACTCTTGTGAAGAGTTATCTCAAACATATAGATTAGTATTAACCTCTTAATTCAAGAGAAATAGAGACATGTTGATTAGGCACCCTATTCCTATCCCTATCCTTATCCCTATCTCTATCCCTATCACGTTTTTCTCTCTCAAAACTCTCAAACCACACTACTCTTTGCTAGAGCTCCCAATAACCTCATCTCTCTTCCCTATTAAAGGGTCGGAAGTGAGAGAACGTACGTGCGCTACCTTCTTCTTCTTCATCTTCATAAATTCTGAACTCACTCTCTTAGTTATTTGGATCAAGCAATCCAAACTCACCATTCTCTCTTGGTTGTAAATTGGAATTTTGATTCTCTTTTTTGTGCAAATCAGGTTTTAGTAGGGGTTTTGTGCCGTGCGGGATCATCCCAACCGCCCACCTGTATCTGTGGTGCGGGATCAAGCATCTTGAGGTTGAGCAGGTTCGGATGGGAATGTAGAGAAGGGGTGTGGTACTGTTGCAATCATGAGGGGAGGGTAGCGAGATTCATATAGGGGTATCTCGGTGGCAGCCAAGGCTCAGGTATTTACTATTTAGAATCAAATTTTTTCCTTAATTACAATATTGTGTAGTTATCATCAATTTGTAAATTCAATTGAAATTATGACAATAGATGTTACGGGACATGGAGAATTTGGTTATGCTTCATAGCATACACTAGATGTACATAAATTGTTTATAGTGTATGATTAATAAGTATTTGTTTTTTTAGTATTTAGTTTGAGAAAGGTGTTTGATTGGGGATATTAATTTTGTAGCTTTTAATTTAAGGTTAGTAATGATTATTAGAAACAGAGAACACTTACAGGTGCAATGAGGTCTCACAAGCGTATGTATATATATATATGCTAACAAGACACATGCGCTGTTATGATTGTGCCTTGTATTCGGGTTGATTGTCAGTTTAGACTTTTTTTTATGGGTAAGATGAGATTATATATATGAGATCAGAAAAAGAGAAACAGGTATTGAGTACAGAACATCAGAGAGAATCCGGGAGGTTAATAGGAAATAATCTCCATGAATTCAAAATAAAAGCCGAAAAGATAACACCTGTCTCGACAACAATGTCCCCCTGAATGATGTCAATCAGACTCTGCTATGAAAGGATTTCTCTACGGTCATTGCTTCAAGAATTTTGAGAGCCTCTCTTCCCTTCCCATGCTGGGAAATCGTATAATCATCACTGTGCAATATAATACTTCACGGTTTCCCATTGCCGTGAACACCAAATGGGCATTTCCTAAGCTACCATACTTGGAATACATACATACATCCAAACAAAACCGCGATTTCATGATCCTGGCATGAACTTGCCTCCCTTGCTCGAGGCTTCCCAAACTACTTTACAAGGGAAGAGTACTAGCGAAGCTAGAGGTTCTCATGCATGCCTACTTTCAGCATTCTCCTTGTTTTGTATTTAGCAAGAGACCACTGCAGACCATGAGATAACATTAGTTATAACACGAGGATTTGGAGAATTCTCTTTGTTGGATATTTTCTAAAATCAAATCAAATATATAATATTTTAGTGATATATGTATTATTATGGGTTTTATAACTTCCACATCGGTTTGTGGGCCTGTTAATTTCTGGAGCAAGTGCACACATACCATGGTTTTTGGTCTTCCACGTTTGCAACTTCAATCAAAACCACTTTTGACAGTTACCCATAGAATATGACATGTCTCAAGTTATCTTTTTGAACTGTTGGTAATTCCTCATTACACCGATCGGATAAATGGAAACTTATAAGAGACATGTACCTTTTCCGAATAGGTGTAGAGAGGTTTATAAATTCTTTGAGTTTTTTGGGTTTAAAGTATAGCTGACGCCAGTCACCTTTTGAAAAATAATTTTCTTCAACATTCAAGTGATTTTTATTATACTCCACCATTGCTCAAGGGTTCGGGGTTGATCTCACACATCACTCCAAGATGTAGATCAACAATAGCAATTTGCTAGGTTTCATTGTATTCTGGAGGTTATTCGTTATAAACCCAATTATAGGCTAGTAGGAAAGCGGATTTTCAGCGCACCTTGAAGCATCTTGTTGTGTTTTCTTCTCTATTTGTATCTACCACATAATTTTTGGTATCTTGGATCTAACACTCTTCTATTATGTTCCTTTACCCCCAATAGGGTTTATATAGAGATGTACAATGATTTGCATGGTAAGTGAGTCAATCAATATGATTTAGATTGATTCTCCTCTAACAATAAGGAAACTACGTCTGTCATATACAATAAGGAAACTACAGCTATCACCCCCCCCCCCCCCCCCCCCCCCCTTTCTCAAATTGATGTGGGTGATCAACCAGCAATAGTTTGCGGACAAGAAAAGAGTGTAAAAGAGTGTTTGGGAATCATCATAGTCTTATAGGAATGTTTGTAATCTGATCCTAAGATGCCATGTGGAGAAGAGAAATGACACGGGTTTGAAACTTCTCTCGAATAAAGTAACAATCCACCTCAATGTGTTCGATTCGCTCATGAAAAACAAGATTTGAGGCAATCTAGATAGTGCTAGTATTGTCTACATGGATTGGCGTTTGGTTAGTAAGTGGAATACCAAAATCTAAAAGTAATCCTCGTAGCCAAAGAATCTCACTGCATGTTGAAGAAACTGTATTGGACTTGAATATTGGGGGTTGCTTCTTACACTTCCATGATATAAGTGAAGTGTCAAGAAACATATAATACCCTGTAGTGGATCGACGGGTAAGAGCACAACCAGCCCAATTGGCATCGGCATAGGCAACAAGAAAAATGGGAGATGTAAACGAGAAGAACGATGACCGATTTACTGTGCCTCTCAAGTATCAAATAATCCTCAAGACTGTAGTCATGTGCAGGATACGAGGCTCAACAAAAAACTAACTAGCTACCTACACAACATAGGCAACGTCAGGTTTGGTCATTGTCAGATAAATTAGATTGCCAACCAAGCGATAGAAGAGTATAGTTTGCTCTGAAAGTTCATCATCTTGTTTCCTATATTTAACATTCAATTCCATCGTTGTCTCAATAGTCCTTTGATCTAAAAGTTACACTATGTCAATGAGATCTTGTGTATACTTTCATTGACTAACAACTATACCACATTTTGTATGAGAAACTTCCAATCCTTAGATGTATGTAAGTTGACCCAAGTCCTTCATGCGGAAGGATGATTGAAGGATGTATTGGAGTTCTACAATGTCAATCGTGTCACTGTCTAACAGGAGTAAATCATGAACATAAATGAGTAAAACCATAATGCCGCAGGATGAAGACTATATGAATAATGAGGAATCATGACCACTTTGACTAAATCCATCCCCAACAACAACCTCATGGAATTTTTGAAGTTCTACAATGCCCTATTCTTATTAATGGTCAAAGACGAGGGATCTCTCTCACCATCTATAGAAGAACAAGACACTTCTGACATACTATGGGAACCAGATTCTGAAGAAAATCTTACTAGTCGAGGGGACAAGGAAGATGATGAACAGGAAATGAACACATACAAAGCACAAAGGAGAAGGAAAGACTCTTAAATGTCTCGAGCAAACAAAATGAGCATGCCATCTCCTACACTTATATATGAATTAAGGAAAACTATAAAGATCAGAAACCCCTTGTAGAGCCCCAAATTTATCATTCTTGACATTCTTTTTATTTATTAAATTCTATAGAAATACGTGTTTAATTTTAATGCAATTAAGTCTATAAAAATTAATGTGAAACGTATGGATTTTAAAAACCCAAATAAATCACTTAATTTAAGTTATTTATAGAATTAAATTGTATTAAAAGAAAGATAGTTAAAAATTAACAAAAGACTTTTGTCAAAAAAAGTTTGATCGGTGCACTGGCCAATCGATCGCCCAAAACACCGATTTTTCTCAGGTTTGTGCGATTTTTTGATTTTTGAGTCCCTAATGCCTCCAACACTATAAATAATTTTTATGATCATGGGTTGAGGGTTTCTAAGGCTTTCTAAACCTAAAAGAGAGAGAGAAGATTATGTTGAGAGATCTAAGAGGAGAAATCAAAGGTTTTATAAGGAGAAATGTGTAAAGACTTAGATCGATTCCATTCGCAAGCGCTTGATTGTAGAAAAGCGATCGGAAGAGGTAAATATAGATTCATTCCTGCCAATATGATGATTTTTAATATAAACAAAGAGAAATAGTTA
The DNA here is from genome assembly GCA_015143295.1 of Tetracentron sinense. Taxonomy (NCBI): domain Eukaryota; kingdom Viridiplantae; phylum Streptophyta; class Magnoliopsida; order Trochodendrales; family Trochodendraceae; genus Tetracentron; species Tetracentron sinense. The sequence goes on from CM026573.1 coordinate 14,499,239, forward strand.
AATTTAAATAAAGAAATAAGATCAAATATGTTATTTCATGAATCCCTTATAAAAATTGTTTATGAATTTAAGAGATATCTTTTTATGATTTTAGCATGTAAATCAACAAGGAAAAAGGAAAAAGGAAAAAATTGTGTCGTTTATGCATGGTGGATAATGGAGGAAGAAAAGATAGTTGGATTTGATGGAATAAGTATGAGTTTGATTAGAAATTATGACGTGTTATAAAATTAGGGTTTTATGAAATTGATTTTATCAAAATTATGTACCGAAAATTGATGCATGATTAATAGAATTGTTTTATTATTTCATTGTTGAAAACCGGATAGAGCATATTTTTATATTGATCAATTATGAGAAATTGTATATGCTTAAATTGATGTATGATTGACAAATTGTATGATGATAGATGTTGATTAAATCAAACCGTGAATTATGGTTGACTGACTTTAGGGTGTTATCATGGCGGCATTAGTCGCTATGATGAGCTTTCGAGAGCCCTTGACCAATAATTCTGTGTGCGATTTAATTAATGGGTATCATTATTTTACTCACATTCATTAATGAAAATAAATATGTAAAAGCATGATAAAAAGCAAGATCATAAGTATTATACAAGTATATAAGCACACAAGCATAACTGTATGATTGAGTTTTGTACTGCCTGAGTACCAACAAGCCTAAGATCAAGGCAAGACAAGTCGTATGCACTGAAAAATGTGCAGATAAGCCATATACACCAGACAATGTATAGACAAGTCGTATACACCGGATAATGTGTAGACAAACCGTATGCACCGGATAATGTGTAAACCATGTGATACCTTGGTAAGTAGGGTATATGTTAGTCTCTATCTAGTATATGGGGTATTGTTATTTTAAGTTCCTGCATAATACATGTTGTTGAATACACTCATGAACAAGAAAGATAAATAAAATAATCAAAAAAGATAAGTACAAGTGAGCACGTATGAGAATTGATTTGAAAGTATGCTTCCACACTCTGAATTGTTTATATGCTTACATGTATTGTTAAATCATAATTTATTTTTATATTAATATTGTTATATTGTTAGTTAGCAGTTTATATACGGGGAGTAACTTATTACTCAGTCGATGACTTTGTTGTTGGTAGGTTCTAGGTTCGATATTTGTGCCCCAAGATCTTGGGAAGAGAAAGAGTACGAAGAGGAAAAAGAAGATCGAGCAGGTGATTATCCCGATGGTGATGAAATCTGGATTGTTGGTCATTTTCTAGGAATTAAATTATCAGTATTCAGATTTGGAGTTCAAGACGTTGTAATAGATTTAATCTTTGATTTATAATTAGATTGGAATGATGGTTGAGAATCATGATTAGATTTGACCATGATTAATTATTTAATATGTTTTAGTTTTAATTTGGGATATTAGATTTGATCATGATTAATTGAAAAAAAAAATTTCAAGTTCATATTTTAGATTGCCTTAAATGCTTTATAACATGATGTTATGATGATTAAGTCACGTGCCAAGGTCTCACTTTAACCTAGGTGGGATTTTGGGGCGCGACACCTCTCATATCGAACCATACACACCGGATCGATTGGGGGCAAGATCGTCAATAAAAGAAAATCGTCGAAACGTCAGCAATCGTGTCCCATCAAGAGGAATGATGAAGTTGGACTCAACGCATTAAATGCACACAGTACACGAAGTCTCCAAACATGAAGAAAGGCATACCTTGCGCGCCTCCAGCTAGAAAACACCCTGAAAAGGTGATATGGCTTTTTAGAGCATCGGCCAATTCCCAAGTCCCTGAGAAGGGGGCATTTGTAAGGGTAAATATTGGTAGAGGCATACGTAAAGATAGTTGGAAGCACCAACGGTCCTAATCGAACCAAGACTTATATCTTGATTGATCCATCCAACCCTAACTCTAGCTTCGGAATTTAGGCAAAACTCATGTTGGGGTGTACATTCCCGACTTGACCCCCGACTCGGAAACTCTAAAGTAAAATACAACCAAACTATTGCAATATCTACGCAACAGCTTGGATCAGTTTAACTCTGAGGATCCCGAATCTGATCAAGGAAATCTCCTTCGCAAACAGGAAACTCGATCTATCACCTCACTGGCAGGATATTAAGTGAACAGAAAGACTTCTATTCCAGGAAGAATTGGAAATAGAAAGGCAACTAACCAACCCTAATCCGCTTCCTATAACTACAAAGGTAGGGAGCAAAGAAAGGGCTCTACATTCTCTTGCACTTAAGCACATTGAGTCTATGTCCCTCTAAAAAACCCTAAATCATTGATTCTCTCTTCTTTCTATCCCCTTTTGTCGCTCTATTATTGACTTGATCATCAGAGTGAATTCACAGGTCATCCTGCCCAATCATCTCAAAAGGAACTGAGGTGTAGCTGTTGTTTGAAAGTGTACTTGTGGCATCAGGATCAGCAAGGCATGTAGTTCCCCCCCCCCCAAATCCAATTCGTTTACAGCCCTGGTCTCATCATATATTATAGTTATTGGACCACCTACGATGATTTCAATACTTGTTTACAGAAAGTCCAAAAAATATGATAAATGTAAGGCAATGTACTAGCTAACATTTGATTAATTAAGGCCCCTGCTGCCCTATCCACGTTAGGACGAGAGAGTCAATGCTTGTGCGAGTAAACATATAGGTATAGGATAATGATGGCCAAAAGAGGAAGTAAAATTCAATTTAGGCTTAAAAGTCGTTAGCTGTCAAAATAACATCATTTTGAAAATTCTTGCCTCTATGCTCCACCTAATTAGCACAAAGCGAGAGAACCGAATTTCAATTTAAGATAGGGTCATGAGCGCCTTTGGAGTGCCCGTGTGTGTGTATACACTTGATGGCTCTTGAAAATTATTTGTAGATACAAACATATTTTCTTCACTTTCTAAACTATAAGAAAGAATGGATAAAATCATTCTTCAATCAAATTTTTAGTCAAAATAAACAAGATGACATTGATATATTAAATGTAACATCCCAAATTTTAATACGAGATCACCAATAATTAACAAACCTTACAAGAATCTTGTACTCTACAAAGGAAAATAAAAATACACCCACTTAACATGATCTGGAGAGGTGTTTGGAATAAATTGCTGGTTGCTGAAAATCTCCATAAAAGGTATGTGCAAGTAGAGGTGAATTGTTCTTTATGTAAAGGGGTTGTTGAATATGTTACCCATTTGTTTATTCAGTGCAATTTTGCTAGAACAACCTGACTTGCTCTATCCTTTCATTGGAGTGATGACTCAGGTATCTTCGTGGATTTTGCAAAGCGGTGGTTCTATTGGTCCATGAAACCAATGATCAGTGAGGAAAATTATTGAATGGCAAAGACCATGGCAACTGCTCTATGGGCCATCTAGTTCACCCGAAATGAGGTAGTCTTCTACAATGTGACAACTGATTCTAGAAGAACGGTTGCTAGGCAAAAGGGATGACGTCTAAGATTGTAATGCAAATTGAGACTTGATCCCAACTGGGACTAAATCCCTATGGCCAGACCCGTGTGGCAACTCCTTTCAAGTGGCATGTTCCTCTTCGGGGTTTTTTTTAAGATAAACTGTGATGGAGCTTTTAGTGGAAATGCTGGTGAAGATTGGAATCGTGGTGAGGGATCACAGAGCAGTGGTGATAACGCGGGTATCCATTCCTATTTGGGTGAGCTCGCCCCTTGGTGCTGAGGTTTTTTCCATAAAAGAAAGCCTGGAATTGGCTAGAAGACATAGCTTGAATCAGTTTACGATAGAAAGTAATTTCCAAGTTTTGATGAATGTTATAAACAACGGGTCCCTCTTATCTGAAATGGAGGTTCGTCCAATCATTGAGGATATCTCCTCGCTCTTAAACCTTCTCTCCATTGTGAGGGTCATGGTCATTCTTCGTTAGGCAAATTCTACAATCCTTAGCCAAGCTCAAAAGGTTATTCTTTTGTTTCAAAGTGTTGGGAGATCGGTACCTTTTACTCGGGAGGCATAACCCTTCCTTTCAATCCGGACATAATTGGTGTCGTTAGAGGCCCTTAGTTTCTCTTATTTTCTATGGTTTCAGGTTTTGTTTATAAAATTACCAAAAAAAAAAATGAAAAATGGGGGAAAAATTAAAAAAAAAATTATACAAAAACTGCACTCTCTAAGTAGGTGATATGTAGAAATCATAAACTGCACTCCCTATAAACTATAAATCGCGGTCTACAAAAGTTGAAATTGCGCTCTTAAGAGCAGGAGCGAGTAGCATGTTGGGAGATCTGGGTTACTAAGGCTCCACCTTCTATAAAATATTGTATCTTCTCATTCATCACTTCACAAGTTTTTATTATTTTAAAAGTTATTTTCTTTTAAATAAATCATTATTTGTGGTATTTTTTCATTTTTCATGGTTAGAAAAAATATTAATAGTTTTTTCTAAAAATCAAGGATAGGTGGGTGAACCCTAAGGGTGGGTAAATCTTAATCACAATTAAGGAGTGTTAAATGCACACATGGCAACCTCAGGTCGGTCACTCAGCTTCTAATTCACTCAGCTTCTCTCCCCAACTCCAACCACCTATAGGTGTCAGCTAGTTTAGTCGGTAAAGTCTCTTGGCATCGTTCCAGAGACCTGGGATCAAATCCCACCTACATCAGGGTTGGAAAGGTTTATGGGAAGGGGGAGGGCTACCCCTCATTGTGTAGCCCATAGGTCCATGTGGCCTCTAATGAACCCAAAAAAAAACCTCTAACCACCTTTACCACCACCTCCACGAGCCCGGTCATAGGGCAACCCGAGACTAGATGACTAGATGTGGGATTCTAGGGCGTCAAATTTTTTAGGACACCTTAGTCTCTACTACTTGTTTATCTCATGAAACTAGTTTCACCTTATTGAATCATGCTCTTTTGAGTGAACCATACAAATTAACGGATTAAAGTCAAATAACTGAATCACGTTATTTTATTTGAACCAAGTTACTTAAGTGAATTATACAAATTAACTTATTCAAATCAAATAACTTGAATCAAGTTATTTAATCTGAATCACATTATTGTACATGAAGACAGATTCCTTTCACAAGATGAATAAGTAGTTGGGATGTTAGGACATTCTAAATTTTTCGATGTCCTCCAAAACTCAATCTTGGGTTGTCCTAAGAACGCATGGTCTCAATAGGCGTCGTACGCAGATTTCCAAACTCTCATGGGTGCAACACTTGTCATAGCTACCCTTCATCAGGTTATGGTTTCAGCTTTCCCGTACCCACAGTGAAAGTTGGTACCCATAGGATGTTCATATTCCCAATTATCCAAAAGCTTTTAGCAGTCCCTTAACGCTGAGGAAGTCAGAGTGAATTTACATCCCCAAAACAAGATCGAATCACAATCACAGTTAATCGTGAATGAACTCGGGCAGAGTTCAATAGCACCCATAAGCCAACACGTGTCCCTGTTAACCCCTATTAACTATGGTTAAGATTTACTAACCCTTAGGGTTCAAGAATCAAACCTTAGTTTTTAGAAGAAAAAAAATTAACCCTAATGGTTAAAAATTCCAAACTAGAGTTAAATAGTTTTTGTCTAAAAACCAAGGTTAGATTATTGAACACTAAGGTTAGTAAATTTTAAACACGGTTTAAGAGTGGTTAAAAAGAACATGTGGGTGCGATTGAACTCTCCCTGAGTTCAATCAGGACTGATTGTGATTCGATCTCCTCATAAATAGATGATAACGTAAGCACCTAGATTTTGAGTTGAAAACGCCACATCTACCATCATGCATGGGATTGTCTCTTGGCAGATGCCAGAAAAGTGATTCGGTTCCCAAAAATGGATGGAATAACGTAAAGGAAACCAAAGGACTTTCGTCTCCATCACCCCATCCCTCCCAAATCACAACAAAAATGGATTCCATCTGTACTAACTAAGAAATCATCCTTCACGCTACCTGCACCATCACACTTATATCGTCTCACATAGCACATTCAAAAGCGAAGCTAGAGACAAATTTTCTTTCTATGTTAAAATCAAAAAACTTTTTTTTTCCTTTTTTTTAGCTAACACGGGGTTAGTAAGTTAGAAGCATGGCATTCGAAGTCATGCTAAACTGTGGACATGTCAACTATCATACCATGTACAACTCATGAGAATTAAGCCGAGACCACCCACGTACAATCAAGCTCAGGACGAATCCTGGGCACCAAAGTCCACCAAAATGGAAGCAAATCGTTTGTGGTCTTTCTTGTGTTAAAGGTCGGGATCTTAGGGGTTGGTGTAGTTGGCTAGCATCCCAAGTTTGCTCCTTGTGATTCTGTTTTTAACTCTCAAAGACTTACCTTGGTGTCTGCAGAAAAAATTCTGAATAGGTCAGAGCGGATTCTGAAAGGATTAGTCGTTGCCTTGAAGGATTTGGGACTCACTCCGTTACACACAAAAAAAACTGTCTTAAAAGAGAACTTGGCCTTTCCCATTCACAGGAAGGCCATAGACGATTTGGTCCCCAACAATTTTTTAGTCAAGCTATATGAGTTTTCTTGGAAAAACAAAAGAAAAGCGTGAGATGATTATGGTGAAGAGGAATCCCAAGCACTAAGATTCTTTATCGGCCAAAACAAATATAAGTATTTATTAATAAATTATAATACGGTAGGCCCTTGATCCAAAAAATAAAGAGTTAAATTAGTGTTTTTGTTTTTAACTTTGTAACCTTTTTTGTTATTATTATTTCTTAAACTTATTTATTATAAAATAAAAATTATTACCTGATTCGCTGGTACCCCAAATTCGTCACTAAATAGTAAACCCAATTTGCTAGGAGTAGATGAGATAATTCGTTTCTCGTTCATTGAAATTCTTTAGTTTGGCTCACCAACTTGATTCACTTATATAATCATTTACCATTTACCATCATCATATTTATGATTTGCTTAAGCATGTAAAAAGATATATAATTTATTATATATATATAATGCAAATAATTTTTTATTTTAAAAACCATAAAAAAAATGGAAAAACTACGGAACCCAAAGAGCAAAATTCATTGAACCCAATAGTAGGGTTTGGTAATTTTCACGAGTTGCGATTCGTGGTTCGGCGTAGTAGACAACAAATTAGGTATTCCTAATTATTATTGTGTAAAAGTTTAACATATTTTATATATTAATATAAAGAGAAATGTTAGCCCTACTATGAGTCAACTCTTACTCTCAACCTCCGTCAACCAGATATGTCAATTCTTGATGAGAGAGAGTGTTTTAATAAGAATCCTTAATTAAATCAGTTATTTTTTCTAAATTAAATAATAGGACCTCCACTTATTTAAAACCTTTATTTAATTAAATATTAATAAGACATCCTATGTGTCTTTTATTAATTAATAATCCACTTTACTTACTAACAACCTTTAATTAAAAAAAATAAGACCTCCATTTAATTAATTATTAATAAGACATCAATTTAATTAAATATTAAATGTGTTAAACCATATATACTTCTTCCAACACAACTCTCTAAACATTATACCCTTCATCACCCTTTTTAATTGATTATCCAATCAATAAGAACTCTTAATTAAATTCATTATTTAAAAAATAATAATAATAAGACATCTACTTTTCATTACAATTTAAATATTAATAAGACACCCTTCATGTGAGTAAATATTGAAGGCTTTTAGTGAGAATCGAAACTAAGGCTTCTAATTTACCATCTGATTTAAATAAAATTCTTAGGTTCTCAAAATCTATTTTAATTGTTATAATTCTATAGTTTATCGTAGATTAGTCACTTAATTTAATAAATTGGTAGCATATATTATTCTCTCTTTACCTTTTTTATGTTTGAATTATAACATGATAAAGTAAAATTTACAATATTCTATAACATTTTTTAAGGTCTTTCTTCATCTCGTACATCGCACGGGATGTTTGCTAGTTCAAGAATAGTGGGTTGGTGGAGATTGAGATTTGGAGTTGTCATCAACCCTCCTTAAGACAGGCAATTTTAGAGTCGTTGCTTGGAATTACCCTTATGGCCCCTTAGCAGCTACCTTAGGTCTAGCTGTGTGTGTGAATTTGGAGTGTGTGTGTTACATGATAACTTTTCTAACAAAAAAAAAAAAAAAACTAATTCAGGTTCTTTTCTACCGCATGCATTAGGGTATGTCCCAGGTTTAATCTCACATTGGTTGGGAAGTGGACTTTGCAGGGCTGTATAAGAGGTCATCAACCCTCCTTAAGACAGGCCCTTTTGGAGTGATTGTTTGGACTTACCCTTATGACACCTTAAGGGCTACCTTTGGTCTAGATGTGTGTGAGTTTAGAGTGCATGTGTGTTACATGATAACTTTTCCTACAACAAAAAAACAGTAGGAGTTGACAGAGAGTATGGTTAACACTAGGGGTATCAACGAGCCGAGCCAACTCAGCTCGACTCTAAATAAACCAAGCTTGAGCTTTTATTTTGGGCTCGTTGAGCCGAGCCAAGCCTTAAAAGTGAGCTCGAAAATAAACAAGCTAAGCCTGAACAATAGGAGGCCCAGCTCGGCTCAGCTCGATTAATTTTATAATAATACCCCTTTAAAAAGCAAATTTATATTATATATTTAATATACTTTTTTTGGTAAGATATATTTAATATACATTAACATAAGTATTTCCGTTTAAGTTTTAACTCAAGCTTTCACGCGAGTCACATGACATCCCACAAAAAAAATATAATTTTAATTTTTTTTTATTGAATTTAGTGCTTATCAATGTATTTTTAAAAAAAATATTATCGAGCCGAGCTCGATCTCAGCGATTTATGGATGAGCCGAGCTCGAGCTGACCATTCTGAGCTCGAGCCGAGCCTGAGCATTTGTAAAAGTCCAACGAGTTGAACCCGAGCGGTGCCCATCTCGACTCGTTGACACCCCTAGACCTAACACGCTTTTAATATAATTTTTTTTTGTGTAGGCATCATTTATCTATGTTAGTACGATCAATACCTCAGATGTTAGCTTGGGCATTGAAGCTCTTGCAACTCATACCCTTGGGGGGATTGGATCCCCCGACCTCCCTCCATTGAAGGTCGCACCCCTACCACTCACACAAGAGACAAGGGTGTCTAATATAAATAACATGAGTCGTGTTAGCCCTACTCTCAACCATCCAATATAAGTAACATGAGACGTGTTAGCCCTACTCTTAGCAATCTAATTAGTGTTGGATTTTGATTTTTTTATAAATAAAAAAAATGACAAAAAATTAGCTCTGGTGGACACCCGAGCTAGGAGCTCAGGCATCCAAAAAATGAAGGGTTACTTGGAGATAATTTGGGGAAGAAGTCATTTCATTTTCTCCTCATGATTTTGACTTCTCCCCACTAAGGCTATCAATGAGTCTGGTCAGCTCAATTCAGCTCGAAACGAGCTGAGCTTGAGCAGGATTAAAAAGCTCATCGAGCCGAGCCAAGTGAGTGACTCATTTAGATAACGAGCCGAGCTTGAGTAAGAGGTAGCTCGGCTCGACTAATTCAATGAATACCAATGTCTAGTTATACCCCTGCCAATATTGAATATTACATTAAAAAGTATAAGAAAATGAAATGAGTTTTTTTAAATAAAAACATGTAATGTTCATCAGATTAATACTTCCTTTTTTTTTTTTTAACCTTACTATTTAATCCCTTAATTATTAGAATATCGTCCCCACTATATAATTCTTTTTTAAAAAATTAGAACTTAACGAGCCAGCTCGAGCTCGATAATTTGTGGAAGAAGCCGAACCCAAACTAATCTTTTCGAGCTTAAACAACATCAAAAATCCAACAAGCCGAGCCTAAATAATGTTCAACTTTGCTCAGTTCGGATAGTTGAAATCCCTAGACTCCCCACTTGATATCTTCTCTCTTTTAATCGTCACATGTCTCATCATTTGTGATGCCCAAGCGCTCAACAGAGCTAGTTTTTTCCAACAAAAAACATTGACCATTTTTTTAACCCGAGAGTAGTGGTTGAGCAGGCTAGCACGACACAAATAATATCACAAAAAATTACTGCATAATATATAATAATATTTCGAAAACCGAACCCCGAGTGGAGCATCGAACCGAGCAAAATCAAACGCGTCTGTTTAAATATACGAGCTTAAATAAAAATTTAAAAAACTTTGACCAATTCGTTGAAACATACAATGCTAGCTTGAGCTTGGCTAATTTAGTTGAGTTGAGCCGAATAAGCTTAGCATGAGAACTACAACCTAAGGATGACACGTGTAAGTGGGTAAAATAGACGATAAGGAACCGTATGATTGTGTCATTTTTTACAATAAAGTTTTTTTCATATTAAATAAATGACAGAGTTTAACCCTAGTTTAAGTAGTGCAAACAGATTAAATCCATGTATTAGCCTTTAATCACACATTGATTTTGGGAACTACTACTAATACTAATACTAAGAAGAAGATTTACCGTTAGTCATCATCTTGTTAAACTCGTCGAAATTAACGAAGCCATCACCGTCAGAATCAACGGAGCTGATCATCCGAGAGCAATCAAGGACCGTACACTTCTCCCCCAAACTCTGCAACACCATATGCAACTCCGCAGCAGATATCAATCCGTTCTTGTCCTGATCGTACATATCGAAAGCGTCTCTCAGTTCTCTCACCCCGCTCGATCCTCCGAGATGGAAATCCGCGAACTCTTTCAGATCTATGAATCCGTCACCGTCTTTATCGATCTCTTCCATCACGCGTTTCAACTCCTCCGGCGATATCTCCGTCCCCAGGGCTTCAAACACGTCCCTCAGCTCCGTCAACGAGATCTTTCCGTCTCCATTTGCGTCGAATCTTTTGAAAACCGCTTCTACTTCCGCCATGTTTTCCCGGGATTCGGATTCGGATTCTGACGGTTTTGGTTCGGTCGCCATTGTTTTTGTTAGCGACTTTCTCTTTCTTGCGGTTATAATGATGTGAACATTAACGCGTTTTTTCCTTTTCGACGCGTTTTGCCTTTTGGTGACGGAATACACGCGTTTGCACGTGGATCCCAACAGAGAACAATAAGGCGTGCTAACTCTACTCTATTCAGTCATTACTCCCAATCGAAGCAAGGTATGTGTTGATTTTTTATTAGAAAGGCAAAGACAGGTGTTTGTTTTTCAGAGAAAGTAGCGATTGATTCAAAATAAGTGTAGCACGGCTCTTATATATGTATTGTGGTCTACGTGACGCAAGAGACTTTTTAAGTCCTTAACGGCAACAAATTTGCTCCGGCAGATGCCCGTGTATTGCTCTCGGCATAGCTTCTTCAGTTGACGCGTGTAAGGGCTGTTCACTACTGTGACGTGACAGCATGCATTTTGCTGTTGGAGATGAGGCCAAATCCTCTACGGCAAATCCGGTTATCACCCTCGCGTCGCGACATGTCTCTTTTGACACCATTTAACTGTGGTTAAGATAGTTATCACCCTGAGGTCGTCACATGATCCTTTGACACCGTGCTTAAGATTCACCAACTCCTTAAGGTTCAACAAATAATCCTTGGTTTTTAATAAAATAATAATTAATTTTTTGAAAAAATTCAAGGTCAAATTATTTAACCTAAATGTGAGTCAATCTTAACCACAGCTAATTGGTGTCAAATATGACACGTGGCGACCTGAGAGATGTGCGCTTACCTCCAACGGAATATGTGAGATGCATGCTATCACCCTCTCGTTTTGAAGAAGAGGCTAAACCGGAGTGTAATACTCGGGTATCCCGAGTAAATCCGTTGCCGAGCTTTAACACAGGCGATTTGATTCCGTAGTGTACGGTAAAGATAACTGAGTTGGAAGATTTTACACGCGTTGGGTGGAGCTACCTTTCCTTTTTCCAATGAAAATTGGCGTAAAGTATAATAATACCATTCTCTTTCCTCCTAATTACGTAACGGCCATCGAACTTTGCTTTTTTTAAAAAAACCTCAATTATCTCATCCATTCTAATTTTATTATAGATTCTATAGTTCTGAAATTTTGAGTTCGATTACAATAATATCAAAATTACATTTATAGCATTTTTTTGGAATTTATAACGATTACTTTTTTTTGGTAAACTCAATCATACCCCAAGGCAATGACTAAAGGCCAATATAAATTATATTACAATGACGATTCAATTGGAGGAAAATCCAATTAGATTAATGAATTTGTAAATATAAAATATATTACAATGCTACTCACAAAATGTTTTAATTATTTTTAAATTTTTAAGAACGTTATCAGATTCAAATTTTGAAATAAATAATTCAATTTGAATTAAATAATTCCAAATTCAACTGATCTCAAAATGAATTTGAATCTATCAAATTTTTAATCAATTCATATATGAAAATAGACAAATTCACTGCAAATTCAATTTGTTTACAATCCTGAATTACAATTTTACCACATTAACAAAACGAAAGATTTGTGAAATCACCACAACGGCTTCAATTACTTTTGAACACACAAACATTATAAAAATAGAAAGAAAGAAAATATTAAGCGGATTGTGCCAACTTTTCATGAGTTAGGGTTAAACTTTGATACCCCAAGTTGGGAAAACCAATATCAAGGCCCGAAAAGGTACGAAATGTCAATCGAATTATGAATTTCAAAATTTTAGGAAATTCATATGATATTTGGCAGATTTTCTTTCTTGAAATAGAATTAAAATTTTTGGAAATTTTGTCCAAATTTTGAAATTTCTCAAAAAAATTAAGTTTTAGTATTTGGATTATAGTAAAATTTACTTAGTTGAATAGTAGTCTACTAACTACATATTTATGTAATAATGTAATATGTTAATTATTTTAGTATAATTGCTATTTCATGTTTTTCATTGTCAATCTTTGTTAGCTACTTATCCTAATTTACTAACTAAATATGTATATTTATAGTAAAATATACTAAATAATAAGTTAAGTACTACTACTTTATGGTAAATACCAACAAAATTATTTTTTAGTTACTTTATAATAAAATACTAAGTAAGTCCAAATACTTTATTATATTTTTATTTATTAACTATTATATATATATATATATATATATATAAAGATTTTGAAATGAAAAAAATTCTCGAAAAACTTCAGTCGTAGTACTGAAATTTCAAGTAAAATTGGAATATTTTTACCATAAATACAGTAGGGCCCTATAAAATTAATATTTGATGATTTAATGGTCATTATTATCCAATATTTTTTGAAGAACCAACTTAGTTCCACGGTTTATAATTAATCTTCTCTTATATTTACCATTATTTTTAAAGAATTGTTAGTAACACAAAATATAAGAATAAATTTACACTACATATTGAATATATATTACATACATTAGGTAGTATAAAATACATATTGTACATGTATTATCCCATATTTTGGGTAGAGTATTGTACATGTTTCGTTGTGCAATATTGAATGTCAGACATGTAAAATTAGAGAATTTATTGGGAATTTGAACCAACATCGAAGAATATGAAGGATATTTTAGTGCAATATAAGTTATAGAGTATAAAACCCTATCTTTAACAAATTGAGGGGCATCCCCTCTTTTTCTCTTTTTCATTTTTTCTTTTTCCTTTTCTTTCCCATCTCAATCACCAAGGAGAACCGTTGATGCAACATCTGGGAGAACGGGATTGGATTTGGTCTAGCCCTATCCAGACCAAAACCGTCTGGCCCACTCACAGAGCCTCTTTAACTATCATTTGAACCCTAGTCAAGAAATTATAACTCTTGTGGTTAAAATTTTTATAATTAATTTTCTAAAAACCAAGGTTACATGATTGAACCTTAAGGATTAATAAATCTTAACCACAATTAAGGAGTGTCAAAAGGGACAGCTGTCAACCTGTGAAGTGAGGGCTAAACGGATTTTGTCTTGCGAGGGTCAGACTAAATCCCATTTCGCAGGAGAACACTTGATGCAACAAATGCAAAAGAATATTTTTGTTACTTAAATAAACAATAAAGCACAATAATGCAAGAAAAAGCCCATAAAAATTAGCATAACTGTTCAAAAAGACAATAAGAGATCTTTATGCCTTGGTTGACACTTTTTCTTCTTTTTTCGGGGGTAGCTTAGTAATTTTTTGTTGGCCTAATTAATTTTATTTTTTTATTGTCAAGTTTACATATAGTTATTCAGTAGATTAGCCTAAAATCTTTTTTTAAGGACAAAGTCTAATACATTTGTACCTAATTAAATAAATTTAATGTTTTATCCTAATTTTAATTTAAATAATTAATTGATTTGTTTTAAATGGGTTGTGGGCAGTGGACATTTTAGGTTTAAGGGTACCTTACTGGATTTGTTTTGGTTTTCCTTATATGGGTCTGGTTTTGATCGAAGCCTTGAGGGTTATGTTCGCTTAAGGCAGGCCCTTGGACAAATTTCAAGACATAAATGACCTTTTTTTTTTTTTTTTTTTTGGAGAGAGACGTAAAGGACACTTTGTATGGACGAAAGATGTGGAAGTGATTGTACCTTTTTTTTTTTTTTTTTTTTTTTTTAAGAGAGAGACGTAAAGGACACTTTGTATGGACGAAAGATGTGGAAAAGATGTGGAAGTGATTGGTTGGTGTCACTTTACCCATACTTCTCCAAGTTCTACGTCTTCCCAAATCGTAAACACTACAAAGATACCAAACAAGCTTGGTTTGGATTTACCCAAAAGAAAAGGTTTGTAGGTAGAGTCAATCTATGGGTACTCCCAAATCTACTCCCTAATCCTAACAGTTTATAATCAATCACTAAAGGTCAGGATTTGAGTTGACTTATTTTATCTTTTCTAACGCCACATCAGTTCTAATCCTAACCGTTTAACAACTAAGATAAACGGTTAAGATTTGAGAGTATATTTAGGAGTACACCTTGGGAGTATCCCTAGACTAATTCTTGTAGGTATGGGTGGTTATCACTCAATTCTAAATCCTCCGAGTTTGCTTTTGGTACAGGCCAAACTTAGTAGTTTAGGGTTTTTTTTTTTTTTTGGGTAGGCAGCTAGATCATTTATCTATCCATGTTAGGAGTTAGGGAGTTAGAACTCAAGGTGAGCGCTCAACGGCCACACCAAGACTCGAACACGAGTCACACCTCCCCAAAGGAAGATACGAAACCACTGGGGCAAATGCCAAGGTGTAACTTAGTAGTTAGTTCATAGTTGGTTTCCACCACTTTGGACTAACATTAGGCCGCAGGTGAGACATTGGGCTAAGACTAAAGACCGAGTAAACCACCTGCCCACATAGGGTTGCCCAGCCCAGCCCAGCCCGAGGGTTTGTTTTTTTTCCTAAAGCATGCAGGCCAGGTAGTGCTGAATTTTCAAAATCCCTCTCATTTGAGGGCCGGGCTAGGGCCTTGCCCTCCCGAACACGTAGGGAAGTCAATCCTGCCTTTGATTAGGGGGCCCAGCCCAACCTGGCCCTTCAAAACCCGCAAAATAGAGAGCTTTGTAAGGCCTTAGGACCAAGCCAGGCCTAATTTAAAAGGCTCTCTTATTTGAGGGTCAAGCTTGGTAAGTACCCAGCTCAGCTCAGCCCAGCCCAGCCCTCCATTCTTCATGTCATATCATATATAATATAAAAAAATAATATACTACATACATAATATAATAATTTGATACTTATAATAACATAAGAGACTAAGCCTTATTTTGTGCATGTGTAACATACTAATATTATAATGTAGTATATTTCTACAATCTTTCTCATATGGTAACTTGTAATGTTTTACCCTTTTTTTTGTATTAAAAAAATCTAATACTAAAACTTAATTTGTATATGTAACAAATTAATAGTATTGTCTCTTTCTATCATCTTTTAATATTATTACTTAGTTGTAGCTTTTTTAACAAATATAACAATATCAATACTAACAATTGGGGGTGAACTAATACTAATAATCTAACTGTACTAAAGTATTGATCTTTGAATTGCATTGTTGGTCCCAAGCCCGAATAAAGGAGGAGAATTGTACATCGGATTAGTAATCAATGTAGAAAAAAATCGTCAAAACATAATATATTTTTTTGTTCTTTCAACCATGGCTCGACCCTAGCCCGGCCCTGACCCTTGAGGGCAGGGTTTGGGCCTAGCCAGTTCAGGCCTTTGAGGGCTAGGGCTAGGCCAGGGTCTCACCTCAGTGAATGAGGGTTGGGCCCGATAAGACCTAGGCACTGCCCTAGCCAACCTTTTGACAACCCAATACGGCCCTCCACCTGCTCTATTACATTGTAATATACATTTATACAAGTGCGAAGCCAAGGGCAATTACCTCCATGAACTTTTGAGAGAAAAAATTATAATTTAATAGGGCATAACTATGGGGCATGGGGACAGTTGCCCCTTTAACTTTTGAAGAAAAAAAAAAAGGGGAAATGGAAAACGGACCAGGGTTAGCTTCGAAGCTGGCTAACCCTGTGATCTCATTGGTCCACACCCCATTTTTACCACCCATCAACTGTAGTTAGGATCCACTCACCCCCTAGGGTTAAGCAATCTAACAATGGTTAGAAAAACAAAAAAAAAATTATTAATTTTAATTTAGTTAAACTTAACCATGGTTAAAGAGGTGTTAAAAGGGGCATGAGCACACTGCGGTCAGCTTAGAAGAGGACCCTTGGGTCCTCTTCTCAGGACTCAAAAAAAATATAGTTTAATAGAGCATAGTCATGCAGCATGGGGTAGTTGCTCCTCATGAACTTTTAAAAATAAAATCTTTTATACTATGTTATTTAATTACCCAACACATGGGCAAGGGGACAAGTACCGTCGCAAGCAAGGAACCATAGGATATGTATAAAACATATGGACGAGATGGCCCACAAACTTGGTCATCAATTTTTTAACCCCCAACCTCCTAATCCCAAAATATTTCATACCCACCTAATCATTTTCCAAAAATCTACCAACAATTACTAATATTTTCAATCATTCATCGCTTGCCCCCTACAAGAATACTCTAGCTTCGTCCCTGCATATATAACAATGTATATTATTTATAAGATCTATACTATACCTGAATTAATTATATATGCTTACATATTAACACTTTAATATTATGTCTTATGTTAGTAATGTGTCAAAATATCTTTTATATTAGTATTGTATTAAATTTAGAAACATACCCCTTATGTCAATACTATATCAAAATTAGATATAAGCTAGTATTATGCCTTTTTAGTACTGTTTCAAAAGGCCTTATGTTAGTATTGTGTTAAAATTAAATATATGGAAAGAAAAAACAAATAGCTATAGCACATACCAAATATAGAATATATTATATATCTAATTTCATTATAAAAGAATAGTAAATGCATTATACTATTTTTAACTTAAGAAAAATAATCTACTCCGTCACTAAGTAAAAAAATAGAAATAATAACTCCATCGCGGTACTCCTTACGTTGATCTCCTGTCCCAAGACATGATAAAGTAAGTGGTGGTTGATTTTGGGTTGATATTCGGTGGCAATGAATGAAAAAAAAATTACTGCTCTTAAGCCCTGGCCCAGCCCTTCAAGATAGGGCTTCGGCCTAGCCAATTAGGGCTCCCTCGAGCTAAGATCAACCCCTGTAAGTGAGAGTCGGGCTTGTAAGACGGTAGGGTAGGCATAGTTGCTCAGATTCATGTGGGGAAGTATCATTGCTCCATCTCCAAAACTCTAGTTAGGGGGTTGCCCACAAAGCCAAAGCTGAGGCCATTTTGCAGACCACCATATCCAACCAGTGGAACCAAGTAATTCTCGAGTCAGACTCAAAAGAGATCATAAAGTTTTCGACCGGTGTCACATGCCAATCCCACTGGGAGATCCATGTAATAATAGAAGAAAACGTGGATGCCAACATCCAAACACAGATAGCTCATGATAGCCTCAAATTGCCATGGTCTTCAGTTGTAAAGCAATCCAGTCCTAAGCCGAGCTCATTTCTCTTTAATAAAAAAAAAAACCCCAAAGACCAATGAAAATGTGTCAATGAGTTTGATCCAAAGGGTGATGTCTTACAAGAGTCCGAAGAGCCTGATCCAAAGGGTGATGTCTTACAAGAGTCCGAAAAGCCGGTAATGTCGTGCAAGAGTTACACTTCCCGTTACTCACCACTAACCCATGATTACTACTAATAGTAGGTAAATGATAAAAGGAAAAAAAATCCTATCATACAAGTGATGAAGAGGACTTCTTTTCCAATGGAAACGAGAAGATCCATATGATGATGTTGATTCTTACACGTCTACCATCCAAATCTGAGGACCCATATGGTAGAAAGTCATAATCAGTTTAAAATATCCCAGCTCCCTAATGTAGCCTTCTAACAGAGTGATACCTTGTAGCAAATGCTGAAACTCCCAAATCTTGATGTTCTTTCACATATGCTGAGGTATTGCTTTCTTGTCCAAGGATTGATACTTAAAAAATGCAAATCTTGTGCCAAAACTGCCTGCATAATTTTTTCCACCATTGCCAATGAAATTTCTTACCTTAACGGCAAAATTCAGTATCAGTTGACTTCACATAATCCTCTGTCATTTACATTACCATCATTCAACAAGTTGCCCCAACTATTTGGGGTTGAACCTTTGCAATATCCTGATCCAATGATGCAGCACAGCAGAGGTCTGCAAAACATGCTACATGCCAGGTTGCAATCAAGTCGGTTGCCAAATACAGCAAGAAGCCCTGTTTTTGGGGTTGGCCCATTCCAAAACAGCATTTCCAGTGTATTCAGGTTCATATATCAGTTCAAAACTACACTAATATTCAAACAGTACACCTTTAAAACCATTGCATCAAAGTTTATGGCACTACTGAGTAATTTTGTTGCAGCAGCCAAAAAGGCATCATGCCCTTGTACCAGATAGGTACTGGATTGAATCCTTCACGATGGAAATGCCCTCTTCCATGGACCAGCAAGCTAAGCTACGGCGAAAAGGAGCTCGCTCCGCAACAAAAGCGAAGCGAGCTGCGCTAGTAGCGCGCATCCGTTTTTCAGCTGGCTTCAAAAAAGCCGTAGCGAGCTAGCCAGCAAACGGAAGCTAAGCGCTTGAAAAGTGCGCTAAGAAACATTGCTTCTGTCGGCCTTTCTGTGCAACAGTCCACCAATAGCGGAAGAGAGGGATCCTGTACCGACATACCTGGTCAAGAAAGAATCATTCGATGATTAGGGCTATCTGCCTAATCCACCCAATCCTACTTCATGAAAGTCCTTCGAACTTGAACCCTCAACCTCAGCCTTTGCAAGGCTATGCTCTACCATTAAGCTATTTCCGCCAGGAGTTTTGGAGCTTCCATTTGAGCGAGTGAAATACAGAAGCCATCGCAGGGAGCAAGGGAGCGGAGCGGGTTGCTCAGGCTTTGGGAGCTCTTCCCAGGGGAGGTTCAGGAGGTCCTCCTCCTGAAACTCCGGTTCTACGTTTAAGAGAAAAACACCCTTAAAAGAGCGGCACTAAAGTAGGCTCAGGTTTCTTATGTGAAACAGGCAAGCTGAAAGTAATGCTATAGGGTGGCAAATGTCGCAATGACCCCAAACATTTCGCTCTCATTGTTGTGTCTATGCCGAAAGACCTTCACTTATCTATATCTTATATAAATCACAAGAGTCATACACTTTCCAACTCAAAATACTAGTGTCAACTTTGCCGCTGAGTATAAAGATTCTGATTTGTACTGCTCCTTGTTTGATATATTATAGATATCAATCTAGGGTGTGTTTTTTCAATGGAAAACGCAAGTGATAGAAAATCTCATTTTCTTTTACTTTTTTGGTGTTCGTTTCCCAAGAATAACCCACTTTCTCAAGAAAGTGGATGCTAAATAGTGTCAATTTTCCTTCACTTTCTATCAAAAAATTCCTCCTACAAAAGGTTATTTTGAGAGAACACTAAGGCACGAATGTTAGAATTCACAATTACCCTTCACAAATGTCAAATCATTAAGTACTTAACATGTAAATACGCATATGACTAATGGGCATTTTAAAAAAGAAGAGTTTTTTTTTTTTTTTTTTTTACTTTCCCTCCAGATTTCTTACAAACCAAACACACTTAACTTATTTTATTTTCGTTTCTTTTCTTCTATCCCGTTTCTTGAGAAACAAACACACCCCTAGGTGTTATCCACCATAAGGACCATAACAAGGGAAACCATTCAAAGTGATTGCATTGCAGTTGCCTAATGTAACATTTAGTAAGAAGCATCCATATATGCTATTGAACAAAGGAGATCAGCTAGAAAAAATATGCTCAGCACCTAGGAGACCCTAGACATGCTCAACCTTGTGTCACACACACAAACACACACAACAATAGCATAAGCTCAACATCTATCAAACTACCAATACAAAAGGATGGACTACGTCTACCCCCATGAACAGGTCCAGAATGTCAGATGGTAAAAATCCCTGTAGTTCATAATACTTTGCATTATTTGAGAGACATTAAAGATCATAGATTTACGTAAATGCATCTCATATATCCACTTAGCAAAGTGATGATCATTCTAGTCCTAGGAGCATCATAGATGTGAACATATGTATTTTATATGCCTACTTAACAAAGTGATGATAATTCTAGTTTTCTCAACGTTGGGAAGAATACAGAATCAAAGATGCTCTTAAGTTTCCTAATGCTTTTGGGGCATTGCCAGCTTTTCCATCTAGAGTGGTGTATTGTGTAAAATATTGCTTATGTTTGTAGAGTAAGCTTTCATCTGACCCATTAGAATTTTGCAACCCCTTTTAAATCCTATGAGTGGAGTGCAGAAGAAACTATGGAGGGTTTGTGCTCATATGAGATTTAATTACTAATGTGAGATTGTGAATTTTGCAACCCCTTCTAGTCAGACAAACTCAACCCTGAGCTTTGCATCTAAGGAAGTATAGCATGGATAGTAAGATTAAGCAAGGGGTGATTAACCAAATTAGACCAATTGTTGCCCTCTTAGTTACCCTATGCACATGCATTGTTTCACAAACCTGCTGAAAAAAGTTCTATCAAACATTCTTGCAAACAACAGCCCAATAGTACCTAAAGGGGTATGGTTTTTGAACTTGCACCATCTAACAATCCACACCAGCAAGTAAGCCAGTGAGTCCAAAATAAAAAATCATGAGGTGAAAAGGGGTTGAGAAGCTTATAGAGAATCTGTAGTGCAAAATATTCAATGGTAATGGTAATAGGATCACCAAAAATCTATAACAGAAAAGAAAAATCTCAGATTGAAAATCTAGATCTTAGTCTAACATCATTTCCAAAACCACACCAGTTTTTATCTTAAAAACAAACCAACCCCACAAAACTTACATACCCATTTCCTCATCCATCTCCAAATCAGATTGGAAAATAATTAATCATGAAGGGTGCCCAAGATGTCCTCGTCTCTGTACAAATGGAATCTGTAGAGTGACACCCAGAAAGAAAAAAAAAACATAGATTAACTGACGAAATAGATAAAGACAGTGATACAGAGTGAATAGAAGAAGAAAGCATACTCTTTCTCGCCAAGCTTAACCTGGGTGCCTCCATAGTCGGGTAAAAGCACAGTTTCCCCTTCCTTCACAGAGACTGGTATGAGCTTCCCTTCTCTGTCTCGCCCTCCTGGTCCCACTGCTACCACTTTCCCTGAGTTGAGCTGTTTTCATTCACCACAAACATAAATCAATCCATAAAAACCAGAGAGAGAGAGAGAGAGAGTGGTATTGTACCATACCTTGGCGGTTTTCTCTGGGAGGAGAATACCAGCGGTGGTTTTGGAGGGAGGAACGATTTTTTCCACAAGGACCCGATTCAAGCTTGGTATCAGACGCTTAGCCATATCTCTCTCTCTCTATAAATATATATATCAGATTAATGGTCGGAGATACCACTCTCTGTTCTTTCTTTTATAGCAGAAGACGAGGTCAGATACTTCTGAGTTGTAGGGTTTTAGGGTTTTTCCAATGTTATCAGAATCGGACCGGTCATCGAACCGGTTGAGTGGCCGATTTCGGTTGACCGGTTCGACTGTGTCCTTTTTTATTAAAAAAAATTGCTCATTTCTAACCCCTCAACCGATTCTGACCACCGGTTCGGTTCAACTAGTTGACTCTTCCGGTTTTGCAAAAATGGCCAATTTTTTTAATATGTCTGGTTTTGGAGGGTTTGGGAACCAGTGAGGGGACGGGTTCCGATTTTTCCTGTTCAACTGGCCGGTCTGGTCCGGTTCTGACAATAATAGGTTTTTCCAAAACACTTGAAGGGGCGTTTAGATTAGATTTTACTAGCCAAAAATCAATTCTGATAAAATTGATTTTGTAAAATTAATTGTCAAATAATCAAATTTTGAAATAATTGTGTTAGGGGAAAATGAAAATGAGTCTCAACTTCGTATTCCCCAAACACTATTATTTGAAAACGTGATTATTTGACAATTAATTTTACAAAATCAATTTTATCAAAATTGATTTTTGGCTAATAAAATCCTATCCAAAGGACACCTTGGGGTCTAGGATAGGGAATCGGCGGGATTCAATTTTTACCTATCTTGGCGCAACCGATGAGTGTTTGGCTGAATGATTAGGTCCGCACGATTAGATTCAACCTAGCACAATGCCTGACTTCTAAAATTAAGGACGAATCCAATCTTTTTGCACATTATTTTTTTTTTAGTAAAACTCTTGTTGAGTGTTATTTACGGATGGCAATGGGTCGGAACGCTCCCAATCCTACCGCGCAAGACTCCTACCCAGTTTCCTTCCCAAGTCGGGTCGGGTCGGGCAGACCGGTTCTAATTATCAAAATCCTTCTTAACCTCTTCCCCCCGCTCCACGGCTCCGACCTGTTAAGCACTAGTCAAGTCGGTGCGGGTCAGATCGATATTTTCATATTATAAGTGATATATTAAAGTAATTTTAAGATTAATTTAAGGATAAACTAATAATTTCTTATAAATAAGGCGGGTCCCAACCCAAACCCGAGTTGGGTTTAACCCTTCAATCTCAATCCCGTCCCTACCCTGATTAAGAACTCCCCAAACTCATCCCAATAGGATCGAGGCGGGTTACCTTATTAACCCGGCCGTTGCCATCCCTAGTATTATTGTGCTCATTTATCCCTTTTTTAAAGTTATTGTGCTTATGAGAAATGCTAACCCTACTCTTAGTCTTCACCAACTACATGTCCATTCTTTTTGGTTAAAGCGCACTCTCTCTTATGTCTCTCTTATGTGTGTGCTTCAAATGGTATTTTTTGAGTGGAGGCTAAGAGTAGAAAAAGCTTAAGAGTAGGATTAACATTCCGCTTGTGCTCATTTATGAATAAAAGCATTTATGTCTGGCATTTCACTATTTTATATAATCCAATTTTTTTTCATTTAGTTAATTTCTGGTGGTATTTTTAGAGTGGAGATGGAAAGTAAAAAAGGTTTGAGAGTAGGTTAACACTCCTCATGTGCTCATTTATGAACAAAAGCATTTATGTTTGGCATTTCACTCTATTTTATATAATTGATTTTTTTTTTCCTTTAGTTAATTTCTTATTGTTCTGTGAGAGTACACGTACCAACTTCATTGTGCAGAATATGTTTAAGGATTTAGATAGTCTAAGTCACAAATCTTCCAAAGACGCAACTTGGGCACTACAAATGTTAAACAAATTCTGATTTTTACTTTTAAACTCTTAAAATAATGAAACATCCCCACGTGTTAGCCCCATATCGTGTCAATGAAAAAAATTGTATTAAATGCGCCTGCCTCCATGTTTGATTCATCTCAATCGATTCTTTTTTATTTTCTCACATGTTTGAATTTTTCATAGATTCTCTAAATATGTTTTTTTTTCTTCAATAAAATCTTTTAATTCATCAATTTCAACATTCTTATTTTGATTACACTAATTTAACAATTATATTGCTTCTTAGTTGCCTAACATTCTACTTAAGCAAAGTAGAACATATTGTTGTCTTATATTGGATTTTGATAGCACCAGTCACAAAACTTCTACATAAGCATCTTGATGGTTACAAATATCACAAATTTTCAGTTTTTTATTTGTTTAATGTGTTAAAATATCAAACATGTCCATGCGAGCTTGTTAGCTTATTCTAGGAAAATTAAAAAAAGCAAATAAGCAAGCGTGTTAGTTAGATAATGCTCCTGCTACACTAAGGGTGTGTGTTTGAGAGGCGAGGGCCTCCTACACCAGTGGTGGGGTGTGTGCGTCTTTTTTGAAGGAGGTCTGGGGATCCAATCCCCCCCACCCCCCCATCCCTGGTATAAGTCGCAAGAGCTCCAATTCCCAAGCTAACCACTAAGTCTAGTAACGTCTGAAGCGAAAACAAAAATGCTCCGTCTTATGTCTAAAATATTTATCAACAAGTGAATTTCATACTTTTAAAAAAGCTCTAAATTAGGTTTGGTGGGGAGGATAGGGCTCTAGCCCCCTTAAACTTTTGAAATGAATTTTTTATTTATAAACGAATACAAACAGAGGTGATGACCTATGAACTTGGCACTAAAAAAAAAATTTGGGGTTAGCTCACCCTGCAAAAGAATCCTAGCTCCGCAGCTGGTCACTATCATCACTACATAAAGACTGCAGTCTTTGCTCCTACAATTTTTTTTTCCAATTTTTATTATTATAATAATTTTTGTAAGGCAAGTGCATAGGAAATGAATGTATATTCTCCTTCTGGGTGACTTGAAAAACGCCAGTGGGTAGTGAAGGTTAAGGCTTAAAGGGGTTTACAGTTTTACTACACACCTGTTATAAGATAGCATGACCCATTTGCCGTCATCCCTTGTTTCCGGCGTCTTGGTTTTATGAAAACAAAAATTCATTAAATTTCTTGATTATAGAAATAAGCAACAACTGCTGGAATAGCTCAGTTGGCTAGAGCGTGTGGCTGTTAACCACAAGGTCGGAGGTTCAAGCCCTCCTTCTAGCGTCAGTTCTTTTTTCCTTTTCTAAATTTGATTAAAATTTTATTATTTCTCAAATAAAAAAATGTATAAATCAACAAATTAGATGGTAATTTGGATGGTCAAGACTAAAAAGATTGATCTAGATTGCTCTTCTTGAAAAAGGTTTAAGAAAATGCTAACCCAAATTGTGTCAACTAGGGGGCTGTTTGGCATTGTTTCGGAAATAATTTTTCTTATCCTGAGAATAGAAACAGTCTAAACATGTTTGGACTACCCATTGGCCCAATTATTGTATTAGGCGGGCTTGGACTTGAGAGTCTTATGCCCGAAGGGCGGGGGGGCCCTTTAGACTATACTTTTAATTAGCTCAAACTCAAGCTACAGATACCCCTAACGTTAACTATTAATTGCCACTTAAATAATAATAAAAAATCAAACACCTTTTAAATATGAGGTTCATCAAAAAATATTTTGACTTAAACATAACCTTTTCTTTTTTTTTTGTACTTTAATCATTTTGTTTTTATGTATGAACCAAAAAAAATAAGAATAGTTTGGTACATAATTTAACTGATTTAACATAAATTTACTAGGCTTTACCCAATTACATGCTATATATTCGAATATCCAATTAACAAAATGCTTTAAAATTGGTTTTAAAAAATTTTGAGATGATAATTTCACGTGATTACTAACCCTATAAGGGTAAGGGTAAAGCAGGTACATAATAAATAAAGAGGTATGAAAAATGTCTTACTCGACCCTTACCCTACTCGTTGACATCAACTTTATTTGGGGTAAAAAATCATTTATCTAAGTTAGTAGATATTAGGTTAATATAAATGGTGGACCTCTCAACCGTTACACTTATACTTGAAACCGAATTCTCCGCCACAAAAGGGGATACATCTATAGACTTAGAGTTAACATGAGAGATGATGTCCTCAAAGAACTAAAAGAATACGTGGGAGTCTAGTTCGTATTGATAGACGTAATTCTTTACTCAATATGGGTAATGATCTTCTCAAATGACTTTAAAAAAGGACACGAGAGTTTAGTCCAAAATATTGTTACATCAAGTGGAATGTTAAGTTGATAATGTTGGTCAATATTTTTTTTTTGTACTAAGAAATGTGGACTATTAGAAGGTCGTTATAGTTTGTAACTTCCATAGTCGTTGGAGGTGATTATTTTCCATCCAATATATATATATATATACTAGTAAAAATGCACGTGCAAGGCACGCATATTTTTTTTAGGAAAGTACGGTAATAGGCTCCGGATTATGAAAAAACTCGAAAATAAGCTCCATTTTGAAATTTTATTTTTGTAGGCTCCTACAGTGGTTTTAGTGAGCACGTGCTTTCTTCTCTTTTTTTTCTCTCTAAAATACCCCAAACTCTGTCATGGCTAAAAATCTCGAAAATTGGCAAATTTTCGAGATTTTTGGCCATGAGAGTACCCAATTTCAAGATTTTTGACCATGACAATGCCCAATTTCAAGATTTTTGATCATGACCAAAAATTTTGAAAATTGGCACTGTCATGACCAAAAATCTCAAAATTTGGCACATTTTTGAGATTTTTAGTCATGAGAGTGTCCATTTTTGAGATTTTTGGCCATGAGAATGCCCATCTACTTCTTCTTCTTCTTCGGCCTTCCTGTATTTTTTGTGGGTAACGAAGGGCTTCTTTTTCTTCTTCGAACTCTTCATCTTCTTCTTCTTCAAAAGGGTTTCGGATGAAGCAGAAGAGTTTAGCTCAATTTGTGTTGAAGGGTTCCAAATGAAGCAGTAGAGTTTAGCTTAGTTGCAACGAAGGAGAAAGCTTGGGTTTTGGATGAAAGGTTCAACGAAGGGGAAAACTTGAGTTTAGCTCAGTTTGTGTTGAACACTTGATGAGTCGCATGGTGTTGAAGGAATCTCTGAACAGAGATTGGGGTATTTTGGAGAGAAAAAAATAAAGGAAAGCACGTGTTGTACTAAAAACACTGTAAGAGCCTACAGAAATAAATGGCTAAAAGTGGAGCCTATTTTTGGGTTATTTCGTAATTGGGGGCCCATTTCCGTACTTTTCTCATTTTTTTTATCATTAATGAAAAACATAATTTAAAAAAATCTAATATTTAATATATTTTCATTAGAAGTCACATTACTTTCTTTATATTAAATGATTTTTTAATATATTATTATAGTTTATATAAAAATATTTTAGTAATTAAATTTAAAATTTCTTATATTAATATTAGAAAATAGTTACTAATAGCTGAATTATTTACGAGTCCTATTTATAAATGTATTAAAAGCAATGTATCATGCGTAATAATCTTCTACTAATAAAAATATTATAAATAATATTATGACATTATTATTGTTATTATTTTTCATGGTTAGAATATTGGTGCTTTTGACTTTGAAATATAAAAAAGTTTAAAATTTAAGACCTGGTAGAAAATCGAAAAAGAAGACTTCGTTCTTTTGGTGTTTTTTTTTTTTGTTTTGTTAAGGTAACAACACTACAAAGTGAAGCTACAGTCATGAGAAAGAAGACCACACACACGCACACACAAACACACCACACACCCTCAACCCAAAAAAGTTTCACCCAAATACTCCTCAAAATGGGTACCAACCGTTTGAGGCGTGAATAAACTTATGAGGGGATGACAGCTCGGCTACACAACCGATGTGGGACTAAGACCATTGATAGGTTTTTTTGGTTAAGGTAACAACACCACAAGGCGAAGCTACAATCATGAGAAAGAAGACCACACGCACACACACACACAAACACACCACACACCCTCAATCCAAATAAGTTTCACCCAAACACTCCTCAAAACAAGTACCAACTCTTTTGGTGGAACTTTTAAAAGTCCAGAATATTAATATTTTGAAACAAGAGGCAAGACTATGGGAGGAGAGGGGAGAGGGTTTTTAACTCTTTACAAAATGGTATCTTCAAGATATCATGTTCAATTTAATTAGAAGTTTCACATGTATGGAACTTTAAAGATCTGAAATTTTTGTTGGAACTTAAAAGTTTTATATTAGAACTTTTGCACTCTATGGAATAATATAACTCTAGACATTAAGTAAAATTAGGCCTGAAACAATGAAAGTTCAAACTTTTAAAGTTCCACCAAAAGAACAAAGTTTGTTAGTGTTATTTTTTTACAATTTATTTCAGGACTTGGAATCCTCTATGGTTATAATCGAACTCCTTGGAGTCCGGTTACAGCACAAAACCTTTTTAAGTGTTATTTTAACTCTAGTTAACAACTTTAACCTTTAGAGTTAAATTTTTCAATTTTTTTTTTTTCTAAAAACCAAAGTTAGATGGTTGAACCCTAAAGGTTACTGAATTTTAATCAACTTTATCTTTCCTTGTTATGGACCAGTCGAAGTAGAAGAGAGGTGAATTTTTATTTTTTTTATGTCTTGTTATTATTATTATTATTGATAATAGGGTTTAGAAGGAAAACCCTATATTACTTCTTTTGCTTTAATTCGCTTTTCCAAGAGAATCACAAGGAAAACTCCCTTAAAATTTGGCATCTAAGTGGCATATTTCGACGAAATTTTAAAGGGTTTTTCTTTGTTTTCGTTTCTTGTTTGTTACAAATCATGAGATTAGTAGTAATTATGCATGTTTCTTTAGCGGAAAACAGTACAGTTCTTGTCCAAATAATATTGAGGATGAATAAACCACTTGTTAAAGATTATTGTAAAAATAATAATAATAATAACAAGAAGGAAAATATGCTTACCTCCTATTTCAAGCACAGGTGCAGACACAGAAGAAGGTAGCCTTCCAGTAACCAAGCTCCCTTTAGTGTACGGAATTCTACAAGACTAAGTCAAATTGAGCATAAACTGAGGTGGGAATCCACCACTAAGAAGCACTTTGAGAGGGAAAAGGACTCTCTAGCCTCTGTCCAAATAAGGACTCATTTTTTGGTTAATACTATTACATATTAACTCTCTACTAATAATAGAGAGTCCTTATCCAAAATAGTAAAATAAAGATTTAATATGTAATGGGTCCCACATAATACTATATATTATAATTTTTTAATTAAAATATGAAGGGTAATTATGTCTACATAAAGTTTAGTATACTCATTGTACTTTTATTAGTTGAATGATATACAAACCAAAGAGTTATTCAGGACCCATTCGCTAGGATACCTTAAACTCTTGGCAGAAGATATGGATACCCAACAAACCCTACATATGGTTAAAATATTGACCATTTTGTAAAATTTATTGTATCATAATCCTGATTATTAAGACCTCACTAATGGTGTAGATAAAGAACTCTTGGGACTTTAATTCCTCTAGAGATCATGCTTTGTTGATATTTTTTTTGGGGAGAATCCCCTCTTTAATCCTAAAATTGCATTGATCATATGGCCACTTACTTAACTAAAGAAGTTGGAAAGAAATATTAAATATCAACAGGAGCTCCAGTTGAAGAGATAATCGGAATAACCTAAAAAAAATTGCCCTAATAAAGGTATTTTGGGGATTATATGAAAAAGTTTTAGTTCACAAAATACATTTCTTTTATACTTATAATTACTAAATTATCCCTACCATAAAACATATTTTGGGTTGCTCGGTTATCTCTTCATCCGGAACTCTTGTTCATAGTTAATCTTAAAAAAGAAACAAAAGAGTAATGAAGAGAGATGTATACATCAACAATGGAATGATGCTTGAGAAACCAGCATGGCTCAATTGGAACAACAACTCTTCTGTTTAGTTGCAGATACTTCATCTATGTTGATAATTGTTCTTCCTACACGAGGCGTCATTGCTTCCGCGATCTTCGCATCTAGGCTCTTCTGGCTTGTGATTTCATGAATTTTAGTTATCATTTGCATAAATGCTTCTTCCACATTCAAATTCTCTAAAGCAGACGTCTCCATGAAACAAAGACCTTCCTTCTCAGCAAGGCTTCGTCCTTCTTCCTCGCCAACTTCCCTATTGTTACCCAAATCGGACTTGTTCCCGACGAGCACAATCACCATGTCGGAATCACCAAACTCTCTTAGTTCCATTATCCATTTTTTCAGACTACCGAAGGTTGCTCGCCGTGTTATGTCGAAGACTAGTAAGGCACCTAGAGCTCCTCGGTAGTATGAGCTGGTGATTGCTCTAAATCTGTACAAATTATGGTACTCGCATCAAAATAGGATCTCTTAAAACAAAAACTAAAAAAAAAACACATCAGTGAACATATGTGTAGTCCCATGATTTTGACTTCTCGACACAGTACATGACACATGGCGATAAGGTGGTGAGATAAAGAGAGAGAGATATGAAGTGGAGAGAAGTCAAAATCATGGGGAGAAAATGAAATGACTTCTCCCCTTTTTATCGCCACATGTCCCATATTCTATGGTTGCCCGAGAGGGGTTATGGCTTAGCCAAATACAATCCGTGGCCTTTGATAGGAGGAATGCTAGTCCTATTTTCAGTCAACTCATACTCTCACCCTCTACCAACAACTTGGTGAGAGACTGCTTTAATCATTACAAAAATTGGCACTTGGCAGGTGGTGGAGGTCGAGAGTAGGGCTAGCACTCCTCAATCTGATGGCATCTAGAAAATCTTTAGTAAATCAATGGGTCCGTTGAATGAGTTTTGGGCCCTACATGCGCATGTGCAGCACCTTTACCGGTCTTTCCGTGATATATGTGGACCAAATACTGATATCCAAATAGGAAATGGGAAACGGAAAACAGGAAAACGGACCCAAGGGTCAGCTTCTAAAGATCTCATTCGTACGACCCTTTTTCACCATACATCAACTATGGTTAACCCCTTAGGATTAACCAATCTAACCATGATTTTTAAAAAAAACAAAAAATCAAAAATATTTATTTTAATTTTATTAAGCTTAACTATGGTTAAAAAGTGTTAAAAGGGACATGTGGACACTGCGATCCTCTTCTCAGGACTAATAGGGGTAGCAATCTGCGACCACGCAAATTAGGGTTGATAAGTTCCTAATTGGGTTGTGTTTGGGTTTTCCTTTTACAATTTGATTGTAAATGAATCGGTTTAGGTCGAGTCAATGCTCTCAACCCGACTCGACCAAACCGCACACCTCACTATGCCAATTGAAACTTAGTAGTCTTGCAGCCCTGGGTTGGAATCAGCCAATGGCTGCCGACAGGGGCGGAGCCACATGGGGCCAGGGAGGCTGAAGCCCCCAATCAAAATTTTGGGGAATTTTTTTCCTATTATCCTACTAGGGGCGGAGCCGAAGGGAAGGGGTACTCTAGGCCCCTATTTATATTCCTTACAAATGGAAACAAATAGACGCGATGGCCCATAAACTTGACTTCAAAAACTTTTTCGAGGGGCCAGCTCCCGAACCCCATTGTTAGCCCCCCCGCAAAAGAATCTTGGCTCCGCCCCTAGCTGCCGACACATTTTCTGATGTGTGGGATATGAACACTTCACACATATATATTTATATATATATTACTCCCCCATGCCTATCTAGTGATGACTCACGCCATTCGTGTGTCCACTAGTTTTTTAGGTAATTAATTTGGTGAGTTATGTGTGGTAGGCAATAGGCATCACAGCCTCTAAGGTTTTCAATTGAAAAGGATGTCCATAGCCAAGTTTCCAATACTCTTTTCACACTCCAAATTCTAAAGAAAAATCGGGTAGGCGAAGGCGGCTAGCATGAGGCTTGCGTTTCCGAGGACTAGAAGCCAGGTCTGTCACATGGAATGTGATACGATCTACCACTCTCCTCCTTTGAGTTCAAATATTGGCTCTCTTGTTTTGCTTGAATTAAAAACCAGTTTAGCAAATCAAATAGAGAAATTAGGCAATTTCTTTCTTCATCTGATAAAAATCACAGAGATCTACAGGTACAAGCATAACATGAAATCTACAATTCTATCATACCCACCAAAAGAAGTAATTCAACTAAAAAGTTTATTATGGATGAGATGCTTACCTTTCTTGGCCTGCAGTATCCCATATCTGGGCTTTGATCAACTTATCTCCCACCTTTATATTTCGATAAGCAAATTCAACTCCAATTGTAGGCTTGGAATCAAGGCGAAATTCATCCCGCGCGAACCGCGAGAGGAGGTTTGATTTACCGACAGCCGAGTCTCCTATCAGAACAGCCTTAAAGAGGTAGTCGCAGCCGTCGTCGAACGAATCGGCCATGTTTAATTTCTTAATTTACAGGTATAAGGAGATCAAGAAGAAATCATGGAGGTGTTGACAAACTAAGGCATGGGAAGGGAGATGGTGGTGTGTCATGGTCACAAGAATAGTCCTAAAACTAGCTCTATACTTCTCTTGTCATTGGATTCGGAGGTATTGAGAGATGACCTCGATAAAGACAATGATTGTTCCAATCAAACCGATTAGGTTTATGAATAAAAGTTGATCATTCTGAATTTTCTTCTTTGGGAGATAGGTGTTTGGATTTGACTAGTTGTTAGTATTCGGATGGGAGCATAATTTTAGCGGTGTCAATGGGATTGGGTTTTTGTGATTTTTGAATAGGCCTGGCCTAAGCCCGCTCCCTTTACAAGAAGGTTTTGAGACCTAAATTTGACATGTTGACATGTGGGAATTTTTGAACAGGTATTGACGGGGCAAGTTTACTTAAAATTATAAAAATTTAGCCCAAGCCCACCAATTGACACCCCTATTTTTATTTGAGCAAGTCTAGGGATATTCCCAAAGTCTACTCCCAAAACTTAACCGTTTATCTCAATTATTAAATTGTTAGGATTAGAGCTGATATGGCATTCTAAAAGACAAAATAAGTCAATTCAAATCCTAGCCCTTAGTGGTTACTTATAAACAATTTGGATTAGAAAATATAATCGGGAGTACTCATAGACCCGACTTTTTCTATTTACCAAAAGAAAAAGTCTTCTAATGGGGGGCACTTGTGTTGCAAAGACCAATCCCGGAATAACTATGGGCAATCCTCACTAGTGGGGTCCGAGTTGGGTAAGGACATCCTTAATCTGAACCCAACCCGATTATAATAGGTTGAGTGAAAGACATCCCGCCTCTTGCACTAGTGGTGGCCGGTGGGGTGTGTTGAGGGAGGTCTGAGGATCCCCCTGGGTATGAGTAGTAAGAGCTCCTATTCCCAAGCTAACTACTAACACAACTAATGTAGGTAAATGATATCAACAGCCACAAAAGAAAAAGAAAAAAGGAAAAAAGAAAAAGAAGCTAAGCCTAATCGAAGTAGGAACCTGTCATCTTTAACGTAACCATCACTAAGCTAGTGAACTTGATAACTTTATCGGATATTTTTCCGCTTCCACTAAAGTTCAAGATAGTTTAGTCATCCCTTTCATCTGTCCTACCTTACTTATCGTAGTACTTGTTGGGTATGCATAGATCCTGTAGTCTATTATAATATAAATAATATTTTTGTTATAATATTAAAATAATAGTATAGAAACTCAAGGAGCATCTTGGAAAAAAATTGAAAGACATTTTAGGTATTGAATTTGAGTGATATTTAAAATAAAATAAAAAACTTGAGAGACATTTTAGAAACAAAAAAATAAGGAGCCTTTTGGGAATATAAACTCGAGATGAAGGGCATTTTGAGAATAAAAAAATAATTGTAGTACGTTTGGATTTATGAAATTGGAATTGAGCTAAAGAATTGAATTCCATGGAATTAAAACCCATTGAATTAAATTTCACGAAATTCATAATTCTATCGTTTGGATGCACTATTAAATTCCTGGAGAAATGAAATCATCATGCTTTTCTTTTGTTTTTAAATTCCACAGCAGCGTGGATTTATCAAATAAGATCATTTTATTATAGAATTGAATCTCATAGATTTGCCTTTAAAATCACTGTTCGAATTCTTTATAGAATTCGGTTATCGAATAAATGCATGAAAAAATAATTTAACTCTTTGAATCAATAATCTTAATTAGGGTTAAAATGGACATACGGACACTTAAAGAATTAAACTCATTATATTATACATGGAAAATAATCACCTCCTCGGTCGGTGACATGAGGAGGGGCGCCTTGGCTCCCATTTTCTTGTCATGTGTCCCTCTTCTAACCTCATTTAATTGTGGTTAAGATTCATTCACCCTTAGGGTTCACCCATCTACGCTTGATTTTTAGAAAAATAAAATTAAAAAAATTAACTAAAGGGTTTAAAAAAACTAACCCGAGTTAATGGGAGTTGAAGGGTCGTCTATGTGAGAGCGAGGAGGAATAGTCCCCTCCTCGGTCGACGAGGGGACTATTGCCCATTATATAGAGTTCTGAAAAGAGGACCCCAGGGTCCTCTTCTAAGCTGACCGCAGTGTCCCCGTGTCACTTTTAACACCTCCTTAACCATGGTTGAGCTTAAGTAAATTAATATTAATAGTTTTGTTTTTTTATTTCTAAAAATCATGGTTAGATTGCTTAACCCTAGGGGGTGAGTGAATCCTAACCACAATTGACGAGTGGTAAAAAGGGTGCATGGACCAATAGGATAACAGGGTCAGCTTCTAATCTAACCCTGGGGTCCGTTTTCTATTTCCCTTATACATATAATAAAAAAAAGGATGCGGTTATATGCACACTAATATTTGATGACTACACCCTATTTTTTAAAAAATTATATTTTGAAGTTCTCTATATTTTTATATGTGCACCCTATTCATATTTCCTTAATTTTTCAACCTGACTTCTTCTCTATTTATCATCACCTTTCTACGGTCTCAATTAATCATCGTTTCTCTATTAACCAAAATTTTCTTATGTTCTCAGTTTTTAGTTTGACAATTTTATTTATTTTAAGAGTTTATTCATTTTATGGAAAATTAATCATATAATTTCTCATATGCCTTTGATTTTCTTTGTTTAATCGATAGGTATTGAAAAATCAATTATTTGTTGACAATTTTTGACTATTTGAAGTTCCCTCTATTTAAGTTAGAGAAATTAATAAAATAGGAGAAAAACATAGATTAATGGTATTGGAAATTTTGTAAACCACTATAGTGTACTTCCAACTCTTTAATTAAACAAGTGTTGATTGCATTATTTATTACTAGCGAATGCCCCATGTGTTTATAGAAAAAAAAAGTAAACCATTGTTCAAACATAAAAAAGAGGGAAGGAGAAAAAATAAGAAGAAAAAAAACTTCAAAGAAAAGATTAAAAAAATTCTACCCATTTAATGGAGAAGTATTAGAAGCCATGTTATTACTTGTACAATGAATTAGAATTTGCCAATTTCATTCTAATGAAGAACATAAATGTCCTGCATGTGGTGTGGTGTGGTGTGTGTGAGTTTGCATGTGATGTGTGTGTTTGCTTGGGTGGTGTGAGTATTCCCTTGTCCTTGTCTTTGCCTTCAGTCATTGCTTTGTGGTATGATTGAGTTTATCAAAAAAAAAAAAAAAAAAACATAAATGTCGAAATAAATTAACCCAAAATAAGGGATATGGCTCCTCTGCTTGAAAAGCTCGGGCTTGGATCTTGCTTGGTTTTAACCCGAGTAAGACACCTCACTCATGTAACTCTGACAATTGGGGTCTAACTATTGAGCGAAAAAACACATGGGCGGCAAAGCCCCGAGTCAGCACGAAAAGCCCCAACACTCCCTTAATTTCCAAAAGCTCCAAACGATTAGGTTAACCGAGAAGAAAAAAAGATCTCTTTCATTCCAGCGACTTTTGGGGTTCCGACGACGAGATCTACAGGGTTCCAGTCTCCCTCAAATCCAACTGGTAGTAGATTTGTGCTCGTCTAGGGTTTCAATCTCCTAATAGGCAGTTTTCAAAGCTCATTCATTTTGAAAGCTTGGACCATTGCTGCTGGTTGTTTGTTCTGGTATTGCTGGTTTTGGTCCTGGTCTGGTTTTGGGGGTTTGGGTTCAATTGTTGCGTTTGTCAGGTCTGTTGATGAGAAGGGTTCAGTATCCATTTGGTGATTATGTTCCTGAGGAAGTTTTGTATCCCTTAGGAATAAGTGTCATGTTTGTGAGGTTTATTGATGGAATGGATTAATCCCATTTAACCGATTTTCTCTAGTGTTCCTTCTATTAGCCCTAATTGATTATATTGATTAGGTTGATTTAAGTTGTTGCAATCATTTTTATCATGGTTTTGTTTCTTAAGACTTTTTTTTTTTTTTTTGGTAAACTCAATCATACCACAAGGCAATGACTGAAGGCAAATACAAGGGAATACTCAGATTTGAGTGAAATATTTGTGTTCAAATATTGAGAGACCCATTCTTCTCTTCTTCCTCCAGATCAAAAGGGTTATATGCGAAAAATTGGGTTTGCTAGATTACAGAGCAGTCTTCCTATTGCTGCCGATACAATGTTCTATGCTGGGACAAGCAATCTGCATTTAGATTCCACAAATGAAACATGCCCAAGATTGTCATATCACTTGCTTGTGATATGAGCATGATCAGGGGGTTGACTGGCCAATGATTACCTATCTGCATTTGGATTCCACAAATGAAAAATGCCCAAGATTGTTATAACAGTATACACCAGAACTCTGCACAATTGGATTGTAGGGGTTCTAAGCTCTGTTGATAGGCCATGATTGCCTATCTGCATTTGGATTCCACAAATGAAAAATGCCCAAGATTGTTATAACAGTATACACCAGAACTGCACAATTGGATTGTAGGGGTTCTAAGCTCTGTTGATAGGCCATGATTGCCTATCTGCATTTGGATTCCACAAATGAAAAATGCCCAAGATTATTATAACAGTATACACCAGAACTGCACAATTGGATTGCACAAATGAAATATACCCAGGAAAATTGTTATAAAAGTATACCCAGGTTCATGAAATCAGCCTAAACTGAAGACCAACATCAAGACTAAAGACCATCACTTATTTCTTCGAATTGTTGCTCGATAGTACTTTCTTCCTATGTCTTTATATTTTAAAGAACTATAACCATGGCTGTTATTGAATTTCATAAAAAATTCATGACTGCAAATCCATATTAACCACAGAAGAGCAGTACATATATACCATATTATCCTGAAGGAGCTACAAGCAATTTGGCCTCCTATAATGTAAACATCCAGCATTGCTCTTCAGAAAACTACAGATGCAGAGTTGGGCACTACTTCCTTCACCATACCAAGGAGTGCTTGCCAATATTCCCTTTTCTAATGTTTGGGGGATAGATCCACCATAACAGCTATTTTTCATTTTTAAACATTTGAAAAACCCAAACGTTTTCTAGTAAACGACATTCTATAGCATGCAGATTACCAATCTACCTTGATTTCCAGTAAAAAAATCATGTTGGCCACAAAGATTCAGGTGCAGGATTGAAACATATTTGTCTGGTTTTCTAGAAATCCTACTGTTAAAAAAAAATCATAGTTACATAGAATTTGAGATTCAATTCTAGGATATATGAATGTATTTTTTTCATCCTACATGTTCTACCATTGATTTCATATAACAATCATGAAATGAAATCGAAAATTGGTCTGCCATGACCTCCTCCAAAAATCATATCCCGTACAAGATATAAGTTAAGCACTAAACCAATCAACCGATATCCGACCCATCGGTTAATCGGAACTTTACCTCTAGCTGATCTTGCACTCCAGTCATCTCCAGTGATCTCACAGCCTTTTTTAACCAAACCACCTAGAGCTCCACTTGGGTATTTTCCAAAAAAAGACACGGGAAATCCCCAACAAACAGTAGAATTTTCTGTGAGAAATTAAAATACAGTGAAATATTTGAATTAGGTCTTCACATGATCAAAAGACACCAAATTCTCACTTGGATACACTGTAAAATAAATCTAAAATTTGAAACTCTGAGTTCTATTTACAACATAAACAGGAAAATGAAGATGCAATAATCTCGGATTGGAAACTGTATACAAGAGGAAACATTGTAATAAAAAAAATCTGAATTGGGTTTTTTAGACAGGAAGATACAGACAGTAATAGCTCCTCTCAGAAAGCAAGAAAAAACATCAAAATCTTCACTTGAATCTTCTAAAATTTTGAGAAACCTCTAGAATCCTCAACTGGGTATCGTGCAAACCAATACAAACACACTCAAACAAGAGAATAATCTTCATGGGTTTACTTGTTTCTGGAATTACTCTAGTTTCAATGTCGACTCAAATGTCCACAGTTTCACCATACAGGTCCAGTCCCATTTTTTCAATCATGCAGGTTCAGCAACATATAAAGACAGTACCATCATCTCGACCTCCTCCTTCTCAAGCACCATGAATCTCCTCTTTCTCAAGCACGATGAACCATGAGGAATTTATGAGATAGAAGCTCTAAAATGCTCCCTCTAAATGCGCACAGGCCAATCCAAGTGCCAATCCAAGTGCACAGGCCAACCAAAGCACGATTACGTCAATGAAAGGATAAGATTCCCCAACTGATCATGTATACACTTCCCCATGTGCAGAGCCCCTGAATGTGCATTGGCCAACCCAACAACAGACAGAGCAGTGGAGAGCAGTGAACCAATGGAGAGCAGAGTCGCTGGCAACCGTAGGCTATCACCAAAAGTCGCCGGACTGGTTTTGAGATTATTTTTCTTCTTCGTTAACCCCCTTTGTAATGCCCGGGCTTGGATCGTGCTGGGTTTTTGATGAGCACAAATTTACTACCAGTAAAATTCGAGGGACACCTGAACCCTGTAGATCTCGTCGTCGGAACCCCAAAAGTCGCCGGAATGAAAGAGATCTTTTTTCTTCTCGGTTAACCTAATCGTTTGGAGCTTTTTGAAATTAAGGGAGTGTTGGGGCTTTTCGTGCTGACTCGGGGCTTTGCGGCCCATTTTTTTCGCTCAATAGTTAGACCCCAATTGCCACCGTTGGATCCTTACATAAGTGAGGTGTCATGCTTGGGTTGAAACCAAGCAAGATCCAAGCCCGAGCTTTTCAAGCAGAGGAGCCGGATCCCAAAATAAGGAAGAAGCCAGATCACTTTCTTCAGCTTAGTTCTAACTGTACACATATTTCAGGCCCGCAATCGGAGGCCATTATTGTAGCTCTGTGCCCGCACCCAAAGCCACCATTATAAGCTGCTACTATTCTCTGCTAGAAGCCACCATAATCGCATGCCACAGGTTAATTGGAATAAGAACTCACCACAATCGCCAATGACTTTACCTCAGCAATTGATTAAAAGAGATGAACCAAGAAAAAAAAACTTCCTTTAGAGCTCAATAATATAAAGGCAACCCAAATCAAGAGACTAGCTAGAAAGACAACAATACTTTCTGGGTTGCATGACAATGGTAGTTTCTTCCGCAATTCCTCTTTCTCCATGTCTAGTGAGGCGATGCAAGTCATTCTCTCTTCTAGTGCTTCTTCTTCTCCAGTTGTCTTCTTTGCAACGCAATGACCCTGTTTGCTGCGACAGGAAAAATAGGATGGATTGGACCATGAGTGGTAAATGTAAAGTTACCAAAAATATTACGATTTGCATTCACATTGAACCGAAAAATTTCAAGCTACCAATATGAAAATGATAACTATAAAGATCCTAATGCTGTTAGCAAGCGAAATCCCAAATCCAATATCTACTTATATATCTTTTGTTCCACTGAATTCTAAAAGCAAGAAACCACATACAAACCCAGTGCAATAACATCAACAGAAAATAAAGAGACAGCAAAACACCAAATTGGAAAGGGTTTCACCTGTTGGAGAAGAAGCAGAAAAAGAAGTCAGTTTCCAGAACATCCTGTGAGGAGATTTCATGGTTTTGTTTTTCAAATATCTGTATAGTATTTGCAGTCATTTTCATGCCTACCAACTGGTTGCAGTATTTGCACATTACTTAAGCCATGAGGAAACCTTGGTTTCTCATATGTGTAGGCTAAACTTCTTCTCGGAGGCCAAAAAAAGTAGAGGGCTTCCATTGTTGCTTTAGGTGAAATGTAAAGTCAATCCCATCTTTAGTAAATAGAACTTTTATTAGTCAATGGTTAACATTGCTCTGTCATTCTAATTTCAGTTTACAGACCCAAAGTTTAGCCCATGGCTTTGACACATCAACAGAAGCTTTAACTGAAGGTATGGACCTTCACAATGAAGGAATGATTCACATATGATTGTCTGAGTACTTATCTCTCTACTGACATAATCCACTTCAGAAAATTTCCATTCAGAAAATTTAGAAGCTCCCTTTTAGCTTATGATTCTACTTCAAGGAAACAATATTTTGCAACTATTTGACACTCGTCAATGAAATAGTCTATACTCACAATTTCTGATTGATCTCAAGAGATCTCCATGGAGTTAGATATTAATATCTTATAGCCTATACAATTCCTTGTTTATTTATTTTGAGTACTATTTGAGAAGAAAATACCACAAAACTGAAACCAGAGCAAAGCATGCTTCTTCTGTACAGGGTTAAAAGTGATATTCCATGCCTCCAAGTTACTGCATCAACACAGTAAAGATATTAAATAAAGTACTGAACTAATGACACCCAACAACTGTACATCTTGAGATAGATCCAAGTTGTGCTTCTTAACATGTAGAGAAACACTCATTTCCTTCCCTGAACAAGTGCTGAAAGTGTAAAATAGAGAGCACTTCATGTTTCCTCTGAAAAAAGCAATGAAGGTTCAGACATGTCCAGGAGATTAGGCTTGATTTTGACTCCCATATCCTTGTCTGTAATTGACTCTTGTTTGACTTATTTTCAGTCCCATCATATCCTCCTAACATAGAAAATGACTTCATACATTAAAACATGGTACATGGAACAGAACACGTTATTACATGTGCTTGTTAGGCTCTCACACTTTCCTCAATTCGGAAAATTACTGCTTATCTGCTCTGCTTTGGGCAACTATGATACAGAGAAATGTTGTCCCAAATTAAATCAAAGTTAAAGAGTAAAATACAAATATATAGAAATTTGCATTTTCTCATTTGGCATATTATATCATCTTTTGAGGCTGTAATAAGCTTTTAAATTCTAGTTTTAGGTATGGCTAATAATCAACTAAGCAAAATTTCAATACTGAATTGATTCCTCTTCAAATTAACTAACCAAGAACAAAACCCAAGCCTTCATATAAAGTAAACATACCCACAAGTAAAAACTCTAACAGAAAACACCCAAAAGCCAATATAGAACTTCAAAATATCTAAAAATAAAATACCCATTTTTAAAAAATTCAGATATTGACTTTGGACCCTTAAATATGAAGTGTGTTTTGTTATTACATTTCGTTCTATACATTTTTGTAAGGTGCGAGACTTAATTGTTTAGCCATACACAGAATTGTTTCAGTTGAGACATTTTATCAAACAAACTACATGCAGTTACAAAAGCCCCAAAATCCATCTGATTATATAAAAAAGCAAGTGGCTTATATAAAATTAATTGGAAAGGATCATGGACCAGCTAAGTACAGAAAATATAACATGCTAATCATCCAATACATACCATTAGCTTAAAAAGGAATAATTATATATGAAATAACAATGCCCAGGAGAAACACCAAACCTCAATATAAGGAAGTCTAGAGTATTTGGGGGTTAGTGATCGAACTGAGGTGAATGCAGTGAATAGAAACAAATATTGTTGGTTCCAAATTAAACAAAAAAAAATTAGAAAAATGAAATAGATAATCTGAGAAACTTTACAAAGCTTACCTGGTTAGGGTTCGAATCTCCATTAAGAGTCGGTTGATAAGAATCAGGTTTCATCTTTATAGAAGGGTAGAAATTCGTAGGCCCGAACGTTACAACTTGGGGCTGAAGAGAGGAGGCAAAGAAGGAGGGACGTGGGACTGCCGGAGGGGAGGTACAAATTTCTGAAACGCCTAAAGAGTTAAAACTCTATTTCACTACTGTAGAGGAAGGGATGGGATTTACTACTGTAGAGGAAGGGATGGGAGAGTAAAGTAAAAGAAGGAACATGGGACTTGCGGAGGGAAGAGGGTCTTCTTGAAACGCTTGAAGAATTAAACTCTACTTTACTGTTGTTGATGAAGCGGTGTGGGAGTAAACTGTTGAGGAAGGGATGAGTTCTAAAATTGTAACTTTGTAAGGTCAAATTAGCCTTCATAGTAAGTAATAACTGTAAGAGCTAAAATTGTAAGGTCAGATTAGCTTTCAGAGTAAGTAATAACGGTAAGAGAGAGAAGAAAGGCTTTTCTTCTCTTTGGTTCGAGATATACGTTCAGCCCGCAACGTGGGTTAGGTGTTATTATTTGTTTAGTTAGAGGTAGGGTGGAGAGTATATACAAACTCCTACCCTCTCGGGAATGGAACCCGGTACCTCCTCCAAAATAAGGGATACACTACCACTGGGACAAAGCCTTGCTGTAGAAGAAAGGCATTGATTTAAAGGTATTATTACATAGAAAGTCAAATGACATGGCCTAGTCGATTGGATAAACTAGGATGAAAGTTCCATGTGAGAAGACACATGACATCAAATTGAAAAAATAATAGAGAGATTTGAAGTATGCCATAGGCACTACCCCTCAGGGTCGTGCTCTTAGAGCACGGTCTCGGTGGTCTCGGCCCTAAAGGATCTCAGTAGCAAAATCCAAAAAAATATAGGATTACTTTACTAAAAAAATTGATGCATGGGGTGTGTATCAAGTATGATCACAACCCTCGTCCATCTCTCTCTCTGGGCAGTGTTGAATGAACGACAAGAACTCATTGTCCCATGTAATGGGTGTATCAAGCATGATACATCCACCCACCCACTCACATCACTCTCTCTCATTTTACCATCCCACTCACTCTCTCTCCTTCCCCCTCCCCCCCATTATTCTATCAACTATGAGGTTGTAACTTCAATTTCTCTTTCTCTCAGCTCACCACCCCCACTTCCTCTCTTTGTGTTATTTTCTCTATATAGGGAGGGTGTATCAAGTATAATACACCTACCCATATCTCTCTTATCTCCTCACCTCATCTCTCTCATGTGATTTTTTTGCCAAGTATGAAGTTCTGTTAAAGTAGAATTAACATATATAAAGATAAATATATGTATATATAGCAGAGGGTGCGGATTCAAACAGGCAGAAAAGAGAGAGAACACGAACTTTGTAGCACACAAATTTCTCGCTCAATTCTATATTGTTGGAATTTTAATCCAAATTTTGGTACTAAAATGGTAAGCATTGGTTAATGTGAGGGGATTCTACCGAAAGAACACGCGTCAGCAGCAGCTTCTCCCAAGTTCTGGTGCAATAGTAGATGGTTGGAGTGGAGGGTGTGATACCCTGACCTGTGCTCCGATGATTAAGTCAGTAAGTGTAGAAGATGATGAACAGTAAAAATGCAGAAAGTTCAAAGGTCTTAGCTCCTCCAGATTTTTCTCCCTCTCCATACTGTTTTTCTTTGGTTTATATAGGCCATCCCGGTTATGACCATGGATACCCATTGATGCCCATGCATCTCTCGAATCTCTGATATGTACTTTAGTAATCATTTTAGATAGATCTCCCGGCCATTCGTACTGCACGCGCATCTGCACACAAAAGAACAGGCAAAGAGTAGGAACTCGTCCGAGGTGACTGGCATTAAATGCCATTTAATGCCAAGACAATGTTACCCACCTACTATCGTAGAGGCAG
Organism: Tetracentron sinense; assembly: GCA_015143295.1. Classification (NCBI taxonomy): domain Eukaryota; kingdom Viridiplantae; phylum Streptophyta; class Magnoliopsida; order Trochodendrales; family Trochodendraceae; genus Tetracentron; species Tetracentron sinense. Next base: position 14,542,761 of record CM026573.1, read on the forward strand.
GTCCAGTCCCAGGTGACGGGGCAGCAGCGCCAGATCTCGTTACTCGTTTAGGATACGCGATCGTGGACAATAAGACGACGGGTATATCGTCAGAATGAGGACGTGATCGCTGATCACGAGACCACGGGTCCGTCGTCAGAGTGAAGACGTGATCGTCGTACACGAGACCACGGGTCCGTCATCAGAGTGAAGACGTGATCGTCATTCACAAGACCACGGGTCCGTCATCAGAGTGAAGACGTGATCGTCATTCACAAGACCACGGGTCCGTCATCAGAGTGAAGACGTGATCGTCGTACACGAGACCACGGGTCCGTCATCAGAGTGAAGACGGAAATGAGCTCAAACTATAACACCACACTGAGGACAAGCTCGTTGTTATCATACTTAGGTTTTTACGAAAATTACCCATTACAAATTGCCCCTTTATGATACTCTGAACGTGGTTCAGAGTGTCATAAATATAGCGAAATGTTAGAGGAGAAGATACAGCTCACCTCAGAACGATGATAGGTCACATACTCTGTACGCGAAGGCGTAGCGTCGTGCCAGCTGTATTGCGCGTGCCGAAACGTCATACCTCATAAATGTTTGGCAGGCTGTCATCATTATCTTCCGGACGTTTTGCTTTCCCGACGGTTACTTAGCTCGGTCGAAAGACCATCCTGCCCTTTGCGCTGTCTAGACGTGTGGACACGCGTACGGTACAGATCGAGGTCATTATCGTCCTTAGAGTTACGGTCTGGTCTATAAATACCGAGGGCCTGGTACTCCATCTTCTTCACCTGAATTCTTGCATCTCGTTACTCTGCCGGAATTTCTCCTCACCGACAATCTACTATTCTGGTTTTCTCTCTTCTCCAGCTGTGCCTCCCTTTGCTTCCCAAATCTAGTTTCGGTAAGAACCTTCTCCTTTCTTTTTGTTCTCCTTTGTTTACGACCATGTCTACCGAAATAGTTAGGATAGACAGTGCCGATGAGGCCAGTTGCTCAGGCAGTGCTCCTCACGGTGTTATCACCGGTGTTTCCAAGTCCAAAACCAGACCAGTGGTCAAGTATGCACTTGACCACTACAGAACCCTTTTCCAAATTCCTTCTCACGTCCACCTGCATTTCGGGGAAGAAGATGTTCTCCCTGACCACCGCTCTTCTTGCACAATCGTCTACCTCGCTCAGTTCGAGGCTGGACTTCGATTTCCCCTCTCTCCTATCACGGATTCCGTCCTGTCCGCCCTGCAAATTGCCCCGGGTCAAATGCACCCGAAGTTCTACAAGTACATGTCTCTGATGGACAAGTTCAACAGAGACGGGTACAATGTAGATGCCAGGCACGTCTTCCACTTCCGTTTCGTCGTGAAGTGCCCCGTGGTTGAGGGGGGGAAGAAGACGTACTTCTCCTGGAGACAAAAATCCAAAGTCCCCGACATCATCTCACACCTCCCCGACGTGGAACGGGATTGGAAGGAGATGCCTTTCGTGGTCTCCGGTGCTTGGAGGGCAGAGACTGCCCGTCCTGTTCCCCATGAGTTTACTTCAGGTCTGTTTCTATTCAGTCGTTTTCCTTTGTCGGTCTTTTGGAAAACGAGCTCCTGCCACATGTCTAATAATATTTTGCTTTTCCTGCAGAGGCTTCTAAGATACACTTCTCCGACCTATCCGCGGAAGAAGAGTGCGCGCTCCGGAGGATTCGTAGGGAGAAAGGAGACGCCTACGTCACTTGGAAGCCTTCCTTGACTCGAGAGGTAGCGTCCATCGTAGAAGCAGGGGCCATCGTAGAAGCAGGGGCCAAATTTAAGAAGTCTCGTCGACAAGTTCGTCCGTCGTCAAAGAGACCGCTCAAACAGGCTGCTGTTCTTGGAGAAGAAGAAGACATGGCCGACCAATCTTCTCCACGATCTACACAGGCTCCGGCCTTAACACGTCCTCCCCGCCCTTCCCGTCTATCTTCAGCGGAGAAGAGGGCGGAGAAAAGAGAGAGAGTAGAAGCTCTCAAGAAGCTGACGGCAAAGAAGGCTCGGCGAGAAGCGGAGCACGATCGACGGGTTCGAGAGCGCGAATCTGCCGGGGTGCCGTCTGCTCAGGTTGCCACAATTGGCGAGGGGAGTGATGTTCCCGAGGAGGAAACTCCAATCGTCAGCAGTGGCTCTCCCGCGGATGCCGTAGCCGCTCCGCCCATGGTGGTAGAGGTGGCTTCCCCCTCGATTGTCCCGGGCTCTGCTCCTTCTCCTGCCGCAAATGTGGCCTCGTCTTCTGCCCCTCCTCGAGAGAGGATCACCATGGGGGGCCCCGCCGAATTCTGGAATCCCGTCTTCCCCAGAGGGTATACCCGCCCTACTGTTGCCCATTCCGCGATGGAGCATGACTCCATCGCCACATCCATGATGTTGGCGATGAGGCTCCCAGCGGATATGGCCGCAACGCGGGATCTGCACTGGATGGGGATGTTCAGTGCTGCGAGCCGAGCTGTTGCCACGGTACGCTTTCATTTTTTTTTTTTTACCATCTCTCTTTCTCTCCCTTTTGTAGCTGGGCAACATGCTTGCCGGTATGTACGAGGTCACTGCCGAGAATAGGCGTACCTCCAACGGGTTGAGGGACAAGGTCCTTGACCTGGAGAGGAGGGGAGCCGAGGACGCGAAACGGCTGAATCACGAGCTGATGTCCGTCAAGGCTGATCTTCGGACTGCCAAAGGCACGATTGCCTCGGCTGTGAAACAGCGCGACAAAGCTCGGGACGAAGCCCGTAAAGCGATGGAAGGAGAGAAGGCGGCAGCAGAACAAGCCGAGAAGTCCGTCCTCAGGATCAGTGAAATGGACGAGATCATGAACTCTCTCCAACAGCGGCTAGAGGCGACGGAAGCTGAGAAGGCAGCATTGGCCGAACAACTCGCGGAAGCCACGGCCGCGAGGGACAAGGAGGTTGAAGCCGCTAAGGAGGCTTTGACGGAGTCTCTACGAGCCCACTTCCAGACGGAGATGGAGCGGCTGATAACTGAAGATCGGGTGGAGACGGAGAGAGAAATCATGAACGAACTCCGAGAATCGGGACGACTAGTTGAGTCTCCCCAACAGTCGAAAGACGAGGCCACTCGTTCTGAGGCTGTGGGTATGGAGATCTCGCCTGGCGAAGAACCCGAGGTACAAGGAGGGGGGCAACCTTCGTCATCTCTTGGACCGTCTCCCGTCTTGCCCGAGGCTCCTGCTGAAGTCGCCTCTGCCGATCCTGCGACTGCTGCTGGCGACGTTCCCATCGTGATCGTTGTTGTCGGCGAAGACTGATCCTTCTCCCTTCCTGTTCCTTGCTTTTCAATTTTGTATCGGCTGTACCCTTGCTCCTCTTATATTAATATAAAAAAAAAATTTGTTTCATAAGCATCCCCTTTTATGACCACTGCGTTGTAACCGATTGACCCGGAGTAATCGTCTCGTTCAAAAAGACAGATAGCACATAATTAACTCGTGATAGAATATAAATTTCCTAACGAAAATAAGACACATACCACATAACTACCTCGTGATTGAGTATAAATCTCCTAACGAATATTATACCAATCACTTCTAATAACGGGTCGTTAAGGAAGCGGACTAACATTTCGGACGTAATTTTGACAACAAGTTCATTTCATAAAGGCGAACCTACGGTAACTCGTGATGGGACACCATGCTCAGAGGACATTCCATTAGTATAAGCCACCGGTATGCTCAGATGGCAATTCCTTTGTATGAGCCGACTGTGTCCCGTGGTGGGTACCCTGTTCGTATGAAATGCACTCGCCGCGGTAACTCGTGGTGGGACACCATGCTCAGAGGACATTCCATTAGGATAAGCCGCCAAGATGCTCAGATGGCAATTCCTTTGTATGAGCCAACTGTGTCCCGTGGTGAGTACCCTGCTCGAGCGAAATGCACCCGTCGTCGTAATTCGTCTAGAATGTTTTACAACGTACAGAATATGTAAATAAAACGACTGATCTCATGTCATTAACAAATGTTCATAACACACAACTTTATTGGAAAAATCGTTTTAAATTCATAATGTTCCACGATTTTTGAATTACATTACCTTGTAAGTCTTTAAGGTAGTACACTCCGGGACTTCCGACACGATCCACGATGTAAGGTCCTTCCCAGTTGGGGCCCAGTTTCCCGCTATTGAGTTCCCGAGTGTTTTGAAAAACTTTCCGAAGAACGAGATCTCCAACTTGAAGAATCCTTCTCCGTACTTTCTTGTTGTATGCCTTTCGTAATTGTTGTTGATAGCGTTTCATCTGTATGCTGGCATCTTCCCGCTTTTCTTCCAACAAGTCTAAATGAATAGCCATTAATTCGACATTCTTGTCTTCCTCCCCGTGTTTTTTCCGTGATCGTGTTGTGGGCAGACATACTTCAGTGGGAATAACAGCTTCCGCTCCGTACGCCAAAGAGAACGGAGTCTCGTTCGTAGGGCTCCGTGGTGTTGTCCTGTATCCCCACAACGCATTGTGTAATTCGCTGGTCCACTTTCCCTTGGAATCTTCCAGCCTTCTCTTGAGGGCATTCAGAATGTTCTTGTTGGCTGCTTCGGCAAGGCCATTCCCTTGTGGATAATAAGGAGAGGAGAAGATGTGCTTGATTTTCAACTCTTGGCAAAAGTCGGCGATGAGCTTTCCTGTGAATTGCTTCCCGTTGTCAGAAATGATGGACTGCGGGATACCGAATCTACAGATAATATGCTCCCACAAAAATTTCTTCACTTCTTGTTCTCTAATACGCGCCAGGGGAACAGCCTCGATCCACCGGGAGAAGTAATCCGTGGCCACCAGCAGAAAAATTAAATTACCGGGAGCTCTGGGAAAAGGTCCTACGATGTCAAGCCCCCAACGAGCGAAAGGCCAAGGTTGAGATACAATATTGAGTTCTTGAGCAGGGGCATGAATCAACTTCGCATGACGCTGACATTGACTGCATTTCTGTACGTACTTCTGTGCGTCAGCTTGCATGTAAGGCCAAAAATAGCCTTGCCCCAGAGCACGATGAGCGATAGTCCGTCCCCCAGAATGGATGCCACAAATCCCTTCATGGAGCTCGGCTAAAATCACCTCTACGTCCTCAGGATGCACGCATTTCAAAAGGGGTCCTCCAAAGGATTTACGGTACAGTTCTCCGTCTACAAGGGTATAACGGGGAGCTTTATATTGTATTCGTCTTGCTTCCTTCGTGTCAGAGGGGAGAACGCCATTCTTCAAGTAAGTTGTTATGCCCGTCATCCAGCTTGGTACCGGATTCACGGACAATACCATGCGTTGCGTTTGTAGCTCAATTGAAGGGTACTCTTTATACTCAACGAGGACCGTCTTGGGTTCATCAGTTTGTAACATTGAGGCGAGGTATGCCAGCGCGTCCGCATGCCTGTTATCGTCCCTTCGGACATGTTTGATCTCGAGGGCATCAAAAGCCCTCCGTTGCTCTTGTACAAGTACAGCGTAGCGCCTCATCCGCTCATCCCGACATTCATAGGTACCGTTGACTTGGTTTACCACGAGCTGTGAATCACAGAACACCCGAAGTTTAGAAATTCCCAACTCTCGTGCACTCTGCAACCCAAGGATTAACGCTTCATATTCAGCTTCGTTATTGGAGGCCGCATAACCAAGGCGCGTCAGTTTCTGTATTTTAATATGATCCGGGCTGACAAGAACGGCTCCAAGTCCTGAACCGCTGACATTAGACGATCCATCCACGTACAAGACCCAATCGCACCACGCTGTCAGCTTGGCTCCGTCTCCAGCCTCTTCTTCCACAACGGGATCCTCCTCCGCATCGTCTGGGAGCTCGTGACGGTCGGGCCCTGCTGAAGTTTCGGCTTCCTCCACGGGGAAATCGGCTAAGAAGCTTGCAACGGCCTGCCCCTTCTCTACCGTCCGGGCCTGATATTGGATATCGAACTCGCTAAGCGCCACGGCCCACTTCGACATACGTCCCGCGGTTTCAGGTCGCCCCAACACAGTTTTCAAAGGGTACGTTGTGATGACGACGATGGTATGTGCCTGAAAATAAGGACGCAACTTCTCAGCAGAAAAGACGAGAGCCAGGCATACCTTCTCCATCCTGCTGTAGTTGGATTCTGCCTTGTGGAATGTTTTGCTGACGAAATAAACAGGCTTCTCTACGCCGTCGTGACTTCTGAGCAGCACGGAGCCAATGGCTCGTTCCGAAACGGAGAGATAGAGGTACAACACTTCATCAGGTTCAGGTACGGAGAGGATCGGAGCAGAGCCTAGATACGTCTTCAAGGCGGCGAAAGACTGAGAGCACTCTTCTGTCCATCTGAAGACGGAATTCTTTCTCAGCAACTCGAACAGAGGTTTGCATCGATCAGAAGACTTTGATATAAACCGGTTGAGAGCAGCGATACGTCCCGTCAATTTTTGAACTTCCTTCCTTGTCTTCGGTTCCGGCATATCTATCAGAGCACGGATTTGCGTGGGATTCGCTTCGATGCCCCGTTGACTGACGAGATAACCAAGGAACTTGCCCGAGGCGACGCCGAATGTACATTTCTCAGGATTTAACTTCAGGTTGAAAGTGCGTAAAATAGAAAACGGCTCCGCCAAATCGGTTACAAGAGAGGCCCGAGTTCGACTTTTCACAACGATATCGTCAATATACACCTCCACCGACTTACCAAGCAAGGGTCCAAACATCAGAGTCATTAGTCGTTGATAAGTGGCCCCGGCATTCTTCAGGCCGAAGGGCATGACCCGGTAACAGAACAGTCCTCGCTCCGTTATGAAGGCCGTCTTCTCTTGATCATCTTCCGCTAAGAGGATTTGATTGTAACCCGAATACCCGTCCATGAAACTCAACATCTCGTGACCCGCGGTCGCTGTGATTAGTCTGTCGATTCTGGGAACGGGGAAGAAGTCTTTCGGACAGGCCTTATTGACATTAGTGAAATCGATACAGACTCTGACTTTCCCGTTCTTCTTCGGAACAGCTACTACATTGGCTATCCACTCCGGATATTGGACCTCACAAATGAACCCGTGTCGAATTAACTTATCGATCTCTTCATTGACGGCCTCATGGTACGTTGGGGCAAGTCTACGAGGTTTCTGTTTAACTGGATTGATCACGGGATCAACGTTGAGACGATGACAGATAATTTCAGGACGTATACCCGTCATGTCCTCGTGTGACCAAGCGAAAACGTCAAGATTCTTCCTTAGAAAATTTATCAATTCCCGCTCTTCATCCATTGTCAAACAAGTCCCAATTTGCAGCATTCTTGGTTCGTTCTCCGTCCCGAGGTTGATAAATTTCGTGGGTTCAACAGAATGGTTTATCAGCAATTCACCCGTGTTCTCCTCTTCTACGGACCCGACCTGTAATTGCTATTTGAGCGGGTTGGGAGAGGTATAATCACACTTCTGCGATGCCAGTTGGTCTCCTCTCATTTCACGTGGTCCATCCGGAGTGGGGAATTTCAATACCTGGTAGTAAGAAGACGGAACAGCTCTCATTTCGTGAGTCCACCATCGCCCCAGGATAGCATTGTATGGGGACGGCGCGTCGATAATGGAGAATCGGGTGGACAGGGTGATAGGTCCAGCTTTGACCGGTAAGACGACTTCGCCCAGGGGTTGCATCGAACTTCCTTCGAATCCTATCAAGGGGGTCTGTGCGGGTACAAGAACCGCTGGATCCAACTCCATCTTTGTGAAAGCATGGAGGTACAGGATATCTGCTCCACTCCCAGGGTCTATGAGCACTCGCCTGATGTCGAAATCGCCAATTCTCATGGACAGGACAAGAGCATCGTAGTGAGGTCTGACCACAGTTGCCATGTCTTGGTCAGTGAACATTAGGGCCTGCTCGACTTCCTTCGTCGTCAACCCCACTTGGTAAACTTCTGCCACGTGCGATAACTTCCTCGCCTTCGCTCGATACTGCTGCTCAACATCGACTTCCGGTGCTCGAGCGCGATGGATGACGTTTATGACTCCTTTCGGAGCTTCTCCACCTCGGTTCATTTGACCAGATGGCTCTCCCTCGTGAGACCGAGTGGACGGCTCCGTAATATGCCCCTCTTTTCTTCCAGAATCCACGTATTCTCCCAGATAGCCCTCACGGACTAATCTTTCCAAGTATTCTCTCAGGATGCGACAACGATTTGTGAGATGCCCATGGCATTTGTGGTATTGACAATATTCGTGTGCCCTGGGTCCCGTAGTGACATCACGAACGGTCCGTGCTGGCCATTCGAAGTATGGTTCGTCTTCCATCGTCTTCATGATCGTCGCCGGGCTTGCTGTGAAGTTAATCTGACCACCACGAGACGCGAAAGGACGTCTTTCTGTCGTTCGATTCTCCCTTTCCTTGTACTGTCCGTGCTCCTCTCGTCTCTGATAGGCGCGGTCGTCCCTCCGCCGGATATTGGACCGTAGATCCGTGCTCCTCGACGAGTCTGCATCTTGGCGGATCCCCAATGAGAGTTGGTTCGGTTCTCCTCGTCGTTCAACGTACACAACTTTTTCCTGCCGTGTGCGTCTTCGTGGTTCCTCGTCACTGGAAGATGATTCATACTTCGGTTTCTTCCCTCTCTTCGAGGAGGGTCTGTCTCCCCACACCACAGCATCTACCCCTCGTGCTCTGGGCCTCGTCGTTGCTGCAATATCTTCTTCCATCCTTCCGTACTTAGAGGCACGGACTATCAGCTCGTCCATCTTGATTGGACAGTCAAGGGCAAGAGACTCGTAGAGTTTGGAGCTCTTGGGTATGGCATTTTTGAAGGCCGCTATGCAAGTGCAGTCTTCAATCTTGTCGATATTAGAGACTTCATCGGTAAACCGTTGAGTGAAATCTCTAAGGGATTCCGCCGACTTCATTCTCATGGCGAAGAGTGAATCCGCGCCTGCTTTCTTCTTCTTGTTAATGATGTACTGGTCAATGAAAACTGACCTCAGATCAGCCATACACCTGATCGACCCCGCGGGTAGATTACGGAACCATCTCGCAGCCGCTCCAGTCAGGCTGCTAGGAAAGGCTTTGCAGAGAAGATTGTCATCCGGGTTACGGACAGCCATAGCATTCTTGAAGTCGGTCAGGTGGTCAATAGGATCTCTCCTCCCGTCGAACTTAACAAAGTTAGGTACCGTGAACTTTGACGGGGTATAAGATTCAACGATCTCCTTGGAGAAAGGGGACGTCTCCTCCTCGTCCTTGTACTTCTGAGCATACTGATCGAGAGAGGCTCCACCTGTCGTTCCTCTGACTCGAGCGTTAATCAAGGCTTCCACGTCTTTGAGAGTCAGACCCGTCTTCAACCCGCCGTCGCTGACGTGGAGATCTCGATGTTCAGCATGAGCATCAAGAGAACGGGGGTGGGTAGCTTTGTCAGCAGAAGGAGTGAGAGTGAATCTCCTCTCCAGATTCTCTGGTGCAGATGGCGAGATAGGGGCCGTTCCTCTGGGGGGAGGAGAAGAAGGGAAATTGAGTTTACGAGCTACAGAGTCCCCTCTAGGAGATTCGTCATCGATCTCCAAGTTTCCATGCTCCAAAGCATCTAGCCGCTCCTGCAGTGACTGTTGCTGGCTGACTATTTGGGCCAGAGTGGCCTGTTGTTGTTGTAATAGTAACAGGATGGGATCAGATGTGGTCATGGGCCTTTCCGGTTGTCCAGAAGGTGGGCCTGATGCGAATGTTTGCGTGGTGGAAGGGGTGCATGAAAAGGCTTGAGGGGGCTAGTTTTCGATGATAGACTGGGGAGTTTGGTTTGCCATGCTGACCGAGAGGTGGTGTGAGCGAAGGGTGGTTTCGGCTTAAGAAAGTTTCCCACAGTCGGCGCCAATTTTGTGAGGGGATTCTACCGAAAGAACACGCGTCAGCAGCAGCTTCTCCCAAGTTCTGGTGCAATAGTAGATGGTTGGAGTGGAGGGTGTGATACCCTGACCTGTGCTCCGATGATTAAGTCAGTAAGTGTAGAAGATGATGAACAGTAAAAATGCAGAAAGTTCAAAGGTCTTAGCTCCTCCAGATTTTTCTCCCTCTCCATACTGTTTTTCTTTGGTTTATATAGGCCATCCCGGTTATGACCATGGATACCCATTGATGCCCATGCATCTCTCGAATCTCTGATATGTACTTTAGTAATCATTTTAGATAGATCTCCCGGCCATTCGTACTGCACGCGCATCTGCACACAAAAGAACAGGCAAAGAGTAGGAACTCGTCCGAGGTGACTGGCATTAAATGCCATTTAATGCCAAGACAATGTTACCCACCTACTATCGTAGAGGCAGGTCCAGTCCCAGGTGACGGGGCAGCAGCGCCAGATCTCGTTACTCGTTTAGGATACGCGATCGTGGACAATAAGACGACGGGTATATCGTCAGAATGAGGACGTGATCGCTGATCACGAGACCACGGGTCCGTCGTCAGAGTGAAGACGTGATCGTCGTACACGAGACCACGGGTCCGTCATCAGAGTGAAGACGTGATCGTCATTCACAAGACCACGGGTCCGTCATCAGAGTGAAGACGTGATCGTCATTCACAAGACCACGGGTCCGTCATCAGAGTGAAGACGTGATCGTCGTACACGAGACCACGGGTCCGTCATCAGAGTGAAGACGGAAATGAGCTCAAACTATAACACCACACTGAGGACAAGCTCGTTGTTATCATACTTAGGTTTTTACGAAAATTACCCATTACAGTTAACCTTTTCTAAGAAAAATGAGAGATGGAAAAAGAAGGAGAAATGTCTATGTTAAAAACCCTTCACCACGTCTATCATCTTATCATCTCTTCTTCTCCTTCACCGGTCTCACATCCGACAAACCAACACATGTAGCGACTTCACCACCAAAAAGTCCTCGAAAACACAATCATGCTAAGAACCCAATCACCGAAAAATGTTTTGCAGAAAATTGAGGTCGAATGACAGATCCATATAGAAATAGATTTAAAAAAAACAATTGAGGTTTTGGAGCACGGTTCTGAACTTGTTGCATGTTAGTTAAACACCAGCCACTAAAGAATCAAAGTGATCAACTATTGTCAAATAAAATGATAACTATTTCATGCTCATGTAACCTTTAATTCCTGCAAATAGCCATTACCCTAAACAATATAATATGTGGAAACTCATTCTTTGCCATTTACTATAAAGATTTTCAATGATGCAAGGTTAAGCAACAGATCAGGTTCTGATAATTGGCATTGGAATCGCAAAAAGAAAAGTAAAATGAAAAAAGAAAAAAGAGAAGCACATGAATTATTCACCCCGCTTATATAACTATACAATGTGGCAATGGTGGTGTCACCGTGTGTTTTGATTCTTGAAGAAATGGGGTTTACTGCAACCTCAATCTAGCCTAAATCCGATATCCAGACCGTCCTAAATTGAGTTTTTTTTGGAGAAATAATTCAGAGATCACGAGAAAGAAAAGGAGAAAAATAAGGAAATGATTCAGAGGGAGAGAAGAAAGAACAATGAAGAAAAATAGTGACATAATGTTTTTTCTTGATGAATCCTTTACTTTCTCTCTCTGTAAATTCTGGTTGGAAATCTTCTGAGAATTAGAAAAAATCTCTCCCCTTCAACAAGGAGGGGTCACCTCTATTTATAGATGATTAACAAAATCGTAACTAACTTGTACAGCTGTCATAACCGTTTTTTGTAACTGACTTTTAGAGAGAAAATATTGGATTCCATCAAGATAAAGGCGTTTTGTCACCATACCTCTTTTAAGCTTTTATGACCAAAGCTTTCAGATATATTCTTCAAAGGTTAAAAGCGGTATTCAGAATATCCATCTTTTAACAAATTCTATCTAAGCCCTCCAAACCACAACTCATCATCCTCCCCCAACAATAATTGGTAACTACATCGTGAAAGCGGGTCATACGCTTTCATGGTGTACTGTCCTACTGAGGTAATATATTAGTGTTCAGACAGCAACACTCCTCTAAAGTAATAATCATGATAGCAATAATAATAATAGCGATGATAATAATCATCTAATAATCATTTCAAGTCCAATAGGGAAATCGTAGGTGTTGGACGAAGACACCCTTCCCGTATCTCAAGTCCAATAGGAAAATCGTAGGTGTTGGACGAAGACACCCTTCCCGCATCTCAAGTCCAATAGGGAAATCGTAGGTGTTGGACGAAGACACCCTTCCCGTCAGGCCTTAAGAGAAACTGAAGAAAAATCCATCCTCAATGCTTTCTCCCTGACTGTCAGCCCAGGAAGTAATCCATGCTTCACTGGAATAGGTAATGAGGGAAAACAGCCACACTCATTCCCACGGGGAGGTACCAATCCATACTGTTCACCCCTGACAAAACAAATCTTCTTTCTGGCAGAAGTCATCAGAAAGGTATACAAGGAGGGTACTAATCCATACCACACCCATCATCATGAGAAAGACGTTGAAAGCCAGAGCGAGGCACTGAAGCCATATAGAGCCTGAAATGATATCCAAAGGCGTTAGAACCTGAAACAATATCCAAAGGCGTTAGAGCCTGAAATGATATCCGAAGGCGTTAGAGCCTGAAACAATATCCAAAGGCGTTAGGACTTGAATCTATGTCAATAGCGTTAAAGGCGCAATAGTTTCAACTTTCATCAGTGACATAAGGGTAGAATTGTTATTAATGAGCAAAAAATCCTTTTTATGAACTAAAAGCATAAGAGCTTAAAATCATTGATCATTAATGACCAAAATCATCATTATCAGATAAACATGGAATTCTGTTAACCAATTCTCAAAAATGATTTTAGTATGTGTAATATGTTAGAACGTCCTTTGAGCCACGTGTCATTATTTTATTGAATTATGAACAACGTTCTTAAATTCAAAATTTCACAAGTCAAGCTTTTCAATAACCATCATCCACATTTTAGCCCCCTGTCTGTGAGGGCGCTTTTAGGCTTAACCATACTCTAAAAGCGTCTGAGCAGACAAATCATCATGATAAAAGGAGTTCATTAAATAATATGCTATCATAAATTTGGCGTCTAAAAAATGTCTTTTCGAATCCCGCTTAAAACAACCTGCCACATTTATAGCCAATAAGATCATGCAGCCAGCCTGTCAAAGTCATTATGATCGTACCCTTTTTTTGAATATCAAATCGAAACGTGCTTCTTGAAAACCGCACACCATAAATGTTTAATCATTATAAAAATCAGATAATCAGTTCCTTATTGTTTTACTGTTCATCTTCTTCTTCGTGCAAGCATACCCTGAGTTTTATCTTTCTTCTGTGATTGAGTTTTTTATTGATCTTATTGTGGTTTTCCTTTAAAAGAATTAAGGATTTCGATTTCTTATTTGGAATTTCAGAACATCTTCTAGAATTCTGGTGAGTTTCTGCTTTCTTATCTCTTTGTTTACTATTTCTATTTGACTGTTTATGCTTATTCTTGTTGTTTTACTCTTTTTTTTATTTATTTGTTTCATCATCTGAATGGTTTTGATTATCTGTATACTATGTCATTTTATTTACTTTTGTTCTTTTATCATTGTCACTACATGTATATTTATTTATATATGTATGTTATTGTTATTTATTTCATTTTTTTTTAGAAGAACACACTGTAATTTATCATTTTTTTTATTTCTGCAACTTTTACGCTTTCAGCTATAGCATCTTCTTCTCAAAAAAATATTTTAAGTAATGAATTTTGGGATTCAACTATGCCTCACTCCTGGGATACCGATGTTCCTTCTGATGGGTGGGCTTTGCCTTATGAAGATTTTGTTGGAGCTAAAGGATTTTGTCCTTCACCTTTCGCTACTACTATGTTTAGGGTAGAGAGGAAAGATTTTCCGCTTTCACAAGTTAATTTTAGTTCTCATAGCGGTTGCACCAAGGAATGGACAGCGTGGTGTGATTACATACTCACTCATCCAGAGTATGGTCCCAAATTACATGCAGCTGAAATTTTTAGAGCAATAGAGCTTTCAAAGGATTTTGAAGTTAGAAAAGATACAGATAGCTTATCACAGCTAGTTACCAGATGGAACAGTCAGACTCATACTTTTATTACTTCGTGGGGAGAAATTACCCCTACTTTGGAAGATGTAATGGCGTTATGGAGATTGCCGATCTTTGGGAACAGTGATATACAAGACATTGTTTTGAGCAAAGAAGAGATAAAAGCGTCAAGACTTTTGCATGCTCTTGTTTGGGAGTCAAGAGTAAATCCTATTTGGGGAGCTTCAAAGGAATCCCATGCAAGGCGGCCAAATTTTTACGGCTGGGTACGCTATTTCTTCAGAGAGAAAGGCCCTGTGAACAAAGAGACAGGAGTTAGAGAATATAAATATGGAAAAGAGTACAAGTCTCCTTTGGAGCTGACAGCGTTTATCTGCATGTGGCTGTCAAGATACATTTTTGAAGGCGCTCCAACAGATAAAGTTTTGGACAGATTATTCCCCCTGGCTTTCCGCCTTGCCGATGGTCAGAACTTTCCCTTAGGAATATATTTTTTGGGAACTTTATACAAGAATTTAGATCAAATTCACATGTGTCAAGTCTGGTCAGCAGGTTCTTTTCACATAGAATCATTCGTTCATACAGCTTTCCTACAGATGTGGTTATGGGAACGCTTTCCCGGTTATGCGCCTTCAGCTAGGCAATTTTCTCCTTTACAAGCTGATGATACCGCTGTTGAAGATCTCCCAAGTCCAAGGTCATGGCGGTGGAGTAGCATCTCTAGGAAGAATGATGCGTTGATCTTTGATTTTATTGACAAGGAAAGGTGTTTTTGCTTCAGGCCTTATATTGAGCCTTTGAAGGGAATTGAAAAATTTTGTTATCATTCTGAAACTCCTTTGGCTTTTCTGGGTACAAATTCTGAAGAGCGGGCAGAAATTTCATTGAAGACCCTTCACTGTTTTGCTATCTTGTCCAAGTGCCACTTAATAGGTCTCTTCAGTGTGGATGGCGGCAAGACAAACAGTTTTTGTCTTGAATCTTACAACCCTGATCGGTGTCTGAGGCAGTTTGGGCTTGATCAAGGCGTTCCTGATGGTGTAGCTGAATCTTTCTCTCTAAAGAGAACCATGAAAGCTTTCATTCTAGAGAGTTGGTCTTCAAATTTAAGGCCATCTGTTGCCGATTTCTACTTGGCTGGGGAGCACAGGATGGGCAGATGTACGAAGAACTACCAGCTTTTCTGGAAAGCTTGCGTTGGTACTTTCAAAGCCTTTGTTCAAGGTCCGCTGATGCTCAGTCAAACGATTAATTTGTCTTTGGACAAGGAAAAGTGTTTGAAAGAGGCACCTGGTGCAGGCAAGAAAAGGAAAGCCGTAGCTTCTCCACGCAAGAAGTCAAAATCAAAATCGGCTGATGGAGGTCCCTCAGAGATCCGAGAGGAAAACATCACTCCTCCTCAACCTGCAATCATTACTGCTCCAAAGGCGGCTACTCCAAAAGTGCCTAGAATCAAAAAGATTGCAATAAAGAAGAAGGCTCCTCCCTCTAAGAAGCGAAAGAGCCAATCAGTAAGCAAAGCTTTTACAATTTAAAAATAATTTCTTATTTGTATATTTTTTCAACTTTTCATCACTTATTTTTTTTTCTTATCTTTTTCTTAAATTTGTCACAGGATCCTTCTTCTGACAGTGAAGATAATGAGCCATTGATTGTGCGCAAGCAGAATCTACAAACTCAGCATGAGTTAGGAATGACTGAAACTTCTTTTACTCAAGAGAAGAATACAGCACCGCTTTCGGATATTGGTGCAGGAAGTTCTGGAACTCCGTCTACTCCAGTGGGACTCAGCATCCCTGAAGATGATATTGCTGATATTCCTTTCCCTCCATCAGCGGAAGCAAGGGTACAAGTTGAAAATTTGGCAAATGTTTGGCCTGAGAGTGAACCCAGTTCCTCCCCGCTTTCCAAAAAGAAAGATCAATCTGCTAAAGCTTCTGGTATTCGGAGAACTGCAAACCCTGCCAGAACCATTGACATAGCCAAAGCGTTAACATCTCTGAAGAGAATGAGATCGCAAGCTATCAAGGCGAAATCACTTCTTCTTCAAAGGACAGCGCAATCTTCATCACCTCTTATGATTGACGCTATTACTACTGGTTCTGGAAACACAGGTTGGTTTTTTTTTTTTTTTTTTTTTTAAAAAAAGCGTTTTACCAGTATCTGTATTTAAATGCTTATCTTTATATTCGTAATGCATTAATAAAGTGTTCTAACAATATGTATCATTTTGAAGGTCCTTCTGAAAGCGCTTAGGTTGAATCATCAGAAAATATTGCTTCTGCTTCTGCACCAGTTGAGATTCTTTCTGATGCTCTTCCCAGGGACAAAAACGCTATTGAGGCTGAAGTACATAATGTTTTTGATGAAAGGACTACTGGAGTTGAAGCCTCAGAACAACTTATGGAGGTGGAGCCTCCTTCAGCCAGTGAAATAGCGTTTTTCTCTTCAGTGGTGCAGAGTTCTGTGCAACAGCCTCTTCCTGAAATTATTGCAGAGGTTTCTTCTTCTCTTGATAACACTCCTTCTATTGGCGGAAGCACTCAGACGCCAATGCCTTCAACTGAGAGTGTCAGCGCTCAAATGATTGCTTCTACTGAAAGCGTTATTATTGGCTCTTCAGAAGTTATTGAAACAGAAGCTGCTCCGGAAGGCGTCCATGAAGATATTCAAGCTGCCAGTTCTGCCATGGAAATCAATGTTGCTTCAAACGAGGAAATGGCAATCACTGATTCTGATCTTCATGCGACAGCTTTTTCGCCAGTTACTACATCAGAATTATCCGCTTTTGTTGGCAATTTTATGAGTGAAGACCCTGCTACACCTTCTACTTCAATAGAGCCGCTATCAGTCAATTCTCTTGATGATATTCTGAAGCGATACCCTGTTCCTGAAAGCTTAGTCCCCTTATGGACAGAGATAATTAAGCGCTATCAGGACATCACTGCTACCTGCTCTTTGAAGAATCCTATCATCAGGGCGGGATGCATAGAGACAGTATGCTCTGTTATCAGAAGGATCAGAGATATCAAGCCTCATCTTGCATTTCTGAGGATAAAGACTCTTGAAGACTGGGGGCAGGAGCTGAAGGAGTTAGAGGATATCAATGTTAATGTGAAATGGTTAACAGATTTTCTGAGTAGTTTATCTGTTACATTTTTCCAAGCCAAGAGCTTTGCCAGGTTGAATAGCTCCTACAAAAATAAAGTGATCAAAGCGGAAGAATTTAAGAAAACAATATCAAATGAACGAGATAGTATTCATATTATTCGTCAAGAAATTGCCCGCCATCAAGCCATGTTGGAGGAGAAAGAAAAGAAGATAAAAGCTGCTCAAGATCGTCTGACGGTTTTACAAGAAGAAATCAAAGCAGATCATGAAGAATATATTCGTCTAAAGGCTTCTGCTGAAAAACTTGTGTATCTAAATGAGAAAGGCTTTACCTCTGATATTTTGTAAAAGCTTTTTCTTTACTCTTTTGTAACTCTTGTCAAATTTTATATGAATACAAAGAAAAAATTTTGTTACTTTTCTTATTAAGCATAATACTTTTTTAACCATTTTACATTGATAGGATCATGTAATATTTCACCAGATGGCGTAGACAAAAGACAATAACCGCTGTCAAAACTCTGCCTTATTAAAAATGGCCCTTCCCAATTAGGAGTAAACTTGGCTACTTTTGTACCATTCCTGATATGAATAGCTGTTCGAAGGACCAAGTCACCTTCTTTCAGAATCCTATGTCGTACTGCCTTGTCATACGCTTTAGCAACTCTCTTTTGATACGCTTTTGTCTTTATAGCTACAGCTTCACGTTTTTCATCCATAACTTCTAACTGAGCCAATCTAGCAGCTTGGAGACATGCCTCTTCTCCATCAAATACTTCAATTCTTGTAGATGGTATCTTGATTTCCAGAGGCACAACAGCTTCTGTCCCATATACTAAAGAGAAAGGGGTAACACCTGTTGCAGTTCTTGCTGAAGTTCTGTAAGCCCAGAGTGCTGTAAGAAGTCTTTCACACCATTTTTTATGAGCTCCTTCTATCATTTTTCCAATTATCCTCAGAATAGTCTTGTTAGTAGCCTCTGCTTGCCCATTTCCTTTAGGATAATAGGGGGTTGACTTCTTGTGTTTGATATCATATCTCTCCAGTAACTCTCTTATATTAGAATTTATGAAAGGTGTTCCATTATCAGTGATGACCTCATTTGGTATCCCAAAGCGGCAGATGATGTTCTCTTTAATAAATTTAGCCACCATGATACCTGTAGCATTTCTTAATGGTATAGCTTCTACCCACTTGGTGAAATATTCAGTAGCCACAAGTATCCAAACATATCCTTCAGCAGGAGGATTAACAGGTCCGATTAAATCTAGCCCCCAAGTATGAAAGGGCCAGGGTGTAGAGACATACCGTAGAGATTGTGCAGGTGCATGAATGACATTTCCTCTTATCTGACACTGATGACAGCTTTGAACATGTAGGTGTGAATCTGCCTCCATGGTAGGCCAATAATATCCCAATCCCAAAATGTGTTGAAACAACTTTCTTTTTCCTTGATGAAGACCACAATCTCCACTGTGAGCTTCATGTAATGCTATTTCGATCTCCTTTCCAGACAAGCACTTGAGAGCAATACCGTTGTATCCTTTCCTAATTCTCCTTTGTCAAAGTAGAATTTAGCAACTTTCTTCTTAAATTTGAAAGATTCCTTTTGGTCAGTAGGCATTATTCCATCTGTGAAGTAGTCATTGTATGGTTTCTTCCAATCTTCCTAAGAGTTTGTAAAGTGACATTCTTCTTTGTCTGGCAATATTTGACAATCAGAACATTCTTTCTGTAACATAGCAGCATCTTTCTCCATTGTTGGCCAGTATATTCCAAAACGCTGTAACCTCCTATACAGACTAACAGAAGGATTATACCCACATATTTTTGTGTGTATTTGCATCATTTGTTTTTTAGCTTCTTTTGCTCCAACACATCTCATCAAAACTCCTTCGGGCCCTTTGAAATACAGATCCCCATTTATCTGCAAGAAATTTTTTAAGACTTTCTGTGTTGTGGTAGGGACCACTGTTGAATTATGAAGGCAGAAAACATCTTTCAAAATTGGTTCTCTCCAATCTGTTTCTTCTGATTCTGTGTCGTATAATTTTTCCATCAGCGGTGTAGCTATTATACGCCTTTCAATTACCACCTGAGAAGATTCTCCTTCAAATATTAACTTTGATGCCAAAGTAGCAAGTGCATCAGCATGGCGGTTCCCTGTACGCTCTTGATATTTGAATTCTATCTTATCAAAATTAGTCATTATTCTTTGAACCGTTGTTCTGTAGGGAGCCAAACCAACATCTTTTACATTGAATGACCCTTCCATTTGACTAATTACCAAATTGGAATCTCCTATTACATTTATTCTTTTGGCCTTTAACTCTTTAGCAATTGACAAACCTATGAGAAGAGCTTCATATTCTGCTATATTGTTAGAGCAAGGAAAATCCAATTTGACACAATACCTCACCCCCAGGAGCTTTTAACACAATACCTGCCCCAGCTGAATCTGTGGTTTTAGATCCGTCAAAATACATGAACCATTCCTCTTTTGCTTCAATAGTCATTGCTTCAGGGAATTCTCCTGGTAATTCTTCTTTTAATATCAAATCATCATTTCCTGGAAAATTTGCCAATAGATCTGCTACTGCTTGTCCTTTAATGGCACGAGGGCAAAGACATGTAATATCAAACTCTGATAATGAAAGGAGCCATTTAGCTGCTCGTCCTGAAAGAACTGGTTTTGACATGAGATATTTGATTGGATCAGATTTTGTCATCAGAAAAATCTTATGAGATAGTAAATAATGACGGAATTTTTGTAAGGCATAGATCAGAGATAAACAACTCCTTTCAATCCGAGGGTATCTTAATTCTGCATCTCTGAGAATTCTGCTGAGATAGTATATTGGCCGTTCACAACCAGACAAATCTTCTTGGGCTAGAAGAGCCCCAATAGCGGTTTCCGTTGAAGCCAGATACAGGACCAAAGGCTTTTTGGGGATTGGTGCCATCATAGTTGTTGTTGAACTCATCATTTGTTGAAGTTGTTTAAAAGCTTTTTCATGCACTGCTTCCCATTTGAATACACAATTCTTCCGTAGGAGTAGCATAAGAGGTACTGTGACAGCTGCCAGTCCTGGGATGAATCTCCTTCTATAGGATACCTTTCCTAAAAAACTTTTCAACTCTTTGACCGTGCTTGGGGCTGTCATGGATGCAATTGTTTGAGCCTTTGTGGGATCAACATCTATACCATGTCTATTTACAATGAACCCCAAGAATTTGCCTGCAGAGACTTTAAAAGCGCATTTTAACGGATTCATTTTTAACTGATAATGGCGGCACCGTTGAAAAACTCTTCTTAAATCCTCAATATGACTGCAACGCTTTCGAGACTTGATAACAATATCATCCACATAATCTTCCACTGTATTATGAAACATATCATGAAAAATGGCTGTCATAGCTCTTTGATAAGTAGCCCCGGTATTTCTCAAACCAAATGGCATCACTGTATAATAAAAGTTTCCAATTGGTGTCCGGAAGGCGGTTTTTTCTGCATCTTCTGCTGCCATCTTGATCTGATTGTAACCACTGTAACCGTCCATGAATGAAAAAGCATCATGACCTGCTGTCGCATCAACTAATAGGTCCATATTGGGTAGAGGAAATTCATCTTTTGGGCATGCCTTATTTAAATCTCTGAAATCAACACAGCAACGGATTTGCCCATTCTTCTTTTTGACTGGTACAATATTGGCTAACCAGGTTGGATGTTGAATTGGCTTGATAAAACCTGCTTTCAGAAGCTTTTCAACTTCTATTTTGATTTGATCTTCAATATCTGGTCTGAATTTTCTTAGCATTTGCTTTATTGGTACATATCCTGGCTCAATATTCAATTTATGTGTGACCAATGTAGGATCTAACCCTGGCATTTCTTCATAATTCCATGCAAAAATATCTCGGTATTCTTTGAGCAAATTTACCAATTCTTCTTTTTCTTTTGGGACCAACTTGGAACTGATAAGTACCGGCCGTTTTTCTGATAAATTTTCTGCAATGTTTACTTCCTCAAGACTTTCTTGTACCGCTTTTACACCATCCTGCATCTGCTCTGGTGCTTCCCCAATTTCACTTGTTTCTTCTACTTGAAATATTTGATCTATCATGGGAATCTGATTTTCTTTTGATGAATCAGTTTCCTTTGATTGTCATAAGATATATACAACCTTTCCATCTGGTTGTATCACCCTCTTACAGCCTCCAGTTCTTGATTCTTTGATAGAATTCCCCTTTAGAATTTCTGTTTTCACGCTTTCGTCTCGGGGTCTTTTTGAGGCCTTTGAATTTTCTGATGGCGTTAAAACAGTGGATGATGGTGGCATAACTCCTTTGGTCATTTCAAAAGCGTTTTCACCTTCTTCAGCCAACTCATCATAAAACAATGCTTCTAGGATATGAGCTTCAGCTTTATCAAATGGCGCAGCAGTTGCTAGTATTCTGATAACTTTTCCTTTGTATATCCCCTTAACACATTGATGAAATGTTGATGGTATTAGCTGAAACTTGTGGATCCAAGGGCGGCCGAGAAGAATATGATAGCTTACATTTGCTTCAATAACATGGACTCTGACTGCTGAATTTATTGGCCCTACTTGAAGATTAATAGTAGCATAGCCAACAGTGTTCTGGCACTGTCCTCCAAATCCTGATATCTCTATAGACTGCTTTGAAATTTTTGAAGGATCTAACCCCATTGCTATTGCTGTTGATAATGGGATAAGGTTTAAGGAAGACCCAGGGTCTATCAATGCTCTTTTCGCTTCAATAGAGTTTATTAAAGCTGTAACATACAAAGGCTTGTTGTGAGCTATTGATGAGGCTTTCATATCATCAGCAGTGAAACTCACATCTTGAATTTCCGGAATTACCTTTCTTGTAGCAGAATAGGCAAGAAAGCAATGTTCTGAATGAGCTTCTGCGACTGTCGTCAAAGCCGCTGTTGCAGCTATTCTTGCCGCTTTTGAGAAATGCATCTGGTCAAAGAAGTTTCTAAACTTTGAACTCTGTGAAAGAGTTTCTATTGCTGACTGATCATTAGGGATAATTTCCTCTTCAATTTCTTTTTATGTCATAATTACTGAGTTATGACAGACCATAGCAACCACATCTTTCACTTTATGATTTGGCAAAGGATCCTGATGCACAGATCCTTCAGGAGTAGTTGAGATTTTCAGGTGTCCAGCAGCTATTTTGTCATTAAAAATCCGCCTTAGAGAGAAACAATCTTTTGTTGAATGGCGTATGGTTTGGTGATACACACAGTATTTGCTGCTTTGTTTGTCTTCTTCTGTAGGCTTTTGGAATGGTGATGGTAAGTACAAAACGCCATCAGCAATCCATACTTCCACAATTCGTAGTACTTCGGCCATGCTGCAGGGAAAAGGCGGTGGAATGCTTTCTGGGTTGTACTTTGTTTTTTTATCGGATTGATAAGAGGTATTTCTCTGGAATGGCCGCCTTCCAGAATTTTCTGCCGCCATTGCTGATTCTCTCTTGTCCCTCCTACCATATCTGTCTTCATACCTTGGTAGAGTTGCTCTTGATATGACTGTGTTGAGCCTTTGAGAAATATCATAAAGCTTTTCAAAAGAGGGGATAGTAGCTACTTCCAAATAAGCTCTGTATTCTTTTGCTGCTCCATCGACACATATTTGTACAAGTTGCTCCTCAGTTGTTTGTTCATGACAATCTAAAACCAAATACCGGAAGCGGCGAACTTATTGTGTCAGATCTTCATTAGGTCTTTGCCGTTCTTTCGACAAGGTATTGAGAGTAACGCGGTCTTCTACAGAGAAGAACTTCTTGGAAAAGATATTGACCATTTCTTCCCAAGAGTGAATAGAGTTTGGGGCCAAAGTCGTGTACCAAGTGAAGGCACGATCAGTCAAAGATTTAGCAAATTCGCGAAGACGGAGCTCTTCATTGTTAGCATATCTGCTTAATGCATCAGTGAAACGCATCACATGCTCTCGAGCATTTCCAGTTCTTCCATTGTAAAGAGTGAATTGGGGTGTGATATATCCTACTGGATATTCCATTCTCATGATTCTTGCCGAAAAGGGTGGTCTAGCAACGAAAGCATTCGAAAGTCCAGAGCGTTTTGCTTGCTCCCTTTCAAACATCTCAAAGAAATCCTCGGCTGTCATATATGAGGAATGTCTCCCTTCCTGTTCACGATGATTGCAGGGTGGAGAAGAAGGAATAGGATCTTTCTTGGGAGGATTATTGTGCATGTCATTTTCTTCGTCATGTTGAGATGGAGAAGGTGTACGCTCCTGCGACCTCTCCGAATTGTGAATATTATCTTCACGATAGGCTTTCTTAAAAAATTCCTGCATTTGTTTTTCTGATGCTGCTAACTGAGCTGCTACCTGAGTTTGGATAGCCTGCATCTGGGTTTGCATTTGTACTTGGGTTGCTTGAAACTGAGCAAGAAAAGGCCCAAGAACAGCAGAAAGATCAGGAACCTCCACTTTGGAAGTATGAGATTCTTCCCTATTTTCTTCTTGAATAACGTGTGCTTGAGACGAAGCACCTCTTTTAGTCACCATTTTCTCTCAAAAATTGTTACAGAAATCCCCAGTGGAGTCGCCAAAAATGTAGAGGGGTGTTTTGATTCTTGAAGAAATGGGGTTTACTGCAACCTCAATCTAGCCTAAATCTGATATCCAGACCGTCCTAAATTGAGTTATTTTTGGGAGAAATGATTCAGAGATCACGAGAAAGAAAATGGGAAAAAGAAGGAAATGATTCAGAAGGAGAGAAGAAAGAACAATGAAGAAAAATAGTGACATAATGTTTTTTCTTGATGAATCCTTTACTTTCTCTCTCTGTAAATTCTGGTTGGAAATCTTCTGAGAATTAGAAAAAATCTCTCCCCTTCAACAAGGAGGGGTCACCTCTATTTATAGGTGATTAACAAAATCGTAACTAACTTGTACAGCTGTCATAACCGTTTTTTGTAACTGACTTTTAAAGAGAAAATATTGGATTCCATCAAGATAAATGCGTTTTGTCACCATACCTCCTTTAAGCTTTTATGACCAAAGCTTTCAGATATATTCTTCAAAGGTTAAAAGCGGTATTCAGAATATCCATCTTTTGACAAATTCTATCTAAGCCCTCCAAACCACAACTCATCATCCTCCCCCAACAACAATTGGTAACTACATCGTGAAAGCGGGTCATACGCTTTCATGGTGTACTGTCCTACTGAGGTAATATATTAGTGTTCAGACAGCAACACTCCTCTAAAGTAATAATCATGATAGCAATAATAATAATAGCGATGATAATAATCATCTAATAATCATTTCAAGTCCAATAGGGAAATCGTAGGTGTTGGACGAAGACACCCTTCCCGTATCTCAAGTCCAATAGGAAAATCGTAGGTGTCGGACGAAGACACCCTTCCCGCATCTCAAGTCCAATAGGGAAATCGTAGGTGTTGGACCAAGATACCCTTCCCGTCAGGCCTTAAGAAAAACTGAAGAAAAATCCATCCTCAATGCTTTCTCCCTGACTGTCAGCCCAGGAAGTAATCCATGCTTCACTGGAATAGGTAATGAGGGGAAACAGCCACACTCATTCCCACGGGGAGGTACCAATCCATACTGTTCACCCCTGACAAAACAAATCTTCTTTCTGGTAGAAGTCATCAGAAAGGTATACAAGGAGGGTACTAATCCATACCACACCCATCATCATGAGAAAGGCGTTGAAAGCCAGAGCGAGGCACTGAAGCCATATAGAGCCTGAAATGATATCCGAAGGCGTTAGAGCCTGAAACAAATCCAAAGGCGTTAGAGCCTGAAATGATATCCGAAGGCGTTAGAGCCTGAAACAATATCCAAAGGCGTTAGGACTTGAATCTATGTCAATAGCGTTAAAGGCGCAATAGTTTCAACTTTCATCAGTGACATAAGGGTAGAATTGTTATTAATGAGCAAAAAATCCTTTTTATGAACTAAAAGCATAAGAGCTTAAAATCATTGATCATTAATGACCAAAATCATCATTATCAGATAAACATGGAATTCTGTTAACCAATTCTCAAAAAGGATTTTAGTATGTGTAATATGTTAGAACGTCCTTTGAGCCACGTGTCATTATTTTATTGAATTATGAACAACGTTCTTAAATTCAAAATTTCACAAGTCAAGCTTTTCAATAACCATCATCAACACCGTGTCAGGCAAACCTGTTAATTAGAAAGTATAACGAATCTTTATTTTGCCCTTTATTGAATCGCCCAAAATTTTCACCTAACTCCATCATCAATAGCAGTCGAGATTCAATCACCACCATTCCTTGTGGAGATCACTCCTCCCTTTCCAATCATGAGACACCCATAACCCAAAAAAAAAAAACAGAGACTAGTTGCTTTGTGGGGAAAGCAGCCACATCTTATTTGCCATTGATTCTTTATCATTTTCATAATCTAGAAATGGAGAAATACCCCCAAAATATACGGTTTCTGCAACTTCTTTCCATGATCATGTCTTCAAGGGTAAGGAGAGAGGGAAAGACTTAAGAGAGAGAGAGAGCTATTTTTGTTCGGCTTCATGGTTCAGACGAGAGTGAATGAGAGAGAAGACAAAAGGTAAAATAACCTTATTTGCCCTTGATCTTCATCGTTTTTAAGATTAAATTTCAGATTGTAACACTGGGATTCATTCAACACATCTCACCCCCTCTAATGGAATAGAGGGGATTCAGGAATCAATTAGTGAGGCTTTAATTGTAATAACTTCATAACCATCCCAATGAAAACCGAAACCAAAAGATTTGATTCAACTTTGATTTCACCCTCAAACCAAAAAAAAAACTTTGATTTCACCTAATTAGGACTTCAATTATAAACTATGAAGAAGTGGAAACGGTTACATAACATGAGAGAGAGAGAGGGTTTTAGAGAGAGAAATAAAGGAAGGATTTAATGAGAGGGATTATTGAGAGGGGGGAAATTATTGAAAGAATTCTTAGAATTTAAGACCATGTGTAAGGGGGAGATTGTGGATCCCACCAGTTGATTTTAATTTGATAATGTGACCACACAAATGAAGAGGAGTCTTACATGGTATCATGAGAAAGGATTAGGTGGCATCCATAGAAAAACACTAACTGTGTTTTATGGTAGTAGTATAGATATAGATAGATTGGGTAAAGCGACTCTTAAATTAAAGTGAAGCTTACCCTCTATTCTTATAATTAATAAATTTGAAGTTTAGTGTGTAACTATAAATTTATAAGTAATTTTTTTTTTTATGTGCATTTAAAATTTTAATAAACTAATGGTGTGAAGTCATCATTTTCTTAAAAAAATGGGGTGTAGTCATTAAATATTAGGGATCGGATTTGATCTGGCTCTCGCTAGACCAAAACCATTTGGCCTAACTTCATTGTCCGACATGTGGCGATAGAAAGGGGAGAAGATATCAAATGGAGAGAAGTCGAAAACCAAGGAGAAATGAAATGACTTCTAGGCCCAACTAATTTAACCAGACCGAACCTAGCCAGGTCGAGCTCTGGGCTAGGCTGACCCATCAAACACCCCTAGTTTTGACAATATCTTTTCCTTCTTCCATCTCGTTGACTTTACCCTATAGTTGATGGTTTGGACAGACACAAAATAAATACCCAAATTGTGGCACTTGTAGCATTTAAGAGAAGCAAAACTAGGGATATATTCGAGTTGGGCAAAGCTGAGCTTGGCCCAAGAGCCCAACTCGGCTCAGCTTGAAAGAGTTTACTCTAGGCTCGAAGCTTGGCTTGGCCCGAAATGGTGCTCGGAAAATCGGCCCGAAGCTCGGTTGGGCCCGAATTGATTCAAGCTCGAGCCGGGCTTGGCTTGGCTTGAGCTCGGCTTGAATACTTTTAAAAAATAAGATAAAATAATAATATTTTATATTATTTATATATATAATAATGATATATCTAACTAATATTTTTATTTTTTAAAATAATATTTGAGCCGATCCGAGCTCAGGCCGAATCGAGTCGGGCCGAATCAAACAAGCCTTGGCTCGAGCCGGGCTTGGCTTGGCTTGAGCTCGGCTTGATCGAGCCAAGCAATCAAGCTAGCCCGACTTGTGTACAACCCCTAAGCAAAACCAATTCTTAATTTTGTACATGAAACCCACATCCTAGATCACCTCCCCTGAGTTACTGTTTCGCTTCATAGGATACTTTTGGGGCTGTACTCCACATTCCATGGCAAATCTTCCAACTGTTAGCACTTGTTGTATTTGTATGTGTATGAACTAACCTAAACTTATTGTACAATAGTCAAAATATATGGATTGACGATAACAAAGAAATAACAGAGCATATTATGGATCATTTTTCTGAAATCTTTAAGTCTTCAAATCCTACTGACATGGATAAGGCTATTGAAAATATTCAGCCCAGTATATCTGAGGAAATGAATAGTCAACTATGCAAACCATTTTCAATTGAAGAAGTTAAAGATGTGGTCTTCCAACTTCCTACTAGTAAATCCTCAGGTCCTGATGGATACCCAGGGGAGTTTTACGGGAAGAATTGGGATGTGGTGGGGAATGAGATTTGTGAAGCTGCTCTAAGCTTTCTAAATGGAGGCTATCTATTGAAGGAGATGAACCACACATTTATTGTTCTAATTCCTAAGGGGAGAATTCCAAAAAGGGTTGGTCAGTACAGGCCTATAAGTCTCTGTGATACAACATATAAGGTTATTTCCAAACTTATGGCCAACAGATTAAAAGCGTTCCTCAATGACATTATCTGTGAAAATCAATCATCTTTTATAGTGGGAAGACAAATCCAAGACAATATTATCATTGATCACGAAATAGTTCACTATCTAAAGAAAATGAAAGAAGGTAAGGAGGGGTACATGGCTTTGAAATTAGATATGGCAGAGGCTTATGATAGAGTTGAATGGTGTTTCTTGGAAATGGTGCTAAAAAAAATGGGTTTATGCCAAAGATGGACTCAACTAATACACCAATGCATATCTACAGTATCCTACTCAATTCTGATAAATGGTGAGCCTAAAAGAAGAATGTTTCCTACCAAAGGAATTCGGCAAAGTGATCCCATATCACCATATCTGTTCATCCTATGCGCCCAAGCCCTGTCTGTAAATCTGAATACTGCAATGGAGGAAAAGAGGATTAGTGGGATTAAATTGTCTCGAAACTGCCCCCTATCTCTCACCTCTTTTTTGATGATGATAGCTTTGTGTATATCAAAGCTAATGTAGTGGAAGCTACTGAAGTTCTGAAAATACTAGATGACTACCACAAAGCTTCTGGTCAACTAGTAAATGTGGAAAAATCAAGAATTATTTTCAGCAAGAATACTAAAGAAGATATCAAAGAAAAGCTTATTGATTGTCTAAAGTTCAAGTATATTGCATCTACAGAAAAATACCTGGGTACTCCTATATTCTTTGGAAAATCTAAGTATGAGATTTTCTCTCATATTAGAGATAGGATATCAAAGAAGTTACAAGGTTGGAAAGAATCACTTTTATCTCAAGCTGGAAAAGAAATCATGATAAAATCAATAGTGCAAGCTATTCCAGCCTATACAATGCAATGTTTTAGAATCACAAAGAAGGTATGTGATGAAATTGCAGATATGAAGGCTTGATTCTGGTGGGGGTAGAAACAAGAAGAGAGGAAGATTCATTGGGTTAGCTGGAAAGAGATATGTCGGAACAAAGAGGATGGTGGTTTAGGATTCAGAGATTTACAAGCTTTTAATTTGGCTTTGTTAGCAAAGCAAGGCTGGAGGATCCTTATGAACCCCACTTCCCTCTGCAGCAGAATTCTCAAAGGGATTTACTATCCAAAGTCTAAGTTTCTTAAAGCTGGAAAAAGTGTTCGTCCATCATGGGGATGGAATAGTCTCTTAGAAGGAAGAAAGGTGATGCTAGAAAGAATAAGATGGGCAAATGGTAATGGAGAATCTATACAAATATGGTCAGATCCATGGATTCGAACAGCTGTAAAATTTAAAGCTAAGAGAACCGAGAGGACTGATTGTTTGAATTTGAGAGTTGTAGACCTCATTGACACCACAAAAGGTAGTTGAAAAGAACAAATGATCTTAGACCTTCTAAAACTAGAAGATGCTCAGGAGATCCTCAAGATGGCATTTAGTATCAAAGGAAAGGCTGATAGATTAGGGTGACACTACACAAAAAATGGGATATATTCTATCAAATCTGGTTATCAAACTTGCAGGCAAAGAGACAACAATGGTAAGAGCAAAGCCTCTTGTTCTGAATCAGCTGTCCTGAAGGATTTATGGAAGGAAATATGGAGAGTGACTTCAATAAATAAAGTTAAAATCTACTGTGGAGATGTTTGAAGAATACTCTGGCAGTGAACCTGAATCTGAGCAAAAGGAAAATTAAAGAAGATGACAGATGCCCTATGTGTAAGACCATGCCTGAATCTATACCTCATCTGTTCAGAACATGTGAGTATGCTAGAGAGTTGTGGTTCAATATCAAAGAGAGGGTGGAAATCCCTCTGAAAGAGCCGAATTTTTCAATACTTGGTGGGAAGGGGAATGGAGAAGATTGAGACTAGAAAAAGATGGGCAAGATTCTTTGGGATCAATGGCTAACATCATCTGGGCTATATGGAGAGCTAGAAATAATCGGGTGTTCTCTAATAAGTTTGAAGAAACAAAGGACACATTCAAAATAGCCTGGTTGCAATATGAAGAATATAAATCTACTATGGATGATCAAAAGAACCAGTTGTTGAAATCCAGAGTAAATGTGAGTGTTTCAGTTAATAGGAAGGAAATGTCAGAGTTTGAGCTTATTCTCAGATGTGATGGTGCTGGCCAAAGGGATAGGGAAGCTGCTGGAAATGTTAGAGTTTGAGCTTCCCACATTGATTGTCCCTTTCAGTGGTGGATCTTCAACTCTGGCTGAAGCTCAGGCTATAAAAATTTGTGCCTTATTGATTGATTAGTATATATGGGAGAATGTGTTCATTCAATCTGATGCAAAGGTGGTAGTTGATGCTATTAATGCTTGATCAATAACCTCAATCGCAGTTGATGCCCAAACTCCTATTCTTGACGGTATTGATTTGCTGAAATCTTCAAGCCATGTTCAACTAGAGTTCATCTAGAGATCAAAATGGGGGAGCCCATGAGTTGGCCAAGAAGGTCTTGTATAGAAGTAGGAAAATTTTGTTTGAAAGAAGAATTACTGGTGAGAAAAGATCAAATTTTGATCAGCCAAACCAATCTTTACCTGTAGTATGATGTTTTTTTGAGTTCAATAAAGTGGATTACATTGAAGACCAAAAAAAAAAAAACTAACCTAAACTTATTTTGAAAGATAAAATCTTACGATTTGAACCAGTGACCTCAAGATTAGGTTTGTTGTGGAAAGAATGTACCTTGGCTTACAAGGCAAAAACAATTAAACAAATAAAAATAAAAAGTGTACCTATGGCTCAATCCCAGACTTCCAAGTTTAATTTAATAATCCACTTCCACCTCTGCCAATGTTTAAGCAACGGACAATTTTTTTTTTTTTGGTGAGAGATACGTGGTTAGGCCACTATCCCATTTAGTAGGTTAATAATTGTTCTAACTCATGGGTGGGTGGAGATGACAACACTCACACCCTCTCGGGAATAGAACCCGGATCAATGGAATGGTGACACTAGCACACACTACCGATGGGGCAACCAATGCTTCCCACATCGGACAGGTGGCTTCCTTTTATGCTAATTCATTTGGAATAATTTGGTTTGAGTCCAATGAGATATGTGGAGATATATAGATCCCTCATTTCCTAGAGATTATCCCTCTACTATCAACCCAATGTCATAGAACTTCTTAACCATTTGTCCATCGGAATGTCCCATTATCTTAACTTCTTAACCCAATAATGCCTAGGGTAATGCACCTAGAGCAATCTACTCTCTTTGCTTGGTCTACATCTTCTGCTACACATCCATATTATTTTTCGTTGTTGAACAAGGTCTTAAGCTCATCCCATGATGCAAGTGCATGACAAAAGAACTTCATTGCAACAAGCTACTTTTTTTTTTTTTTTTCTAGAATGTGTATTTCAAGCACTATCTTGTGTTTACTCCACTAAACTCATAACTTACTAATTACACACCATTAAATGCATTATATTATACAAGCACACCAAATTTTTTTAAAAAATTATCTATGAATTTCTTAACTATACACCAAACTTAAACCTTATTGTAAATATTTTTATAAGATCAGATATAAGGTCTACTATGAAATAATGTAAACTGATTTGATCCAACATCACCAATTTTTGTCAATTTAGTAGTAGAATGCAATAGCTAAATCTCAATTGTAATAGAATTATCTAATAGCCAAATCTGACCTGATTTGTATTATGTAGGAGCACTATTTTAACTGCAAATTTGATTCAAGTATTAGCCTGTAATCATACAATTTTTGGAATAGCAACTTTGATTTGAATAGTATCTTGTAATAACACTGGTTTGGGACAACAACTTAAACCAGATTTTCAAAAGTACATGTACTGTTAATCTACAAAATAAGTATTAGAATAATAGAAGATGATCTATCGATGATAGGCTAAGGCGTGGTTTATGACCACTGTCCTTGAAATCAATTTTGCCCCCACAGAGTAATTCTTCAGTGCAGTTGGGTAGATAGCACCCAATCTCCAGGATTCAACAATCTTTCTTTGTTAATGATGCACTTGATAATAACAAAGGCACTTGAACTCGTGTGTAGATGACTTTTGCCCAAAGAAATAATCAAAACCATTTTTGAAATAGTTATGACAAAAGACTTTGTTTCAGTAACACTTACTGATCTATATTTTCAGTGTGTTAGAAATAGAGAAAGGCTCAGGCTTTTATAATATGATCAACTCTCTGGGTATTAAACACCCAAAAAGAATCTGTTGAAATTCCTAACGAATTGGATAAATAAATCCCCATAAAGCTAATAAACGGATTAGCAACATTCTAATCTCTTAATAAATGAAATAAATAAATCATTTAAAAAAAAGGAAATAAATCTCAGGAGGAAAATCGTGCTCCACCGGAGCCCTTATCTTTAATGCTTTGGACTCTTTGGTGTATGTTAAAACTCTGTAGAGAGAAAGAAGGAAACTTGAAAATAAAATGAAGGGAAAGGCGTTACAGCTTTGTAGATGAAGATATTCTAAAGAGAAAGTATTTGGTGCTTCTCACTTATACAATAAAATTCTAAGAAATATAATATAGTGCTTCTCACACAAGTTAAGACATAGTTTTTGTTTTATAAACACTAACAACAATCCCCCACATAAAACAAAAATTCTTTGGGCAAAAGAAAAATAGAATACATTCGTATTGATGTCTTTTGGACTTCGAATCAATACTTAGAGTAAGTAAACTAGGATTTACAAGTATTTGGTGAACTAATATTTTGAACCACACATGTAGAACCCCGGAAATCCGAGTTCACTGTGCGGTAAATAGTACTGTGAATAGTATTTTTCAAGGCCAAATGACCTTTCATGTGTTTCGAATTTCGATTAATGATGAAAAGGGTGGTAGCAAACTATGTGTGGTATGTAAGTGCGTTGGTGCCCTAAGGGTGATAGAAGCAATGGTGAAAACACTCCAAAGGGTCTAAGGGTGATAACAATGAGAAAAAGGGAGTTGCGATCGATCGTAACAGGGATGCGATCAATCGTAGTAAGAGGGAACTCTAAGAAACCATTCGGGTGAACTTGCGATAGATCGCAACAAGCCTATGATCGATCGCATACAATTGAAGTTTGACAGAAGCATTCGAGTCAATGTGCGATAGATCACCTCCAGGTACGATCGATCGCACTGTGATTTTCGTTCGATTGCAGGTGGTGTGTGATCGATTGCACATGGGCGCAGAGTTACGGAAATTAGGATTTTAACTCCTTGGGCTATAAATAGGAGGACATTTTGGGGTTTTGGGATTGATCTAAACCTAAGGGAGATTTTGGAAGGAGAAAGGAGAAGAGTTAGGGTTTCAAAAGGGGTTTTTTATTGGAGATCAAAGTGGAGCTCAAATCTTCCTCAAGGCTTGGATCTCCTTCCTCAAAGCTTGGATCTTCTTCCCAAAGCATGGATTTCACCACTTGAAGCTTGGATTTCACTTCCACCAGAGTTCTCAAGCATTCTCAAGGTAAATACATTCTACTAACCTTCCTTGCTATAATCCATTGATATGTATTTCTATTATAGTATCATTTTTGTAAAAATTAAGAAGTAAACTATGTTTTAAAGATGAGGTTAAGATGTGTAGCTCAGTATGTGTATACTAATGAAATGGATGAAGAAGAATCAAGGTATACGATTGTGTTTTAATAGTGTAAGCTTGATGTATGCGTTGAGGATAAGTAGGGTTTATAGTCTAAGGCATAAAATTTTGTATAAACATGAATTGAAATCGAGATTTATGGCCTCGTATGTGTAGCTACTTGCTATTAGATATCCTTGTTAGGATCCATCTATGAAAAAGTAAGATTAAAGGTATGTGCTGTGGCATGTAGAGTGTAGATACATTCTACTCACTAGCTCCATTACGATTCATTCTTGCATAGCATATTTTAATGTATGATTTTTTTTAAGGAAGATAAAAATGGATGGGTTTGATAAAGAGTGTGATTACTCTCTCCTAGATGGTTTTGTTAGGTTTCATGTAGGTTAAATAAAATTTAAATGATGGGTTTTGATGGAAAGAGTGTAGACACACTCTACCAATTAGCCTTGTGCAAACAAAATGAAATCAATGAATAGAACCTTGTTCTTTGTAAGCGATTGTTATGGACTATGTTAGATTAAAGTGGAGTTGTATTAAGTATAAATTGTAAAGTATGTTATGCATGAAATAAATCTAAGCAACCTATGTACATGTATGCCCATGCTTTGAATGAAATCCCATGATATTTTAAATGCTTTCTATGATTTCCATGATGCTCACACTACTCTATGCATTGTATTCAATATTTAAAATGCTTTTGATGATTACTATGATATTCACAATAACTCCATGATGCTCACAAGCACTATGCATATGTATGAGGATAGTATGAAGATGGATCATAAGAATAACAAGAAAAATGATCATAAGAAAAGTGATAAGAAAGAAGAAATAAAATGACAAGTCAAGATGCTAATATGTCTGTCCAGTTCATAGTTCAAGTACTAGTTAATAAAAGTCAAGATGCTAGTATGTCCATCCATTTCATAGTTTGGGTACAGTTAACACAAGACAAGATGCTAGTATGTCCATCCATTTCATAGTTCAGGTACTAGTTAATACAAGACAAGATGCTAGTATGTCCATTTATTTCATAGTTCAGGTA
Source organism: Tetracentron sinense (assembly GCA_015143295.1). NCBI lineage: Eukaryota > Viridiplantae > Streptophyta > Magnoliopsida > Trochodendrales > Trochodendraceae > Tetracentron > Tetracentron sinense. Next base: position 14,577,251 of record CM026573.1, read on the forward strand.
CTAGTTAATGAAAATGAAAAGTGCTAGGCATGACCGTTCATTTCATAGTTCGAGTGCTAGCCAAATAAGATAAGTGAAATGAAGAATCTCATCAGACTTATAAGGAACCCCACAAGACTCATAAGACATATAAGGAACCCACAAGACTCATAAGACATATAAGGAACTCACAAGACTCACATGGTAATTGAAATACGTTTTGGTTAAAGCATGAACTTAAAGTATGATGTTCAAAATTTTACATTTGTTATCTTGTCTTAATTTCCGCACTCTGATTATGTATATGTGATGATGAACTGTACCCTGCATGACATATTAATGTATTTTAACATGGTTAGTTAGTAGTATGTATACGTTGAGTATTCAATACTCAGCCGAACTGTTATTTCGATAGATTCCAAGTTGGTCAGTCGTGCTCCAGAGACAGGTTTGAGGAGGTTCATAGAAAGCAGGAGCTTACTCGGGATTATCATATAGATGTTAGGGCCCTTGACATATGGCCTTATGGTTGAGTTGAGTGAGAGAGACATGTATTTTGGGATTTTGTTTTGGGGATTTTCATGTAGGCTTGAATTAGTAACTCAAGTGTTGGACCTTTTGTACATGTTGTAGTCTTTATTTAGTCTTTTATCTAAGTTAACACTTAGAAGAACTTTTATATAGAATAAATTTTTAGGTTCACTATTTATCATGCCTTATATACTCTTTGCAGGATGGTTTTAAGTATAAGTCACGTTGCTAAAATATCATAATTCCTAGGTGGTATTTTGGGGCGTGACAACACACTTTCGATGTAAACCAGCTGAAGTTACTACACATACTCTATTTATATCATTAAACAAGTTCTTACGATTTGGCACATTTCGACTGTGTGCCCTACCTAGATATTCATGAGTGCTTTAGAGAATTTTGTCTAAATTCCCATAAGAAGCGGTCTCACTTCTATACTCACATAGGTGAATCCATCAAGTGTGTACTGTAACTAGACACACTACCTATAAAGGATATGGATACATTAAGAGTTTAACTCAACTCTACACTGTTACAATTAGCACTATCTACACCATAGAATAGTGCTCTTAATCGAATGGTCCAGTGACTTGTTTTTACCCATTGAACCTACTTCATGGGATCTCCATTCACATAGGTTGGGTTTCCATCACTTCCACTCATGTAATAGGCTTAAGCCTCATCCCACTCGATGTCTCATTCATTAAATTTTTAGCTAGCCCTTTAGTTAGTGGATATGTCAAATTTTCAGATCTTACGAAGTTTAATGTTATGACTCCGTCTCCAATTAGTTGTTTCACAATATTATGTTAGGCGTATATGCTTATTTTTACCATTATATATTTTGTTTTTAGCTCGAGCTATAACAGCTTTGCAGTCACAATGCAATGAAATTATAGGTACTGGTTTAGTCCACAATGGTATATCTGATAACAGATTTCTAAGCCATTCAGCTTTTACTCCTGCCTTCTCTAAGGCAATAAATTCTGATTCCATAGTAGATTGAGTTGTGCATGTTTGCTTGGTAGATTTCCAAGAGACTGCTGCTTCACCTATAGTAAATACATATCCACGTACTTGTGGATTTAATCTCATCTGAATCTAAGATCCAGTTAGCATCTGTGTACCCCTTCTAGTACAGCAGGATATCCTACAAAGTGTAGGTCAAAATCAATTGTTCCTTTAAGATATTTGAGGACCCTCATTAAAGTAGCCCAATGATCTTAACCAGGGTTATGAGTATATCTACTCAACCTCCCTACTGCATATGCAATATCTAGTCAAGTGCAGTTCATTAAGAACATCAAATCTCCTATGACTCTAGAGTATTCTAATTGTAATATACTATCACCCACATTCTTATTTAAATGTATACTAGAGTCGTAAGGAGTTTTTACAGGAACACTTTCTTACTTTTCAAATTTCTTTAGAATTTTTTCTACATTATGAGATTGAGATAATATAAGACCATCAGATGTCTTAGATATCTTAATTCCCAAAATCACATTTGCTTCTCCTATGTCTTTCATTTCGAAATGAGAAGATACAAATTTCTTTGTTGAATTAACAACTTTTATGTTGGTTCCAAATATTAACATATCGTCTATATATAGACATATAATTACCCCAACTTTATCTATAAACTTACTATATACACATCTATCAGAATCATTAATAACATACCCATTTCTTAATAAGACTTCATCAAAATTTTCATTTCATTACTTAGGCGATTGTTTTAGTCCATATAAAGACTTTGTAAGTTTACAGACCTTTTGTTCTTGACTGAGAACTTTATCCCTCTAGTTGATCCATATAAATTTTTTGTTCTAATTCGTCATTTTAAAAGGCAGTTTTAACATCAATTTGATGAATTATCAAATTATAAATAGATGCAGTAGCTATTAGGACTTTAATAGTAGATATTCTTGTTACTAGAGAATAAGTATCGAAGAAATCTACATCTTTCTTTTATTTGTATCTTTTAGCTACTAATATGGCCTTAAAACTTGTCTATAGAACCATCTGTTTTTAATTTTTTTTTAAAATCCACTTGCAGCCAATTGTTTTACAACTAGGAGGAAAATTTACTAATTCTCATGTCTGGTTAATCATAATTGACTCAAGTTCTTCTTTTATGGCCTCTCTCCAGAAGGTCGCATCTAGAGATGATAAGGCATCCTTATAAGTTAAATGATCATCTTTCACTAAGAAAGATGTTATAAAGTCTAGTCCAAAACTAAACACTTTTCTAGCTCTTTTACTTTTTCTTGGTTTCAAGTTTTTTTCTATTTTGCTTAGTTTTAGATTTTTACTTTGACTAGTGGATGCAAAGTTATTTTGTTCCAAATGAACTACACTAAGCTTAGCTTTCATAGGAAATATATTTTCTAAAAATTCAGCATCTCTAGCTTCTATAATAGTGTTAGCATCTAACACATTATCTTATAATTTTAAGATTAGAAATCTATAGGCTACACTATTTTCTACATATCCAATAAATACACAGTTTGAAGTCTTGGGATCTATTTTTTTTTTCTTAATTTCTGGTATTCCTACTTTAGCCAAACACCTCCACACTTTGAGGTATTTAAGATTTGGTTTAAAACATTCCCATAACTCATATGGTGTCATACCAGTTTTTCTATGAGGTATTTTATTATGTATATAACATGCAAAAAGAATTGCTTTCCCCCACATGTTAGAGGGTAGGCCTGAACTACTTATCATGACATTTATCATGTTTATCAAAGTTCCATTTTTTCTTTTTGCTACACCATTTTGTTTAGGTGAGTATGATGCAGTAGTTTCATAAATAATTTCATGAGATTCACAGAATTCTCTAAAAAAACGAGACTCATATTCTCCACCTCGATCTGTTCTAATTCTTTTCATTTTTCTTTTAAGTTTGATTTTCCACTTCAGTTTTGTATTTAACAAACATTTCTAAAACTTCATCTTTACTTCTTAATAAGTAAATTTTTGAAAATCTTAAGAAATCATCCACAAAGGTTATGTAGTAGTTTTTACCTCCTCTAGACATATTTTTAAGATCTCCCAAATCACTATGTATTAAGTCTAATGATTCTATTTGTTTTTCTACTGATTTAAAAGGTTTCTTAGCAAATTTCGATTCAATACAAATTTCACATTTATTAAAATTTAAATTTGTTAATTTATTAATTAATCATAATTGTTTCATTTTTTTAATGTAAGATACATTCACATGACCTAGTCTACCATGCCAGGTATGAAGAGATTCTACAATATAAGCAGAAGATGTACTACCTTTATTGATTGATTCATCCATTACATTCAAAATGAAGAGACCATTGCTACAATACCCTTTCCCCACAAAAATCTCGTTACGAGTTAAAATTAACTTTGTCTGACTCAAAAACTAGCTTGATGTCCACTTTGTTGAGTAAGGACCCGGAAACTAAATTCCTCCTTAATTCAGGTACATACAACACATCTTTCTAAACAAGAATTTTCCCAGAAGTAAACTTTAGAAACACCTTTCATTTGCCAACAACAGGTGAGGAAAGTGAATTCCCCATAAGTACTTGTTCTCGATTTCCTACAGACTCGTAGGTAGCAAAGGTTGCTCTGTCACTGCAGATGTGCTTAGTGGCCCCAGTGTCCACTAGTCAATCCTTTGCTTTGTTGACAAAATAAACTTCAAACACAACGGTTGCAATCACTTCAAGTTTAGTCAGGTTTGCCTAAAGTCTTAAGTAGTTTCTGTCTTTCTCCCTGAATTTACAGATAGCTGCATGATGCCCTGGTTTCCCACATAGAAAGCAATCTCCGATTTTCTTAAAGGTATTAGAATTATTTCCTTTGAACTTGTTTTCAAATTTCTTAACTGGTTTATTTCCCTTGAATTTTTTCCCAGACTTGTTTTCAACCAAATTAGACTTGGAAGTTATTTCCTTAGCCTTTTCTAATTTATCCATATTTCAGTTGTTCTCCTCAATCTGAATATGGACTACCAAGTCTTCCAAAGACAAATCTTTCCTCTTGTGTTTTAAAGAGTTTTTGTACTCTTTCCATGAGAGCGGCAATTTCTCAATTAGAGCCACTGCCTGAAAAGCCTCATTAATTTTCATACATTCCCTTAAAATCTCATTCACAATGAGTTGAAAGTCATGAACCTGAGGTATGATCGGTTTCTCATCAACCATCTTATATTCTATAAATTTGCCTACAACATATTTTTTTATTTCCAGCCTATTCAGTTACATACTTTTTTCTCAATGCTTCCCAAATATCATTAGCATGCTCCAAATTGCAATAAACATCATACAATTCATTTGATAAAGCATTCAACATGTAATTTTTGCATAAATAATCATTTCTATCCCATCTTTCATTATATGCAGATTTTGTCGATTCATCAAACTCAGTAGATTGTCTAGAATCAAATAAAACGCAAACAACATTCATTGTTTCCAAGAAAAATAACATCTTCTGTTACCAACGTTTGTAATTCAACCAATTGAAAATTTCTGGTTTGTTAAAATCCTGATTTGGTCTGATAGCATCCATTATCGAAAATCGATTTCAAGATTGTTGTAAATATTTTATAAGATCAGATATAAGGTCTACTACGAAATAATGTAAACTGATTTGATCCAACAATACCAATTTTTTTCAATTCAGTGGTAGAATGCAATAGCTAAATCTCAATTATCGATTCAGTAGTAGAATATAATAACTAAATCTCAATTGTAATAAAATTATCTAATAGCCAAATCTAGCCTGATTTGTATTATGTAGGAACATTGTTTTAACCACAAATCTGATTCGAGTAGTAGCCTATAATCATACAATTTTTGGGACAGCAACTCTGATCTGAGTAGTATCTTGTAATAACATTGGTTTGGGACAACAACTTAAACCAGATTTCCAAAAGCACACGTACTATTAATCTGCAAAACAAGAATTAGAATAATAATAGATGATCGATCGATGATAGGCTGAGGCGTGGTCTATGACCCTTGTCCTTGAAATCAATTTTGCCCCCACAGAGTAATTCTCTGGTGTAGTTGGGTAGATAGCACCTGATCTCCAGGATTCAACAACCTTTCTTTGTTAATCGTGCACTCGATAATAACTAAGGCACTTGAACTTGTGTGTAGATGACTTTTGCTCAAAGAAATAATCAAAACCACTTTTGAAATAGCTATGGCAGAAAACTTTGTTTCAGTAACCCTTACTGATTCTTTTCTATATTTTCAATGTGTTAAAAATAGAAAAAGAGAGAAAGGCTCATGCTTTTATAATATGATCAATTCTCTAGGTATTAAACACCCAAAAAGAATCTGTTGAAATTCCTAACGAATTGGAGAAATAAATCCCCATAAAGCTAATAAACAGATTAGCAACGTTCCAATATCTTAATAAAGGAAATAAATAAATCATTTAACAAAAAGAAAATAAATCTCAAGAGGAAAATCGTGCTCCACTGGAGTCCTTACCTCTAATGCTTTGGACTTTTTGGTGTATGTTAAAACTCTGTAGAGAGAAAGGAGGAAACTTGAAAATAGATTGAAGTGAAAGGCGTTACAGCTTGTAGATGAAGATATTCTAAAGAGAAAGTATTTGGTGCTTCTCACTTATACAATAAAACTCTAAGAGTGCTTCTCACACAAGTTAAGCCATAGTTTTTGTTAGGGGTACACACGATTCAGTTTGGTTCGGTTCTGAGAATTTTTGGGACCGAACCGATGAACCTCGGTTCTAAAAAATCCAACCCAGAACTGAACCGTAGAGCCTCGGTTTGGAAAAAAACTAACCCAGGATCGAACCGTAGAACCTCAGTTCGGTTCGGTTCTACCCACAAGTTTATAATCTGCTCCTAATGTCGATAAATCCAATAGTTCGCATTCTTAATGTACTATAATCAAAACTCAAATCTCATCAATGAACAAAAATAATCATAAATTAAAACAGATTAAATTGGAACAAAGAGAGAAAGGTGGAGGCAGAAATGATACTAGGGTTAGGTTCCAAAAAAAAAAATTATAAGACCCAGAACCGGTTCGGTTATCATATGGTTTTCGGTTCTCGGCTCCACATTCGGTTCTTAGTTTGGTTTGGTTCGTAGTTCCACATTCAGTTCAGTTCGGTTTCAAATTGGAACAAACCAGGACCGAACCGTAGAAAATTAGTTTAAGTAAAATAGGACCCAGAACCGAACCATGCCTTTAAAAAAACCAAACCAAACCGGACCATGGTGGTCAGTTCGGTCTGGTTCACAGTTTGACCCGTACCCATGTGCACCCCTAGTTTTTGTTTTATAAAAAATAACAACAAACCTTACTAACCGAACAACACGGGAAAGCAATGCTTCTCCATTGATAGTGTGGGTATTCCACCACACGTTTGATCTGGGATCAAGTCTCGAGGAGTGTGATAATTGAAACATTCACCCATTTGCTAACCTTTTTTTTTTGGGTAGGCACTAATCATTTATCTAGGGTTAAGGGGTTAGAACTCATGGTGGACGCTCAACGGCCACACCAAGACTCAAACACAAGTCACACCTCCCCAATGGGAGATACACAACCACTGGCTAACCTACCTAGAATTAATTCTAACTATTCTAATTAGGGTTATGGCCTAGCTATATATTTTGAACGGAAAAAATGGACGCTTTTAAATATTCGAAGACCACTTAAACCCTAAACCCTAATCAGAAAGCAAATGAAGGAGAGGGCTACAAAGGTTGATTTGTGAATGTGTATTGCTAGGGTAGAAGATAACATCTGTAATCGATGTTTCACTAACAACTTATTGGCATGCCATGAATTTAGAAAGGACAAGAACAAGAACACCTGAACTTAGTTCAGGAATAATGCATTTAGAAAAAAAGGATGAAATAGAGCACCCAAACATAGTAGTATCAAATGGGAAAAAAATCATTAAATTGTGTTGGATTGTCTCAAAAAGCTATATGAAGCCTAATGCATAAACAAGGCCGGCCCAATCTATTTGGAGGCCTAAAGCAAGAATTCTAAATGAAGCTTTTTTTTAATTGGGCTCACTATAAAATGGGGCCTTTTTTATTTAAATGGTGCATTTTTAGGGTTTTTTATCACTAAGTCAGGTTCATAAAGCTATCAAAGACCACGCTTTGGGGCCTTCATTTTTGGAGGGGCCTAAAGCGCGGGCTTTGATGGCTTAATGGATGGGCATAAAAAAAATGACGAAAACGAATCGCCATTTTTTCTAAGTTATAAAAGAAACTCAACTTTTATCTTGATTAAGGTTGAGTTATTTTTGTTTTAATTCCATCTTATTTAGAGAAAAAATGAGCTAGGGATTGGGTGTGCATAGAAAATGAGAACTCTTAAGAGAAGAAATGTTTTATTTTTTTGGTGTATGGATAAAAGCAATGTTTGTGTTTTTGGTGTATGGGAAGAAAATATTAGGGTGCATGCCAAGTCCATTTTGATCTTATTATAGCTTGAGAAACCATATATGGAGGACAACATTTTATGACTTGCAACATTTTATAAAAGAGGTTCATTTTTGAACCAACAACAACTTTTGAACACAACAATAACTCATATTGATCAATCATTCATTTCTATTTGATTCTCAATCACTCTCATACTTAAAAAAATCTCCAAAATCTCTCTTGAGCTCATTCAACTCCAATTTATTTTTAAGAGACCTTATTAGAGTTTGTATTTCACTCTTATCCGGCTCATTTAAGGAGTTTTCAATTCAGATTTTCAATCCCAAACTCGCTTATTGAGTCAGTCAAGAATCTAGGATTCTTACATTGAAGTTGTTGCTTCAGTTCTATCAAAAGAGGTTTGTGCTCTTGAAAGGTTTCAGCTCGGCCTAAAGGAGAGCTTGTAAAGGTAACATCTCGACCTGTAAGAGAGATTGTAAGGGTTTGGACTCTACCTGAGAAGGGGTTTGTGTGATTAAGGGAATCGTGGTAAATCCTCTAGCTGGAAGTTGAGGCGGGGAGTAGGCTGGTTTGCTGAACCCCGTGAATAAATCTTGAGTTTGCATTTTCCTTATCTTTTCTCCATTTCTTTTAATATTTCTATTGTTTAGCTTGCTGCACATTTAATTTATTCCGTATCTTGAACTTATAGTTCATATTTTTTAAATCTGCCAAAGACCCTATTCACCCCCCCCCCCCCTTTAGGGTCATTACCTGGCCAACAATTGGTATCAGAGCTTAATACTCTAAATAGATCTAAACAATCTGAGTAATTGATTTTTAATGGCAAACAATGTTTTTGCAACAAGCCTAGGAGAATGACAGTCCACCACTAGACCTCCATTGTTTAATAAAGAAAATTATAACTACTGAAAAACTAGAATGATGTATTACATCAAAGCTTTAGATTATGAGTGTTGGAGAGTAATAGTCAATGGCCCTCATCTTCCCACAAAACTTGTGGATGATGTTAGAATCCCTAAAGTAGAGGCAGAATGGAATGAAGCCGATATCAAGCTCATTCAAGTCAATGCTAAAGCTATTAGCAATCTCTACTGTGCTCTAAGCCCTCAAGAATTTAACAGAGTTTCAGGATGTGACTCTGTTAAAGAAATATGAGATAAACTGAAAGTCACCTATAAATGGACTAATCAGGTTAAAGAAGAAAATATTAGCATGCTTGTTCACAAGTATGAATTATTTAAAATGAAAAAAAAAGAATCTATTGGTGAAATATTCACCAGATTTACTAACATTTTAAATGATCTAAAATCTTTGGGTAAAGTGTATTCAAATGCAGAAAATGTGCGAAAAGTTCTAAGATCATTGCCCAATGAATGGACTCCGAAAGTGACAGCAATCCAAGAAGCTAAGGACCTCACCAGACTGCCTATGGATGAGCTGTTAGGATCTCTTATGACTCATGAAGTCATAATGAAGGATCAAATGTCTGTTGAACCAAAAACCAAGAAAGGGCTGGCTCTTAAGACTACTCAAGTTGAAGATAGTGATGATAAAGACATAGCTTTAATGGCAAGAAGGTTCGAAAAGTTTCTCAAGCATAAGAAGAACTTCAAGAAGAGACCATATAAGAAGGAGTTCTCTAAAGAGGTAAACAAGGCTGAATCAAGCAAGAAGGAACCTCTCACTTACTATGAATGTAATAAGCCATGCCATATAAGAATTGACTATCCTCAACTCAAGAAAAGTCAAAAGTACAAGAAAAAAGTTATGATTGTTACTTGGGATGACTTAGAGGGAAGCAAGTTAGAAGATTCAAGTAATGAAGAGGTGGCAAACTTGTGCCTCATGAAAAATGAGGATGAGGTAACTTCTTCCCTAAATGATTCTCTCTCATATAATGAAATAAGAGAAGCATTTGATGAACTCTATATTGAATTTGATAGAATAGTTAAATTAAATAAATCTTTTAAAAAGGAAATCCACACTCTTACACATTCATGTGATATTCTGTAAAAAGAAAAGAGTGTGTTGACTATTGAGAATGAGGAGTTGAATAAGAAATTAAAAGATGTTCAAAATTCTCCTCATGACCCATCTTGTGAATCTGATGAGTTAAAAGCAAAAGTCAAGGATTTGACTAATACTGTTCTCACATTCACAAATGATCAAAAGAACCTAGAAAAACTCTTAGGACAACAGAGATGTGTTTTTTTTTAACAAAGGTAGACTTGGTTATAATACTTTTTCAAAACAAAAAGATTATCAAAACTTCTTTACAAAATTAAGTAGTAACCAAACTCTACCTTCTACTTCATTTTATAATGGTAAAATAATTAGAAAATTTTGAGCTCCAAAAGGAACATCTTCTCTTCAAAAAATTGACCATAAAGGATCAAAAATGATATGGGTTCCCAAAATAGTTTGGATATCGGGGGGAAAGTATCTTAGAGTTACTTAAATTGGATGTGTAGGTATGCTTCAAGTCAAGGACTTCCAAGACAATATGGTTCTTGGACAGTGGATGCTCAAGACATATGACCGGGAACAATGAGCTATTTGCATCAATCACTCCAAAGGATGGCGGACATGTGACTTTTGGAGACAATGCTAAAGGAAAGATCATTGGCATAGGTAACATTACTAAGAATAAATCTGTTTTTATCGAAAATGTATTACTTGTTGATGGTCTTAAACATAATTTTATTAGTATTAGTCAACTTTGTGATAAGGGATTAAATGTCTCATTCAAATAAAATATTTTCATGATTAAGGACAAAAATAATCTAAATACTTTGTTTGTAACACATAGAAATGAAAATGTTTACACTTTAGATTTTGATGAACTTAAATTCCAAAACATGATGTGTTTTTCTGTTATAGATGAAGCAAGTTGGTTATGGCATAGAAGACTAGGACATGCTAGTATGGATTTTTGGTCTAATCTCTCTAAAAATGAGTTAGTTAAAGGATTACATAAAACTAAGTTTATTAAAGAAAAAATTTGTGGTGCTTGCCAACTTGGAAAACAAATAAAATCTTCATTCAAATCTAAGAAAATAATTTCTACTACTAGGCCTCTAGAACTCTTGCATGTGGATCTTTTTTCCAAATGAAGTAGCTAGCCTAACTGGAAAAACTTATGCTTTTGTAATTGTAGATGATTTTTTAAGGTACTCTTGGTACTATTTCTTTCTCATAAAAAATGAAGCACTAACTCTATTTAAAAAGTTTTCTAAAAGAGTTTAAAATGAAAAAAGGTTATTCCATTAACAACATAAGAAGTAATAGAGGAGGAAAGTTCAAAAATAAAGAGCTTGAATTATTTTGTGATGAGAATGATTTTAATCATAATTTTTCAGCTCCTAGAACTCCATAATAAAATGGTATAGTAGAAAAAAAGAAAGAATAGATCTCTTCAAGAAATGTCTAGAACTATGCTTAGTGAAAATAAACTACCTAATTACTTTTGGGCTGAAGCCATTAATACTTCATGTTATGTAATTAATAGAGTTGTGACAAGAAATAAGTTAGATAAAACTCCCTATGAGCTTTGGAATGGAAGAATTCCTAATATAAGTTACTTTAAAGTGTTTGGATGTAAATGTTTTATACTTAATGATAAACATTTTAAGAAATTTGATGTAAAATCAGTGGAAGAAATATTTCTAGGATATTCTACAAATAGCAAAGCTTATAGAGTATTTAATAAGAAATCTTTGGTTGTTGAAGAATCAATCCATGTGGTATTTGATGAATCAAATTCATTTAACAAAACTTCTAATAATGATGATATTGATGAAATTGAAAATCTTCAAATATCCAACTTAGATATTAACAAAAAGATGATCAAGAAAATGAACATTCGAATGATAAATCCATTGAAATAGAAAAGGAAGATGAAGAATCCTATTAACTTTCTAGAACTTAGAAATTAATAAAAGATCATTCTAAGGATCTAATACTTGGTAATATGGAATAAGGGGTTAGAACAAGAAAAATTTAATGAACATTATTTTCCTAAGTCAAATTAAACCTAAAAATGTCTTAAAAGATATTGAAGATGAATCTTGGGGCATTGCTATGAAAGAAGAATTAAATCAATTTGATAGAAACCAAGTTTGGGATTTAGTGCCTAGACCAAATGACAAATCTATAATTGATACAAAATAGATGTTTAGAAATAAGAAAGATGAAAATGGAAATATAATTAAAAATAAAGTAAGACTAGTAACTCAAGGTTACAACCAAAAAGAGAGCATAGACTATGATGAAACATTTGCCCCGGTTGCTAGACTAGAAGCTATAAGAATGCTACTTACATTTGCTAGTTATAAAGAATTTAAATTATTCCAAATTGATGTAAAAAGTGTATTTCTAAATGGTTATATTAATGAAGAAGTTTATGTAAATCAATCACCTTGTTTTGAAAATCATAAATTTTCAAATCATGTATATAATTTAACTAAAGTCTTATATGGATTAAAGCAAGCTCTAAGAACTTGGTATGATAGGCTAAGTAGCTTCTTAATTGATGATGGATTTACAAGAGGTAAAATTGATACAACCATATTCATAATGACCAAAAATGATGATATGTTAATAATTCAAATCTAGATAGATGACATCATATTTAGATCAACAAATGAATCTCTTTGTAAAATATTTGTTAAAACAATGCAAAAAGAATTTGAAAGAGTATGATGGATGGACTAACATTCTTCTTAGGACTTCAAATTAAGTAAACCAAACAATGAATATTTGTTAATCAAGTCAAATATACTAAAGAATTACTTAAAAAGTTTGGAATGAAAAATATTAAAGTTATGGATACTTCTATGAGTCCATCAACCAAACTTGATAAGGATGAAAAATGAAAAAATATTAATGAAAAAATCTATAGATGTATGATTGGAAGTCTTCAGTATCTCACTACAAATAGACCTGATATTATGTTCAGTGTTTGCATTTGTGTAAGATTCTAATCCTGTCCAAAAGAATCTCACTTAATTGATGTAAAAAGAATTTTTAGATACTTGCTTGGAACAATTGATTTAAGATTATGGTATTCTAAAGACACAAACCTAAAATTAATAAGTTATTCAAATGCAAACTTTGCTGGATGCAAAGTGGATAGAAAAAGCACTAATGGAACTTGTCACTTTTTAGGACATTATTTTGTTTCATGGTTTAGTAAAAAGCAAAATTCAATGGCCTTATCCACAGCTGAAGCTGAGTATATAGCAGCTGGACTTTGTTGTGCTCAAACTTTGTACATGATACAACAGCTATAAGACTTTAAATTTATCTATACTAAAATTCCTATCAAGTGTGATAATACAAGTACAATTTGTATGACTAAAAATCTCATTCAACACTCAAGAACTAAACATATAGAAATAAGATATTATTTCATTAGAGATCATGTGTAAAATGGAAATGTTATCTTGGAGTTTGTAGATACAATTAATCAACTTGCTGATATTTTTACCAAACCACTTCAATTTGATAGGTTTAGTGTCTTGAGAAGAGAATTGGGTATGACTAGTCATAGTGAGCTAATCTAATCTTGACCAAAAGTGATTAAAATTGAAAGTTTATAAATTCATAAGTTACAAAATGTTAAATCTTGATTTGATACTGATTTGAATGTCTTATGATGTTTCTTTGATGCTTTAATGGATCATTGGTTTCAATAAAATTAGTTGAAAAATCTAAGAGAAATCATTTCTTCAAATTTAAAACTGAATTCGGCGACGAATTCAATTTGAAATTTGATTTCGGCGACTAATTTATGGGTAAAATGGAAAACAGAATGTTTTCTGTACCCATTTCAGCGACGAATCTGGATGATTCATCCATTTCGTCGACGAAGTCAATCCGAAATGTAAAACACTAGGTTTCCTGACTCTAATTCGGTGACGAATTCTTGGCTGAAACCCATTTCGGCGACGAATTGAGTCGTGGGTATAAATAGTAACCTCAAAATCCAATTTTTTTTAAAACCTAATCTTTCCCTCCAAAGTTCCTATTTCATTGGTCTTGCACCCTTCTTCCTTCCACATCTCTCCAAATCACTCCCAATCTATGTAAAGATGCCTCCAAGAATGAAGAATGCGTCAGTGGAGCCACCAAAGAAGAAATCAAGAATTGACAAAGGGAAGAAACCAACTTCAAGCTCAACTCCTGTACCAGTAAAATTCAAAGAACCAAAATTCGAGAAGTTGTTCAAGGAAAAATTCTTACCTCATTCTCCTCTTTATGGTAAGGTTGTTAATTTTATAAGCCTTGAGGCCTATGGTTTAGAACCCTTAAAAAACCTCTTCTCTACCCTAAAATGGGACAAATTCCTTGAATCAAATGTACTAATGTTCCCTGAGTTAGTTAGACTCTTTTACACACACTTTCACTTCAATCAATTTAAATCTCTCATCACCTCTTTCGTCTTAGGAAAAAATATTTCTTTTCACCTAAATCAATTGCACTCCATTTTGAAAATCCCTCAGTGCACACTTTAGACTTTTGTGAATGGTTAGTGGACCAGACACGAAGGATTTGATGTGGTAGATGCACTAAAAATGATGTGCATAAGCCAAGATTTCACCACTCCTTTTCAACCCAAGGTTAAAGACCTTACTCTCACATCTAGACTCATCCATCATATCATAACCTATAACCTCGTACCTAGGGCTGGTGGTAGGGAATACCTTACCTATTTTGATGTATTCCTTATGTGGTGCATCCTAACCACCACACGTATTGATCTCTCTTACATCATTGTCCATTGTATGGATGATGCATTTAAGAGAAAATCAGGATGTCTCCCTTTTGGTTAGGCCCTGAAAAAAATATTTAAACACTTTAATGTTCCCCTATCCTCTCAAATAGATTTTTTCACCCCTAATGACTCCTCCATTTATAGCAAGGCAACCATTCAAATAATAGACTATACTTAGAATGAAACCCAGAAGGTTTGGATTTCCAAACCCTCTGCCTCTCAGTTCTCCACCATTCCTTCTTGTTCCTCAGTCCCTATTCCTACTCCATCCATGTCTACTTCTGCTCCCACTTCCTCTATCCCTTCCTCTTCAGCAGCACCAGCAGTAAAGCTTCAGACTGAGCAGCAGCCAGACACAACACCAAAGGAGGAGCCCCAAGCTGAGCAGCACCCAGCTTGTGCCCTAGCAGAGGACCTTTAGGGTGA
Organism: Tetracentron sinense; assembly: GCA_015143295.1. Taxonomy (NCBI): domain Eukaryota; kingdom Viridiplantae; phylum Streptophyta; class Magnoliopsida; order Trochodendrales; family Trochodendraceae; genus Tetracentron; species Tetracentron sinense. The sequence goes on from CM026573.1 coordinate 14,592,394, forward strand.
GCAGCACCCTAGGAATGAGATGCCTGAATGGTTAGACTTTGTGGGTGTTGGAGAGATTCCAGAGAGTTCTCATCGACAAGTGTCTCCTCACTTTGAGGACCTGGTCAGTTTTATGAGGTGCCCAGCAGGCCAACTGCTTCAGAAGACCATTTGAGTATCATGGTAGGGCAGATTGCCTCCATGTCCTCCAGCTTGGAACATTTTCAGCTGGAGATGAGGATGAGCCAACAGGCTTTTCAGGAGGAGATAAGAGCTTCGATGGTCTCCTTCATGACTGAGACCAGGGCAAGCATTGCTGCCATTCAGTCAGAGTCCAGAAAATGCCTTCAGAGCTTCTAGTCAGCTACTTCCTCTAGACTTTCAACTATTAAGACTGGGATGATCAGCATCCCCAAGGCAGTGCAGACCTCTCTAGCTGTTGTTCATGATGATCTAAGAGAGAGAGCTGATGCCACCTATTCAGTTTTGGGGATAGTTAACGTGGATACATCAGTCACTAAGAATAGGGTTGACTCTGTATCTTCACTCCTTCAAAGGTTGGGGGTAGATCAGTCAAAAGAATTTATCAGAATGGAGAAAGTATCTACATTAATCGAAGGTCAAGTGGATTCCCCATCTCTTCAGTTGAAGACTCAGGCAAGCTTCTCCTGGATATGGCAGAGCATGATTCTATATCAGCCTCCATCATTTTGAGAGCCACTGATGAGTTGAAGAAAATGAACAATTTTCTGGTTAGCTTGGCTAGTAGTGCCACTCCTTCTCAACCTCCCTCTCAGGCTCCTCCTCCTTCTTGTAAAGGCAAGAGGCCAATGAAGACCAAGGAGACCCCTTCCAAGAAGGATGCTCCCATTATCTCTCTTCCTTCAACAGATGAAGAATCCTCCTCTTCTGACTCTCCTGATGATTCTCCCGTCCACTCTAGTAGTGAAGAAGTGTTCAAGGCCCCGGATAATAAAGATGAAGAACCCTCAGAAGACAATCTTACAAAGGTTGCTGAACTAATAAAGAAACAAAAACAAGATGGATTGTAATTTTTTTTGTGATTTTTTTTATTTTATAATGACATAGGGGGAGATGGTATGGTAAATGCAATGAAACTTTAAGAATGATAGAAGTAATGACATGTTGATAATGGTAGATGTAATGACATTTAACATTTGACATTTTTTTTGCATCTTTAGCAGTATATACAAATATGAATTTTTGTTTATGGAATTTCTCTTGGTTGTTTGATCAAAATTAATATTTGTCATTTATCTTTATGGAACTTCTCTTGGTATTAGAACATGGTGATATGTCTCTCAAACTATCTAAAATATGCATCCAAGCAACAAATGTGTTCATTTCTCTTAAATGCATATGTTTAGGGGGAGCTTACCTCAAAGTTTTTCTGAAAAACATATTGTGAGGGGGAGCTTAACCCTATTTCATTACATTGTTATGTCATTATCAAAAATGAGAAAATTGTTAGCCTCAGGGATACAACCATGGGTACTCCTAATAATTTTGATAATAACATAATAATGAAATGAAATATTTGGTACTAATAATCGTGTTTAAGTGCTTGTATATTTCAGAAGATAGTTGATAGCATTCCAATCATGAAAAATGATGGAATTTACCCAAGAGTAAGTTCAGTGTATCTAAAGATGAAGATCCAAGATAAGACCATAGTCCAAGTCGGGTCCATTGAAAACAAAAGGCAAAATCACAAGACCCAAGTCAAGTCAAGTTCATCTCTCTACAATTTAATGTACTCATATTTATTTTGAGGGTTCATAGGACTTATGTAAAAAGTTCTCAAAAGAATGGTAAGTTGAAAAACTCAAGAATCATAGATTGACCATAGGAGCATAGGACACTTTTTGGAAATCATTCTAAGGCCCTAAGGGATCATAAAATCATGTTAAAACATAGCTAATTGACCTAAGAAATCAATCTCATCTCATTGGTTTGATCCAAAACAGAATTCAGGATTTCTACTCTGAATTCGTCAACGAATTCTCAAAAAAGTTGAATTCGGCGACGAAGTCATGACAGAATCTTTAAAATTTAATTCCGTCTTTTGAATTCGGTGACAAATTCTCTGGTTGGTTTGAATTTGGCGATGAAGTCATAACAGGGTTTTTCAATATTCAATTCTGTCTTCTGAATTCGGCGACGAATTCAAGTAGGAACTCCACTTTGTCGACGAAATCATGTTTGAAATTGAAAAAATCGTTGTAACGACTACTTTTCAACGGATCAAAATGCATTTAATGAGCCTATAACGGCTTTATTGGATCAAATGCTATAAAAGGGGTTCATTTATGAACCAACAACAACTTTTGAACACGGCAATAACTCCTATTGATCAATCATTGATTCTTGAGCTTTTCAACTTACCATCCTTTTGAGGACTTTTTATATAAGTATGAACTCTCAAAATAAATATGAGTACATTAAATTGTAGAGAGATGAACTTGACTTGACTTGGGTCTTGTGATTTTGCCTTTTGTCTTCAATGGACCCGATTTAGACTATGATCTTATCTTGAATCTTCATCTTTGGATACACTGAGTTAAACTTACTCTTGGGTAAATTCCATCATTTTTCATGATTGGAGTGCTATCAACTATCTTCTAAAATATACAAGCACTTAAACACGATTATTAATACCAAATATTTCATTTCATTATTAAGTTATTATCAAAATTATTAGGGGTACCCATGGTTGTACCCTGAGGCTAACATTATTCACCAATACTTTGATGTGAGGAAGAAGAAAATCATCTTTTAAGGCTGACCTTGTTTAATTAGATTCTGATAATCAACATACATTCTAATTTATTCATCTTTCTTAGGTACTAAAACTATACCGGAGGGCTTAGAATAAAAACATTCTAAAATCAAACATTCGACCTTTCCAACAATCTCCAAATCTCAACAATAGAGCACAAGACCTTTGAGCGGCTCCTAAAAAATGAATTTAGGTGAGGGCATAAAACGTAATGATAAAATAAAAAATCAGTTTATCAATTATGAGGAGTTAAATCATCTGCGTAGCTCATTTTGTCGAAATGGATTCCAAGTAACCCTAAAGTAATCCGTTTAAAATCAACTCAATCAAGAGGCAATAAATCTTTGGGTAGCCCATCTTGTCGCTAAGGGTCCCATAAACCCTAAAGTGATATCAATTTGAAATTAATTCAATCAATTAAGAGGCATTAATCCTTTAGGTAGCCCATCTTGTCGCTAAGGATTCTAAAAACAATAAAGCGATTCAGGCCTCAAATCAATTCAATTCAATTAAGAGGCATTAAATCCTTCAGATAGTCCTTCTGATAATTATGTGACCCCAAAGGGGTGGACCAGTGGTTCTTGGGCCTTTCCCCAAGTGGGAGGTCCTGAGTTTCATTTCTCACTCCCCCTTTGGGGCCAACCCCGCACTGGTTTACCTGAACTTATCTGGTGTAGTGGGTTGCGGGCTCATGTTGCACCCTCGGGGATTAATCTTGACCCAAAGGGTTGAGGACACCCCAAGTTCCCAAAAAAAAAATCTAAAGCAATCTAAGTTTAAAATTATTTTAATTAAGAGGCATTAAAACTTTCAGGCAACTCATCTTATCTTTATGAGGTATTAAAACCCTAAAGTTATTCCAATTTAAGATCAAATTTAATTAAGAGGCATATTAAATCATTCAGGCAGTCCATTTGTCGCTATGGACGCTAAATACCCTAAGGTAGTGAAAATTTAAAATCATTCTATTAATAGGCACAAATCATTCGGGTGACCATCTTTGCATGCACAAATCCTGTAACTAGCACTCTTTTTAAGGTAAAATTCCTTCAAATAACCCATCTTTTTGCTACAAGGTTTAAAAACCCCCCAAAGCGATGCCATCTTTGAAGTTTATCAATCTATCAAACACCCATTAAGATTCATGACATGAATGGAAGAAAAGAAACAGTGAAACGCCCTACATTCAAAAAAACCCGGTGAATTGCAATTGACAATAGCTATATTCTTGCCCTGTATATTGTTTTTTCTATAACAACCAATCACCGGTCGCCATCCAAGCACCTATTAAAATACATGGCAAGCATAAAAATGACGATACACCCAATACTCTAAAGGATAGTGATTGGCTGTAGGGGTGTCAATCAGGACGAATTCGGGTTTTAAAGCTTCTTGTAAATGTATATAATTAAAAAATCACCAAAATTTAAGTGCATGCTCCACGTTGCGTTAGAGGAGATTGACTCAGGAGCAAATTTAAGGAGAAGAAGCGATGTGAACGACCTGCAGAAGATCTAATCGAAAACCAATCTTCATTGGGTGAGATGATGGAATGACACTTTTTGTGGATTCTACTATTTTTGTGTTTTTATCTTTTTATTTAAAAATAAGAAATTCATATTTTTTTCCATTAGAAATTTTTTTTTTTTTTCGGTCTTGGCTTGTCTCTGGTGAAAGCCAAAAACTCCTCTAGAGGTTCCATACATTGTTCGACAGTTGGCAAGAAAATGGGGAGAAGTTATTTTATTTTCTCCCCATTTTTTTGACTTTTTCCAATATAATATCTCTCTTCTTTATTCTCGCACACTTATAACTACATGTCTTATTATGGATGGAGAAGTCAAAATCATGGTCCCATGATTTTGATTTTTTCACCTCCACTTATCACCTATTCTATGAAATCGAGATAAGCCCTTTCTTCGCGAGAGACAAGCCGGGGCCTTTTTTTTTAACTCTGACATCGTTTTCTCGATATTAACGACCACTCACCGGTTGCCACCCCCTTAGTGGACTGGAAAACAATAACACGAGGACACGTATGTAGTAGTGAGGAGAGCCAAAGTCCCAAACCCTAGACTGTACGGCCTCTCCATTTATCCTTCTCTCTATTCCTCACAACCTCTAACCTCTCTCTCTCTCTCTCCATCTATAATGCCTGAATCCGAGAGTCCTGCTCCATCAAATCCCAGTAAGCATTTGTAAATCCAACTGCATTTCAGTTATTTCCTGAAAAAATTAATTTCTGAAGAATGTGGGTTTGTTGAACTTTTAGTGTTGTCTGCAATCTATTTTCGATTCTACTCGAGAAATTTCTAGAGAATTGAAGTTGATCAAGCTTTTTTTTTTTTTTTTTTAAAACCTGAAATTACCTTTGTAGAAGATTTCTGTGTAGATCTGTTTACTGGGTTCCGATTTCGTGTGATTTTGTTTATGTTGGAAACTGGATGGGAAAATGTTCTTCGTTGGCTACTTACTTTCTTTATGCAAGTGTTGAAGGACCATGAGGAAGTAATGTTTACTTCAACTGTTTGCCCCAATGATCACTGTATATTGAATGATGATCACTGTATATTGAATGAACACTGTGTATTGAAGGACTAGTAGTTGGAGAGGAACAGTGGTTGGAGCGTGTTTTTCCTCTGATCCGTGTGTTGCTCATAGCTTGTGCTCCATTAGGAGAGATTTTGAGGAGATGGGGTGTGCAGATATATGATGTTTGTGTGGTCTTTCATCATATGTGGGGATAGGGATTTTTTTTCTTCTATCCTCTTTTATGCTTTCCTCTTGGTTCACTTTCTTGCAATGTCGCCTAGGCAACTTACAGGCCACCGCCTCGTCCAGCCATGACCCTTATCACCTAATTATGATTTAGCCGGACACTCATAAATTATGATCAACTTAAATATTTTAAGTTTTAACAAAATGATGTAAATTTTGGTTGCCCAAATAACACCTCGCCTAGAGACCCCCCCTATCTCATAGGCTGGGGCGAACCAGGATTCTATTGTAGGGGGGGCTAACAATGGGGGTTCGGGGCGTAGCCCCTGATTTTTATTTTTGAGCGCTGGGTGCATGGGCCATCACGTCTGTTTGTGTTCTTTTGTAAAGAATATATATATTCTCAGAAGTTTTTTTTTTTTTTTTGGGGGGGGGGGGTTTAAAGCCCTCGGCTCCGCCCCTCTCCGAGGCTACGCCACTATTAATACTACAGTTTTTTTTTTAATTTCAGGGGGCTTCAGCCCCCTTGGGCCCCATGTGGCTCCGCCCCTTCTCCTAGGCGCCGCTTGCTTTGACTACACTACTTTCTTGTGATCCTATTGTTGCTTCTCTTCATTTTCTGATATATATATAATAAAATTAATAATAAACAAATTTATTCTTTGGGTCGTGAATTATCTTTTATTTTTGTTGTTCTCCTCTAGTCGACTTGTTTTTATTTTGAAGGTTGAAACAATAGCTTTTATGCTTGTGAGAGAGGTTAGGCATTGAGATGAAGCCTACACACATCAATATGAGGTGGGTCTAGCATTATTTGCCAATATATATGAAATGTTTAACACTGAAAACGAGAAGAATAATTCTGGCTTTGTTTTGGTGGTGTGGAGTGTAGGGAAGCTCCTAATGGCCGAAAATAATATGAGATTTTGCAAGATTATCATGAAAGTTACTCTTATGATTATGCTGGGGATGACCGGCATGAATTTGGCTTGATTCAAAGTGTTTGGATCCATTGATGTGCCACACTTTATATTTATTAGAGACCATTTAGTGCACAGCGTTTCATTCATAATCGCATTTCTTAACCACTTGTGAGAGCTCCATTACACTAAGAATGTGATTTGAGTTGGGGGATTAGTGTGGTGACATAGTCTTATTCAACAATTCAAATATGCTTGCAAATATGATTTTTATTATGCAATGTACAGTTCAAATATGCTTGCAATTATGAATTTCTGATTCAATGCGTTAGTTTTAGTCCTCTCTCTCTTTTTCCTTCGGTGAAATGTCCAATATTCCAGACCTGTAAGCTTTATGCCTTTCTATTTAGTCTACATGGATATTTGCACTTTCAATATTTACGATTTATTCCAAATAATTCTTGAGGTTCATGTATTGTAACCATCTTTCCATGGAAACTTGGAAAGATTAAAAGATGATTTCTTTTCTTTATTGATTGGATCATTTTCATGATAGTTGCTTGAATCAAGGTCATTTTGGTTTGGTTTTTGATTAATTGTTGATCTAATATTACTTTAGTTCATCTTCCTACTACATTCACACATGGCATTTTAAGTTGCTTGAGGTTCATGTAGGCTAACTGTCTTTCTATAGAAATGTGAAACAATCAAAAATGTTTTTGTTTCTTTATTTGTTGGATCATTTTCATGATAGTTGCTTGAACCAAATTTGTTTTCGTTTCTTTATTGAGATTGGATAATTTTCATAATAGTTGCTTGAACCAAAATCCTTTCAGTTTGGTTTTTGATTAATTGTTGATCCAATATTACAAATATGGGTTTAGTTCATCTCTCATGCCCTCCTACATTCCGACATGATATTTTCTCGTGTGTTTACAATAAAATGGGGTATTTTGCAAAACCTTATCCATATTTTCCTTTTATGGGGGTTTAATGGAAGAAGTGGAAGAGACCGTTCATTACTCATTTTGAATCTTTGTCGTAGTTATGTGGCATTATGATTTTATGATCCCATAATTTGAAGGGCTTATTGCCCTCCAACCAAGGATTAAAAATACTGTTTTGCGGGATGTATCGGTCCCAACTGAAACCTATACGTATCGGTATTGGTTTCGGACAATACATATAATTTTTTCTTTTTCTTACAAAAAAAAAATTAAATTAAATTAGAAAAAATCAAATGAGTTATTAGAACCAAATATAAAGTCATGGGAAGCGACTCAAAGACAATGTAGCAAACACAATTACAATTGTACATTGAATTAAAACATACATAACTAGTAAACGATACATACCATCCGTTTTGTATCAATATAAATATTGTACATGTGGCTACCGATACCTATACGTATCGCCCATTTCGTATCGGTTTCAACGATTTTTATTACCATGCCTCCAACTATCAAATGGTTAGAATCATAGATGAAAAGTTCTACTAGTTTATGTTCTTGATGGTCATCACTTTATTCTAATAATCTGAGGTTCTACCCCTGCCAATGAAAATTGTAGCCTCCCATCAAAAGAAGAGAAGCAAGTCGAACATAGCGAGAATTGATCTTTCCCTAAAACAATGAAATAATATGGGAACAAGGGTTGTGAATTCCACCTCTTTAGGAGAAATGTGAGCTTCAAGAAGGGGTTTTGATGGTCAATGTGGCTTCTAGAAGCAGAGGGCGAGTACAGATGGTTTGGCTTGGAAGATAATTATAATCGATTAGTTCAAGATATGTATTGGGAAGTATATACACAGTCTATGCCATCATAGTTAATATCCATGAGGGATAATTATTACCAGTAAATGTCCTTTGTGTTTTTGTACTAAAACCAAGCAATATGTGCGTCACATTTTAATTTCTTGCCACTTTTAGTCTTGTTAAGAAGATATTGTGTAAATTTTCTTTTTTTGTGATCTCTCGGTTTCTTCTTGTAAGTTAGTTGATCTCATGGCCAGTTGGACTTGTGGATGCTTGTTTGACATTAAAGCTTTTCTCTGGCCTTAGAGATAATAGTTCGTCAAAGAATTGGAGTCAAGGTCATACTCAAAGGGTTAAAGATATAGTGGTCAAACTTCAAAAGTGTGTTGATTGTGGAGGAAGATGTCCAGAATACGATAGTGGCATTGAGTGCATCAAAATGCCATTGGAGGCTTGGCAATTTTTTTTTTTTTGATGGATAAAAGGATAGTGTATAGATTAATAAAGGAGAACAAAAGCGTTCACCAAGAAGTGAACAAGAAGAGGAAAAAGGAAAATAGAAGGAAAGAAAAAAAATCAAAAAAAAAGAAAGAAAAGGAAAACATCCCATAGAGCTAGCTGAGAATTAGGGTTGTCAATGGATTTGCATAATATCCAATCCGATCTAAATTTATATGCAGTTAACTGGATAATTATCTGATTATCTAAGGTTTCACACAGCTCTATTAAGGAACAAGGACCAAGGACGATCTAAGGCAGAGTAGAAAGATTTCACATAATCGACCCTTACTCCCCTTAATCCAAACTATAGAATCCTGGGATCGAGGATTAGGATTCACTGAAGAAAGACAAAGCAGCAAGCCAAGAAGATCCTCAAGCTCCTAGTAGTTCAAGTCCCTTCTTAACCTGGGAGTCCATACTGACTCTCCAGTCTTATTATGCTCAAAGCAGGAGGCTATTGAACAATTCTTTTTCCACGGATAAGGAATAGAGTTTCCTGAAGGCTTGCCTCAACAACAGTGGGTTGCACCAATGGTCCTCCCAGAACTTGATCTCCTCACCATTACTCATTCTAAACCTAATCTGCTTAGGAAAATCAGCTAAACCATTTAAGACCGCTCTCCACAAACTGACACTATGGAGGATTTCATTGTCTAAGGTTCGGGTTTCACACCTGGACTTTTCCAATTTCCATAATTGGACACGATCACCCTCCTTCATAAATGCTCCATTTCCTCCCCAAATCTCCATAGCCATTTACCTAATGAGGCCTTATTCATAACCGTGAGGGACTTTAACCCCAACCACCCTAACCGGAATTCGCACTGCCTTCCACTCAACTAGATGATATATGTTCTCTCCATCTCTATCATTCCACAAAAAAATCTGTTTCTCTCAATAATAGAAGCTGTAGAAGCAGGGTTGGTTACCAACGATAAGAAATATGTGGGAATATTAGCCAAGGTCGTTTTAACTAATGTATTTCTTCATCCTTCCACATCGCTACCCTCCTATTTACTCTCTCAATCATCGGATTCCAAACAGCTTTAAGCCTTAAAGACGACCCCTAAGGGGAGCCCTAGATAGGAGTTGAGAACATGGTTTTAAATGTCGTTGATATATCGATGATATATGTCGGGTATTGTACCCTAGCAATATATTTTTAGGGTTGTATGCTTTTTTTATTATTCACAAAATATCGTATATATCACATATATCATGCGATAGATACGATATTTTGCAAATACTTCTTTAATTTTTGGCTCTAAAAAGGCTAAATCCAAGAGAAGGAGGTAGCCTAGGAATTTCAGATTCATGGGAACTAGGGAAGGAACCACATAGGAGGGATTTCAAGGATTTGGGGGATTATTCCATCATTCGGAGTCAAAGTGCACTATATTTAGCAAAATCTCCATAAAAAGTAAGAATTTTCTTTAAATTTGAATGAGATTTTGGCTAATTAGTATGTCATTAGTCTTAAAGATTTAAACTAGTGCAAATCTACAAATCTCGTGAAAAATATCCAATTTCTCCCCTGCAGAAACCGAGAAAAATATTGAAAGTTTAAAATTCTGATTTTATTGCAGTGTTTTAAAAAACTTGCGAGAAATACAGTTTTCTCTTTTTATCACGCAAATATCGTGAGATTTACAACATATCGCGATTTAAACTATTTAGTCTTTTTTTTTTTTTCAAACTATCGAGATTTTATTTTAATCAATTATATGCTTTGAGAGAGAGTTGAGTTATTGTGATATTAATAGTGTGTGTGTGTATATACATGTTCATATACGTGTAATAAATTATAAATTATGGTTTATTCACTTTTGAGGTTGCTCTCATGTTGTCAAATGCCAAATTTAAGTATCTTTGTTCATCATTGTTGAGGATATTGTTTATTTTTTTCGTTCACTTGTTTAGGTTTACCAAAGCACTTGATGTACAAGAACCGTTTGCAAGAATATGCTCAAAGGTCATCCATTCCTCTCCCCATTTATCAAACTATTAATGAAGGATTCCCACATGCGCCGAAATTTAGATCAACCGTTTTGGTTGATGGAGCAGCCTACAAGTCTATTAACACATTTTCACAACGGAAAGCAGCCGAGCAGGATGTTGCAAAACGTGCGCTTGAGTGCATATCAAAAAAGATAAAAGATGAAGGATGTCCACTAGTTAGTGAGGTTTGTTGCATGTGGTTTTAAATTTCAGTCAAGTGCATATCAAAAAAGATAAAAGATGAAGGATGCCCACTAGTTAGTGAGGTTTGTTGCATATGGTTTTAAATTTCAGTCAAGTTGAATGCGACTAAGCTGTGTTTGTATTGGATATGTCAATTGTGCGAGCAACTTGACTAGTCATATCAATTTATATTCAACTTTTATTATGACTCAATCAAGTATTCATCATAAATAACTTGTATTAGTTCGATTTTGGCTGAGCTGCATGCTAAAGTTGACTTTAATCCTTGGTTGAATATCCTACTCCTTTGATGGTCATTTATCACTTGTTTAGACTCTTGTACCATTTATACTGTTTATTGCTGCCCTTCTCTTTTTTTTTTTGTTCACGTATCGGTGAACTTTTTCTATACTACATTTCATCATATATATGCATTGATCATTTAACTGATAAAAAAAAGAGAGGCCCTTTTACTCTTTTTAATTCATGCTCTTAAACAGCATGTCTTGGAGATCTGCGATGACCAGAAACTGAAAGTTTTGCAAATTTGTGCATGTGAAGCAAACACTTTGACAAATTGTCACTTCTTTATTTGTTGAATTTGTACAATTCTATGAGGAAATGAAAAATAAGAAAAGATTGGAATTTTAGGAACATTAAAATTAGGGAATTCTTTCTCGCTTAAACTTCTAATGAGGGCATTGAAGTAGTTGAGCATAAATGTTTTTAAAACAAGACGACTGAAGTTGTTATCTTGGAAGCCTACTATTTAGCTCCAATAACTAGATTAATAAATTGACCATCTCATGGTCAATTTGGAAAGAAATGAACAAGAGAGTTTTTGAGGACTCGCCTTCTCTGTTTCTGCCAGTGTTACAAATCTCGTTTTCGGGTTTTTATCGGCCGAAGTTTTTTGTTGGGAGATTTTCAAATCTGTATTTTTTTCGGGTATTTCTCGCCTAAATCTCGGCAATGATGAAAAAAGTATATTGAAATTACAGAAAATAGTAATAAATATCACCAAGTTATAAATTCATAAAACCAACAACATTGTGTATTTCTCATGATATTCTTAAAATATCGGTTAAATCTCGCGGTATATACGGGATAAAAAGATAAAATTATATTCTCACAAGATTTTTTAAATATCGCGATAAAAACAGAATTTTAAACTTTAGATGTTTTTCTCGGGAGAAATTGGGTATTTCTTGGGAGATTTGTAACAGTGGTTTCCGCATGTTTGTGTGCGAATCAGATATTTGATTTTAGATTAGGGGTGTTGCTTGTCAAGAGGGGGTGATGTGGGAGATATCTTGGAGTGAGAAGTGTGCTTGTGAAAAAAGTGCAGCTTCTTGCGTTGTCCCTACACATAGGATTCCCTTTATGCGCTTATCGGCTCATGTAGTGTTCTTAGATTTTTGCGAGTTTACTGCCTTATAAACTTTTTCTTACTCTTATTATCATTTTAGTTGTAGTCTTGTAGATGTAATCACTTTCCATTTATATGATACATGATTTACCGATAAGAAAAATCTAGATTAATAAACCTTAACTATGAAAGTGGTTAATATCTACCTTTCTTAAGGCTATAGTCCTGAATATAGTAGTGGCGATTATAATTATACAAAGGGTGATACTTTTTGTCTCAATTGAACTTCTATCGTTTGAGCCAAAAGTATATTTCTCTGTAGAAGTAGACATTTTAATAGGAACAACCGGAGACACTAATTGGTTATAATCAAAGTTGATCGATCATTTACTTTATGAGGTCAATGATCTGGCTGGCAAACTTGCTAACCATGATGTATGTAGCTCTCTTTATACATTGGGAATTTGATTACCTTATAGTTGTATATTTGCAGTTTTATTAATAAGTTTCTCCGGTGGTTAGGAAAAAAAGAAAGCTGATAATCAATACTTAGTCGATTTTATTTTGATTATCAGTTGTTCTTGTGCTAAATTATTTCCCTTTTCATAAGCATTATATGAATCTTATCGCAACATGTTAATTGTCAGCTACGCGAATCTTGTTTTGCCATTCCATTCTATTCTGGGCTTTATCTTCCGCTAAATTATTTATGTGCATCCAGTTATCACTTAACGAATCACACTGGCTTTGAATAGTGAAAGGCCTACATCCATATAAGCAATTTCCAGAGCAAAAAGTTATCCGTATGATGTAGGATGAAGGAAGAATGATGTTAGATTATAATAAAGGGAATACGAAATTTAAAGAGAAATGAAATAAGAAGAAAGAAAGAAGAGAAGTAGAGTCTCACTACTTCTATGGAATACCGAGGATTGGAGTCTCACCAATTTAGGCGTCCGAAGATAGAGTCACACCACCAATGCAATGAGTCACACCTTAGAGCATTCCTAGCAGCCTCACCAAAATAATCTTAACCTTTTGGTTATTTTGGTGAGCCAAAACACTAAAAAATGCCAAAATGGGTCCCCAATAGCCTCAGCAAAAACTCATCAAAATAATGATTTCCGTTTGGGTGAGTGTACAGTACTCACCAAGTTTGGTGAGTACTGTAAACTCACCAAAGCTAAAATTTCTCTCCCTTCCTTTATTGTGGTCCCACACAAATAATAAAATAAGGTTTCTCTCTCTCCCTTCCTTTATTGTGGTGCCACACAAATAATAAAATAATGTTTCTCTCTCTCCCTTCCTTTTTTGCTTTCCCACCTAAATAATAAAATAATATTTCTCTCCCCTTTCTTTTTTTTGTTAAACTGGTGAGATTGCTGGGAGTGTTTTTAAAAACGTGGATAGCCAAAATAGAAAAGGTGAGTTTTGGCTATTTTGGTGAGTAAAATTTGATGAGGCTGCTAGGAATGCTCTTACTTAAAGAAGAACTTTCATTCACTTCAATTCTAAGTTGGTGTACGACAAAGTAAAAGAAACATAATAAGAAGAGGGATGATGTACCTTAGAGTCTCATTAAGGCTTTCTAGGAGTCTCACCTAGACACAAAATAAAAGAAATAGAATAGGAAGAGGGAGGATGTACCTTAGAGTCTCACTAAGGCTTTCTAGGAGTCTCACCTAAAAGAGAATAATGGAGTCTCACCATTAACAAAGAAACTTGCTTCAAGTTATATTCAAATCTAGAATGTCTTACGATGCAATGTCCTCCTCCTTTTATAGACCCAATTAAAACATACAAGAAGACTCTTTGACTTTCTAGAGCATTCTTGAGGATTCTTGACTTTCTAGAGAAGTTTAAAGACTTCTAATTTTCTAGAGATCTCTTTAAACTTTAAAGACTTACTTTCTAGAGACCTCTCTTTAAAGACTTCTTAACTTTTTAGAGATTTCTTTAAAGATTTGACTTTCTAGAAACTTCTAACAACTTCCAAAAAACATAGAGACCTTCTAGAAACACTTTTAAGTTAATTACTAGTCTAGAAGCATTGTAGGCCTAATGTATAGGCCTTATGGACAACCATGGGCCTTATTGGGCTTACGGTAATATTCTTTGAGGCCCATGGGCTTATCTTCATCAAGTGGGCCCACATTGTATTCATTACTTTTTTTCTTCTTGTTGTAAACTTTAAGGGGATAATCCCCATCACCGTGTCAGCTACTCCATTTGTGACTATTTCCCGCAGCATTTGCTTATAAAGCAAAAACTATTTTGTGCTGCACTGAAGTAATCTTTTTTACTTGACCAATGGGTTAAAGATTCATTATATTTCCAATATTGTATTAGTGACTTTTATTGAATTCTTAAATTAGTAACCTGTAGATGTCCATGCCTTCTTTTAGGCTGTCTTTTCTTTTGAAACAATTACCTTTTTCACATTTTTTGCATGCCTTTTTATCGATATTTCTATTATGCCTTTCCAATCCTATTTAGTTAGATTTGTTCACCTGCCATATTTTCATCAGTGTTTCTCTTGAACTACATTGTATTGATTGTGGTTCCATGCGTTAGTTATTTCTTCACATCTTGCTTCATTTATTACTTTCGTGACTGTAATTTATTCAGTTACCTGATTGTATTTTATGTTAGTTTGAAAGCTGATGTGTTGTAATAATTCTCTGAGGCTCCATTTTTAAGTGTTAGTGAAGAAATACAAGACATGAATAATGTGGATAAGGAATCAGCATATGGTCCTTGGTAAACGATTATTACATAGATGAAATTAATCTGGGAAAAAATTCTACAGTTTTTCAAAAGTCCTATGATTTATGGTTTAAGTTCTACTCTTTGAATCAAGTTGTGGGAAAGAGGCATGGTTCTAAATGTTGATATCGCTCGACATGTCGAGCAGCAGAAAAAAGATATATAGGGGACGTATCCTTTATCGGTTATTTTTGAAAAAATTGGCAAAACATAGAATTTTGCAGTAAGACTTTAGGAAATGTTACAATAGATGTCGACCAGCGATATCGAGAAATATTGGCGATATTGTCGATTTTTTGAACCATGTAAAGAGGAACTAAGTCGCAAGCTTGAATTGCAATAGGAGGTCAAATACTACGTTGACTTGACTCATCAGTATTTGACCACTGTAGGTTTCTCATTGTGAATTAGGATTTGATTCGCAAATTTGATTCATTTTTAAGATTTGACCACTGTTACAAGTCTCCCGAGAAATACCCAATTTCTCCCAAGAAAAACTGACAAAAATATCTAAAGTTTAAAACTCCGTTTTTATTACGATATTTTAAAAATCTCACGAGAAATATAATTTTCTCTTTTTATACCGTATATATCGCGAGATTAAGATGAGATTTTAAAATTTTCATGAGAAATACACAATGTTGTTGGTTTTAAAAATTGATAGCTTGGTAATATTAATTGCTATTTTCTATAATTTAAATATATTTTTTTAATCATTGCCGAGATTTAGTTGAGAATTACCTGGAAAAAATTCAGATATGTAAATCTCCCGAGAAAAAACTTCGACCGATAAAAACCTGAGAACGAGATTTGTGACACTAGATCTGACTTAGACAATAACCCATGACTTCATCACATTTGTGGGGGTTTTCAATATTTGGCTTGATAATTCTCTCTTGTATATATTTAATGAAAAAGGGCCCAATATGAAACCTTTATAATAGGTTTTGGGGATTCTGGATTTTCTCTTCCTAAAGGCTAAAACCATCCATTTCTTGGCAACTGACCATTAGATCAAACAAGGTTCTTATTCTATGAACAAAGTCCATCACATGGAATTTGGAAACTTGTTTTGTGCATTTGCAACTTGAAACTTAAAAGATGTTATGTTTGCATATGGTATAATCCAAAATTGTTCCTTTTTGCAAGGTTTGAGTTGTTACCAATGTTGGCGTCTATAAAATCCTAAAAGAAGGTGGAAACCGACTGTTACGTGTTGCATAACGTAGGACTCGGCCGAGTCCTACCGTTGCGAGCGTTTCGTAACGGACGGTTTGGTCAAAATTAGCATTATCAATGTCATTTGTATAAAAACGACTAAAATAAAACTAATAATAATGGTTGTTTTGTACCAAAAAGGATACAAAATAATAATAATGGTATATGCTATTTATACAAAAAATGACTCTAAATCTTTGAATCATAAGAGCCGATTGTTTCGTTTTGCATACCGTTACAAACATTACGTAACTGCCGGTTCGGTCAGAATTAGCATTATTGGTGTCATTTCTATTAAAAATGGCTTAAATAAAACTAATAATAATGGGCTTTTTGTACCAAAAGCGATACAAAATAATAATAATAGTAATAATAATATATGTCATTTATACAAAAATAAGCAACTAAAAAAATCTTCAGATCGTAACGGCCGTTACGTAACAGTTTTAGCAGGGTCCGTTATGCATGTTGAAGTTTTTATTCTAATCCTTGGGTGTAGACTGTGGAGGCAAATGCCTGTTGTTATATGTTGGATTATGCAGGATTTCATCATATTATACTTTTGAGAGTTTTTGTTTTAATGTGATTTTATATATATATATATATATATATTAGTTTTTTCCAGTTTTTTATGGAAAATATTTATTAATACTATGATCTCACATTTCAATCCAACCCCTTTACAATTTTTTGATCCTTTTACGGCTTTGACAACGCCGATTCCACCTACGGTGTTTCTTAGCTTCAGAGTCTATTGTTTGTTGGCTTCTCCCACTCACTCAGTTTCTTCATTTAGTTTTGTTACATATTTTAAATCCAGTAGTGATATTTTGTACAGATGATGCATTCCACATATTTTCTCCTTAATAAATCTTGTGACAGCTTGAGAACAGTATAGATCTTGGTTGCCTACTAATTCACCAGTTGGATGATTAAATTTTGTGCCACGTGGTGCCCATATTCATATCACCAACAGAGGCAACACTATATGCTTATGCTTATATAGTTACATCACCTTTTCCTGTATTATATAATGTAAAAATGTAGGTATAGTTTTGTTTTCTCTACGAACATTGGGCTTTAACTCCCTTATTATACTGCTCCATTTTGCCTTTATAATCTTCTAATCATCATTACGCTGTAATAGTCACATACAAATCCACATGTCTATGATTTTTTAATTATATACAGCAAGTGTGAATTTGTCCTATGTCGTTCCAA
The DNA here is from genome assembly GCA_015143295.1 of Tetracentron sinense. Taxonomy (NCBI): domain Eukaryota; kingdom Viridiplantae; phylum Streptophyta; class Magnoliopsida; order Trochodendrales; family Trochodendraceae; genus Tetracentron; species Tetracentron sinense. The sequence goes on from CM026573.1 coordinate 14,609,821, forward strand.
TCCTCAAGTTTTTGGAATTATGCGGTTTTTTTCTTCATGTTTGTTTGTGTATTCATGATCATTCCACACCTTTTTTTTAAGATGAAGACACTGGTTGTGGCCTTGTCTAAATGACCATTTGTCATTTTTTATGTGTAGCCAATAGAACTCCCTCTTAATCTCTATTTGGAAATGAAATTTCTAGAATAGAAAATTTTTACACATGAAAAGACAATCTAAATGTCCATATGAATTATGAAGATCCATTCACTTTTATTTTTGGAAAGTTATGAAAAGAAACTGATGTGGCTACTTTATTCTAAATGCTGATATGAGAAATAATCAATCTCGGCCATGCACTAACTCAAGATGTAGTGAAACTACAGTTCTCTTACAAAACCATGTTGTCTTTCTACATCTTACTATTAGGGCTACGTGTTACCAACATGGACTCATATAGCATTTAAACAACAAATAAGCTAAATGCGGAAGAAGGTAGGAATACTTAAGAAACTCCAAGAGGTTTTTGAAACCTTAACATTTTCATGCGATAAGTTATTTTGGTCATAAAATTTGTATTAAGTTCTTTTGTTCATAAAATTTGTATTTTTGCATGATACGTGAGAATGCAAAGTTTTTTTCCCCCTTTTATAAGTAGGGATAATTCATTCAAAAGTTCCATGAAAATGCAGTTCACTTACAAAAAACAATGTTGGAACTTTTACATCTTATCCCTAGCCCTACCAACTTGGGCTCAGTAATAATATTATTTACACAGCAGATAGGTTAATGTGGAAGAAGCTGAGAATAATAGAGAAACTACGGGAGATTTTTGAGTCCTTAAACATTTTCACGTGGTAAATTCATTTTCTTAAAATTTATATTTACATTTTTTTTGTTGTTGCAAGTTATGAGAAGAACCCCGTTTAGTTACTTTATTTTTTTGCTGATCGTGGAAAAAAATCAATCTCGATCATACACTAACTCAAAGATGTTTTGAAACTACAGTTCACTCAGAAAACCACGTGGAAATTTCTACATCTTATCAGTTATCTCTAGGGCTGCCAACATGGACTCTAATAATAGCATGCATACATTACAAATAAGCTAAATGTGGAAGGAGCTGAGAATAGTTGAGGAACTACAGGAGATTTTTGAAACCTTGACATTTTTGGATGGTAAATTATGTTGGTCATAAAATTTGTATTATGTATGATTCGCGAGAATTCAACATTGTTTTATATATAATTCATTCAAAAATCAGGAGCAAGCCCCATGAACAAAAATCTATTAAATACAAAAGGATTGATTGCCCAAAAATATACAAAAGCTAATTGCTTCCATGGACCATGATATCCGTGAATACATAAACTACAACTGATAATTAGTTCAAAACATATGATTATATTCTCAATGATTGATGCTAGTGCCTACATGAGCTCCTTTGTATTTCTTATTATTTATATGAATTTTGTGCAAATTTGTTTGATTATGTTCGTAGGAGATGTGTACTGTCTGAGTTTTGTTTATTATTTCAGGATAAAATATTTTGCAAATCTATCATCAATGAGTTTGCAGTCAAGATGAATCTAGAAAAACCTACTTATACAACTACTCGGTCAGAAGGGCTGCTTCCAATCTTCATCTCTTCTTTGGTTTTCGATGGTAAAACTTATACTGGTGGTGCATGCAGAAACAAGAAAGAGGCAGAACAGTTGGCAGCGCGCACTGTTATCCAAACGATTTTGAGTACTTTCTAATGCTTAGTTACAGTTTCTAAGTTTTTGTATGTGATTAGTTGAAAGCCTCGCTCTATCACTCACACAAGATTACAATTATTTATATATGCTTTGAAGTCTTTTTGTTATGCTTATTGAAACTATTGTGCAGGTAATTCTTTGTCAGGAACTCTTCTTTCTGAAATTATCAAATCCAAAGTCAAACTTTATGGTGCAGTGCATAATGTCAAGGACTTTGGCTTTGCCCATGATAGCAATGTCCTCTTCGGAGTAAACCCGGGAAATAGTTCTGGGATCTCTACAAGTAGAGGAAAAGAAGTTGAAGTGACGTTGGGAACTTATAAGTTGCCGATTACTGCATGTTCAAATGCTCCTTCTGGACCACTTATTAATGTTCCAATAACACATCCATCCCTCCATGAATATAAGAAACCAAGACTAGAACTGTTATGCGACACAAGTAGTGGTCCAGTTGGAAATGTGACATCAGATCAGCTATCAGGTGGTGGCTCTGTAGGACAATTTGGTTGGGCAAGTGAACTTGTATCCGATGCCCATCACGTACAACAGAACCAAATGCAAAAAGAGGTTGCATTGGTGCACCCTTCTGGGGTCATCTACTACTCCCACGGCACAGCTTTTAATCCAAATATTGGGAGAAATCGCTCTCGTAAGAACAAGAAGAAGAAACAGAAGAAAATGCTAAGTGGGGAACAGTAAGTTTCTATTTCTTGTTTCTTGTTTCTTATTGTTTCAAGTGTGTAATATTCTAATCAATGCGTATTGTATTATTCATGCATATATGTGTGTGCGCACCTATGCCCGGATTTAGATTATACCAGTGTTACAAATCTCGTTCTCGGGTTTTTATCGCCCGGAGTTTTTCTCGGGAGATTTTCAAATCTGAATTTTTTCCGGGTATTTCTCACCTAAATCTCGGGAATGATTAATTAAATATATTGAAATTACAGAAAATAGTAATAAATATCACAATGTTATAAATTCATAAAACCAACAACATTGTGTATTTCTCATGAAATTTTTAAAATTTCGGTTGCGATATATACGGGATAAAAAGAGAAAATTATATTTCTCGCAAGATTTTAAAAATATTGCGATAAAAACAGAATTTTAAACTTTAGATGCTTTTCTCGGGAGATTTGTAACAGTGGATTATACTAGCAATTTTTTTTAAAAAAATTTATATTATTGTAGGTGCACACTGGTTTTCTGGGCCTTAACTCTGTTAACATTGTCTAGCATGTGTTTCATAATAGATAGTAGTGAATGAGTTAACCGGTGCTGGTTTTTTGTGTTACGTTGTTAGTAATGTTGCAAAATTTAAACGATAATGATGCTGATGTGGGATAGTAAAATTAATGTGAGAGTTATTATTGATTGCCATCTATTAGTAACTTATTATATGAAATGGGTAAAATGCATTCACATTATTTATATATTACTCTTTTTAAAATTCTTTTTCACCATGACCAATTCTTTCACATTGACCACTTAAACTTCAGTCAGACCCCCAAAATGGTGATCTTGTGGTTCAATGTGTCGAGGAAGGATACTGAATCATGTTCATGAATCATTTCAATCTCTTGTGACATTTACATTATTTCACAAGGATTCTATTTGTTTGAGTTCTACATTGGTACTCAATGTTTTGAAAATTATCGACTTAAGTGGTGACCTATGTCAGCTAATTAATCATGTGTACTTCATGGGTAACTATTATAGAAAAGGAATAATTGGCATCCACAACTGCCTCTCTTAGCTCCCAACCTCCACCTTTAGTTCATCCTTGAATATTGTGCATAGAAACCCAAACCCCCTTCTTTCATTTTCTTTGATAAAGGACCTTGCTTTGCTGGGCATGGTTGGAATTTTTCTGTTTGCCTTGTTGAGTATAATCAATAAAGAAAAAAAACTAAATTTTCTTGACAATGGCAACTGGGATGTGAGTTCTGTAGCGTGTAGAGAGGACACGTGCATGATAGAGGTGGAATTAGATGGGGCACTGTGCCATGCAAGTTTAGGTTAGTGGTGTAGGTTTAAATTTTCTTGACAATTGCAACTGGGATGTGAGTTCTGTAGCCTGTAGAGAGGATACATGCATGATGGAGGTTGAATTGGATGGGGCACTGTGCCATGCAAGTTTAGGCTAGTGGTGTAGGTTTATATGAAATGGTATAAAGTGATGCAATCCAGTCATCTTGTAGTACATATGTGACGCCCTAAACCCGCGCCTAGGGAAACAAATTCCGAGACGCGTGCTCGTTCGTCATAACCACGCATGCGGAAGACTTTACCTGCGAAAATACGGGAAAGTTTCAACTTTTCTTATGAACTTACATAAGCAATAATAACTGGTCATCACAATAACCCATCATAAGCAAATACGCTACCTCACTGGCTACAATAGCCTTTACTTTTGGCGCCACAACTGCGCCGGAACACTCTCCAGACTCTATCAAGCTACCCGCTTCAGAATCTAAAACATCAAATGAGAGGAGTGAGCCATAAAGCCCAGTAAAGTCCACAATCCATCGAGGCTATTTTCCACCTAGTAATACACATCAGAATGACAATAATATCACTCAATTTCCATATTACAATAGTAAATAATATCATAAATCGTGACCCGAGGTCACCCAGAGTTATTTCACTTTAACCGAGGTTTCTAACCTCCAAATATTTTCCATTGTCAAATTCATCCAATATTAACTATATTGACAACATCAGGTTACCGATTCCAGATAACCGCTCACTCTCTATTCTTGAGTCCACAGATTCGATCGACCAGGCCTTCATCCGCATACAACTTGTATCTCTGAGTTCACAGACCTAGCTATCAATCGATCGGGCTCATGCCCATTCAAATCATACCTTGAGCCTTTAGACTCAATACAAGACCATACAACTATCTGACTCGGCTATAGTGAGAACCTTGTCCTCACGACATCTCTTTCAAATAGTACACCCATCGCCTTTCCTGACCTAGTCAAAAAGGATCTATGGATAATAATCCACCCACTCCCGACTATCAGTCACGGAGGATTATACTTTAACCCTGGTTAGGTTTTCTAACCACTGAGTAATCCCAGTTAATCCAAGTCTTGCTTGATTAACTGAAACAGTTGGGCCTCACGCCCGTGAACCGCATCCAGTAACACACCATCCCGTTAGGGAACGTTTCCAGGCTAATGGACGTGTCCATAACCTTATATGACCTGCGAAACAACTTTTCGACACTCCAGGGTGACGATACAATTTACCCGGGACCCGATCTGGGCTCCCCGAAGGTCCACAGAAAATCAAAACAACACATAGGGGTTTCCAACCCTTTTTCCATCCACGCCTTTTACAAAGTGAGTCTAAATCCGGGATTTTGAGACCCGAGATCAAGGGCTACACCCCTCTACTCATTTTCTACGCACAACCACCTTCCCATAACACATCCACGGGGTCTCATACCATTTTCCATCAATGCACATACATTCCACATAAAGAATATAGCAGATAATAGGGAAAATAGATGAGATGAAAGGGGTTTTTACCTCTTTCACGCACTTCGAGGCGTCTAGAGCTGAAACGGACACCGCCAACACCCTCGGAAGGATGATCAACCCCAAGGTAGAGCGCATGCAACTTTCTCTCTCCACTTTCTCTCTCTACCTTTTTCTCTCTCTACACGCCAAACGAGATGCCGGAGAGAAAATCAGACGCCGCCAACGCGTCGGGGATGTCAAAAAACCCCAAGGTGACCTCCCTTTTCCTTTTCCTCTTCCTTTCTCTCTCCTCTTTCTCTCTCTTCCTTTCTCTCTCCTCACTCCGTCTCTAAAAATTTATGTGGCTGTCTGCAAACCATGAGCAATGAGGGGGCTGGCCCCCATTTATATATGCCTTAAAAGGGTCTAGATCATGTGCAAAAGCACATGATCCATTTGGTGTGGAAAAAGTGAGGTTGACCAAGTCAACCACTTTGACCGGTTTGACTGGATTTTCCCACTTTTTACGTATATATCATCTGAAACCCTACTATATAACACCCGATAGTGACGAAACTTCAGGTGACCGAACTTAGGATAGTCCGACACCTACTCTAAAAATTTCAGGGAAAAATATTGAGTTTTGACAGCTGCATTTTAGTTCGGAAGAAAACTGCAAAACCCACTAATTTCCTGATTTTGGACACAAAACATGCTGCTGTTTATTTGTTTGAAATGATTAACTGTCGAAACGACAGACGGTCATCCTCATGGCCGACCGGCACGCTGTGGTATCAGTCGCACGTATTCTAATTAGAATCCCCAACAATTATGGAGTTTCACTAAGTTCTGTAAAAATCTGGAATTTTATAATCCCCAACAATTATGGAGTCCCACTAAATTCCGGAAAAATCTGAAATTTTATGGTTTTCTCGATTGTCTTACATTGGAGACTCCCGCGGTCTTGCGAATCGATATGCAATGGAACTGGAATGATAAGTGATCGTCCAGATAGCCGACCTGCACATTATGCACGATTTTCAAGAGAACAAAACCTACTTTTTACCAATTTGACAAATAATTAACTAATTAAGCTCCATTAAAGACCCATAAACACATAATTTTATTATATTAAAATTCCGGGTCGTTACAACATATGACAGCAGTCAGGATGATACAGGTTCATACAGCCATTGTTTCTTATTCTTACTTCTTAGTGGCTCTAATTGATATCAACACAATGAGCACATTTAAGCATAAGGCCCAACAGAAGGTTGTGCTTGTCTCTTTAAGATGAGCATTTGACTTGCACTATAGAACGGTCCATCTTTCTATGATTGATTGATAGATTTCTAATGTGGTTGCCATTTGCTGGATCAAGCCAACCTTCTCCTTATGAATAAATACATTTCCTCAGAATTTAAGTTTAGAGGTGTCTAGGAGGGTCAATTACCTGCACGAAAAGAGGTCCATCAATGGTGAGCAATTGCATCAGTTGTCACTTGTTTAAGTTAAGCCATGAGGCATGAACTTTAGAAGGTTTTACACGTGTTCAGTTTTTAACACCCAACTGTGAACCAACTAGTGAACCATCACCAACCAGTTTAAGTCAAGCCATGAGGCATGAACTTTAGAAGGTTTTACACGTGTTCAGTTTTTAACACCCAACTGTGAACCAACTAGTGAACCATCACCAACCAGGAGGGGACCGTCACCAAGTATGCAGGCATGCCAAGTCAGTCATTATCTTTATCCCCTTTTTTGTCATCATCAAAAAATAAGCTTCCTAGAGTTGTTGGAAATTTCTTCAAAGCACATGAATTTTTATCTTTATTCTCTCACCTGAAGCACAAGGGTCAGGTGTACTTTTACAAGAAAGAATATGCACTTCATTGTGATATTCGAAAAATAACCAGTAGATATGTTTGCAGATATTCTTTGATACAGGCATTTTAGGGAAAGAAAGAGGATGAGGTTGGTTCATCTTGATAAGGATAAAGATTGCTTGAAAATAGCCCCATATCTCATATATTGTGGTATTAGAAAACTAATTTCAGTGTAGTAAAGTGTTGATTGAGGTTCGCTAGGCGAGGGATGTTTAGGTGATGCCTAGGCGATCAAAATTTACTTTTTCTGCATACATTATATAATATTATATAAGATTCACAGAGTGCCTACCTAAATCATTGTCTAGGCGATAGGGGTCTTGACTGTTGATTATGGGACCGCAACTCCCCTTAGGGCTCTGGACTAACTGCTAGTGGACTGACTGTCACATACACATGTTTAAGTACAAAGATGAAGCTCTTCATAACACTAATTGGTTTTAGGTAAGATAGTCAATTCTGGGGCCAACAATTGGTATTAGAGCCAAGGTTCCGTGTTCGAGTCACCCTGGGTTGTTGCAGGGGGGATTGTTGGTTATGGGACCGCAACTCCCCTTAGGACTCTGGACTAACTGCTAGTGGATTGACCGCCACAGACACATGCTTAAGTACAAAGATGAAGTCCTTCCTAACACCAGTCGGTTTTAGGTAAGATGGTGAATTTTGGGGCCAATATTGGCCAGGCTAGGCGGTGGTCTAGGCGTAGCCTAGGCAACATTTGACTACACTGACTAACTGCATATATGTTTGCCAAGGTTATTGGTTGAAACATGCATTTCAGGCAAAGTAGGAATGATCATGATATATGTTCTAGGTTAAGGGAGATTGACAAGAAAGAATATGCAATTCATATTTGATACTAAAAAATTAACCAGTAGATATGTTTGTAGCCATTGTTTGAAACAGGCATTTTAGGGAAAGAAAGAGGGCAAGGTGGGTTCATCTTGAAAAGGAAAAAGGTTGCTCGAAATTGACCCGTATCTCACATATTGTGGTATTAGAAAACTAACTTGCAGATATGTTTGCCAAGGCTATTGGTTGAAACATACATTTCAGGCAAAGTGGGAATGATTTAGATATATGTTCTAGGTTGAGGGAGATTGATGTGAGTAATATAATATACTTACCTATAATCGATTACTTTTATTGTAGGTTAGTAATATTACTTCCTGAAAGTGTTTTATTTTATTTTTTCATTAATGACTAAGAAACCATATTAAGTATGGAAGCTAGAGGTTGGTCTTGGTGTATAACAATTGCATAAGTACACTTTCTTTGCCAAAAAGTTTGGCATCTTCAGTAGCTCACATATTAGTCAGTTTGGTTGTTTTGAGGTGTTCCACTGAGTTTGCCAATTTATTCACTGTAAGGTGGTCTTGAAGGTTTCCCATTCCCTTTGCATTTTAGTACATTGCACATTTTCGAAAAAATTAAATCCTTGCTGGTATCATGAGCCAAAACGAGGTTTGACAGTAGAAATTTTCGTTAATTCTCTTCAGACAAAAGAAGTCTTTAAGTGATAGGGGAGTCATGTTTTAGGTGAGCTCTTTACAGATGTATGGGTTTATGGGATATTGTTCAAAAATCTCTTGTTACTATAGTTAAATTTCCTTGATTTCTATGAGGATAGGCTAATTAATTTATTCTTTTAAAAAATGCAGGTTACAGATGATGACATTAGCCACAAACCAAGCCCCATCTTGCTCTGTATCCTTATAAGTAATATACTTGCTCGTGTTCTCTTTGTAAGATGGTTCGCACTATCTCGGAGATTTTTCTGGCACTAATGAATAGAAACATACTGGGTCCGATCTCACTCAAATGTATCCTTGGATTGTAACATTTAATACAGAATTGTTGTTTTACCATTAGGCTGTTCCATGATTGTCTTTGTTCAAATTGGACTGTGTTATTCAGACTTCAAAACTTTGGTTTCAAGTGTAATCAATAACCATAAGCAATTTGTAACAGATTTATCACTTTTGAGGCATCTAAATGGTTGAGAGCTCTGGAAAGTTGATAGGTACTGATGTGCAAATCGGCTTATTCTGTTCATATTTTTAAGTAGTCTTTAGCTTTTACCAAGATGAATGCCAGAAAATATTCACCAACTTAAAGAGATTATTCTATTTGTTTATTTGATCAAGGAACCTGAGAATTTATCAACGGGAGATTTCTATGAGCTTAACAGGTTACTGAACTAAACGACCACTCTGACCAGTTGTGTTCCAGTACTACTGATCCCACAACCAATTTTTGAATTGTGTTTAGGATTGTGATTGAATGCGTTCGATAGTAGCTGCTATTGAGCACATGGCCGTCCGATCATTGAATCAACCGCACCGTTTATTTGAATAAGACTGCAATCAAATAACTTAAATAAGAGAGAAGCACTACAACTTTAAGCCATTGTTGCTGTTGTTAGGACTAATATCATGTATTCTCGTCAGTTTGGATGGTACACCAAGCTCAACTCCGTTACGTGAATGTCAATTTTGTAATTTTACTTCATTGTAGAAGGATATATAAGTGCATTATGATTGGATTTTCTTCATCATTACCTAGCAATGAGAGAAAATGAGAGCAAAAAGAATTGTAACCCTGTAACCCGTTTTTCACAGGAAATTAGTGAAAGAATTCTTCTGAGCAGAAAGAATTGTAACCATTTTTCACAGAAAATTAGTGAAAGGATCTTTCTCCGGCAAGCATGAAAATTTATTGTGCGCGCGCACAAGCGTGTTTCTGTTCCTATTAATTTCTCGCTATTTTTCTACCGCTTTAAATGCCTAACAATATCCAATGGAATTACTAGTTTGCTGGTTTGATTATCCTTAGCAAAATAGTTCTCTGACTGTGCTAACTAAAGACGGCCTCTGGTCCAACACCAGAATCAATGTTCATATGTGTCTTAAAACTAGAGGTTGATCTTGACCCAGAAAACTGTAGAAAATGGATGAAGAACTATTATCATGCAATTACAAAGAGAATGGCAATTGCAAAGCACTAGAAGAAAATAGCAGTACCCACTTTCGTAAAAACTCTCTTTTCTTGCAATTGAAACACCCAATTTGACATAAGAATGAGCCATAAAGCAGTCCAGGAGGCTTGCATTCATGTGATAATACCACTAAAGGAATCATATGACAGATATGAAGAGATCATTTATTAACAAACCTAAAATCCACATAATAGGGCAACAAAAAAAAAAAAAAGGATGTAACAGATTGAATACCTGTTCGGACTCTGCCACAATACAAATAAAACCTGATAATCTAAGTGGCATTGTTAGGTTCGGATTATTGCAGTCATAATTGATTACATAATGAGCGCTGTTGTGAATAATTTCACAGGATACGACTGAAATGACTTTTCTCAAATAACTGCTCCATAAGCTGCTAGACTGATGCACCTCTATTGTCCGATGCTGCATGGTGAGTAGAGGTGCTTCGGTGATGCTTGAATTTTCCGGCTCAAAACAGATCTTGTTCTAGTAAAAACAGATCTTGGACTAAATGCAAAATAAATAAATTTTTTTGGTTAATATGCCTAAAAAAATAATTTTACACAGATTAAAATTTAAATTTGTTTGGCATAGTACAATAAGAAAAGTGCTTAATAATGCATCAACCAGACAAATAAATATTACAGTTTGCTAGATCGGTTGGATGCATGAGTCTGACAATTTCATCCGCGCTGTTGGTGATCCCTTCCATGTATGATATATAGTCTTATGCCTTAACAAGAAAACAAAGTATGTCATTGTGGCCAAACTAGAATGGATCAATTCCCTGTATCATCATAAGAGCATAAAGCAAATGGCTTCAAAAACGGAATCTGCAAACTTTGAAAATCCAGCAATCATAGAGTTCCATGAAACAAGCATCCTGGGAGTCATTTTGTCAAACACCCGTTTGGCAACTTCAAGAAAATCACAGCATGCATACATATATAAGAGAGAATTTTGGACAAAACATTTTGGGTATGAACAAAATTCCATTTCTTACAATATGGGTATGACCTTCTTTCTGAAGATATTTTCGACAATGGACAGACAGAGAAGGGTTGAGAGAATGGCGTCCAAGTGTTGAGTGGCAGTGCAATGGAGAGAGCATTGTCGTGCTGCTAAGCACATGATGAGGCTACAGATGACGGATGAGCAGCTGGATGATAGCAAGAGTGCTGTGAGGAAGAGAGAATCAATGACTAATGAACAGCTACAACACCAGAGGGAACGATGTCGGGATTCAATGCAACAGAGACAAGGCAGCTGACGTAAGAACAGGGGTGGAGCCAGGATTCTCTTGCAGGGGGACTAACAATGGGGGTTCGGGGGTGTAGTCCCTGAAAATGTTTTTTTTTTAGGGCCAAGTTCATTGGCCATTGGGTATGTTTGTGTCCATTTTTAAGTAATATATTTTTTCTCATAAGTTTAGGGAGGGCTTTAGCCGCCCGTCCCCTGGTTCCACCCCTCTCCCACACTAAGCCCCTATTATTACTATAAGAAAGTTTTTATTTTTCAAAATTTAAGCGGGAGTTGAAGCCCCCACGGCCCCATGTGGCTCCGGCCCCTGGGTAAGAAGAGGGAGTTTCTCTGAATATTAGTGGAGATGCCAATGGCAAAGTGTTAGGAACCAACCAATACTCCAAAAAGCCCTAGGGTGATTAAGAAGAGGAAAACTAGGCTTATATACAATTAGGAATCGTAACATACCACCATGCTCCACAGTTGATGTTCACGGCGGCCCAGTCTATGGCAGCTTTCATTATGACCTCTCATTTACCCATAGCATTCAGGTAGCCCTTTCCCTATGGTGGCTCACTCTGGCCCATAGCATCTAGGTAGCCCTTTCCCAGGTTGCCCCCCTTTGAAACTCGAACTCGAAATGTAGTGCATGCTCTGATACCAAATGTTAAGAAACCAAACAATACTCCAAAAAACCACCCTAGGATGATTAAGGAGTGTAAAGCTAGGCTTGTATATAATTGGGGATCGTAACACAGTGGGATTGACAAAGGCTGAGGGTCCGACAGATCTCTTCCTCTTGAGATCTGAATGTTCAGAAGTTTTGAGCGTAACTGAAATTTTGACTTCTTTGAAACCCTAGCTTGAAATAGAAGGGAAAGAAGAAGATGTGAAAGATGGAATAATAGGAGGGTACCTCCGCTACTCGTTGCCGTTCACGCTCGACTCACGGACGAAGAGATGAGAAGAGGATGAGACTTGAGAGAGCCAAGAGTTTGATTTTATCATATGTGATTAATCAAATCATAAACAGCTCTGAGTTGTTTAAGATAATACTGGTTAAAGTGATGGTGATTTTGTGAAATTGATTAAATTATTTAATAGCCAAACTGATTTATTAAAAAAAAAGTTTTTTAATCACTTTTTAATGACTTAATCAGTAAAAAAACCAAAGTCAAACGCCCCCTCCCTCCTTAATCTTCTAATAAGTGATTTAACCTATATAAAAAGATTAACTATGAACAGGAGCCCCAGTTGAAGAGATAACCTGAGCAACCCAAAAACTGCTAGCAGGAGTAGTTTGGAAATTACAATTATAAAAGAAGGGTATTTCTGTCCAAATTATATAATTCCAAAATACCCTGGTTTATTCATCCAACCATAAATTACTATGACTTATACATTATATTGCTTATATTTGAAGATATATTTGCACTCTTAACTATTAACTGAGACAAAATCTGGTCAAGCCCCAATAATTCAACAAAGTGATCAACAAAGATAGTTTTTAAAGACTACTAAAATTTCATGTCAAATCTCTGTCATCCAGAAGGTCCTTCAAGTGAAAGAGTTGCTCCATTATTTTTATTTGGGGCACAAAAATATAGAAATAAATATAATGCAACCGAGGTTTTATAATTGACAAATTCATAAATACAAATGTAGAAATACATATAATGCACCAAAGGTTTTACAATTGACAAGTTCATAAATAGAGATACAGAATGAGAGGGAAATAATTCTACATTAAAGCAAGATCAATATACACAGAACTTGGTCAACGAATTGGAGAAATCATTAGCACTATACCCATGAAAGGGATCTTATAACTAAGAAGAGACTGAACCTAACCTCTCATTTCTCCTTCATCCGAAGCAATAGACCCGATTGAACAGGGAAAACTTTAACCCTATGTTTGGTTGCCAAGAAAATAAGTGAGAGAGAGAAGAAAAGAAAATTGGACAAAACACAACTAAAAATTGTATTAGAAATCTAAAATTTTCTTTTCTTTTCCATGTTTTCACCTATTTTCTTGACAACCAAACATACCTAGGGTAGGGTCCATTCCTTTGCTGAGATTTATAAAGGTTGGTACTTTGCAATTTGTCATGGTTGTTAGGAAATATTAATCACTTTGCCAAGGTTTCTAATAAAATTAATTCTTATCATCATGAGATTTCAAGTCTTACTGTCTTATCATTTTTTATGAGATTTGAAATCATTCATTTGCTTCATTTGAAGTCTTATGGGAATTGCAACCCAAGAGATGAAAAGAACAATACATCTAGATCTAAAAGAAAATGCATATTGTCAAATGACAAGAATTGTAGAGTACCAGACTTTATAAGTCTCAGCAAAAGAAAGGACACTAAAAGGATTTTACTTTTGACATCTCTAAAGATGACAAAGATCTTGTCATGTCGGGTTCGCCAAGTCAGCAATCGTCATCTTCAATGGACCTTAATCCCATAAAGTATATGTCTATTCTTTCATTTAGCAGATCATCGGATATTTCTTCCCTAACAATAGAGATAACCCCTCTTTGTCAATGCATGGATTTCTTCCTCAAAAGTTAAACCTTATCTTCCCTAAGCCTTTAAGCTTTAGATCAGGGGCGGAGCTAGGAATTTTTCATTAGGGGGGGAGGGGGCAAAATACATGTATAAAAAAAATTTTGATTTGAGGGTATGGAATTTGGGGGTTCAGGGGCGTAGGCCCCGAGAAATTTTTTTTTGGGGTAGTTTTTTTATTTTGAGAATTTTTTTTCCTGGTAATGCCTTTGAGGTCGCCACGTGTCCCTATTAATACCCCTTAATTGTGATTAAGATTCACCCACCTATCCTTGGTTTCTTAAAAAAATATCAAATTTCTTTCCGAACCCTAGTTTAAATTTCACTAACTCCTAAGGTTAAAATTATTTAAATATTTTTTTCTAAAAACCCAGGATAAGTAGGTGAACCCTAAGATTGGGTGAATTTTAACCATAGTTAAGGGGTGTCAATAGAGACATGTGGCAACCTCAAGGGCATAAGGGGACTCCATTGGGGGGCCCACTATATATATGACAAAAAATATTGGGGGGACCAAGTACACTAAAAAAAAAAAATTAATTGAGGGGCCCACTATTCATACTACACCAATAAGGTTTTACAAAACATTTGCCCCTGCTTCAGATATAGTTAAGAAATTTATTTTACTTCAATTATTCTAACTTCGAGACTATGTTCTGACCAAGAGATCGCCTATCAATAGTCCAGTCCGTATCAATTATTCTTGTAATCTTGTTCAAGTGTATGGTAAGAGGGCTAGGCTGTGTTAAGGTGATCCCAAGGTTCATCATGTAATGTTCCTATACCTAGGAGGGAAATTCCAATAAAGGAGGCTAAGATCTAGGCTTTTTTGCAAATGGAATACGTTTTAAAGTGAGAATAAAGTATCACATCAACCTATTTAGTGGATATTAAAGATGAAAAGGAAATCACATTAACATATTCATCAGATATTTATGAAGAAAGCTAAATCAGAGTATACTTTTATGTAGAATTTTTGAGAATCAGCTTTTAATTTTTAACTACAACAGATCAATTCGATACTGACTTTTGGAGATTCGCAAGGTGTAAATATTTATTTCTATCACTGTCTAATTTAAACTAGATCTCTTCTCACTAATTGATGATTATAAAATTCCAGGTTTACATACCCCCCATGAACCATTTGTTACCATTGAAGCCATACTACCAATAACAAATATGAAAACTAACAGGGTCCTTGAACACAAGAAGAGTGTCAATAACGATGAGAGTATATCTTTCTAATTGACAAAAATCAAGGAGAAGGACAAAGGAAATCATGATGCCTACATTAAATTAATTGATTCATCATGGTATAGAAGAAAAACGGTGCACGGACCGTACTCGAGCTTCAAATCTTCTTCACCCCTTCCCATGTCAATAACTAGAATTTAAAAAAAGGGAATGCTAACGCATCTGGGAATAATCGATTGATCTCTATTAATAGACCTGCTAAAGACCCGAACCATAGAGTATTATATCTCGCATTGAAAATCCTCCTTTATTGGAATATATATATGATCATGCATATGTAATTAAGGACCCCTTGTATTTGTATGCGCAATCCCTAAGTAAAATTGATTCTTCAACATTCTAAATAAATAGATTGACCCAATCACAATAGCAAACCCATTACAAGATGAGAGAGAGAGAGAGAGAGAGGCATATGAAGAAAATACTGTATTACACAAGTCCCATTCAAACACTAAAGCTCTGAAACAGACATATAAGCAAATTCCCATAAAGTAAAAGCATAAAATTCATCTTAAAAGATGTACTGTTTTCAGCAATTTGCCTGTCTTTTCATCTTTTGCCTTTTGACATTCAGAAATCTACCAATTAAAGGAACTAAAAGTCACTATGGATCCAAAAAAATTATCATCACAGATCTTGGCGGAAAAATCATAAGATCTAATGATTCTAATCCCTGCAGCTAGGTATCAAACTTTCAAATACTAAGAATCCAGCAACAATTCATCAACTTCTATGACAAATCCAACATACCCAGATCATAAAAAGCATGTAAAACCAAATAAATAATCTCAGAATCCCAAAAACAAAAAAAACAAAAAACTAACCTTTCTGTTATTCATAATCCAAAAAATTCCATAAAAACAAGATTAGAATCAAATAAACCCAGAGACAGAACAAACTGACCTTGGAATCGAAATACCCATCAAGAATCTTGAAATCTTCGCTAGAAGGATTGAGCTCACATGGTGCAAGTGGGCATTTGTTTCGCAGAATAGGAAAGAAGAATAGCGAAATTCAAGTGCCCGACCTGCACCAAGCGAACTCAATCCAGAAGCGATTTTAATAATCTCCTCCTGAAGCATATAAACTAACCTAAACTATAAATTAAATGAAAAAACCGATTTTTCCCTCTTTTGGAAGGCTCGCGGCTTTGCTTTGCCCTAGAAGAAGGCAAAACCAATCCCACTTTATATAGTTTTTTCTTTACTAAATTTAACTATTTTCATTTATTTTAAAATTTTAGGTAAGATTGTAAAAACCGGAATTCAATGGGAATAGATTCTGGTTAGATTTTTCAAGGAGCTTTCCGTGTCAGCACAGGCTGATTGCCGACAATAGTACAATTTTTCTATAACTCTTGTTAAAGATGGTAAATAGGGTTAATGCGGTAAATTTATGAACTATAGTTAACAGTTTTTCTAGTTAACAAGGCCATTTTAACTGTCTTGGGATATAGTTAACTCTTGGGGTTCTTTTTTCTTCTTTAATTTTCTCAAAAACAAAAAAACAAAATTAGATATTTTAACCTTAAAAGTTAATTGAATTTTAATCATAATTAAAAGAAGAACACGTGACAAGAAAAAAGGGGACGATATGGTCCACCGGTGAGAAGGTAATTTATTTTCCTTCAACGCCAAATATTCGGCATTGGATAGCAGTACATTTTTATGGACTAGGATATTGTGAACAAAGGATTCCATTAAAAGAAAAGAATCCAAGGAAAAATCTCTTATTTTTTATTTTTATTTTTATTTTTTTGCTAACAATATCATTTACCATAGTAGAAATAGTTTTTTTTTGGTTTGTGATATACGTGTAGGCCGCAATGCCGGTTAGGTGTTAGTATTTGTTCAATTAGTGGGCGAGTGGAGAGTATATACAAACTCTCACCCTCTCAAGAATGGAACCCGATACCTCCCCTCAAAGCAGGGGATACACTACCACTAAGACAAAGCCCTGGTGTGTCGTAGTAGAAATAGTTAATGGTTAGGGAGTGAACCACTTGCAAATTATCACCCAATGAGAATAGATCCCTCTTAATTGATCTTATGAAATCAAGTGTTTTATCTTTTGTGAGTTGAAGTATGTTGATGGTATACGAATGGCATGACTAGGGGTGGTTATTGAACAAAATGTTCGTGAACTACTCGGGCTTGACTCATTAAAAGCTCGAGTATCAATCGTTTATTTAGTAAACGAATGGAGCTTGAACACCGTTTTCGAACTCGTTTAATAAACGAGCCGAGCTTGAACACACCCCTGCTCAGCTCGATAAAAGCTCAGTTCGATTATATATACATATTAATCTACTAAAACATTTAAAATATACTTATTTCATTTAAATATTAAAATTAAGTATATATATTATATACTAGTAAAGATTAATAGTTTATAATGTATTTTATATGATTAGAATACCCTTTATATAATTATAATTTTATACTAAAATTTTAGTAAAGACCGTGACTTCTATGCCTAGGATAATAAAGTGAATTTTTTACCTAATATAAATAGCTATATCCAATAAAACAAGTTGCTCGTGAACTACTCAAGCTTGGCTCGAGTTCGGCTAGTAAAGCTCGAGCTTGGTTATTCAATAAACGAGTCAAGCTTGAACATGATTTCCGAGCTAACGAACAAGCTTGAACACACCACTACTCGGCTCGGGTCGATATCACCCCTAATAACGCATGACATCCCTTTATCATTGAGATCGAATCACAACCAATTGCGATTGAACTTGGGGAGAGTTCAATTGCACCCACAACCCAACTCGTGTCCTTTTTAACTCTTAATAATTGTGGTTAAGATTCATTAACCCTTAGGGTTCAACAATATGACATTGATTTTTAGAAAAAAGAAATATTTAATTATAGTTAAGAATTTTTAACTCTCAGGATTAATATTTTTTTTATAAACTAACATTATATTGTTAAATCCCAAAAGTTGGTGAATCTTGACCACAATTAATAGGGATTAAAATGGACAAGTGTTGGCCTATGGGTGTGATTGAACACTCCGGAGTTTAATCCCAATTGGCTCTGATTCCATCTCCTCTCCGTTAGTGCAAGCATCATCATTATTATTGTTATACTCACAACTGCCTTTATCACCAAATATTTGGGAGTGTCACCAAAAATCTAGTTGGGTCTAGGTGGACAAATAACTACCCTACTCATCACTCTCAAACAATAGCTTTTGAGGAGAGCAAAAAGGTCGTTGGGTGCATAATTAACTTTAGTATCAGATTCTTCAATTTGCAAGTGGCCTGGTGGTGGAAGGACGAAACGTAAACCCGGAAGTCTCGATCGAATATGGGCTCTCCTTAATATCGGATGTACATCACGTTACATCACGTGGGAGACTAGTTTGGGTCTAGGATACCAACGCTTACCATAAAAAATAATAATAATAATATAATAGCGCTGCCTATTGGTTTAGAGCCACAAAATTATTTATTTATTTAATTTTTTTTTTGTTAGGACTAATTTGTTAAATGTCAGGGGTTAGGACTGTCAGCAGGGTTAGAACTCAACACATGGTGGGCGTCAACAGCCACACCAAGGACTCGAACACGAGTCTTCCCTCCCCAAATGGGAGATACAAAAGTAGGTACTTTAGTCCATAAGATTTGTGTTTTTCGAAAAATACTAGTGGGGATTTAGGAATCTGATACCAAATTTGGTATTAAGTGCCTAACAGTAGATTTACTCTTGTTTTGAATTGTCTGGAGAGATCGTTTCTTTAATGACCCATTTGCATAGCATGAACTGATGGATAAGAATTGAAAATCCCATTGTTTAGATGCTTCAAATTCTATGCATATGTTTACCAAAAAAAAATTCTATGCATTTTAATTTGCGATTCCTATATTTTGTAAGAGTTGAAATATCTACCTAAGAGGTGGATATAATATCCACGTTCAAGAGAATTAATGAAAATCTTCTATCACTTTACTATCATTCATTCTTGACTTTATTAGATTTGTATTTGAATTTTCTTAAAATAAAATATTATTTTGAATTTACTAAATTATTTATTTATTTTTATTACTTTATTAAAATTCTAATTATTTTTATTTTAATAATGATGTATATTGATTATATAACTTTTAATTAAATAAAAGGTATTATATTTAATTAAACTTAACTAACTTTAAAAAATAATTAATATTTTAAAAAAAACGTTGAAGATAATATATAGAAATGTTCAATAAATATTTATTCAAGATTAAATTTATTTTTAGATACAATATTAAAAATTGATAACCGATATATATTCTAATAGTCCATTATCAAAGTAATAAATATTGATCATCGAAATATAATTGATATATGAAAAATAAATAATTGAATTTTTAGTATTTATTAAACTTATTATTTATCAAACACAAAATCTACAAATTTCAGAATATTTATACAAATTGAGTATAATATAATAAAAATTCATTAATTTATATTAAGAAGTACTAATTTATTCTTTAGACTTGTATTCAGGTAATCGAATCACAGCCAATTGGAAAGAGTTCAATCGCACAACATGTGTCCTGTTAATTTTTATTAATTGTGGTTAAAATTTACTAACCCTTAGGGTTCAACAATTTAATCTCTATTTTTAAGAAAAAAAATATTTCATTCTAGTTAAGAACTTTTAATCTTTAGAGTTAATATTTTTTTCTAAATCCAAGGTTAGATTGTTGAACCCTAAGAGTTAAAAAATTTTAACCACAGTTAATAAGAGTTAATAGGAACACATGTTGACCTGTGGATGCCAATGAACTCTCCCAAATTCAATCACGGTTGTCTGTGATTCCTTCTCTGTACTGCTCCTCACTTTGAAAAAAAACAAACTTTTATGGGAAAGTCAAGCATGAGAGATGTGTTATAAGTAGACTGTGTACCTACCACCGGCTATTTTTTCATAATAAGGTCTGGAGGTGGGCCTACCAATTGAAAACCACTCCTGAGGCCTAGACTATTGTACCTTGTACCATCATTTCCAATTTGGAAAATAATCCCCTCCTATATAGTGACGCGAGAGGTGTCTTGGGGCCCTTTTTCTGTCAGTATCCTTTATTAAGTTTCCTTTTAAGTGTGGTTAAAATTCACATACCTCTAGAATTCATCCATCTACCTTAGTTTATAGAATATATTTTTTAACTATATAGGAATTAACAAAAAATTAACCAGAGCTCACGGCCCATTGAAAAAGGCTGTGTGAGAGCTAGGAGCAATAGTTGGCTCCTCGCTTGTGGAGTGACCTATTGATCTTCCAATATTAACCAATAGTTTTGATAAAACAAAAAGAAGCGATTAAAATCTGTTGATAGTATATACTATCCAGAGTTGGGCCCGATTTAAAATTTAATGACACGAAACATAAAGTGTAATCCACCATTGAATGCATATGGCCTTGGTGTCATTAGATTTTAAATTGGACAGCTCTCGATAGTATGTACTATGGAAAGTTTTTTTCCTTTCCTAAAGGCTCAGTATTCTTTTCCAGTTGTAACCGGTTTTTGCCAAAACCAGTTATGCTCCCGAGGTGGACACGTGTCCCCTTTTTACACCCCTTAATTGTGTTTAAGATTCACCAAACCCTAGGGTTCACCCACCTATCTTTGATTTTTAGAAAAATTTATTAAATAAATTTTAACCTTAGGAGGTAATGAATTTTAACTACAATTAATAAATTATTTTATTATTTTTTCTAAAAACCAATGATAGGTGAGTGAACCCTAGGGGTGACTGAATCTTAACCACAATTAAAATGTGACAAAAGGGCCATGTGGCCACCTCAGAGGTGTAACCGGTTTTGGCAAAACCGGTTACAAGTGGAGAAGATTACGTCCCTTTCCTAAAACAGCAGGGTATGAATGAGGGTGGAGGTGGGACCCACGGGTGAAAACTAAGCACTTGTTTTTTAGTTGAAATGATATCATATAAACATCACACATTCTTTAAACACACACAATTAGACCTAAGGTAACCACTCAGGTGCCATAAGGATAAGTTAAGCAACCACTCCAAAAGAGTCTGTCTTAAGGAACTAAGCACTGGTTTAAGAGGGGTAGGAATGAGGGTGGATGTGGGACCCATGTGTGAAAACTAAGAACCGGTTTAAGAGCTACTACTCAATGAGTCCTATCTCGGCAATAGATTGACATTTTGAACAACAAAGGCGTACTTCTACTTCTACTGCTACCACCATTTAGATGATGCAAGATTCAAACATCAGCCATATCCTTTCTTTCTTACAAGGATGTTACAGCTATTGAAAGTTTTAAAGGATCCATGCTCAAGTTATCATTAACAGCTATAAACACGACCCCGCCATCTTAAACAAGCTACTCAACTTCTGTGCTTTAGATAAATTTCTAAATTGACTTTAATCGACTTTTGACTCTATAAAAGTGTGGGTAAAAAACATGCTAGTTTGGTTATCCACCTAACTTTTAATTTCCAACAAATATTAGAAGTTACAAAATTAATTTATTAAGAAGCGAGTTCACCAAAACTTCCGCAAGAAGCCGATATTTTAACTTTTTTCAAAAGTTATTATTCTTGAAAATTCTCCTATAAAAGCCCTTTTCTTTGAGAAGTTTATTCAAACAGACCCTTAGCCTACTGTCAACTTTTCTTCAATTGTATTGACAAACCACAAGGCTCTGCTTGAAATTCAATGATCATAGGCTATTCTAGACATCTCTTTTGGAAGCCATTTTCTACTACAATAAAATGATGTTGATAGGCCAATCTCATCTTAGATAACTTCACTTTCTCATTTCTTCTCAAGGCATGTGATAAAGCCAAGGGTGGAGTCACATGGGGCTGAAGCGCCCCTAAAATTTTGAAGAAAAAAAACTATTGTATTAATAGGAGTGTAGCCTGGGAGAGGGGCGGAGCCGAGGACTCCAGCCCCCCTAAACTTCCAAGTAAAAGTATATATTCCTTACAAATAGACACAAACTTATGTGATGACCCATGAACTTGGCCCTCTAATTTTTTTTCCACTCCAAGAATTTTTGACGAAATGCTTACTGATGGATTTAATTTCTTGGAATTTGATGATTTTGTGCTACTCTCAGGATGGTCTACACGATGAGGCACTGAAGATATATAGTCGGATGAGAAATTCGAATGTGGGTCTGGACTAAGGGTGTCAATGGGTCGATCTGGTTGGGTCCGCTCTAGGGTTGGTCCAACCCGGCTTGATTACTTAGATGGGAGTGCTTGGGCTTAGAGGCTTTGGCTTGCTGGCCCATTAGACTGGGCTTCTAACCGGATTTGGCCTGGCCCAATTAATAAAACACCCAAAAAAAAGCCTTGTTTTGCTTTAACAAGCCGGCCCAAGCCTATCCCAACCCAAGGAGGTCGATTGATAAGTGAGTTGGCTCAGCCCGACCCATTTATTAATCGGGCCTAATTGATCCTGGCCCAGCCCCTTTACACCCTGAGTCTTGACGAGTTCATCCCAACTTGTTGTCGTCTTGCATCCATGTGGGGGCATTAAATTTTAGAGTTCAGATGCATATGTTTGTGGATGAAAATGAATTCATGGACAATGTGTTTGTGGCGAATACTCTTGGAGATATGTATGCTATATTGGAATCTACTGGTTGTAATAGCCATTTGAATTGAACATTGAGAAAGGATTTGAAAACCCATGGTTACATCCCATGTAACGGTAGCAATAATAGTGTCGGTTATTGGTGATTAACTCCTTATAAGAGGGATTATGACTATATAATGGATGTCAATCAATGAAAAATGTAAGTTTGTATCACTTGAATCTAATTTAAGAGGGTCGACGATAAGTTGTTGGTTTACATCCACAGTCATCTCTTTTCGATTCTTTTCGATGATTTAGATTCACAAGCCTTAATATTCTTGCACACTAAATGCAACAGCTTGCATGGAGCTCGTTGAGTTTTTGACAAGATGCGAAAGTATACTTGGAACTCCATGATTGTTAGGGTTGGAGTGCACGACTGTAGGGATGAATCGATCTCTTTTTTCTAGCGGATGTTGATTGCAGGAATCCAGCCAAATTCAATTGCATTCATTGTTTTGTGAAATTAAGTCTAGGGTTAGAGGCAAATCGATCATTGCTTCCTTCCCTATCAGAAAATCCAGGTGATGTACCTGCTTGTATTTAATTATCCGGACTCACTATTTGACTCAACCCAAATAATTACTTATTCATTTCATATGTAAACAAATATGCAATTATCAAGTAAATTTCAGGCACTCAAACAATGAACTTTAAATTTCTAGCATATTTTCATCATATTCTAACATTTCAACCAAATAGTTGAATTTCAATCAGTGTAGTCAAGGCGTCGCCTAGGCGACACCTAGGCTTTTTGGACCTCAATCGCCTAGGCGCTCCTCTAGGCGGGCGAACCCCATAAAATAATTTTTTTCTTTTTTAAATCCAAAAAATCTCAATAAATAGAAAAAAAAATAAAAAAACATGTAATGAAGAAATAACAATATTCTAAATCATTTTTTTTAAACTAAAAATATCGTTTTCAATGCAATCTGGACCTAATAGGCCCAAATTGCAGACGCACTTCGTGCGTCGTAAGGGGGCTCTGCCCCCCTGCCACCCCCGGGCAATCGCAGGGGGGCTCTGTCTAATATTATACATGTAACATAGACAGTGACACGAATTTAGGTATTTGACCCAAATTTTGAAGTATTTAATACTCCACTATGTCAACATGTCTTTGGTTATGTGATGAATGATTATAATAAATTTTTTATTCTATTTTTTTGTAGAATGTGAGTATGAAGTTTTGGTCTTTTGGATGTTATATATAATAATATATATACGTGATATAGATATTATTATATATATATTTATATTAAATTTATCGCCTAGGCAACGTATCCCCTAACCGGGGCTAATCGCCTGGGTATCACTTTGACTACACTGATGTCAATGCATAGGTTTTTGATACACAAATATAACAATGCACACCTATGTATTGAAATTCTCACGAATGTTCTAATTCCTGAGATTCAAACAGATCCTAGGGATGGTCATCTTTATCTACCACAACCATAACACCCTTAGTTGGCCATCAATATCCATTAATAAATGAATTTTGGCTAATATTAATTGAATGCACCACTAGCAAAGCTATTCGCAATTTATCAGTGTGAGTCCTTTTATTAGGAGAGTGGTACAAAATCCTGCAGCTTTAGGTGTCCAAGATGTGACACTGTCGTGCTAAACTTCCCTGTCGAAACTATCTCAACTCCATTGCTTTCAAAAGGCAACTGAAACGGGAAAATGCATAACATTTTCTTCTCTAGAAGATTCATATGAATCAACATCAAGAACACTCCTCAAAATTCAGGAATTCATTTGAAACTCAAGTCTGTTGGATATGCGATCTAGGCATCATAACTACTCATTAGAAGAAGAAAGCACTTGTTGCTGGATGGGTTTCGAAATGAATTTATGTTGTTGATTTGGCTACGCCCACTAAATTGAATTGTACCCATAGCTTTTCACCTCAAAAGAAAGTGAGAAGAGGGGTTGGTAAAATGGAGGAGAATTACGTAAAAAAGAACAAAAGAACCAACGACTATGGTGGTAGACTACTGGCCTAAGAGTGAGCTGGAAAATATCATATCCCTAATTTCCTAAGTATCTCTGCCTTCTCCTCTCTTGCCTTAAATGATGAAAACTCACCTCCTATATATAGCAAATCATAAGATTTGCTAGGTCGACAAAGTTTGTTAGAGCTATTAGTCAGTAAGAATCTGCCACATCAATCATAACTAAGTTATCATGACCTCACACCTTAATGAGTGTTCTCAGAGTTAGTAATCAAGACGCCAAGGCGGTCCAATGACAAATTCTCATTTGGACCCACCAAACCACAATAACCTAAATCAACTCCCTAGAGATAATAATAATAATAATAATAATAATAATAATAATAATAATAATAATAGAACTTCCTCAAGACGGGTCATTCACTTTGAACAAGCTCAGCCAACAAATATATATAATTATATTTTTGGTGAAGACATTCTTGTCACCTTAGGAAATATTCTTAAAGCCACATTCCCGATGTCATAAATGCACATGTAATCTGATCTCAGGAATTTACTCAAAAGTTTTCCATGTGTCGCTTTAGGGATGTCGTCAAGGGTCGTATTGCCTTAGGTATAATACCTTAGGGATATTACCAAGGGTCTTCGCTTACGACCTAAGGATTTTCAAGGACTTTACACATAACATGCCTTCCTGACTCTAAGGATATTCCATTTGTGACCTGGGTATCAATCAGGATTTAGACATTTCGTTCATGACTTGGGAATCTACCAGGACTTACATATAACACACATCGTTGAGACTCCAAAGGCTCTTCATTCATGTCATGAGGATCTGCTAGGACTTACGTGCCATGAGATACTACCAATGACTTTCATTTGTGGCATGGGGCCAGGATGCCATTCAAAATATAATGGCAATTCAAATAATTATGCACGAATACATAGAAGAATTGAGTTATGAACAATTGACAATCATGAATGGCAAGTTTGCATGCTATTACTTGATATCATTGTGACGCTTGGCAATGTCATTTTTCATGTAGCAATAACACTCTAATCAAAATTTTAGGACAAGTTCAATTTCTTTACTTAGAGCATTCAATGTGCAAGGAATAAGGCAACACTACCTCTCAAACTAAGTCAGTTCATTTTTTTTTTGGTTCCAAGTCAGTTCATTGAACCAATGCTTGTATATGCACGTGATTATGGAGGCAAAGCCTTCGCAAATATGTCAAGCTTTGGGTCAAGCCTATTTAAAAACACCAAAATTCAAGCCCAAGCCCAAGCCCGGCCTATTGCCACCCCTAAATCTAAGCCTTGTTTCAGTTATACGAGGCCGGCTAATTCCAATCTATCCAATATAATATAATCTATTAATACATAGTTGGTTGGGGAGTTGAAGCTTGTTTTTGGTTGGGGAGTTGAAGCTTGTTTTGCAATTCCAGTATATCCATGGCCATATCATCTGTTAATGTATATGGACACCAGGTAACTTCTCCAACTAACTGTTCTGTTTCTTGGGGTGATTTGGATGAGAGGAGTGTTAAGTCTCAGTCGCAGAATTCAAATTTTTTCTAAACTCTTGATAGGTACAACACTTGGCATTGCTACCTTCCGTTCCATGTTCGGCATCTTGTGTTCGACCCTGCGGGGAAGGCGGGCCATTGTTTCTCGGGTAGTAGGTGCCTGTTATGGGCAAGCTTAAATCTGGACGTCAACCCGGGGCCAGTGCCTAGGGGGCCGTGACGCTACTCCAGAGCCCTTTTTTTTCTTAACTGAAAAAAAAACAATATTTTCAAAGAAGGAATGAATAGTTTCTAATTAACAGAAAAAGTAATGATATTTGTCACTAACATTATGAGAGCTTGGCCCCTAATACCGTAACTGGTCTTAGGGACATCTCCCCTTCTAAAACTTGCCATGGTCAACACATGTCCCTTTTAACACCCCTTAAATGTGGTTAAGATTCCATACCCTGTGGGTTCAACCATGTGACCATGGGTCAACCATGTGACCTTGATTTTGAAAAAAAAAATATTTTAAAATAAATTTAATCACAAAAGTTAAAAATATTAAACTAAAGTTAAAAGGCAGTTAAAGGCTATCTGAGTAGGCCAGATATTTTTGGTCTGGCGAGGGCAAGACCCATTTTAGAGGGGGAGACGTGGTTATTAGGCGCGACCAGATGGTTTGCACTTGAATGAATAGAGTAAAATTTCCCTACTTTGAGAATATATATATATATATAATTTATTATTATTATTATTATTATTTTGACAATATACTTTGAATATATATGAGCAACAAGAGTTCAAATCACAACCAATTGTGATTGAACTCAGAGAGAGTTCAATCGCTCCTACAGGTTAACACGTGTCCCAGTTAAGCCCTATTAATTGTGTTTAAGATTCACTAATCTTGAAGGCTCAATAATCTAACCTTGGTTTTTTAAAATAAATATTAAAAAAATATTTAACTCTAGTTATGAACTTTTAATCCTTAGGGTTAAATTTTTAAAACATTTTTTTCTAAAAACAAAAGCTTTTTTCCAAAAAAACAAAAGTTAGATCATTGAACCCTAATGGTTAGTAAATTTTAACCACTGTTAATAAGAGTTAATTAGGGACACGTGTTGACCTATGGGTGCAATTGAACTCTCCCCGAGTTCAATTGTGATTGGCTGTGATCTCCGACAACACGGCACGCTCTTGTGGAAGAACAAGCCAATGCCAATTAGTCCATTGACGCATGGCCAGTGAAAGCGATATTTTAAATTTTTAGGACATTTCAACGACACGTATGTCACCGTCTCGATCAATTTCTTTGGTCGTGTGGGTCGGGCTAAAAAATTTCTACACGATTCGGTTCGGGATAGTGGATCCGTCCTCCCACACGCAAGAATGTCACTTGCAAGTTGCATCGCACTTGGGATAATTGTTGATTAAGAATATTGCACAAAATCCGCTTTTAAAAAGTATCAAGTAACGAGCTTTAGAGATCCAAATATTTGTAACCCCAAAAAATTGCTTTCTTTAAATGGCTATATAAAAGCCCAAAGCTCTAGACCTAGCAGATTTTTCTTTTAAAAATGGAGCTAGCCAACCATGACTTACTCTAATATTTGTAGGGAAAATTCCGAGTAGGTTGGGCGGATACTTGAAGAGGCTAGTCCTTGGCTCAAGTGCTTTGGGACATCCACCGTTACCCCAAAAAAAAAAAGATGGGAATATAGGTTAATCAATGAAGATATATTGGTGCTACAACGCGAAGTTGCAAAAACACTAAGGGTGTGTTTGGTTGACGGTAATTGGGTCGGAGAAAAGAAGTAAAGTGAAGTAAAAGAAAAGAAAGAAAGTGGGTTTTCTCTTGTATGTTTGGTTTGAGAGAAAAGTGGGGCGAGAGAATATTTTTTTTTTTCAAATATACCCCTTGTTCACATTTACAAAACTCTTTTGATAAAAGGGTAGAATTGGAATAATAATAAATTTTTTTCACTCTCTCATTATTCTATCAAAAAGCTGGAATATGAAATTGGTGTAAGTATAAGAAAATCTGGCACTATTGAACATCTTGATTATCTAGAAAGTGAAGCTTTCTTGCAAACCGAACATGGGGTAAGTGGGTGTTTCTTTACTTTCTCCTACTTACCCCCCAAATGAACACACCCTAAAGGTAGAGGGCAAATCTTTTCGGTGGAATAATATACCACTTGATATTGGTCCCCAAAACTTCTAATAAAAAATGACTGTTCATCAACTTTTCTAAAACTCTGCTCAAGTTCTTTACTTGAAATGACAAGTGTCACATGTTTATTTGTGTGTGACCAAATATCAATTCTGGTATACATCTCTGCCTAAAAGATGTGCTTCTAGAAGAAAATAGTAAGGAAGCTTGTGAGTAAATTTTCTCACAGGTTAATATTTTCCAAGGGAAAAGTTTTTTTTGTTTGTTTGAATGGAAAATAAGTGCAAGAAATTATTTCCAAGGGAAATTTTTTTTTTTCAAGTGTTTGGTTTCTTGGAAAATGTATCTTCTTATTGAAAAGTTTTCCTACGGGTTAATATTTTCTAGAGTATAGTAGGAAAAATTTTCCTTAAAATACGGATGGAAGTTAATTTCATCATGCATTTTTTACTATCTTCTTTGATCTTTCATCGTTCTCCCCTATCGATCAACCTCATCAAAATCGACTCCGACTCTGAAGCCCGTCATACAAGATCGATTTGCAGGTGAAAATATCTATCTCTCTCTTTCATAATTTTTAGTCAATCCTATATTTTCTAATTTGAAATCTAGGAATTGAGTTGACTTCTGTGGTGTTCGAAGCGAAATGCACATGTATTTTAAAAATATTGGACTTCGTGGTAAACTTCGATCGAAACAGAAAAAAAGTGTTGAAAAAATACAGAACTTCAGTGGAAGTTAAGTGAAGTGTACAGAAAAAGCCTATAAATTGAAGGATTTTATGTCGCGACCCAAAATACCCCCTATGAATTAGGGATACTTTAGCTCGTGACCGCCGTGTCATACCGTCCTGCATGACACATAAGGCATATATACCACCCCGTCAGAGTACGCAAGTTATAACATATAACGAAAGCAATTTACAATAAAACACTTCTATCATTAGGTTCAAGTCTGAACCAACAGAACATAGTAAAATATTAAGTATGAAGTGGACAAGTCTCACTCTCAGTACTATCAAAATATAGGTATACTCTCTCTCACTTTCTCAGCAATAATCTAGATAGGACCCCCTATCTAGAGTTTCATTATCCTGATAATGATCAATGGTTGGCTCCAGTTCATAGTACTCTTCCTCTATCCAAGGCTCCGAAGCACAGATGTTGAAGGGAATTATACGTGCACCTGTCGACATAACATGTATGCCTGAGCATGGAATACTCAATGTCTACAAACTACTAGCTAACAATGAGATAATATCGTGGAGCATGCAAAGACATATAGCCGTAGAGCATAGAAGTCCGTGAAAAACCCGTACTAGTTCCAAAACCATTTCCTTATGAGTTTCTTATGAAATCCAAAACCGTATGAGTCTTATGAGCGTATGAGAATCAAGTCTTATGTGTTCTTTGAGTTCCTTAGAGTTCTTATAAACCGTAGAAATTTAAAACACTTATGAGCTTGTGAGGTTATTATGAGCATAACTTAGAGCCAGACCTTAGCACCTGTAAAAGACTTAGAGTTGGGTATATAAATACCCTTCATTGAATACATCGAAGTAGGTTGCCAAGATCATTAACCAACCTTCCTGTTGGCTTTATCCAATTTCTTATGAGGCTACTTTGAGCCGGATATGACATATCCTTGGATATGCCCTATCCTTGACCAACCCGATGTTTAGCATTATCAATGCTTATGATAGCTTATGAGTTCTTAGAAAATCCTTATGAATGCTTCGATAAACCTCACTTATGAGAAATCATGAAATCATGCAAGACATGTAAGCCTTAGAGTACTTAGAAATCATAGAGTGCATAGAGTGCTTGTGGTGTGAACATCATACTATACTTAGAAATCTTAGAAACATAGAATCATAGGCATAGAGATTTCAAAATAGTGATAGCTTACAAACTATTCAAATTCATCAATTCATTTCATTCAAGAACAACTCAATAAAAATATGGTTTAGCTTGAGAGACTATCACAAGGTATAGTGTATCTACACATCATCAATAAGGTTTATACTATGCTAGTTAGTAAAGTGTAGTTACCTTTATTAGATCAAAGTTTCTATCTAAATTAGTTGAGAAAGGTTGAGGAGCAAGAAAGACTCTTTTTTTTTGGGGGGGAAGGAGCGAGACCCCAAGCTCAAAGAAAGACTCCTTCTTTGTTAAGAATCAAACTCAAGAACACCAAGGATCCAAAACCCCAAGCTTCTCTCTTCTTCGTCTTTCTTTTCTTCAAGTTTCATCCAAAAACTTCCTCTAAAGGTTGTTGTAACCCTAGCTCACGAAATGTGGGTTTATATAGGCCAAGGGGTTTGGCCAAAGACCCTTACACCCCCCAAAATATCCTAAGGGTTCGGTTATAAGGCAAAACAGACACCACCGATCGACTGGTAGAGAGGATCAGTTGACCGATCAAAAGACCCCTCTCTGTCTAAATTCCCCATACAAAATTTTACTCCATCAGTCAACCGATAAGGTCATTCGGTCGACCGGTAGAGAATTCGGTCAACCGGTTCCCTATTTTTTTCCCTTTTCTACACTTAGTCTTTCCTTATGCCATTTGCTTGAACCCTTAGCTCACCTAGGATACTTAATACCTTTGCTCTAATCACTTATACCCATGCATCACAACCGTTCTTAGGATCTTACACGTCCTCCATTCAATAACTCTAGATACCAAGGTCACATAAACAACCTTAGCTGAAACATACCTAGTGCAAAAAGCACTATTCACAACATTATTCTCAGGCTATAAAAGTGAGATCCGGGGTTCTACATCCTCCCCCATTTACAGAAATTTCATCCTCAAAATTAGGAACATTCAAAAACATAACAAGGAACGAAAATACATGGAGTCTAACCAAAAAGACTATACAAACAGATGAGGGTACTTTTCCCTCACTTCAGCCTCGCGCTCCCATGTAGCCTTTTCGGTAGAATGGTGTTGCCACTTCACAAGAACTAAGGGAATAGTCTTGGTACGCAAAACTTGATCTCTACGATCCAAAATCTGAGCTGGTTGCTCTATTAGCGTAAGATCCTCACAGATCTCAACAGGATCTAGATCAATGACATGTGAAGGGTCCGATATATATTTCCAAAGCATGGAAATGTGTAACACATTGTGGACGGCGGCCATGTGAGGAGGCAGCAACACTCTATAAGCGACCTCACCAACTCTGGTGATGATCTCAAACCGGACCGACATACCTCGGACTAAGTTTCCCCCTCTTGCCAAACCTCATGATTCCCTAACTCAGAGAAATCTTTAGAAAGATCCGATCCCCAACCTGGAATTCCAAGTCTTTGTGGCGAGTATCCGCATAACTCTTCTGTCTGTCCTGAGCAGTCTTCAACCTCTCCCTAATGATCCTGACCCTCTCCACGGTCTACTCGATCAACTTGGGGCCCAATACCTTTCTCTCACCAACTTAATCCCAGTAAAGAGGAGTGCTGCAACTTTTTCCAGACAAGGCCTCGAAAGGTGCCATTTGAATACTCGCCTGGTAATTGTTATTGTAGGCGAACTCCACTAATGGCAAATGATTCTCCTAACTACCTTAGAAGTCTAACATATAGGCTCATAGAATATCCTCTATGACTTGATTCACCCTCTCGGTCTGCCCATCAGTCTAAGGATGGAAGACAGTGCTAAAGTCCAGACGGGAACCCATAGCGTCCTGAAAAGTCTTCGAGAACCTGGAAGTAAACCTCGAATCCTTGTCGGACACAATACTTACTGGCACCTCATGCAACCAAACTATTGTGAACACCAAAATTTACCGCCCTTCCTCCCCTCTCAACTCTAAGTGTCGAGATAAGGTCCGAGAGTAGAGGAATAACGCTAAATTTATTTTAAGAGTCGCCACCTACTTAGGGGAAGTAGGATCCCGAGATAATCCAAATAAGGGGGTCTACGGTCCAGAGTAGTCTAGGTAAGAGATCCCTTTAGGTCCTGGGGAAGGGGTTAGGCACCCCAGGACCTCCATCCAATGATGGTAACCTACTCATTAGGTCCAAATCAAACATTTAAAAATCACTTAACATTTCCTAAATAATTATTAATTTTGCTAATCGAATACAAATCAAAATGGGGTGTAAAAAAGTTTATTTTTGGTTGGGGTCGAACCCTGATTGGGCTGCCTACTTATCCGGTTAGTCGGAATCAGACCCTCATAGTAGTTCGGGGTCCGTGACTGTTTTTATACTCGTTTCGGAGTGTGGTCACTTCCAACTCGTGTTTGAGTTGGGAGAGGGGAAGTGGAATTGAGATTTATGAATCTCATTCCGGGAGATGGTCGCGTAGCTAGGTGCTCATGCTGGAGCTCTAGGGGGCGTTCATTTATTAGGGTAAGTCTTTTTTTGCATTTTGGGGGTTTTTAAACGTTTTTGTTGTTTTTGTATTTTTTATTTTTTTGTATTTTTTTAATTCTGGCAAGTTTAACTAGTCCAAAAACTAAACTAAAGGCCCAAGGTAGGCAAAAAGGAAAATAAAGCCTAACTTAATTAACTTAAAGGCAAAGAGCAGGGCGGATCGAGCGGCCTTAAACCAAAAGAGGCTATGGTTTAAATACGGACCCTGCTCTAGGTCCCAAGGGAAGATAGACCAGTACCTTTAATTTATTTTAACCTTTTTATATATATTTTTTTTGTTGTTTTCGTAAGACTAACTAACGGGGTGGGCCAATTATTTAAGGTTAAAAAAGGAAAACTATTTAAGTGCCCAATGTAGGCAAAAAAAAAGAAAAAGCTACGGCCTATTTCTATAAATTGCACACATGTACAAGAGATAATACATACATACATGACTAAATGGGACCCAAAGAGAAATTTAATGGGCCAAGGCCCATTGACCGCTATGGTCAATTGGCTTTGGTCCACTATCTTTCCAAGACTTTTAAAGGTAAGCCCAAAAGTTATAAAATGATTCTAGGGGCTTATGGGTCTAAAAGATTCAAATCTCAGCACTCCCTCCTCATATAAAAAAACATTGAAAACAAACACAGGGGAGGTATTCACTTGCTACGTCTTGGTTTCGAACAAAACGGGAAGCCTAAGCCTCATTTTGAACAAAATCAGGCCATAGAAAATGAATTCAAGCCTACTTTAAGTTTTGAATCATCTAACAAAATTATACTACAAATAATACTACAAATAATAGAGGATAATAAATAATAAAAATTAAAATGAGGGAAGAGATATACCTGCGAGGGTTGTGAGGGGCGTTAATGGTGGTGGTGGCTGCGAGGGCTGATGATGTGCGATAGTGGCGGCTGCTCAGGTATATGATGGAAGAAGGTTGGCGTCACACTCAATTCTCTCACTCACTCAATCCCCAGAACAAGGGATCCACCAAATAAAATAAACAAAAACAAAAACAAAAATAAAACCCAGGGATGAGGCTGGCTTAAAGCCTTGTTTCTGAAGAATCGTGAAGAGCTATTGGCCTGGTGTCGCTGGATCTCAACAGAGCATGGAACAGGCGAACAGTGAAGATGGAAGTAATCAGGAGCAGCAGTGAGCTCGCCGGCGACATTGCGGAGAAGATGATCGGAAACAATGAGCTCGCCGGCGATATTATTGGATTGATCGGGACCGTTTCCTTCTCTGCAGATCGAGAGAAGGGAGACGATAGTGCTGTTGCCGGAATGATAATGGATGATGAAGAACCCGATCTGCAAACTGACCGGGAGCGTGATCAGGATGCCAGTAGATCACTATTGGCCAGATCTAGCTGAAGTTCGTCGGAAGGGATGATCGGAAACCTGCCGAGACGCGATTGACGGTGAGGCTAGTTCGCCGGCGAGAGAGATGGAGGAGAAATCCTTCAGTGCTCAAATAGGGATGAACAAGAGAGAGAAAGGAAGAACCAGGGAGAGGAAGAGAGAGAGCTCGGTACGAAGATGAAGAAGAGAAAGAGAAGGAGAGAGTGGTGAGGCTGCTCTCACGCCAATGAGATTGGGGTTTTGAATACCCCAACTCTCGATTTTATATAAAAGGGTATGGGCTTTTGGGCTTTATAAGACCCTGGATTGAATTTGGGTTTGGTTTTTAGGAATTGGATGGGGTTTGGTCTTGGTCTTGGACTTGGACCTAGGGTCCTTCTCCAACTCTCTCAAACTCTCTCTCTCTTAAGACCAAACAAATAATCAAAACAAAATGAAAAATAAATTAAAGAAATACATAAAAATAATTAATTAAATTAAATTTAGAAAAAGAATTTTAGGGGTGTAAAAATGGGGTGTTCACAACTATCTCTTTGGTGTACAAGGCCACTAGCTGGCTGATACTAGATGTAGTTTGATAGGGTAGGAAATGTGCAGACTTTGTCAACCGATTAACCACAACCCAGATAGCATCAGAGCACCTTGTCATCCTTGGCAAGCCAACTATAAAGTCCATCGAGATATTCTTCCATTTTCATTATGGAATAGGGAGAGGTTGTAAAAGACCTGTTGGCCTCTGATGCTCAGCCGTCACCTTTTGGCACACCAAACAACAAGCCATGTGCTCTACCACTTCACCAATAGTGCCCTTTGAGGTTCTGGTACATCTTCGTACTCCCAAGATGCACAGTATACTTGGACCGATGGGCTTCATCCAAGATCTCACTCCTCAACTCCGCATCGGTGGGAACACACAACCCGCCTTTGAATGTGATGGCACCAGCACCATTCAAAGCAAACTCCTGGCTACCACTATTAACCGACTTATCTAAGTAAGTGAGCAATTCTGTATCCAAATTTTGTAACTCTTTAATCCGAACCTGGATATAAGGCATGAACGTAAGATTAGCCATGACTGGCCCAAAAGTAGGAATACTGAAGCTAGTATCAAGGTTCGCCATTATCTCCAACATCTTCCACTCATGAACCATCATGTGAGCCAAGTGTCCAAAAGACTTCCTGCTCAGAGCATCTGCTACCATATTCACCTTAGCGGGGTGATACTGGATAGAGCAGTCATAATCCTTCAGAAACTCTACCCAATGGCGTTGCCTCAAATTCAACTCCTTCTGGGAAAATAGATACTTCAAGCTCTTGTGATCCGTGAACACATCAAACTGTTCCCCATAAAGGTAGTGACACCAAATCTTCAACGCAAAGACAACTGCAGCAAGCTCTAGATCGTGCATAGGATAGTTCTTCCCGTGGTCTTTCAACTGCCAGGAAGCGTAGACGATGACCTTCCCGCGTTTCATCAGAACATATCCTAGCCCAATGAGTGATGCACCACTGTAGACTACGAAACCGCCACTCCCAGATGGAACTGTGAGAACGGGGGCCGTAGTAATTCTCTTCTTCAACTCTATGAAGCTTGC
This sequence comes from Tetracentron sinense, assembly GCA_015143295.1. Classification (NCBI taxonomy): domain Eukaryota; kingdom Viridiplantae; phylum Streptophyta; class Magnoliopsida; order Trochodendrales; family Trochodendraceae; genus Tetracentron; species Tetracentron sinense. The sequence continues at coordinate 14,645,574 of CM026573.1, forward strand.
CTCACACTTCTCACTCCAAGTAAACTTAGTATTCTTCCTCGTAAGATAAGTAAGTGGAGCCGCTAAGCTGGAGAACCCCTCCACATACCTCTTGTAGTACCCTACCAGGCCGAGAAAACTGCGAATCTCGGTAACACTCTTCAGCCACTCTCAGTTCATCACTGCCTCTATCTTCGCAGAGTCAACTAAAATACCCCCGGCTGATACCACCTTCTCCAATCAGAACTCGCACTTGCTCAACTTAGTATACAAGTTATGCTCTCGAAGAGTCTGTTAACATAAGGTGGAGATCTCTTGCATGATCATCCCGTGTCCTGGAGTACACTAGGATATCATCCACGAAGGCGACCACGCATCGATCAAGAAATCATCTGAACACCCGGTTCATCAAATCCATGAAAGCAGCCGACGCATTCGTTAGATCAAAAGGTATGACCAGGAACTCGTAGTGCCTATACCGAGTCCTGAAGGTAGTTTTGGTAACATCTTCACCCTTGATCTTCAATTGATGGTATCCAGATCTAAGATCAATCTTCGAGAAGAACTTCGCTCCCTTTAGTTGGTAAAATAAATCGTTTATTCGAGGCAATGGATAACGATTCTTGATCGTGACCTTGTTCAGCTGCCTGTAGTCAATACACATCCGTATCAACTCATCCTTCTTCTTCACAAAGAGTATAGGAGCTCCCCATAGTGAAACACTCGACCGGATGAAGCCAAGGCCCTATAATTCCTCCAATTGCTCCTTCAACTCCTTAAGCTCAATAGGGGCCATCCTGCATGGAGCTCTAGAAATCGGAGTAATGCCTAGAGTGAGCTCGTTAGCTCTTTAGGACTTAATTCTTATAGTTTTTAATTTTAATTTATTGTATTTATTATTTTCAGGACTAAGGGGAGAAAAGATCATAACTCTCAAATGATGAGAGCTTTCAAGAACTTAGAAGAACCCAGGTGATGAAAGAATTGAAGAAAACAGGAAAATAAATGAAGAAAAAGTATACTGCTCCAAACCGCCCGATCGCAAATAACCACCGCCCGAGCGGTGGCCCAAACCGCCCGAGCGCTGGATAGCTCTGCTCGAGCAGAAGTCCGTGGATTTATTTTTCGGATTTTGCCTTTTTGAAACCCTACTTGCTACCTTATAAAGGGAAACGAGTTCAGAAGTTAATGGGACGATTTTTATCAGAGAAAATGAGAATTTTTATCAGAGAAAGAGGTTGGAGAAGGGTTTTGGAAGGTCTTGGAGCATGGGATCTTTACCATCCATGGTGGTTACTCTCTCTCCCATAATCAACTAAATCTCTCATCTAGGGTTTCGATGAAACCCTAGCCAAGTAACTATGGTTTAGCTGTTTTGTTTTAGGATTTTATTATTTGTAAACGATGATTGCATGACTTGAGGATTGCTTTGACAATCGATTTTAATGTTTATATTCAATCTTAATAAAGTTCTTCCTTGTCTTAGGAACTCTTCTTTTTGATTGAGATTCAATTCATATTTAATTTATGTAATTTTATATATGAATGGTTATGCAATGGAATTTATCATACAAGTAATTAAATGTTAAGATGATCTATGCCTAGGGAAGATGAATCATGCTACAACCTTAGGTTAATTAATTTAGTGTGGACGATTCGTGCCAACCAAAAATAGGTCATGCCTAAGATTTAAGTACTTGGCCTTTTTGATGATTTGAATTGAGACTTGTAGTCTCAATTAATCGTAATCGAGTGCAAATAATTATACCCTGATTAAATACAATATACCATGGTTAGGAGGCTAGTGGTAGATTCGATACCCTAGATCTCTTTCTCTTGACTTTCACATTACTTTTATTTGTTTTCAGTGTTTAGAATAATTTTAGGATTTTTAAAAACAAATCAAAAACCTTTGTTCACCATTAAATCAAAATCTATCTTTACTATTAAGCAATATAATCAGCGCAGTCTTCGTGGTTCAACACCCTCAATACTTGTCACTATTCTCCGGAATTAGTGCTTTTACGAGATAACGATCTTAATCAATCAACTTTTTGGGGCCGTTGCCGGGGACTGCTGGAACGGTTACATTGCTTAACTTTGAAGATAGAATTTTTTTTTTTTTAATAAGCAAAGTGTAAATCAACTTACCTTTGAATAATCTTTGTTTTACAGGTATCAATTCAATAAAAGAAGTGAGGATGTTATGGCTAGAAACTACTAGAAATGCTTCTGAAATAGTGAGAATTTGGCTGCACAACCTTACAACAATCAAGCATTGTAAGTTCTTACTTAATAAAAGTAGAATTTTCTTACAATAAAGAGTTGGTGTCTGTCAAACTTAGAAGTTTTCCTAGAGAATTGGAGTCTGTCAAACTTAGAAGTTTTCTTGTTAAGGTGTATACACAGTCGTCGCTCTTGTGATCCTGAGTTAATTCTCATTGACTTAGAGTTAGAGAAAACTCTTAGATCCATTAGAGCATCCTTTCGGAATTTTTCTGATCTTGACAGCTTTCATTATAACATAATGGAGGGAGAAGCAGATCAAGTTTTGCTCAAAACTCTTAAGGAGTATTTTACTCCAACCACATACACCTGTCCATCATGTTTTCGGTTGCCTGACATAGCGGTAGCTCATTACGAGATTAAGTCCAGCATTATACAGATGCTTCCATCCTATTTTGGACTTAATAATGAGGATCCATACAAACATTTAGATGAGTTCCTAGAGATTTGCACTACCATTAAGTTGCAGAACTTTATGGATGATGCCCTAAGGTTGCGCCTCTTTCTTTTTTCTCTTAAAGATAAGGCCAAGAATTGGCTTAATTCTCTAGAGGCCAACATAATAACAACTTGGGTCCAAATGCAACAAGAGTTTCTAAAAAAGTACTTTCCAATCGGAAAGACTAATCAAATTAGGCGAACCATCACAAGTTTCTCTCAACTAGATGGTGAGCAATTCTTTGAGACCTGGAAAAGGTTGAAGGACCTTATTCGTAAGCGTCCGCATCATCAAGTGCCGAAATGACAACTCATTCAATGTTTCTATGACGGTTTGACTGACCACAATCGTCAAATGGTGGATGCCTCTTGTGGTGACACCTTCATGCTTAAGAATGATGCATAATGCACATACCCAGTTGCTGCAAGCAAATACCCAGTTGTTGCACTCTCATACTCAGTCTATCCAGAAGCTTGAGTCCCAAATGGGACAACTAGCTAGTACTGTAAACATAAGAGAGGTATGGAAACTCCCGAGTCAACCGGTGAGTAACCCAAGAGGTGTGCACATTGTTGATGATGCTCAACAAAATGGTCATCCCCATGAGCATGTGCAAGCGGTCACCACTTTGCAGAGTGGGAAGGTATTAGAGAATAGAGTTGGAGAGAAGAAGGATAGGGAAGAAGAAGAGCCCAAAGTGGGCTCAACCAATTCTAATGGACCCGGAATGAAAGTTTTTGAGGACACAGTTCCTCCTACAACTTCATCTTATTTCATTCCTGAGATGCCTTATGTGCCTAGAGCTCCATTCCCGCAGTGCTTAGATGCACCATCTCCCTTTGGTAAAAAGGGAGCGAAAATGGATGAAATGATGGAGGTCTTCAAACAGGTCAAAGTAAAACTCCCTTTGCTTGATGCAATCAAGCACGTTCCGGCCTATGCTAAATTTTTAAAGGACTTGTGCACTCAGAAACGTAAATCTAGGACACATGTGTCCAGGAAAGTCCTTCTTACTAAGCAGATGAGCTCTATTTTGCAACATTCTACTCCTCCTAAGTTCAAAGATCTGGGTGCCCCTACAATTTCTTGTGTCAATGGAGATCACTCCATTGACTGGGCTCTCCTTGATTTAGGAGCGAGTGTCAATTTGCTTCCCTTCTCAGTATATGAGCAGCTCGGCTTAGGAGAGCTTAGCTCCACTTCATTCATTTTGCAATTAGCAAACAGATCTGTTAAAATGCCTCGTGAGGTGATTGAAGATGTCCTAATCAAGGTCGATAAATTCTATTTCCCTGTTGACTTCCTTGTCCTTGATATGGAACCGGTTCATAATCCAAAAAGGCAAATTCTCATCATTCTAGGTCGCCCATTCTTGGCTACTGCCAATTCATACATTAATTGTAGATCGGGTGTGATGAATGTGTCTTTCGGAAACATGAATGTCCGACTAAACATTTTCAATGCTTCCAATCAACCACCAGAAAAAGAAGAGTGTTTCTTGGTTGATATAATTGATGAGCTAGTAGAAGATGCCCTTCCTGATATCTTGACTGAAAATCCATTAGAGGCATGCTTAGCTCATTTTGGTTTTGAAGTTGAGAAGTCCATAGAAGAGGTAAATTCATTGCTTGATTCTACGCCTCTTATGGATTTCCCATCGTGGAATGCTAGAGGAACCCTTGTCGGCCACCTCTAACATATCAGTCATTTCCCCCCTTGAGATCCCTCCAAAACTTGAGTTTAAGCCACTCCCGGTGACACTCAAGCATGCCTTCCTAGGCCTTGAGGGCACTCTTCCAGTCATAATTACCTCTGATCTAGCTACTGAGCAGAAGAGTAATTCAATGAATGTGCTGAAAAAGTACGAGGAAACTATAGGAGAGACAATAGTTGAGTTGAAGGGAATCAACCCCTCCATTGACATGCATCGCATTCATCTCGAAGAGAATGCAATACCTTTGCGAGAAATGCAACAGAGGTTGAAATTAAAAATCCTAGGGATAGGCATCTACTCAAGGTTAATGCCCAATGATTAAAGCCCTATGTTTAGGGTATTGTGAGTGGGGAGCTAATCGATTCCATCGAGTTGGTGGACCCTATCTATTAGGATGAGTGAGATTGCATCACGTTTGGCTGAAGATGGAAAACTTAGCGCTTGTTGGGAGCCAACCCAACCTCTTTTTTTTAGGATTTTCTTAGGGTTTTCTTAGGATTTTAGATTTTTTTTTTCTCTTTGAGTCTCATGTTTGGGGTGAAGTAAAACACACCCCCTCCATCGTGGTCATTGTACGTTTGTGGATGCGTGAGACTTCATTGTGCTCACCTATCTAGTTTGCATCGTCACTCACCCAGCTTGATGTAGTTTGGAACCAATCAAAATCTATTTAAGGTAGGCAGGAGGGAAAGCGTTCCCTGGATTGTGAGTCCGCGTCTATAAAATCCCAATAGGAGGATGATGTTCCTGGTGAACTGACTGTGGAGGTGTTGTTGAACCTCCGAAGGAATTGTATACAATGGCGTGAATCCATGAACCTCTGGGAATGAGCGATGCTTCCTCAAGATAATTTAGGATTCTTCATTAAAAAAAAAAAGAGGCTCATCCCACTGTTGTAATCCGCCCGGGCGCCCATTGTGGCCGCCCGAGCGGTAATTTTGCCTTTAAAAAAAAAAAATTGAAACACCTTGCTCTTTTTAGAACTGTTCTTTGTCACCATTTGCTTTATCAACTTGATTTTTATTGGATAACTTTGCTCAAGCTTTATTTATAGAATTTTCTAGCATTATCCATTCTTTAATTGGCAACATGGCTACTAACATCTTTAAAGGTCCTGTCTCAACGAAGTTTGGGGGTGTGCTTATGTGTTATTTCTTAATCCCCCATTTTTAGTAATTGATCTTATGTTTCTGGCATTCACCAACCGAGGTAATATTGTTCTTCTTCTCATCTATGTTTCTTGCACATATTTTACACTGAGAAATTTAGGTTTAAAGCCTAAGTCTGTGAAATTTAAATGTCTCACTTAAGGCAAGCATCCAAGGATAAAATTATCTAAGCAATTACCTTAAAAATTGCTAAGGCAAAAGTCCACTGATACTAAAAATGTTCACAGATAGTAAGTCATGAACATCAATGAGTTACCAGTCTGGTTTTCCATGACCGGAGAACCCAAGAGTTCCCGTAATGGAACCAGAATTCCTGCCAAAGTTGCAGGAAGCCCAAAAGGGGCATCTCAGGCTCTCCCTGACCTGGGAAAACCCAAGAAATGCAAAAAGAAAAAAAAATGTATTTCAAAGGATCCCAGAATAAAAAAAGAACTAAAAGGATGCCCAAATGGACATCCAATCCACCTGAGTGAGGTATGAAACCCTCACTCCCATCTATTGGAAATCAAATTAGGGAAGAACACATGTTCTTCCCTTCTTTTATTCCTATCAGGGTGAGTCCTCACCTCTAAATGGAGAAAGAATCACAAGAAAGGAAGAAGAAGACTTTTCTTAGAAAAAAAATTCTTGAAAACTCAGAGAAAATTCTGAGTTCGGAAGATTGGGGAAGACACTTTGTCTTCCCCAGTTATGAGGCATCCTTATAAAGGATGCCCCTAAATTGGATCCTAATCATCCATTTTAAAATGGATGGTCTAGATGGCAGAGACTTTCCCCACCATCCTGCCTTAATGACTGAGGTGACATCATCATAAGAGCACCTCGATCAGGGAAACCTATCATGGATTTCCCAATAACAGCCTGAGTGGAAAGCAGTTACGCCTCTGCACTGTCACTCCCAAGTGTCAGGATCCGGATGGATGGATCATTTCCAACCATCCAGATCCTGAGGGGCATTTGTGGGCAGTGAAATCTCACCGTCCATTGTCTAGGTGTGTGTGTAATTACACACACTTGATCACTATCTCTCGAAGAGACAGTTTAGAGCCGCGCGTGCCAATAGCATGCACGGTCCTTTTAGGCTGTCAGCATTAAATGTTGATAAGTTGGCCATAATGCCACTGAGCATGGCATGGGGAGGGGCGATCCGTGATGACAAACCTCATGGATATAACCCTAAATGCCAGCCTTTGAGAGGCTGACATGTATCTGATCTGTGAGGGCCAAGACCTCAAGGATATAACCCTGAATGCCAGCCTCTGAGAGGCTGACACATATCCAATCCGTGAGGGCCAAAACTTCATGGATGACTCTTGAGAGCCAGCCTCCGAAAGGCTGACACGTATCCAATCTGTGAAGGCCAAAACCTCATAGATGACTCTTGAATGTCAGCCTCCGACAGGCTGATATGTGTCTGATTCGTGAGGACAAATCTCATGGATCTAACCCTAAATGATAGCCTCCGATAGGCTGACATGTATCTAATCCATGAGTGCTAAAACCTCACGGATGATTATTGAGTGCTAGCCTCCGAGAGGCTGACACGTGCTAAATCCGTGATGACAAATATTACAGACTTGACTTTAAATGTTAGCCTCCGAGAGGCTGACATGTGTCTGGTCCATAAGGATAAAGCTCATAGATCCACCTTCTAAATGACAACTTCTGAGAAGCTGATACATGTCAGATCCGTAAGAATAAACCATACAGATCCAATCCTTTAGGTGTCAGTCTCTGAGAGGTTGACATGTGGATGATCCATGAAGATAAATCTCACGGATCAACTATTTATGTGTCAGTCTTTGAGAGACTGACACATGTCCATGAGATTAAATCTCATGGATTAAAATGGCAGTCAGAAGTTGACTGCCACATCCTAAAGAAATCTCAAAAGGAAATTCTCCTGACTTTGGGGATCCCAAGATATGGATCCCCCTCTTTTTAAATCTCATGGGATGCCACAAGACACCTCATAATCATAAAAAGAATTAGGACTTCATCCTATCTCCTAGGAAAGGATGTGACTTAACATTCACCTTTTGAGGAGAAGATATTATCTTCTTCTCCCTTTTTGAGTCGTATTAGGATTCCTCTCAAAAAGTGATAACCTGGTACAAGAGTCCTCAATAGAAGAGGACTCTCTTCAGCTTTAGGATTCTCCCAGATAAGGGAGACCCGTGAGCTGGCCTCCTTGAGCCCAAGTCGATTTCCCTAAAAAGAATGGAGTCAAAGAGAGAGACCAAAAAGGACTCTCTCAAATCTATAAAAAGGGGGTTTCTCATAAGAAACACACACGAAGAAATACGAAAAGAGGAGAGGAAGATACCCCAGAAAAAGACAGAGAAGAAAAGAGATAGCTCTTTTCTCCCCTTGAAGCAACTGCAAGCAAAAGCAAGCAAGCCAAAGGAAAAGACTTCTTCGACATGGAGAATATCAGGTGAGCCTCATAAAATGGTCATCCCTGTTCTCTCTCCTTTTTTTGGAAATATCAATGACCTCAATGAGGCACCTGTAATGCCTATATGAGATCTGGGCAACCCCATTGAATAAATACAAATATTTTTTTCAAATATTTTGTTCTTCTTTAATTCTTCTTCTTAATCAGAGGTTCTTCCCTAAATTGGGAAGGTAATTAACAGTTTGGGTTTACTCAGATTGGAAGGATAGTCCTCCACATAAAACAATAAACTCCAAACAACAATTGAGGTAGTTTGACAAGCAAACAAAATTTACGCGTTACAATGCCCAGTGTTATCAACGCCATGAAAGAGACCTTTGTGGACAATGAAATTACGACACCAGATTGAGTCGGGGTTCACCAACTTCAGTGCGGCGCTTCACAACAAATAAAAGAAAGAGTGTCTGCACCCCACCAAACCCAAGACCTCATGTGGCTTTGGTATGTCTCTACGAACAGACCTGGTTAGATGAACCTCTATAGACTGGCCAAAAAGCCAGTCCTTAATAAATGCCCCCATGGGCTAACTCCATGGGTCAGTCTTGAGAACAGACTTCTTGAGACCCTTGCAGGCTGGTTAAAGGCTAGCCCTTGTTGGACCAGGTCTATGGCCATAAATGGCCATAGACCTAACCTAGACAAAGGGCAGGACCCATAATCCCACAGTGCCTTGGTCCACGGACTGACTAAGGTCAGACTGTGGTCCACTGCCCAAATAGGCTTTGGACTTGACCCGGGCCGCAGGTGAGACCCATGGTCTCACCCCTTTAATTTTTGGATTGACGAAGGTTAGTCCTTCCCAGCTGACAGTCAGATATTGACTGCCATATGTCAGAGAATCCCTGATAAAAAAGGACCCTCTGCCAACTTTGAGGGATCCCAAGATAGAGATACCCCCTTTTTCTCCAATGATAGAGTGCCATATGGCACCCCATCCGAAAGGGGGAGTAATCTCTCCCCTTTTTGGAAGATAAAATTCTTCCTCTTTTAAAGGGAAGTCTTATCCTCCCAGGTTTCCCAAAAACAAAAACCAATGTGGAATCCTTCAAGAAAAAGAACTCTCATTCGTACGAGGTTTCCTCAAGATAAGAGAAACCAACTGTCAAAGGACAGATGACTCTCTCTAAAAAGAAAGAACCTTTCCTAAAAAAGAAGAAATCAAAGGAGAATCCAAAAAGAACTCTCCAAAATCTTTTTAAAAAAAGAGGGTTTCTCACAGAAACCCTCACAAAGAATACACACACGAGACTATCACAAGCAAAAAAGCATAGAAGATAGTCTTCATTCTTTTGCAAGAAAACAGCAACCAAGGAGGAAGAAGAATGATCTCCCATCAATTGAGAACACCAGATGAACCCCTCAAATATGGTCACCTCTCTTTCTTTTTCCATTTTCTTGACACAAAGACCTCTATGAGGTATCCTGTGACGCCTACATGAGATCTGGGCAACTCCATTGAATAAATACAAATACTTTATTCAAATATCTTATTCTTTTTTATTTCTTCTTCTTAATCAATGGTTCTTCCCCAAATCAGGAAAGTAATTAACAATCCGGGTTTACTCGGATTGGAAGGATAGTCTCTTACACAAAATAATAAACTTTATACAATAATGGAGGTAATTTGACACGCAGCGAAATTTGCGTGTTACAACCTTCACGAAGCTTTCTGTTCTTAAACACTATCTACTAGAAAGAGAAAATTAAAGTGATAAGAGAAGCTTTCTGTTCGAACACCATTGACTAGAAAGAAAAAATTAAAACGGAGAAGGGTTTGATGATATTGACCAATGGTACATGAAATGTTTAAACTTTATTGACCAATTGTACAAATGTGAAATAAATGATAATTTTGGCATGTCAAGTGAGTTGTTTGTCTTAATTTGAGACTTGATGAGTTACAGAAGAGGACCAACACAAGTCTCTTAGATTAAATATTTTCTGTGTATAAATCTAAGTGTATAATCGAGCTGAGCTTTTAACAAGCCGATTATGAGTGTGCTCAAACTCGGCTTGTAAACTAAACGAGCTCAAAATTCATGCTCGATCTTGGCTTATTTACTAAAATACATAGTTTTAAAACTCAGCGAGTTGGCTCGAAACTCAGCCGAGTCGACTCAACTCAGCTAGGTTTCGAGCCGAGTTGCCTGGAAAACTCAGAAAGGCCATAAATAAACGAGTTTCTTGGTCGACAGTTAACCCGACCTGATAAACTCACCCAACTCGCCGAGTAACGTAACTATTTTTTAAACACCCCCAATATAAAACACGAAATACGGGAGGGGGTTTGTGTTAGGGCACAGAACATGCGTCTCTCCCAAACCCTCACTCTCTCATTCTTCCTCGGTGATCAACTACCGGCGATCAAGTTTCTAGCAATCAGTAAGTCCTTTTCCCTCTCTCTCTCCTCTCTTCCCTCTCCCTCAGCGAACAACTACTCAGGCGAGTCTGCCATTAGGGTGTCGTTCTCACCTGCGTGACTCTCGATTACACCACGGTGAGGTTTTTGAGCATCAAGTTCAACCTTCTGCATGTATTGCTCGAGAAATCCCTTTTCACTCTCCTCTGGTCTCTCCCTCGTCCATCTCCTCTATTCTCTTTGTAGAACCCCGGAACCGAGTTCCCTAGGCTGTGAATAGTGCTATGAATAGTATTTTTTCAGGCCAAAACCCTTAATGGGATGATGGTTTCATGGTTTAAAATGAAAGGGGGTTTCAAATGAAACAAAATATGTGTGGAAAATGTTTTAGGGTGTTGGGATGAAAATAAAACAAGAGTATACAATACTCCAAGTGTCGCAAAGAGAGATGTCGAAGAATACCTCAACTTGAGAGAACTCTAGTTTTCGCATCCGAAATTGGAATCAAGTGATTCATGAGCCATTAGAAATATATCGAGATCCTCTTCGAGTTTCATGTTTATCACATTTCCCGATTTTGAGTCAGCGCTTGGTGAAAAGTGGGTTTTAGGCAATTTGCTGACCAGTAGCCTTTCGGACCAATTTGGAATATGAAGATAGAATAATTAGGCTCTATGAAAAACATGAAAGTTGTTCCCCTTTTAATGTAGAATCCAACTCAAGTTGAATCGTCAAATTCGGATCACCGAGTCAAAAGTTATGGTCGAAATACCACAGCAGGAAAAATGAAGGAATGAATAGTGAAGGATCTATCTAGTTTGGGGAGGATAGATCCTTCAATCCCATACACTGATGGATCTATCCATCCCAATGACCGATAGATCCATGAAGAAAAATTTTGTATGGGTTTTTAGTACAGTGAGTGGATTTTTGAGGGCTATCGGTTCTCTTGATCGATAGATCCAACAGTGGCTTTGGTTGCCTACTAACCGACCTCCTGAGATATTTGGGGGGGTGGAATGGTCTTTGGCCTCACTCCTCTTGCCTATATAGAGGCAATTTCATGGCTAGGGTTACAAGAACCCTAGAGAGGAGATTTTGAGAGGAAAGAGAGAAAAGAACTTGGGTGTTCTTGAGTGTTCTTGTTCGAGTTTCAACAGCAAAGGAGGAGCTTCCTTCTTGCCTCTTCGAAGTATTCCAAAGCTAGAAGGGAAGCCTTGATTGAGTTTCCAAAGGCAGATTTCACTTTCCTCAACCTTCCTCAAGCTTGGGATTGATTCAAAAGCTTCCTCAAAGCTTTCTTTTGCCTTCAAGTAGTATTCCAAAGCGAGAAACCGTAGGGATCTGGTTTTTAAAAGGTAGAACAATCTACTAACCCCCTTGTTATGATTCATTTATGCTTAGTAATTAGAAAAACATGATTTTGGGTGAAAATTAGTAGATACTTCCTACTAGCTCTCTATGTTATGCTTCATGTATGAATTAATGAAGGGTTACGCTATGTGGGGTGTAAGAACCTATGAAAAGGGATATGAGGGGTTAGGGGTTTTAAGAAAAAGAGTGTAGACACACTCTACTAATTGGCCACGTTATGATTCCTTGCTAAATAAGTAGGATTTGTGTATGGTTTGATGAAATCAAGGCCTTTGGCCTTATCCTTGTAATATATATTATAATCTAAGTGCTTAAATGGTTTTCTAGTTTTTCCTAAATTGCTCACCAACTATATACATGATTTTAGCATGATTATACTATGGAGATTGATAAATGGTATTGATGAATTCCATGGCCTATGGCCTTGTCCTTATTAAAGATGTAATGGATTTCACAATTGAGGATTTCTTGCTTTCCTATTACTCACAAATGATGTATATTGTCGTCATACTTTTATGATGAATTTTGTATTAAGCATTAGTATTAAAAGGAGGGTTTTACCATAAAGTAAGCTTTGAATTGTGATTTTTACAAAATAGGCTAAGTAGCCCATGTATATGCTATGATAACTCCATGAATGAAATTCCATAATCTCTTTTGATGTTTTCAATACTCACTATGAGGACTATGATGCTCACGAGGTGACTAAATGGTTATAAGTTTTCCACAAATACTATGATGCTCAAACTTGCTCCCATGAAAGTAATTCTATATTTAAATGCTTTCTAATTATATAATGATGCTCACATGTTCTCTATGATACGCACAAGTACTCTATGCTCTATGTCTTGTATGATCTCATAAGTACGGACACATGAAATCTCATAAGAAAATGCTCCTAAGAATAACTCATATGCAACAGCTCATAAGAAAATCTCACAAGTTTATAAGCATTGATAAAGCCAAACTTTGGGTTGGTAATTGACAAGGCCAAATTTTGGGTTGGTATTCTAACATCGGTTACTCAAGCTCTAAGGATCTCATAAGTCTAAGATCGTCTCACAGGCTCTAAGGATCTCAATGCTCTATGCTCTGAGGATCTCATATGCTCTATGCTCTAAGGATCTCAATGCTCTAAACTCTAAGGATCTCAATGCTCTAAGTACTCTAAGGAACTCTAAGAACTCTAAGGAACTCTAAAGAATTCTAAGAACTCTAAGGAACTCATACAACTCATAAGACTCATAAGATTCATAAGGAACTCATAAGAGATCATACGTTATGATTCAATGTGTACACTTGTTGATTTATTTTGGTTTCCGCACTCTGATGTTGTATATTATATGATGAACTGTACACTATATGTTATGTAAATGTTTTATAACATTTTCAGTTAGTAGTTTGTAGACGGTGAGTATTCAATGCTCAGCCGAAGTTGTTATCTTCGGCAGGTCACAGGTTAGAGGGATGTGCTCCTGAACCAGGGGTCGAGGAGGAGTATGTCGAGAAGCCGATGGGCAGTCATCAGTGATGGTTGCGTGCTAAGAGGGAGAGACATGTATTTGGGGTTTCATGTTGGGGGTTTTGCATTGGACTTGAGTTGGTAACTCAATGGATGGATTTTGTATAAAAGGTTTAGTTTCTCATTCAGTCTTAGTTGAGTTTTGTACATGGAACCATATTGTATAGAAGAAATTTTCAATTTCACTATTTACTATGCCTTGTATGCTCTCTCACAGGATGGTAAAGAAGCCTTATGTGTTATACAAGATGGTATGACACGGCGGTCTCGAGCCGAAAGACTCCTAACTCCTAGGGGGGTTTTTGGGTCGTGAAACTCTCTCTCGTCCATCCCCTCCATTAGCTCTCTCTCTCTCTCTCTCTCTCTCTCTCGTCCATCTCCTCTGTTTTCTCTCTCAACTTTGAGTTCTTTAGCTCTCTTGTAAATGTTTTCTATCTCATCTTCAAACCCCTTTACCGTTCAATATTTCCATTGCCATGCAAGCCATTTACATACCAGTCGAGGTGTTTATTTGAGAATAATGAGAGGAGAATGGCATTTTATGGTCGTTCTGTGACATTAATTTTTTTTTATAGGTAATCAAAATTCCACTTGTTTTTTTTTCATCTCCATCCCTCAAAACTTCCTTTTGATTGAGGTGCAGACAAATTTTTTTCTCATTGCCTTCTTTATCTCTTCTTATTTTGATTTTCTTCTTCTCCTTTGTTTGCTTTGCAGTAAAATTGTTCTCCAGTTGCATCCTCATCATCTTCAGTTCATCACTTCCCCCTTGCCAAGTATTCTATTGTGACCTGCAATTAGAATAACTAATTATTTACGATTTCTCTGAAATGTTGAAATTATAAATCACAGTAACATACGACTTCATAGTTCATGCTTTAGTTTTATCATAAATTTTAATTTTAAGATTTTTAAGCCATACATATAATATATATATATATATATATATATTTAATTTTAGGTATATTTTATCATTAATTTTTATTTTCATAGCATATATCTATATAATAAATATTTAAAAAATATTACATATATCCGAGTTTTAGGTGTCATTACTTGGACGAGTTTTGCCCGAGTTTCTGAGTTGACTCTATTCGGTAAGTTTCCGAGTCGAGTCGAGTCGAGTTTTCGGGTTTTAAAACACTACTAAAATAAGCGAACACGATCCAACTTTGAGTGAGCCAAGCTCGAGTAGTTCATGAACCACCCCTAATACAAAGTCTTCCCGACATGGGATTTTCTCCAATTTCAACAAGGAGATTGCCAGCCGTGTATGCAGGCTAATGAGTCTGGCGTGTGCAACATGGCACACAGATCTTGTGTGCGCCAATGTGCCCCAATAGATAGGGTGCAATAGTTCGCTCCACTAACGGGGGCGAACTAGGCCCTTTTGGAGTGGTTGCTTGGACTTACCCTTATGGCACCTTAGCGGCTATTAGGGGTGGTTATTGAATAAAATGTTTGTGAACTACTCAGGCTCGGCTCGTTAAAAGTTCGAGTATCGTTCGTTTATTTAGTAAACGAGCCGAGCTTGAACACTGTTTTTGAGCTCGTTTAGTAAACGAGCCAAGCTTGAACACACCCTGCTCGCTTGATAAAAACTCGGTTCGATTATATATATATATATATATTACTTAAATAAGTGTGGTGTGGGTGTGGGTGTGGGTGTGGCCGTGTGGGTGTGGGTGTGGGTGTGCGCGTGGGTGTGTGTGGCCGTGTGAGTGTGTTTCAAAGTAACAGGTTGTGGAGGTGATATGTGTTACCAAAAAAAAACATGTGATGTGGGACCGAAGATAGTCCCATATCAGTTAGGAAATGTGGTGTTCAAAGTGATGTTGGCTATTAAATAGGTGTTGAGAAAGAGAGAAGGCCAAGCCCCAAGAGAGTTGGCCACTCATCTGCTCGGCTTGGCTCGATGAGAAGGGCCAATTGAGTTTGCTACTCCCTTATTTGGCTCGGCTTGGCTCAATCAAAAGAGATAATTTAAAAAAATTTAATTTAATAATTATTTATCATTAGGCTTGTTTATGTTTTCACGAGCCGAGTTCGAACAATAGTATTTATGTTTGAACCGAGCTCGAGCAATAGTAAAAATTAGTGAGTCGAGTTCGAACACCCCACTACTCGACTCTTTCGGCTCGACTATCACCCCTAGTGGTTACCTTAGTTCTGGCTGTGAGTGCGTTTAGGATGTGTGTGTTATATGATAATTTTTCTACCCAAAAAAAAAAAGGGACGAACTATTGTTCCTCACTCTCACAAAACCAAAACAACTGTCATGAACTCTAGTTATTTTTTTTTGAAACTCCTCTAATTAATTTTTATTTTAGTTTTTTAAAACTAAGGGTAGATGAGTGAACCCTAGGAGTGTAAATAGAGTTAAAAGGGGGACACGTGGCATTAAAATTGAACCTGATATGCACCTTCTCGCATCACCGGAGCGGGGTGAATATATTCCATAGATAGGGCATGTTGGTAAAAAGTGTGTTACCTAGTTCGCTGGGCACTAGGACGAACCGCGAACTAGTTCACAATACTCTGAGAAACGTCTCTTTACTGAGACAAGGACCCTCTCTTAACTCTCTCTCTCCTTTTTGCATGAGGTCACATCACCTTTATTTGAATGGATTATTTTCTCTCTCATTCTCATCACCCTTAGGTGGCGTTTGTTAACACTAGTCTAAAAAAAATGCTTATTTGAAAATTATGCTTAGTTGGACTTTAGAGGTTTTTACCCCTAAAATCTCTAAAATATAGACATGTAATTAACCTTCAACTAAGCTACTTTTTAAAGTAGAGGTTTTTACCCCTAAAATCTCTAAAATGTAGACATGTAATTAACTGTCAACTTAACAATCTAAAGTCTAACTAAGCATAATTTTCAAATAAGCACTTCTTTTTAGACTAGTGTTAACAAACGCCACCTTAATCATCATATTTAATATACTTTTGGTTTCCATTATGAAACGAAACTGCCGATCGGCAATGGGTTACGCCACACTTTTTAATTGTGGTTAATATTTACTTAACCCTAGGGTTAAGCACTCTAATCGTAATTTTTTTTCTTTAAAAAACAAAATCTTAACTTCAATTTAGTTAAGCTAACTAGGGACACAAGAACATGGGGTAAGTAAGGTAGTGGACCCATGGGTCCGCTAATTATTGCTAAGCGAAGTAAGTTAGCGAACCAAACAAAAAATCTAAGCAAACTGATGAACGAATTACCTCATCCTACCCCAAGCGAACCGGGTTCACTCTAGAGTAGCGAATTGAGAACCCGATTTCGAACCGAGTGAACCGGCGAACCTGGTAACATTAAAAACACAAGTTTTGACCGTGTTTTTATCAATAGGCTCGGAATCATCTCCAATTGTAACTTGGAAGTCCCGATATGCCTCTCACACTGCCACATGCCCATTCTGACATATCTTAACTATGGTTAAGATTCACTCACCCCTAGAATTCGCCCACTTATCCTTGGTTTTTAGAAAAATTAACTCTAGGAGTCAGTGAATTATAACTAAGATAACATTTCTTCTTTTTTTTTTTTTTTTTTTTAAAAAAACAAGAATAGATGGGTGAACCCATGGGTGGGTGAATCTTAACTACAATTAAGGACCTTAAAAGGGACACGTGGAAAGAATCTCGAGTCAAGAGCTAACTACATACAACATGGACTGTTGCACTGAATCACGTGTATAATTATTTATGTGCCACAGTTGGCGTAAAAATGGGGAGAAGTTATTCCATTTTCTCCCCAGAATTTTGACTTCTCCATATTTGATATCTCTCACCCTTTCTCACACACTTATCGCCTCATGTCTTATGATAGGTCGAGAAGTCAAAATCATGGCCCCACCATCATTTTGACTTTTTAACCGCTTGTCAACTATTCTTTGGAACCCCGAGACAAGCCCTTTCATCCGAGAGAGAATCCAGAGCCACCAATAGCATACAACATGGACTGAGTCAATAGCTAACTGCAGTCGTCCATAAATATCAAAGCACAGCGTCAATAGCTAACTGCATCCATTAATGGAGTCCACTCCTAACTTCTCCAAGCTACTCTTCTTCATCTCCTTCACCCACTTCTTCCTGGCCAATGGAACTCCATTCTTGCCCAAAGAAGCACTTCCCACAAAATCCGGCTACCTTCCGATCAATCCCACCTCCATTTCCGCCATTTTCTTCACTTTCTATGAAGCTCAAAACCCCATTTCTCATCTCTCTCAAACCCCTCTCCTTGTTTGGCTTGAAGGCGGCCCCGGATGCTCCTCCATGATCGCTAACTTCTTCGGGCTCGGTCCATGGCGTTTGAATTCCGATGGTCAAGATGAAAAAAACCCAGTTCTCAAACCGAATTCCGGTGCCTGGAATCATATCTTTGGCCTCGTTTTCCTCGATAACCCGATTGGGACTGGATTTAGTATCGCTTCTTCACCTGAAGAAATCCCAAAAGACCAGGATACTGTAGCCAAGCATCTTTTTGTTGCTCTCCGATCCTTCATCTCGTTAGACCCATCATTCAATTCTCGCCCAATTTACATCACCGGCGAGAGCTATGCCGGGAAATATGTTCCGGCGATTGGGTACTACATTTTGCAACAGAATTCCCGCCTGCCCGTTTCCCGGCAGGTGAAGTTAAGGGGAATTGCTATTGGGAATGGGTTAACGGACCCCCAAACTCAGATAACTATTCTTGCAGCAATGGCGTACTTCTCTGGCTTGATCAATGAGAAACAGAGGACTCGGGTCGAAGAAATCCAAGATGAAGCAGCAAGACTGGCCCGAGAAGGCAAATGGAGAGAAGCAAGTGATGCACTAATCAGAGTCGCTAATCTGCTGCAGAACATGACAGGGTTAGCTACTCTGTTTGATATAAGGAGAATGAGGCCTTATGAAACTGAAGTGGTCAGTGTTTTACTGCAGAATGAGGAAGTGAAGAAGGCTTTAGGAGTGAACAAATCGATGGTTTGGGACTGGGAGGCATGTAGCGACATAGTTGATGGTGCTTTGCATGAAGATGTAATGAAGAGTGTGAAGTTCATGGTGGAGGAACTGGTGAAGAAGAGTAAGGTTTTGCTGTATCAGGGTCAGTTTGATTTGACGGGTAGTGTGGTTTCAAATGAAGCTTGGGTAAAAGAAATGAAATGGGAGGAACTGCATAGGTTTCTAATGGCGGAGCGGAATGTCTGGAAAGTAAATGGAGAGCTTGCTGGGTATGTGCAGAAATGGGGGAGCTTGAGCCATGTTGTGGTTTCAGGGGCTGGTCACCTTGTTTATGCTGATCAGGCCTTTAATTCTCGGGCAATGATAGAAGATTGGGTTTTGGAAAGGGGATTGTATATGTAGAACTTAGGAACTCTACTTTAAAGAAATCAATATTAGTGCCTAGGATCACCAGAATGACAACTAAGTAGTACCTATATAGTTGCAGGAGACACGGATGATGTGTATCAACGAGCCTCCTCTTCCAAGTTCAAACCTCAGCTTCGAGTCTCGGGCCTTGCAAGCTAGCTCATTATACATATATGTTGTAGTCTCATAGTCTTGTACCGTTTTGGCTGGTAGTAGTCCATGCCTAACAGCCTACTAAGAGCTCCTGGGAGTAGTGAAGGTTAACTAGTTTACTGGTCTTCGTGAACATTTCCATATATATATATATATACACTAGTGGAAGACACGTGCGTGTATGTCTGATGCACGTGAGAGAGAGGGGTGGGGGAGAGCAACTGGGGTGAACCCTAAATGTGAGTGAAATTTAACTACAGTTAAGGAGTGTCAAAAGGGACATGTGTTAACCTGTGGGTGCAATTGACGAGAAAGGGGTAATTTGAGGTGGGTGAATTTTAACCACAGTTAAGGAATGTTAAAAGGTGTAGATGAGAAAATGATAGTTTCGAAATTAAATAAAACATTAAATCAAGGTTTTGTCTTAAGGGTAATTTGAGAATTTATCAAAAATAGGCAACGGTTTGAGAAAGGGATAGTTTGGTAGATTGTGTATGAGGAATGGGTAGTTTGGGAATTAAGTAAAACTTGAAATGAAAGATTTGTAAGATTTGTATATAAGGGTAGTTTGGGAATTAGGAAAAAACCAGGCTACTGTTTGTTAAGGGGAGTAGTTTGAGAATTTCCATCATTAGGGGGCGTCTCTCATTATATTATATATATATATATAAATACACTAGCAGGGCTCTGCACGTGTGCATGTTTTGCATTTCAATTGACATCATAAAAAATAAATAAATCATAAAAAGCATATTATAGTTTTGGACTTTGCTACAGAGACCTTATTAGGGCTGAGACCACTGAGACCATACTCTAAGAGCATGGGATTTCAGGTAGGGCCATTTCACATGGCAACTGAGACCACACCTAAATTTTCAATTTCTATCAATTGCGAACCAGTGGGTTTTTTCAAAAGCACTAGGGGTCTTCGTCAAGGTGACCCCCTCTCCCCCTTTCTATTTGTTCTGGCTTTGGAAGGGCTACCCTTGTTGTTGAATAGTGCTTTTCGAGAAGGTCGTATCGACCCCCATCCAAGGTGTGCTTCTCCACTCGTCTCTCATTTGTGTTTTGCTGATGATCTCTTCGTTTTTCCCAAGGCTAAAAATTCCTCTTGTGCGGAGCTGGGTAGAATCCTTTCTCTAATCTCTCTGACCTCGTTCCTAATGCTCCTAAAAGTCAGATGTTCGTTGCCGGGTTCCGAGTCTTTCTAAACAGGTGTTCTCCAATGTCTTGAATTTTGTTAAAGGTGCTCTCCTCGTTAAGTATTTGGGTCTGCCTCTTTTTTCGAGGAGACTTTCTACCCGAGCCTGCCAACCTCTCGTCGACCGGAAATTCAATAGAATCAGTTCCTGGAAAGGAATGTCGTTTTCCTATACCGGTCGTGCTGAATTAATCAAATCTATTTTGCATAGCTCTCACCTTTTTTGGTCTAGTTGCTTTATGCTTCCCAAGAAGATTCTCAACTCCATTGACCAGTTGTGTTGTAATTTTCTTTTTGTAGGAGGTGAACCCAAGAGAAGGAACCATCCCATAAGTTGGATTCGTTCGTATATGCCTAAGGAAGAAGGCGGCCTTGGCCTTTGAAAACTCACGGATTGGAATAAAGCGGGCATCCTTCAACACGTTTGGAAAATGGCAGCCAATGAGACCTGCTTATGGATGGATTGGTGTAGCCAAAATCTTTTTGAGGGACGCAACTTTTGGGTTATTAAAATTCCTTCGGACTGTTCTTGGTCTTGGCGCAAAATTCTTCAGGCCCAAAATGAGGCTACAAATTGCATTCGGCATATCATCGGTGATGGTTAGAATACATCTTTATGGCACCACCCTTGGCTCCCGTTGGGTATCATTCAAGAAACTTTTGGCGATCGCATAATAGAACACTCGGGTCTTCCTTCCTCCGCTTTAGTTTCAGATATTATTTCTAATGGGGTGTGGAATCTAACTCCCGCTTTCTCAGACGATCTCAGGGATTTATGGAGACATCTACAAGCAATTCCCTTGGATAACAATGCGCACCAAGACCAAATTGTTTGGACTTCTACTACAAGTGGCAAATTTACTCTAAAATCAGCTTGGAACAGTGTAGGAAGCTCTGGTTCTAGTTTCCCTTGGAGGCCTCTGGTTTGGTTCTAAAATCGTATTCCTCGCCATAGTTTCATTTTTTGGCTTGCTCTATCGGGTGCTCTGCAAACTCAAGATGTTCTTATTGCTCATAATATCCTCCCTCATTCTAAATGCACGTTTTGTTGGCAATCTCCTGAGAATAGAGAACACTTATTCTTTGGCTGTGATTTTACCAAGGCGGTCTGGAACACCATTCTCAAAGTGTGTAGATATCACAATCATGTGATAAGAAGTTGGGATGAGGAGATGAGCTGAGCTCTTCAATCGTTCAAAGGCGGGGATCAGATCACCTCTATTAAAAAGGTGGCTTTGAATGTTGTCATATACCACATTTGGCAAGAGAGAAAAAATCGTATCTTCAGTAGTATCTTCAGTCCCCAAAGTGCCATTATTAATTTAATTCTTCCTGATGTTAGCGATTAGTTCTCCTTTGAGCTTGTTAAAATTGAAGATTCTGACAATACTAGGGAATTCTTCAGGGATTGGCATATTCCAACTTCCTTTTTCATCAACGAAGAAATCTGGATGAAGTGGGAACCCCCTCCCGTGGGTCAATGGCTTATTAACACCGATGGTTTAGTCCGAGTTGACGGTTCTGGCTATGGTGGTGTCATCCGCAATCATCATGGGATTGCTATTGCTGCCTTTGCAGGAAGGAATGAGGAAATGGATATTCTGACTCTTGAATTGTTTGCAGTTAAGCGAGGTTTGGAAATGGCTAAGAATCTTGCTTTGACTTCTATATTGATATCTTTGGATTCTCGATTTATCGTTTCCTTGATTCAACGTGCTATTGATCCTCCTTGGAAACTTCAAAGGCTCCTTTTCGACATTAATAGCCTATGGAAAAGTTTTGGATCATGTCAAATTATCCACTGTTTCAGGGAGACAAACCGAGGTGCTGATTATCTGGCAAAAATGTGTACTTCCAATTGTAATTTGGTTCTTTTTCCTTTAGACTTTCCAACTGATCTTTTGAAGTTTTTGGCTAAGGATAAAACCGGGTGTAAGTACCTTCGCCTGTAATCCTCTTTCTTTTTAATCAATCTGGTTTGGGGTCTGCCTTAACCCCTGCTTACCTTCCAAAAAAAAAAAAGAGTTAAAAGGGGGACACGTGGCATTAAAAGTGGATCTGATACGCACCTCCTCGCATCACCGATCGAGGAGGTGATTATTTTAAAATAGATAGGGCATGTAGGTAGAAACACAAGGTTTGACTGATAAATTTATTTTATGTGTTTTTTTATTAATAGACTTGGAAATCGGAATCATCTCCAATTGTAACCTGTCTCGTTACACCCCGGACACTGCCACATGCCCCTTCTGACATCCCTTAACTATGGTTAAGATTCATCTACTTAACCTTGATTTTTAGAAAAATTATTTTAAAAATTAACCCTAAGAGTTAGTGAATTTTAACTGAGGTTATATTTCTTCTTTAATATTTATATAAAAAAAACCAAGAATAGATGGGTGAACCTAGGGGTGGTGAATCTTAACCATGGTGAATCTTAACCACAATTAAGGAGTGTCAAAAGAGACACATGGCAGTGTCAGCGGGGTAACCGGACTCCTCCGAGTCCGGTTTCAAATGGAGAGAATCACGAGTCTAGTCTTTGAGGAGACGTGTTGCACTTTTGGAGACGTGTTGCACTTTTGCAGCGGGAAATAGAATAATAGCATACAACGTGGACTGGGTCAATAGCTAACTGCAGTCGTCCATAAATATCAAAGCACAGAGTCAATAGCAAACTGCAACCATTAATGGAGTCCACTCCTAACTTCTCCAAACTACTCTTCTTCATCTCCTTCATCCACTTCTTCCCGGCCAATGGAACTCCATTCTTGCCCAAAGAAGCACTTCCCACAAAATCCGGCTACCTTCCGATCAATCCCACCTCCATTTCTGCCATTTTCTTCACTTTCTATGAAGCTCAAAACCCCATTTCTCATCTCTCTCAAACCCCTCTCCTTGTTTGGCTCGAAGGCGGCCCAGGATGCTCCTCCATGATCGGTAACTTCTTCGAGGTCGGTCCATGGCGTTTGAATTCCGATGGTCAAGATGAAAAAAACCCAGTTCTCAAACCGAATTCCGGTGCCTGGAATCATATCTTTGGCCTCGTTTTCCTCGATAACCCGATTGGGACTGGATTTAGTATCGCTTCTTCACCTGAAGAAATCCCAAAAGACCAAGATACTGTAGCCAAGCATCTTTTTGTTGCCCTCCGATCGTTCATCTCGTTAGACCCATCATTCAATTCTCGCCCAATTTACATCACCGGCGGGAGCTATGCCGGGAAGTATGTTCCGGCGATTGGGTACTACATTTTGCAACAGAATTCCGAGCTGCCCGTTTCCCGGCAGGTGAAGTTAAGGGGAATTGCTATTGGGAATGGGTTAACGGACCCCCAATCTCAGGTGACTACTCATGCAGCAATGGCGTACTTCTCTGGCTTGATCAATGAGAAACAGAGGACTCGGGTTGAAGAAGTCCAAGATGAAGCAGTGAGACTGGCCCGAGAAGGGAAATGGAGAGAAGCAAGTGATGCACGAAACAGAGTCGTTAATCTGTTGCAGAACATGACAGGGTTAGCTACTCTGTTTGATATAAGGAGAATGAGGCCTTATGAAACTGAAGTGGTCAGTGTTTTACTGCAGAATGAGGAAGTGAAGAAGGCTTTAGGCGTGAACAAATCGATGGTTTGGGACTGGGAGGTATGTAGCGACATAGTTTTTGGTGCTTTGTATGAAGATATAATGAAGAGTGTGAAGTTCATGGTGGAGGAACTGGTGAAGAAGAGTAAGGTTTTGCTGTATGAGGGTCAGTTTGATTTGGCGTGTAGTGTGGTTTCAACTGAAGCTTGGGTAAAAGAAATGGAATGGGAGGAACTGCATAGGTTTCTAATGGCGGAGCGGAATGTCTGGAAAGTGAATGGAGAGCTTGCTGGGTATGTGCAGAAATGGGGGAGCTTGAGCCATGTTGTGGTTTCAGGGGCTGGTCACCTTGCTCCTGCTGATCAGGCCCTTAATTCTCGGGCAATGATAGAAGATTGGGTTTTGGAGAGAGGATTGTTCATGTAAAACTTAGGAACTCTACATTAAAGAAATAAAGTAATCAGAGCAGGGTATATGCGTGTGCAAGTGGCTGATGATTCAATGTGGGTTGTAAAATGTGTCACGAGGGAGGGCCCTTTGCCTTAGGATTGTGCCTACATGTGTCTCAAATCGAAGATTACATAGCAGTTCTAGATGAATTTGCTATCATGCATACTCATAAAGAAGCCAATAGAGCAGCGGATTATTTATCCAAATTGTGTGTCGTACAGTTAGTGATAGAAGTGCTTGTTTGAGTAATATTCCCCCTGCGTTTGCTCAGATATTGTATAATGATGCGAGGGGATTGGTTACATGCGTTTGTAATTGTTTGCTCATTTTCTGTTGGTTGGGGTCTGCTTAACCCCAACTTTCCTTCCAAAAAAAAAAAATAATAATAAATATAGAAATGATTTTGAGACCGCAGAAGGGCCGAGACCACCGAGACCCTGTATCTGTGTAGGGGATTTCAGGCGGGGCCTACCATGTGAAAGTGGGCCCCACCTGAAATCCCTTGCACAGATGCAAGGTCTCGGTGGTCTCGGCCCTTTTGCGGTCTCAGTAGCAAAGTCCAATATATATTAGTGTCTGGGATCACCAGAATGACAACTAGTAGTACCTATATAGTTGCAAGAGACACTGAATGTTGTGTATCAACGAGCCTCCTCTTCCAAGTTCAAATCTCGACTTCGAGTCTCAGGCCTTGCAAGCTACTTGTGTTCATTATACAAGTATGTCGTAGTTTCAGGCTTTCAGCTCCTAGGGTAGTAGTGAAGGTTAACAAGTTTACTAGTCTTCGTGAAAGATAACATTTCCATATATATATACTAGCGGAAGACACGTGTGTGTACAATCCGATGCACATGAGAGAGAGGGGTGGGGGAGAGCAACTAGGGTGAACCCTAGAGGTGAGTGAATTTTAACCACAGTTAAGGAGTGTCAAAAGGGACACATGTTAACCTGTGAGTGCAATTGATGAGAAAGGGATAGTTTGAGGTGGGTGAATTTTAACCACAGTTAAGGAGTGTCAAAAGGTGTAGACGAGAAAAGGGCAGTTTGGGAATAAAATAAAACATTAAATCAAGGTTTTGTCTTAAGGGTAGTTTGAGAATTTATCAAAAATAGGCAACGGTTTGAGAAAGGGATAGTTTGGTAGATTGTAGATGAGAAATGAGTAGTTTGGGAATTAAGTAAAACTTGAAATGAAAGATTTGTATATAAGAGTAGTTTGGGAATTGGGAAAAAATTAGGCTACAGTTTGTTAAGGTGGGTAGTTTGGGAATTTTCATCATTAGGGGGCTTCTCTCATTATAGTATATATATATACACTAGTAGGGCTCTGCACGTGCAAGGCATGTGCATGTTTTGCATTTCAATTGACATCATAAAAAAAAAAAAAATCATAAAAAGCATATTATAGTTTTGGACTTTGCTACGGAGACCTTATTAGGGCTAAGACCACCGAGACCATACTATAAGAGCACGGGATTTCAGGTGGGGCCATTTCACATGGCAACTGAGGCAACACCACTGGTGGTCAAACATATGCAACCAACCCCAATGCCAATTAATTGAATCCTTAGCAGTAAATGGAACTTGCTAGGAATAAAAGCCTTCAGCAATCACAAGAAAAGAGGAAGAATGAGTAATTGCAATCACAAGAAAAGATGAAGAATGAGTAATTGCAATAAGGGAATAAGCTTAGCAAATACAGGGAGATGAAATTTATAGCCCAATGAAAACTTGGAAAGTGTCATAGATTCTCCCACAGCAACAGTATTCAACTTCTCCAACAAGAGAACAATACTATTCAGCTTCTCCAATTAGAGAGCATCAGAAGATTCTACATGAAGTCTCTTAACAAAACATCTTTTCTAGTAAAAGCTCCTTTAATACAAAATCAGATCATAGACAGTTGCATTGGGCTAACTATAATTCCACTTATCTTCAATATAACAAAGGTAGATCAAAGTGCTACCTGACTTCGTGAATTCCAACAACGAAGTAATTTCAAAACCAACACATAAATCAACTGAATTCAAGACAAGGGATGTATGTAATAGAAAAGAAATATACCATACTAAAGACACAAAGCGCACTGAATCAACACTTTTGATTGAGAACTTCAAATATGATTCAACACTCATAACAAGAGATCCTATGTACAAACTCATATCATTACAAGTATGAAAGTTTGAGACTTTCCAATTGAGAATATTGAGTCTCTATGTTCTAATAGAATTTTACCAATTTACATTATGATTTCATAATTATAAGTCAACGTTGACCCTTTATATGTTTGAAATCTCAATTTCAATGATTTTACTTCTCAAGAGAGAGTTCAAAGATTTTACTTCTCAAGAGAGAGGACATTTGGAGTGTTGACAAAGATTGACCTTATGGATAAGAGTACTGATGCAGTTGATGTAAGTTAGCTTACCTTTTTGTTCCATTGCTTGCACATTATAATATGATAATGCCGCACAATATTGTTTAAAGCAAATTATCATTTTGATTCAAATATCAAGAAGATTCTTGTTTCGAATACATATATCTGTGAGAATTCTTATTCCAAATACGGGAGTAAGAATTCTTATTCAGTATAGAAAACTTTTATTGGATTCAGTATGACCTTTATTAGTGTTTGATATTTCACTTTTGGTATTTGTAGTCTATATGCCAATAAACCATTATAAAAGAGGCTTCTAACACACCTCTGTTATATTTTTCGTCTGAACATCTTTGATCTAAATTTCATTTATATGCCATTTCTAGATACTTCCTCCGTTCTTTTCTGGATGCTTCCACATCTAACGAGTTCATTATTTCCACCTGCATCTCATCGAGTTCCCATTGCCTAAGCCCCATTTTCACATACCATCGTTTTAGAGTGCACCATCGATGTCGTGCCCTTCTCTCTTCTCTCCAACAACCAACGAACCCTCTTTCTTATGGTTTCTCTTCTTCACTGTCTCTATTTAATTGTTTTTTTTGTTTAGTGCCGTTGGGGCGCCCCTTTCACAAGCATGACTAGGATTGAAGATGTCTAGGTAGCAGTTGAGAGGTTTGGTGTTCAACTTTGCTCAACATTCTCTTATTCAACGTCCTTCCATTTTTTTATGAGGGTTATTGTTTTATCCAGATTAAAAAATAGGGAAAGTATTTACAATCTTTATGCAGTGTGTATGTTTAGGTATTTTCAGATCATTTGTTGCTTGCGAATTTTTATATACATAGATTTTTAGGGCTTCTACATTTGTGGAATTCTAAATATCTATCTCAATCCTTACATCCACCTCTGTTTCTTGTGGTACTTTAAATTTTATTATTTTACTCATGATCAGAATGCTTGAAAAGAGGAGCTTAAGTCATATTGATGGTCCAGTTACAGTGCCTCTTGATGATCCATTTCTCCTATAAAATATACAAAGGATTTGTGTTTGTGAGAGGTTTATTTATAACTTTTCATTTTCTTATTGTTTAAAGTTGAGAGTTGTAATACCTTTGGTTAGTCTTATATATTTTTTATTCTATAGCTTAATTTATGAATCTGGTCTCAAGCAAAGGTTGTTGCGACGTGCTGCTCATGATTTACTATTTATTGCCAAAGGTGTTGACCATTTCCTTATGTCAGGGAACCGGTAAGCAACAATTTGCCCAATTGATGAGTATCTGTAGACTCTACATAAGCCAAACTGTTTGAGTATGCGCCGAGTAAAAATGTCATTAACTATTGTTGCATTTTTAGGAAATGTTGCTAAATATGTGGTCTCAGTTCTCTTGTTTATTGAAATAACTTGGCGACTTGACTGTTATCTCTTTCAATTTTCCGTACATAGCAACATGAAGTTTTAATGGTTTTTGTTTTCTCTTTTAACTTACAGCTTCCCTGAACTTCACTTCCACAGATACAGAGGGAAAAAAAGAAAAGGGAAGAGAGAAATAAAGATGGATACATGAGAGATTCTTATATGTTAATCTGCAGGAATTTGTACATGCTTGCTTTTGTGAAAATCTTGAAGAAATTAGACGAAGTAAATTATAAGTAATTGCCATTCTCTTATAAACTCAAAGTTCCCACCACTTTCATAAAAGAAATGGTTCCCACCACTTTCATGTTAGGATTTCGTCGAAGTCCGATTTTGAAAATGGTGAGCTTCTATGCTCTATTTTTTTTTGTTTTCATGGTTTATATACTGGTATTGTCATGAACCAAAAGATTTGTGTTTCTTTATTAATGGTCTATTGTCTAAAGTTCAACAACCTCAAATTTTATTATAATTTGAGGGTCATTAGGTTACTGTTATCTAGGTTTACAGTCGTAGTTTGGGTTGTTCTATGGGTCGCAGACTCGGTAGATCCATGTTCTTTAAAATACATAGATTCTATTGTTGTTTTGTGGTTGAAAATCGATTTGTAGAGATCCAAAATTTAATTTCTTGGTATTCATGTCACATAATTTAATCTTTTCGGTTGTCATGATTAAATTATTACATAAGTTTAAAATTAGAATAATTAAAGTAGCATGCAATGAGTTTTATAAATTAATCAAGTGAAAAATAGACGAAATCGTCTATCTATCAACATAGTGGTATTTTGGTCATTTAAATCATCTAAAATCTATGAAATTTTTATGGTAGATTCTAGATGTCGTAAAGTAAATACGGTTCAAATTTAAACTTAATTCGATAAGAATTGACCTCTCTAGAAATTTTCAAAGTTCAATGGCAAAATCATAAATATGCAAAGATTATGAATAGTGCATGAATAGTAATCCGAGAAACCCCAAACTCGATTTTTGGCTTCCTTATTTAACCTATTATTGCCCAAAACTTATTAGATTTTTATTGAGAGAGTTGAGAGAGCTTTCCTTGAGTATTCTAAAATTTTTCAAAGGGAGAAGACCTAAAGATTTGCTTAGAGAATAAGAAAAAAGGCTAGAGATCAAGAAACATTCTTTGAAGATCAAGATTTGATCTTTTAAAATCTAGAAACATTGATGGAGATCAAGATCTAACTATTCTAAAACGCTTCGATCGTAGGGAAGCAATCAAGAGAGGTAAATAATGAACCTAGTTCTCAATATCTTGAATATTAAATCAAAAGAAGAATTAAAAGACATAGATATAAGTAAGAACATAAAGATAAGTAAGATCTATAAATTTATATTGTCCTTGGTTTATCGTTTAATGAATCGTTAAAGTAACATTTGAATAGCGTGATTAAGATGTGAATAACCAGGTTTATACTTTGTTTATGCTTTAACAAGAGGATTGAGAAATTATGATGGATTATGTAGATATATGAGAAGAAAGTGATGAATTTGTGGAGTTGAATGGAATGTATGAAATAATTGAATGACGAATATGGATTCTTTGTGAAATTAGGGTTATATATTAGTGATTTTTTTTTAATATGCTTGATGAGAATTATGATTGATAAATTATGTAGTATATTAATGATATTTATCTTGATTAAACATGTGTGAATGATATTTAAATTAGATTGTGAATTATGCATATTGAAAATAAATTGTGATTTAAGTCTGTTAAATTATTGGAATATGAATGTTGTTGTACGTTTATTTTCTGTTGTTATACGTGATATATTTTTTGGTAAATGAACTTTTGATGAGAGTCTTGCTTGCTTAGGTCTGTTCAATATAGTGGAATGAGACGCTATGATGTGATTTCCTATAGCCCTTGATTGTGATTCTTAGGTATAATTTAACCAAAGGTGTATCATTATGCATTTACTAATGAAAAATATATACATGTATGAAGAGGATTAAGGGCACTAATAAGATTACAAGTAAGACCAAAAGCAAAATAAGTAAGTAAAAAATAAATAAAGACACACGAAAGCGATAATGCATGATTATGTTTAGCACCACCGAATACCATCAAAAAGGCAATAAGTATACCAAATTAAGTAAGCCATTGTACTGAATAATGTACTAAGCCATCCGTGCCGGATAATGTACGAATGGTGGTATTTCGGTAAAGTAAAGTATAGTAACCCATTTCTATATACGATAAAATGGTATTTTAATTTATTACCCGATGTGGATGTGTTGTTCATAAAATGATAAAGTAAGAAATATGAAAAGTAAGAAAGAAAGAAAAGAAAGTAATTGACATAATGTACATGTTCGTTTTCCGCACTTTGATTTATATATGTGAGCTGAAGTTAAACTGTTAAATGCATGTAAGTTAATGTTTAAAATATTACTTACTATTGCTTGTTATATACGAAGAGTAACTTGTTACTCAGTCGATAATTTTGTTGTCGGCAGGTTCTGGTTTTGATATCTGTGCACTCGGACTATGGGAAGAATAAGAATACATAGAGGAACCTGAAGGTGATCATCCCGAAGAGGAACGAGATCTCGATAGATGGCCTTATTATTGAGTCTATTTTATTATTAGTAGTTGATTTAATAAGAAATTGTAATTGGAATTACTCTGGATTTATATTTAGTTTAGTTTGATGGTTTAGGATCAACATGGATGACCAAGATTTTATTATATTCAGTTACAGTTATGGATCATAGATTTATTTATGTTATTAATTAAAGATATTTTTAGGTTTAGAATTTAGATTGCCTTAAATGCTTCTAACAGGAGGGTATGATAAGTAATTCACGTGCCAAAGATCTCACATTCTCCTAGTGGTTATTTTGGGGCGTGACATGATTAGACTTGAGGACATTAAACCCCATTAATTCAGATTGTTTGGGCTTCATTGAGTAGAACTCTAGGTTCCTTAAAGACCCATATTTTTGTTTCCCTTTAGGGGCTATAAATAGATCTGATTTTAACTTCTTAAAACCAAGGTTTTTTGGGTTGTTTGGAGGGTAAGAAAGCTGGTCAATTTGGTGTCATTTCAGCTCATTTGGGGACTGTTTAAGGGGAAGCATATAGGCTTGTCGGTGATGCATGCCAAAAGCACAATTCTTTCATGTTGTAGATCATGATGTTTATGCAGGGCTTACCGCAGATGCTCACTACTACATGGACTTCTTCTTTGACTTGCGGTTCTTCATTTCAAATGGCATAGAACAACTAAAGATATAAGACATTAAAATTGAGCAAAATAATTTTAGGTTTATATATGTGCATGGCTGAATTTTGTTTGTTCTATCTTAATTTCTGTGGTGGTTGACGTGCATAAATCCTACCATAAACCTTAATGACGGCATAGAACAACAAAGGGACCACCTCCTACATATTGCATATTGTGCTCAATTAGTTTCAAATGACAATATCATTCCTAAAGTTTTCAGTTAACTGGAATAACAATGCTTTGTAATGAATGTATTCACATGTCACTTATTGCCAACTTGTTGGCTGCTATTTTCTTTTTCTTCTGATCTATATAGAATAGGGTTCATGTGGTTTAGAGTATTCTGGTAAACTTCATAATGTTGGTTGAATTATTCTCAAAGGTAATAGAGCAATTCATTATTTTTCATGGTTTTTTCGTAACTGGATGATATACTGCATATCGTTTGATGGGTTTAACCAAAGGATCAAGAAATAATGGAAGAAGGGTTAAAAATTTGATTTGGGTTGGATGACACAGACTGCATGTTATATTTGTTTTTATGGGATTCTTTTGAATTACATACTGTTATTTAAGAAAACCTTTGAAAAATAGTAGAGTTGTTCATATCATTGTTTTAAAACTTGAAAACTCAACTCAGAAACTTGCCGAGTAAAGTCAACTCGGAAACTCGTGCAAAACTCATCTGAGTAATGACACTTAAAACTCAAGCATATATAATATTTTTTAATCCAATATATATGGTATAAATTCATGATTAATGATAAACGATGCCTGAAATGAGATATATAATTCAATATATATTAAACACCCCTCTTTTGTTTCGTATTTATACTTAAGAGTGGATGGGGTGTGTTAAAAAAAGAAAAGTAAAAAATAATTTAGTCACTCGGGTATGCCGGTTTACTCAAAATTTTTGTTTTAACAAGAAAAGTACAAAACTCAGGCGATTCGGGACGAGTTAGAGCGAGTTGGGACGAGTTAGAGCGAGTCGGGACGAGTTTTTCGATTTTTAGTGTCAAAACCGAGTTTTACCTCAAACTTGACTCGAAACCTGGCCGAGTAGAGTCGACTCGGCCGAGTTTTGAGTTGACTCACCGAGTTTTAATACTATGGTTCATATTCTTTATGGATTTTGCTCAATTCAGTGGTTTTGATCACCTAAGAAGGAAAAAGGAGTGTTAAAAGATTAGCATGATGTGTTTCTTTGCATATTTTAGATTTCTCTGTTGTTTCTTGTAAAATTTTGCGTTTAACTAGCTTTTCAAAACATGAACTTGATATCTAGAGAATATGGTCATGGCTTGAGTTTGTATTCTTTTTAGATAATATTACTCAAACTCAAAGCAGCGATGGTGAGAGCCTTAGCAATCTCAATAAGGATAGGAGCTCCATTTATCAGGGCGATAAGAGTAGAATCATGCTATCGAAGCTCATCTCTCTACTACACTAGGCAAGACATGCATCTATCGTCATTCCTCAAACACCCAAACCTCTGGATTGCACCCAATTGTGAGTATAGCCATAACCATAGTGACAAAATCCGGGTTCGGGAATAATTCGACAGAGATCAAGTTCCGAAAATTCGGGAAAAATTCAAGGAAAAAATAAAAAGTAAATTAATAAATATAAAAATATATAGAAATTTTTGATTAAAATATATACAAAATAAATTATTTTTTTTTTTGAATAATTAGTAAAAAAAACGCGAATAATTAATAAAAACGGCATTTTTTTTTTAAACACCGAATACTTCGGCAACCCAAAAAGTTACGAATAAAACGCGAATTTTTGAAAAAACCGGCATGTTTTGTTACTTAGGCCATAACATCCAATTAGTGATACATTATGCAACATTACAGGCATGATTATTGGGGGATATTATATATACACTATGAAACATTGGGGAATATTGTACATAGGATCTCTTGTTATGAGTGTTGAATCATATTTGAAGTTCTCAATCAAAAGTGTTGATTCAGTGCGCTTTGTGTTCTTAGTATGGTATATTTCTTTTCTATTACATACATCCCTTGTCTTGAATTCAGTTGATTTATGTGTTGGTTTTGAAATTACATCATTGCTGGAATTCACGAAGTCGGGTAACACTTTGATCTACCTATGTAATATGGAAGATAAGTGGAATTATAGTTAGCCCAATGCAATTGTCTATGGCCTGATTCTGTATTAAAGGAGCTTTTACTAGAAAAGATTGTTTGTTAAGAGACTTCATGTAGTATCTTCTGATGCTCTCTGATTGGAGAAGTTGAATAGTGTTGCTCTCTTATTGGAGAAGTTGAATACTACTACTCTCAGTGGGAGAATCCAAGTTTTCATTGGGCTGTAAATTTCATCTCCCTGCATTTGTTAAGCTTATTCCCTTATTGCAAGTACTCATTCTTCCTATTTTCTTGTGATTGTTGAAGGCTTTTATTCTTAGCAAGTTCCATTTACTGCTAAGAATTCAATTAATTGGCATTGGGGTTGGTTGCATATGTTCGACCACCCGTGGTGTTGCCTCAGTTGCCAAGTGAAATGGCCCCACCTGAAATCCCATGCTCTTAGAGCATGGTCTCAGTGGTCTCAGCCCTAATAATCTCCGTAGCAAAGTCCAAAACTATAATATGCTTTTTATGATTTATTTATTTTTTACGATGTCAATTGAAATGCAAAACTTGCACGTGCACATATATATACTATAATGAGAGAAGCCCCCTAACAATGGAAATTCTCAAACTACCCCCCTTAACAAACCGTAGCCTGATTTTTTCCCAATTCCCAAACTACCCTTATATACAAATCTTACAAATCCTTCATTTCAAGTTTTACTTAATTCCCAAACTACCCATTTCTCATCTACAATCTACCAAATTATCCCTTTCTCTAACCGTTGCCTATTTCTGATAAATTCCCAAACTACCCTTAAGACAAAACCTTGATTTAATGCTTTACTTAATTCCCAAACTAACCTTTTCTCATCTACACCTTTTGATACTTCTTAACTGTGGTTAAAATTCACCCATCTCAAACTACCCCTGTAGAACCCTGGATCTCACTTTCATAGCCTGTGAATAGTGTGTGAATAGTGTCTGTGAATAATGTATGTAAAGGCCAAGGTCTTCCAAGTGAACTTGGTGTTGGTTGAATTGGGAAGGAGGCGTCTCATTTTAAAATGAGTGTTATGGTATTGATGTAGTGTGAAACGTAAGGAATGATGTATGTGTGTTTTAGACCTAAAACGAGAGTATGAAATACTCTAAGTGTCAAAGAAGGTGGATGTCCTAACCTACCCTCAACTTTAAGGAACTTTAGTTTCGTCATCGCTTATCGAAATCGAGTGATTCATGAGCCATTAGAAAGGTATTGGAAACCTCTTAAATGTTCATCTCCATCACTTTTCCAGATTAGGAGTAGAAGTTAAGTGAAATGTGAGTTTTCCAAAAGCAGGTCTGCTGTCAATTCAGCATTCACTTTGGACCGGTCCACTTGGGGGCTAATGTAAACTGTTAAAAAACTCAGAATTGGGATTTGTACAAAACATCAAAGTTGTTCTCCTTTGAATTTAGAATCCAACCCAAGTTGAATCGTAAAAATTTGATCACCGAGTCAAAAGTTATGGCTGAA
Source organism: Tetracentron sinense (assembly GCA_015143295.1). Classification (NCBI taxonomy): domain Eukaryota; kingdom Viridiplantae; phylum Streptophyta; class Magnoliopsida; order Trochodendrales; family Trochodendraceae; genus Tetracentron; species Tetracentron sinense. Next base: position 14,680,294 of record CM026573.1, read on the forward strand.
ACGCCAAGGCAGACAAATAGGGTAGCATGACCGGTCGACCCCTCCACTACCGGTCGACCCCTAAACTCCCGGTCAACCACCGGGCAACCAACGGTCGACCCCTCCACTACTAGTCGACCGATCATCACACCAGTCGACCCTTGCTCACATTTGTTTGTATGGGGTTCATTTCCAGAAGCCCTAAAGTCAACCGGTCATCCGGTGGACACCTCCAGTCGACCCCTCCTTCAGTTTTGTGTTGAAACCGACCCTCTTAAGATATTTTGAGGGCATGGGAGTCTTTTGGCCAACCCCTTTGGCTATAAATACCACCCCATTCCGTGGTTTAGGGTTACAACAACCCTAGACAGAGTTTTTGGGAGAAAGTTGAGAGAAAAGAGGGAGAAGAGCTCAGGTTATTCTAGGCTTTGTGCTAGTGATCAAGTGCAGTTGAGTTTTCGCTTCAAGCTTTCTTCCTAAGCTTGGATTATTGAAGATCACTCTCACTCATCAATCATTGATTACGCTGAAAAGGCACTGAAAGGCACTGAACACCAGGATAGAATGAATAGACAACGAGAACGACCTTACGCTAGCAAGATCGTGCCAACGAGTCTAAGATCGAGACAACGAGGACGAGCTTACGATACCGCGAATACACTTGCACTTGTCTTTTCTGTTAGTCACTTTGCACGTGACACCTCAGGGGGTGATATAACACCGGATTGTGCACGTTTTCACAACATTGAGTAAAAAGGAAGTTGTTAGATCTTTATAATCATCAAAAGATAAAACCTGACAAATACCTTAGACAAGGCTCTGAAACCCCTGACGGCTGATCTGATAGCCCCAGCCAGGCGCAAAAAACAACAACAAAAAACATCTTCAAAGAGCTGAACAACGCTCGCAGCTCATAGACTCTCTTGTGATTCATCATCAGGAAGCACATATTTGCTCAAGAAACCTTCTTGCGCTAACCTCTCCAAATAGGTCTTCAAATCACTGCATCGGTTAGTCGTATGGCCATGACTTCTGTGATACTGGCAATACTCTCCCGCTCTTGGCCCCCTGGTGACGCCATGACTTGCACGAGTAGGCCACTCAAAATTTGGATCATCCTCTATGGCTCTCATGATCGTCATAGGGCGGGCCGTGAACATCACTGGAGCAGCTAGCCTGGAGGAGAGACGTCATTCTGCTACCTGAGCACCTTTGCCCTGGAGTAACGCATGACTGGACTCAGTTAAGCCCTGTGCCCATGCCTCAATTCGCTCTTGCAATAACTGTTGTTGACTGGTTAGTTGCGTCAAGAGGGATTGCTAATACTGCAACAACATGATGATTTGCTCTGCTTGAGACAATTCTAGCTCTAGGGTTTGCTCTTCCATTGGAGAAGCATCGGTTGGCTCAACCATGGCAGTGGAGATGAGCAAAGAGAGGGTTCGAATAATTTTGCACAGAAGAATCAACTTATCACTTTGTATAGTGTAAGCGATTCAGAAGAAATTTTCCCACAGAAGTCGCCAATTTTGAAGGGGAAATTTCCCGGAGTCGCCACGTGTCAGTAGCTGATAGAAGGTAAAGAACAAAACACTTCACCTGCAAAAGAAAAGAAGGAGTCGAGTGTGAACCCTGAAATATGCTCCGATGGTAAAGTTAGTAAACAAAAGAGATGATGAATAGTAAAACACTGTAGCACTAAAACATTGAGAGACACTGAATCTCAAGGTAAATTCTCTAAGGTATGAACACTGGAAAATATCTTCTCTCCCACTGATTAATAATTATGCGATCCTTATGCACTGAGTCTTTAGGGAGTATTTATAGGTTAAGCTCAGGATGCCCATCGATGACCTGGATGACCATGTCATTAGCTTGCCACTCATTACCAAATAAGTCAGATAGATCTTGAGTCTAACATGTCACACGTGGGAGCCTACAATCTCTACGTCGGTTTCGAGTCAAAAACCTAGACGAAGTGACTAACAATAAATGCTTGTAGAGTGCTTTCAACCTAACCGTCAGCAACAAATGATCGCCTCCTGAGGATCGGGTCCTGATAGTCGGTCTCGCTGTTAACTAAAACACGGGTTCGTTGTTCATAACGAGGACGATATCGTTGTCTCGATGACTACGAGTCCATTGTCTAGAAGACAACATTTCCGTTGTGAGGAGCACAACGGGTTCGTTGTCATACGCACAATGAATACATACTAAAAAACACATGTGAGCTCGTACACACCGTTATAACACCAAAAACATGCTCGTCATCACAACACACGGATTAAATTATGAATTTTATCCTTTACAATTAGCCCCTTTATGATGTTTTGAACATAATTCAAAGTATCATAAACCTCTCAGCATTCCAGAAGAAGAATACCGTAAGTCACAGAAGTTGGTTGTACTCCGCTCTTCATTCTCTACTCTCTATCATTGTATATGCTCTGTTGTCATTGATCTCTTACTTGCACTATACGCGAAGATATATCGTCATGCCAACTGTAGCATGTCCACAAATCCATCACACCTCATTAATGCATGGCAGACTGTCATCATTGCTTTGCGCAAAACTCGAGACATTTCATTCGCTCCGACGGTTACTCTGTCTTAAAAAAGACAATCATACCCTTACTGCCGCTGATGTGTACGCCTAAGATGAAGGCTAATTTCTTCCTACAAAAGATTAGTCTAACACACTATATTCAATTTACAGAAATGACTATCTTACCCCTACACTTGCCCACGCGTATGACCACGATTGAGGTTATACTTGTCTTTGTACTCTGGAATTGTATATAAATAGAGATGCGAAGAACTCCTACTCTCTACTCAAATTTGCACTATTGCTCTGCTAGATTTTGTATCTTCCTACGATTTGCAGTTCCTTTCTCTCTTTGCTTAGCACCGCATTTAGCATGGTAAGACTTCTTTCTCTGTCATTTGCTCTAATTTTCCATTTCACTCATAGTTTACTGGTTGCTCGTTGTCTTTAGCTCCTCGCCGATTCTCTGCATCTTAGTGTACTTGGTACATCACTTATTTTTCTTTCTCTCTACACTTGCTTTTACTTTTGCCTTTGCGCCATGTCTGTCGAAATAGTTAGGATTGATAGCGATGATGAAATCAGATGCTCCGATAGCACTCCCCACGATGCAATTGCCACTGCTCTTAAACCCAAGCCAAAACCACTATACAAATACGCTCTTGACCACTATAGAACTCGATACGAAATTCCTCCTTATGTTTATTTTCATTTGAACGAAGAAGACGTTCACCCCTGACTATCGCTCCTCTTGCATTACTGTTTACCTTGCCCAATTCGAAGCAGGACTATGATCTCCACTAGACCTCATTGTTGATTCCGTCCTCGCTGCCCTCCAAATAGCCCCTGGACAAATGCACCCGAAATTTTATAAGTACATGTCTCTGATAAGAAAGTTCAACAGAGACGGATATAACATACAGGCTAGACACATCTTTCACTTCCGCCACGCTGTGAAGTGCCGAGGGACCCCCAAAGACGGAGATAATTCCTACTTATATTGGAACCAACGACCCAAAAATCCTGATATCGTTACACACCCCCTGATATTGACAGAGATTGGAAAGAGTAGCCCTTTATTATCTCCGGTGCGTGGAGAAATGAGATCACCCGTCCTATTCCCAGCGAATTCTCCTAAGGCTTGCTGACTTTGTTCTACTCCTGCTACTGAATTTATACATTTCTGCTGCTACTGATAATAACTCTTTCTACACAGAAATCTCCAAAACACGCTTCACAGAACTTACACCTGCGGAAGAACAACCACTACGAAATATCCGCAAAGAGAAAGGAGACGAATATATTACCTAGAGGCCACTGTCAGCCCCTAAGCATGCACTTGATGCGGAAAACATTCTTCAAGCTACTAATATTGCTACTCCGAAACAACTGACCAGAGAAAAAATGGTCGAACGCATGCCTCTACTACACCGAACACCACGAGCTCCACGATCTACCCGTCTTACTAGAACGAAAAAGAAGGCTGAAAAGAGAAAAAGGGAAGCAGCTTTCAAAATGCTAAAGGCAAAAAGAGCTCAACGAGAAGCAGAATACGACCAAAGGCTTCAAGAACAACAAGGAAAAGAGGTAGCTACCACAACTTCTATACCACCTGAGATAGGTAGCGACGAAGAATTTTTTGGCTCAGATGACCTACTAGAACGAATACTACTAGGACTCTGGCTCCTACCCTTTTGCTTACTCCTGCTACTGTTGTTGCTCCTGACCCCAATGTTGCCTCATCTTCTGCTCTACCACGAGAAAAAACTACAATGAAAAAATCTGCTGAAGAATGGAATCCAGTCTTCCCACGTAGATATACACACCCTACCGTTGCTCACACGCGATGGATCACGATTTTATAGCCACATCCATGCTCTTCGCAATGAAGCTACCTGAAGACATCACCACAACGAGAAATATGCACTTCATGGGAAAGTTCGGCACTGCAACCTGGGTTGTTGCCATGGTAAGGACTATATTTTCTCTTACACACACTTGTAGCCAACCTGCATATCTCCATACTGATAACATTCTTCTCTTCTAGATGAGCAACATGCTTGCAAGGATATACGAAGACTATAATAACATAAAAAATACATCCACCGAATTAAAGGAGAGGGTCCTCGATCTTGAGAAGAAAAAGGCAGAAGAGGCAAAGAAACTGAACTACGAGCTGGCGAAAGCTCGGACATAACTGAAGAATACTGAAGAAAAATTCTCTTTAGCCGTCACACAGTGAGATGCAGCTTGACAAGAGGCTCGCAAAGCTGAAGAAGGAGAGAAGAAAGCACTGGAACAGGCTGAAAGGGCTATCTTCCAGAGTAGCAAATAGGGCGAGATCTCCAATACTCTGCACAGACAACTCGAAATATCTGAGGCGGAAAAAGAAGTCTTGGCGAAGCAACTCGATGAGGCTAATGCCATAAAGGACAAGGAGATCGAGGCTTCAAAAGAAGCTCTAACGGAATCTCTCTGCATTCACTTCCAAAAAGAGTGGATTGGCTGCTAGATGAAGACCGGATAGAGACCGAAGATATAATAATGAAATAGCTCCAAGAACAAGGAAGACTGATCGACATCGACGATGATCCGTTGTATAGCTTTGCCCGTTGTCGTTTCTCTTTTTCTTCGTTGTAAATTATTTCATGAATGAAATACTTTTTGCACATATGTCTCGTTTACTGTACTGCACTTTTTAGACACTTGCACAAAGCATATAATACGTATATATCACAGAAAAACAAGACAAGTAAATTCATATGCTCTTGAGAATACATGATGATAAACACTTAGTATGGACACAATGTAAAGCTATTGGAACCCATGCACCCAGGAAATGACACTCATGAATACATCGAAGAGACAAGACACCATTCCTGACACTATGCAAATTATTTACACCAAATCCTTAAGGGACCCATAGTGGGACATTATGGTAGCAGGTTCTAACAGCATTACAGGCTACTTGATCACCTAGAGACAATGAATCTGACGGATTCACAGATGCTCCACATTGAGTATTAAGGTTTTGATGATCAGTCATTTGATAGCGCATTTACGATATTTTATCCTTTGATTACTAATAGAGACAACCTCATACACCAAAGAATGATTTACCAAAGAATAATGCACTCAAGAATAATTCACCAAAGACTAATTCATCAGCTCAATGCAAGCTTAAGTAACACACTTATCACTGACCTTGGTATCTCTGGATCTTATCTCTGTTACGTTATAATTGCATTATTGAAGATCACTCTCACTCGTCAATCATTGATTATGCTGAAAACGCACTGAAATGCATTGAACACAAGGATAGAATGAATAGATAACGAGAACGACCTTATGCTAGCAAGATCGTGCTAACGAGTCTATGATCGAGACAACGAGAACGAGCTTGCGATAGCGCAAATACACTTGCACTTGTCTTTTCCACTAGTCACTTTGCACATAGCACCTCAGGGGGTGATAGAACACCGGATTGTACATGTTTTCACAACATTGAGTAAAAAGGAAGTTGTTAGATCTTTATAATCATCAAAAGATAAAACCTGAAAAATAACTCAGACAAAGCTCTGAAACCCCTGCCGACTGATCTGATAGCCCCAGCCAAGCGCAAAAAACAACAACAAAAAAAACATCTTCAAAGGGCTGAACAACGCTCGCAGCTCATAGACTCTCTTATGATTCATCATCAGGAAGCACAAATTCGCTCAAGAAGCCTTCCTGTGCTAACCTCTCCAAATAGGTCTTCAAATCACTGCATCGGTTAGTCGTATGGCCATGACTTCTATGATACTGGCAATACTCTCGCGCTATTGGTCCCCTGGTGACGTCACGACTTGCATGAGTAGGCCACTCAAAATTTGGATCATCCTTTATGGCTCTCAGGATAGCCGCAGGGCGGGCCGTAAACATCACTAGAGCAGCTCGCCTGGAGGAGAGACGTCGTTCTGCTACCTGAAGACCTCTGCCCTGGAGTAACGCACGACTGGACTCAGTTAAGCCTTGTGCCCATGCCTCAATTCACTCTTGCAGTAACTACTGTTGATTGGTTAGTTCTGTCAGGAGGGATTGTTGATACTTCAACAGCATGATGATTTGCTCTACTTGAGACATTTCTGGCTCTGGGGTTTGCTCTTCCATTGGAGACGCATAGGTTGGCTCAACCATGGCGGTGGAGATGAGCAAAGAGAGGCTTGGAATAATTTCACACTGAAGAATCAACTTATCTCTTTGTATAGTGTAAGCGATTCAGGAGAAATTTTCCCACAGACGGGGCCAATTTTGAAGGGGAAATTTCCTGGACTCTCCACATATCAATAGCTAATAGAAGGTAGAGAACAAAACACTTCACCTGCAAAAGAAAAGAAGGAGTCGAGTGTGCACCCTGAAATATGCTCTGATGGTAAAGTCAGTAAACAAAAGAGTTGATGAATAGTAAAACACTGTAGCACTGAAACACTAAGAGACACTGAATCTCAAGGTAAATTCTCTAAACACTGGAAAATATCTTCTCCCCCATTGATTAATAATTCTGTGATCCCTATGCACTGAGTCTAAAGGGGGTATTTATAGGTTAAGCTCAGGATGCCCACCGATGACTTGGATGACCATGTCATTAGCTTGCCACTCATTACCAAATAAGTCGGACAGATCTTGAGTCTAACGTATCACACGTGGGAACCTACAATCTCTAAGTCGGTTTCGAGTCGAAAACCCAGATAAAGTGACTAGCAATAAATGCTAGGACAGTGCTTTCCACCTACCGTCAAAGACATTTGATCACCTTCTGAGGATCAGGTCCTAATAGTCGATCTCGTTGTTGACTAAAACACGGGTTCCTTGTTTATAACGAGGACGATATCATTATCTCGATGACTACGAGTCCGTTGTCTAGAAGACAACGTTTCTGTTGTGAGGAGCACAATAGGTTCGTTGTCATACGCACAACGAATACGTACTCAAAAACACATGTGAGCTCGTACACACCGTTATAACACCAAAAACATGCTCGTCGTCACAACACACAAATTAAATTACGAATTTTATCATTTACAACAAGCTTTCTAAGTCTATCATGATGTTCACAAGTACTATATGCACTTTATGTTCACAAGTCTCGTATGATTCAATGATTTCTCATTAGAACGGTGTCTTATAAAGTTCATAAGCAAGGTTTTTGTAAAAGAAATCTCACAAATTCAAAAGTATGGATAAGGCCAAACTATGGGTTGGTAAGTGACAAGGCCAAACTTTGGGTTGGTGTTCTAAGATCATTTCAAAGCTCACAATGAATCCCACTATAGATGGACTCACAAGAAGTCATGTCTCACAAGCTCACAAGTTCACAAGAAAATCATGCTTACTCAGATCTCGCATGCTCAGAAGGAATCCTAACTCTCGCAAGAATTCACAAGAACTCACAAGAACATGATTATCACATGACCTCACAAGATTTACTTGGTTTTGATTTCACACAAATACTGTTAAGAAAATGGTTTTGGGAAACTACTTTTACGTATGTTATACTCTAAGCAAGCTTTTGCATGTTCATGATATTATTCACTGTTAGGTAGTAGTTTGTATGTGACTGAATATTCCATGCTCAGCCGAATTATTAACTTCGGCAGGTACAAGTGTCCCTTTTGATATCTTGGTTCAGAGCCTTAGATAGAGGAAGAGTACTACAAGCCAGAGCCTACCATGGATCATTATCAAGACAAGGGAGCACTAGATAGGCAGCCCGATTTTGATTTTTGCTTAGCGAGCCAGGAAGAGAGATTTTGTGTAAGTTGAGAGTGGGAATTGTCCACTCCATCTTTTGGATATGTTTTGTTAGTTCAAACTTGAACCTAATGATAGGAGTGTTTGATTATAACTTGTTTCCCCTATGTGCATAACTTGTGTACTCTGACAGGTTAGTACGTATGCCTTATGTGTCATACGAGATGGTATGATACGGCGGTCACGGGCTAAAGTATCCGTAACTCCGAGGGGGTATTTTGGATCGCGACAGACCCCTTTCTCATCAATTGCACCCCATAGGTTAACACGTGTCCCTTTTGACACTCCTTAACTATGGTTAAAATTCATTCACCTCTAGGATTCACCCTAGTTGCTCTCCCCCACCCCTCTCTCTCACGTGCATCGGACTGTACACACATGTGCAACGCGTGTGTCTTCCGCTAGTATATTATATATGGGAATGCTATCTTTCAGGAAGACTAGTAAACTTATTAACCTTCACCACTACCCCTAGGAGCTCTTACAAGGCGGTTAGGCATGGACTACTACCAGCCACAACGGTACAAGACGGCTGAAAGCCTGAAACTACAACATAAATGCATAACGAGCACAAGTAGCTTGCAAGGCCCGAGACTCAGAGCCGAGGTTGAAACTTGAAAAAGGAGGCTCGTTGATACACAACATCCAGTGTCTCCTGCAACTATATAGGTACTACTAGTTGTCATTCTGGTGATCCCAGGCACTAATATTTATTTATTTAAAGTAGAGTTCCTAAGTTTTACATAAACAAACCTCTCTCCAAAACCCAATCTTCTATCATTGCCCGACAATTAAAGGCCTGATCAGCAGGAGCAAGGTGACCAGCCCCTGAAACCACAACATGGCTCAAGCTCCCCCATTTCTGCACATACCCAGCAAGCTCTCCATTCACTTTCCAGACATTCCGCTCCGCCATTAGAAACCTATGCAGTTCCTCCCATTTCATTTCTTTTACCCAAGCTTCAGTTGAAACCACACTACACGCCAAATCAAACTGACCCTCATACAGCAAAACCTTACTCTTCTTCACCAGTTCCTCCACCATGAACTTCACACTCTTCATTATATCTTCATGCAAAGCACCACTAACTATGTCGCTACATACCTCCCAGTCCCAAACCATCGATTTGTTCACGCCTAAAGCCTTCTTCACTTCCTCATTCTGCAGTAAAACACTGACCACTTCAGTTTCATAAGGCCTCATTCTCCTTATATCAGACAGAGTAGCTAACCCTGTCATGTTCCGCAACAGATTAACGACTCTGTTTCGTGCATCACTTGCTTCTCTCCATTTCCCTTCTCGGGCCAGTCTCGCTGCTTCATCTTGGATTTTTTCGACCCGAGTCCTCTGTTTCTCATTGATCAAGCCAGAGAAGTACGCCATTGCTGCATGAGTACTCACCTGAGATTGGGGGTCCGTTAACCCATTCCCAATAGCAACTCCCCTTAACTTAACCTGCCGGGAAACGGGCAGCCGGGAATTCTGTTGCAAAATGTAGTACCCAATCGCCGGAGCATACTTCCCGGCATAGCTCTCGCCTGTGATGTAAATTGGGCGAGAATTGAATGATGGGTCTAACGAGATGAACGATCGGAGAGCAACAAAAAGATGCTTGGCTACAGTATATTGGTCTTTTGGGATTTCTTCAGGTGAAGAAGCGATACTAAATCCAGTCCCAATCGGGTTATCGAGGAAGACGAGGCCAAAGATATGATTCCAGGCACCGGAATTCGGTTTGAGAACTGGGTTTTTTTCATCTTGACCATCGGAATTCAAACGCCATGGACCGAGCTCGAAGAAGTTACCGATCATGGAGGAGCATCCGGGGCCGCCTTGGAGCCAAACAAGGAGAGGGGTTTGAGAGAGATGAGAAATGGGGTTTTGAGCTTCATAGAAAGTGAAGAAAATGGCGGAAATGGAGGTGGGATTGATCGGAAGGTAGCCGGATTTTGTGGGAAGTGCTTCTTTGGGCAAGAATGGAGTTCCATTGGCCGGGAAGAAGTGGACGAAGGAGATGAAGAAGAGTAGCTTGGAGAAGTTAGGAGTGGACTCCATTACTGGATGCAGTTAGCTATTGAGTCTGTGCTTTGAAATTTATGGAGGACTGAGTGTGGATTAGCAACAGTCGATGTTGTATGCTATTGGTCTAGGGCAGAGATTACCTCTGGTGTCTGCCCGAGCTGGGCGCTCGGGCATCCACAAACAATAAAACATGTGGCATTTTTAAAGGAAAAAAAAATCAACTGGGCAGAAGTCAAAATGATGGTGACAGATGAAATGACTTCTGCCCAGAAATTTGAAACAGATGGCCTATTGTTTGTGGATGCCCGAGCGCCCAGCTCGGGCAGACACCAGAGGTAATCTTCTGCCATTGGTCTATTTCCCGCTGCAAAAGTGCAACACGTCTCCTCAAAGACTAGACTCGTGATTCTCTCCATTTGTAACCGGACTCGGAGGAGTCCGGTTACCCCACTGACACTGCCATGTGTTTTTGACGCTCCTTAATTAATTATGGTAAAGATTCACCAACCCCAAGGTTCATCTACATATTCTTGGTTTTTTTTTATATAAATGTTAAAAGAAGAAATGTAACCTCAATTAAAATTCATCAACTCCTAGGGTTAAGTTTTTAAAAATAATTTTTCTAAAAACCATGGGTAAGTGGGAGAATTCTAGGAGTTGGTGAATCTTAATCATAGTTAAGGGATATGAAGGGGCATGTGGCAGTGTCAGCGGCGTATCGGGACTCCCAGGTAACAATTGGAGATGATTCTGATTTCCTAGTCTATTAATAAAAACGCATAAAATAAATTTATTAGTCACAACTTGTGTTTGTACCCTCATGCCCCATCTATGGAAAATAATCACCTCCTCCGTCGGTGACGTGAGAAGGTGCGTATCAGATCCATTTTTAATGGCACGTGTCCCTCTTTTAACTCTATTTACACTCGTAGGGTTCATTGATCTACCCTTAATTTTTAGAAAAATAAAGTAAAAATTAATCACAGGAATAAAAAAAAATTAACTAGAGTTCATGACAGTTGTTTTGGCTTTGTGAGAGCAATGAGCAATAGTTCATCAAGTTTTTTTAAATAGAAAAGTTATCATGTAACACACACATCCTAAACTCATACACAACTAGAACTACGGTAGCCGCTAAGGTACCATAAGGTAAGTTCAAGCAACCACTCTAAAAGGGCCTAATTAGCCCTCGTTAGTGGAGCGAACTATTGCACCCTATCTATTGGGGCACATTGGCACACACAAGATCTGTGTGCCATGTTGCACACGCCAGACTCGTTAGCATGCATATGCAGCTTGGAATCTCCTCGTTGAAATTGGAGAAAATCCCATGTCAAAAAGACTTGGTATTAAGGGTGGTTTGTGAACTACTCGAGCTCAGCTCGCTTAAAACTAGACCGTGTTCGTTTATTTTAGTAAATAAGCCAGCTCGAGCATGAATTTTGAGCTCGTTTAGTTTACAAGCCGAGCTTGAGCACACTCATACTTGACTCATTAAAAGTCCAACTCAATAATACACTTACATTTATACACAGTTAGAAAATATTTAATCTAACAAATTACGACAACTCACTTGACATGCCAAAATCATCATTCATTTCACATTTGTACAATTGGTCAATAAAGTTTAAACATTTCACGACAAGAAATGAAGGTTTTACCCACGGTTTCAAACCGTAGGTAGTATCATAATTTCCGTTGGAATAAGTTCTAGCCACAGAATAGTATCCGTCGGTGGTCCATGGCTAATACAGACATTAGTAAAACATATAGCCACGGAAAAGTATACCGTCGGTATGTACCGACAGAACTATTTCCGTGACTATTAATCAATATTCAATTCCAGTAACACAATATTTATAACCACATAAATAATACCGTGACTATATTATTTATACCAATGAAATTATTTCCATTGGTATTCCTAAAATATATACCCACGGTTACATGACCACAACATTCAATACCCACGGAAATAATATCGTGACTATATATTATGTATACCAACGAACTTATTTCCGTCGGTATTGAATGTATAGGAACGGAAAAATGACTGTTGCTATTAATAAATATATTTTTTAATACATTACCCACGGGAATATTTCCGTGGGTAATTCCAGTGAAAAAAAAAAAAAACAGAACCTGTATGCAGAGGTTGTATGCCTGTCACCTGTTTACCTATTTTCAAAGACAATCATATATATATATATATATATATATATATCGAAAAGATAAAACTCCAAATAAAAACTAAATATAAAGTATCAATCCACGTATACAAAAATAATTGAGTCGATCATCTCGATGTTTAATATTACACAAATGACTCTATCCACGTTGACAATCGCAAAATGAAAAATAGGTGCGTGAAACATAAAGACAAATCATGTCATCAATGTTGGGTAGCATCTGGCGGCTAAGTAGCGTCTGTGTCATACTCAGAATATGTGGGCATATTGTTAACATTCCGCCTTAAGCTATCCATATAGCCTTCCATTCGTGCCATTGTGCATTGCAGGGAAGAAATGATTTCCCCATGTGACTGTATCATCGCCATGAGCGCCACCTGGGTAGCCATTGATGCGGTCTGTCGAACCTCGGCTGCATGATACATGCGTCGCCACTGCTCAGCATCTGTTGTGGCGCCTGCTACACGCATATTAGTGGGCGTGACCCCATGCCCATATGTACGCACACGCCCATGAGTGTCGGGGCCCATGATGTAATGACCCAAAATTTTAATATAATAAAATTATGATTTATGAATTTTTAACTGTGATTATAAAGTTAAGTATTTATTAAATTGGTGAAAAGTGGGTTTAGCTCAGAATTGGATTGCACAGAGGAAAATTCAGTGTTTTTACTCGAAAATTGTACACAATGTGCAGGTCGACTACCTGGATGATCAATTGTCATACCGGATACGTTGTGTATCGATCGGGGTCCCTTCTTGGTGGAATGTCATGAGATGTCAGCATTGGTAAAGATGTCGGGGTTCCTCCATAGACTAGCCAGAAGATGACGGTAAGCAGGTTGGTCGGGGTTCCTTCTTGACTGATACCTAGAGCGATGGCGGCGAATACACGGTAGATGTTGTCAGTCAGTTGAATGGAAAAATATGTCCTTATTGGGTGAATTCTCATGTTGTGTGTGTAAGCTTCAGATATGAAGTTGTCTGAGTTAGTATACTCAAGGTTGGTGTAATTGTCTGAGTTGGTGTACTCAGGGTTCGGTATGGAATTGTCGGATTTCAGGTGAGTTGGGTTAGTATGCCCAAAATTTGGTCGTATTCAGGTGAAAGCCGGAACAGGGTGTGTGAGTGTAAATGGCTCAATGTTTGGTTATGATTTGGAGACTTTAAGTTGAACAATTGTGGGTTGTGGTCAGTTAATGAGTCTCAGGACTCGAAATGAAACATGATTGATGATTGAAATGATAACTTGGTAATATGAATATATTCATAACTGAACCCCATAATTGGAAAGTAATGTGAAGTCGGGAACCTCGGTTAAGGTGACGTAACCCTAAGTGACCTTGGGTCACAGTTTATTATGTACAGATCTATTTTACTGTAACATGCAAATTGAATTGTTTATTATATCATTATTGATACGTCTTATTATATGGAAAATAATTTAGAAGGACTGTGGTTTTATTCTGCTTCATAGCTCACTGACTTTTTCTGTCAGCAGATCTCGGAGCTACTGACCAGTAAGTGAAAAGTTCAACTGGACATTTTGGAAGCTTGTACAAACTGTACCCAGCGTGATAGAGGCGCCTACTTTTGTAAAACAGATTTGATGTAAATAATACAGGTATATGGTTTGTATAATGGTCATTCTGATGACATGTGTTATTTACTTTTCGGAAGCATCTAATAAATGTTTAAATTTTTCACATTTTCGCGGGTAAAGCCTTTCTCTTGCGTGATTCTGACTGCTAGATATTTAAAGGCCTTGATAATTATTTACATGCAAGAAAGGGTTGAACATGTGGCTTCCCCTATTTCGGAATCATGGAGGAAATCATATAATTTTGCGGGATTATTGATGGGAGCTATAAATAAGAACCATTATTTTAAGATCCCAAACAATGAAACAGTGAGCTTCAAGATGGATTTATTCGAAGGAAGACTAGTGACACATAGTTAACGAACTCTTATTTAGAGGCTAGATTTATGAGCTTGGGTCTCTTGTTATTAATACCATATGGGAAGTTGCTTGTGGTAATATTTGTATTTATACATAGAGTCGGAGAACATAAGACGTAAATCTTCTCTTCTTGTTGGGTGGGTAGCTTTGTAGGAAGGAGACTATTGTAATTCTCATGTCAAATTGTGCAACTAAATGAAAATTTTGACTGAAAATCCTCCTACGACTTTATATATCTATAACCCTTAAAAAGAGCCTTGTTTTGCCCTTAGTTTCTAATTTTCGTCTGAACTCTTTTGTAAAACTCCATTCATATCCCACTCATATTGTAAGTCTCCTTCGGTCCTTCCACTCTTCTAGATGCCTCCCAACAAGTTGAGTCTCATGCTTCCTCTCCTTCTCCCACAACATCGACCCCTTTTCATGCGCTCCAGCAACGAAGACAACGTCGACCCCTTCTTCATGCGCTTGGGTAAAAAAATGGTAGTATTTTTTTTTTCTCTCATCCTTTCGGTGTTCGTCGCAGCCTCCAACCTTTTTATACCAGTATCATATGATCAAATCGGATCAAACTCGGGTGAATAACGAGAAGCCTGAAGCAACCGGGAATGGGTTCTTGTTTGATTTCCTCTTTTTGGTTTTTAATTGGGGTTTGGGTTTATCTTTTCTTTTGCTATTGTTGTTTGCAAGTTGAGAACTTTGTGCAAATTAACAAGAGCTAGGGTTTTACAAAGGCAGCAAAACCGGGTTCCAATCCCTTTTTCATCCCTTTAAGGTAAATTGGGATGAGGGGATCTGAAGGACGAGTGTTTTCCTCCCTCGCTTTATGACTACCACCGATGATAGAAAGAAACTAAGTAAGCTATTTATGGATTTTCCTTTGCATTAGGGTTTTGTTTAGATTTATGCATATTTATGTTAATTATATTTGAGTTTTCTGCCAATGTGGCTATAGCTGATTATTTTTTAAATTTTTTGGGTTATTGATTTTTCTTCCTGGTATTCAAGAAGACTCCTTTGTCTCAAAGAAGCAGAAGAATAGCTCCATGGAGAAGATAATAGAGAAAAAAAATAGTCAAATAACCATTAAGGATCTACTATAGAGGGGAAAAATAAAGGATATTAATTGGATAAAAGATATTTTGGGGTGAATGTTTCTATATATTTTTGTATACTTCGGATTCTAATTAAGTAGTGACATGATAAATAGTGTTTACTTGATCTTATTAAGGATCCAAGAGAGATGAAGTAATTATGTAAAATAGCAATACATATGATTTATTGTTTCATGATTTGCTTACCAAAACTGGGTCCTTAATCTTGAGCAAAATGACAAATCCCTTTTTTCCTCGTTAGATTCATGTTTCATTTTGTAATTCTCATATTCATTCTTTTTCATGTTCATATTTTAGAAGCAAGTTTTACAGGGACATTCATTTGTTTGCTCAATTTTATCATCTGCTTTGCGGCCCAACTGTATTATTTTAACAATTTCACCTGCCAACCTCTGATTCAATTAAAATCTCTGGTTAAGTAGACTCCAAAGTTAAGCTTATGCAACTTTGTCCTTATGGTCAAGTAGACCCTACTTTTTTACTTCACCTCATAGTTACTTTCATCTCAAGCCCCGACTGCATTTTTGCTAAAAAAACTATCAAAGATATGTTCAAATGCTTCAAACTCATATCAGTACAAGTATGAAAGTTTGAGACTTTCCAATTGAGAATATTGAGTCTCTATGTTCTAATAGAATTTTACCAGTTAAGATCATGATTGCATAATTAGAAGTCAACTTTGACCCTTTATATGTTTAAAATCTCAATTTCAATGATTTTACTTCTCAAGAGAGAGTTCAAAGATTTTACTTCTCAAAAGAGAGGACATTTGGAGTGTTATCTTTCAGGAAGACTAGTAAACTTGTTAACCTTCACTACTACCCGCGGGAGCACTTAAAGGCAGCTAGGCATGGACTACTACCAGCCAGAACGGTACAAGACGGCTGAAAGCCTGAAACTACAACATACATGTATAACGAGCACAAATAGCTTGCAAGGCCCGAGACTCCGAGCCGAGGTTGAAACTTGAAAGAGGAGGCTCGTTGACACACAACATCCAGTGTCTCCTGCAACTATATAGGTACTACTAGTTGTCATTCTGGTGATCCGAGGCACTAATATTTATTTCTTTAAAGTAGAGTTCCTAAGTTTTACATAAACAATCCTCTCTCCAAAACCCAATCTTCTATCATTGCCCGACAATTAAAGGCCTGATCAGCAGGAGCAAGGTGACCAGCCCCTGAAACCACAACATGGCTCAAGCTCCCCCATTTCTGCACATACCCAGCAAGCTCTCCATTCACTTTCCAGACATTCCGCTCCGCCATTAGAAACCTATGCAGTTCCTCCCATTTCATTTCTTTTACCCAAGCTTCAGTTGAAACCACACTACCCCTCAAATCAAACTGACCCTGATACAGCAAAACCTTACTCTTCTTCACCAGTTCCTCCACCATGAACTTCACACTCTTCATTATATCTTCATGCAAAGCACCATTAACTATGTCGCTACATTCCACCCAGTCCCAAACCATTGATTTGTTCACGCCTAAAGCCTTCTTGACTTCCTCATTCTTCAGTAAAACACTGACCACTTCAGTTTCATAAGGCCTCATTCTCCTTATGTCGAACAGAGTAGCTAACCCTGTCATGTTCTGCAACAGATTAACGACTCTGTTTCGTGCATCTCTTGCTTCTCTCCATTTCCCTTCTCGGGCCAGTCTCGCTGCTTCATCTTGGATTTTTTCGACCCGAGTCCTCTGTTTCTCATTGATCAAGCCAGAGAAGTAGGCCATTGCTGCATGAGTAGTCACCTGAGTTTGGGGGTCCGTTAACCCATTCCCAATAGCAACTCCCCTTAACTTCACCTGCCGGGAAACGGGCAGCCGGGAATTCTGTTGCAAAATGTAGTACCCAATCGCCGGAACATACTTCCCGGCATAGCTCTCGCCTGTGATGTAAATTGGGCGAGAATTGAATGATGGGTCTAACGAGATGAACGATCGGAGAGCAACAAAAAGATGCTTGGCTACAGTATCTTGGTCTTTTGGGATTTCTTCAGGTGAAGAAGCAATACTAAATCCGGTCCCAATCGGGTTATCGAAGAAAACGAGGCCAAAGATATGATTCCAGGCCCCGGAATTCGGTTTGAGAACTGGGTTTTTTTCATCTTGACCATCGAAATTCAAACGCCATGGACCGAGCTCGAAGAAGTTACCGATCATGGAGGAGCATCCGGGGCCGCCTTGGAGCCAAACAAGGAGAGGGGTTTGAGAGAGATGAGAAATGGGGTTTTGAGCTTCATAGAAAGTGAAGAAAATGGCGGAAATGGAAGTGGGATTGATCGGAAGGTAGCCAGATTTTGTGGGAAGTGCTTCTTTGGGCAAGAATGGAGTTCCATTGGCCGGGAAGAAGTGGATGAAGGAGATGAAGAAGAGTAGTTTGGAGAAGTTAGGAGTGGACTCCATTAATGGATGCGGTTAGCTATTGACTCTATGCTAGTATGCTTTGAAATTTATGGACGACGAGTGTGGATTAGCAACAGTCCATGTTGTATGCTATTGGTCTATTTCCCGCTGCAAAAGTGCAACACGTCTCCTCAAAGACTAGACTCGTGATTCTGTCCGCTTGTAACCGGACTCCGTCGAGTCCGGTTACCCGCTGACACTGCCATGTGTCCCTTTGACATTCCTTAATTGTGGTTAAGATTCACTCACCCCTAGATTCAACCACCAGTTCTTGGTTTTTATTTTTATAAAAAAATATTAAAGAAGAAATGTAACCTCAGTTATAATTCACTAACTCTTAAAGATAAATTTTTTAAATAATTTTTCTAAAACCAAGGATAGGTGGGTGACTCTAAGGGTAGGCGAATCTTAACCATACTTAAGGGATGTCAGAAGGGGCATGTGGCAGTGTAGGGGCGTAAGTAGACTACCTGTTTACAATTGGAGATGATAGTCTATTAATAAAAACACATAAAATAAATTTATCTCGATCAAAACTTATGTTTTTGCCGACATGCCCTATCTATGGAAAATAATCACCTCCTCCGTGGGTCAAGCGAGGAGGTGCATATCAGATCCACTTTTAATGCCACATATCCCCCTTTTAACTCTATTTACACTCGTAGGGTTCACTCATCTACCCTTAATTTTTAGAAAAATAAAATTAAAATTAATCACAGGAATTAAAAAAAATTAACTAGAGTTCATGACAGTTGTTTTGGCTTTGTGAGAGCGAGGAACAATAATTCATCCAGTTTTTTTAAATAGAAAAGTTATCATCGACACATCCTAAACTCATGTAACACACACATCCTAAAATCGGAGAAAATCCCATGTCGGAAAGACTTGGTATTAAGGGTGGTTTGTGAACTACTCGAGCTCAGCTCGCTTAAAACTGGATCGTGTTCGTTTATTTTAGTAAATAAGCCAGCTCGAGCATGAATTTTGAGCTCGTTTAGTTTACAAGCCGAGCTTGAGCACACTCATACTCCACTCGTTAAAAGTTCAACTCAATAATACACTTACGTTTATTCACAGTTAGAAAATATTTAATCTAACAAATTATGACAACTCACTTGACATGCCAAAATCATCATTCATTTCACATTTGTACAATTGGTCAATAAAGTTTAAACATTTCACGACAAGAAATGAAGGTTTTACCCACGGTTTCAAACCGTAGGTAGTATCACAGTTTCCGTTGGAATAAGTTCTAGCCACAGAATAGTATCCGTCGGTGGTCCATGGCTAATACAGGCATTAGTAAAACATATAGCCACGGAAAAGTGTACCATCGGTATGTACCCACAGAACTATTTCGTGACTATTAATCAATATTCAATTCCGTTAAAAATCGTCAGTAACACAATATTTATACCCACGGAAATAATACCGTGGCTATATTATTTATACCAATGAAATTATTTCCGTTGGTATTCCAAAAATATATACCCACGGTTACATGACCGCAACATTCAATACCCATGGAAATAATATCGTGACTATATATTATGTATACCAACGAACTTATTTTCGTCAGTATTGAATGTATAGGAACAGAAAAATGACTGTTGCTATTAATAAATATATTTTTTAATACATTACCCACGGTAATATTTCTGTGGGTAATTCCTATGAAAAAAAAACATAACCTATATGCAGAGGTTGTATGCCTATCACCTGTTTACCTATTTTCAAAGACAATCATATATATATTTATATGTCGAAAATATAAAATTTCAAATAAGAACTAAATATAAAGTATCAATCCACGTATACAAAAATAAATGAGTCGATCATCTCAATGTTTAATATTACACAAATGACTATCCACGTTGACAATCGCAAAATGAAAAATAGGTGCATGAAACATAAAGAAAAATCATGTCATCAATGTTGGGTAGCATCTGGCGGCTGAGTAGCGTCTATGTCATACTCGGAATATGTGGGCATATTGTTAACATTCCACCCTAAGCTATCCATATAGCCTTCCATTTGTGTCATTGTGCCTTGCAGGGAAGAAATGATTTCCCCCTGTAAATGTATCATCGCCATGAGCGCCGTCTGGGTAGCCTCAAAAGCAGTCTGTCGAACCTCGGCAGCATGATACATGCGTCGCCACTGCTCAGCATCTGTTGTGGCGCCTACTACACGCATATTAGTGGGTGTGACCCCATGCCCATATGTACGCACACGCCTATGAGTGTCGGGGCCCATGATGTAATGACCCAAAATTTTAATATAATAAAATTATGATTTATGAATTCTTAACTGTGATTATAAAGTTAAGTATTTATTAAATTGGTGAAAAGCAGGTTTTGCTTAGAATTGGATTGCACCGAGGAAAATTCAGTGTTTTGACTCGAAAATCATACACAATGTGCAGGTCGACTACCTGGATTATTAACTGTCATGCCGGATCCGTTGTGTATCGATTAGTGGGACCGCGGAGGTCTTGTATGTAAGAAAATCGAGAAAACGAAAAATTTACCGATTTTCAGAGTTCCATTAGGACTCAATATTTTGTAAGGATTTTAATAGAAATTCGTGCAACTTGTACCGCAACGTGTCGATCGGTTGTGAGGACTACCGTCTGTCGTTTCGTTAGTTTATTATCTCATATGAAGAAACGACAACGTATTTTATGTCCGAAATCAGAAAATTAGTGAGTTTTACAATTTTCTTCCAGATTTACTTTTTACTGTTAAAACTCATCATTTTCTCCCGAAATTCGTACAGTAGGTGTTGGACTATCCCTAGTCGGTTACCTGTCGTTTCGGTTCCGTCGCGTATCGATTCGCGAAACCGCAGGGGTCTTAAATGTAAGAAAATCGATAAAACCAGGAAATTCCAGATTTTCTGGAATTCAGTTTGGACTCCATAATTATTGGGGGATTCTAATAAAAATCTGTGAGGCTGGTACCATAGCGTATCAGTCGGCCATGAAGAGGACCGTTTGTCGTTTCGGCAGTTAATCATCTCAAACGAAGAAACGACAATGTGTTTTGGATCCAAAATCAGGAAATTAATGGGTTTTGCAGTTTTCTTCCAGACTTTTTATTTTACTGTCAAAACTCAGTAATTCTTTCCAAAATGTTTACAGTAGGTGTCGGACTACCCTGAGTTCGGTCACCTGAAGTTTCGTTGAAATAGAACGACGTTTGGCAAGGTTTCACGGGCCGTATACGTGAGAATCGGAGATTCGGTCAAACCTAGTCAAATCGGTCAAAGTACCACACCATTTTTGCTCATGTTCTATTGCACCAGATCCAATCCCATTGCCTATATATAAGGCAAACCTTTAGTTTGATTTTTTGGGTTTGAAGACAGCATTTTGGTCCAAGTGTTTTAGAGAGAGACAGAGAGATAAACTAAAGAGAGAGAGAGGAGAGAGAAAGTTGCACGCGCTCTACCCCTGGATTGATTGTCGTGGGGAACGTGTTGGCGACGTCCTTTTTACCTACAAGGCCTCAAAACATGTGAAACAAGTAAAACCCATTTCCTTTCTTTTCTTATTCCTCTTATTTTGCTATATGTTTTTATGTGGAATGGATGCATGGCTTTTGGTGTGGATGAAAAATGGTTTGTGACCCCAAGGATGTGTTAATGGAAGCTGGTTGCACATGAAAAATGAGTAGAGGGGTGTAGCTCTCGGTCTCAGGTGTCAAAACCCCAGATTTAGGCTCACTGTGCGAATGGCGTGGAAGAAAAAATGGTCGAAGACCACTATGTGATATTGTGATGTTATGTGGATCTTCGGGGAGCCCAGATCGGGTCCCAAGTAAATTGTATCACCACTCTAGGGTGACGAAAATTTGTTTTACAGGTCGTATAAGGCTATGGACACATCCATTAACCTGGAAACATTCCCTAACGGGACGATGTGTTACCGAATTTGGTTTACGGGCGGGAGGCCCAAGTATTTCAGTTAATCAAGCAAGGCTTGGGTTAACTAGGGTTAACCTGTGGTTAAAAAATCTAATCAGACTTATAGAATAGTCTGTGGTTCCTCTTTGACTAGGTCAAGAGAGATGGTGTTCAGTAAGGCCCGGGGTTCCTCCGTGACTGATAGTCGGGAGATATCGGCCTGTTTTTCTAGGTCCTCCGTGGTACCTCTTGGACTAGGTCAGAAGTGGCGGTGTCCTGCATGGCCTGTGGTTCCTCCGTGACAGATTGTTAGGAAATGTCGAAGTCCTAGGGAGTTTAAAGTGGCTGAACATCAGATAGTGTATAGTCCAGGGTTCCTCTCTGGTTGGGTCAGAAGATGTCGACACCGTGTCTATCAGGGTCCCTTCTTGGTGGAATGTCATGAGATGTCGGCATTAGTAAAGATATCGAGGTTCCTCCATAGACTAGCCAGAAGATGACGGTAGGCAGGTTGATCGGGGTTCCTTCTTGACTGATTCCCAGAGCGATGGCGGCGAATACACGGTAGATGTTGTCAGTCAGTTGAATGGAAAAATATGTCCTTATTGGGTGAATTCTCATGTTGTGTGTGTAAGATTCGGATACGAAGTTGTCTGAGTCGGTATACTCAGGATTTGTGTTATTGTCTGAGTTGGTGTACTCAGGGTTCGGTATGGAATCGTCGGATTTCAGGTGAGTTGAGTTGGTATGCCTAAGATTTGGTCGTATTCAGGTGAAAGCCGGAACAGGGTGTGTGAGTCTAAATGGCTTAATGAATGGTTATAATTTAGAGACTTTAAGTTGAACATTTATGGGTTGCGGCCAGTTAATAGAGTCTCAGGACTCGAAATGAAACATTATTGATGATTGAAATGATAACTTAGTAATATGAATACATTCATAACTGAACACCATATTGGAAAGTAATGTGAGGTCGGGAACCTCTGTTAAGGTGACGTAACCCTAAGTGACCTTGGGTCATTGTTTATTATGTACAGTTTTATTTTACAGTAACATGCAAATTGAATTGTTTATTATATCATTATTGACGCGTCTTATTATATGGAAAATAGTTTAGAAGGACTGTGGTTTTATTGGGTTTCATATCTCACTGACTTTTTATGTCAACAGATTTCAGAGCTGCTGACCAGTAAGTGAAAAGTTCAACTGAACATTTTGGAAGCTTGTACAAACTGTACCCGGCGTGATAGAGGCACCCACTTTTGTAAAACAGACTTGATGTAAATAATACAGGTATATGGTTTGTATGATGGCTATTCTGATGACATGTGTTATTTACTCTTTGGAAGCATCTGATAAGTGTTAAATTTTCTGCATTTTCGTGGGTAAAGTTGTCCGCTTGCGTGATTCTGACTGCTAGATATTTAAAGGCCAAGATAATTATTTACATGCAAGAAAGGGTTGAACATGTGGCTTCCCCTATTTTGGAATCATGGAGGAAATCATATAATTTTGCAGGATTGTTGATGGGAGCTATAAATAGGAACCATTATTTTAAGATGCCAGACAATGAAACAGTGAGCTTCAAGATGGATTTATTCGAAGGAAGACCAGTGACACATAGTTAACGAACTCTTATTTAGAGGCTAGATTTGTGAGTTTGAGTCTCTTTTTATTAATACCATATGGGAAGTTACTTGTGGTAATATTTGTATTTATATATAGAGTCGGAGAACATAAGACGTAAATCTTCTCTTCTTGTTGGGTGGGTAGCTTTGCAGGAAGGAGACTACTGTAATTCTCATGTCAAATTGTGCAACTAAATGAAAATTTTGACTGAAAATCCTCCTGCGACTTTATATATCTATAACCCTTAAAAAGAGCCTTGTTTTGCCCTCAATTTATAATTTTCATCTAAACTCTTTTTGAAAAATTCCATTCATATCCCACTCATATTGTAAGTCTCCTTCGGTCCTTCCAGTCTTCTAGATGCTTCCCAACAAGTTGCGTCTCATGCTTCCTCTCCTTCTCCCACAACATCGACCCCTTTTCATGCGCTCCAGCAATGAAGAAAATGTCGACCCCTTTTTCACGCGCTTGGGTGAAAAAATGGCAGTATTTTTTTTTCCTCTCATCCTTTCGGTGTTCGTCACAGCCTCTGACCTGTTATACCAGTATCATATGATCAAATCGGATCAAACTCGTGTGAATAACGAGAAGCCTGAAGCAACCAGGAATGGGTTCTTGTTTTATTTCCACTTTTCGGTTTTTAATTGGGGTTTGGGTTTATCTTTAATTTTGCTATTGTTGTTTGTAGATTGAGAACTTTGTACAAACAAGAGCTAGGGTTTTACAAAGGCATCAAAACCGGGTTCCAATCCCTTTTTAATCCCTTTAAGGTAAATTGGGATGAGGGGATCTCAAGGACGGGTGTTTTCCTCCCTCGCTTTATGACTACCACCGATGATAGAAAGAAACTAAGTAAGTTATTTATGGATTTTCCTTTGCATTAGGGTTTTGTTTAGATTTATGCATATTTGTGTTAATTAGATTTCAGTTTTCTGCCAATGTGGCTATAGCTGATTATTTTTTAGATTTTTTGGGTTATTGATTTTTCTTCCTGGTATTCAAGAAGACCCCTTTGTCTCAAAGAAGCAAAAGAATAGCTCCATGGAGAAGAGAATAGGGAAAAAAATAGTCAAATAACCATTAAGGATCTGCTATAGAGGAGGAAAATAAAGGATATTAATTGGATAAAATATATTTTGGGATGAATGTTTCTATATATTTTTGTATACTTTGGATTCTAATTGAGTAGTGACATGATAAATAGTATTTACTTGATCTTATTGAGGATCCAAGAGAGATGAAGTAATTATGTAAAATAGCAATACATATGATTTATTGTTTCGTGATTTGCTTACCAAAACTGGGTCCTTAATCTTGAGCAAAATGACAAATCCCTATTTTTCCTCGTTAGATTCCTGTTTCGTTTTGTAATTCTCATATTCATTCTTTTTCATGTTCATGTTTTAGAAGCAAGTTTTAGAAGCACGTTTTACAGGGGCATTCCTTTGTTTGCTCAATTCTATCCTCTACTTTGCAGCCCAATTGTATTATTTTAGCAATTTCACCTGCCAACCTCTGATTCAATTAAAATCTTTGGTTAAGTAGACTCCAAAGTTAAACTTATGCAACTTTGTCCTTATGGTCAAGTAGACCCTGCTTTTTTACTCCACCTCATAGTTACTTTCATCTCAAGCCCCGACTGCATTCTGGCTAGAAAAACTATCAGAGATATGTTCAAATGCTTCAAACTCATATCATTACAAGTATGAAAGTTTGAGACTTTCAAATTGAGAATATTGAGTCTCTATGTTCTAATAGAATTTTACCGGTTAAGATTATGATTGCATAATTATAAGTCAACTTTGATCCTTTATTTGTTTGAAATCTCAATTTCAATGATTTTACTTCTGAAGAGAGAGGACATTTGGAGTGTCGACAAAGATTGATCTTATGGATAAGAGTACTGATGCAGTTGGTGTAAGTTAGCTTACCTTTTTGTTCCATTGCTTGCACATTATAATATGATAATGCTGCACAATATTGTTTAAAGCAAATTGTCTTTTTGATTCAAATATCAAGAAGATTCTTGTTTCGAATACATTTATCTGTGAGAATTCTTATTCCAAATACTGGAGTAAGAATTCTTATTCAGTATAGAAAACTTTTATTGGATTCAGTATGACCTTTATTAGTGTTTGATATTTCACTTCTGGTATTTTTAGTCTATATGCCAATAAACCATTATAAAAGAGGCTTCTAACGCCCCTCTGTTATATTTTTCATCTTAACATCTTTGATCTAAATTTCATTTATATCCCATTTCTAGATACTTCCTCCGTTCTTTTATTGATGCTTCCTTACCTAACAAGTTCATTACTTCCACCTGCATCTCATCGAGTTCCCATTGCCTACGCCCCATTTTCGCATACCATCGTTTTAGAGTGCACCATCGATGTCGTGCCCTTCTCTCTTCTCTCCAACAACCAACTAACCCTCTTTCTTTTGGTTTCTCTTCTTCACCGTCTCTATTTAATTGTTTTTTTTTTGTTTAGTGCCGTTGGAGCGCCCCTTTCACAAGCATGACTCGGATTGAAGATGTTCGGGTAGCAGTTGAGAGGTTTGGTGTTCAGCTTTGTTCGGCATTCTCTTATTCAACGTCCTTCCGTTTTTTTATGAGGGTTATTGTTTTATCCAGATTAAAAAATAGGGAAAGTATTTACAATCTTCATGCAGTGTGTATGTTTAGGTATTTTCAGATCATTTATTGCTTGTGAATTTTATATACATAGATTTTTGGGGCTTCTACATTTGTGGAATGCTAAATATCTATATCAATCCTTACATCCACCTCTGTTTCTTGTGGTACTTTAAATACATAGATTCTAGTGTTGTTTTGTGGTTGAAAACCGATTTGTAGAGACCCGAAATTTAATTTCTTGGTATTCGTGTCACTTAATTTAATTTTTTCGGTTATCGTGATTAAATTATTACATAATTTTAAAATTAGAACAATTAAAATGACATGCAACGAGTTTTATAAATTAATCAAGTGAAAAATAGACGAAATCGTCTCTCTATCAACATAGGGGTATTTTGGTCATTTAATATCATATAAAATCTATGAAATTTTTAGGGTAGATTCTCAATGTCCTAAAGTAACTACGGTTCAAATTTGAACTTAATTCGATAAGAATTGACCTTTTTAGAATTTTTCAAAGTTCAGTGGTAAAATCATAAATGCTTAGAGATTATGAATAGTGCATGAATAGTAATCCGAGAAACCCCAAACTCGATTTTTGGCTTCCTTATTTAACCTATTATTGCCCAAAACTTATTAGATTTTTATTAAGAGAGTTGAGAGAGCTTTCCTTGAGTATTGTAAAAGTTTTCAAAGGGAGAAGACCTAGAAATTTGCTTAAAGAATAAGAAAAAGGACTAGAGATCAAGAAACATTCTTTGAAGATCAAGATTTGATCTTTTAAGATCAAGAAGCATTGTTGGAGATCAAGATCTAACTATTCTAAAGTGCTTCAATCGTAGGAAAACAATCAAGAGAGATAAATAATGAACCTAGTTCTCAATATCTTGAATATTAATCCAAAAGAAGAATTAGATATAAGTAAAAATGTAAAGATAAGTAAGATCTATGAATTTATATTGTCATTGGTTTATCGTTTAATAAATCGTTAAAGTAAGATGTGAATAGCGTGATTAAGATGTGAATAACCATGTTTATGCTTTAACAAGGGGATTGAAAAATTATGATGGATTATGTAGATATATGAGAAGAAAGTGATGAATTTATAGAGTTGAATGGAATGTATGAAAGAATTAAATGAGGAATGTGGATTCTTTGTGAGATTAAGGTTATATATGTTAGTGTTTTTTTTTTTTTAATATGCTTTATGAGAATTATGATTGATAAATTATGTAGTATATTAATGATATTTATCTTGATTAAACATGTGTGGATGATATTTAAATTAGATTGTGAATTATGCATATTGAAAATAAATTGTGATTTAAGCCTATTAAATTATTAGAATATGAATGTTGTTATATGTTTATTTTATGTTGTTATACGTAATTCATTTTTGGGTAAATGAACTTTTGATGAGAGTCTTGCTTGCTTAGGTCTGTTCAATATAGTGGAATGGGACGCTATGATGTGACTTCCTATGGCCCTTGACTATTAGTCTTAAGTATAATTTAACAAAACGTGTATCATTGTGCATTCACCAATAAAAAATATACACATGTATGAAGAGGAAATTAAGGGCATCAATAAGACTACAAGTGAGACCAAAAGCAAAGTAAATAAGTAAGTAAGTAAGTAAGAAAGAAAGAATGACACATGAAAGCGATAATACATGATGATGTTTAGCACCACCGAATACCATCAAAAAGGTGATAAGTATGTCAAAGTAAGTAAGTTGTCGTACCGGATAATGTACTAAGTCGTCCATACCGGATAATGTACGAAGGGTGGTATCTTGGTAAAATATAGTATAGTAACCCTTTTTCATATACGATAAAACGGCATTTTAATTTATTACCTGATGCATGTGGATGTATTATTCATAAAATGATAAAGTAAGAAGTATGAAAAGTAAGAAAAGAAAGTAATTCACATAATGTACATGTTCGTTTTCCGTACTCTGATTTATGTATGTGAACTGAAGTTAAACTGTTAAATGCATATAAGTTAATGTTTAAGATATTACTTACTATTGTTTGTTATATACACGGAGTAACTTGTTACTCAGCCGATAATTTTGTTGTCGGCAAGTTCTGGTTTTGATATCTGTACACTCAGACTGTGGGAAGAAAAAGAATACATAAAGGAACTTGAAGGTGATCATCCCAAAAAGGAACAAGATCTCGATAGATGGCCTTATTATTGAGTTTATTTTATTAGTAGTAGTTGATTTAATAAGAAATTGTAATTTGAGTTATTTTGGATTTATATTTAGTTTAGTTTGATGGTTTAGGAACACGATGGAAGATCAAGATTTTATTATTTTCAGTTGCAGTTATGGATCATAGATTTATTTATGTTATTAATTAAAAATATTTTAGGTTTAGAATTTAGATTGCCTTAAATGCTTCTAACATGAGGGTATGATAAGTAATTAACGTGTCAAAGATCTCACATTCTCTTAGGGGGTATTTTGGGGCGTGACACGATTAGACTTGAGGACATTAAACCCATTATTTCAGATTGTTTGGGGCTGCATTGAGTAGAACTCTGGGTTCCTTAAAGACCCATATTTTTGTTTCTCTTTAGGGGCTATAAATAGATCTAATTTTAGCTTCTTAAAACCAAGGTTTTTTGGGTTATTTGGAGGGTAAGAAAGCTAGTCAATTTGGTGTCATTTCAGCTCATTTGGGGACTGTTTAAAGGGGAAGCATATAGGGTCGCATGCCAAAAGCACAATTCTTTCATGTTGTGGATCATGGTGTTGATGCAGGGCTTACCGCAGATGCTCACTACTACATGGACTTCTTCTTTGACTTGCAGTTCTTCATTTCAAGATGGCATAGAACGACAGAAGATATAAAACATTAAAATTGAGCAGAATAATTTTAGGTTTATATATGTGCATGGCTGAATTTCTTTTGTTCTATCTTAACTTTTGTCGTGGTTGACGTGCATAAATCCTACCATAAACCTTAATGACAGCACAGAACGACAGAGGGACCACCTCCTACATATTGCATATTGAGCTCAATTAGTTTCAAATGATCATATCATTCCTCTAAGTTTTCAGTTAGCTGGAATAACAATGCTTTGTAATGAATGTATTCACATGTCACTTATTGCCAACTTGTTGGCTATTATTTTCTTTTTCTTCTAATCTATATATAATAGGGTTCACGTGGTTTAGAATATTCTAGTAAACTTCATAATGTTGGTTGAATTATCCTCATAGGTAATAGATCATTTCATTATTTTTCATGGTTTTTGCATAACTGAATGATATACTGCATATTGTTTGATGGGTTTAACCAAAGGATTCAGGGAATAATGGAAGAAGGGCTAAAAATTTGATTTGGGCTGGATGACACAGACTGCATGTTATGTTTGTTTTTGTGGGATTCTTTTGAATTACATATTGTTATTTAAGAAAACTTTTGAAAAATAGTAAAGTGGTTTCATATCATTGTTTTAAAACCTAAAAACTCGACTCGGAAATTTGCCGAGTAGAGTCAACTTGGAAACTCGTGCAAAACTCGTCCAAGTAATGACACCTAAAACTCGAGTATATATAATATTTTTTAATCCTATATCTGTGGTATAAATTCAAAATTAATTATAAATCATGCCCAAAATGAGATATATAATTCAATATATACTAAACACTCCTCTTTTGTTTCGTATTTATACTTAAGAGTAGGTGGGGTGTGTTAAAAAAAAAAATAATAAAAATAATTTAGTCACTCGGGTATGTCGGTTTACTAAAAATTTTTGTTTTAACAAAAAAAAGTACAAAACTTAGGCGAGTCGGGACGAGTTTGAGCGAGTCAGACGAGTTACTCGGTTTTCAGTGTCAAAACCAAGTTTTACCTCAAACTTGACTCGAAACTTGGCCGAGTAGAGTCGACTCAACCGAGTTTCAAGTTGACTCGCCGAGTTTTAATACTATGGTTCATATTCTTTATGGATTTTGCTCAATTCAGTGGTTTTGATCACCTAAGAAGGAAAAAGGAATGTTAAAAGATTAGCATGATGTGTTTCTTTGCATATTTTAGATTTCTCTGTTGTTTCTTGTAAAAAATTTGCTTTAACTAGCTTTTCAAAACATGAACTTGATATCTGGAGAATATGGCCATGCCTTGAGTATGTATTCTTTTTAGATAATATTGCTCAAACTCAAAGCAACGATGGTGAGAGCCTTAGCAATCCCAACAAGGACAGGAGCTCCATTTATCAGGGTGATAAGAGTAGAATCATGCTATTGAAGCTCATCTCTCTACTATAGCGGGCAAGACATGCATCTATTCTCACTCCTCAAACACCTGAACCTTTGGATCGCACCCAATTGTGAGTATAGCCATAACCATAGTGACAAAGTCGGGGTTCGGGAATAATTTGGCAGGGATCAAGTTTGGAAATTTTGGGAAAAATTCAGGGAAAAAATAAAAGTAAATTAATAATTATAAAAATATATAGAACAATTTGGTTAAAATATATACAAAATAAGTAATTTTTTTGAATAATTCAGGAATAATTTGTAAAAAAATATTAATAATTCGTAAAAACGGTGATTTTTTTAAAACGCAATTTAAACACTGAATACTTCAGCAACCCAAAAAGTCACGAATAAAACGCAAATTTTTGAAAAAAACGGTGTTTTTTGTAACTTAGGCCATAACATCCAATTAGTGATACATTATGCAACATTACAAGCATGATTATTGGGGAATATTGAAGCATTTGAACATATCTCTGATAGTTTTTCTAGCCAAAATGCAGTCGGGGCTTGAGATGAAAGTAACTATGAGGTGGAGTAAAAAAGCAGGGTCAAATTGACCATGAGGACAAAGTTGCATAAGTTTAACTTTGGAGTCTACTTAACCAAAGATTTTAATTGAATCAGAGGTTGGCAGGTGAAATTGCTAAAATAATACAATTGGGCTGCAAAGCAGAGGATAGAATTGAGCAAACAAAGGAATGCCCCTGTAAAACGTGCTTCTAAAATATGAACATGAATAAGAATGAATATGAGAATTACAAAACGAAACAGGAATCTAACGAGGAAAAACAGGGATTTGTCATTTTGCTCAGGATTAAGGATCCAGTTTTGGTAAGCAAATCACGAAACAATAAATCATATGTATTGCTATTTTATATAATTACTTCATCTCTCTTGGATCCTCAATAAGATCAAGTAAATACTATTTATCATGTCACTACTCAATTAGAATCCGAAGTATACAAAAATATATAGAAACATTCACCCCAAAATATCTTTTATCCAATTAATATCCTATATTTTCCCCCTCTATAGCAGATCCTTAATGGTTATTTGACTATTTTTTTTCCCTATTCTCTTCTCCATGGAGCTATTCTTCTACTTCTTTGAGACAAAGAGGTCTTCTTGAATACCAGGAAGAAAAATCAATAACCTAAAAAATCTAAAAAATAATCAGCTATAGCCACATTGGTAGAAAACTCAAATCTAATTAACACAAATATGCATAAATCTAAACAAAACCCTAATGCAAAAGAAAATCCATAGATAACTTACTTAGTTTCTTTCTATCATCAGTGGTAGTCATAAAGCGAGGGAGATAAACACCCGTCCTTCAGATCCCCTCATCCCAATTTACCTTAAAGGGATTAAAAAGGGATTGGAACCCAGTTTTGCTACCTTTGTCAAACCCTAGCTCTTGTTTGCACAAAGTTCTCAACCTGCAAACAACAATAGCAAAAGAAAAGTTAAACCCAAACCCCAATTAAAAACCGAAAAGAGGGAATCAAACAAGAACCCATTCCTGGTTGCTTCAGGCTTCTTGTTATTCACACGAGTTTGATCCGATTTGATCATATGATACTGGTATAACAGGTCAGAGGCTGCGACGAACACCGAAAGGATGAGAGGAAAAAAAATACTGCCATTTTTTCACCCAAGCGCGTGAAGAAGGGGTCGACATTTTCTTCATTGCTAGAGCGCATGAAAAGGGGTTGATGTTGTGGGAGAAGGAGAGGAAGCATGGGACGCAACTTGTTGGGAAGCATCTAGAAGACTGGAAGGACCGAAGGAGACTTACAATATGAGTGGGATATGAATGGAATTTTTCAAAAAGAGTTTAGATGAAAATTATAAACTGAGGGCAAAACAAGGCTCTTTTTAAGGGTTATAGATATATAAAGTCGCAGGAGGATTTTCAGTCAAAATTTTCATTTAGTTGCACAATTTGACATGAGAATTACAGTAGTCTCCTTCCTACAAAGCTACCCACTCAACAAGAAGAGAAGATTTACGTCTTATGTTCTCCAACTCTATGTATAATTTATAAATACAAATATTACCACAGGTAACTTCCCATATGGTATTAATAAAAAGAGACTCAAGCTCACAAATCTAGCCTCTAAATAAAAGTTCTAGCCTCTAAATAAGAGTTCGTTAACTATGTGTCACTGGTCTTCCTTCGAATAAATCCATCTTGAAGCTCACTGTTTCATTGTCTGGCATCTTAAAATAATGGTTCCCATTTCTAGCTCCCATCAACAATCCTGCAAAATTATATGATTTCCTCCATGATTCCAAAATAGGGGAAGCCACATGTTCAACCCTTTCTTGCATGTAAATCATTATCAAGGCCTATAAATATCTAGCAGTCAGAAGTGACATTGTCATGTGATCAGCTCGGATTTATTTGAATAACTTGATAGAAGGCCACTTCTCTAGAGAAACATTCCGTTCTCAATTTTGTTTCCACTCACAAACTGAGAAATGAAATTTATGATTCTTTCCATTAGGAGGATATACCTTTCTGATCCATTCTCTTCTATAAACCCCCAACTCCTATGCTGGTGGATGATGTGAGTGAACGTGGTTTTATCCATTGTATTTTTCCCAACTGTCTCCTCAGAAAAGCAATCCATCCCTAATAGTCCCTTTCTGACTTGACTAGAAGGCCATTGGTGCTTCAGTTTCAAAGTAGGTTGATATCCTGGACTGAGCTTGCGCACAATTCCCACTTGTCCTCCACAGCTTTGGACGCATCTTGACCGGAGGGATCACCAGTAATCCCCACAAGAACATGAACCTCCATCAAAATGATGAAAGCGGTTAGAATCCCTTAAAATTATCAACCTTCCTACGATCTTGGATATGTACTTGATAGCATTGTGGCAATCTTCACACACCCGCAGGTTCTTGATCACCCGGATTGGTCTCCCTGATGGTATAGTCAAAATCCCAAATGCCACAGCAAGTTTCTCGCTGTGATACTTAAGCATGTGCTCTTTCTCCTCCTCTTCCACATCATGTAACACCATCTTCGTCGAGGAAATGTAGCCCTCCCTCTTCATCCACATATCCAATTCTTCTAGGAAAGCATAGATTCTATCCTTCTCAGGATGCATTGAATCTCCGACTGAGAATGTGTGAACCTTGTTCTGCACCTCGATCCAACTGTATCCAGGCACTTTCCTCACACCTTTATCCCTCATAAGTAGTCTCATGTTACCAACATCACTCCATCTACCTGAAGCTGCATATAAGTTTGAAAGTAGAACATACATCCCTGAATTATCAGGTTCCATTTCAAAAATCCTCTCAGCAGCCTCCTCACCTAATTTGGTATTGCCATGAATCCTACTTGCACCAAGTAGAGCACCCCATGTGGCTGCATCTGGTTCGAAAGGCATGTTCCTCATTAAAACTTGAGCATCTTCCAAGCGACCAGCCCGGCCGAGAAGATCAATCATGCAAGTGTAGTGTTGTGCTTTTGCCATTATACCGAAGTCTTTATCCATTGAATAAAAGTATTCTGTGCCTTTATTTACTAAGCCAGTATGACTACATGCCGACAGAACGCCAACCTGAATAAATGGGAAAACAAAGAAAAGAAATAATAAACATGAGATAGTGAAAGATTATATAGACACACACACACAGATATATATATATATATATTAGAAAACAATAATTCAGACCCTCACCCTAGTTGTTTACTTGCTTTTACATCCATTCTAGTCAAATCTATCAACTTTAATACGAGTAGTTGAGTAGAAATGGAATGTATCATAAACGGAAATTAAGCTACTTTAATATGGTTAAATTAGACTGCGCCAATATATATATATATATATAAAACTTGAGGCATTTCCTCACTTAAAATACAGTTACCACAGGGATGAATGAGCAAAGAGCCCACTGAAAAACATGAGAACTATGTAGATAAGGGAAGTGGGAGTGTGACTCCACTGCTTGCTCTAGATTGACAAGTTAAGATTCTCTGGTAAATCAAAATTTTGGGCTATCCCCATTCAAAAAGTGCCATCAATTGAAGGTCCGGATCGATAAGTTTATCGGCTCGGCCCTATGCACAGTTAGGAGCTCAGCTCAAATTGAGGATTGTGGAACTGGTGTTCATTATATTACACCTAAAATACTATTCATAGTTACCAAAAATGAATAATTACCATGGTGACATCATCCGGATTGATACTTGTCAACCTCATTGACTCAAAAACTTTCAGAGCCTCCTTGCCGAACCCATGCCTGGCATAACCTGTGATCATCGTGTTCCAAGTGACAACATCCTTCTGTGTCATCCCCTCAAACACGGTGTATGCTTCATCTATGCTCCCACACTTGCAATACATTGAAAGTAGTGCGTTCCCAACGTAGCACCCCATTTCGTATCCCGCCTTAACAAGCCGTCCATGCACTTGCTTCCCCAAATCCAAAGCAGCAATATCCGCACATGTACTCAAAGCACAGGTAAAGGTCGACCTATTCATCCTTTCTCCATCTCTCTTCATCTCTATAAAAAGACGCAGAGCCTCCTCACTACAACCATTCTGAGCATATCCCGCAATTATAGCTGCCCAAGAGATGGAGTCATGCCGAGGCATCTCATTGAACAAACTCCAAGCACGATCAATCTCACTGCTCTGAGCATAACCAGTAATCATGGTATTCCAAGAACTAATATTCCGACATGGCATTGCCTCAAACAATTCCCTCGCCAAGTCCATCCTCTTACATTGGGAGTACCCTGCGATCATTGCATTCCACGAAACAGAATTCTTCTCCGGCATTTCATCAAAAAATCTCCTGGCCTCAGTCAACATCCCATTCTGCACATACCCGGACACCATTGCCGTCCACGTGAAAACATCCCGAATAGGAGAATCTTCAAACAATTTCTGTGCTTCCAATAATTCACCATTCTGAGCATAACCAGAGATTATGGTATTCCACGAAACTTCATCTCTCTCAGGCATTATATCGAAAAGCCGCCGGGCATCAATCAATCTCTTCCTCCGTACATAACCTCCCATCAAACAATTCCAGGAAACCACCTCCCAATCCGATTTCGACTCGAAAAGCTGACAGGCAGCCTCAATTCGTCCATTCTGTACATACCCAGCAAGTATCCCATTCCATGAGATAGAATTCTTGTTCGGCATCTTATCGAAAATCTCTCTTGCTTCATCAATGTACCCATTCTGGGTATAACCAGATAACATAGTATTCCATGAAACAGTATCTCTTTTAGGCATTTTATCGAACAATATGCGAGCCCCACTAAGGTTACGATTTCTAACACACCCACTAATCATCACATTCCAAGAAACAAGATCTCTTTCAGGCATTCTATCAAAGAATTGCCGAGCGAGATCGAATCTGCCGTTCGACAAGTAACCAGAGATCATAGCATTCCAAGAGACAGAAGTTCGATGGGACATGGTTTCGAAGAGACTGAGAGCCGAGTCGCAGTGACCATTACGCATTTTTTCAGTGATGGCCATGTTCCATTTAACGATCTCTGCTTCTGTAATGGGCGATGGCTTCTCTACTTTCTTTGGATTTCTATCGAGTCTTCTCTGGAGTTCGTTGTCAAGGGGTTGGCTTTGTAGCGAGCGTAAGCAGGTTCTATGTAACTGTCTGAAGCGTTTAGCGTAGCAGCTCTGCATTGTTTGCATGCAAATTGCAAAACATACCAACTTGTATTTTTTAAGCTTTGAGCTAAACCACTTTAACCCGCTCGGGACGATTCCCCTGGCTAGCGAGAGTATTTGGTTCCGGAGAGGACTTTGCTAGCGAGACCCCATAGGGCCGGGACCACACCGAGACCCTTCATGATATGCATGGAACTCAAAACACAGAGAGGGCCAAGACCACTGAGACCTTGCACCGATGCACAGGATTTCAGGTGGGGCCCTCATTCACGTGGTGGGCCCCACATGAAAGCCCGTGCATCTGTGCATGGCCTTGGTGTTCTCGGCCCTCTTACGGTCTCAAAAGCATTTCCTCGGAAAATAATCCGAGCGATGTCACTTAAAACTCCTCACATGTTCCATTTTAAAGTTATTAACTAGTGTTATTAAAACCCGGTTGAACCGAAAACCGGCCTAGTCGCCGGTTCCAGAACCCCATAACTAGAATGTCTTAAGAATTGGTAGAACAGGCCAAATCCGATCGGTACAGTCGAAAAACTGGGGTTAAAAACAGTAAAACCAACCAGAAAAGAGGGGAAAATGAAAAAAAAATGGATTTTTTTACAAAAAAGGACACGGTCAAATCGGACCACTCGAACTGGTGGAACCGAGAACCGGCCAACTCTACTGGTTTGAGGTCCAGTCTGATCCGGTTCTAAAAATAATGTTATTAACTTAATCGACAAAAGTAACTAATTTTTTTTAAAGGTCTTAAGAATTGGTAGAACTGGCCAAATGCAACTGGTACAATCGGAAAACTGGGCTTAAAAAACAGTAAAACCGACCAGAAAAGAGGGAAAAGAGGGAAAAAATGGAATTTTTACCAAAAAAGGACAAGGTCAAACCGGACCGCTCGAACCGGTGGCAATTGGGCTGGAGTGGCCAGAGGCACGATTGTTCGACCCGAAATTTGGTTAGCCTAAGCGTTCCTTACTTTGGGTTGGACTGAGTTTGGGCAAGAATATAGACCTAAAATAAATTTTGGGCTAAGCTTGGGCTGCCCTTAGCTTAACCTGAATTTAGTCTGACCCGAACTAAACTAAAGATATATATATATATATATAAACAACACCTCTCTATCTCGGAATTGAGCCGGACACAATGTGCAATTGGAATTGGGGTGTGACTCTGCTTAGATGATTCATTAACAGAGAATAGTTTATTTACTAGATTTTAAGGGAATCCTCAAGAAATTACCTAAGGTTGTTTTCAAAGTGTTTGATCGTTTGGTTCAGTCTCTTGGTTGGCTCAAGTTTCTCATGTAGGTTAAAATTGATCCAATGATTATTTAGTTAAGCAAACACTACAAGAGGAAGAGCATATGACAGTTTACGTTTTCCAGAAGAGAGTATGACTACTGTCTTTATTTTAGAAAAATAAGAGATAGTTCCTTCATATTTTTTTTACTCTATGTGGATGGCATGTTGATTGTTGCCAAAAACATGTCAGATGTGAATATTTTGAAGAAGCAACTCAGCAATGAGTTTGAGATGAAAGACCTAGGTATACCGAAGATGATTCTAGACATAGAAATTCAGAGAGATAGGAAACTGAGAAAACTATCTCTATCCCAAGAGAAGTACATAAGGAGGGTCCTTGCTTGGTTCGAGATACAAGATGTAAAATCGGTGAGTACTCCATTGGCGGCCCATTTCAGGTTATCCTCTTAGTTATGTCCAGTGCCGGATGAAGAGAAAAAAGAGATGAAATAATTTACGTATGCAAGTGTCATGGGAAACTTGACGTATGTCATGGTTTGCACTAGACCTGACATCTTACAAGGTATCAGTGTTATTAGTAGGTATATGGAGAATCATGGAAATGAGCACTGGTAAGTAGTGAAGTGGATTCTAAGGTACTTGAAGGGTACCATTGATGTCAGAATCTTGTTTGACAAGAATGACAAATGTGAGGTAGTTGGGTATGTCGATTCCTATTATGCTGGTGACTTAGACAATAAGAGGTCTACTACAGGACACTTGTTTACATTGGGTGGAGGACCAATTTGTTGGAGATCCATGTTGCAGCCTACTACAGAATTATCAACGACCGAGGCTGAATACATGATAATTTCGGAAGCACCCACTGAAACTATTTGGTTGAGAAGTTTGATCGGTGAACTGAGAGTAAAGCAAGAGAAGATGATTCTTCACTGTGACCGTCAAAGTGTCATACACTTGGCGAAAAATCAAGTTTACCATTCAAGAGCAAAACACATTGCGCTTTCACTTCATAAGAGACGCGATATTTGAGAATGAGATTTTGTTGGAGAAGATTCACACAAGTGAGAACCCTTCTGATATGATGACAAAGCTGATTATCATTTTCCAAGTTTAAACATTATTTGGACTTGGTTAACATTCGATGAGATTGATGGAAGACCATACCCTTGAGGGAGGGTGTGAAGACATCTTTGGAGATGCAATTATCATTCACCCGAGACAGAGCAGATTTGAAGCCAAGGTGGAGAGTATTGAAATTATTTCAATTCTGGAGTTGGTGATTGATTGCCCAAGAGGGGCGATCGATCGCAGGTAGTGGCGATCGATCCCCCCTCTTGGGTGATCGATCGCTCGAAGCGGGATTAGTTACGAAAATTTCTTTTTCCGAGTTTTCCCTTATATAAAGACCACTTTGTATTAGGGTCTCATACCGAGAGTTCGTAGAACTGAAGCCAAACTATTTCTTTGAAAATGAGAGATTGTTTGAGAGGCGAGATGTTGTTTCTCTTTGATTTGATTATTAGTGAAGAAGGTACTCTTTCCATGGACGTAGCCCCAGTTGGGTGAACCACATATATTCTGTGTGTTTTCATTAGGTTCTCTTTTCACGACATCTACAAGCCGCCGCGTGTTCCTTTTAACACCCACTAATAGTGGTTAATATTCACTCACCCCTAGGGTTCATGTATCTAACCTTGGATTTTAGCAAAAAAAAATATTAACCTTAAGTCGATTATGCTTAACCACAGTTAAAGGGGGCACTACAAGCTGTCATTTGTCCTTTTTAACACTCACTAATTGTAGTTAAGATTCACTCAACCTTATGGTTAATCCATCTAGCCTTGATTTTTAGATTTTTTTAAAAAATATTACCTTAAGAAGATTAAGCTTAACCCCAATTAAAGGGGGATAATCTATAGAGAGATGTGTTCCGTCCAATCCATTTAAAAAGGGTTAAAAATGTCATTTCATAAAAAAATTAACATCCGTTAACTACCTTTTGGATAGAAAGGTGGATTTACAAAAGTTTTAAAAGTTAGTGGACTATAATACAAAATCACAAAACACAATGGGGTATTTACAAATAGCTGAAAAGTTAGGGACATTTTCACAAAAGACCCAACTTTTTTACCCTTCATATCGAATACACTCTTAGGGAAAGCAACGGGCCAAGTTAATTGGATACCCGGACCTGCCCCTATTGAGACGGGTTTGTCATGCCCCGACATCTATACACAATAATACTAATATTTGTATAAATATCAAGGTGTGAACTGGAAACAACATTCCAATAGTAATTAAAATTAAAATCATTTAATACTCCATTAAATAGATATAAATATACAACATAATTAAAATATTCAATAACACGAGTTCTCCCAAAAACTAAACCATCTAAAGTTTCCATATAGTTTACCTCACTATAGTTCTCTCACATCTAACGGGAAATAAAGCTTTAAGGTTGGTCCTATTTGCTCAAACGAGAGCGATTTCCTATTATTCTTAATCACCACCTGAAAAGAGGAATCAACAAAAGTGAGTCCACAACTCAGCAAGAGAATACAACTATAATTTAGATGCATTAATAATTCATATATATGATACGATGGCTAACAAATTATATATATTATTCAATTAAGTTTTTACTTATGGTTTAGATTGATCAATAGGGGCACACACAACTTACCCTATTGACCAAGGAGATCCTTGAGGTCTCATATAGCTTACCCTATCTCTTATGGTTTAGACTAATCAATAGGGGCATACACAACTTGCCCTATTGACCAAGGAGATCCTTGAGGTCTCACACAGTTCACTCATCTGATAATTGAATATCTTACACAACTCAACTCAATCATCTGTTTCTGGGTATATACTCTACACCACCTCGAAATCATCATTGGGTGGTACACAATATCACAAAGGGATCCATTTAAGAAAGTTTTACACAACTTACTCCTTGAATGACCAAGACCAATGTTAGCACAATGTTTATTGAATCACCATTATCTTAGAAGATGAATTCCCATCATGAAAATATAGCAAAACATTAAATGACATATTTATAACAATTAAGATCATAATTTATAATTAAAATCTACTATATTATAATTCACAATTAATATCTAGGCAAACATAACATACTTTATTACAAAAAGGGTTTCAGCTGTGTTCCTACAACTGAAACTTTAGTTATAAATATCATCTATTTATAACCCTACAAATTCTCAATCTCTCATGAGAATGGGGTTCAAGGTTTCACAAACCCCTAAGGGCTTGAACAACCCTTTTTATGCTAGTGAGTTTTATAAAATCTTATACTAGCATAAATGAACCTAGTTACTAAACAATTGATTAGTAACTAATTAGTTAAGTTTGTTAGGGGTATCTTTCAACCACCCAACAAATTAACTAATAAGATATAAGTCAAGTTACTAACAATTTATTTAGTAACTAATTACTTAAGTTTGTTAGATGTATATTTCGACCATCTAACAAATTAACTAATTAGTTATAAATGAATTCTAACAAAACAATGCTCTCACACCCAAATCATTTATACATTCAATTAAAGTGTCTTAGAAAAATTAATGTGAAAAATATCATTTTTCCAGTTTTTGATTTTTTACTAAGGTCTTGACCCACAAAACTATTGATTTTGGAAAAACTTTCTTAATAAAAATTATAGATCTTTTCGAGCTCTTCGAAAAGATGTGTTATCAGACCAAAATCGGACTTAAGGTTATAAAGTTATGACATGTATACCGAAACTTGGTAAATTTTCTTTAAATTAACTCAATTCCGAAAATTCAACAATTATAATTTCCTAGATCTCTCATATTTTCTTTATTAAAATCTAATATGTTATTTTATCATTTATTAAAATCACCCATAACATATTTAATAAATCAGAATAATCTTTACTATTATAATGCAAGAGGCATGTGTAGATGACTTTTCCAAAATTCCTAATCTACCCTTATATAAAAACAAAATTTTGATTTAATGTTTTACTTTAATTCCCAAACTCCTTACCTTTGATTTAATATTTTACTTTAATTCCCAAACTCCCTTGCTCATCTATCTATTTAGAATCACAACCAATCGCTATTGAACTCTGGGAGAGTTCAATCACACCCACAGGTTAACACGTGTCCCTTTAAACTCTTATTAAATGTGGCTAACTCCTTCCCCTCACTCTCACGTGCCACTAGCAAGTTCAATCACACCCCATGGGTTAACACATGTACATTTTAACTCTTATTAATTGTGGTTAACTCCTTCCCCTCGCTCTCACGTGCATCGCACGTGCCACCCGCTAGTACCTGTATAAAATATTTATCCGATCTATCATATTTTCATACACACAATCATTAACACAAAAAGAAAAATACATTAGAACTATTGTGTGATCACAACACATCATACATCTAAACTATATAAGTATCCACTTGCCTCTAGATCCGATTTCGAGAAGAAGACAAGAGGTTGATTACTTTAGAGAGATTTGATGCTAACTTGGATGATCCAATTCTAATAACTGGGTTCTCCACTGGATCCGACAAAATTCCAATCATCGGGATCTCCACTGGATCCAACAGAATTCCAAACTCTATAGCCGCTTTTCTCCTCTCATTCCAAAACGATCGTATTTCACTTCTCCTAATTCAGGTTTAGCAAAAAGACGGTTACAATGTTAAACAATTATATTTATGCTAAACTCTACTTAGAGAATTACTAATATATCCCCACTAAGGTTGTTGCTTATAACCTATATTTAACCAATTTAATCCATTAAATTAAATCATTGGTTTAGCCCTACCCCACCAAGGTTGGCCTTGGATTGTCTCTGGCGAAGCTAGAAAGGGCTCTTGGGGTTCCATACATTGTGCGACAGTTGGCATATAAATGGGGAGAAGTCTTTTCATTTTCTCCCCATTATTTTGATTTCTCCCCATTTGATATCTCTCCCCCTTATTCTCACACACTTATCATCACATGTCTTATAATGGGTGGAGAAGTCAAAATCATGGGTCCTATGATTTTAACTTCTCCACCACTCGTCCCCTATCTATGGAACCCCGAGACAAGCCCTTCCTGGCTTCGCCAGAGACAATCCAAGGCTACCAACGTTAGTCATAAGACCAAACATCAAAATACTAATTACTAAATTATCCTCCGGATATAATTTATCAATTTACCCCTAAGTGTATTTAATTTAAAATTAGGGTCGCTATAGGGTTAGGGAGGTTCATTAACGAGGTAGGGGTGGGGAATGGGAAATGATTGGTAAACAAGAAACAAATTCGGGTTGGGATAGATTTAAGTCACCCCACCCCGTTTATAATTTAAAAGTCTATTTTATCCTTAAAAATAATCTAATATCTTGCGTATAATATGAAATACCGAACAAACCCACCATTCTTAAAATAGATTTTCAATGAGAATGGGGGTATTGAGATCTCTCCCTCTTATTAACGCTAAAAGAGTGAGTTAAGATTCTTTGAATGAACATCAAAGATGAACAGTACATGAAATTGTTCAGGGATGACTGCATTTGTATTTTCTTTTGAATGAACTAAGACCACTTATTTAGATATATGATGGGAGAAGGAACTAAGAACATTTCAAATTCATAGCTCCTAATGTAGTAGTACATGACCTAAGAAGCCTCTATGAATTGTTACTTTTGGAGATTCCCTTCTAACAAGAGACCAAGGTGGCTAGGTTGCGGTCTAACATATTGAGGATTGCTATGCCTACTCTCGTAATCCTTACTCTCAAAGATTCTGAGAACCTAGGACCGCTTACCAAATCCTGAGATTGTAAAATTTTGAGGAATATTTAAAAAAAATTCATATTGAGGATTGCTATGCATACTCTCATGATCCCAGGGGATTGGATCAAGTCATTTGGAGGTTTAAAGCGAAAATTCTAATTAAGGCTTTTTTTAATTGGACTCATTATAAAATGATATTTTTTTAAATGAGGTATTTTTTGGGGTTTTTTTTCACTAAATCAGGTTTATAAAGCTATCAAAACCCACACTTTGGGGCTTCATTTTTTTGGGCCTAAAGCGCGGACTTTGATGACTTAATGGATGGACCTTGATAATCCCTACTCAAAGATTCTAAGACCCTATGATCGTTTACCAAATCATGCGGTTATAAGATTTTGGTGATTTGTTTTTTAAATTTAACCCCTATTAACTATAGTTAAGATTCATTAACCTTTAGAGTTCAACAATATAACCTTGGTTCTTTTTAAAAAAATTTAACATTGGTTAAGAAATTTTAACCTTTAAGGTTAATATTTTTTAAATATTTCTTTTTAAAAACTAAAGCTATATAATTGAACCCCAATGTTTAGTGAATCTTAACCACAATTAATAAGGGTTACAAGGGACACATATTGGCCATGGGTGCAATGGAACTCTCTCCCAGTTGGAGCAGAGATAAACCACATTAAATTAGCAATTAAGATTGCTATTTGAGATGTCAAATTTCAATTGATTTATGTGGGTCTAATACCAATTTTGGTATGGGAAATGGAAAATGGACACAGGATCAACTTAGAAGCTGACCTGGGGGATCTCATTGATCCACACCCCTTTTTACCACTCATTAATTGTGGTTAAGATTCACTCATCCCTAAGCAATTTAATCATGATTTTTAAAAAATAGAAAAACAAAATTAGTAATTTTAACTTGATTAAGTTTAATCATAGTTAAAGATGTGTTAAAAGGGACACGGGACACGGGACACG
This sequence comes from Tetracentron sinense, assembly GCA_015143295.1. NCBI lineage: Eukaryota > Viridiplantae > Streptophyta > Magnoliopsida > Trochodendrales > Trochodendraceae > Tetracentron > Tetracentron sinense. The sequence continues at coordinate 14,724,451 of CM026573.1, forward strand.
GTTTGGACTTATTTGGTTTTAGGTGCCGACTAAGAAGATTTGCTCAGTGTCAAATCTGGCGTGGTCAGAGCAGTTTCCCATCGTTCTTTACAATTGTCATGATATTATTGCATACTCCATTTTCCGTCTTCCCGCTTTTAAGGCGGTTTTCCTTTCTTTCCTGCTTTAAAGGCCGGAGATAAAAATAGCCTTTTTTTTAAAAAAAAACCAAACAAAAGCGAGAATATCTGATCTTTCTCTCCATCTCTGCAACTCAAAGGTGCTTACGGTTTTCCATTTTTTCTTCTTCGGCATTTTAGATTTTCCATCTTTCACTTATATTTCTCTCTTCGTTTTATCTTTTACTTCCATACACGATACATACTTTAAAAAAAATTAGTCACTGTTTTGAATTTTGATCGTTGAATTCCTGCCATTTCTAGGGTTTCTTTTGCACCCACAAATCGTTATAGTTTGTGTATCAGTGGTTGAGCAGAGATTTTCTTTTTGATTTAGAGTTCCTCTGTTTCTTTGATCATTTAATCACATCCGTTGAACCTTGGAAGAATTTTAGTTTTTCTTTTATTTTTTGGATTTCATTTTTCTGATTTTGATGATAAATAAGCTTCCGTTTTTTGTTTAATCAATAGCCCAAAACATGACATTTCGGAGTTTTTCTTCTGCTTACTTTATGTGTTGAAATGAAATTTAAACCTTAGTTTCGTTGATTAATTTGAGCAGGTTATACTGATTACTGAGAACTTGGTGGATTGTAGAGAATATTTGAGCTTGCAAATGGGTTACATCGAACCTCATGGCGTTGCTGCCCTGCATAAATACAAGTACAGTGGCGAGGATCATTCCTATGTTGCGAAATATGTTTTACAACCATTTTGGCGTCGCTTTGTGAATCTCTTTCCCCTTTGGATGCCGTAAGTGCTTTATCAATTTATGAGTAGTAGGGCACGTTAGCAAAGTGAACGGAATTTTATGATGTAATTGAGCTTTTATAAGAATTCATTGCCTCCTTTTTTCTTGTTTTGTTTCGTTTACTAAAGGGGTCTAATATACTTGGGTTAAGATTTTTTTTTATCATAGTAAAGAGCTCCCGTGAAGTTAAGTAATTAAGCTTTCTAAGAAACACCACTTGGTTAATCTTGAAATGTTGTTAGGTGTGTATGTGACATCTAAATATAATGATATTGTGTTGTTTAAGTGTTAGGAGAACATGCAAGTTATCATATAATCATGACTCAAATCCACGGTGTTGAATCACATGAGAAGATGGTTGGAGAGCATAGCAGGTTTTAATTGAGCTAGATCGACAAATTTAAATAGTGAGTGCTCAATCAAACAAATGAGAAACGATATTTACTGAGTTTTGATTTTAGTAGCAATGCTGGCGTTTAGATGAGAATGAGTGTTGGGAGACTTCTTCTACTCATACTGCCAATTGCCTTTTAAAATACTGTACAAGTTATCTTCTGCAGGGACATGTAGGGGGCGTTTTTGCGACACTCCTATAAGCTAATAAGTGCATATTTAAATAAGTCATTTTTTTTTCACAAGAAGCTCGTTTGGTATCACCACTCTCAAATAGAAAAAGTACTTATTTATGACCAGCTCATTTGGTAAATCAAACAAATAAGTACTTTTTTGTAGGGTAGTTGTCATTTTAAAAAAATAAGACAAAATACAAGCTATAAGCCTTTTCTTCATAGTAAAAGGGGTAATATTGGATTTTCACAAAAATGTTGGGGGCACAAACGTCTCCCTAAGGTTACATATCTATATTTACTTTTTTTTCTTGGTCCTAACCATAGTTTCCAAAGCAAGAAGCGAAAACGAGAAACAAAACATGGAAATAAAAATTGCTGAAACCAATACGAAACGGATGATACGAATAGGTTTCAGTAGCCCCCTCTAATATTTATCTTGATAGGAAACATACGAGACCTATTGTTTATTAGTTATTTATGTTTTAATTCATTGTGTAATTGTAATTGTGTTTGCTACTTTGTCTTTGAGTCGCTTCTTATGACTTTATATTTGATAAATTTGGTTCTTGTAACTCAGCTGATTTTTTTAAAAATTTAATTTAATTTAATTTTTTTTACAAAGAAAAATTACATTTATCGTCCGAAACCGACACCGATATGTATAGGTTTCACTGGGGACCGATAGTCCGACACATCCCCCAAAACCATATTTTTAATCCTTGAAGCGAAAGCGAGAAGTGGAAGTGAGCCTCAAAAAATCCTTAGGAAACAGGAAACGGGAAATGAGATATAGATGCCTCTTTCCCAGTATATTAGGATGGCTAGCCATACTTTTTACATGAAATATTTGTGGAGAAGTAAGTGCCTTTGGTTTTAACCCATACTTTTTACATGAAATATTTGTGGAGAAGTAAGTGCCTTTGGTTTTAATCCAACGATATTTGCTTAGGATCTAAACCCAGGCTTCAGACTTGGGTATATCCAATTACTTCTTATGTAAATATCTCCCTTTGACCACTAAATGGGACATGATGAAAGCAAGTCTAGCTTCCCACCTTGCACATAGCTTCCCAACAACTATGGTACGGATCACTTTATTTATTTATTTTTACCAAACAAACTTTTTTGTAAATAAGTACTTTATTTTGACTAATAGGCAAATAAGTACGTAATAGTAGTGTTGCCAAACGCTAATCTCATTGTTGCTAGTCGTCTTGTAGTTGGAGATCCATAATATGTTTATCGAGGTTTTGTTTCAAGTTGGTTGTGCTTTAGTTCTTTGTGGTACAAGAACATATGCCATTTTTTTATTTTTAGTGTATCAATCTTCAATTTTAGCTTCAAGCTCTTGTAAACTGGGAACTTGGGTTGTAGCCTTAGGTTTCAAGTAAATGTTTGGACTAGGCTTGTATTTCCAATAAGCTTCTGTTGTAGCCTTAGGTTTGGGTTGTATCCATCTTCACTTTTAGCTTCAAGCCTTGGGTTGTAGCCTTAGTCGTGATCTTCAGACCCTTCTGTATCAAATGAATATTCATCCTTTGGTGGTGTATATGCTCTTCTTCTGGTCAATGAAGTGAATCGAGATGGCTTCCATGCCCTTGCTTGAGGTTTGGTTCAATAACAGAAACTGCAACAAATCATCCTCATAAACAAAATAACGTTTGGCAAGTAGTAAGTTTTTAGCAATGTCAAGTTCTCGATGAACCATTCTCTGTCCTCCGACGAGCTCTATTGTTTTTTGTGTGGTTCCTTTAAGATTGGTTTATTGAGATGGCTATAGGTCGCTGAATAGTGCAACCTTGTGGTGGCCTGGTGGGCAGTAAAGTTCTTCACAAGCAGCATTGTGGGCACAAATCCCCTCAAGGTGGCAAGACCTATTGTAGATCATTAGTGGTGATAGGAGAAAGGAAGCAAATCAATCAGGATTGCTTATCTCCTTCAGCGTATATAAAGCAGCGTATGCAGATTACAAGAGAGCAAAAAGATGGGTGTGTTTGCCTCAAAGGAAGAATAGCTGGGGATGGAAGGTGATGATGGAGGTGATCCGCCAATGTGTACGTAGCGGACCTTTACCGTCTCAAAAGGAAGAGTTTCAGAGGCTAAACCACTCCATTTCAAACTAGGAAATTGAGGGGTAGAACCCTTGTAAATTGTAGACCATTGAACCCAAAATCTAGCAATCGGCAGGTATCCCAAACCAGGAGAGGGAATTGGCTATAATTTGCAATTTTTCATATCATAAGCCACAATTGAAGGAATTGGAATGGGAAGTGAATCAACTATTGCGTGAAAATGAGCCGAAACTGCTAGTCCCACTTTCGGAAGATAAGTAATTTTCAATAAAAATCCTAACACAGTTTGGTGGCTAAGTTAGAAAGAACAATTCCCGTTGTGATCAGGATGTTCAGTTTGTTTTATTCGTTGGAACCCCGAGTGAATGGAGTTCTGCCAGAGCGTCACTCGCCAAGTTTTTGGCTGGAGATTAAGGGACTTCCGTTCCATTTATGGAACAAAAAAACCTTCGAAAACATAGGTGATTTTTCCGGGGGCCTCTTAGAGATCGACGCAAGCACATTGTAACTAACTAACCTCAATCTAGCCCGAATTAGGTAATTGAAGGGAGAAGAGAGGGCGTCCCACCTGTTATTCTTTGCAACGGAAACATCACTTTTCCTTCCTCCCTTATTTCTATTGTTGATGCAGGCCAAGAGCCTCTGCCCATACCTTGCTCCTCATTTGGTGTATGTTTAGATGTTTTGAGGCAGTTTCTAGGTTGAGGATAAATTTCCTCAAGAGTCACCTCTTTGCGGTGGGCGAGGTTCTAATCTTAGAGGAGTTGGCCTTATGCGTGGGATGCAAAACTGGTTCCCTTCCAACCAAGATTCTTGGTCTACCTTTAGGGGCTCGATTCAAAGTTTCCTCGGTTTGGGAGTCGGTCATAGAGCGATGCATTGCGAGACTTGAGGGTTGGAAGAACGGATATCCCTTGAAAGGGGGGAGGTTAACTCTTTTGAAAAGCACTCTCGGTAGTCTTCCCACATATTACTTCTCACTTTTTTTCATTCTTTTGTTCGTGGCCGATAGACCAGAGCGGATCCAACGTGATTTTCTGTGGAACGAGAAGGTATTCACCAAGAAGTTCCATTTAGTCAGGTGGAGTCAGGTCTGTCACCCAAAGTAGTCTGGAGGTCTTAATCTGTGGCCTCCTAAGGTAGTGAACAAAGATCTGCTGGATAAATGGTTTTGGCGCGATGGAGAAGAGTGTAATAGTCTTTGGAGAAAGGTGATTGTGGCTTGGTATGGGGAGGGCACCAAATGGCTTCAAAAATAGTCGACCACCCCTCATGGGGTAGGTATGTGGAGAGCAATTGTACATGCTAAGGATGATTTTAATCCTCACACTAGATTTGTCATCAGGAATGGGGAACAGGGGAATTTCCGATCTATGGAGCGGTCCTAATCCTCTATAGCAGGACTTTCCCTTGTTGTATTTGCTATCTCGGGATCAAAAAGGGTCGGTGGCATCCTTGTTTGAAAGGAGGGGAGAGTCGGTAGTTTGGGTTCCGAGATTCAGGAGGCCTCTCTTGGACTGGGAAGTGAGCTCATTTATTAGTATGATGGGGGCGTCTAGATCCTGTCAAACCTAACCTTAATTCTAGGGATACCCGAGTATGGTCTAGGGATAATAAAGGTCGGTTTACTGTTAGATCTTTCTTACGGGTTTGGAGTGACTACCCTCACTTAGTGTTCCCTAGTAGAGTGGTATGACATCCAAGGTAAACTTTTTTCTATGGACAATCTTTTTGAATAAAATCTTGATGGTTGACCACCTTCAAAGCCGAGGTTGGAATCTCCCAAACAGATGCGTGACGTGCCTTATAACGGAGGAATCAGTGGATCATTTATTCTTGCACTGCCCTTTTGTGTTTAGACTTTGGAGTTCTTTACTAGCTCATATCAACGTTCCATGAGTTTTTCCCTATTCCTTCTAGAGTTTTTTATCTTGCTGGAAGCTAGGTTTGTTGGGCTATCGTTGGGACCTTGTATGAGCTCTTCTTCCAAGGGCCATCACCTGGTCCATCTGGAAAGAGCGAAACATGCGGATTTTTGATGACGCATCTTTATCAGTGAGGCACGTGCTCAAGCGGGTTTGTAAGCTTATAGGGGATTGGGCTTCGATCCGGGGGCAGCAATTGATTGAGAGGAGTTACATATTCCAACCTAAGGGAAGTTGTGATGGTTTGCTTTAGTATTTTGGTTTTAGCATTAACGTTTCTATTTGTGTAGGTTGCTGTCGGTTCTCTCTTTTTGAATCTTTGTTATCTCTTTTATTCTAGTAATATGATGCTTATTATTACCTATAAAAATAGTGAGTGTTCCTCTTTGACATGCTAGATTAGGACATGTTCCTATGAAAACTTTATATTCTTTGATTCTTGTTTTGTCTTCAGTTTTTGATGGTTATACTTTGAGATGTGAAACTTGTGAACTATCAAAAGATTTAAAACATGTTCGGACATCTTATCCATCTCCAATATATAGAAGTAATCTTATTTTCTTGGTTCACTGTGATATTTGGGGACCTAGTCCTTTGTTGTCTATTGATGATTTTCATTTTTTTGTTACGTTCATTAGTCACTCTCATATGATTTGGATTTATTTGTTGAAGAAAATTGATGAATTACCTAATATTTGTTTGTATGTTTAATAATATGATCCAGTCCAGACCATAGTGACAAAGTTGGGGTTGGGGAATAATTTGGCAAGGGTCAAGTTTGGAAAAATTTGGATAAATCCGGGGAAAAAAATATTAATTATAAAAAATATCCAACAATTGGATTAGAAAATATGCAAAATAAGCAGTTTACTTTGGTTAACTAAACGAATTTTTGCGAAATTCGGGAATAATTCGGCACACTTAAAATTCGCGAATAATTCGTGATTGTTTCAAAAATTTGGAGAATTTTGTTACTATGATCTAGACCCAGTTTGATTCCTAAATTAAGTCCTTAAGAACTAATAAAGGGGGAAAGGGGGGGGGGGGGGGGGGGGGGGGGGAGGGAATATGTGTCTAGCATCTTCACTCAATACCTTCAAAATCATGGCATCCTCCATCAGCTTTCTTGTCCCCACAAAATGGAGTGGTCGAGCGTAAAAATCGCCATCTCATGGAAGTGACTCGTGTTTTATTACGTGGAATGAATCATGAATGTCCACAAAACTTATGTGGTAAATCTTTTCTTCAGATCATAAAACCTGATTCTCCTATATTTTATATACGTCCCAAAGTGTTTGGATGCACTTGCTTTGTTCAGGATTTGAGCCCTTCTAAGCGTAGATTGGATAATAAGTCCATCAAGTGTGTGTTCCTAGCGTACTCAAATCAATTTAAGGGATACCATCTCCTGGATGTCACTTTCTTGAGGGCGTTCCATATTTTCCTTGTTCCATATTTTCCTGCTCCGAATGTGATTCTGTCTCCTGTACCTGAGGTTCTTGTTCATCTTCTCACTCCTATGCTTGATGCTGCTAGTGGTGCTTTATCTCCCCCAGGGGCTGCTTCCAAGGAGGCTCATTTCCTACACTCGACGAAATCAACAACTAGACACCATTGCTCATGACACTGGCCATCTTCCTCTTATGCAGTGAATGTTGTTAGTCAGTTCATTGCATGCACCTCATTCTAGCCATCTAGATGCAGTTCCACATGTATTGAGACATCTCAAGGCAAGTCCAAGTCTTGATATGGGTACTTGGATATGGTTGGTTATACTGTTGCGGATTGGGTAGGTTCCAATACTGATCGCTTCTCTTCTTCGGGTTTTTGCACTTTTCTACGTGGGTTTCTAGTCACATGGTAGAGCAAGAAACAAACTTTAGTCTCTCGCTCTAGTGCTGAGCAACGTTCATGGTTCGTTTGAACTTTTATGGCTTCATTCCTTTATAGGAGCTTGGTCTTCCTACTACATCTCCCATGCCTCTTCATTGTGACAATCATGCTGCTATTCATATCGCCTCTAATGCTATACACATAGTTACCAAACACCCGTATTATACCTGTTTAGTACTCATATAATACTTTTAAGGGGGGTCACCGTTTAAAACTCCGTACTTTTGTTGTATTACGTTTTATACCCGTATCGCCGTTTAATACCCGTTTAATACACGAATTACGTATTAAACGCGTACAATACGCGTATTTTTGTTGTTCTTTTACCGTGTTAAACGCTTATTCCACATTAAATGATTGTTATTAGTTAATATCATGATTTTTATTTATTTATAATTATTAATTATTTTTTAATTTTCCCGTACTTTTGCCGTGTTTTTGTCGTATATTACCCGTATTTCCCGAACGGATCATTGCCGTATTATACTTGTACCCGTATTTGGTAACTATGGCTATACATCATGAGAGGAAAAAATACATTGAGGTCGATATTCACTTTGTTAGAGAAAAGATTGCCTCATCTCTATCCTATATACACACACCTCACTCCAGTTAGTTGATATCTTTACTAAAGTAGTTGGGTCTCATCATCTAGAAAGAGATAATTGGCAACCTGGGCCTAGGCATGATGGATATAAATGCTCTAGCTTGAGGGGGAGTGTTCTTTGATAAGTAGTCATAATGCCCTATTAGTCTTTAATCATGTCTTAAGTGGCATTGTTGTCCTTTGTATTTATTATGTAAGGAGATAAATATTTATATCAATGGAACCCTAGGGAGAAGAATAACTTCTCTTCTTCTTCCTCTTTTCTTTTCTCCTCTAACTGAAAACCCTAAACCAACAAAACCCAGACTAGATACATATCTAAGCTCTATTTCTTCGACCACTTATATCCTTTTTGTGTTTTTTTGGTACTTATTAGGGGATCTTCTCATCCCCCTGCCCTATATACTGATTATCCTTTTTCTTAATAGATTTCTCATTATCCATAAAAGAAAACTGAGGGAAAAAATTCCTAAAGGGGAAAGAAAAGATAATACATGGTTACAAATCTCCCTTAACAATAAAAAACCACCATGGGAGGAGAGGAATAAAGGGGTTTTGACAACCTTTTTGCCCTAAAGAAAGAAATTGGTTGTATATCACCAAGGTTTTGCATTCCTAGTGTGATTAGGGAGGACTCTGATGATGTTGACCTTTCTATTCATTGTTTAGGGGTGGTGTTTCATACTAGGTCGACTTTGTTTCTTGTGTCTTCTAGTTTTCCAGGTTCACTCCCTGGTGAACCTCCTATAAACATATTTATTTTATATTTTGTCGTTAAAAAAAACTTCCTTCTCCTCACAAAATAAATTTTTTGATTGATAATGCCTTATATACAAATAGAACTAGATTACAACAACTAGATAAGGTTCACAAGAAAATGAATCGAGGAACGCAAAAGGAACTGAGGAAACAAGAAAAGAAAAGAAGGGCAACCCAACAAACATGATCACTACGAGAACCGTTCCTTGGCAAAATCCTTCCTAATTAAGCCCTAAACTCACAGAAGCTGATAACCACTAGAGTAGACTTTGTCCACTGAAGTGGTTGTTCTGTAAAAAAAAAAAATCTCTTTGATTTCTTTCAAACCAAATTGGCCACCTTATCGCCTCTGGTAACATAGCTCACACCTCTTAGGAGCCTTAGAAGAAGCAAAAAGGCAATGCAATAATAGGTGATCTACCGACTCTTCTTCCTTTAGGCACATAAAACAATGACATCCTCTACCCTTTATTTTTTCTAGCGTTGCTGACCAAAGGAAAATAATAGATTTGATAGAATACCAAGATTCCACACAACCCTATGTGGAAAAGGCGAGGAGGGAACAACTCGCAGAGCTTAGAAATAAGGATCTAACTGAAAATTGACCATTGCTATTCCTCGATCATAGGCGTACATCCGTTTGCTGAGAACGTGGAAAAACTGACAACATTCTATCATGCAATCCTTGACCTCTTTCAAAATGGATGACCATTAAATCAATAATCAGCCAATATCAGTACAGATCCTCGACAACAAACAATTGATTTGTTTGAAATTTTGAATGTTTTATGGTTACACCCTTTTCAAATCTTAAGCAAGTGACATAAGGCTACATCTTTTTTTAAAGTTTTCTGACCCTCTTACCAAAGGGCCCTTTAGGCCAACTAGAAAAGAATACATTCATCTCTAGGAGGGCCCATTCATCTCGAAAAGGGAAATGAAGGAACTATACACGACCCACTCAAAACGTAGTATATTGACAAATTATTAAACACAAATTTGTTGCACTTGCACATTATACATCTATTTGGTATGGTCATACTATTGTGGATAAGGTCAATGTTCTGAATATCGATATCGCATGTCATTTCGAGCCGTGGAAAAAAGATATATCGATATCGTGGGAACAATATCGCACGTGGAGGAAAAAATCGAAAAAAATAGTGAAAAACATAAAAAATTTTAATGAAACTTTAGGAAATGTTAAAATAGATGTTAATACACATCTGAGAATCAAAAAATTTAAAAAAACAACAATGTATATAAGAGATGAAATGAGAAGGGAGCCAAAGACGTGCACTGATGCTGACAACAATGTATGATTCATTAATATTGATGTAATTTACATAAAAAGTTGCATTCATTTCTCAATCAAGCATAGCAATTAGCTCAAATATAATCAAAATCAATACTAAGAATAGTTAAAATTAAAAAACATTGTATTAAAATTTTATTGAATTTTTTATTGTGTGTATAATAAAAATCAATACTAAGAATTGTTAAATAATATTTGATTTATAAAATATAATTAGGTTAATACTTGCGACACTCATTTAGGGGTAATATTGTCATTTATGTAATTTTAAAAAAATCATTATTGTAATTAGTGTAATCTAAGGGAGGGTTTTGAAATATAGATAAAATGAAATTAATTTATAAACAAGCATTTAAAATTATTATTTTATAACATTAGTTCTATTTTGTAAATGACCATTACAACTTAAGCATAAACAAGTAAATAACAGTTCTCAGTCGATGCATTCGACGAAGTTAAAAAACAGGGGAGAGACTCATGACTCAAAGAGACAAAGACCTAGGCTGCTAGGCAAGGGTTCGGCTACGACGACAGATGTTCACGGTGACTTCGACGGTGACGGTATGTTACCTTCCCTTTTCCTAGAATCCTTACTATTCTAATATTTTTCTACTCCTTCTCAGTTCTCAAATTTTTTTTTTTTTTTCTTCCTTCTTTAGTTCTCAGTTCTCAATTCTCAATGTTTGCATGAGTTATGCTTTCTCATGGATGCTTGGGGTTTAAATAATCAATTAGCCATGAAATGGCCATATATCGCACGATCTCAAACGAGAAAATGTTTTTTTTTTTAAAAAGTAGAAAATATTTTGACCGAAATATACGAAATTTTGTTGAAACCCGTCGAGATCAAAAAATATCGCCGAAATATACTAAATTTTGTCGAAAGTTCAAACACTAGATAAGGTGATCAATCGTCAAAATTTTGTGTTTAGTGTTGTAGTCCAAATGAAAAATCCTTGGGTGTTCAGGGAGCTTCAATTCTTTTCCAGTAAGGAACTCCAAATATGATGGAGAGATTGAAGAGGATGTTGACCATAGGATTAGAGTTGGGTTTGCCAAAGTGGAGATTTGCTTCTAGAATACAATGTGACTGATGCATTCCGATCAAACATAAATTATTATTTTTATTAGTGACAACGATAAAACAATCTATGGTTTATGGAGCAGAATCTTGGGCTATAAGAAGCAACTTATTTATATAATAAGTGTACTTGAGATGACGATGTTGAGATGGATAAGTGGAAAGATAGGATCAGATTTGAGCGCATTCAAGAGAATTTGGGAGTGACTCCAAAAGTGATAAAATTAGGGAGAGTCGACTAAGATGGTTTGGCACATTCATGATTCAACGAAGACCACTAATAGCCTCATTGAGGAGTGAATTGATGTAACTTGAAAGCTTTAAAAGGGTGAGGGGAAGACCAAAAATAATGTGGATGGAAATAGTGAAGAAAAATTTAATGAGACACGATCTAACAAAGTTTTGGCCTTAAATAGACCAGAATGGTGGTATATTCATGTTGTTGGCCCCGAGAATTTTGGGACAAGGCATTAATGATCAAATCATTTCCGGCTTAGAAGCTATTCTCTTTGGACTTTATCTTTGTATGCGCCCTTCTAGGGTTCTATAATATTGTTTCAGTTAGCTCAACACTCAATAGTATTTTCTTCCTTTGTACTTAAAAGTATTAAATTGGTGGCTGTATTTGGAAAATTGTGAATATCATCAAAGAATTATGTGGCCTTTGGTATGATAAATATTGTAACACTTCATCTGTGATCTTTTATTACCAGCATTTGAAATATTAGTTAGATCCCTAATTGCATATGCATTTAAGCATAAAAAGTTAAGGATGCCTGTTACTTTAACATACTGTCTTACTCAAAATGTATCCAAGAGAAGAAAAGAAGAAAGGGCATAGGATCATTCATGGGAATTCTGTTCCATTTATTATGTCTTTAATGATTTTATTGTAATTAAGTTGTTTCAGTGTGAATCTAGTGACTCTTCGCAGAAAAATTGCTAACTTTGCTTTTCTTCTATGTTTGCATAATTGGATGCTTCTCCAGACCAAACATGGTAGGATATATTTCATTAGATTCATTTGTCTTGCACCTGATTTTGTAAATTTTAAGCTTTGAGAAGACATGTTTCCCTTTTTTATTTATTTACTAATAGGTTCTGCTATTGTTTTCCAGATAACACTTACAGGTTTCATGTTCTTGCTCATATCTGCTCTGCTTGGCTATGTAAGTGGTAGTTTCTCATGCTTTATGTTCTTCGGATCTCATATTATGTTTTCCAAATTGTTCAATGCTATTTATTATTTCTAATATTCATCATTATATTTTTCTAGTTCTTGATCTGTGGTTTCTAGTTCTTGATCTGTGGTAGCAATGTAAGTTGAAACGTTAGTTAGTTTATGAGAACTCCACAATATTAGTTTTCTTAGCGACAAAATTCCAGACCTTATATCTGTAGATCCCATTAGTCTTTAGGACTCTGCTGTTAATAAACTTCTGGTACTCTCACTTTACACATCATCAAGCTGAAGTAAAACATGTACTTTTAATTGGTAAACATAACATGTGATTTGAATAAGAAAGTTCTCTCTCATAAGGTACTGAATTCATGGGCATAAAAGAATTATTGGCATTTTTTGCATGAACTAGTACTTGCGGAGTTGTCTTCCTGATAATATCCTTTTCTTTTGCTGTACATTAATCACATTTTTAATATTTTGTTTTGGTTTTTTGTATTTGACGAGATATCTGTGAATTGCATGTAATCCTGATTAATTTGGACATCATTTGATCTGAGAGTCACCCTGGTTGGTTTAGACTTGAAAGTTGTCGAATCAAGTCAACTTAGGTAGAACTTTAGTGTATTTACCTAACAGACTTTGTATTCATCTAAATTCAGAATGAAGGGATTGAGCTTTGAAAAATGTTGGGTACCATCTGAAAGACTAAACAAATCATGAAAGGTTTTAAAATGAATTGATTGGGTCGTCAATGAAGAAATGAATTATGTAGATTCAACAGATTCGCTCTAGCAGAGTGACTGGAGTCCTTATCATCAGTCTCTTACATCAGCCATTCTGGATAATTCCTTATGGTGTGAAGTTAGTTATGTGATTGTGATATTTTTATAGTTTGGCTGGTTTTTTGTTGGTAATTTGGGTTTTGAGTTCTTGAACAATGTCTTTGACCTTTGATATCCACAGGAAAAAACCCTGATTTGCCAATCCTTGACACAAACAATTTGGAAAGATAAAAATATTTATAAGGAAAGTAAAAAAAAATCATGATATTTGGTATGGAAGAAATTAATGGTATCTGTATTTTGTAAACAAAAACTATTAAGAATGGAGCAAATAATGTCAATTTAACTATCATTTTTTTAAATATCAAAATTGCAATATAATTTTATCTTTTTCTTTTGACATGTGATTCCAGTAGAAAAAGGTAGAGACTGGAGAAAGAGAAGAGGAGAGAAGAGAAATAGAAAAAGAGAGAAGAAAGTGATTAGGGTTAGGGAGCATGAATGAGTCATGTCTCTCCTTTCCTTTATACTAAAAAAAATTACACTTTTACCCTTAATGTGTATTACGCGTATTAGATCCGGTACGTGTAATACACACGGTATAACTAATACCATGAAATACCATAAATACCCATGTCAACACTCCCCCTCAAGATGATGCATAGATCTATCATGCCCATCTTGCCTAACATTTTAAGTAGCCGAGCATTACTAACGGCCTTGGGAAGAACATCAGCTAGTAGATCGTTCGTCTTCATATATGGAGTGCACACTTCACCTCAGATGATCCGTTCCCTGATAAAGTGACGATCTATCTCAATGTGTTTAGTTTTATCGTGTAACACTGGGTTATGAGTTATACTGATTGTTGTCTTGTTGTCACAGTATAAACTCATAGATCCTTGAACTGGAAATCCCAATTCTTGAATGAGGATCTTTAGCCATAGTAACTCACAAATACCATGTGCCATCGATCGAAACTCTGCCTCTATACTTGAGCAAGCAACCACTTCTTTTTTTGTTGCACCATGTGACCAAATTACCTCCAACAAATGTACAGTAACCGGATATAGATTTTCTGTTATCTTTAGCACCTGCCTAGTCTGCATCTGTATAGGCTTCAAATCGCATATGCCCATGTCTTCTAAATAAGAGTCCCCTACTTGGAGATGACTTGAGATACCTCAAAATCTTGTATGCTACTTCTAAGTGTGTTGACTTGGGAGCATGTATAAACCTGCTCACTATGCTCACAACATAGGTAATATCAGGCCTCGTGAGAGATTAGCTGTCCCACTAATCGCTCAAAACTATCAACTTCTTGCAAATGAATCCCATCCATCTCATCCACTTTGTGATTCTGTTCAATTGGGGTGTCAGCCGGTTTGATTCCAAGCTTTCCAGTTTCCTGTAAGAGATTTTGGATGAACTTTATTTGGGATATAAAGATGCCATCATGTTATCTAGCAACCTATATTCCCAAGTACTACTTAAGAAGACTCATATCTTTGATCTCACTCACTTGCTAGATAATTCTTCAGTTGTTCAATCTCTATCATATTGCTTCATGTGACAACTGTATCATCTACGTACACGATAAGGACTTTTAGTGTCATTTTTGGTACACCTGACAAACAATGTACGATCAGTTTGACTTTGTGAGTATCCTCTCTTTACGGTCAAACCAGGCTCGAAGAGATTGCTTTAAGCAATATAACGCCTTCTTCGGCTTGCACACCTTCTTTTTACTTCCTTCAAGGTAAAATCTTGGAGGAGGAGACATATAAACTTCTTCTTTTAAAGTACAATGGATCACGATTGATTTGCTGCCAATGATAAAATTACAAGAATTGAATTCCTCTTTGTTATTGAGGCAAATATATCCTGGCAGTCAATTCGTAAGTTTGAGTGTAGCCTTTGGGTACCAACCTTGCCTTATACCTGTCAACTGAACCATTTGCTTTGTATTTGATTTGAACACTCATTTAAACCTCACATGAGTTTTTCCTTAAGAAAGATCTACAATCTCCCAAGTATTATTTTTGTCTAACGCATTCTATCTCTTCTACTATTACTTCTCTCCACATTGGTTGTTTAAGAGCATCAGTGACAGAAAATGGAATGAAAATGGATGATAGTGAAAACACAAACGA
Source organism: Tetracentron sinense (assembly GCA_015143295.1). Lineage (NCBI taxonomy): Eukaryota > Viridiplantae > Streptophyta > Magnoliopsida > Trochodendrales > Trochodendraceae > Tetracentron > Tetracentron sinense. The sequence goes on from CM026573.1 coordinate 14,739,699, forward strand.
CCTGTAAGACGGAGACAACGCTTTGTAGGATACAAAGTTAGCAATAAGATGTTGAGTATAAGACCTTTTACCCTTCCTGAGAGCAATATGAATATTAGATTCATCAATAGACACTAGAGGCAAAGAAGTACTTACAGGAAGGGTTTTACCTGGTTCATCTGTGTTTGATTTCACCCTTCTTTGGTAGACTTAAATCCCCCTACGTTTTCTAACATTTTCCTCTTGAGTAGCAGTAACAGAGTCATCAAGAGCCAATGATGAAGGAAGTAGAACCAGAATTGGCAATGGAATCAGTCTCCTTTCACACTCACTCCCCCTGAAGAGAGGAATGATTGAAATAGAAGAGAACATACACAACAAATGTAACATCTATGAAGACAAATTTCTTTTGAGAAAGAGGATGATAACATTTGTATCCCTTATGATGAGAGGAATACCTAAGGAAGATACACTTAAGAGCCTTGGGGTCCAACTTAGTTTTGTTGGGGCCCAAGCTATGCACATAATAAAAACAACCAAGTACTTTGGGGGGGAATCAGAAACAGAGCACTCTTAGGCTTTAAGATCTGAGAGGAAAATGTAAAAATGAAGGGAATCGATTAATAAGAAACACAGCAGTTAGGACAACTTCAGCCTAAAAAAACTTTGGAAGTTGGAACATTACACTGCAATAGGAGAGCATGAGTTACCTCCAACAGATGACAATTTTTTCTTTCAGCAACAACATTCTATTGAGGGGTGTATGGACAAGAGTACTGATGATTTATCCTATTTGTAGTCAAATATTCGGTCAACCCCCCACATATATACTCTCCCCCTTGATCAGATAAAAGAATCTTGATCGTTTTTTCAAATTGTGTCTGAATTAACATAGGAAATTGTTTGAAAATAGTATAGACCTTATCTTTTGATTTTAATAGATAAATTCATGTATATTTAGAATAATCATAAATAAAATTAAAAAAATATCGATAATCAGAGATAGAGGTAACAAGTGAAGGCCCCAAAACATCAGTATGAATAATATCAAACACAGCGGAACTTTCATTAATACTAAGAGAAAAAGAAGCATGACGATGCTTCATAATTTCACACACTTCACAACGAAAATCAAACATAGAGATGAAGCAAATAAGTCTCGAAACATAATCTTTAAGTACTTAAATTAAGTATGATCAAGAGGGGCATGCCAACACAGGACACGCTCTTTATCGACACTACTATAATTATAAGACTGGAATGCTCGAGGAACAGTGGGAGTCACATCCAACAAATAGAGGTTAGCAGCTTCATGGCTCGTACCAATCATCTCCCTCATTACCAAGTTGAAAGAAAGTGACACTACAATTCAATTTTTTTTTATGAGAACTAACAAATAGAAGATTTGCTGCAAAATCAGGAACATGGGGAATAGAGGATAAAGACCGATGTGAAGGAATATTAACATCTCCTTTTCCAGCGGTAGAAGAGAGAGTCCCATTTACAATTTGAACTTTATCTCTTCCAGAACAAACAAAATAAGTAAAAAACAAAGAGGACATACCAGTCATATACTCAGAAGCACCATAGTCAATTAACCTGGAGGGACTCGAAGAAGTAGACACATGATGAGCAGAACCAACGATACCTGACTGAGCAAAGGTAGAGGTAGTAGATGTGCCAACTAGTTGTGCCATGAAGCGCTGTATGTTTTCTATTTCATCCTTAGAGATAGATTATATCTTTGTGGGAAAAAAATATCCTGTGAGGTTTCTTGAGGTGCTCGAGTAGCTGAAGGACAAGAGAGAATCGTACCAGTAGCATCTTCTTGAGGTGCCCGAGTAGCTGAAGGACGAGAGAGAACCGTACCAGTAGCATCTCTTGTAGAGGCATTATGAGCAGTGGAAGAACCTTGCCTGTTGAACTTCTGTTGTCGACCAACCAAATCCCAACAGTTTTCCTTCATGTGCTTCCTTAACTTATCACTGTCTTCAGGGTAAGCATAGTTCCTTTGTGGTTGTCTGGGCCCATTTCTATTACTCCTTTGTCACACTGTGGAAGAAGGTAGGCCAGACCTCTCATTACCCACAACAGGTGTCATGGTAGTCCTCCTGCTTGCTTCACTTTGAACATAAGCATAAACATGATTTAGGGATGAAAACTCATCCTTATTGAAGATCTATACCATTGCAAGCTCGAAATTCAGATTATGTCCTGCAAAAAGCTCAAAAATTCTGGTTCGCTCGACTTGTTTCTTGTAGAGAGCTCCGCCCCTAGAGCATAAAGGTTGAAAAATCTGGTAGTGATCTAAATCTTCCCACATACTGCGAAGATGGGCAAAATACTCTGCCAAAGACTTATCACCCTATCGAAAATGAGTAACTTCTTGACTTAGCTGATAGACACGAGCAATATTCCTTGCCTGAGAACATGTTTGAGCTGCAGAATCATAAATCACCTTTGCATTGTGAAAAAATAAGAATCCCTTACTAATCTGTGACTTCATGGAGTGAAGTAACCATGACATGACAATTAGGTTTTCAGACTTCCATTGATCATACTCTGGAGCATCTTCCTTAGGTCCACCAATCTTGCCATTAATATATCCCAATTTCCCCCAGCTTCCAATAGACATTTTCGCTGATTGGGACCATTCAAAATAATTTTGTCCATCCAATTTGACTGTTGTAATATGAAAATTAGGGTTCTCCATAGGAGGATTACTCATATTGAAAGCCCGAGGAGATAGCGAAGAAAGATCCAATTTTTTTGAAGTCGACATCATCTTAGTAAAACACAGAAAAATATCCAACACTTCAAAAGAATACTTTCCTTATAAATTTGACCAACTAGGTCAATAACAGAAAATTTCAGCACAAAAACAGCAATATGAAACCCTTCAACTCCTCGTACAAAGGTAAAATAGGGCTGATTTTACACAAAAACAACCTACAAAATACTTTAGGGTTCCTAGAATCAGTCTCTTCAACCTTCCCAAACTTCAAATCACTTTAATTAAACATTTTACAGAACTTCTATACATGAAAAAAAGAACAAAATCCTCAAAACACAGAAAAACTGCAAGTGTGGTCTGAAAAAATGATCACCGGAGCTTCAATATAGGTTCAAACGATCCACAACCACCTCCATTAGATCAAGCATAAAAAAATGAAGAATCCACTTGAGATCAAATTTTAAAAAAATATCTCTATACGAATCTGGTAGCTAGAAAACACTAGATCTTTATTTTTTTTTATTCTCGCAAAAATTGCCATAACTTTCTCGAAACAGCTCCAAATCACATGAAACTTGATTAAATTTTTTTCTAAAATCAAGACCCCTTAAAACATACCTTTACCGCCGAGATTCGTTTGTCGTCAGATGATGTTAGTCCATACGGATGCTGATGTTATCTGACGCCTAAAATTCCACCCCTTTTTTGTTCTCTTTTGTGTTCCTTATATACCCCTTAGATCAATAGGCTCTGATACCAAGTAGAAAAATGGAGAGGAGAAAGAGAAAGATAGAAGAAAGTGATTAGGGATAGGGAGCACGAATGATTTATGTCTCTCCTTTCCTTTATATATAATTACTAAAGAAGAGAATTACACGTGTACCCTTATGTGTATTACGTTTATTAGATACGGTACATGTAATACATTACCAACGGTTTAGCTAATACCATTAAATACCATAAATACCCCTGTCAACAATTACCATTAAAAAGAAGTGTAAAAAACGAAATGGGCTTTTTTATGGGAATTACAGATTAGGCATATAATCCATGTTACAAACCAAGTTGCTAACAGGTCTGCTCGAGAATTTCCATCTTATTGAATATGAGAATTTTTCTCAATGACATTGTTGGATAATCTCAAATTCACATATGTTTGATGACCAGTCACTTCTTTCTTTGGGTTTTTTTTTCTTGTTTCAGATATATTCACCTCATTTGGATTCAGCTCCACCAAGATGGGTCCATTTTGCACATGGGTTACTTCTCTTTCTATATCAGGTTTGCTTAAGTTTCATATGAGCTCAATGCAATCATGTACCTGTTTCCTGCTTGCAAGCTGTTGCGTTTTCATGTATTTTCCATTTGGTGTGCATGTTTTCCTGCTTACATGAGCTTGAGTAGGATCTCGTGTAAATTTTTCATAACAATTTCGTCTCCGTGCTTTGATCATCTCTTGTATTCATCATGCATTGTTCTCATGTGATAATTTGTACATGCTAACTTTATAATTGGTATTGATATAGTGTTTTTCCTGTTATGATATTATGTCTATTGCTTTGGAATTAGCGTATAATTACACATAATGTAGGTACTTGTGGACTAAACCTCATTAAATACATTAGATTTAGCGTACTTCACGGATTTCCTTTATATGACATTTTGTCTATTGCTTTGGAGTTAGCACACAATTACACATAATGTAAGCACATATGGAAGTTGCGTTCTTTACTATATATATATATATATAATGCTGCTACTGCTATCCTTACTGATTTGAATTGGCAAAAACAATTTATGAGGCTCTGTATGCTGATGTACTGGACATACTGACAGCTCATTTTGCTCTTCATTACATTGATATTTAACAATCAATTTTCAATTTCTGTAACTTTTTTGTGAGTTTGCTGCAGTAATGAAACCTGGATTCTTGTATCTTTATCTGAATTTTTTGTAGATCCTTATGTGTTATAGTCAAACTTTCTACTCTGATTTCTAATATATATATATATATATATATGGAATTTTGAACATTGTGGAGAAGGCCTCATTTTCTATATGATATGTCATACCAAATTCTACTTGTAGAATTATTTCTCATAGATATTTGGTTTTACCACATACGATCTGATGACTTAAAATACTGTGTTTGTGGCAAGTATAACCTGATGCCGCTCCACGTTCATTAGCATATATATGTTCCTTCTTACATCTTGATAAATTTCTAGTATTATTTTTTTTATATGAATATTTTGACTATATTTGGGATATTTTAGGATTTCTTCCAATAATTATATACGCTACTCTTTAAAATCTCTCCCCTAATGATTTAATAACTAAAAAAATTCCTGGGTTGTCCTGACAACTGAAACAAACAGTGATCTAGTGAAGTGTTTTTCTCATTCTTACATTTTCATTACCTTTCCTTTTAATTATCAAGATGGTGATAGTAGGTATATATTTTTTTTGTTTGCATTGTCATACTGTTTGGAGTGCTAATGATATTGCGTACCGCCTTGCAAAAGGTGGTGCCATATACAATCTTTGTACATTTGGAATGCTCTTTGATAATTACTTCTTTTTCTCATTTAAAAATTAAGAAGGTGATATTACCTCTTCTTTCTCTAGGAGCACTTTTTACATGTATGAATATGCTTAACACTTTCACAACATGCATGCCAGACATTTGATGCTGTTGATGGGAAGCAAGCAAGGCGTACTAATTCTTCCAGTCCATTGGGGGAGCTTTTTGACCATGGTGATTTCCCTTTCTCATTTTTTTGTCTTTATTTTCTGTAGGAATACATAATGAAATATCTTCCTTGGCCTTCCAAAATCTATTGTAGGATGCGATGCACTTGCATGTGCGGTATGTATTCTCATCTTTAGTTCTGTTGTGTAGCCATGAAAATTTGGTTCCCTTCAAAATTTGCTTCTGATGTTTCTCAGTTTGAAAGTTTGGCTCTTGGAAGCACTACTATGTGTGGAAGAAGCACTTTCTGGTTCTGGGTTATTTCAGCTATTCCATTTTATGGTGCAACATGGGAAAAGTAAGTTGTCCAAATGATACTAGTTCATTCGGGTGTAAGTTATGCATCACATTATAATCTACACTTAAATTTAAGATATTTCAATAATATTATCTAGTATTATCTCCAATCAAGGTCTTAAATTTAAGATATTTCAATAATGTCAGCGAGTATTATCTCTAGTCAAGCTCTTAAATGTCGATTTCACAGGAAATTTCTCGACACCAAAATGGGAAATATACATACATATAAATGCACGCATATGAATAAAAACATACAATAAACATCAATGTAAATAAGAGAATGTATTTGAAATGGTGCAAAGACATGTGCTGACAGCAGTGTATCAGTCAGCTATGAATTTAATATGCATAATACATTCAATACTCATAAAAAGAAACTACTCAAATGAAGGCCAACAAATACATAGGATTCCACTGCACAACAAGAGCTACATTACATCCACATGGAGTTGCGTGGAGACTCAAATCCGTTGTCTTTGTCTTGACTAGAAGAATACAATTAGATACGAACCAGGAAAATGTTGAAATGCATGCTAATAGGCCGAAGAATACACGACAACGTACACTAGAATACATGTTAATGTATTCCCAAGTAAGATATTTTTTATTTTTATTTAATATAAGTAATATTTTATTTATGTTTTATTTCATTGGACAAGTAAGCATGAACTTAGCCAAAAAAATATATGTATTTTTTCCTAAAATTGTCAATTTTTGCAGAATCGTGGATAGGGAACTGTACATTTAAATTTTTTTGTATTCATATTTAAAATAACTATAAATAAATATTTTTTCTAAAAATTGAAATTATTTGCCCAATTTTTAAATCTTATTTCTAGAAACAAATTTAATTATTTTTTCAGAAATATTAAAAGTTGTAATTTTTATGTTGAAAAATGAAACTTCTCCATCCAATCGATAGATTAGTCATAAATGCGCAACATTTAAATTTAGAACTTATCAACATCATATTAAGTAGTATCTAAAGAAACTAGTAAAAGTTTGCATTTTTTCTCTTTTCCTTGGGAAAAGCTCCTCATGTGTTATGTGTGGTGATTCACAGTCGATTTGATTTTGTTTGGGATGATTAGGTCCAAACCAAAATCAAATTGGTGTAAGAAGCAAAAAAAAAAAAAAAAACCCAAATATCCCACAACATGGGGTTACAATTTCCCAAATTTTGATTGACATATTGTAACATGAAAGAAAGAAATGATACCTTATCAAATAACATATGCGATATTTACAATATATCACGATATTTGGGAGAAAAATTGTAAAAAGATACATATCAAAGGTGAATATTCCCCCATCTTGTGGCATACTAATATTTCAGCTGATATCAATATATTTTTTGAAATTTAAAATCACATCTCTAGTTTCTTTGAGGCTCGAAATGATGTTTGACGAATTCCCTTCTCTTTCTAAAGGTACTCCAAAGGAAGACTAGAGAATTTTGGACTTTCTAATGTAGAATGAGCTTTTTATTGCTGGAATCATTGTCTAGTATAGGACTAGAAAGTCTTCCATCTTCATTTTTTTAATAATTCCGTTAGACTGCCCCTTTTTTGCCCATCTTGTGATTACCAAGCAATTCACCCACCAAGTCAAACTTCATCTAACCATCCAGTCCATCCTTTCTCCACAAATTTAATCTTTTGGACACTGCATTCTATGATTGCATGCCAATTTGAGTCGAGGTCTGCCATGGATGCCATGCATTTTTCTTCTAAAATGGGTGCTTGTCTAGAAATCTTTAAATATGATACCATGGGAAATGGTAAACGATTTCATCTTGTTATTTTTTTGATCGGTAGATCAAGCATCTCTACTACTACTACAATAACCCGATTGGTCTCCATGTGGCTCTTCCAAAAGCCTCTATTTGAGCTTCATATTTTTGTCACGTGTCATGCCATGTGTCCCTTTTTCTCTTTCTGATTGGTCTCCTCACCCACATTAAGTACCCATCCCTCCCCACCCACGGTAATTATTCCCACCCCACCCCATTAATCTCCCTCTTAACTCTCAAGCTCTATTAATCTCCCGTAATTAAAACACCTCTCTCCTATTCTTCATTCCTTTGCCTCTCCACCCACATTAATTACCCATCTCATTGATCCCCCTTATCTGTGTACTTTAATAAATTGTTGAGTTGTAGACCCACTCCAATTTTTTGCCACATCTCATGATAGGTATTCTCTCCCTTTAAACCCTCTCTTTCCCCATTCATCTCCCCTAACTAAAACCTTGTCTCTCTCTCAATCCATTCATCTTCCATTCACCTCCCCTGTTCCCAACGACCCCCCCTCCTTCTCTCAACCATCTTCCTAAGACTTTCCATATTCCCAAAGATTCTCTATTAAAACTTCACACCTCCTCTCCTTCACCCTATTCCCACCTTCCTCTCACCATATGTGATTTTAGATTCGAGAGCAGCCGCATAGCTGCCTGGAGCACCACCACAATAGATTTGTCAAGCAACAAGAAGAAGTGCCCCCAGTAGCTCTGTCAAGCAACAGGAAGAAGAGGAAGATTTAGATCAATAAGGCTGCCAGTATCACTCGAAAATCCTGATCTCTCCAAACAAATGAGAGAGAAACGCAATCCCGTGGCAATGCCGACGAAATCTCCCTTGAGACATGAAACCCTCTCTATCCCTCATTCATCTCCCCAATCAAAACCTTCTCTCTCTCTCAATCCATTCATCTTCCATTCACCTCCCCTGTTCCCAACGACCCCCCTCCTTCTCTCAACCATCTTCCTAAGACTTTCCATATTCCCAAAGATTCTCTATTAAAACTTCACACCTCCTCTCCTTCACCCTATTGCCCACCTTCCTCTCACCATATGTGATTTTAGATTCGAGAGCAGCCACATAGCTGCCTAAAGCACCACCACAATAGATTTGTCAAGCAACAAGAAGAAGTGCCCTCAGTAGCTCTGTCAAGCAACATGAAGAAGAGGAAGATTTAGATCAATAAAGCTGCCAGTATCACTCCAAATCCCTGATCTCTTCAAACAAATGAGAGAGAAACGCAATCCCGTGGCAATGCCGATGAAATCTCCCTTTAAAACTATCTCTGAACTTGCTAATACAGCCGATGTCATGAACGAGGTCCAAGAGAGCCTGACAGAAGTGGTTGACGCCTCCATTGTCGATTACGAGATTGAGAAATTAGCATTTATCAAACTTTCAGATGAGGAAGTCATTTATATTCTCAAGAGAATTCGGCAACAACTACAAATTTTTTCATGGTATTGCAAAATCTCAAATTTGCAGTTGCTTTGGAGTGGGCACAAGGGATGGACTCAAGATATTCGGCTCTATGCATAGAGTGAGAGTATGTTATGTTTCTCTTTCATTTCATCCCCTTTCATCTCCCTAAGAAACCCAATTCCTCTCCCTAATTAAACCCGCTGGTCTCTCTCTCTCTCTCTCTTAAGGGCTAAAACATAACATCAGACTCATTAGCAGATATGTCTTTTGCATTCGGATGATTTGTATGGTCTGAAGACTCTGAAAACCATTTTGTTTCTTTCATGTAGTGCAGAGTCCACACAACTTTCACCTATTAAGGACAGTCAATTGGCTGAGTCACTTGAGAACATACATGTCTTTTTTGAAAAAAAAATCTCGTTCGACCCATATCAAGGTCTTATTTGAGGAGAAGAGGAAGATTCTAATTTTTGAAATTAACAATAGCATTATAATTTTTGATATTAGGATTGATTTTAGGCTTTTAGCATTACAATTACTGTAGGACTTTTTAGTTTGCAAGTTTGCAGTAAATTTGTATACAGTAGAATTTTTTATTATCTATGTTTGATAATATATATATATATATATATATATATATATATATATATATATATATATCGAGTCGGGTTTTCGAGTTTTTGAACTATGCTTTATGGAGGCAAACATTATGGCTTCATTGATATTTGATATGATCGAGCAAGTTCCAAGCATAAATTTTGATGATCAACAAGGAAAAATTGTGGCAGATGTTAAAGGTGAATTGAAGTTTAAGGATGTTGGTTTTGCTTATCCTTCAAGACTAGAGAGCTTGGTATTAAGGAAATTCAATCTAAGAGTGATTGCAAGTCAGATCATTGGATTGGTGGGTGACAGACTGATAGTGGTTTGGGTAAATCAACTGTGATCTCTTTGATCGAAAGAGTCTATGATCCCCTTGGGTGAGAGACTCTTGGATGGGATCGACAACTATGTAGCCTGTAGAGGCATCAATAGCCCGACAAGGCCCAATAAATGGTTGGATGGGCCTTGGCTAAGAGCCTTAGCCCGGAACCATTATACTGTAAATGGATCATTGTACCCCAGTTGGATGTGGGTCCTCATAAATGGACTCTCCCACACTGCCGACAACTATAATAGCTCGTCTTACCGCGTTTACAACCATTGAATGAGAGGTCCCCTCTCTCCTGACTGCCTATCGCCTCGAGGCGCCACCGGCCAACGAGCTTCTTTATTAGATGGACCGCTATGACAATCAATGTTTATGCAGGCATAGCTTGCTTTGCTCACTCACTAGGGCTGGTCATGATGAAAAATCTAGGAGATGATGGCTGGCAGAATGTTTCGAATACGCAACACCGCCACTTGGGAGGGATTAGAAAGGTTTTTGGCCCTTTGTATGATAAAATGAGAGTATCTCTATGTGCTTGGTTCTTGCATGAAACATAAGATTTGCCGATATGTGGATGATGCTTTTGTTATCACAATACTATACTAAATAAAGAAATAAAAACTAATATCGAAAATTCGAGTGGCTGAAGCTAAAGTAGCTACTTTTGAAGTAACAAAAAGATAAGCAACGATTGGAGTGGGAGAGAGCTCTGTGTTCGATTGGGCATTTAACCCCTACCCACAACTCATCCGCTGATTCTTCTACATCAATCGGTTCGGACCTCCACTTCGGAAACCTTTAGATATTGGAATCAAAAAGTGAAAAAACATTTGTGCTTGGCTACAAACCCAGAAAGAGGTTATAAGGCCACCTTGCTTAGATCCCCTAATTGGGTTATTGGACTGGCGGACGCTACAAGAAACAGTGGCTGAAGAAGGGCATTCGGTCTCTCAGAGGCAATCACCTATTCCTTTATTTATAGTTGCCGATTCGTCCTTCTAATATGCCTCTTGGTGGGACTCGGCGCCTGGTGGTATCTTCTGCCAGAGCAGTTATTGGTTCAACCGGCAGCCTGCTGCTCCGTAGATTACTATTACGGGAGTGCCATAAGGGAAGCTCTTTCTGAGCAAGCTTGCCCCATGAGACACTTGAACTATCCATGTACGCATCAGGATCATTTCCATGATGCGGTAATGGAGGCGTTTATCGAGCTAGAAATCTTCGACTCACTCAAGTTCGAGCAAAATAATCGAACAGTGGCTTTGGCAGTGATGGTTGGAGTGATCATTCCAAGTCTGACGCTGGGCGAATCGGTTACTAAGCAAGGAATTTTTTTATAAGTAGCATAGGTATGACATTGTTCTTGCTTTTCTGTTGTCTTCGGAAATGGATAAGCGCTAACGCGCGAAAGCCGGCAAGAAAATGGTTGCGCTAACGTGCCCTCTATTAGTTAGTTCTGGCGTGCTAGCGCTTTAATCTTTATGCCTCTAGATGTAAGAGTTCCTCGTATAGTCGTATTTCGAGACTTACACTAAACTACCTTGAGGATATGGATCACGTTTGTGCTTCTTTGCTTCTCACAACCTTGTCTGATTGTGGTTTTCCTCTAGCAGGTGGTCTGGTTATCCTTTAATGCATGGGAAAAGTGGTTAATCTATGATGATGAACAAAATTTCAGGCCCTTCAAATTTGTCTTTTCTTTTGTTCTGGTTGTATGAACAGTACATCAGTTAATTAGGATGTGGTACGTAATGGCAAGAATCTTCATCAGACATGCAGAGAGGCATCTTTTGACACTAAGAAAGTTATGAAGAACATTTTGTTGTATGTGCATATTGAGGTTTACCTTTAAATCCATGCAGTAAATAGGGTTCTCTGTTGACACTTTATAGGATTTTTCCCCTTATGTGGACATGATTTGTAAATGAAATTCCTTTAGTGGCTTTACTGGCCATAATTCCTTCATAGGTACTCTTTTATCTCATTAAGTTTTTGTGTCATTTATTTTTTGTACGCAATACTCACTTATGTTAGTGAATTTACTGATACTGCTGCTTTGGATCCAGCTTTTTCACCAATTCCCTTATTCTTCCGGCAATAAATGGACCTACAGAGGGTCTCATGCTGATATATATTTGCCATTTTTTTACAACTATTGTCGGTATGTCCCTTTTAAACACTTCATTATGCCAACATGCATATATTATATTATTTTCTAGAAATCCATTTTATTTCTTATAGAACTTAATGTGCATTGATTTTTTCATATCGTTGCTTTGATAATATTAAGAATTTATTTTTTCTTCAGGTGCTGGGTGGTGGGTTCAACACTTTGGGAAGTCTATGCCATTTTTGAGTTGGGTGCCATTTGTATATGGTAAGATTGTCCTCAATATCCAGATGACCTATATAACCAATTAAATTTGGCACTTAAAAACTAGGCCAGCCATATTATATTATTTCCATGAAACCCTTTATATGATTATATCTATGATGCTTGGTGTGTTTGGACTTTGGTGAGAGAATAAGATCGAGCAAAATTCTACTTGTATGACTTTTGCTTCAGGCTTTCTTTAGCAGAGTGTTCTACTTTTTTTTGGACATACTGAGCTCTACCCCTTAGAACATTGTAACCCGCAAATTTCGTATGCAGTCAAATCGCCTATCTGCTCCCACCTTCACAGACTCCTTTCCAATCCTTACTGACAACACCAGATTATGTTAGCATCTTTGAGTTTTTTACATGTGTAAGCTTGTCATCAGTGGCTCTCGGTTTATTGATTGCCTACAGAACATGATAAGCAAATGTACCTCTGAACAAGGTTTTAAATTTTGATTTCACAGGGAATGTTGAACTTGGAAATGGAAAATTTTCCAAGAGGTTATTGAAATGGTATAATATTTTTCAGGTGGAGGAGATTTTGGTAAAAATAGGAAAATATGGGATTTTTTAAAGTGAGATTTAAGAATATAGACATGATTACAATTTACACACGACTCCAAGAATACAAAATTCAATCATGAACACTAAAGCTAGTTTAGGGGGCAAAGGTATGTGTTGATATTCCTCTCTATAGAATCAAAAGTACCAATGGCAGCGACTTTCTAGATTTATGGATTCTGCATTACACTTTTACAATACATATGGAAGCTAAAATTATACCATTTTGTTTTATTGGGCACCATTAAATAACTTTCCGACTGAAGAAATTTGTCTTTAGAGGCACCAGTTTTTATATATGTACATAGAGATTCCCTAGATATACAGATGTTCATGGATAGACAGAAATTTGATTCGTGGAATGGCTCATAGGTCCAAATGAATCATTCTTCTGCTCTCTGCCTTGAGATTGATCCACGTCACAATGTGTGCGGGAAGGCAACAACTAGAGTGGCATGACAAGACTCTGCAGGGTAAGTAGGTTCTTTGTTAACACCACTCTAGTGAATCTGACAACTAAGAACCATAATGGTACTTCCCTTATCTGCTCTTTCTTACTCCCTCAAACATGGAAGACATTAATCCTTTGTTAGATGTGTCCTTTTCCCAACCATTAAGTGAGATCAATTTTCTGTCTTCAGGTGATATAAAAACCAATTCTTTTTATGACCTATCCTATAACAAGCTGACCTCCGCATTTGTTTTCCTATTAGGGAAACAGTGAGGCCTCTCTATTCCTTCTAAAGGAATGAGAAGTGTTACTTAGCTACCAGAGCCAAAGGCCAGAAGGAATCCTCTACTTATGGAAAGGATAGATCTCTGTACTTTTTGAAGGTTGGGGAAGGATATTTTCATTGACTTGGAGCTTGTCAAAGTGGAGCCTTGATGAATAACAGAATAAGGCCTAAGATGACCTTGATCTCTTGGATTTGAGGGGTGGTCTTCTCATCAGAAATCTGGAATACTGCAAACTGCAGGGACCTATTAAGGTGACTTCCCTAGCTTTGTTCCCTATTCACTACAGCCTTTTTTTCCCACCCTTCTTTCGAAGACCTCTAAGATGGTTTTCTGATCGGAAATCTGAAATACTCTGAATCATTTGGACCTATTAAGGTGAGTTCCCTAGCTGTGTTCCCTATGCACTGCTGGCCTTGCTGCTCTGTCCAACTCTTCCTTCGAAGACCTCTCTAGGGTTAAGGGCATTTAGATAACTCTAATTCTTTTGGTCAAGGGTTTCTTACCATCTAGGGATTTTGAAAAAAAAATATATATTTTTCAAAATTCTTGAGGTTGCCTCCTCAAAATTTCAAATTGTAAAACCATAAATCAGATTGCTAAGTTGCTGGAAATTGTGACTCTTCGGTTTTTTTATGAAATTTATTTTTTGATAATGTTACCAGGAAAGAAAAGAAAAGCAAGCCGAGAGGATAAATGGCCTCTCCTCTTCTTCTTGCTCTTCTTAAAGCCAAAAAGAAATCCAGACTCCTCTTGAAAACCTTACTACTTGAAAGCTGAAGAAAGGGCCCAGAAGGAGAAAGTAGAGTAGAGGTTTAAATTTTAATACATCCCATACTCCCAAAGTAAAATGAATGTGCAAAACAATAAAAATTTTAGAATAAAATTAGACCACACATACGATGAGGTTTCCTAACTTATTTTAGGAATTAAAGTATTTTCGTTTTGTATTTTTTAAAATTATTAATGAATTTCCAAATAAATTAAGTATTATTACAAAATTCCATGTCATTAATAACAAAATTAATTAAATGATACGAACTTGCATTTATTTAACTGTGTTATACTACAATTTTTTTCTTCCAAATTATGACCATGGTTCAAAATGTCAGTATATGGTATATCGGTAAGTCCAAAACAGGATACGTATCAAACCGTATCGGATGGATACGACGGAAAAATAGGATACGTTAAGAAACGCTTGGATACGAAAGAAAAACTTAGATATCTTGTATGAAATTTCTTTTAATGCAAATATAATATAAGTTAATAATAAACTAAATGAAGGCCTCCAACTATATTTATGATCATACATATGAGATTTAAGAATTTTATAAGTTAAAAAAGGCGTGCATATTGATAAACAAGTATGAAAATACAAACCATAGTAACTTAGCCAAGTAAAGGAAATACAATCTAGATATTTAAACCTTACATTCAATGAGTTAAATAAGAATGTATTTGATTACAACCATAAATTATAAACTTGAATGTAAGTCTTTTTATGCTAAACTGTTACACTGTTGGTTGACCCTATAGATAAAAATATTTTTGAAGGCTAAAATATGAGACTTTTTATATCCGACTTTTGGTTTTTGGTAATGTTTTGATATAGTAGAATTTATGAAATTTTAATATTTGAAAAATACCTTACCATTTGAAAGTTGAAATTTGATATAATCCCTAAAAAGCGCTAAAAAAAGGATTTGTTCTTGAACTCGAAAGTGACTTTTTATTCTGTAGGAATTTGGATCTATGATAATTTTATTGAATTCAGATGGGAGGTATAACCTTATTTACATATAAATATCTTAAGTAAATAAAATCATTTATTAAATAATATTTTATGTTAATAAGTTGTGCGTATCGGGTTTGTCTTGTGGATCGTAGTATAAATAGAAGGAGAGAAACAAATAACTGAAAATCCCCCATATTGGGCGTACCAGTGTATTTAGTAGCTCTAAACAAGATACGTATCGGCTGATACGTACCAGAACTGTAAACCACCATGATTATGACTTGAAATGGTAAATTAAACTTCAGAAAATTATAGCCGTATCAATTGATACGTACCAAAATTATAAATCGTGATTATGACTTGAAATAGTAAATTAAACTTGAGAAAATATTATAATTGCTAACATGACAATATCTACATGCCTAAATACTTTTCCAAATTGATTTTAAATAGTAAAATAAAATTATTATTTTAATACACCGAAATAAGCACCATATTGTAATGAAAAATATGCATTGGCTAAACTTACACATATATCTTTGTATCTTAGGATGCCTCTTGGGTCCAATTTTAAGGCTAAGTCGGTTTGGGATCTGGTGCTAGATAGGTTGGCTAGCTGTCTAGTGGGCTGGAAGTTGAACTTCTAATCCAAAGAGAACGCTAATCAAAAGCACCTTGAGTTATCTCCCCACGTATTTTATGTCTACCCTATCCATCCCTTATTTCATAGCCTTCAATCTCGAGAGAATGATGAGGGAGCTCCTTTGGAATGAAAAAGGTGACATATTTAAATGTCATTTGATTCCTTGGGATCAAATTTGTAGCCCAAAAAATGGGAGGTGGACTGAATTTGAGGGAATTAGTAAATGTGAACAAGGCACTGCTAGAAAAATGGGCGTGGAGGTAGGGGAAGAGCTGGAGAGTCTTTGGTGATCAGTGATAGTCGCAAAATACGAGGAAGTATCTTGTTGGGTTCCATGGGAGGTCAAGGGTTCTCACGGTTTTGGGATATGGAAGGGAATCATGGCAGTGTTTAGTTTAACCTTGCCCAATATTAGATTCAAGGTGGGCAATGGGTTAGCGGTTAGATTCTGGAACTTGTGGCATGGGTCGACAAAACTTAAATGCCGATTTTGGTAATATCTTTGGCCCTTCATAGGGATGCCGTAGTCGGAAATTGTTTTGAGATGAGGGCAAACGAGGTGTAGGGGCCCAAGTTCAGGCGGGACTTGAATGATTGGGAAATAGACGAAATGCATCGTCTGTTAAAGCATCTCTATTCTTCTCCCCCGTGTTCTCAGGGTAGGGATCATTGGATGTGATCTAGAGGCTACAAGGGTCAATTTTTCAGTAAGATTATTGGTGCAATCCTTCAATTATGCACCTTCGGCTCCATTTTCCCATAGGATTGTGTGGAATCCCAGGATCTCTTCTAAGTTCTAAGGTATCATTTTTCCTTCGGAATGTTGCTTTACATAAATTCTCACTTGCAACCACATAAAAACAGAGGGTGGAGGATGACTTATCATTGTTTTTTGTGTCTTCTTGTGGAAGAGTCGATGAATCTTTGCTCTTGCATTGTCTAGTAGTGCACGGGATTTGGGGATTCTTTTTCTCTCGATTAGGTGTGGAATGGGTCTTCCTTTCGCATCTTATCTTGTTGTTCTATAGAATGTGTAGTACTTGGGTGGCAATTTGGTTGGTTCTACCTAGAGCCATTCATGGACAATTTGGAAAAAGAGAAACAAGAGTGTTTGAAAACTCCTCTCCTCTCCCCTTGTCGTAACCCAAAATCCCATCTAGGCCAAATGGAACTTTGACTCGTGAGACTCCATTATCCTGGTATCTCCTTATGAGATTTCTTATCTTAATTCTTAACAAGCATACAAGGCATACTAAAATGACAACTTAAAAATTTCTTCAACATATCATCAATTTCAAAATCCATTTATCTCATCATGTCTAACCATCTAGATGAACTTACTTTAAATAAAATCTTAAACATCCATCCAAATTAAATCTCTTATTACAAGCCTTTAAAATAAAAGTCTAATAAACTAGGAAGTCAGAAATATGGATATTTATCCAAATTCTTCTCATCTTTTACGTAATCACCTTCGATTTCTCCGAGGTATTCTTTCTCTTCCACCTAAGATTCTGCTATTGCCTCAAAATCCAAACTTATCGACATAAAACATATCGGCTGAGCACATGTGGCTCAGTAGACATAAAATCCTAACTAACAATATCATAAAATAAACAGTCATACTTATCATATATAATGACTTAACATAGTATACATACATGATCAGAGTGTGGAAAACATGTGAGCATAACAACTTCCTTTCATGTGAGCATAACAACTTCCTTTCTTGTGAGCTTCTTATCTTACTTAACTTGTGAGCTTATTTTAACTTGCATACACTTGTGCGATAACTTAAAATAACTCAACACCGTATATTTGAAGATGCTACGATATATTATTCAGACCGAGTAACCAACCATAGCACCCATCAGTGCGCACATGATTTCTTGTGAGCCAGGTAACTACTACCCTTGAGTAATAGGTATGAATACCTTTATGATCTTAGATAGTGTTGGTACTCGTAGCTTGTGAAGACTCAATCATGCATTCATCCATCCATACTTATTCATGGCTTACTGGTGAGGCTTGTGAGAATTCTTGTGAGCATATCATAATTATGAGTTTATCATACTTGTGAGTTTAACATGCTTGTGAGGTGAAGGTGATAAACCCTCGGTTAAATTACACCCTAGATTACAAATCTAATGTCATCGGAGATCCATCATAGCGTCCCATACCATTATAATAAATAACCTAAGCAACAAGACGGTAATTCAAGGCTTGTTTACCCATTAATAAATCACAACATGCATACATCATGGCATATCATTCGCATACTTCATAGGGTGAACATAATTAATCATGGTTCATCATAGATTATTCCATCACAACACCCAATTTACATACAAACATATTTAGCCTATATGTTTACACAGGATCATACAACATATACATGTGATATCATTATCTTAGATTGACCTAAATCCCTACTCGTATAATAGATACATAAGCTTCATTATGATCCTTAAACCATACTGTTTAAAATCTCTAGAACTCACATATGATTATTCTTAAATCTTACTTCAGATTAATGATCATGACATTAACAATCAAGAGAGTTCATCCACATTCATATTCAATTCTTGTTCTTATTTTATATCAATGAATATGCTATCAATGACTAGAGAAGTTATATTTACCTTTCTTGATTGTTTCCCTACGATTGAAAGCTTGTGAATGCTTCATGATCTTGATCCCCAAGGCCTTTCTTATTCTCCAAGTGAAAGCCTTTGCAAAACCCTAGGTTTTTCTCTCTTTGGGTCTCTAAAGCTTTTAGAATCATTAGAAAACCCTAATCCCACGAGTAGGGGTCTATTTATAAGGTTCTGAGTCCTAACCTCTTTAAAATTCTCGGAAAATCGTGTTTTAGAAGGTTTTTCCGAAAGTCGATCGACTGGTTTTTAGAACCATTCGACCAATTTGTTTTAAGTAGATACTGTTTTGTGTTTTTTTTAAAAAAAATTTGCAACAGTGGTTGATCGGAATTCCATACCGGTTTGGCCATTTCTCCTATAGTTCACAGCACACGACACTACTTTTCACTTCAGCACCAGTAGCAACATACTTATTTTCATTAAAAATTTTAACTTTCATTTCATTTACTTTAAGCTTTTAATTAAAATAAGAAAATATCCCCCATTTGGATTCAGTAAAAATATTAAAAAAATCAATTTCTTAATAAATCAAAATCTCATTTTCTAGTTTTAGGCTAAAAACAAAAATCCTACCCATCGTAAAAATTTGATAGTCGAATAAACCACGCCATACATAATAATAATAAAATCCCATATGTTTATTACTTTATTTAACACACAAACATCAGTTTCCAGGAAAAATCATCTGAAAATTCGACATTTATTTTTGCTAAAACCACCCGCTTCCTACAGTTCCTTTCTGTATTTTACCTTACTATTATATATATAATGATGATGGATACCAATAAAAAAAAATCTTTTGATTTTTAAGTTTATTATTTTTTATTGAAATACATATATATTTTTAATTGACATGAGCCGGGTGGATGTTGTTTGATAAAAAGAATTTCAAATTGAAGTCTTGATTATCACCAAAGAATCAAGAAAATAAAATTAAAAAAGAAGATGATAAAAAATGAGTTTTATGTGTTTTTAAAAGACTTCAGTCAGAATGACTGTTACCGTCAAAATCTTTCAAAATTCGAAAGATTTCAATAAAATAGTGCACTTTATGCAAAATTTGATTTCACAAGAAGTTACGAATTTTTGAAAGAAATATTGTAAATCTGTGAATATCAATCCCCAGTATTTCTCTCACCTGCAAAACTGGTACATATCGGGTGGGTTTTTAATTTATGCCTCTGTAAGGTACATTCTTCCTGTTGGGACAAGGCATTGATAGAGAATTGCGGTAAAACAAATTCTGTATGAACCGAATATTATACATTTGAATACCAATATTGTCAACCTCACAAATCCATTGCTGAAGTAGTCTAAGGGTGTTTATCCTTTGACCAATTTTTGCTTGTTGACAATGCCTCCACCGGGTTTCTGTGATAGTCTAATGCCCTATTGTAAATTTGATGACACCAACAGGCTACTGTTATAGTCTAATACTCTTTTGTACATTTTATACTTATCTTGTATAGTCCCACATGTATTCTGTAGCTGAGGAACTCTTGGCCCCTTTATCTTTGTAGGAATAATAGTTCTAAAATTGCACTGCCAAGGCACATGCTACTTTTAGGATCCAAGCACTTTGCCCGGTTAAGAAAAGATCTTACGTCCTTAGTCGGCTGCATTTACATAACATTTTTTATCCTTTCATTCTATCTCTTTCTCAATCCTTTACTCATATGACAATCCTCCTCCTTTATTTTCTGATTGTAGATTCTTTCTTTGATATTAAGTGTTGTTCCTCGGAATTTCTGGTGTTTTTATTCAAGTCATTATCAAGTAATCCAACCTTACCTTTTTGTAAGCTGAGCTGAACCATGCGTTATGACCTTTGTACTGGAAGTTCATGATATAAGCTACTACTAGACGCTTCAAAATATTTGTTGATTTTTCTTTCTGTTTCAATCTTTCATTAAATTTGCAATTTTATCTTGATAACCTTTGTTTTGCCCTGCTTATATTTTTGGCCTGTTATTTATTTTCCAATTTGTGCTTTTTAGGATAATCTTTTCATTATTTTTTTAGTTTATGTTTTGAAATTTGACTTACATTTTCCTTTTTTTGATGCCAGAAATCCCGACATACAGAGTTGTGTTATTTTTAATGATACTTTTTGCTGTTATACCAACAGTCACATTCAAGTAAGTGGCTTTTCATATTCCAAATGGTGGAAACTCTATATACCATCTCTTTATATGTATGGTAATTTGCATTTGTGATGTTTATTCTTCCAACCTTAGGTATATACTATTACTATGTAACTTAATTCTATGCCTCTGTTTTATTCCTCATCAGTTTTTGTTGTAAATGGGGGACTCATTTGCGTATGGCCTTGGGTCCATGTTTGGTATGGCTCAGCTGTACCCGGATGTTTACAACAAAGCCTGACTTTATTTTTTCATATTCCAAATGGTTGAAAGATTATATTCCATCTCTTTACTTGTGTGCTAATTTTGTGATGTTTATTCTTCCAACCTTGGGTATTACAATGTAACTTAATTTTATGCCTGTGTTTTATTCCAAACCTGTCGTACTCATTTGCGTATGGCCTTGGGTCCATGTCTGTTATGGCTCAGCTGTACATGGATATTTACAACAAAGCCCGACTTTATCCACTATTTTGTAATTGGATTATGACAGTTATAAATTGTCTAAGGAAAATGTTTAGTGGACCGCACATTCCACTGTAGTGGAATGCGTGGTTCTCATTGGTCCACGCCCTTTTTTTAACACCGACTAATTGTGGTTAAGATTCATTCACCCCTAGGGTTCATCCATCCAACCTTGGTTTTCAGAATAAAAAAATAAAAATCTTAATCTTAATCTAGTTAAGCTTAACCATAGTTAAAAGGGATAAAAGGGACACGGCAGTCCGCTAATCACTGCTCATAATTTAATTTTCACTAAATGCTCGTCAGAGTTTACAATCATGCCTTTGTAGCTGTTGTTTGTAAAGGTCCCTGGAAGTTCTCTTATTTATTGTCATTTTTCTGTGACGAGCTTACCATCATGCCAAAGGTCCCTGGAAGTTCTCTTATTTATTGTCATTTTCCTGTGCAGTGTGTACAATGTCTATAAGGTTGTTCGAGCAAGAAAAGTAAGCATGCTACTGGCATTAGCAATGGTAATACTGCTTTCGGTTGAATATCTACGTGTTAATTTCCAGGTTGCTTTGTAGCAATGTTACAAATCTTGTTCTCGGGGTTTTTATCGGCTGAAGTTTTTCTCGAGAGATTTTCAAATCTGAATTTTTTTCGGGTATTTCTCTCCTAAATCTTGACAATGATTAAAAAAATATTGAAATTATAGAAAATAGTAATAAATATCACCAAGTTATAAATTCATAAAACCAACAACATTGTATTTTTCTCATGATATTTTTAATTTCGCGGTTAAATCTCGCGATATATACGGGATAAAAAGAGAAAATTATATTTCTTGCGAGGTTTTTAAAATATCGCGATAAAAACAGAGTTTTAAACTTTAGATTTTTTTTCTCAGATAATCTCGTGAGAAATTGGGTATATCTCGGGAGATTTGTATAAGTGCTTAATAAATGTATTTGTTTCTTGCCAGCTTTTCCCTTTCATTCTGCTATTGGGAGGAGTTCTAGCATGGTATGATTCTGTTGCTTTTGATTCCTTGTTGCTTGTTTTGCATATGCTTAATTTTTTAAAGGGGGCTTCAAACATAATCATATTCCTTGTGCAGGGATTACTTGTCTCCTTCTGATATAATGGGGAACTATCCACATTTGGTTATTGTGGGAACTGGGTTTGCATTTGGATTCCAAGTGGTAAGATATATATGTTGCATTGGGATTATCCAGTCATTTGAAATTATTTCCTTTAGTTATTTAAACAGCTTAATAAAAATTGCTGGTTTATGTGTTCTAAGAGTTTTCAAATGTTTTACATTCTTGACAATCAAAAAAAGAGATGTTATTTGTTCTAAGAGTGACATGTAGCATTCTTGGGGACTTGTGTCAGTTGTGTGCTAGAGAATGAAGGTTTGAGGCCCATTCCCATGTTAGGGGCGTTTTTTTTTTTTTTTTTTTAAATCTTTGGCTTCCCATTCTCTCTCTATTTAAGCTATGTTTTGAGTATGTAATAGTTAGATTTGAAGTATTACCAATATAAAAGACCTCCCTTCACTCTTGGGACATCCTAGACCTTAGGGTCTAGCATTTTTACTTCAATCTTTGCGGGTGTTTGGTGTTTGGTTGATTGCTGCAGTTTTCTTTTCTGGATTGTATCATTTGATAGCAGAGCGGGTCCGTGTAACTTGTTCAACATCTTTCTTTCTAAATTAGCGTATAAATATAGTGCGATACGCACAATTATTGCTCTAGGGAGAGGTCGTGGTGTCCGTGGTGGTCAAGGAAGAGAATATCGCGTCAACAACTATCCCGAAATTGAGGAAATCTGGTTGAGACTTGCTCAATTGAAAAATTATAACCGTAGGAATAATAATGATGAATCCAATGTCATTCAAGTTGTTGACATGGTTTAAAATATCGATACGTATTGACCGATACGGGCCGATACGTATCCTATTTGGAGCTACCTGATACACTGGTACACTGGAAAAAAAAATTCCACTGTATCGGGCCGATACAGGCCCGATACGAGAATTTTTCAGTTAATTTTTTTTTCTCATTCCATTTACACTAGGATCAACAATACAGACCCGATACACACAACTTATTTATATAATATATTGTTTAAGTAAATGATTTTAACTTTCATTTACTTTAGATATTAATATATAAATAAGGTTATCCCCTTGGTTATGATGCCCCAGCCCAACCCTACTTATCAGGAGCCACTGGTTATGATGCCCCAGCCCAACCCTACTTATCAGGAGCCACTGGTTATGATGCTCTAGCCCAACCCTACTTATTAGGATCCACTGGTTATGATGCTCTAGCCCAACCCTACTTATTAGGATCCACTGGTTATGATGCTCAGTCACAGTCTTCAATTAACAGTTATGGACAGATCACGACTCAGCAGCAGACATATGTATAAATGTACTTTGGCATGTACCGCACGATGATGACTTGGACACAGTGGTGTCATCATGTCTGGACCACTTATAATGTATCACTTTGCTCAATTCCTGATCCCACAATGGTAGAGTATGAGCTGGCACGAAGCTCAATTTGGTATTGAGTTTCTATCATATATGTAATTTGATTTGTGAATACAATGGTCTATGTATTTTCATATTTTTGATTTATGAATGCAAGTGAGCTTCTATCACTTGGTTAAGTAACTATGGTTTGTATTTTCATACATATTTATCAGCGCGCACGCCTTTTTTAACTTATAAATTATTTAACTCTCATATGTATGATTATAAAAGTAGTTGGAGGTCTTCATTTAGTTTGTTTTTAGTTTATATTTGCATTAAAAAAAGTTTTATGCAAGGTATTCAAGTTTTTCCTTGCGTATCCAAGTTTTTTTTAGCGTATCCGGAATTTTTCCGTTGTATCCAACCGTTATAGTACCGATACGCTGATACGTATCCTATTTTGGACTTACCGATATAGCGACCGATACCGATATTTTGAACCATGGTTGTTGATGATTGTGATAATGTTGAATTACCTTTACTTGAAAGAATTATTAGAGCCTTTAAAAGAAGTCAGAGAGAAATTCGAGTAGATATTCTAGAATTTTTGAGACATCTACAACTCGATGACTTTATCAATTGGCTAGAAAATGTGGAGTCTTTCTTTGAATGGAGGAACATGCCGGACTTGCAAAAAATCAGATTTATGCTGACTTGATTGAGAGGTCATGCATTGATATGATGGAAAACCTTTTAAGAGAATCGTGAGATTGAAGAAAGGTGACAAATTTCTATATAGAAACACATGAAGGCTTCCCTTAACGCCAAGTTTCTACTTACCGATTATGATCAAACTGTGTATCAACAACTTCATCACGTAAAGTAAGGTATGATGTAAGTTTCGGATTAGGCGGATAATTTTTATGCTTTAGTTAGTTGAAATAATTGAGAGAAACCGAGTAACAATTGGTTTCTCGACTTATTTTGGGGTTGAGAATACCAATCCAAAATGGGATTATGATGTTGGCATCAAAGACATTGAATAAAGTTGTCCAATATGCACTAAAAGCTGAAACCAAGTTGAGTGGAGTACTGGAGTTATAGGAAGAACCACCAAGCTCTTTTGAGGCTCCTGGTGCTTCAAGTGTGAACCAATCATTGCCAAATGCACTTAAATGGCCAGCCCAAAATTTTGGAAAATCGGTTTGTCCTAATATGCGTTTTATTATCTCGACCCGATCCACCCAAAGTCCAACCATTTTGAAATGGTTGCGGTGTAGTGGAAGTGAAGATAGATCATTTGAATGTCCTAAGAAAGAAAGTAATTTGAGAAACCTGACCAGAGAATAACTTGAAGAGAACAATGAGGAAAACGTTTTGTTGGTTGAATTGGTTCTTGTCAATAATGTGCCGGAACATTTGAAAGATGTAAAACCTAATGATCACCACTTTTTGGCGATGCAAAGAATGCTAGGAGTTGAAAAATCAGATCTGGAACCATGGCTCAGAACTAATATTTTTCGAACCCGTTGCACTTCTAAAGGGAAGTTATATGTTGTTGTCATCGATTTCGAACCCATAGTAATTAGAGAGATTTATTTCTAGAAGAGCGCAAGTCCACATGGATAACTTTGGAGGACGGTTTCTACCTTGGAGCTCACAAATATTTGGGGATAAGTTTGTTTAAATAGCTTCGAATAGGTTGTTGTGTGCCTGTGTGAGTCTTCCCAATACATCGGCTTGATGATATGTTGGATGTTTTGGTTGGTGCTAAATATTTTCTATGATTGATTTGAAGAGTGGGTATCACCAAATACGTATCTGACCGGGTGATGAATGGAAGACCGCTTTCAAGACAAAGGAGAGATTGTATGATTGACTTGTAATGCCTTTTGGATTGTCTAGTGCCACAAGTTTCACAAGGGTTACGACACACATGTTAAAGCCATTATTGGGGAAGTCTGTAGTGTACTTTGATGATATCTTGATCTATAGGTTCACCCCTAACGAATATGTTTTCCATGTTCGCCAAGTTTTTCTAGTTTTACAAGAAAGCAAGTTGTACATGAACTTGAAGAAGTGTTGTTTCATGACTACAACCTAGTCTTCTTGAGCTTTGTGGTTTCCTCCAATGGTGTTCTTGTTGATGAAGCAAAGGTGAAAGCAATTGTAGGCTGGACAGTCCCACAATCCATTTGAGAGGTTCAAAGTTTCCATGGGCTGGCTACCTTTTGTAAGCGGTTTCTCAAAAATTCTAGCGTCATCATTGCAGCCGTGACCAATTGGATGAAGAAGAGATTTCAAATGGACTCTCGAGGCCGAGAAAAGTTTCCAATTTATGAAGGAGAAGTTGATCAATGCGTTGGTTCTTGCCTTGCCCAACTTCAACAAACTTTTAGAAGTAGATTGTGATGCTTCCCATGTGGGCATTAGAGTTATTTTGAGCCAAGAAAGACGACCCCTAACATTTTATAGACCTATGACCTTGAGTTTTATGCCATTAGAAAAACATTGAGGCATTAGAGTAAATATCTTGTGCAAAAGGAGTAACATGTACTCTGATCATGAGACACTTTATTTCTTGAGTGCTCAAAAGAAATTGAGCGCTCAACATGCTAAGTGGGTCTCATACCTACAAGAATTCACATTTGTGATCAAGCACAAATCGGGTCAAAACAACACCGTGGTCGATGCTCTAAGTAGGAGGGAGCATATGCTCATTAGCATCTCTACTTCCTTTGTGGGGTTTGAGTTGCTACTTGAACTTACGAGGATGATCCCTACTTCAGCCTTGTCTATGTGCAGACTCAAAATGGTGAACAAACTGATTTTGTGTTGCAGGATGTTTACATATTTTCTAAGGGTTGCTTGTGTGTGCCTAAAAGCTCAATTAGGTTGCAACTCATAGGTGAAGCCGATGGTGGTGGCTTAAGCGGACAGTTTGGTCGTGATAAGTCTATAGGCAAGCATGAGGTGAAATATTATTGGCCAAAATTAAGAAGAGATGCCTAGATTTGTGAAACAGTTCCACACTTACCAAATTGCCAAAGAACACTCAAACACGGGACAATTCCGACTATATCTTGGCAAGATGTCTCTTGATTTTGTTATTAGCTTACCTCAGACTCAAAAAGGTCATGACTCAATCCTTGTGGTGGTTGATAGATTTTTCAAGATGGCTTATTACATCCCTTGTAGAAACATTCTGATGTCTCTCATACGGTCGACTTGTTCTTTTTAGGGATTATGCAACTACACGGGGTGCCTAAGTCACATTCTTCCATTGTTGACACTCGGGTCTTGAGTCACTTTTGGAGGACACTTTGGAAGAAGTTGGGTACTAATTTACAATATAGTACCACATGCGGCCAAATTGAGGTGGTCAATCAAGTTTGGGTAATTTGTTGTGATTCCTTGCCGAAGATAAATCCAAAACAATGGGATAACGTGTTACTACATGCCGAATTTTCCTTCAATAGCTTCGTCAATCGCTCAACCGGGAAGACTCCATTTCAAATTGTGTATGGACTAAATCCAATCGAACCCTTGATTTAGCTCCACTGTCGGATCCCAAGAGAGTGAATTGTGATGCGGAGTTATTTGTAGATCACTTGAAGAAAATTCGTGAGGATATTTTAAAGAAAATTGAGCAAACTTATTCTAAGTACAAAGAAAATGGGGATTCTCGTCGGCGACATGTTGAATTTAAATAAGGTTGCTTGGTTTTGGTTACTTTAGGAAGGAAAGATTTCCTGTTGGCCAATATAGCAAGCTCAAATAGAAGAAAATTGGGTCATGTCGGGTTTTGAAGCGCATTAGAAATAATGCATGTCATTAATCTCCTAAGTGATCTCAACATCTCTCTGATATCAGATCTCTTTGCTTATCATGGGGATTATTAGCCCAATTCCGATACTTCTCAAATTTCAAAGAGCTAGAGGATATTCTTGAGATCCTTGACTGGTGAAGCACTACCACCTGAAATCGGTGTTACACTCAATATCTTGTTCAGTAGAAAGGAAAGCCGACAACATAAGCTATGTGGATTTTGGAAGATGATTTGAAAGCTATTAATGAACAAGCCTTGGAAAATTTCAAGAACAAAGAATCAAGTTCAAGGGCGACCTTTCTCCTACTGAAGGTGCATGATGCAAGAGCATCCGGTTCATTATTGATGGGTAAGACCAAAATTTGGCCCAAATCCATGGAAGGAGGGCCCAACCCATAGTAATGAAAGAGATTTCTTTTCAGAAAAGCTCAAGTCCACATGGATACCTTCGGAGGAATTTCCTACCTTGGGACTAACAAAATGTTTGGGACAACTAATAGGTTGTTGTGTGGGTCTTTGTTGTTATCTTTGGGGGAAATGCTTGTATTTATGGTTTTCTTTTGGAAAAGGCTGAAATGGATTTGCATGGTCAAGAAGGTTCACAAGAATGACATGTAGCATTCATGGGGCCTTGTGTGCTGGAGAATGAAGGTTTGAGGCCCATTCCCCTGTTGAGGACATTTTTTTATCTTTGGCTTCCCATTCTCTCTCTATTTAAGCTATGTTTTGACTTTTGAGTATGTAATAGTTAGTTTTGAAGTATTATCAATATAGTGAACATCCTAGACCTTGGAGTCTAGCATTTTCCCTTCAATCTTTGTGGGTGTTTGATTGATTACTGCAGTTTTCTTTTTTGGACTGCATCTTGAGGATGGAATCGCTCGCCTTATTTTGGATTACCATCTCAAATAAGGAGAGAAAGGATGGAACACTCCAAGGCACATGACAAGGAAATAATGCTGACAAAACTACGTAGAAAATCACCACCTAGAAGTGTTTTTCTTGAAAACACAGTAGTGTGCATAGGAATGAAATTGCTGGTAATAGGAACTCATTCTGATCACTGTTATTGTTTAGACTAGATGGACCAATAACATGCTTGAAATGCCTGTTCAGATATTTTTTCTGTAGGATGCCTTTGTAAATATTGCTGACAATAAACACTGTACACTAATTAATGTGTACATATACTTTTCCTTACTTGCGTTCCATGGGATGCATTTGCACTTCTTCTTTGACTCTATTCTCCCTGCAGAAGTATCTTGTTGTCCCTTCTATATGAACTGGTACATAGGAGTGCTTTTTTTAGGCTTCCTGGGCAATGCCTGTTTGCCACTGCTTATTTTCTTGATTGCTTTTTAATTTATATATTTTCTTTATCAGTGTTTTGTGTTTGTTCATAATTGTATTCGTTACTCTGCACACTAATTAATGAGTACATGTACTTTTCCTTGCTTGCTTTCCATGGGATGCATTTGCGCTTCTTCATTGACTCTATTCTCTCTGCAGAAGTATCTTGTTGTCTCTTCTTGTACTGGTACATAGGAGTGCTTTTTTTTAGGTTTTTAGGGCAATTTCTGGTTGGCACTGCTCATTTACTTTGTTTTTTTAATATCTATATTTCTTTATCCATGTTTTGTGCATGTTCTTATTTGTATTGGCTACTCTGCAATTTGTTATGTGTTCTACTGAGCATTATGGATTGGTGGTAGATAATCAAATTCCTTGTCATCATATTGTCTAAGAAGGAAAGTTGTGTTGGCAGGGACGGATGATCTTGGCTCACTTGTGTGATGAACCCAGGGGCTTGAAAACTGGAATGTGCATGGTATGTTGCACTTCTTTGACCAAAGAATTCTGAATCTATTTCGTATGATGAAGTATTGTTCAAATTCATGGATCATCTTTTTGGACGTCTCACTTTTGGCAGATATTGCCTTCTAGTTTCTTTTCGCAATACAGGTCCTCAACAATAATGGTCAAGTTTTTTTCGAGAAAAAATGTAAATGTCTTGCATTCTATTTCCTTAAACTTTTTGGGAAGGAAAATTCTTGCAGATATGGTTTTTTCCTAGGCTTCTTATAGTGCAAATGTTTGGACATTTTAAAAAGTAAAGGAAAGATGAATATATTTTAAGAATTATTATTGTTAACTATTTTATTTGTTAGTTGTAAATGTCATAAAGTGTCACCATATGTTCACAATGTTTCTGTTATAGATTAAAGGATTTTTTTCGTTTGTTTTTTTCTTACTTGAAATGTTGGATAATTTTACAAGATTTTTATTAGTGTTGGAAATATTGTGACAAGAGGCATCTGGAATACTAACTTCAATATATGACTTTGAACAGCCACTATTGTGTCTCCCTTTTGCCATTGCAAATGCACTCACTGCCAAGCTCAATGACGGGTATGTGGTAATTTGGTTCCTTTGTGGAGTTTAATAAATGGACGTGTCATTCCAGCTATTTTGACAGTCATGGCACCTTTTCCACTTACAAGCTCCTTCTTTGTACCGTTGTGGCAGAGTTCCTTTAGTTGATGAGAGCTGGGTTCTTCTTGGTTACTGTCTCTTCACAGGTAAAATGATTCTTTTGTTACTCAGTAATATGTTTGGCCATTGGTCCATTCTTGTTGGCTTGTACCATCCTACTCCATTTCTGATGGAAAAAATAAAAAAAGAGATAATGAACATGAACTTGTTAGAAACGTACTGTTGTCATATTCTGGTGGTTGTGCAACTTAACTGCATTTATGTTGGAGATAAATCCCTCAGTGTTTCTAAGTTGAGTTAACCACATTTCTAACTATAGCTAAAAACAAGGTGATCTTTCTCTCTTTTCATGTTTTATTACTCACACTTATCTTTTTTTCGGACATTAGTGGCACTCTATTTGCACCTTGCCACATCAGTCATCCACGAAATTGGTACTGCTCTGGGAATCTACTGTTTCAGGTGAGAAATTTGGTGCTCAACCCATTCAGAATAGAGGAAACAAGTTTAACAACTTAAATTAATCTTGCAACACCATCCAATGATATTGTCCTTAATCTCGGGATCTGCTCTAGAACACTTGAAAAACAACATTTCTGAAAGATGTGGTATTTCACATCCATGCCATAGCACTACTATGCCACACTTTACAGGAAATCGGATGGATCCCCTGCCTGTAGAGTGTGTTGGAGGTGCAGTCCACTGACCATACACCTTAAATTTCCCTTACAACAGGGCTATTATATGCTCTTGAGCAACATCAGTGAAACCTCTAATTAAAAAGGCACGCCTTGAGATTGGTTTCTTAAACACTACAAGATTATATTGGATACTAGGATAAGTTGTTAAAACTTCTCTCTTAATCAGACCATTCCATAATTCTCTACAGATTGTTTCCAAGATGTAAGGTGGTTGTTTCTAACTGTTACCTCATTAAATGACAGGGTAACCAAGAAAGAAGCTTGAAATGGCTGATGTTCTTTCAAGATATATTCTCCCCAAATACATGTAAATATTATCTGATGGCTGTCTTTCAGCATAATCTGGATAGGCTCCTTTTGCTGTTTTTTTTTTTTTTTGCTGGGGTTTGGATTATAGTCCCCCAAACATGTTCGTGTTAAGCTCTTCAGCTCATTACTCACAGCTTGGGGTTCTTTTAATTATACTAACTGTCTAAGCAGGGTGACCATGAGATTGGTGTGGATTTGTTGGTATTCTTGGTGAAGTTACTTGGCAGTTGGCAAGTAAGAGGATCGGTCTAGCAGCCTCAAGTTAAAAGAGTATGCCATTTCAGAATGTGAAGTGTTTAAAATATTAGTATTCCAAGTTATATTTAACTGATGGATGTTGGTGATCCAGATCAGATTGTATGTACGAAATTGAAAACAAAGACAAGAAATTTCGTAATCTGAATAGTTTGTCCTTTTGTAATTTATATATCGGTAAATATTAAACAAAGTTATACATTTCTACACGTCCCTTGTAAGTGTAACGCCAACTAGTCGTTTTAAACTAGGACTTTGTAATAAATTTTACAAACTAAGAAAAAATTATCCTATGGATAGATGCAAATTAGAAATTGATTTGTACTTTTGTCTAAACCAAATATATGATTGTTTATATATCCATATGAGGGGGAGGGCTACCCCTCATTGTGTTGTAACCCATAGATCCATGTGGCCTCCAATGAACCAAAAAAAAAACTAGTTGCATTAGTAACAAGATAAAGGCAACACATTTCTAATATAGTATGTTTAGCAATCTTCATATTATAGATTTTGTTGGTTTCATAAAAGATGTCAAACATCTTTTTTGTTTTCAAGAATTCTAAGTGTACTCTCACAATCCCTACTTTGACCCTTTTTAATAATGAAACAAAGGACTTTGTTTAGGGTTCTAAGTGGGTTGATAAAGTCATTTGTATTATTATCTAAAAATGATGAGAGTAGAGATTGTGAGAGAATGTTTAGAATTCCTCTTTTATTAAATTTTTTTTTTTGTTGAAATCCTACTGATCAATGAACTTATACAGTGTAGAACCAACTTCAATAATTGAATATAGGAAAAAGGAGAAGTTGTCAATCTCTTGCCTGCATGTGAAGGAGAATGACACACATGCAAATGTGGGGAGAATCTATGGGGCGTCAGCGGGTTGTGTGGGGTGGGGTAGTGGCGGCGGGGATGGAGAGAAGAAAATACTGGGAGAAAAATGAAGAAGTTGGTGGGGGCAAAACTATAAAGAGAAAAAATGGAAAAGTTGAAAATGTAGGTAGGTGGGGCTAACAATCATGTAGATGTGGGACCTAGAGGGAATATCCGTAAATGATATCCCTCTAAAAGATGATTTGTGAAGGGTAAATCTTCACTTTTATAAAATATAATAGGACTTTGCTACTGAGACCGCATTAGGTCCGAGACCTCGAGCATGTGCGCGAGATTTCAGGTGGGGTCCATCATGGTGGGCCCCACCTGAAATCTCGCGCACATGCGCGAGGTCTCGGCCCTTATGCAGTCTCAAAAGCATTTCCCAATATAATAATAATGGGTAGTGATTCTTTACTCATCGTGTTCCACTGGAATGAGGAACATGGACACTTCTTCTAGCTGCCATGTATCTATTTTTTATTTTCTTAAACGTGATTTAAGCTTAGTTAACTAATTCGAGGTTATTTTTTTTCTTCTAAAAATCAAGGTTAGAAGGATTAAACCCAGGGGTAAGTGAATTCTAATCACAATTAACAAGTGTTAACTAACTTGAGATTAATACATTTTTTCTAAAAGCCAATGTTTAATGGATGAACTGGGTGAACCTTAGGGGTGAGTTAATCTAAACCACAGTTAGAAGGGAGTTAACAGGGGACAAGGGGTGGAGTCGGGAATTTTTCATTGGGGGAAATACACGTATAAAAATGCAAACGGATTTGAGGGAATGGAACTTGGGGGTTCGGGGACGTAGCCATTGACATTTTTTTTTTGGGGTCCTTTTTTTATTTTGAGAATTTTTTCCTAGTAATGTCCTTGAGGTTGCCATGTGACCCTATTGATACCCCTTAACTGTGGTTAAGATTCACTCACCTATCTTTGATTTTTAAAAAAATATGTCAATTTTTTTTAAACCCCAGTTAAAATTCACTAACTCCAAAGGTTAAAAAAATTTAATGCTTAAAAATCAAGGATAAGTAGGTGAACCCTAAGAGTAGGGGAATTTTAACCATAGTTAATGTCACGACCTAAAATCTACACACAATATATCTCATATTTGTGTAGATCCCGAGGCGTGATTCATGGACAAACCCCAATAACAATGAAATTTATTCGTAATAAATATCATTAAGACATATCATCAAACAACTGAAGTTTAAACAAACCAAAGAGTAAAAAAGCTAGTAAATTAATTAAACCTCACTATACTACAGTTCACTCTACCTCAAATAAGTGTTCAACTAAAACTCAACAAAGTCTCGACAACTAATTATGTCCTCCTGACTCCCTAACCTCTTCAAGTGCCTCTTAAAAAATTCAATAATGACAAGAGTGAACTTACAATTCAACAAGTGAATACAAAAAGCATGCAGTTGTTTACAAAAACACTTAAGGTTGTCTCAGTGAGAAGTCCCGAACTCCCTAGTGGAATCTCCTGGAGATCACTCGTAAACTTAGACTTCTTCGAGAGTATCATACTCTTCCCAGTTATCCCTTGAGTAGTGGTCTTTACCATTAACAAAATATACTTTCTTTATTATTGTGTCTCATACCATCATAATAAAGAGGAACAAGTACAAGCATGCATTCAAAACAGTATATGAAAGGAAATAATGATAACAGTGCATTAATTAAATAATTCATGCTTTTCAAGTCTATCTGTTAAGTTATGAAGTTTTACATAATTGTAACAAACATTATATTATTTTCAATAATCTTCTTTAAAATAAATAAAATAATTTATTTATTTATTTTATTTTTCTTCTCTTCATTTATGTACTTATTATTTCATAAATAATTAAACTCAATATATTTGCACCGCCTCACGAAATAATAGAAAACAAGGACCTTTATAGATTTCATAATTTCTTAGAGATTCATCTTTTACCTAAAAATTATGAAGTATACTTTTCTGGAAAATAAACTTTCAGAACACAATAATATAAATATCATAAAAATCAAATTATAATATTTTAAATATAAAATATTGAGTGAAACACAACCTATCTGCAGTAAGAAATTTTCTGACAGTTTCAAGACCTTTTACCAATAAATTCACCAAATATACAATATAAAATAAAATAATGAGTTTAAATTCTATTTGATTATAGTTGATTAAAATTTTTTAAAACAACACTCTCATGTATAGAATATATAAAAATATTATAGAACAAGTTGAGTTTTTCTTATTCTGAAATTGCTGACAGGTTTAACAAATCCTAAACATAATTTTGAAATCATGATCAAACGAATTCTTTTTTGTTTGAAAATTTTCAAAGATGTGTATTTACCAATATGCGAACTACCCACAAAATTGTATAATTTTTGGAATATGAGAGAGTATATGATGAATACTGTCCCATGACTGGTCCTAAAATTTCAGAAATTTAATAAATTCATATTAATTCAATTTAAAATATCTAAACCTAAAATATGATAATTAAACTTCAAGCACATACTTTATAAAAAAACTTTGAATGAAGTTCATAATGATTTAAGACTAATATATCTACTTTTAAATTAAATAATTTACATACAAAGACCTAGATCTAAGGGAAGTATTTACTTACTTATATTCGAATCTCCACGAGCAACAGAGAAGGCTCCTTGAGATCCGAGTTGCGATTTTCGTGACTTCGAATCAGTACATCAAATCTCACAAGTTCTAACGATTTTCTCACAAGTTTTCACCTCAAATCTTTTTTTTTCTATGATGCCACATTTTCTTCGATTTAGGTTTTACTAAAGATAATGATTTACTATGTTCAGTTTTATTTATTTATATTAATACCTAATTTAGTATTTTACTAAAAGGTCTTTACAAATGGGTGTTTGGTTACTCATTAATTTAATTCAGGTTTGTATATTATTCTTTTTTTTATTTGTTTCTTTATTCTCATTATCCTATTTAACATTTAGTGAAGTAAATTATCATAGTTAACTTTAATAATGTAATTACATACCTACCCTCAATAGGATAATTACCTAAATACCCTTAAAATCATAATATTAATTTATGAATTAGTCTAGGGATACTCCCAAAGTGTACTCCCAAATATACTCCCAAATCTTATCTGTCTATCTCAATTATAAACGGTTAGGATTAGAGCTGATGTGACATTAGAAAAGATAAAATAAGTCAACTCAAATCCTGGCCCTTAATGATTGGTTATAAACGGTTAGAATTAGGGAGTATATTCGGGAGTATATTTGGGAGTATCTATAGACTGACTCTTAATTTAAAGGTCACTACAGTTAAGGGGTGTCGATAGGGACATTAGCGACCTAAAGGGCATAACAAAACTTCATTGGAGGGCCTATTATATAATATATATATGACCAAAAAATTGGGGTGGCCACTAGATAAATAAGACAAAAGAATTTGGGGGCTAAGTACACTAATTTTTTTTTTTTAAAATTGATAGCCCACTATTTCATATCAAAACTTGAAGGAATTACAAAAATTTTGAGGGGCCATGACCCCTGGTTCTGCCCCTGTAAGGGACACGTGGCAGAAATGGGCTTGACAGACGCACCTCCTCGTGTCACCCACGGACAAGCGGAAAAGTCATGAGCCTAAAAAAAAAACAAGTAAGAGGATACTCGCAAAAGCACTGAAAAGCCAAAAGCCAAATGCCAGATTCCACAATCAGCGCATTTTAATTCAAAATTTCCTAAAAGATTCTTCATTTCTGCTGAGGTTGGTTGTTTTAATTTGTTCCTTATTTTCATGATCTTTTTATTTAGAGAGAGAGAATTTGCCGCTCTGGTTTTCAGTAAAACCCCGATTCCTGCATGATTTTCTCTTCTTTCGTTGTTATCTGTTTGAACTTTTAACGTGCAGGCGAAGAAAGGTAAAGGGTTTGGAGAGTTTGAATTGAGACGCAAAATGGGTGATTCTTTAGAGAGATGGGGCTCTGGGGTTGCTGCTGGACTGGAATCGGAGGAACTGTGTATGGAGATTGATCCTCCGTTCAAAGAAAACGTTGCTACTGCTGAGGACTGGAGGAACGCATTGAGTAAGGTTGTTCCGGCCGTGGTCGTGCTAAAAACGACGGCTTGTCGAGCATTTGATACAGAACCAGCCGGTGCGAGCTCTGCCACTGGCTTTGTTGTTGATAAGCGTCGCGGAATTATCCTCACAACTCGCCAAGTTGTTAAGCCCGGTACTTCAATTTCTTCTATGAAAATATTATTCAATTTTTTTATTTACATTCATTTTGTTCAAGAATTAAAGGGGTTCCCTTTTTTTTGTTTTGTTTTGTTTTTTTTTTTCAAATTTTGGTTTGTAGGACCTGTAGTTGCAGAAGCTATGTTTGTTAACCGTGAAGAAATTCCTGTACATCCTATATATAGAGATCCGGTGAGTGAACTTATCGATATTTGCTAGTTGTTTTCTGATTCTGTTGTTTAAAATGTAGAAATCCTAATGAAATGAATGTTACCCACTAATACAAAGGTCCATGGTTCTGATTCCTGAGTTTGACTCTTGCCATCCCCTTGGGGCCACCCGCACATGGTTCCATGGTTCTCATGAGCCTTGGGCTTATCAGTTCTTGTGGGTTGTAGGGTCTTGCATGCGCCCGGGTATACTCAAAGGGTGGGCTTGGGGCTCCTCGTTACAAAAAAAATTAAATTAAAAACCCACTAATACAAAGTTTGTTCTTTTTTTTATGTCCCAATTTCATCCAATAGATTCTCACAATTTTTATTTAAAAATTAAAATTCTGACTATATCGATTATTTGTTTTTCTCAATATCAACTTCTTCTTTTCTGAATCAACTACGTGCACTGTAATTTTTGACTATCTGAATGCATAACTTGTTGGGGTTTCCCTCTTCATTTGGAGGTGGGACCCATGGCTTTTTTTTTTTGGGATTGAGGGAGGGGGAGGGGGGGGGGGGGGGGGGGGGGGGGGGAGGGAGTTGTCTCTTACACCTTGGGAAGGGGAGGCATTTAATGCATTGTCTCTCAGTTGTCTTCTCCAGGATTGGTATGGTTGGAGCCCCCTCCTCTTCTCCTTTATTTTGAATTCTCTTATTTCTTTTTTCATGCATATGTGTGGGTAGAAAGGAAGAAGTGTTTTGAGACACAAGAGTATCTCCTTCTAAGTGAAGATCATAAAGCCCACCTTCTACTCTATGAGGTAAGAGAATACCTATTTTGAATCTTGGTGAAATGAATTATTGAGAAAACTTATAATCATGTGAATTAGGGCATCTTGGAACACATGTTGAGGCGGTTGGGCTTTGGAATCAAGTGGAGAAAGAGGATGAGGCTTTGTTATTCTTCTTGATATCTGATGGTAGAAAAGATAAGGAAGAGATTAACTCGGTGGATGTCAGACCTCTCTTAAGGGGAAGATTCTGTTGGAAGTATATGCCCTCAAAAGCTAATATAAGACTTATCTGTGTTCATTAGATAAGCATCACATTCACACAACTATATATAAATGGTATTTATAATTGTTAATGTCTCATTTGATGATGACATAAGGTTCCTTAGGTAACATTGTAGAAAAATTATGCAAACGGTTGCGAGGAGACATGATTTTCCAATTCCTTGTAAACCTAATAATGTTCTAAGCCTCTAGAGTACTGATTGGGTGTCATACTTCATCATGGCTTGCACATGTGTAATTTTATAAGATGGTGTGATGAATCTCATTCCCAGGGAGTGTTGGCTCTTGACTAATATGTGAGTATATGTAATAAGTACATAATACTGAACGGGGTCAACTAGTGGATACCCATGAAATGCACTGTCAGATTGTGTTAGGGTTATCGATTCGAGAAATTATCCTTAGACTCGAGAGGTTAACATCTTCTTAAACATCTGTCTATATGCCAATTGACAATGTCCAATACATAAGAATATCTCCGGGTATGTTGGGTTATGTACACAGTGTTTGGATATGTGTGCAAACACTCAATAAGGAATCCATTACTCCTTAATTGAAGATATTGATATCAAGATGATACTTGTTGAATTGAACTCAAAAATCTAGTACTGGTGTTTTCCGATAAAATGGTCTTTATTGAAGTTGATATTTTCAATATAGAAAAGTATATATATGTCAGTTCTTTCTAATGTGTCTTCGAAATTGTTTTGGAAGTTTAGTTTGATGAAAAAGTTTTATGAGAAAGAGTTCTATTCATAAGCTAGGGACTAGACAGTGGACTTGTTCCAATCCCGGAAGCTTATATGTGATATCGGATTTGTGGAAAGCCTTATTTGTAAATAAATATTGTAAGAAAGGACTTGCAAGCAATTCTCTAATCTCCGATGGTTACATTATAGTGGGGTGATGTCTGAATTTATAATTTGTGCAGGTCCAGGGGTTTTGATGAAATTCATTTGCTCTAATGGAGTAATTGGAAAGTTGTTTCCAAGTTACACTAGGATTCTAGTTTATGGAACCTAGTAGGTCCCACAGTTAGAGATATAAGATCCCTTTAGATCCCACACACAAGAATCTTCTAAAGGTATTTAATTCAAATATGAATTAAATTAATTAATTTTCTCTATGATTAATGATAGTGCTATGCGGTATAGTGAAACTCTCATTCATATATGATATGAATAAACCAAAAGATTAGGGTATATAAGAGTGAGACCCACCTAGGGTGGAACACCCATTCCTCTCCCTCTTCCTAATATTATCTAATTAGGAATTAGATGATGGGCATTGGTCTATAGAAGTGGGCCACCTAGGGTGGGACGTCCCACTCTCTGTATTCTTTCCAAATTTAATACTTGCTAATTTGGAAGTGGTTAGTAGATAAAAAAAAAAGGAATCCTAATCTAATTAAAATTAGAAAGGAATCTTTTTTCCATAGATAAGGAAGCTTCAGTTGGTGACTGCTTTCAGATAGTTATTGCGGGGAGGGTGTGGTGCCCAAAATTAAGACGAGCGCTCAATGATTGGGAGTTTCAGGAATTAATCAGACTGCTTGTTCTCCTTGAGTCTTATCCCTTGCGTCCTCAGGTTGGAGACGACTGACGAGAGAGTTTGGTTTAGAGGAACCAATGGGCGATTCTCAGTTCGATCACTATTACATTCTTTAGAGGTAATTCCTCTCGGTTATTTTCCTCACAAGTTGGTTTGGAATCCTGGTATTCCTTCTAAGGTTTCTTTTTTCTTATGGAATGCATCGTTGAATAAAATTCTAACCTGTGATCATCTGAAAAGTAAGGATGGAGGATGGCAAATCGTTGCTATATGTGCCTGCAAGAGGAAGACTCTTGCATTGTCCAATAGCGAGTGAAATTTGAGTTTTTTCCTCCTCAATGTGAGATTAAAATGAGTCTTTCCTTCTTTCTTTCTTAATTTCTTATCTTGCTGGTTTATGAGGTGGGAAGATGATGTGCAAAATACTATTTAGAGGATGCTTCCTGGAGCTATTTCGTGGTGCATCTGGAAAGAGAGAAATCAAATAGTATTCGACAACTCTCCCTCCTTGGTCTCTCGGATTTCTTCGCGCATCCGTTGGCTCATTCTCGAATGATGCTCCATTTGAAGTACTGGGGACGAGGTGGGAGAGTTATTGGCCTAATGAGTCGAGGTTCCTCTAGCTTCAGATTTCTTTCTCTCTTTCTCGTGGTGGGAGATTCTAGTTGTGGTTATCTTTGTATATTTCCCTTTTGTTTTGGGTTTACTCACTTGTAAACCCTTTTTGTATTTTTGTTTGCTATTTTGCTCTTCTATATATTTTCACCTGCTTACCAATCGAAAAAATTTTTGGAATTGGAAAGGAATCTTACTTTAATTATAATTAGAAATGAATTCTAGAAAAATGAAAGTATCTTAATTTAATTAGGAATTAGATTGGAAAGAGGAAACCTAATCTAATTAGGAATTAGATAAGTGATAGAGTTCTAATTGAGAATTAGAATCCTAAAGAGATAAGTCTCCTAATTGTTTCCAAACACTTTCGAATTATATTAGATAAGAGTTAGAAACAAAGTAGGAGACACACTCAAAGTAGGAGAGGGACTAGTGATTTAAATATAGGGTTCTCATTAGAGAAACCCTAATGCACATTATTTTGGACATCCCTCTCTCTCTTTTCCTAGGGTTTTCACGCCCCTCTCTTCACTGCATGAGTGGATGCCCCTCCCTCTTCCCTAAGGCCGTACGGTTGGTCCTCCCTTTGGGGTTGGAATAGTTCCTTCCTTCAGCTTGGATGCGATCCTCCTTTTGTTTGATCAAAGTGTTGATCATCAAGGAAAGAGAAGAAGAAAAAGAAAAGGAAGATTTACTACTATCTTTAGAGTTTGAAGAATCATTACATTCAATTGGAGAAAAGCCTTAAAACTTGAAGAAGGTTCGTGTGAATCGACATGGGGCTTCACACTTGAGGAGCTTTGTAAATATGCTTTCTCACACTATTAATTAATATGATCATAAGATGACCATTGGAAAGGTTTTGATTAGATCAAAATCATGTTTGGATTAAAAATAGTTTTTGATTTAAAAAAAAAAATATTCATGTCTTTCAAATTCATCTTAATCAATAGTGTGCTAGCAAGGATGCTCACTTTTATCTTGACTACCATAACTATCACTTGATGGAGGGGAATGTTGTTTGTAGGTCAAAGGAAGGGGGTATGGGCCTAAGACTGCTTAGACGAATAACGTGCTAATAAGAATGTGGCTATGGAGGTTAGTTGAGGAGGGAAATAGTTTGTGGAGGAAGGTGATTTAAAGGGAAATATGGATACAAAAGTCGCCGGGAAAGCAAATAGGTGGAGAGTAGTTATGGGTTGGTCCATGGAAGTTGAATGTTGTGCTGGATTTTTGTTAGACATATCCATTCCACGTGATTTAAGGAACTGATATCAATTTTCGGGGAGGACATGTGGTGTGTCATTTAGAGGTATTT
Organism: Tetracentron sinense; assembly: GCA_015143295.1. Classification (NCBI taxonomy): domain Eukaryota; kingdom Viridiplantae; phylum Streptophyta; class Magnoliopsida; order Trochodendrales; family Trochodendraceae; genus Tetracentron; species Tetracentron sinense. The sequence continues at coordinate 14,780,812 of CM026573.1, forward strand.
ATAAGATGGCTGAAGACATTATTGTAGAAATGGAGGGAAAGTGGTGTAGGAGCCATTGTTGAGAATAAATGCCAATTAGAGGGAGGTCTCTTCTATTTTGGGTCTTTTGCAGCTCCTTGATAGTATTCTACTCAGCACAAGATTGATGAGGAAGATAGAAGATTGTGGTCAAAAGATGGGAAAGATTGTTTCTTGGTTAAGTTGTTCTTCCTAGCTCTCTCTAAAAGGCTTGCCCTTCTCTTTCTCTTTGGATCCATCTGGACTGGGCATCTCCTTTGGACCGCAGTGTTACTCACATTGATCGCCTGATGAGTAGAGGATGGTAGCTCTTAAATAGATGCTTCCCTTGGAAAAAGAATGGGGAATCGGTGGATCACTTATTAGTGCATTGCAAATTTGCTAGGAGGATTCGGGGGGAATGCTCTACATCTTTGATATTCATTTTGCCCTTTCCATAAGACTCGATGGAGTGCTTGGTGGGATGGAATGTGCTCCCCCTCAGCAATTATCAGTTGATTCTATGGCATATGACTCTGAGGGCTATTTGTTGTAGGATGCGGAAGAAAGAAGCAAGAGGGTCTTTGATGATGTAGCTGCTTCAGAAGCAAAGATGATCGAGTCCATAAAAGAACTTTTTTTTTAGTGTTCCCCTCTCAATAGCTTTGAAGGGATTGATATGGCCGATTTCTTCTTTTCTGAGGAGCTGAACTAAAACAAGGATGATCTCCTATTTCTCTTCCATTCCATGTATAGTCGACTATGTATATCAGCCTTTTGATTTTTGGAGGCTGATTGTTTCTTTCTTACCCCTCGCTTGTATCATATGCTTCTTGGTTAGTACAAATCCATTACTTCATCATTTTTTTTTTCTCAAGTGGAAACAAACTTGTCAATGTGAAGAAATTTTTTTATGTAGCTAAAAAGTTGAAGGATCACGAAAATGATTTGACGGGACCAAGTTTGAAAACCCCTTAAAGAAAATGGAAGAGGAAGATAACTTTGGAAATGGCCTGAAGGTCGAACTATAATGTGCAGAACTCTAATCTGACAAATCCAAACTCTGTCAATTTTAAGACTATGTGGAAGAGTGATGTAATTTGTCAATTTGAGGTTGCATGAGATAGTTGAACAAAATTTTCGAGGTATATTAATTGTTCACACTATCTAGTTCAAGACCAATATTGTATTCCAAGTATTTAAGGTGGCTGGCACACTGGCACATATTAGTTGGTTATCAAGTGGATTGGAAGTTGCTTCTTTAATATGCCAATCAGACTATAGGAAATATGTAGACCTAACACTGGAAACAAAGAATGAGAAACAACTGTCAGAGGCAAGGTTTTAATTAATGGTTTTGGGTTACGTAACTGACATTGTGGTGTTTGGCCTCTCTATTTTGGAAAAAAATTAGAAAAAATAGTAGAAATATTAAAAAAAATATAAAGCTTAGAAAACATGAGTAAAAATTGTTAAAAACCCAAGAGTAAAAATGTATAAAACACAATATTTATGTTGCGTTTGGATGCATTGTCGTTTTTCTGTTTTTAAAATCTGGAAAGGACTCATTTTTTCTTTGTTCTGTATAGACAACAATTTTGGACAAGATTCTCATGATGAACCATCGTTGAAATCACTGCATGGCAATTTTAAATAGGGTATCATGTGTAGGAGGGAAGAAGAGGACATTGATCTTCTCTTGATTCGCTGTTTGTTTGCCTGGTCATGTCTTTTCTTCATTCCTCTATTTTTGGGGTGCCATGATCATTCCCAAAGGAAGTGAAGGATCTCTTCTTCAGTTGGCCCAAAGTTCCTTTTGGGAGTCTTATAGGCAGACAAGATGATCTCATTCGCAGTCTGTTGGGCGATCTGGAAGGAAAGAAACCGTAGGATATTTGAAGGGCATATCATTCTCTATCGAAGACGTAGATATAGTTTTGCCCCCCTCTTTAGCTGGGGCATCTATACTAAGTTTTCTTTTGGTAGAAGTTTCAAGTTTTTGAATAATTGAAGTCCTTTTTTATGCCATGGCTAATAGATCTTATTTTTTGCTTTTATGGTCTTGTAAATTTGACACATACATAAATGCAAAATGTCATTTATCAAAAGGAAAAACTTGTATTATTATTATTATTATTGATGAAGCCACATTCTATTGTTTGGTTCTTGATTTGGCTCTTTTGTTTTGGGGGGGCTCTTATTTTGTCAGTAAATATCAATACAAATCTCAAATCTCATCATTTATTAAAAGAAAAAACATTTTCCTTATCTTTACTTTCAAATTTTGCTTATCTTCATCTTACCAAAACAAGAATTACCATGGAATACCCTCTATTTGCCAAATATTAGTTGAAGATTGATGAATGGTGGGCATTTTTTTTGTACCCTTCTTTCTTCAGTTTGTTTTGTATATCACATTTTATTATCTTTCAACATGCCTGGTGTTTTTTGTTCATCAATTCAAACCCTTGCTGCAATTTCAGGAGCAGATGTACAAATTTTGTTCTGTTTGCTTGCTGCCAGGATCCTCCATACAGGAATGTGCTTTTGTTGATCATTGTTTTAACAAGTTATAGTTTGGAACATCTTTTCTATTTTTAGACAAGAAATTTGTTTGGTTCAAGTATCTGGGAACATGAGTTGCATTAGTAATGACTATAGTTTTTGCGTTTACGTAGTATTTGGCTTGTGCATGGCTGTATGGATGTTTTTCCTTTCTGAATGTATGTGTATTTTCATGCAAATCATGCATAGCTGGATGTGTACCTGGTTGAAATTTTTTGTCTAAGCAGGTGCATATGTGCATGACACTAACATTAGATAAACTTTCTTCTAGGTCCATGATTTTGGATTTTTTGGCTATGATCCTGGTGCTATACAATTTCTGAGCTACGAGGAAATTCCTCTTGCTCCTGAAGCTGCTTGTGTTGGACTAGAAATCAGGGTTGTTGGGAATGATAGTGGTGAGAAGGTATTTATACTGCATTGGTAGTTTCTTCTTTTTTTCCCTCTGGTGCTGTGTTACGTGAATTCACTTAAATCCACATGTTTTATAGTAAACTCAGGAGAATGAATCTCCATAGATGATTTAGCTTTTTGTAAGATCTATGTTAAAAATTAAAAGATAAGTCTCATCCTTTTTGATAACTGAATTGTGTATCAACAGTTGGCATGTTACATAAATAATAGATAATTGTGATTTACTAACTTTTCTTTTGATGAATAAAGAATGTACAAGAAGGGATAACTGAATTAAGTATCAACAGTTGGCATGTTACATAAATAATAGATAATTTTGATTTACAAACCTTTTTTTTTTGAAGAATAAGAAGGATTGTATTAAGGAAAGATGAATGTACATGTAGGGCATGGGGATATTCCCTCTATAACTACATACAAAAAGGCTCATGAGTGTTAAAGTGATTCCATCTAAACCAAAAATAGAAGTATTACGTCCCAAAATTCCTTAACCAGAACTGCCCAATTCTGTAACTCGCAACCGATGGAGGCACAAAATTTTGGAACGGAGGAGTCTATCCCTAAAAATAATCTTTCCAAACTCAGTGTAAGTCCTGTACATGATTGCCAATTAAATGACATTGAAATCCTTTCACCCGCCACCCACCACTCATTTACCTACCACAGGAGGAAAATTGGCATTATGATTTACAAACTCACTGAAGCCTCTTATGTGATTGTCAATTCAATGACAGGAAATCCTTCCACCTGCCAAACACGTATCTACCAGAGGAGAAAAAAGATATCTTGAATTACAAATTCAGTGAATCCTCTAAAATGATTTCCAATTCAAGTTCCAACCATCACTCACGTCCCTACCGGCTACCACACGAGATTCTATGCCCCTCTCACTAAATCAATTCCACTCATATTTGGTTTATTGGATCCAAATTATTGGGAATGAGTTGGATTAGTTTGAATGAGTATTAGGGTTTGAAACTAGGGTTTTAGAGATTAAGGTTTGAAAGAGGGAAGAGGAAGAAGAAGAGACAGAGAAGAATAGGTTTAGGGAAAATTAGTGAGATACTAATAGTATACCCAAAATACAGTGTACAAGAGTAAGTAGAAAACATAAAAATAAAGCCCAGCCCATTAAAGGCTTATTCAATACTCTCCATCAATTTGGTGCGTCGATATCACTCATGCCCAACTTGTTTACAATAATTAGAAACTGAGTACCACCAAGGCCCTTAGTCAACACATCAACTAATTGATCTTCTAACTTTACAAACGGGGTGCAAATATAACTTGCCTTCAACTTTTCCTTGATGAAATGACGATCTACCTCAATATGATTGGTTCGGTCATGCTGCATAGGATTGGGAGCAATACTAATAGTTGCTTTATTATAACAATATAAGCTCATAGGACTTTCAGTAGACAGTCCAATCTCACTCGGGAGCAATCGAAGCCAGAGCAGTTCTCACACCCAGTGTGCCATGACTCTAAACTCTACCTTTGCACTTAATCTAGCAACCACATTCTATTTCTTACTTCTCTATGTGACAAGATTACTTCAAACCATAGTGCAATACCCGGAAGTGGAGCGTCTATCGGAAAGACGGTTGCGGAGCCAGCCCAATCTACATCGGTGTAGGTTTCAACCCTCAAGTTCTTATTACAGTTATACAACAAGACTTTCTTAGGAGCTGACTTTAAGTAGTGGAGAATTTGATTTATTGCATCCAGATGGCTAGTAGTTGGTGCATGCATGAATTGACTGACTACATTGACTGCATAAGCAATGTTTGGCCTGGTAAGGGACAAATATATAAGCATGCCAATAAACCTTTGGTACCTCCCAACATCTGACAAACGTTCCCAACTAGCTTCACTGAGTTTATGATTAGGATCTATGGGTGTATCACATGACTTACAACCCATCATGTTTGTCTCCTCGAGTAGGTCAAGTACATACTTGTACTGAGAGACAAATATGCCCTTCTTAGATCTGAAAACTTCAATCCCAAGGAAATACTTTAGAAGACCATGATCTTTGATCTCGAATTCCATTGCTAACTTGCCCTTCAGTGATTCTATCTCATCTATATCATTACTTGTTAGTTGTTACCACAATCCATATTCAACCCGACAAGTAATTCAAATACGCGGTTCTATTCAACGAATTTCTTATACTTAGTTGCATTCTCGGGACACTTAGCCTTGAAGGTTTGATTGTGATCCAGCTCTTCTCAGAGATGACGAAAAGTGGAATAGTATGTGGGAATAGACATATCCCCCTGCTTTAGTTGCCAAATACTCTGACACAACTCATAAACCCGGGCAACACCTCCAATCTTAGAATAAGTTTGTGTCATGACATCCCATATATCACACGCGGAAGGAAGAAATAAGTAAGCACTACTGATATCTGGCTATATAGAATGGAGAAGCCATGACATTACAATGACATTCTCAGCCTCCCACTTGGCATAAGCTGGATCTTTGGACTTGAGAGTGGGAATGACACCATTCAAATAACCCATCTTTCCTTTGCCCTTAACAAACAATGTAGTAGACTGAGACCGCGCCAGAAAGTTAGTTCCATCTAGTTTCACAGTGGTAATTTGGAGGTTTGGTGCATCACTTGCACTAACCCCAATACTTCCTCGACCTTGCATAGGGATACTTGAGGACTCACTAACCTTGGATTCATCTGCCATATTAGTCACATGGACAGTTTACATAAATCTAATCTCAAAAAGTGACACAAATTTGACCTCAAAAAGTGACATCCAAATTCTCAAGTCCCCAAAGAACATACCAAAAGTAGGGTTCCACACGCTCTATTCACTCCCTTAAATTAATAGGAGTGAATAAGACATCAACAATAGTAATCGAGAACCAACAGGACGATTAAAAAAAGATACCAGCATGTGCAGAATTTTTTTTCGACAAATTTGTTTTGCATGAAAAGTTAAAAATGTGAAACATGAGGGGAATAATTGTTCGCTGACACTTCGATACTAATCCGATCACCGTGAAACGTATTTCATACGCTCCGCAATTTTAATATGGACTAAACAATACCAATTTGTACTCTCAAAAAACCCCAAACCAATCGCACCATTCACTGGTTGAGAAACGGATTTTTTTTCAAATTTTCTGAATATCTCCAAAAAAAAAAAAACACTTCTCCAAATTCCAAAAATCTCAAAAAAATCACCACAAATCTCTATAAATGCCGATCTATCAAGTGACATAAAAAAACCATCGGCCAAAAAACTCTAACAGTCGAACGACTTGCGTAAGCATGACGCCATGCTGACGTCAGTACATCTGTGGTGCTTCCTCTTGTGCAAAAAAATTCCTGGTTCTCCCCTTTGGATTTGATACCAAGTTGGATTAGTTTGAATGAGTATTAGGGTTTGAAACTAGAGTTTTATAGATTAGGGTTTGAGAGAGGGAAGAGGAAGAAGAAGAGAAAGATAAGAATAGGTTTAGGGAAAATTAGTGAGAGATATTAATTGTTTCTCTCCTACTTTTTATATTTATACTCCACTAATGATATACTATTAGTATATAAGAGATACTAATAATATTCCCAAAATATACTGTACAAGAGTAAGGAGAAAACATAAAAATAAAGCCCAACTCATTAAGGCCTTATTCTACAAAATTTATATAAAAGAAAGACTAAACCAATAGCATCCCCGACTGACTCTAATATAATCTAGATACATAATGATGCAAAAAAAATTGCTGATTTATCATCATCAATATTTTCGTCATTATTACCTGATCAAAAAACAAATATTGTCGTTATAATCATCTTCACCATTGTAATCTCATCATCATTTTTTTTGGATTGGTAATTGCGCATATATATATATATATATATATATATATATATATATGTATATGTATATGTAAGAAGCCAAATAAGCAAGATACAAACAACCTATAGAAGAGAGAGGTTCACACAAAATATGAACAAAAAGAAGGAAATTAGATAGTAGATAAAATCAAGGTGTTAAAATTCGACTCAATTCGGTAAACTTCGGCCGAATTGAGTCGACTTTGGTGGTGACCGAAGTGAAATTCTCGTGTATTTTAAAAATACAAGAATTCTTAACTCAATTCGGTAGACTTCAGTGGAATTCGGTGAACTTCGGTGGACTTCGTTCGAAATGAAATTTTTAGTAGAAAAAATACTCAACTTCGGTGGAAGTCCACCGAAGTCGACAGAAGCGTAAACAAAAAAAATTAAAGCTACAAAAACGTAAGAAATGCATATTTCAGACTAAAATCAGGCCCAATCTTCCATTACAATGCCAACTATCTTTGATGTAGAAGAAGAAAAAAAAGGAAAAAAGAAAAAAAGATAGAGAGAAGAGAAAATGGAAGAATAGGGATTAGGGTACATACCTAGGAAGAGATTTTCCGTTGCTGTTACGGTCGCCATTGCCGTTCTCAGTTGCCGTCGTTGATTGCAAAAAACCCTAAAAGCAAAGGTCCTCCTTCCCTCTTCTTTCTCCTCCGTCGAGCTCTGCCGCTGAGTATCGAGTTGCAGTCGTGTTTTTTTTTTTGAAGGAGACTTAACTCTTAAGAAGCATGTAATGAGATTGAATCATAGCCGATCGCGATTGAACTCGGGTAGAGTTCAATCACACCTAGAGTTCAATCGCACCTATTGGTCAGCACGTCTCCCTTAAGGTTTTAAACCTTTATTATGCCCTTAAAAAATTTCATAACCTCACTAAGTCCCTTTAACTGCTCTTGAACCATGGTTAATTAGTTTTAACTCCTATTATTTAATTATTTTTTTCTAAAAACCAAGGATAGATATTTTAACCTTAAAGATTATTGAATCTTAACCATAGTTAAAAGGGAGCATATTAATTTTTTCTTAAAAATTCAAAATACAAAGGTTAGATGTGTTAGTGAGTCTTAATCATAATTAAAAGGGGACACATTAATTTTTTTTTTCCTAAAAATCAAGGTTTGCTGCTTTAACCTAAGGATTAGTAAATCTTAGTCACAATTAAAGGGAGTTAAAAGGGGGCACCTTAATTTTTTTATTTTTTATTTTTCTAAAAACCAAGGTTAGATATTTTAACCTTAAAGGTTATTGTATCTTAGCCACGATTAAAGGGAGTTAAAAGGGAGCACATTACTTTAAAAAAAAAATCTAATAGATGCTTTAACCCTAAGGGTTAGTGAATCTTAATCACAATAAAGGGAGTTAAAAGAGATGTTCAATTTTTTGCTCTAAAATATAATTTTATTATTAAAGTGTGGTTATAATTAATCTTATTATAAATTATATTTTTATTATTAGTATATTATGTCCATTAAATTAAATAATTTTCTAATAGTATTTCATAAATTAAATTGTAATATTCAAATGGGATGTATTGTATTATTTATCTTTATTTCATAATCAAGACAATGGATGCCATTGGAATGCTATTCACGGTTCTCTCTATCTCCCTCTCACTCCCATGGTCACGACTCATGCAGATATAAAAAAAATTCTTTATAATTTGTAAACAAAATATTTATATTTTCAGAAAAAAAAGTCATTTGTAATTTGTATTTTGGCATAGAGGTTTTGCATGTTTACATAAAAATTAAAAACTTGAACAGGGGTCCTACACATTTAAATATGATTACATCAATTTCTTTTTACATAATTACATTCACTTCACAATCACATAAAATTACAGTCTTCTTCTTTTTCTCTTGATGTAGGGTCTCTGATAATTTAACGATCTCCTCCTCTGCCCATAGTGATTCAGTCCTGTAAAAACATTGAACTAATCAATTGCAGATAAAAATAGGTTTAGAAACTAAATTGAATTTCAATTATTTATCAACTTTAATATGCATTCATAAATTTTTCAGATTTCTAAAACAATTAACATGAATAATCATTCTAAATAAAGAGAAGAAAATGACTTACATATCCTCTTCACTTGGTAAAGAAAATAAAATTTAGTTAAATAAATTTCACAATACAAAAAAATATCCAGAAGAAATTATAGCACATACAAGCAGACAACGCATGTCACTTAACATGATTCTCACTTTTGATACTCCACATACTTGCATCCAGTAATATAATGAATTCTAGATGTGTATTTATGCTTAAGTATTGAATATCTAAAGTTTCGTCTTAAAATTTCAATGTTTCCTTAAAGTTTTCTAAACTTCTTTAATTTTTACATAACTTCTTTGTACTTCCTTAAACTTCCACGAATTGAGTCAACTTCCTTAGCGACCGAAGTTTATATTGAATCCGAAGTTTAATACCTTGGATAAAATATAAAAGAAGTAAATATGAAAAAAACATGCTACCATCACATATCAAACAACCCCTCATCCTTGAAATTCTTTTTTATCGCACACCAAACTCGAAGTAGTTGACAGGATATAAGGAATAGTTTCTCTTCGGAAGAAGCAATTCCATCAAAAATTCGTCTATTTCTTTCTTTCCAAATAAACCAAACTATGACTCCTGGAAGCATACCCCAAATCATTGCTATTGAGCCTTCCAAATGATTCAAAAGCCATCCTAATAAGGAACTCCGAAGGAAGCTAGGAAAGATCCATGTGATTCCCAATCGGCGAAGGAATTGACCCCAAATGGCATAAGGAAAAGAGCAATGTATCAATAGATGGTCTACTGACTCCTCCACCTCGAGGTGTATATAACAGTGATTAACCATCCTCCACCCTCTGTTTTTCAAGTGATCACACGCATGAAAATAAAAATTGTCTAAACCAATACGAAACGGGCGATACGTATAGGTTTTGGTAGCCCCTTATATGTATCGTTTATTAGTTATTTATATTTTCATTCATTGTGTAATGGTAATTGTGTACTTTGTCTTTGAGTCATTTTCTTTGACTTTATATTTGGTAAGTATGGTTCCAATAATTCATTTGATTTTTTTAAACTTTAATTTAATTTTTGGATTTTGTTTAAAAAAAGAAAAAATTATATGTATTGTCCAAAACCAATACATATAGGTTTCAGTTGGGACCGATACATCATTTGAAACTGTATTTTTAGTCCTTGTCTCCTTGATCCCACATGAGGATTTTATTCAGTGTGACCAACCAAAGGAAGAAAGATGTCTTCAATCGAATGCTAGGATTCTATACAATCCGATACGGAAAGAGCGAGCTAGGATGGACCCGCTAAGACTGAAACAAGGATCTCATTGTGAATTACTCATTCTTGACCTTCAACCATATTCTTACATCCCTAATCTGAGACCTCAAGGTGATAGAAGGCATTGGGGTGGACAATCTAAGGAGTTCTGCTACTTCCTAATTGTTTCGATTGTGTCCAAACCTCGGAGACCAAACTAACTACTCATCAGTCTCATGGAAACTTTTGACATATGTAATATCGAGGGTATAGTTGTAAAATGGTAAATATGTGATGTTCTCTTAATATAAAATGCTAGTAGGGCTTTCTTTGTCTCACTAAGTAATTTACCCTAATCTCTCTTCTTCCACTCTTCTCTCTTTTCTTTTCTCTAAACCCTAAATCCTCCAAACCCTTTCTCCAACCTGGTATCATAGCTACATTGAAGGAAGAAGATCTTCATTTAAAGCCGTAACAACAAAAAAAGGAAAATGAGCTAGCTGCCACGTTTTTAGCCATACGACTGTCTCTAGCCGTATGGCCAAGGCCTTATTTTTGCGTTTTGGGTTCTTCAAATGTATATATTTCAAAGATCTTGATTTTAGAGGATTTTTGAATCCTATATCGTGTGATTTGATTCAATATTGAGGAAGTTACAATGATTTAAAGGAAAAATACAGAAAAATCAAAATCAATAACTCTCTTAGTTCAGAAACTTTTTTGCTCGAATGAGTCCATTTTAAATGTTGTGTTTTAATAATGGATGAACTAGTTTTTTGCAAGGAACATTTTAAAATCGAGTTTCCTCAATTTGGATGAGATTTGAAGGAGTTATGAGAATTTTTCAAACCCTTTTTTCTACAGTTTTTCACTGTTAAGTGATTTTTTTTGCATTGTTTTGGTTATAATAGCACATTTGATCAATGTTTTTGGTTATCTTACTACCTATGGACATGTTTTTGATGAGGTATTAAATGATCGATAGTGTGACTTCATTTTTCACCTTAAGTTGCTCCTATGAATGCTAAAGTTCTTACTCTGCCGGCTCTTTCCGACTCCGTTGTCTACTCTATCACCAATTTTAAATTCAATGGTGATAATTTTCTTGCGTCGCGAAGCTTTGTTGAGCTTTATATTGGGGGTCGTTCTAAGATGGGGTATCTTGATGGTAAAACCCCTAAGTTGGATACAGGTATTTCCGAGATTGCTACATGTAATGCTGATAATTGCATTATTTTGGGCTGGTTGTTTAATTCTATGGAACCTCAGATTGCTGGGAATTACATTTTTTATAAGGATCGTCATGAGTTTTGGGATGCTCTTATTCAAACTTATGCCTTAGTGGAGAATGATGTTTGGATTTATCAACTTACTCGTAAGATTGCTTACTTTCAGCAAGGGGATATGCCTATTTCTGATTATTTTGGGGCTCTTTAATGTCGTTGGGAAGAAGTGAGCCATTATAAGCCTCTTTCTGAATTGTCCGCTGCTTCTGTAAAGATAATGACGAAGCGAATTGAGCGTCATCGCATTTATGATTTCTTGGGTGGTCTTCGTGCTGAATTTGAGCAATTGCGCACTCAACTCCTTGCCACATCTCTTTAACCCTCTCTTCAATCGGTGTACTCCACTGTGTTCAGTGAGGAACGCCGATGGATTGTTATGTCTTCGAGCTCTCCTATTATGCTCCCTCTGGATCGTACTGCTGTTGTTATTGATTTTCGTCCTCCTGCAGGGCGTGGTAGGGGGACTGATAGGGGTCATCGAGGTCGCAGTGGACGTAGTCGTGGCAAATTTACTACTCCTTGTGCTCATTGTGGTATAGTGGGACATGATCGTGATCATTTTTATTGTCTGCGTGACTATCCTAAAGGTTACCAGTCTCGTCCTGCTGCTCATTGTACTATGACTCTTGCTATTGATCCGCTGGCTGCAGTCTCAGTAGTTGCGAGTGATCCTTTGGAGTCCATTAGAGCCCAGGTTGCTGAGATGATCCGAGCTGAGTTCCGTCTACAACGTGACTCTGATAATGGTGCTTCCTCTTCACTTGCTGCCTCAGGTATCCATGCTCCCTCTACCTATGCTGCCATTACATCGTCTTCTTCTCCTAGCTGGGTTATTGATTCTGGAGGCACTGATTATATGACTGGTGAGTCACAAGGTTATTCTATTTATTCACCTCCATCTCTTACTACCAAGGTTCGGTTGACTGATGGTTCCGTTACTCCTGTTCTAGGAGTAGGGCATTTTCCTGTATCTCCGTCTCTCTCTCTATCTCATGTTTTATATGTTCCTCGTTTATCTTCTAATATTTTTCCAGTTAGTAATCTTACTACCAAACTCAATTACTGTGTTATGTTTATCCTTCTTATTGTCTCTTTCAAGACTTGACTACGAGGAGGATTGTTGGTAGAGGCATGAAAAGAGGCGGACTGTACTACCTTGATACTGATTATTCTCTTGATCGTGTCCTAGCTACTGCTGCTGTTGCTACTGTTTTTCCTTTTTCAGTTGATGCTACTCATGATACTTATCGTTTATGGCACGCCAAGCTTGGGCATGTTGGATCTAAGACTTTGTGTTATTTGATTCTTACTTTTAGTAAACTGTGTTCTTTATCTACTTTTCAATGTGATACTTGTGAGCTTACTAAACATGTTCGCACTGTTTATCTTTCTTGCATATATAGATGTTATTCTACTTTTGAGCTTGTTCATTCTGATGTTTGGGGTTCATCTCCGGTTGTCTCTAGTGATAGGTTTCGTTATTATGTTACTTTTATCGATGATTACACTCGGGCTACTTGGGTTTACTATATTAAGTCTAAGGATGAGGTGTTTTCTAAATTCCAAGAATTATATACTATGGTTCATACCCAGTTTGGTGGTCTTGTTAAGGCCCTTCGATCTGATAATGATGGTGAGTATCTATCTGCCCCTTTGGTCTAGTATCTTCACACTCATGGTGTTACTCATCAACTTACCTGTCCGTACACCCCTCAATAAAATGGTGTTGCTGAGTGCAAGAATCGTTATTTAGTGGATTTCACTTGCTCCTTGTTGCGAGACATGCAAGTTCCTGAGCCTTTTTGGTCTATGGCCCTTCTCACTGCATGTTTTTTCATCAATCGGACACTTTCTCCTATTCTTGACAGTCTCTCACCTTATTAGCTTCTTTGTCCTCAGACTCCTATTTTTCTTATTGAGTCCCGAGTATTAGGTTGTACCTGCTTTGTTTAGGATTTTTGTCCAAGTCGTCAGAAATTGGACGATAAGGCAATTCGATGCGTCTTTGTTGGTTATTCTAGTGAATCGAAGGGCTATCGGTGTTATGATCCCCAGTCTCGTCGCTTCTTTGTCTCTTTAGATGTTACCTTTTTTGAGATAGTACCATATTTCTCTTTTGCTCCTACTAGCCTTACCGTCTCTTTGCCTTTACCTTGTATTGTGGTTATTGTCTCTTTGCCTTTACCTGTTCCAAGGGATCTTCCGCAGTAGAAGGTGTTTCTCACGTAATCTCGTCAACATTCACCTGGTTCCCTCTCCTATCCGACTCTACCACAATCTTCCCCACAGACCACTCCACTAGGTACTTCTTAATCTTCCTTTATTCCTGTTCATACTTCTCCTATTATTACTCCTGTTGCTTCTGATCTTGAATTGTCTATTGCTTATCGCAAGGGTGTTCGTTCCTGTGTTATTCCTTACCCTCCTGCCAAGTTTGTTTGTTATTAGACTGTATCTCCCTCGTACCAGGCTTTCCTCTCTACTATTGATACTGTGACTATTTCTCGGCTTGTTTGTGTTGCTCTTCTTCATCCTGAGTGGAAGGGTGTGCTATGGTTGACGAGATAAATGTCATTCAGTCTAATCATACTTGGGATATGGTTCCCCTTCCAGCTAGGAAGAAACCTGTGGGTTGCCGTTGGATTTTCACAGTCAAACATAACTCTGATGGAAATATTGCTCGGTATAAGGCTCGTCTTGTCGCCCGCGGCTTTACTTAGACTTATGGTCTTGACTATGATGTTACTTTTGCTCCTGTGGCCAAACTGACTTCTGTTTGTGTTCTCCTCTCTTACGGCCAATCAGAGTTGGCTTCTATATTAGTTGGACATATAGAATGCCTTTCTTAATGAGCATCTCACCGAGGAGATATATATGGATCCCTCTCCTGGTCCTGTTTCAGGGGGAGTCTGGGAAGGTTTGTAGACTTCAGAAGTCTATATATGGTTTGAAGCAGTTACTTCGTGCTTGGTTCCATCACTTCAGTGAAGTGGTTCTGAGTATGGGCTTTCAGCGATGTCACTTTGATCATACTGTCTTCATCTACTTTGGCGCCTCAGTCCGTACTATACTTTTGGTGGTATATGTTGATGATATTATTTTGACTGGTGATGACTCCTCTTAAATCTCTTATGCTAAGAGTGAGCTGGGACGTACCTTTGATATCAAAGACCTGCGTCATTTGAAGTACTTCCTTGGTCTAGAGATTGCTCGATCTAAGACAGGAAGTTTTCTATCACAGCGAAAGTATGCTCTTGATTTGTTGAGTGATACTAGTATGAGTGGGTGTAAACCCGCTACTTCTCCCATGGATCCGAAGCTCTCTTTACATGACAGTTAGGGTGATCTTCTTCCTGATCCTCATGCCTACCAGCGTCTCGTGGGCCGCTTGATATATCTCACCCTCACTCAACCAAATATTACGTTTACTGTCAGCATGATTAGTCAGTTCATGCATGCTCTCCGTGCTTCACACCTTGCTGCTGTTCATCGTTTTCTTCGATATATCAAGTCTAAACCCTATTGTGGACTTGTATATTGCTCACATGGGCATTTTGAGATCTCCAGCTATGCAGATGCCAATTGGGCTGACTCTACTACTGATTGTCGCTCCACCTCTGGCTATTGTGCTTTTCTTGGGGGCAACTTGGTTGCATGGAATAGTAAAAAACGACCCGTTGTTTCTCGCTCTAGTGCCGAAGCAGAATATCAGGTTTTGTCTAATGGGACTTGGGAGGTTCTGTGGCTTCATGAGAAGACAAAGCACATTGAAGTTGATAATTTGTTTTCTCCGAGAGAAAGTTCAGGATTGTTCATTATCTCTTTAGCATGTTTCATCTTTTCAACAACTTACTGACATTTTCGTCAAGCCTATTGGTTCTGCTATCCTTCAGGATATTACTGTCAAGCTGGGCATGCTTAATGTTTATGCTCCAGTTTGAGGAGGAGTGTTGATATATGTAATATCGAGGGTATAGTTGTAAAATGGTATATATGTAATGTTCTCTTAATATAAGATGCCAGTAGGGCTTTCTTTCCCTCACTAAGCTGTATATCCTAATCTCTCTTCTTCCCTCTTCTCTTTTCTCTTCTCTAAACCCTAAATCCTTCAAACCCTTTCTCCAACTGAAATAGGAGGCCACAAAAAAGTTTTTGTACAAAGCTAGGGGGTAAAAATTTCCGAAATGAACTTGTAGGGATCTCTCACCACTCCAGATATCTTCCCAAAACTTAACCTCAGAACCATTACTGACTTTTAATCGGATGTGTTTAGTTTAGAAAAGCCCACAAGAACATTATGGATGGCTTTCCACAAGGCAACCCCATATGGTCCATTCACCGCTTTAGGCTCCCAATTGACTTAACCCCATATCTCGCAATTATTACATTTCTCCAAAGGCTTTTCCTTTCCTCCCCAAACCTCCATAATCACTTGCCTAGTAAGGTCTTGTTAATCTCCACCAAAGGATGGAGATTTAGACCCCACATCTTGATTGGTGTGTTAACAGACTTCAATTTCACCAGGTGATATTTGTGAGATTCAACTCTATTATTCTAGAGAAATCTTTTCTGTAGCCTCTCTAACTTGACAGCCACTGAGACAGGAATGGTTAAGATCAACATGAAATAAGTAGAAAGGCTACTGAGAGTGCTTTTCAGGAGGGTGAGGCGACATCCTTTAGATATATACAAGGATTTCCATTCCTCTAGTTTCTTTACAAATCATGTAACGACTGGGTCCTACGCTGCTATGGATTTAAACCTAGCCCCAAGAGGCATTCCCCAATAGGAAGAGGGTAAAGTACCTGCACTAGAACAAGACCACTATGAGCTCTCCCACATTTGAGACGTCACCCACCCCAGAAATAACACTATTTCCAAGATTAATCCTAAGATTATAGACTGCCTCAAAACACCATAAAAGACATCTAAGATAGGCAAATTGTCTATATGATGCATCACAAAATACTAGTGTATCATTTGAAAACTGAAGGTGAGAGATTACAAGTGAATCAGATCCCAAAGGAAAATTTTCTAACACCATCCCTTCCATTCTCGCAAACATCCTACTAAGGGCTTTTTTGTAATCATGATAAAAGGGAAAAGGTGATAGATGGCCAACGTGACGCAATCCCCTAGAGCTTCGGAAATAGCCAGCGAGACATCCATTGATTAAGATGGAAAAAGATACAGAAGAAACACAAAACCTTATCCACCTCCTCCTTCTCATTTTACCCATAAGGTACTCAAGGAAGTCCTAATTGACATCATCATAGGCTTTTTCCATATTTATCTTACATAATAGTCCAGATGATTTCCTTTTAATACCGTCATCCAGGCATTAATTGGTAATTCATATGCCATCCAAAATCTGCCTCCCTCTCACGAATGCCCCTTGAGGTTTGGAGATAATGTACTCCATGACAAGTAGTTGGAATGCCAAAAGTTTGGTGCAAATTTTATAAATGCTTCCAGTTAGACTGATGGGGCGAAAATTTCTCAGATCGTTTGCACCATCCACTTTTGGGATGAGGACAATGAAAGTACTGTTCAGGAGCTTATCGAATTGTCCCTCTACATGGAATTCTCTGAGCACATTTACCAAGTCTTTGCCCACAATGCACCAACATTTCCTATAAAACTTAATAGAAAAACCGTTTTGGGATCGGGCCCTTGTCCCTTCATGCCCCTAATTACCTCAAGAATTTCCTCTTCCTCCTCAAATGGCCTCTCCAAATCGTCACGTTGAGCCTCTGACAATCTATCATACTGTAAATCTTCCACCTTTGGCCTATACTCCAATGTGTCCTCATAAAGCTCTTTGTAATATTCCACAGAAGCTTCCCTAATCTCTTATCATTCTCCATCCAAATTCCATCAACTAGCAACTTTGTGATCTTGTTTTGTCTCCTTCGTTGATTAGCCATCTTATGAAAAAATCGAGTATTCCGGTCTCCTTCCTTTAACCATTGAACTCGAGATTTTTGTCTCCAACTAATTTCCTCAAATTTCAAGATCTTTTGATACTCCACATTTACCCTCTCTCTTCCCACCGCCTCTTCACTAGATAGTCTCCCATTCTCATCCTTTAGATCTCTTGCCTCAATCTCACTCGATAGACTTCTGATTTTTTCAGGTATGAGGCTGGAAACCTCCTTATTCTGTTGTTTGATTTTATCTTCAAAATTCTCAATTTAAGTCCAAAAATAGTGCTTTTTGAACCCCAAAATGAAAATCTTTGCCACGCCTCTGCAATCATCTCCACAAATCCTAGGTGATCCAACCGCATATTTTCAAATTTGAAAGGTCCAGGGTCTCTACTTTTCTTGTCCGTCTCTAATAACAAGGGGATGTGATCCATGTAGGTCTAGGAAGCGAAGATAACGATACATTTGGAAATTTGAACTTTCATTGATCACAGAACAATAATCTGTCCAATTTGCATAACACTAGCCTCACTTGCATGTTTGACCACATAATTGAGCAGCTTGGAATGAACAGTCTACTAAGCTATATCGAAAAATGAAATCTTCAAAATGCCTCATCCTTAGTGACCCTACACATTGGCACCCCTAGCTTTTCGAATGAAAACCTGAGACAGTTAAAATCACCACCTAAGCATTAGGGATGCTCTCATCTAACATTTGCATCTTCCAATTTTTGTCAAAAATCTTAGGATTACAGAGTTTCGGGACAGCCAATGCACTCATGTAAAGTCCCATAGGAAGTCATCCAATTTCAATTTACATAGAACTGATAAAGAGTACGCCCTTGCTTCCAATTCCATCACCTCTAGGACCTCCTTATCCCACATTATAAGAATGCCACCCGAGGCACCCAAAGAAGGGAATGTGATCCAATCCGAACCAATTGATCCCCAAATCTGGGTTTCCAAATAATTAGACACGCACTCCACCTTGGTTTCCTTCAGGCATATATTTGGTTTCTGTGATCTCACCAATTGCCCAACCACCCTTATTTTATTCTCATTTCCCAAACCTCTAATATTTCAAGAGATCAGTCGTACAGACATAACCGCAATCCATCTTGACTACGACTCTCGGGAAAGATAATCCATCGTTTTCTAACTTCAGAATTAGGAAACATTGACACAGAGATGAAGGCTCCGCTTGCATTACGTTTTCTTTCCAAAAGTATTTTACTACTGGAGCATGAAAGACAATGTATTCTTCATCACGTGTCATGATACAATCTGAGATGAACTTCTCCAATCTCCAACAAGCGATCTTTTCTAACTATATTTCTACAGAGAAGCCTTTTCCCCTCTCATAAATCTTTAACGCCTACCTCTCCTCATCTCCCCCCTGAACAAAGTCAAATGTTTTCACCTCCACAATTACTATTTTGTGACGAGGCGCCATAGTTGGTTATCAAACTGAACTATGAGGGAGAAGAACATAACCCAAACATTGTGGCCATCCTCATACTTCAATAGAGAGGCCCCCAACCTCCTTTAGAACTTAGCTCCGGTCAAGTTGTTCACCAAGCTAAGTGGTTGCCTGAATATTTTGTTTTTTCCATATTACTTTAAGAAATAGAAGCGAAATCCGAGACCCCTAGCTCGGCAAAGACATTTAAGAACCAGAATTTTTAGGTCTCCGTAGTAGAGATACAAAAACCTGCACTCTGAAGTTTAAGTAGAAATACCCTTTAGGAAGCTCTTCCAAGAGAAAGGATGAGCCTCCATAGTCCCCCTACCTGTCTTAGTCTTGCCGGAGTAGAGTTCGCCGGAGAGGTATTTTTCCCCCACTTACCATAGTGTTACAAAGCTCACACTTGAAGAGTTAACCAAAAATAACCATGCATCCTAAACTTGTTAAAGCACTGTAGCTTTTCTTAGAGGATATGGACTGGGGTGTGCAGTCTATTTGGTATTCATTGTGCTTTCCTCTATAGACATTTAGAATATATAGCTGGGTGGAGCACAACAGGTTTTGATTAGAGAAGAACCTTTGTGGCACATGATACTGGGACCAGAAGTGGATTATCTTCATCATAAATCTCTTGCTTCTTTGGTTGATTATAAAGTGTGGTGCTTTTTGTATATCTTCTGGCCGTTGTTCCAATGTTCTATTTTGGTATGCTGATTCTTTGTCTTCAGCCTTATGTGAAATTTTCTTTTGTTGGAAAAAGTCATCTATTATATTACTTATAAAAAATATATCTACAAAATATAGAACATAGACATCTATATATTAATAAAAATCTACTTAAAAGTAATCATAAATTATAAAAAACTTAAAAAATATACATCTAACTCAAAATAGTTATAACCTTTAACTATGTTTCATATACGTAGAATATAAATGTATATTTAAAGTGGGTCATTTCAAAATTTTTCTGTGAGATTTTTGGGCCTTCCTTTAGGGACTAGTTACTAGGCAAGGAGTTCTTGGGACCTGTTTGTTCAGTATGTAGGTCAAAGGCTGACGCCATGGAAATCTAATTATTGAAGGGAGGCATACTTATTTTGATTAAAGTTCCGTATACAGGAGGCCTTTCTTTTTTCTATCCATGATGATTATTCATGTCTCTTGATTTGCTTCAGAAATTGCACAGAGATTTCCTTTGGAATGGAAAGTATAATTCGCTAGTAACATCTGGTTGACTGGAATCAAGTTTTTCTTCATTAGAGCGAAGGGGGTTGGGGCATTAAAACTATCAAGGAGATGAACCAGGCCCTATTGGGAAAATAGCTATCGCGGTTTGGAGAAGAGCTGGAAAGTTGCGGAGGAATGTCATTGTTGGTAGATTAGGGACTCACAGTGCCAGTGAGAGTAAGGAGGCGGCTGATTGTTATGGGATGGTCCTTTGGTAAGAGATTTTAAATTCCAATGGCGAGTTCTCTAAGCACATTCGTTTCCATGTGGGAGATGTGAAGGAGGTTCATTTCTGGGAGGGTGCTTGTGACAGGGATGCCTCCTTGAAGGGCGACTTTGGAAACATGTATTTGTCTGTTAGAAACAAAAGAGTATATAGAGAATAGTGTTTGTAGACCTCTCTTGAGAAGAGAGGTGAATGGTTGGGAATTGAACCCTACTATTCGCTTATTGGAGAGGCTAAGTGGTGTTCATCCTAATATTTAGGAAATAAATAAGAGGTTTTGGTCCTTGGCACCTAAGGTGGTCCTTGGCACCTAAGGTAATTTTCGGTTAAGTCATTCTACTTGACTCTGGATGATAGGGATAAACCTTTTTAGCCTATGCGATCCATTTGGAAATCGGGTATCTCTTCAGGTTTCTCCTTTCCCATCTACGACCATGCTTGATAAGATTCTAACAATCGATCACCTGATGAGGAGAGGTTAGAGGTTTGTTAAAAGATCTTACTTTTTTTTATGAAAGATGCAAAGTTGATCGATCCAACTTATCCTTCATTGTAGCTTTAGGAGAAAATTTTGGTCTGCTTTGCTAAACTATTTGTAGTAAGTTGGGTCTTTACCCTTTGTCTCTATGTTTGTTTATCGGGTTAGTATACAAATGGGGTGGAGGAAAGAAACCTTATTATATGGCATATGATTCTGGAATCCATCTGTTGGAAGAAATGGAACCATAGGATGTTTGATGATTTTGTTTGGTTTGGAACCAAAAGTCCTCTCTCCCCGCTAAAAGACTAGGGTTTTAGAAAAATCTGACAAAAAGCTGAAGACAACTTTATAAAATGTATATCATACTCAAAATATTTAACATATATAAATTATGGTTTTAATATTTGCTTCCTTGTGCTTGATGTTCCATTTATATCACTTTTGGTTCTAGTTATTATTATACTACAAGAATTCAATCCGTTATGATGCAATGTACATATCCTGATTACATGTTTCTTTGCTGATTTAGCATTGTGAATTTTCAGGTCTCAATTTTGGCTGGCACTCTTGCTCGTTTGGATAGAGATGCTCCACATTATAAAAAGTATGTGGTATCTTTTAAGTTACTCGTTTGACTCCTGTACGCTTTTAAGGGAAAAAATGCACTTTTGTGATGTATTTATGTGAAGCAGTAAGTGACATTTGATCTTTCTTGGTACTAGGGCCTGGTGATAATTGTGTTATTATGGTGTACAAGATGGTTTTATTATCGCGTCACTTTTAAAGTGGGGCCATTTTTTTGGATGTGGCATGACCTCTTTTCTGATTTTTTTTTAATGATTATCCTTACGTCACTGGCTTGAGTATCATTAGGTTGTTATATTGTGAAGCAAAAATTTTCTCCTCTCATTTTAAAAGGCTGGTCTTCACATTTTATTTTGTTAACATTGTCTACTGGATTCTTAATTATATACAATGTCAATTTCATTTATTCCTTTTATATTTTCTTGACCTATGGACACCCCATCCTTTTAAGCATTTTGTATTACAAACAGTTAAACACAACGTAGTTATTAAGATTAAAGGCTTAGTTTAGAGTACTTATATTCGCCAAGCCAGAAAGCCAAAATTTGATCTGATAATTTGTGGAGTCTCCATTAAAGAATTGATAACTATTATATTTCCTAAACCTACTTCATCTTAATCACTATTTTTTTCATGTCAAAGTAGCTTTTTCCTTTTCAAACTTGACTAGATACTGCTAGATGGCCACTATTATGGAACTCTTACAAGCATGGCCATAGTGGATCCATCCTGCCCACCGATCCTTATCAATTGCACAAGGATCAAGATTGGGGGGGTCAAAACTTGATGTTGAAATAATAGGAGCCAAGGACCCCGCACATAATTTCAAAAGGTGGTCTGTGGTTCATTGGCGTTAATACCTCCCCAGCGAGGGCCCTTGCTTCAATATCCTTTTTTGCTATGCAGTACCTTCATCACTGATCAGTCCTTGCACATGGAGTTCTTTTACTATAATCCATAGTGAAAGTATGCCTCTTTTTAATTTTAGAAAAATAGTTCTTGGGGGGCATACATCGAATCCCAAGATCTGACTATAGTTCTAATTGATTTTATTCAATAAAGGATAAAACAATCACTTTTGCGACTTTGATATAGAAAAGTCGTTTCCATAATTTGAAGGATAGAACGATACCTGCAAAACTTCGCAAGTGAAAAGTCTCCTTCACGATTCACACGAGCCTTCTTTTTATTTAAAGCTTTTCTCCAATGGAAGCTAATGGCCCTTCAAATCCAAGCTCTATGATATTTTATTTTTCTCTTGAACTCAAGATCCTTTCTTATACAAGATTGGTTCTGATATTATTCAAGATCAAACAAAAACCACAAGAGAAGAGAGAGGGGGGCATGAGCTACAAGGGAGGGAGAGATAACCTTATGGGAGTTCAACATCCAAGGGTGGGCGTCCCACCCTTTATTTATAGGCTATGGGCCTTCTAATCTCTTTAATTCTAATCTAATTAGAATCTCTCCTTTTGGTTCCTCAATGATACTTTCCTAATATAATTAGGATTTATCAAAATAGAAACCAATGGATTAGTAACTAATCTTATTCTTATTTAGTGGGAAATCATTAATTAGTAACTAAACATTTTAGCAACTAACCGATTTAGTAACTAACCAATTTAGCAACTAATAAAGTAGCATCTATTGAGGTGGGTGTCTCACCCTAGGTGGGCCCCACTATCTCACGCCCCTCTATGAGTTCCAAACTCATGTTGGTCAATGTTGATCTTTATCAAAATTCCCATATGGATCCTACCCATTTGATTAATCACATCTTATGTGATTTGATCTATTAGAGCTTCATTATACCATATAGTGAATTACATGAAAATTTTAATTAATTCAATTAAAGCTTTAAGAAGGTCCTAGTGTGTGGGATCTAAAGGGATCTCTCATTTCCGGTAGTGGGACCAAGTGCCTAACTTTTTGGTTGAGCCTTGTTGCTAGGAAACACTTTCCTACAATTCCATTAGGATCTTAGAATTTCGTCTAGGTCCCTGGACTTCCACTAATCATAATAATGTCCATTAACACAATGTGATTAACCCTCAGAAAATGGAGAATTACTTGTAGGTATTATCTATTACAAGGTTTGTTTACAGATACGTCCTTCCACCTCCAATATTGTTATAAGCTGACGGGACAATATCTTATACTGTCTATAATCCCTATCTTATACTGAGAACTCTCTCTTTGGTACTTTTAGTCAAACTTGGACTTTCAAACTATTTGAAATCCTTTAAAAGAAATAATAATAATTACTTTCTTTTATATATAAAATAACATTCTCGATAAAACCATTTCATCGATAAATACCAGTGCTGGTTTTCCAAGTCCGGTTTGACAAGTATCAACTCAATATAAATTACTCTAAAAGAGAAGTGGTGGATTCCTTGTTGAGTGCACACACACTTCTTCTAGCATAGCGTACATAACCCAATGAGCCCGTATTTAGTCCGGTGTATTGGACATTGACGATTGACTACATCAAAGCTATATAGGCAAATACTAGAGAAGATGTCAACCTCTCAGGTTAAGGACATTTTGTCAAATAGACTACCCTAAATATACATACAACATATTTCTAAGGGTATCCGCTAAACGATCCTGTTACAATACAAGTACTTCTTACTTATATTCACATCTTAGTGAAGAGACCCTTCTCTCAGTGATTGAGATTCATCACTCGATCATATAAAACAAACCATGTGTAAGTTAGTAGGAATACATTGTCCGGATGTATCCTAAATTACTTAGAACAATTCTAGGTCTACAAGGAACTGGAAAACCATATCTCCTTAGCAATTGGTTCAAAACCAACTGGATGGTTTTCCTATAATGTTATCTAAGGGACAAAGTATTTTCATCATATGAGATACTTTATAATATATTATTCAATGTAGAAGACAATGTGTGAATGTAAATATGCTTTTATCAATAAAGTAGATTAATACAGTTTCGGAATGACTTTTGTGGGCATATATGTCTAACACATAGTGCATGGAAGCTATATACAGGGTGAGAAGATCGCTTATCAAGAATCTCACTTCCGAGGCTCGCTTCCCATGAAGCTTGCTTCCATCATGGTCCATTTAGTAGTCAAAGAGAGCTATATATGTGGATGTGATGTGATTGACCTGAGTCTACATCCTATATTGTAGACCTTGAGCAAGCATCGTTTGATTGGAATCTTCTTGGTAAATGATTGATAGAATATAGTGCGCATTTACAACTAGTAATGTAAACCCTATGCAAATACCGTTAGATAAATTTTTTTCCAAAGGATTTTAATTTTGATTTATATTATTTTATTCCAACCCAAGGACATAATATTTAAATTAGAAGGTTTTTATACAAGATCCACTATTGTGTAAGGTGCCTATTTTTCCGCACATATCTCATGTAAGGCAAAATCTTAGGTATGGCTTAAATCTAATGGGAGTGAGATGGCCAATATCTCATTCTCCGGTTATCGTTTCTCATGAAATTTTTGAGCCTCGCTTCCCGCTTTTTGCTTTGCTTCTTGCTCTAGTAACTATGCTATAATCAACATCACAAGTGACATGGTTTAAAAGCTACTTAATTTTAAATGAGCTTAGCCCTTCTATATTGTAGGCTTTTAGTTGACAGGGGTATTTATGGTATTTCATGTTAATTATACAGTGTATTATGTGTAAAGCCATGTCTATTACGTGTAATACACATAAGAGTAAATGTTTAATTCATCATTTGAGTAATAATATATAAAGGAGAGGAGAGATGTGAATCATTGTCAGTTTATCACAAGATCTCTAATCCCTATTTTCTTTTCTCCTCTTTCTTCCTCTTCCTATTCTTTTTCTTCTTCTTCCTCTTTTCATTAACACAAATCAAAGCAAAGAAGAAATAAGAAAGGAAAATGGGAGGGGTTTTATGTCATTATTGCCGTATGGTTGACGTCAACAACTATACGGTAGTCTCTTTGTGTTATTCAACTACAAATATGGTACAACCATTATTTTGTGAGTTTAGGTTAATTTTCTCGGAATTTTTTGAAGCGTCCAAGACCATGGTTTCTTCCCTTGAATTATTATTTGATAAAAAAATCTAGATTTGAATAATTCGGGTGAAATAGTTTCTTGGAGGTGATGTTTACTGCTGTTTTTCTGGAAATAGTTGTTCTTGTTCTAGTTGGTCTTGTTCATTGCTGTTATTGCTGTTTTTCTTTCAAAAATTCTGATATTTCCTCCTCCCCTCAGACCCAAATATGAGTAATCTTCCTATGGAAATTTCTAATTTTCAGATTGCTATTGTTAAACTGGATGGGAAAAATTATCTTGAGTGGTCTCAATTGGCAAAAATGTCTATACAAATTGGGATATATTAATTGTCAGATTTGTGAACCTGCTGAAACGGATTTGGAGTATGAGCAATAAGAGTCTGATAATTTGAATATTATGTCGTGGTTGCTTCATTCCATGCAGCCACATATTAGTAGGGGGTTCTTCCTTCTCTGAACCACAAAGGAGATTTGGGACTTTGCTTCTCAGGTATAGTCCTAGACAAGAAATGTTTCTCAAGTATATTAGTTAAGTCAAGAAGTTGCTCATCTTCCATAGGGTGAGAAGTCTTTGACCGAATATTTGTCTCATTTGCGTGGTATATGAGGAGAGTTAGACCATCACCAGATTTTCCATTGGTTGATAGAGTTACTGTTCCGTGAGTGAAGGGGGCTATAAGTTGGGCGGACTAGAATTTTTGAGTTTCTTACAGGACCGAATCTGGAATTCGAACTAGCCAGAGTGCAAGTTCTTAGGAGAGATGAGTTACCATCTCTCAACCTTTGTTTAGAGTGAAGAAAGCAGGATGACTACCATGACACCATTTGTTGGTAATGAGAGGTTTGCTCTAGTCTCCTCCTCGGTGGCCTAAGGGGTAATAAAAATGGGCCCAAGAAGCTATAGAGGAATTATGTTAGCCCTGAAGATCGTGACAAGTTAAAGTGTGATTGTTGTGGATGGTGGATACCCACCAAGGAAAACTGTTGGGATTTGGTTGGCCGATCATAGAAGTTTAACCGGCCTGGTTCAACCACTGCTCATAATGCCTCTATAGGTGATGCTACTGGTTCGGTTGTCTCTCTACCTTCAACTACTAGGGCACCTCGGGAAACCTCACAGGGTACATTTTCTCAAACAAATATGATCTCTGCTTCCAGGACAAAATAAAGAACATTCAACGCTCATGGCTCATTTAGATGGCTCATTTGCCACCTCCACCTCCACCTGCACTCAGTCAGGTATCGTTGGTTCTACTCATCATGTGTCTACTTCTTCAAGTCTCTTATAGATAATTGACTCTGGTGCTTCTGAGCATATGAATGGTATGCTTTCACTATTTTTCACTTATCCTGTTTGTTTTGGTAGAGATAAGGTTCGAATTGCAGATTACACCCTCTCCTCTGTTGCTGGGAAGGGAGATGTTAATCTTCCTTCCCAACTTTTTTTAGCCTTTGTTTTTCATGCTCCTGATTTTGCAGCAAACCTCCTACCTGTTAGTTCCCTTACCAAGAATTTGAATTGTGGTCACTTTCTGTCCTTCTTACTGTGTTTTTTAGGACTTGTAATGGGTACGATTTGTATAGACTATGAAGATGTTGACCTCTATTTGTTGGATGCAACTTGCACTCTCCCTTGAGCATTTCAATCTTATAGTAGTAGCAGTATCGTCAATAGAGAGCATAGCCTGTGCTGGCATACCGTCTTGGACATTTTTCCTTTCTATACTTAAGAATTATATTTCTGAACTTATTTGCTTCCTTATCTATGTTTGATCTTCTATGTGAAGTGTGTGAACTTGAAAAGCACCATCGTGCTTCTTTTTCTCCTAAAACTAATAAAAGTTTCGTTGTGTTTTATATCATTCATACTAATGTTTGGGTCCTTATTGTTCATATGTTGATTTAGACCCAATTTTTTGAAAAAAGGTTCAACATTCTCTAATCTGATCAAGTGGGAGAATGTATATGTGGAGGGTTGATGGAATATTTGACTACAAATAGGATAGAACATCTTATCCCTACACTCAAAAAAATGATGTTGAGGGAAAAACTGCCATATGTTTGAGGTAACTCGTCCTCTTTTATTACAATCTAATGTTCACCAATTTCTTTTTGGGTTGAAGCTATCTTAATTGCTATGTTTCTTATTAATCATTTTCCATCTCGTGTTTTGTACTTCAAATCCCCATCTTAGCTCTTCAAACACGTGTTTTTTGTATCTTATTTCCCCCAATGTGTTTGGTTATGTTTATTATGTGCATATCTTGGGTCCCAACCAAACTAAGTTGGATCCTAAGGCTCTTAAGTGTATTTTTCTTGGGTATTCTTCTCATCATAAGGGATACAAATGCTGTAATTTTGTTTTAAAGAAAATTTTCTCTCCATGGATGTTACATTTTAAAAGTCTGTTCCATTCTATTCGAATCCTTCCTCTCTTCAGGAGGAAAGTGAGTGAAAAGAGAGAAGGATTCCATTGCTGATTTGGGTTCCTCCTCAACCATCATTGACTCTTGATCACTTTGTTACTACTGTTCAAGAGGAGAATTTTAAAAGACATGGGATATTCAATTCTACCAAAGAAGGGCTAAAGCGAACACGAACTTTAACCAAATATCTCCTCATATCCTAGTAGAACCTTCCTTGTAAGTTGTAAGTACTTGACTTACTCTCTAGTGTTCACTGATAAATCTAATCTTCCTAGTGCTCTCAGGAAGGGTAAGAGGTCGTCTACTCAGTATTCTACTATTAACTTTGTATCGTACAAAGCTTTGTCTCTTTCTTACAGGTCGTTTGTGTCTTCGCTATCATCTAGTTTCATCCCATCCTTTATAATCGAAGCTTTAAAACAACCAAAGTGGAGGGAAGCAATGATAAGAGAGATGACTGCACTGGATAAAAATAATACTTGGGAGGTGGTTGATCTTTCTCAAGGAAAAACAACTGTGGGATGTAAATGAGTGTTCACAGTTAAGTGCAAGCCAGATAGATCTGATAAGAGGTATAAGGCAAGGTCGTTAGCCAATGGTTACACTTAGACATTTGGAATCGACTATCAGGAGACGTTTGCTCCAGTGGCAAAGATGAATTCAATACGGGCAATCTTATCATGGCAGCATATCATTCGTGGCCACTATACCAACTTGATGTAAAAAATGATTTCCTTCATGGTACTTTGAAGGAAGAAGTCTATATGGCTCCTTTAGGATTTCACCTTGAAGGGGGTGAAAAGGTTTGTAACCTAAAGAAGGCATTGTATGGCCTAAAGCAATTTCCTGGATCATGGCTTGAAAGGTTCAGTGTGGTAGTAAAAAGATGGGGATATTTACAAAGTCAGGCTGATCATACCTTGTTCATTAGGCGTACTAGGGATGATATTACAAATCTTATCGTGTATGTAAACAATGTAGTTGTGATAGGGAGCAAAAAGACAAAGATTGAACAACTGAAGAAGTATCTAGCAAGTGAGTTTGAGACTATGGATCTGGGTCTTCTTAAATACTTGGGAATAAAGGTTGCTACATCTCGTGATGACATCTTTATATCCCAAAGAAAGTACATCCTAGATCTCTTACGTGAAATTGGAAAGCTTGGGGCCAAATTGGCTGACATCTTGATTGAATAGAATCACAAAGTGGATGAGATTGATAGTTTTTCTTTGCAAGATGTTGGAAGTTTTAAGCGATTAGTGGGTGACTAATTTATCTCTCACAAGTTCAGATATTACTTATGCTGTGAGCATAGTTAGTAGGTTTATACATGCTTTCAAGTCCACACACTTGGAGGCTGCATACAAGATTTTGAGGTATCTCAAGGTTGGGGAATTTTATTCAGTAAACATAGGCATAGGCGGATTGAGGCCTATACAAATACAGACTGGGCAGGTGCTAAAGATGATGAAAAATCTACATATAATTACTATACAATTGTTGGAGGAACCTTGGTCACATGGCGAAGTAAAAAACAAGTTGTTGTTCGATCGAGTGTAGAGGTTTGATCGATGGCACATGATATATGTGAGTTGTTATGTTTAAATATCCTCGTTCAGGAATTTGGATTCTCCGTTGAAGGAACTATGAGTTTATACCGTGATAACAAAGTAACAATCAATATTGCTCATAATCCAGTTTTACACGATAAAACCAAACACATTGAGATATATCATTACTTTATCAAAGAACGGATCATCATAGGCGAAGTGTGCACTCCATATATGAAGACTAATGACTAACTAGTTGATGTTCTTATCAAAGTAGTAAGAACAGATCATCATAGGCGAAGTGTTCTTATAGATATCTATACACCATCTTGAGAGGGGGTGTTGATAGGGGTATTTATGATATTTTATGTTAATTATACCATGTGCATTCCACAGTGTTTTAAAAATTGTCGAGTTGACTCGAAACTTGGTCAGGTCAACTCGGATCGATCAGATTTTGAGTCAACTCGGAAGTCAAGCAAATCAGTTGAAAACTCGCATGACTCTAGGTGATGGGATTACCCGATTCAAACAATATTTGTCGAGTGGGTATACAAACGTCTACCTTTGTCCTAAGTGCCCTCGAGAGATTAGCCAGGGAATGAGGTCACACTTGAATAAGAAAAAGCCAGAAAAGAAGCTAATAATTGAGGAGAGAGAAGCCCTTACGGGCAATCAGATAAGTTAGTGGTTGGATTAGCTAGGAATCTTAGCGTATCTTAATTTTTTTTGGTATCCATGTTTATCCACGATACCTATCCTAGCTCACTTGGCTGATACCCCCTTCATTACTGGTATTTTGAATCATGGACTAGAGTAGATGTTGACAAATAGGTGTCTTAGAAGAGAGCCAGTGCTGCTGGAGCTAGTGAAGCAAGAGGTGATGGTAACAAGGAGACTTCAGCTCTCTGGATCACTTTGAGGAAGCTGGACATAGAACGGGAGTTGTGAGGGGGTGATGTTGATGAGGGAAGCTGCGCTTCAAAGAAGAAGAAGAAAAAGAATAGGAAGAGGAAGAAAGAGAAGAAGAGAAAAGAGGGATTAAAGAGATTGTGATAATGATTAACATCTCTCATTTCCTTATATATTAATCCTAAAATGGGAAATACATATTTACTCTTGTGCATTACGCCACGTATAAAAGACACGACTTTTTGTGTAATACTAATGTTTTAAAACTTGTGGAGTTGAGTCTATTCAAAAACTCGGCCAAACTTCATTTCTTTTAATGGAAGAAATTCAAGTTAAGGAGGCACAAAAGTTGTTTATCTGAGGGTGCTTAAATTGGAAGAGATTTGTTGGAAGCAAAAGGCTAGAATTCGATGGCTAAAAGAGGGAGATCAGAATACCAATTTTTTTCACAAAATTGCTAAATACAATAGGAAAATGAATTTTTTGTCTAGTCTAAAGGTGGATGGCAAATGCATGGAGGGGAATAGAGATGTTGAGGATAGTGTTGTTCTTACTACAAAAATCTGTATAGGGAAAGAGAGTTTTGCGTCCCAAGATGGAAGGACTTCTGTTTGAATGTCTATCCTTTTAGCATAGAGAGGACTTAGAGTGTCCTTTTAAGAAAGATGAGGTATTGAGAGGCTCTTGGACTTGATGGGTTCACCAAAGAGTTCTGTCAATCATGTTGGGAGATAGTGGTGAGTGATTTCCTCGTAGTTATGACAGAGTTATTTGATATTGGTAGATTTGATAGGGTGATTAATAGCACTTTCGGCGTGTTGATCCCCAAAAAATTGGGAGTTGTGGACCTTAAGGATTTTCGTCTAATAAGCCTGGTTAGCAGTGGGTGCGAAATTCTTTCAAAGGTGTTGGCAGCGAGACTTAAGGGAGTGATGAGCTCACTTATCTCTCCTCAATAGAGAGCGTTTGTTGTGGTAGGCAGATTCTAAATGGTATCTTGATAGTCAATGGATGCATAGATTGGCGTATTTTAGATCAAAGACAATTAGAATACTATGTAAATTTGATAGGGGAAAGCCTATGATCATGTAAATTTGGGAATTCTTGTGATAAATGTTGAGAAGAATGGGATTTGGATTAAAGTGGCGTCATTGGATGAGGATGTGTATCTCATTTGTGTCGTTCTCCATCCTCATCAACAACAATCTGGCAGGCTATTTCCAAAGTTTCATGAGTTTGAGACAAGAGGACCCTCTTCTCCTTTCCTCTTAGATGAAGATCCACTCTTTAATCTCTTCTTATTTTATAACCCTAGTATGAAAGTTACAAGTTTTCCCTTAAGGGTTAATTTGGTGTAACACACCTACATGAGAGATCACACCTCAACCTCTCCCTGTAGCAAAGCATAAATATTCAACATACCCAGCTTGCTAAGAACACTCTCTAAGTTAGCCTTGGTAACTTCCTTTGTGAGTACATCAACCAGTTGATTTCTTGTTGTAACAAACAGTAAGCAAATGTTTCCTGAAGCAACTTGTTCTCTGATAAAGTGTCTGTCGTTTTCTATGTGTTTAGTCCGATCATGATGAATGAGGTTCTAGGCAATATTGATGGTTGCCTTGTTATCACAAAACAACTTCATGGGAACATCCACTACATCCCCAGATCTCGTAATAAAATTTTCAGCCACAATAGTTTTGTTACCTCATGAGTTATTAGCTGCCAAAGACAGGAGAACTCGTATTATAGAGTTCATTTTAGCAATAGGTGCAAATGTCTCCTTGTAGTCTATCCCGTATGTCTGTGTGTATCCCTTAGCTACCAGTCTTACCTTGTACCTCTCAATTGATCCATCTGTCTTGTGTTTCACAGTGAATACTCATTTGTAACCTATCTTTGTCATCTGGAGGCCTATTCTTCCGAGGAGGATATTTCCCACCTCTAGGAGCACTAGAAGATGTGACAAGAGTGAGATGATCACTGTTTGGAGTAGGTATCATTGCCTTTTCCTATTTTCCTCATCTTGGACTAGGGAATAAACTTGGTTCAAAGAAGAAAGCTCATCTTTCCCTAAAATCTGAACCCGGGTGACTTCAAACTCTGGATTTAAGCCCGCTAAGAAGTCGAAAATTCTGTTCGTTTCCACCCATTTATTGTGCCTATCTCTTTCTTTATCAGTGTTCTACTGGATGACCTGAAAATGGTCAAACTCTTCCTAAAGACCCTGAAGAGTAGAGTAATAGCCTAATAGGTAGATAGACTCTGCTCCCCCTGACGAAGAGTAGCTATCTCTTACCTCAACTGATGCACCGTGGCAATATTTTAACGTTGGGAATAGGTTCTAGTTGCCTTATCACAAATCTCTTTCGTTGTCCGAAGAAACAAGAAACCTCTGTTAATTGATGGTTGCATGAAATTTTAGCAGTCATGACATAACCATAATGTTCTCTTGCTCCCACTTGTCATATGTTTCGGCCTCTGTAGCAAGTTCTTTCACTTGACCCGTCAAGTATCCTAACTTCCCTCTCCCGTCGATATACATCTTAACGGACCGAGACCACTCAAGGAGATTGGTGACATCCAACTTTATGGTTGTGATTTGTACACCAAGGTTATCACTATAACTTATGATAACTAGTAGTGAAAGGCATAGTGATCTTACTGCTTGGAGCTGTCGATGTAGCATCAAATACCCCTTCAGAAAAACCCTCATTGACCATTTTTTTCACCTCTATATTCCAATCAATTTAATATCAAAAGAAAAAAAATGTTGTTTTGCACAAAACAGTCCCAATCACCGAGTTTCTTGCCACCAAACGACTAAACAAAGCCACCGAACACCTCGAACTCCAAGGAGAAAAAATTTCACACTATAAATCCCAAATCTACACTCCCTTATAGCAATCAAACATTATTCATCCCAAAAAAATAAGTGGGAGGGATTTCATAATCAAAAAATTGGTCCAAAGCCAAACACAGAGCTTTAACACGTGAAACCGTGGAGTCTTATTTGTTCAAAAACAACTTCAAATCTTCTCCAAATCAAACAAGACCACTTCCATTAGGTAGATAAAGGAATTTCTACTCAAACCGAACCAGATTGGAGATTCAAAAATACCCAGAAAAAACGCAACAAATAGTTTACCGAAACCAAGCGTGTTTTCAAAAAAATTCTAAAGAACACATCTATGAGTGCCAAAAAATCCCAAAAATCTCACCACAATTATCTCTACGTGCCATCTATCATCTGGTAGAAGCATCCAACATCACTGGTTGTATGGACGCTGACATCAGCAGGAGACCATGCTGACGTCAGCAAGGTGCTGGGTAAAGCAGAACACGAAGAAAATTACTGGTTTGAGATGTCCTCCTGCCCTCTTGAGTAGTCTAGATTGCTCTGATACCAAGTTGAAGATCAAGCCTAGAAGAGGGAATGGAGAGAGAGGGAGAAGAAGAAGAAGAATAATGATAATGGGAGAAAACCGTACATAATTAGAGAGTATTCTCTCTAATCTCTTCTTATTTAATAACCCTAGTAAAAAAGTTAAGTTTGCCCCTAAGGGTTGATTTGGTGTAACACACCTACATGAGAGATCATATTTCAACACTCTTTATTCTAGTCTCGGAGGCCTTGAGGAAGATGCTAATTAGAACTAATGGTCATCTGTTTGAAGGTTTTTAGTAGGCAAGGACCACTTGGGCATCTCTCACCGCTAATTTGCGGACGGCACCCTGATATTTAGTGGTGCATTAAGTCGGAATCTAATTCATCTTCGGTGTTTTTTTATATGCTTCGAAGCCGTATCAGGTATGAGAGTGAATCTGGTTAAATCCGAGATTTTCAGTATAAGAGAGATTCCAGACATTGAACAATTAGCGGTCTGTTTAGGTTGTAAAGTGGTGTCCCTACCATTAGTGTATCTTGGTGTGCCTTTGGGGGCAGGTTTTAAAGCTAAAGTGGTATGGGTGGGCATGAGCCGCTCGAACTTGAGCCCAATTGGAGCTTGGCTCGATAAAAGCTTGACTCGATAAAAGCTTGACTCGGCTCTGTTTGCTTATCAAACAAGCTTAAACACAATTTGCTTATTTAGTAAACTAGCCGAGCTCGAACACCTTTGTACTCAGCTTGTTAAAAACTCAATTCATTTATATATATAAGTTGAATATATAAATTAATTAATAATATATAATTATAATAAATATATATATTAAAAATATAAAACAATAATAATATTTGTAAATATACACTTTAAAATTTTAAACACTTAAAGGAAAGGGTTGTTTTTTTTTTAAATCAATTATATTTTATAGTTTTTTTGTCTTTGTAAATTAATCATATTTTGATTGAGCTCGTTAAAAGCTCAAGCTCGATTTCCTCAATTATAAACGTGCTGAGCTGAGCTTGAAACCTTCAAAAAATACTTGGTCGATAAAAGTTCGGCTCGGCTTGGCTCTATACCCACCCCTACAAAGGGGTGTGGGTCCAGGTATTAGAGAGGTTTGTCAATTGGCTATTTGGGTGAAAATCATCTTATCGAAAGGGGGGAAATTAACTCATTAAATGCACCTTGAGCAGTGTTCCCATGTTTTTTATGTCCACCCTGACCATCCCACTTTCGATAGCTACTTCTTTGGAGAGAATGCATAGGGATTTCCTTTAGAACAGGAATGATGATTTCTTCAAATATCACTTAGTACCTTAGAACCAGATCTGTCGTTGAAAGATAGGTGATGGTCTGAACCTGAAGGACTTAATTCAAGTGAACAAAGTGCTGTTAGGTAAATGGGTATGGAGGTTTAGGGAGAAAATAAAGAGTTTATGGTGAGCCGTGATATTAGTCAATTATAGGGAGACATCGCATTGGGTCTTGAGGGAGGTCATAGGTTCTCAATGGGTGGGTTTGTAGAAGGGCATTATGGCAGCCGTAGGTTTGGCCGTGCCTAATTTTAGGTTTAAGGTGGGTACAAGATCAGAGGTTAGGTTTTGGAAAGATATGTGGTGCGGTTCCTCGAACCTAAATGACGATTTGACAACATCATTCTCTTAGCTATCAATAGGGATGCTTTAGTTGAGGATTATCTTGAGGTGAGGGGTGATAAGGTAGTGTGGTGTCTGAAGTTGGGATGAGCCTTGAATGATTGGGAAATGGATGACATGGGGTGGCTTTTATAGCGTTTCAGTTCTTTTCTCCTGCATTCTCAAGGTAAGGATCGTAGAATTTGGTCTAGGGGCCACACTGGTCGATTTCTAGTCAGATCACTGCTAAAGTCACCCTGTTTAGTATCTTCTGGTTCCTTTCCTCAAAGACTTGTATGAAATCTAGGCTTTCCCTTCAAGATATCTTTCGTCCTATGGAATGTGACTTTGACTAAGATTCTCACATGTGATCTTTGCAAAATAGAGGGTGGACCGGTGGAGGATGGCAAATCATTATTTTTTGTGTCTTCATGCAGAAAAGACGGTGGCTCACTTTCTTCAGTATTGTCCGTTTGTGATTTGAGATTTGGGGGCATTTTCTCTCCTGAGTAGGGGTGGACAGGGTCTTTCCTCCTTCCTTTTACAACTTCTTGTCTTGTTGGTCTCTAGTAAGTGTGGATAGTGCTCTAGAAACAATTTAGTTGGTTCTTCCTAGTGCTAATCATGTATGATATGGAAAAGAGAGAAACAAGATAGTTTTTGAGGACTCTCTCTCTCTCTCTTCTCCATCATGCATCTGATCACTTTCCTTAGAATGAACCTCCTTTCGGTGTGTAGGGGAGGATCTAGGAGAAGTGCTGGGATGAGACATTTTTTTTGTCGAGCAGTTTGGGCAGGTTCGCTTTCAGTCTCTTTTGGTTCTTCTTTTTGAGTTTATGTGTTTGTAAACTCTTTACTTGAAGTACTAACCTTGTATCTCCATTTCATTTTAATATAATTGTTTGTGTACTAATAAAAATTTAAACTAAACACCGAAAAAAAATGAAAAGTTAACATACCCTTGAAATTCTAGAAAATCCTTTTGAATCCAAAATTAAATGCCTAGATTTTTGTTTTTGAACTTAAAATTGATAAGGGACTTGTTGTTTTTATCCTAAAAATCGATTTATGAATGGAAAATAGGCTGACAAGGGATTCTAGGGGTGTTTTCCAACACCAAAAATGAGCCCCCATTCGGTTTTAAGGTTTTTACAACGATACCGTTGCAGTGAAATTTTGAAAAAAGTAAAAAATTCATAGTATCGACATGTATCAAATACGTATTGGTATGTATTGAGGTATTGTACCGATAAAGTCGATAAGGACCGAATACATGGGAGAAAATATAGGCATGTGATCAGGTGTATTGGTTCCCCAAAAAACTGATACGGTTAACAAAATGACTTATGCACCTCAAGGGGATGGTTAACAAAATGACCTAAGCTTCTGATAACTGGATCTGAGATGCTTAACATCCAGAGAAGACTAGCTGTAGAATCAAAATTATTCGATCTTCAGAGAATAGATTTTAAGGAAGGTGCTAGTGTCAAAATCATTGAAAAGGGCTGGAAGTGGGGACTTAACATCCTATGGCTGCCAGAGGAGGCAACTAGCTGGTTAGGAAATACCCTAGGAGAATGTATCCACGGGAAACAGAGTTACATGTTTCGAAAGTTTAGATGCACTTGCAGAACCATAATCGGGGAACAAAGAGAAAATATCTGAGGGGATTTTCTGGTCCTATTGTCATTTCTGACCTCTGGGGTGGGAGGGGTGGAGAACTTTCCATAAGGCAGTAGAATCGTTTTCTCCGAACAAGCACCCAGAAATCCAGCATTACCCACAGTGAAGTTAGCCTCAATACAGGTTCCATGACCACTCAAGTCGGGGAGGAGGCAGAGGGGAGGAAAGAAATAATAGGATGGAGCGGCCAAGAAAAGATCAAAGAGTGTTACCATAGGAAATTCAGTTGGAAGGCATCCATTGTCACGTTGAGAACACGGAAGGGCGAGCAAGGCGGTGGTAGACCTCGACGTAGGGTCGTTCCACAAATGGGCCAATGCAGTTGTTTGTACCATAGGGGGGACAGATATCGAACGACTGGGAGGAGGTTTCCCAGATCATCAGCAAGGCACTACGGGAGGAGGAGAAAGTTACGCTGTTTCCTTTTGATCTTTACTGGGCAATCTATCATACAAATAAGGTATCCCAACTTTTAACACTCTGCAATAATCGTCGTCACTCAATGGGATCACGAAATTGGGTAGGATTCCATCGATGGTGGCCAGCAGTGAATACCCTCTCTTTCACGAGGCTATGCAAAAGTCGATGGGTGGCATTGAGAGGGATACCATTCCACCTATGGACCCCCGATGTCCTCAGCAAGATTGGAGGACTCTGTGGAGGACTGGTAGAGGTGCACCCTTCCACGGTGGACTTGTCTGATCTCTCGTTTGCTAAGATTCGGGTGCGAGGAGATCTGAACAAAATTCCGAGGGTCATTCCAATAGTTTTTCATAAAATATCTTACCCAGTGGAGATCTCGAACTGGGAGGAAGAACTATACAACAACTGCAAGGTGTGGCCGGATTCAATTGAGGTCCAGTATAACCGGAGCTGGGTGGAGGTTGTAGGAGATTCACCAGGACAGGGACAACCATGTGGCTCTAATGACATGGACAAATCACGTGTCACTATTTCAAATTCAAATTCAATTTTGGGAGGAAAGGTAATTGAATACGGGTGGGAAATTCCTGACGTGGGACGCCCTGAACAACCTGTCCACACTCATCCAATGGCAGGTGAAGGAGTAGGTGGGATTGCTTGGTTTGGTTGGCAAGCTAATGGATAGGAGATTAGGTCCCAGGCCCAATAGCAAGAAAGAAAAAGTCTAATGGATGAGAATCGATCGCGCCGACAGGGCAGGGAGTAGCTACAGAGCTAGATCGGTAGAAAAGGAGCAGATTGGACATACAGAGAGATTACTTCCACCTCAAGGCAACTCAAAGGCTGTAAAACACAAAAGAGGTAAGTCAACAATACGAAATCAAAAGAGGAATGCTGGAAGACGAAGAAAGAGATGAGAGAAGCGTGTATTTCTACCTGACACCACCATACCGAATGTAGACGAGAGAGGGCATCCTGATGTTGAGGTCTGTGGAGAGGACGATGACCTTTTGGGGTTCGATCTTGAATAGGCAGAACATAACCCTAGTGGAGGGGGGGGGGGGGGGGGGGAAATACCAAAATACCCTTATTTCATAATATTGATCATCGGGACCGTTCAAGTGACTTCACCGAATCATCGATAGTGGGTAAAGGGCTGGTATCGGGTTCAGTGGTGGCAGCCCGAGTATCTAGCATGGGCCTTTCCGAAGGACTCTTATTAAAACCCCAAATTCTAATAGGGGCCAATCCTTTGGCCAGTCTAAGACTAGATCCACTCGATATATTTGGGTTGGATGATATAATTTATTGGTCTAGGCCCAAAGTGAGACCCAATGCTACATCCAAAGAATTGTTGCCCTCAACGCAAGAGACAGGAGGTGGAACAGGCCCGACCGTCGACCAATATTTTTGCAGGAGGAGCAGCTCAGGCGATTGGATGACACAGAATAACCCTGAGTTTGATGAGATTGAAGAATCAGAGCAATCAACATTAGGGGGACACCGTAGGTCCCATTTTGCTTCCTCAGAAGCTGACTTGGACACAAACCAAGTGGAAGGAACTCACAATCGTGGAATAGAGAGGGGTGAGGCCACCTCATATTCTGATGGACCTCGGTTGACCTTAGGAGGTAATGAAATCCCGGAAGTATCAAGATCCATCCCTGATAAGGATTCGGAGTTCTCGACTGAAGTAAGTAAGGGGTTTGTTAATTCGGGAGCAGATAACAGCGGCAAGGCTCCCATAGAAGCGGTCTGCGCTGATCACCCTCCTGATGTTAGATGGCTCCCCCCCTAAAGGGACGGTTATGGTCCGAAGACAGAGAGAACTCAGAGGACCCTTTCCCCGTTCTCCAGGAATTGTCATCAGTGTCAGCGGTAGAAGCTCCAGCAAAAACAGGGTCAGTAGATGCACATGGTACCGTCAGGACAACAGAAGCTCGATACTCCGAAAACATGGGCAGTCTAGAAGGAAGGGGAGAATCTCAGTTAGGGTCCAATGATAGCTTCTGGGCAGGGTCACAACTTTCTCCTTACTTGGATTATGAGTGTTCTAGGCGAATAGATGCTTCTGAGCTTAATCCCGAGATTCGGATTCCAGTTTATTTTGAGGAAGTATCGCCGGGAAGGGACGCAAAGGAATAATTTGTATCCCTCTTAGGATCGACAACAACCTTGAATGCGTCACTCTTCCAGAAAAGGTGAGAACAATCCGGAGGCTGGGGATCTATCACCTGTTCTCTTGCGAGGTACGCCTAAACTCTCTTCTCTGTCTATCTATCCTATCCCGCATCCGTGTGTGAATAGGGTTGATAAAGAGAGTTCATCGTGCTTATTGGGTGAGTGTTATTTCAAAATTGCCAGTCTATGGAGACTTGATACCACAACTTATTGAGGAAAGGGAAGTAGGGTTTGGGTCTTGTTCGCCGGTGTGTGCCAGACATCTCACTAAGAATGTAACATAACCTATTTTAGTGCCTTTAGACCTGGTTTCGCATGTCAGTCAAGAGGCCCAAGGGTGCAGCTCTTTGGGGCTTTCTAGCCGTGAGTTAGTAGGACAGGGTTCGGGCTAAATGGAGGCCATGGGTAAGACTTTTGGCCTATTTGACGAGGGCCATGAGGAGGAGGCTAGAGCACTGTTCTTGAGGCTAGAGAGTGAGACGGGAGTGAAGGAGATCAATCCTAACCTCAAGATCACCAAAGGGCGGAGGGATCCCTCTGCTTCAAAACGGAGAAGGTTGGAGTGCAATGTCAACTATTACAAACCAGGGTCTCGAAGTGTGTTGAGCAGTCCATGGGTCGGTGAGGGTCGCATAGTCCTTAGTTGACAAATCTTTCCATCATATCATGGAACATCAGAGGGCTGGGTCGTCTAGAGAAGCGCGCGACGGTCAAAAGGTTAGTCAGATCTAAGAAACCCGCCATCCTATGCATCCAAGAGACATAACTAGGGCGGGTCCAAGACTATGTCATAAAGGAACTATGGGACACATCGTCCCCAGGTTGGTTAGAGCTTCCATCGTTGGGGGCATCAGGGGGAATCTTTTTTATCTGGGACAAGGACAAGCTGGAGGTTGTGGAATCAGAAATAGGGGCCTACTCGATTTCTATGTTTTATAAATGGGCAGAAGGGGATCTATCATTGGTTTTCTCTGGGGTCTACGGTCCATCTGGAGGATCGGATGACTCCGATTTCTGGACGGAGTTAGACGATGTCAGTGCTAGGTGGAACGCGTCGTGGTGTCTGGGGGGAGACTTCAATAGTATTCGATTCTCCGAAGAAAGGAAAAGAGGTTGTGCAATCAGCGCTAAGATGAGGAGATTCGGGGAGTTTATAAGTCGGAATGAGCTGATTGACTTCCCAAATAATAGGCAACATGTTTACTTGGGCTCAGTCACCTATGGGTTGTCTAGCTAATCGATTGGACATATTCCTTTGCATCCCAAATTGGGAAAGCCACTTCCCGAACATAATTCAATCATCTTTACCCTGGCCAACTTTAGACCATGTTCCCATACTCTTGGAAACTGGGAGTTTCAGAGGAGGCCCCATGCCTTTTCGCTTCGAGAATATGTGGACAAAAGACGAGTGGTTGAAAGGGGTGGTGGAGGAAGTGTGGAATGCTAGGATTGGTCATGGGTCTGCTAGTACGAGATTTTGCCTGAAACTGAAAGCCCTCAAAACAAGATTAAAGGATTGAAATTGGGACGTGTTCGGGAATGTCCACACCAGACTTCATTACTTTAGGACATCGGGGAACTGGACATAGCCGAAGAGACTAGATCCCTTTCTGATGAGGAAATCCAGGAAAAGGAAGGCAAGAAGAGGGAGTATCTTCAAATGGTGAAACTGGAGGAAATCTGTTGGAAACAAAAGGCTAGTGTTCGCTGGCTCAAGGAGGGGGACCGAAATACAAAGTTTTTTCATCGAATGACCTGTTTCCATCGAAAGAGCAATTTTATATCTAGACTTTTGGTGGATGGGGAGTGGTGAGAGGGGGCCACGGAAATTTGTGGACAGTGCAGTTTCTTTCTACCACGATTTGTATGGGGAAAAAGAACATTGGCGACCACAACTTGATGGTCTCCCCTTCGAGAGTCTAGATAAGGAGCAGAGAGAGGGTTTGGAGAACCCTTTCGAGGAGGAGGAGGTGAGGGCTCTTAGAGCTATAGCCGGGGACAAGGCTCCCAGGCTAGATGGGTTCACTATTGAATCCTATCATGCATGTTGGAGATTGTATGAAACGACTTTTTTGCCGTTATGAGAGAGTTGTATGTTTTGGGGCGATTTGATCGGGTTATTAATAGCACTTTTGTGGTATTGATTCCAAAAAAGAAAGGTGCCATGGAAATCAAAGACTTCTGGCCGATTAGTTTGGTGAGTAGTGTGTACAAGATCCTCTCGAAAGTGTTAGCTACTCGTCTCAAGAGTGTGTTGGGAAGCCTCATCTCCCTCAACAAGGAGCGTTTGTGAGTGGTCGTCAAATTCGGGATGGTATTTTTATAGCTAATGAATGTATTGACACCAGAGTCGACTCAAAGGCTCCTGGTATTTTGTGTAAGGTGGATGTGGAAAAAGCATATGACCATGGTAACTGGGAGTTTTTGGGGTATGTGATGAAAAGGATGGGCTTTGGCCCTAAGTGGTGTAAGTGGGTGCAAATGTGGATTTCATCCACATCTTTCTCCATCCTTATCAATGGTAGTCCGGCTGGCTATTTCTAAAGCTCTAGGAGATTAAGGCAGGGGGATCATCTCTCTCCCTTCCTTTTCATCTTAGCATCGAAAGCTTTAAGTAGAATGTTGTCTAGAGCTAATGGTCAAGTTTTCGAAGGCTTCAGTATTGGCAAGGATCATCTTCTGATTTCCCATCTTTAGTTTGTAGATGAAGTTGGAGAAAGGGTTTGGAGGATTTAGGGTTTAGAGAAGAGAAAAAAGAGAAGAGAGGAAAAAGAGAGGTTAGGGTAAATTGCTTAGTTAGGGAGTAGAGAACCCTACTAGCATATTATATAAAGAGAGAACATTACATATATGCCATTTTCCAAGTATACCCATGATATTACATATATCAACACTACCACTCAAGTTGGAGCATAAACATTAAGTATGCCTAACTTGACGATAATATCCTGAAGAATAGCATGGTCAACCGGCTTGGTGAAGATATCAACAAGTTGTTGAGAAGACGAAACGTGTTGAAGAGATAAAGAACAATCCCAGACTTTCTCACGGATAAAGTGAATATCAACCTCAATGTGCTTTGTCTGCTCATGAAGCACATAATCTGATACAATCTTTGCAGGAGCCTCGTTATCACAATATAAGGACATATGGCCTTTAATAGGAAACTCTAACTCAGAGAGGAGAGAACGAAGCCATAGAGTTCACAAGTGTCATGAGCAAGTGCACGATATTCTGCTTTGGCACTAGACCGAGAAACCACTGGTTGCTTTTTGCTCTTCCATGCAACCAAGTTGCCTCCAAGGAAAGCACAATAGCCCGAGGTGGAACGATGGTCAGTAGCAGATCGGACCTAATCAGAATCTGTATAGCCGGAGATATCGAGCACCCGAGGTGACCATATGAGCGATATACAAGTCCACAACTGGGTCTAACCTTGATATATCGGAGAATACGATGAACAACAGCAAGGTGTGAATCACGGGGAGCATGCATGAACTGGCTAACCATCCTGACAGCAAATGTCATATTAGGTCGTGTGAGGGTGAGATATATCAAGCGACCCACAAGACACTGATAGGCATGAGAATCAAAAAAAAGATCACCCTCACTATCATGCAAAGAGAGCTTTGGATCAATGGGAGAAGTAGCGGGTTTACATCCACTCATACTAGTATCGCTGAGTAGGTCAAGAGCATACTTCTGTTTTGACAGAAAAATTCCCTTCTTAGATCGAGCAATCTCCAGACCAAGAAAGTACCTTAGATGGCCTAGATCTTTGACATCAAATGTACGCCCTAACTTATGCTTAGCATGAGAGATGAATGAAGAGTTATGCCAGTCAAGATGATATCATCAACATATATCAGGAGAATAGTGTAGCCTGAGCTACCAGAATGGGTGAAAATAGTATCATCAGAGTAATATCGTTGGAAGCTTATGCTAAGGACCACTTTACTGAAGCGATGAAACCAAGCACGGGGTGACTGCTTCAAACCATATATAAATTTCTGAAATCTACAAACCTTTCCACACTCCCCTGAAGCAGGAAATTAGGAGGGGGATCCATATATACCTCTTCGGTGAGATGCCCATTAAAAAAAACATTCTTGATGTCTTACTGATAGAGGCCAACTCTGATTTGCCACAAAAGAAAGGAGAATATAAACATAAATCAGTTTGGCCACAGGCGCAAAAGTAGTTTCATAGTCAAGCCCACAAGTCTGAGTAAAGCCACGGGTGACAAGACGAGCCGTATACCGAGCAATACTGTCATCAGAATTATGTTTGATTGTGAAGACCCAACGACAGCCCACAGTTTCTTCCTAGCTGGAAGGGAACCATATCCTAAGTCTGATTATACTGAAGAGCATTCATTTCATCAACCATAGCACTCTTCCACTCAAGATGAAGAAGAGCATCACGAACGGACCAAGGAATAGTCACAGAGTCAATTACCGAAAGGAAGGCCTTGTACGAGGGAGATACAGCCTGATAACAAACATACTTGGCAAGCGGGTAAGGCATAGCACATGAGCAAATACCCTTGCGAAGAGCAATAGGTATCTCAGGATCAGAAGCAGCAGGACTAACAATAGCAGGAGAATGAACATGGATAACAGAATGTAAAGAAGTACCTTGAGGAGTGGCCTTCGTGGAAGACTGTGGTTGAGGCGCATCGAAGAAGGAACCGAGTACGTGAGAAACTCCTGCTGTGGGAGGTCCCCTGAAATAGGTAAAGACATAGAGATAGGAGAAACAATAGGTGAAGGCACAGAGACAAGTGGCACCGTAGGAGCAGGAGAGAAATAAGGGACTGTCTCGAAAAAAGTAACATCCAGAGAGAAATAAACGACGAGATTGAGGGTCATAACATCAATAGCCTTTAGAAGTGCTAGAGTAACCAACAAAGACACATCAAATGACCTTATCATCGAATTTCTGATGACTGGGGTGAAGATCCTGGACAAAGCAAAGTACAACCAAATACCCGTAGCTCAATGGAAAAAATAGGAACCTGAGGGCAAAGAAACTGATATGGTGAGAGGTCATCAAGAATGCGAGAAGGAGCTCGATTGATAAGAAAACATGCAGTGAGAAGAGCCATGGACCAATAAGGTATAGGCACCTGTATAACTCGCAACAAAGAGCGAGTGACACCAACTAAATGACGATTCTTGAGCTCAACAACGCTATTTTGTTGAGGCGTGTAACGACATGTAATCTGATGGGCAATCCCATGAGTTTGAAGATACTAGACAAAAGGTGCAGAGAGATACTC
This sequence comes from Tetracentron sinense, assembly GCA_015143295.1. Classification (NCBI taxonomy): domain Eukaryota; kingdom Viridiplantae; phylum Streptophyta; class Magnoliopsida; order Trochodendrales; family Trochodendraceae; genus Tetracentron; species Tetracentron sinense. The sequence continues at coordinate 14,825,640 of CM026573.1, forward strand.
ACCGCCATTATCAGAACGAAGGGCCTTAATAAGACCACCAAACTGGGTAACAATCATAGCATGGAATTCCTGAAATTTAGAGAACACCGCATCCTTAGACTTAAGAAGGTATACCCAAGTAGCTCGAGTGTAATCATTAATAAAAGTAACATAATAACAAAAGCCATTACTTGAGGGAACAGGAGATGGTCCCAAACATCTGAGTGAACTAACTGAAAAATAGAACGACATCTATGCATCCGAGAATGATAAACAGTACGAAATGTTTAGTAAGCTCACAAGTATCACATTGAAAACTAGATGAAGAACAAAGTTTACTAAAAGTAGGAATCAAAGAACATAAAGTCTTAAATCCAATATGCCCATGCTTGGCATGCCTTGAACGATAAGTATCAAGAGTAGCATGAACAGAAAAAGAAAAAATAGAAATAATAGCAGCAGTAGAGGAGACTCAATCAGGAGCATAATTAGTGTCAAGGTAGTAAAGTCCGCCTCTTTCCAGTCCTCTACCAACAATCTTCCTCGTAGTCAGGTCCTGAAAGAGACAATGAGAAAGACAAAACATAGCACAACAGTTAAGTTTGGTAGTAAGACTACTCACTAAAAGAAGGTTAGAAGATAAATGAGGAACATGTAACACTTGAGATAAAGAGAGAGACTGAGACACATGAATGTGTCCTACTCCTGAGACCGGAGTAAAAGAATCATCAGCCAAACGAACCTTGACAATAGTCAATGGAGGTGAATAAATGGAATAACCCTGTGACTCACCAGTCATATGATCAGTAGCTCCGGTATCAATAACCCAACTAGGAGAAGAAGACGATGTAGTGGTAACATAAGCCAAGGGAGCATGGATACCTGTGGCAGATGAAGTAGCAGTATAAGGAGAATCACTCAGTAGACTGAACTTAGCCCGGATCATCTCAGCAATCTAGGCTCTCATGGACTCCAGAGGATCACTGACAACAACTGAGGACTGAGGATCAACAGCAGGAGTCGTAGTAAAGTAAGCAGAAGGACAAGGCTAGTAAGCCTCGGGATAACTATGCAAACGGTAATAATGATCACAATCGTGTCCCATTATAACATAGTGACTACAAGTAGTAGGTCTACCACAACCATGACCGCCATGACCATGGTGGCCCCTATTAGTCCCCCTACCACGGTCAGCAGCAACACGAAAATTAGTAGCAAAGGCGGTACGATCCGGAAGAGGCATGAGAGTGGTGCTCGAAGACATAACAGCCCGACGACGTTCCTCATCAAACACAGTGGAGTACATAAATCGAAGAGATGACAAATGGGATGTGGCAAGAATCTGAGTACGCAACTGCTCGAATTCGGCCCGAAGACCTCCTAAGAAATCATAAATGGGGCGACACTCAATTCGCTTCGTCATAATCTTACCAAAAGCAGCAGATAATTCAGAAAGAGGCTCATAATGACTCAATTTTTCCCAACGACGCCGAAGAGTCGCAAAATAATCTGAAATAGACATATCCCCTTGCTGAAAGTGAGCAATCTCATGAGTCAGTTGATAAATCCGAGCATCATTCTCTACTAAGGCATAAGTTTGAATATGAGCCTCCCAAAGTTCATGACAATCTTTATAAAAAATCTAATTCCCAGAAATCTGAGGCTCCATGGAATTGAACTAGCCCAAACTAATGCAATTATCTGCCTTCCACTTAGCAACTTCGATAATACCTGTCTCTGGCTGTGGGGTCTTACCATCAAGATCTTAGAGCGACTCTCAATATAAAGCTCAACTAAGCATCGCCACTCAAGAAAATTATCACCATTGAATTTAATATTGGTGATTAAGTGGACAACGGATTCAGAAAGAGCCGGTGGAATAAGAACTTTAACATCCATAGAAGAAACTCAAGGAGCAAACAACCAATCAATCAAAAATATCAACAAAAAAAGATCTAATGATATTAAGATTACCAAAGAAAGGACGTAAGTTGCTGTTTTTAAGCAAATAGGGTGTAAAAAACCATTTTTCAGCAAAAAATGGTAGTGAAGTGGGGTTGTAAAATCATCACAACTTCTTCAAATCTCATCCAAACAAAGAAAAAACAGGTTCAAGATGTTCCTTAAAAAAAAATGGTCCAACAATGACCAAAAAACCGGGGAAGCAACAACCCATTCAAGCGGTAAAAAATCTGAATCAAAACAGTATTTTTCTCAAATCATCATAACTTCATCAATATTTAACCAAATCTCATGAAATAGGATTCAAAAATCCTTTAAAATTAAGAACTTTGAAAAATATACCTTTGAAGAACCCAAAACCCAAAAATAAGGCCTAGGCCATACGGCTAGAGACAGACGTATGTCTAAAAACGTGGCAACTAGCTCCTCCTTCCTTTTGTTGTTGTTATTGCTTTAAATGACCTTCTTCCTTTGATGTAGCTCTGATACCAAGTTGGAGAAAGAGTTTGAAGGATTTAGAATTTGGAGAAGAAAAAAGAGAGAAGAGAGGTTAGGGTAAATTGCTTAGTTAGGGATTTGAAAACCTTACTAGCATATTATATAAAGAGAGAACATTACATATATGCCCTTTTACAAGTATACCCCCGATATTACATATATCAACAAATGACACCCTGATCTTCTGCAGAGCATCTTACCATGACCTTGTCCATATCCTACACATTTTACGATGCTTCGAATCCGTATCTGGTTTGCGAGTAAATGTGCCTAAATTTGTAATCATAGGGGTTGGGGAGGTTGGGGTCTAGTTGAGCTTGCGGCCAACCTTGGCTGTAAAACGGGTCACTTCCATTAGTGTATCTGGGGATGCTCCTCGGGGCCAATTATAAGTCCAGGGCAGTTTGGACCCCAGTGTTGGAGCGATTATCGGGTTAGCATTTGTCACTTTTTATCAAAAGGAGTGAAGCTAATCCTCTTTCAGAGCACTCTCAACAGCATTCCAACCTACTTCATGTCAACCCTCATTATTCCTTAAGCGACAGCTGCTTCCCTTGAGCGTATGCGGAGAAACTTTCTCTGGCAGGAGAAAGGGGGCCGTTTCAAATACCACTTGGTGGAATAGGATCAAATTTGTCGTCTTAAACAAGCAGGTGGCCTAGGTGTGCGACTCCTATCATTGATGAACAAGGCATTATTGGGTAAATGGGTTTAGAGGTTTGGGGAGGAACGAGATAGTTTATGGAGAGCGGTAATCGTGGCCAAATGCAGGGAACAATCTTGTTGGGTCTTGAAGGAGCTGAAGGGCCCTCATGGCGTAGGTCTGTGGAAGGGGATCATGTTTGTTGTCTGATTGGTGGTGCCATCCTTTGAATTCAAGGTGGGTGATGGGTCCGAGGTTAGTTTTTGGAAGGATGTTTGATGTGGCATCACGACTCTCAAGGATGAATTTATCACCCTTTGCCGCCTAGTTGTCAATAGAAACACATTAGTTGGGGATTACATAGATAGGGGAAGTGGCGGGGTGGTTTGGGGTCCCAGGTTGAGGAGAGGCCTCAATGATTGGGAAATTGTTGAGATGAGCAGGCTCTTTGAGCGGTTAGGGTCCACATCCCTGGCACCTCAGGGCCGAGATTGTAGAATTTGGTCTAGAGGTAACAAATGTTGTTTCTCAGTGCAATCTCTAGCACAGTCGATCGGGTCAGTCCCACCCGACTCCTTTCCTCATAGAGTTGTGTGGAATCCAAGCATTCCTACTAAAGTATAATTTTTCTCTAGACTACATTTTTGAACAAGATTCTCACCTGTGATCACCTGAAAAATAGAGGGTGGAGGATGGCTAACCGATGCTTTATGTGCCTCTAAGCAGAGGAGACAATAGACCACCTACTCCTGCATTGTTCTTTCGTGCGTGAGATTTGGGGTTTCTTTCTCTCCCGAGTGGGCATGGATTGGATCTTCCCCTCTTCCTTTCACAACTTCTTATCTTGCTGGTATTTGGATTGGGGGGATAGGGTAAGGATGGTTATTTGGTCTGTACTGCCGGGAGTCATAGCATGGTCCATTTGGAAAGAGAGGAACAAGAGAGTTTTTGAGGATTCCCTATGTGCCCTGAATCACATTTGTTCCAAGATTCTGTGGTTGGTATTGGAATGATGTTCCTCTAGTTTCAGGGGAGGTGATCTGGGTCCTTTGCTAGTCCGATTGCATAAACTGGCAAAGGCTGCAGGCATTCCAGCAAAGGGTTTTTCCGAACTTGTCTTTTTACTCTTTGTTTCTAGTTCTAGTCTTTGGTGGGTTCATGATCTCATGAACTCATTTTGCACCAAATCTTTTGTACTCCTTTCACTCTTATTCTACTACATATGCTTGATTACTGATAAAAAAAAAACTGATACGGTCAATACGCTTCGACATTTTGAACTATGCTCCCGTCTACTGTGGCATGAATTTGTCCTAAATGGATCACTTAGTTTTTCTAATGACATACCTTTGACCTCATTTAACTATGTACTTGGTGAATAATTATCATTAAATCTTTGGTCCACACCAATTGGATTGAAGCAGTCTCTCAGGAGGTTTCTTTGACCTATGATGACGTATCTGCATGAACTTCTCCAACTTTGACGATGCTACCACGAAATGTCTAACAACTCTTGTATTTCGATGAGGAAGAGGCTGTCTGAGTGAGTCTCGGATGACAATCTTTGTTTGGTTGGGGCAGTGAAACCTTTGTAGAACTAGAACCCTGTAACTGTATTTTGATAGGGATTTAAGCCTGCTTGGTTACTTTACCTATATGCTGAAAGTAATCATGCCAGGATAAGCTATATTTTGTTTGGATCTTTCTTTGTATGTGTACATATTTACTTATTGATTTTGTCACACACGTGTACACGTATACACACACATACACACACAGACACACACACATACATGCATACACACACACATACAATGAATATATATATATATATATATATGCACATATTAACTATATGGTGATTCTATAATATTCTTAAGATGTTATTCTTTCTTATATATTTTTTTGTCATTATAAATTGATATTTATGCAAAGCATTTTTTTATTTGACCAATAAACAGATTTCATTGTAATAAAAAGGCGTGCAAGAAGAGAAAGAAAGGATTCACCAATAGTGTACCAAAGAGAAAGCAAAAAACAAAAGCAAAAAGGTATCAAAACAGATCAAACTAGCATCCAGACATGAAATTAGATAACCCTGTTTCGTCAAACTCACTCCTGATAGAGAACCCAGTGTGACAATAGATTGCGCACTCAAAGCATTTCTTTACAGCCTTAAGAATTTCATGGTATACATAGTTTGCTAGTTTCGTTGTGTTCGAATCAGACAATGTCTGTCTGCAATACACATGCATACCAATGTCCTACTTTCGGATGTCAAATTAATTACAAATTTTTATTTACATGTTGACAATAATTCGATTATTTTATGCAGGGATGGTTACAATGATTTCAATACATTCTACATGCAAGTAAGTAAGAAAAAGTAGCTTAATAATATGATGTTAGAAATGAGCCATAATTTACTCTCTTTTGTTGGACATTGAAATTTAGTTGCTAACTTGCTATCTTCTAACCAAAAAAAGAAAATTAGTTGCTATCTAAATCTTGTGTCAGGGGAACAGGCAATTAAGATTAGATTTATTCAAATTTGTATCAAAACTCATCTGGCAAGTTCCGAATCCAGGTCTTGATTTAGCATTCGAGTTCTTTGGAAGAGAATCCAGGTCTTGATTTAGTATTTGAGTCCTTTGGAAGAGAGTAACTATATATTCTAATAAAAAAATAGTGCACTTGAGTCCTTTGGAAGAGAGTAGTTATATAAGTTGTTATTGGAACCTTTTGAATGTATGGAACGGTAATTGGAAACAAAGACGAAAGATTAAAGAAAAAAGAAAATAAAAATATATGGAACATGTAATCATAATTCTGGTTGGTCTAAAACCTAATAGGAAGTAAAACTGATCATATATAATCATTGCAACAGTGGCCTCATTAGAGAGGTACCAAACATGTCATATGGCCAAGCAAAGAAGTGATCATAATTGTGACCAATGCAAATGCTGTCATTAGAGATGTTCCAAAACAAGGTCTGAACCCCAAAATATGGTGAACATCAGATCTACTTTAGGACTTGTTCGAGAACAATGAAATTAGAAAATGGTTAGTTTAGCACAAAATTGGATCAAGCAATCGTGAAAGAAAAACAATGATATCAACCCAAAAATATGGATCACAGCTGATCTCTTTTTGTAGTTGTCCAATGATAATTAAATTTGGCACGAATGTAGCTTACCAAATGTAAATTATGACACGATAGTTTAAAATGTTTCTTTAGGGGTCTTGATTGAAGGATTTGATTGATAAATGATAATATATAGATAAAAAAAAAAAAGAACAGAGCCTTTCATCGAGAAGTGAACAATAACAAAAAACTAAAAGAAACAAAAGGAAAGAGAAAGAACACCAAAAGAAGCTAATGAAAAGCAATGGGTAGGCAACCCACTGAGCTTTACAGAGAATAAAGAATACAGAACATCCTGAATCATCGAAATCCGGCCTGATCGAGCACCAATTGAAGACCGTAAAAGTAATATCCATGCAAAGATTATCCAGAGGAGTAGAAGTGTTCTCGAACACTCATCTATTTTGCTCCTTTCAGATGCACAAAGATAAAGCTCCCATAAAGTAACTCCACAACATAGAAGAGGCTACATCAACTTCCTTCAACGACCAAAAATAAGTTCCTAATGCAAGAAGGAAAGGTCCATAGGCACCCCCAGACAGAATAGGAAGTACTCCCATACACGGAACACCAGAGAGCAGATAATAAGCAAATGATCTATTGATTCTTCCTCTACCATACACAGAAAACATCTGGTGGCTATGCTCCTGTTCCTGTTCTTTAAGTGGTCCAAACCCTAAAGTGATAATCTTATCCAGAACTGATGACCACAGAAAAAGCATATCTTGGATGAAATATTTGGGTTCTAGGTGGTTCTATGAGGAAACGGGGACTAAGGACGGACATTTGAGTTGTAGGATTTCACGGAGAAACGACCCTTACTCCCCTAAATCCTGACTCTAGCATCCCGAGATCGAGGGTTAGGACTCACTAAGGGAGGACAAGGTAGCAAGTGGAAAAGGTATTCAAGTTCCTAATTGTTCAAGTCCCTCCTTAATTTAGTTGTTCAAACTGCCCCCCCAAACCTATGCTCCAAGCTGGAAGCTATAGAACAAACCTTGTCTACAACATTGTAACAAAAAACGCCGTTTTTTTGAAAAAAACGCGTTTTATTCGCAAATTTTGCAGTTGCCGAATTGTTCTGCGTTTAAATCGTGACTTTTAAAAAACACGACGTTTTTCCGAATTATTCGCGTTTTTTGCGTTTTATTCGCGTTTTTTACGAGTAATTCCCGAATTATTCAAAAAAATTGCTTCTTTGTAATATATTTTAATCAAATTGTTTCGTATATTTTTATAATTATTAATTTACTTTTTTTTCCAATTTTTTCCTGAATTTTTCTAAATTTTCCGAACTTGATCCCTGCCGAATTATTCCCGAACCCTGACTTTGTCACTATGTCTACAACTAAGGAGTAGATGTTACCAAAGGCTTCTTTCAAAGGCATAGAATCACACCAGAAGTCGTCCCAAAGTTTAATCTCCTCTCCATTATCCACTCTGAACCTAATCTGTTTATGAAAATCAGCCAACCTGACACCATAGGAGGATTTCACAGACTTAGTATCCCAGACCGGGAGTTGACCATACTTAGAAACTATCACCCTTCTACATAAACTCTCCATTTCCTCCCCTAATCTCCAAAGGCATTTACCTAGCAAGGCTATATTCATAACTGTAAGGGACCCATTTCCTGACCGGACTATACACTAGCTTCCACTAAACTAATTGATATTTGTTCTTACCTTCTCGATCATTCCACAAAATGTTCCATTGCATTCTTTCAAAAATAGAAGCACCGGAGACAAGGATGGTCACCAAGACACCAACAATAAGAATTAGGTGGGTAAATTGGCGAGGGTGTTTTTAACCACTGTCACAAATCTCTCGAGAAATACCTAATTTCTCCCGAGAAAAAATCTAAAGTTTAAAACTCTGTTTTTATCGTGATATTTTAAAAATGTCGCAAAAAATATAATTTTCTCTTTTTATCCGTAAATATCACGAGATTTAGCTGAGGCTTAACTGAGATTTTAAAAATATTGTGAGAAATATACAATGTTGTTGGTTTTATGAATTTATAACTTGGTTATATATATTACTATTTTTAATAATTTTATATATTTTTAATCATTGCCGAGTAGGCGAGAAATACCCAAAAAAAATTCAGATTTGAAAATTTCTCGAGAAAAACTTCAGCCGATAAAACCCGAGAACGAGATTTGTAACACTGCTTTTAACCATTGTAAGTCTTCCTCCTTTCTAGAGGTATTGTCATGCCTTGAAATCATATACACAATATACCTTATATTTGTATATATAGGTTCAAAGGCATGAACCTGGGACATACCCTAAAGTTAAATGGAATTAATCACAATAATAAAAACCATTCAGATGCATATATATAACGAGCACACTGAAAAGAAGTGTCTTTATGTTCTTTTACAATAATGTCACCACCAAGGTTCTGAATGTCGATATCGCTCGACATGTCGAGCCGCAGAAAAAAGATATATCGGAAATATATCAGAAGATATATCGTTTATTCGGTAATTTTTGAGAAAATGACAAAAAAAAAAGGGCAAAACATGGAATTTTGCAGTGAAACTTTAGGAAATGTTAAAATAGATACACCTTTTAAAATGCAAAAGTTAAAAAAACAAAAATGTACATAAGAGATACAATGAGAAGAGAACAAAGATGTGTGCTGATGAGTGACGATAATGTATAATCGATTCATGTTTCATTCATTTCTCAATAAGATGTGCTTTGACCTCTATGTTAATTGTAATATAATAAATTTTACTTCTTTTGAACAAATATATAAGGCCATTTGATTTTTTTTTTTTTAATGATTATCCATGTTAATTGTTTTAAAAATCAGAAAAATTTATAAATGCACATTAAATTTGACAAATAATTAAAATTTAATTTAGTTTTTAAACTTCTTTATACCTGCAATTGATGAGCTCCTATTTGATGTAAACAAGCAGGATGTGAATTTTATTTTTATCCGGATGTAATTATGTAAAAAAGAAGAGAACGGTAATTTTATTTGACTGTGAAGTTGATGTAATTTTATTTTTGATGTAAACAAGCAGGACCTCTAGGTCTATTGAGTGTTGTTTAAGTGATTAAAAGTTTAATGTAATCAAGCAAGACCTCTATGCCAAAATGCAAATTTTTTTTTCCTATTTATATTTTTTTAACAGGTTGGAAAATATAATTTTAGTTCTTTTAAAAATTATAGATGATTTTTTTATTTGCATGAGTTGTGACCATTGAAGTAAGCATAAGGTCTTTTTTAATGAGATTATGAGAGTGACCCTAGCATTACCCTTGTTAGGGTTAAGATAATTAAGGAAGTATGTTTAATGACATTATGGGAATGACCCTAGCATTACCCTTGTTAGGGTTAAAACAAATAAGGAAGTGGGAGTGACCCTAGCATCACCCATGTTAGGGTTACTTAAAGCATAAGAGAGGCAGAGAGCTCATGCCCTCTCATTCGATGAGCATACCAAAAAAAAAAAAAACAAGAGCAGCAAGCTGCAAGGGTGAAGAGCCAGAGAAAGGAAGAGCGAAGAGGGGAGGGGATTACCAGATTGGCGTTTGGCTTTTACAATTGATGAAGGCTGCTGCAACGGTGACTCAATCCCACGGCGACGGCGAGAGGTATCAGGTATGAACCCTACCCTTTTGCCTCTTCTTCCTTCTTCTTTCTTCTTTACTCTCAACCCCTTTTCCTGTTTTTTTTTTCTAAATCAAAGATTCAAGAATCTATGGACTGATCTCATTGATGTCCATCCTGTGAAATTTTTTTTTGGTGCTGCCTGCAAAATTGGGGAAAAGATGCCCATTGACGGGTTTTGATCGATATCGGTGAGTTATCGCCGATATATCTCCGATATCGCCGCCGATATATCGGCGATATCTCCCGACACCATGTAAATTTTGTTTAACAACATGTAGATGCATCGATCACCGACGAGACCGAAAAATATCGGCGATATTGTCGAAATTTCGAACCTTGGTCACCACTATCCCTCAACTCAGAAAAAGGACAACAGGGAATGTTCTTCTAGCTACTCTGCTTCCAGAAGGTCCGTAGTGTCCTTCAGATATCTCCTGAAAATTGTCAACATAGCAAAAGTGAGCAAGAAGCCCAGCAAGATGAACACATACAACACACACAACACATGTATTAGCCATTCATAATTATATTTTACTCAATATGCAATTAATGACAATTCAAGTGAATTCATTTTCTTCATTCTGAATTACTTGGTCTTCATCTGGCAGTCCCTAGCAACGCCTTTAAGATCTCACACCTATTCCTCTACAGCGGCCCATGGTAACGCCTCACGACACAATTTAAGATCACACACTTGTTCCTCTATTGGCGGCCTCTAGCAGCATCTCACGGATTCCGATGAGATCACACACTTGTTCCTCTATTGGTGGCCCCTAGCAACACCTCACAGATATCGATGGAATTGCATGCCGTCCACCCAAGGTCAAGTCATTTCTTATTTTAACAATAGTAATTATGTTATATCTTTCCTGCTAAAACTTCCCATACCACCATAGCAAGGCCGATCTAACCGCACATTATTATCCAATGTAAGTTAGTTATATCCTCCCTGCTACAACACTTCAACGTCACATGCTACTATAGCAAGACGGATTTAAGTAAGCAATGTAAGGCTAAGGTATTTAAGTAGTTCATACAAGCATGCACAAGAGTTAATCATCATGGTGGATATGACAAGACCTTTAAAGACAATGATATGAATGTAATAGCAATAAAAAAGTTATTTCAATTTTATAAATAAGGGAAGACATCATTATACTAGAGGGGATCTTAAACATGCTTGAGTTCTAAATTCTGGTTCGAAAAGATAATTCGTTCAAAAAATACATCATCCGATTGATCGGAAGTCAACATTCATTTCCTTGATTTCCTGAAACCTTTTGATCGATTGGAAGTCGACACTTCCAATTTCCAAAATTCATGTAGCATTCCGATCGATCGGTGGTCACGAAACTTGGGTAGAGGCCTAGATTTCCACCCCAGATTCCCAAAATCTATTCCCCTTTCACCATAGTTGATTTCTAAACAATCTCACACAACTACAAAGATCAAAACATTACTAGAACAATAATCTAAAGTTTTAAGGAGTGTTTACTTGCCTTTAGCCCTAAAGATTTAGTGTTTCAAGAAGAGGAAAACCACCCAAAGGGGTTTGCTTCAAGAGATTGACCTTCCCTTGGTGAGAAATCTGATCCTTAAGCCTCAAATCTCACACTCCAAGCCTTGAATCCTAGCTCTCAAACCTTTAAGCCTCTTCTCCCTTCTTCCAAAGCTCTCTTTTATGTTTAGGTTTTAAAGAAATGAGCTAATTAGGTCTAACCTTAGGTATTTATACCAAAGCCCTAATTTGAATTTTTTACCCAAATACCCTCGCTAATGATGCTTGGTTACAAGCCTAAGTTAAACCCTCTAGTGTATTATGCTCTTTTAATTATTCTACACTAGGTTAAACAATTTCTCATAGCCAAATGTTCCACATAGGTATTTACCAAAATGCCCATAGACTAGGAAATTACCAAAATATCCTTACTAATTAAAATTTGAAATTTAGAATCACTATTGGTATTGAGCCTTCCACGCAGCCACAATCCTATTAACTCTCTTGATCATTGGATTCCAGACAACTTTTGCTTAAAGCCAACTCCTAAGGGTCCCCCAAATAAGAGGTAGGAAAGACTCATACTTTAATCCTCAACACGCCCGCAATCTCCTCAATATTAGGAACCTCCCCAACCCCAAAGATCTATCATCTTGAGATTTATTTTAAGTTTGGACCCATCTTTGAAGCATCTAAGAATACAATGGAAGAAACCTATTTGTTGAGACGAGGCATCGCATAGAACCATGGTATCGTCCACGAACTAGAGACATGAGACCTCTAAATCCTTACTTCTTATCGAGAAACCTTCAAAGACCCTACCCTCCGCTCTACGGAACATCTTACTGAGAGGCTTTGTCATGTTGATGAACAAAACAAGAGAGTAAGAGATAGAGGGTCACGTTGTCTTAGTCCCGAGAACTCCTGAAAAACCAACTGGCGAACCATTAACTAAGATCGAAAAAGAAATGGTCTCATAAAAAATTTTCATCAACCATTTGTACTTCTCTCTGAGCCCCATCCTCTTAAAAAAGTAAAAAGTATCCCAGTTAACATGATCATATGCTATTTCATCATCAAGGTATTCAAAATACCAAGTTTCATCTCTTTGAGCCTTGAATCCAGGCACTCATTTGCAATCAAGATATTGTCCATGATTTATCTACCCATGACAAAAGCAGCTTGATGGTGAGAAATGATCTTTCCCTTGACCACCTTGCGTTGACAGGCTAGAACCTTAGCCAAGATCTTATAAACACTCTCCACCAAACTAATCTAGCGTAAGTCTTTTGAGTTTGGTAGCGCCTCCAAATTTGGGGGATTGAAGGTAAGTTGTTATTCAGGATTTGATCAAAGGAGCCAAATATATAAAACTCCTTAGCCACTTTAATTGAAGTCTCCCTTGATTATGTGTCAGCAGTTCTTGAAGATAGAAATGGAGAAACCATCTAGACTGGGGGCTCTATCTCCAACCTTTGCTTTGATGACAACAAAATTCTCCTCAAGAAAAGGTCTCTCCAAAATTGATCTCTCCTACTCCCCGATATTATCAAAACTGATATCATCACTTAGATTCTGATTCTCCACCATAGAAACTCCACCAAAGCGTCCCATTCCACCAGGTTGAAGAATTCCCGGTCTGAAAGACCTTCCCCTAGGTCTTGGCCTATCCTAATTTGAACCACCATACGAGTTTACATAATTCATAATTTAACATGGAATTCATATATAATACTTTATCATAGATTCACAATTCAGTAACTTGATTTTTATTCAACAATCACAACCATTCGTCCTCATCATACCCATTTGCCTTGCAATCATACACAAAATGCCCTTCCTCCAACATACACAATCATTCATCATTCACATTCATGATTAAAACCCTAGAAATCCATCCACAAAAACCTCCACAAAATTTTCTCATCCTCTATCTCGCACACCAATAATGTTAAACATCAAATATCAACACCATAATAGTCAAAATCATGTTTATCAAAACACATAAGTGCATAAAATCCCCATTTCATGCTCAATAATAAAAAATCCATACATAAACATGTAAATCACCTACTAATCCTCACTCTTATCTTGTTTAAACATGCAAAAACTGTAATAGAGTTAGGTTAGACGGTATATCGACCTTCTGGGATTGTTTTCCTACAATCGAACGCTTGAGAATCGGCTTTTGGGGCGATCTCAAAGCTTTTCCTTCCTTCTCCAAGTAAATCCTTGGAAAACCTTAGGTTTATCTCCTCCTTTGCCAAATTAGGTTAGAAATTCTTAGAGACTCTAAAACCCTCAAAATATAAGGCCTATTTATAGTAGTGGGGTTTAAACCCTAAAAATCTGCGTAGGTAACACTAGTCGTGCCGAACACCTCTTGACTCATGGACACTTGGCACCCATTCCACGTGCGTAGGTAACACTAGTCTTCATCTTCACTTCATCTAAACTGGACTTGAGTGGTAGAGGCAAGGACTTAGACCCACTAGACACTGTCTTGGACTCGGAATTAGCCAATACAAATTTGGACTTTACACTTTGTTGGCTGATTATCAAGCTGTTAAATGCCTAGTTAGTATATATTGAGCCAATTTTTTTAATGTTTTTTGTTTCTTTCTTTTCTTCCTTTTCCAGGCTGCATCTGGGACTAAAGGAGGTTCAAGTGGTTCCCCAGTCATTGATTGGCAAGGAAGAGCAGTGGCCTTGAATGCTGGAAGCAACTCATTGAGTGCTTCTGCATTTTTTCTTCCTTTAGAACGAGTGAGTATTTATTCTGCCATGCGGTTTAAATTCTAATTATGTCATGCTTTCAGTGTTATTTGGGGTGAAGTTACATATTGTCTGATTTCTCTTATTGCACTTCATGTTGAGTTTTATTCACCCTTTAGGTCCATATCATTGGATTCTCTGCTGTTAATTTGTAGTTATTTGTACTGGATATTTTATTTTGCATGTGTAGTTTGGATATTTTTTCTTATATCATCGACATTATCATAATGATCAGTATATCATCTCTAAGCCTTGCCCCACATATTTGGGGTCTGCTACACAAATCCTGTTTTGTTATCTGATTATATCTTGTGGCATATCCTCCTTTAAGCCGTATTCCTTCAATTTTTTTTACTCTATTTCCATCCTCCTTTTTTCCTATTTCTGTTATCACTTATAAGCACCTCCCTCCTATACTATCGCTCCTTCTCAGTGGTCAATGGCCTCGATTGCACATTACCTAACCATCTCGAATGCCCACTTCACTTAATGGGGAGACTTAGATGCGCCAAACTAGGAGGGGAATGCTGTCTCTTATCTTCTTACCGATGCCTCAAAAGTAAGTTTCCCAACCTTTTGTGACTGATCTACTAGCGTGAGACTTCTTGACCTCTCCTTTGAGAAAAGAACACAGCCCAATAATCAACTCCCGAAAGGATCTCCTCTCCCCTCCTTTTGCGTCAACATGCACGAAACATTTAGATGGATGATTAACGACTTTTGCTATACCACTCCCAAACCACCTTCTCTATGATACAACTTTTTTTGTATGACCTGAATTCCTTTACTGCTCATGGCTTCAAACCTTAGATCTCCCAAAGTTTGAGTCCTCATGATCTCAGGCATCTCAGATCTCCAGGCGCTTCAGATTTGTAACTGCTCTAGATGAATCGGTGTTCTCAAATCTCCAAGCTCTTCGTGAGTAACATGGTTAGTCATGAATATTAGTAATAAATCCATAAATCATTTTAAAATTTGGATTTGCGGTCTCCGATCTTAATAGCATTGTTCCTTAAAGCAATATATTTTTTATTCGAGCTGTTTTTTTTCCTTATTTTTTCTCATCACATTTATGTACCAAAAGTCTAAATTTTAAGCCTAAACTGTTATTGTATCAAATCTAGATCATCTTTGCAGTAATTAAGACACATTTCAGTGAGAGGTAGAGAATGTGACTAATGACATTTTTGATGTTTTCCAGTTTAACTGTATTTAATGTTGTGTTTCTTATCTCCAATTAAACTTATCTTTTGGTTTGAAAACAAAATTTAGGTTAGAAGTCTTTTTATAACATTTTTTGTGTATATGAACTGACATGTCGCATTTAGGGCTTCTGGAGTCATTGTGTTTGACATCAGTCTCTGACACTGTGAGGCTGTCTTCTTAGTTTGATAATTTAAGGGGAAGAAAAATTTCAACATGGGCTTTCTATCTTGGGAATAGCATATTTAGAGATACCCTTTAGAATTCATCTGATGAGTATCGGGGAAAAAGGACTTTTGAGGAATTACCTTGATATTATTAAGGGTCTGTATAATGTAGTTGCATAATTAGTATGAAACATATGATTTCTCAGTGACTAGATTTATATTACGGGTGAGCTATTAGTTCATATCTTTTTCCAGGGGTTTTGGATTAATGGATGGCTCATTCAGTATGATGTTCGTCGATGTAAGTTATTTGCATATAATGTGGTACTAGTTGACATACTAGTAACTAGATGGGATAATGAAAAACTAGAACTATGGAGGGATACATTGGAATCTAAGAGTTTTAAAAAATAAGTAAGACTAGTGAATACAACTTCTATAAGAACTTGTAGAGCTATAAACGAAGCGAATTCGAAGCGGATAATGGTATATCTGAATTCATATTCGATTACATATCCGAATTCGGTTAAATTTCCGACAGATAGTGAAATAGTAGTTGTATCCGGCTCCAATTAATATATTCTAATTCGGATAATACTCAAATTATCCAATTACCTTAAAAAGAAATTAAAAGAAAGAGAAAAATCCCAAAAAATGTAAAAATTGGAATAGTATGTGGGAATAGACATATCCCCCTGCTTGAGTTGTCAAATCCTTTGACACAACTCACAGTTCTCCAATCTCATAATAGGTTTGTGTCACGACATCCCATTTATTATGTGCGGAAGGAAGAAATAAATAAGCACTACTAATATCTGACTGCATAGAATGGGGAAGCCATGACATTGCAACTTCATTCTTAGCCTCCCTCTTGGCATAGGTTGGATCTGTGGACTTGGAAGAGGGAATGGTACCATTCAAATAACCCATCTTCCCCTTGCACTTAACAAACAATGTAGCCAACTGAGACCATGCCAAATAATTTGTACCATCGAGTTTTAAAGGGGTAATTTGGAGATTAGGTACATTACTTGCACCAACCCCAATTCTTCCTCTACGGCTCTACCCTACACAGGAATACTAGAGGATTGACTCTCCTTGGATTTATCCGCCGTAATATTCAACCACGAAACAAACACAAATCTGCAACTTAAAAGTTTCACCATTTGATGCAAGAACTTAACCAATACTCCACAAAAGACGCAACTGATGGGGGCGTGAGATTAAATCCATTTATCTCATAGCCCAGGCAACCCGGTTGAGACCTCCAAGTGGGCCCTACCCTATGGGCCACCCCACCTCAATGGGCCCCTACCCCATGGGCCAACTCGTTCCACCCCACCCTAGTGTGGAGATGCTCTCGCATCAACCACCCACACCGGTGAAGAGACTCAATCCCGAGACCTACTCTGATACCATTTGATGCAAAGACTTAGCCAATACTTCACAAAAACCTAAAGCAACTCCCAAAGTAGGGTTTCACTTCCCGTACTTGCTCAAAACGTTACCACAAACAACTATAGGGATTTAAAAGGGAAAAAAAGTAACCTAACATAAGTTAGTGTTGTGATTTTGGGTTTCAAGGTCTAGGGTTTGAGAGAAAGAGAAGAGGAAGAAGAAGAAGAAAAGATTAGGGAAAATATTAGAGAGTAATTGTCTCTCTCTCCCATATTTTATTATTTATACTTCACTAATGATATACTATTAGTCTATTAGTATATAAGAGATACTAATAGTATACCCAAAATACAGTGTATAAGAGTAAAGTAGAAAACATAACATAAAGCCCCTTAAAGCCTTACTGCCTTATTCAATAGTTTCTTGAGCCTCGTTCTAGTAACTACGGAATAGCATATAACACCAAAAGATGTGGCGATGTCCTTGTATATAAATTTAAACTGAGTTGTTTATGGAGTCAAATCTTCAATCCCTGATGCGACTTGCATTTCAATAACCTATTTGTTTTTGCGGCTTTGCACAAACCTTGCGAAACCTTTCTGTATTGGGCAATCTGTTTTTGCACATGAAGATTATATTTTCTGAATATACAACCAAGGCTTAGTTTTGATGATAATGCCAAGCAATCTATGGAAGTCAATTCATAAATCCCTGATATGACTTGTACCATCACCTATTTGTCTTGAATCTTTGTGGGAACTTTGTGAAGCCTTTCTGTATTGGGCAATCTGTTTTGACACAAGTAGTGTATATTATCTAAATATAGATTTAGGGCCTTCTAATTTTTATTTTTCTATGAGGTTACCTTTAACTAGAATTTGGTTTATGCCCCCCCCTCCCCCCCTATAATACATCATTTCATTTATAAATAAATGGAAATATCCCAAAACTACTGTCTAGGTGTCATGCCTTTTTGTTTTATTAAATCTGAAGCTTTAAGTTAGGTTGAGCACCAGCAAGTATTAGGGTGAGTTACGTTTTCTGCACTAAATCTTGGTGTTACGCAAATGGCAGGTTGTAAGGGCATTAAGTTTTCTGCAAAAGGGCAGGGATTCCTTCGGAAATAAATGGGTGGCAGTGACTATCCCTCGTGGTACGGTTCAGGTTTGTCGGTTCTTATCCTCTCCGTGCTTCACATTCTTAGGTGATCCTGTTACATTTTTTGACTATTGAGAACTGCATTAAATGAAAGCATTAACAACCTCTGGTGATTGGTAAACTATATCCCCTAGTAGTTTTTTTCTGTGATACACTCAGAGAGAGTTATCACTTGCACCACAATAATTAACATGATACTTTCACAATTATATCTTTTGCCAAAGTTTTCATTTGTTTTTCTTTGGTGGCAAATGTCATAGCCTTTAAATACTCTTTGGTGACTTCCTTGTCAAATCTTTGAGTTACTTGTGCTTGTCTTTGTTTAACTGGTTGACCTGGATTGCTAGAATAAATTAGTTCAACAATTTTTATACAATAGATCGACCAGCATTCCCTTTCCTACAGCTGGGTACTCCTATCTCCCTCTAAGGGCTATTTTTTTTCCTTCCTTATAAACGTTGATGCTGGCCAAATTTTTCATGGTTGATATAAAGAAGATCATGCCTGTACCGTATGTGCTTTCTTTGTAGAGTTAGCAGTGAGCATGGCTTTAAAAATTGATGCATGTCCCATTGGGCTGCACCACTCTCACGTTTTGAGATAGGTGTACAGGATCCAAAAGCAAAATCCTATGAGTAAGAAGGGTTTCAGCAGCCTCATCTTCACCTAATGGAAACAAATCTCGATGTTGGTCCTTCTTTGTAGGAGTTGAAATTAGAATTGAAGCCATCTGCCTCAAATTATGCTTTGGCCCACCAAAAAGAGATCGTTCTTGCACGAGTCCAAGAGAAACCATCTCCTCTGTCTGCCCAGAGGCAGATGAGGGACCCTAAACAATGTCTGAAATCGAATTCAGAAATTCAACCTCACCATAACAGTCTGCTGATCCTAAAATTCTGTCCCTGGGTGCCTGTAAGTTTGTTTCTGCATGCGCAACCTGATTTCCACGTCAAAGAGAATTCCCTGACCTATTTACCAAGTTAGGATTCTGGTCCAACCTTGAATCTGGGATTACTATGCATGACAGATTATGGTTGAACACTCCATCTCTAGCCAACCCCATTCAGGGCAATTCTACTGTGTCATCAGCACTGTAGAGGTTGTTCATCATCCCCATTGAGCCTGTCATCTGCTACAAGGTCCAAATCTATGAGGTTGCACTGTTGAACCAGATCATCTCTTCTATATATTGCTCCATTAGATTAGCTTCCCATAACATAGGATCAGACACATAATTTGATGATGTTGATTCCGCTTCAACCAGCCTGAGATACGAAATGTCTTTAACTAAGCATTGAAGGTTTGATTTTCTCCAGCTTCGACTGGGAATGCTCTCCTTGGAAGAAATGATGACTGAAACAATTCAACATTTAGACGAACTGCTGGATGAAACCACCACCGAACTAGCTTTATCTTTAAATTTCCCCTTACATGTTGTTTTCTTTTCCCCCCTTCACCTTCTTATAAATTTCCTTTTGACCTGCCGGGGTTTTAAAAATTATAGCACCATTCAGGTTTGGGTTGACTTTATTACCTGTATTCGACCCAAAGTTCCTGAACTTCTCTCTTCTCTGTCCCGATTGGACTTCACAGCCTTATTAAACTCAGATGATAGAGAAACGGTTCCTCCAATACCCCACCGATTCTGATTCCAGCTCCCCATCCCTGACGCTACGTTCTTCTAGCAGACTGTTTCAGGTATCTCCAATGGGATTTATCCATGACACGCTTCTGAGCAGTTTAAAATTTGAAATTTTTTTTTGTCTCTGTCACTTTTGCTGAATATGGGGCCTATTCCTAGCTACACCATCCTAAATGGCCCTTCCGACGCCCAATTTCTCTGAGACCCATCCAAGATGGCATAACACTTCCAAGTTGCCATCTCTACAACTGAGCTCTTGGTTAGGCGCCATTGCTAAGGTTTTAAATAACGGTTTCAGTGTATCTAATGGCCTCAGCTGAAACCGTTACGTACCACCGAAACCATTACATATCGGACGTTATGGTCTAGAGCGGAACAACATATTTTCTTGCTCTCGTTAGGTCGTTTATACTTATACTGTAAACAACTTCTTTTCATATGTCGTTTATACTATAAACGACCAATAAAACGTTAGTGTCGCTTTTACTCCCTACTTGATATAAAAGGGGGCCGTCCAAGAAAAATACAATGAAATCTGAAAGAGAGTTGACTCCATCTCTATCTGCTTTCTTAACTCTCTTTCCCTCTCTTGTGGATTCTGTATCAATCGGTGTTCCATACAAGAATCTTAAACAAGCTGAAGTCGAATTGGTTGGTTTGGACGAGGTTTCTAAGAGGATCGATCTCAATTTTGGGGTTTGAAATGGGACCTCAAATGATTCAAGATTTTCTGCATTTCCTGTCCGGTTGGATTAGTTGTTGGAGAACCTACTACAGTAAAGTTTTTTTTTTTGGTCCTGGGCATCTTTCATCTACTGTTAGAAGTTAGGATTTGTATATTTTGCCAAGTATGGGTTGTTAAAAACCTCCTTTTATATAAAAAAAATTGCAGTCCGTTACGAAAGTAACGGCATTATGAACATTAACGCATGACAACCGGTTCCTATGTTCTAGGGTTTTACATAGTTGTCGGCTTAATCATCGGTTCAGGGTCTCGCGAGTTTTTAAACCATGTTAGGTGCAGAACAGCCCGGAGGACATCTCTACTAGCCAGCTTCACCCCCTCTTCCACCTCAATGAGCACCTTTAAGACACTCCCTATCCTCAATGTTGTTCTCCTCGGAAGTCGAGATCCTGTGAATATTGACCTTATTGACCAAAATCCTGTCCGATTAAAGCACTTTGGCCCTTTGTGTTCTGCTATCCAAGTGGCAAAAACCTCCACAGAATTTCCTAGGGCCTTGAAACCCGAGAATCCCAAATAATGTAAACTATTTGAGCTGAATCAATGCTTTGTGGGAGAGAGTAATGGTCCTAAGCTACTATCTGTGGAACGAGAGTCTCCCATGCATGGTTGTTAAACTTAAATCCTTGCAATTTAGCGATTCAATTCCTACGATTTGAATCGAATCCCAGGTGAAACCAAGGTTTAAAAAAAGGATTTCGGACACCGTAACGGACACAGCCGAAACCTTTACGTAACGGGTTCAGCCTTTACTTATTATTTTTTTCTTTTTTGCTTAAAAAAATCCAAAAAATTCCAATAAATAGAAAAAAAATCAAAAAACATATAATAAATGAGTAACAAGATACTTTTAAAGCCAATATGAAGCTCAAAATTTAGAAATAAGGAAATTAGATGGGTCAAAGGGTTGAAACATACCCGAAATTAAGAACTTGTCTTGGATTCCTTCAAATCTATGAATTAAACCCCAAATCAAGTTGTTAATTAACAAAAAATAAAAAGATTTTACGAAAAAAAAAGTAATAAGAATAGGTAGAGAAGAATAGAGGAAGCAAATATGAGGTTTTAAAATGAGTTTAGGGATTTTCGGAATACAGTCCTACAATCGAAACCTTTACGTATCGGGTGTAATGCCCGTTACGTAACGGTTTCGGGCGTTACAATTTTGTTTCGGGATAAACGGGTAAAGGTACGGTATCGGAGATCACCGAAACCTTTATGTAACGGTTTCGGCGTTTTTTTTAAACCATGGATGAAACAATTCAAATCTTAGGAGAAAATCTTAATTAGATAAATATCGTTAGATTTGCGATTCAAATCGTATGATTCATACGATTCGAGCACGAAACCTTTGTTACGGACAGATACTTAAAACAAATATATTTTATTCTTTCAATTTTCTAAAGGTACTTTATATCTTTTAAAAAGAGAAGAAATGGGAAAACCCCAGTTACGGACATGTCAAAACCCTTATGTGGGTTTATTCTCTTTGTTGCTTTGAAACAGGAGAAAAAGAGAAACAGAAGAGAAGAAAGGAGGAAGAAGAAAGAGGAAGGAGTTGGAGTGTTTGGACTCTAGGAGAACTTGTTTATGTCTTTTTAATTATACAAGCCGTTTGATACTTGATCTCATACAACATGATTATATGCACTTTTGTTGATTTATCTTTGATGATATTGGGGGTTATGTTTCATTTTATGGTGTTCATTTGCGTTTTGTATGGTGCATGCAATGAAATTTTCATCACTTTCTTTTATCAATAGATATAAATGAAATTTTTTGGATAATGTATTATTCCATTTTTCTGATTTTTTTTTTTGTATTTTTTAACAAATTTTTGGAAAAGGTAGAATCTTATGATTTACGATTTGAATCCCAATTTGAATTGAATCAGTCCTGAACAATTTTACGATTCGATTATGATTTAACAACCTTGCTCCCACGATCAATGGATTCCATTCCTTCTGATCTTCGACACCTCCTCTATTGTCCTCACGAAGAACACGACCCTAGATTCAGCCAATGGATATAAGAAAATGGCATACCTGTTATAAAGTATGCCATTCTCTGAACTTCAACCTGCAGTCCACTTCGCGAGACAAAAAAAAAATGATAACGACCATTCTTCGACTTGGTTCTCATTATTGAGATAACTGGTTCTCTTATGGTGCTGCATTTAACCCTTTCAAACACTGTCCATCTGGTGGTTTGGTAAGGAGAAATTGTATCCTCTGAGATATGTCTAAGGAGGAGGAGAAAGAATGATGTTCGGCCAGCCATTGGACGCTTCTCCTTCTGGGATTATAACTGCTTTCAACCTCCGATCCTTAAACAACTCGGAAATTTTGATAAATTGCACCTTTATCGATAAATCTCTTAAGAATAACCAAAGTACGATCATGGGTAATTCAGTTCCCAGACAACCCTGTTTAGCTTCTTTAAGCAGGGCTGTTTCCACGTTCTCTATAATCCACGATAAAAGATCTATCTCCAAGTTAGCTAACAAAGAGAAGCCTTGTTGCCTCTCAATCTCTCCCAAGTCTCCTTTATTCCAAGAGTCATCAAACGTTTTGAAATCAATGGCAAAGAGTGTTCTCTTCATCAGTTCTGCCGCAACAGAGGAACTGAGTGAGTATTGAGTAAAACTAACAGCATCCACTACCAAGCCACCCTAAACTAAGGACAAGATCAATGGAGATGGAGAACACGATAAGATTCTGACGGCAATGAAAGAAAAAAGATGGAAGGGAAACGAATAAGGTAAAGGATTGCACGGCAGAGCGAAACAGAAGAAAAATAAGGATGGAAGGTCTGTCTAACCCAGGCTTTTAAGACCTCATCTAATTCCAATAAAGAAGGAATGGCCTCTGCCTCACGCAGCAGAGAAGCACATCTCATTTAGAAACCTTGGGGATTGAAGGATTCTTAATGCAATAGGTTACGCTTTAGATTCACTTATTGGTTTGCACAGTATTTTTCAGCATACTCTAGATTATGACCAATTGCTTAGCTAACTCATTGAGAAAGCAAGTTATACATAGAAAAACTTTCCCAAGAGGAAAATCTCTTGACTAACTTTTCCTGATTAATTAATAAAAGTATCTGTGTGTCAAAACATAAATTAATATGAATCAGTAGAAATAGTACTGAAAATGATGTTATCTTCCTTGGAAAGTGGTAACCTTTTGTATGTGTCCACGATAGAGTGCCAAGATAGATTTCATCATCTAAGTTGCTTTCCTATTAGCCTTTGATTATTCCACAATCCTTACATCATGCAATAGAAGATTTTTGTATCTACATTTAAAGTATTAATCTAATTTTTTCCATGAGATGAATTCCTTGTGTAATATTGATGCATTTGAACTTTGCAGATGAAGATGTTAGATCAGCATGAAAGCTTTTATACTGTGCTACATGTATAAATTTTTTTTTTCATCAGGCTTTATTTTTGTTATAGGTGACGTTTCTTCATAAAGGATTTGACGAGACACGCCGTCTTGGTCTCCAAAATGAAACTGAACAGGTACTTTGTCCTTAATGAGAACCTGCAGCATTTTTTCCTTTTTTGTAATTTCATTTCTTTCAATGCAACCATTAATGTTTCTTCCTCGACTGCTGTTAACTTTCATAAATAATTGAAATATTAATTGGAGGGTTACTTCCAGCTTATAGTCTCTTACTATGTTATACTTGTGGTTTAATTAGATGGTAAGGCATGCATCTCCTGTTAGTGAGACTGGAATGCTTGTTGTTGATTTAGTGGTGAGTGCTCCCACATCCATGCTTTAGATTCTAATACGTGGTTGGATATTTAATAGAATTTTGTATGTGATTTTATGAATCCCACCATAATGTACCTATTGCAGGTGCCTGGTGGCCCGGCACATAATTATTTGGAACCAGGTGATGTGCTAATTCGGGTGAATGGGGAAGTAAGTTATGCTTCCTGAAATGCACCATATGCTTGAACTTCAGTGATACTTTCAAAAATGCACCATATGCTTTAACTGTGTATTGTATTAGTTATATTTAAACTCTTTTTATAGCCGAGATGCTAATTTTGAAAACTATTTCATGGAAATGAAATTTCTTTTTTGGTTATACTATGTGATCCTCTTGCCTTTCTTGGACCCATTGCCTTAGGAACTTTCTTTTTGAGCATTTTGTTGTTTCATAATGTGGAATTAGAATAAAAATCAGCAAGGGAAAAAATAAATATCATGCATTACCTCTGTGGAGAATTGGAGATAGGCTATTTCATATTAATTTGGATTCAACATTTATTACTTAAATTTATATTTTAAAGATTATCAAATAAATGCACAAGATATAATAATGGAGGAGATGTTTAAGAGAAATAAAATTTTTACAATAACTTAAAAAAATATATATATTAATTGCATTCTATTTATGGTATTATATTTAATTAATAAATACAGACCATGAGTAGAACAACATAAGAAAGCCATCATTGCAAATGGCCTGGCCTGGCATGGTCAGGTCTGTCTCTATCACTGTGCTGAATTTCAGGTCATTTATATGCTTAAAATGTTGAGCCACTACCTGCATGGGTTGTTTTTAATCTATTGACGTTCTACTGCAGGTTGTTACTCAGTTCTTGAAACTAGAGATTTTACTTGATGATAGCGTTGACCAGAAGATTGATTTGCACATTGAAAGGGGTGGCACATCCTTAAGTGTAAACTTGATGGTAATATTTTACACTTCCATATTCTATTTTTTGCAATATTTTCTTTATTTAGGGAAGAATTTAAGGATATGCTGGTGTGAATATCAGAATTTAGTCAATTTACACAGATGGATGATGATCTTGCTAAGGTTTCAAAATCAAAATTTGGCACAAAAATCCATCATCTACTTACCAAGTTTACCTTAGCCGAGTTCCCCAAGAATACTAACACATTCCATGGTGTGGGCATGGGGTCCAAATATCAAACTTGCTTTACCACCAAATGATATTGGGACAGAGCTATATAGTTAATAGTGTAAAATTTCCCCCTCGACATGGGTACCCTGGGGTGTTAGCATTAATTGACACTCGACTGAATTTTTGATGTATTGATTATATGAAAAGTAGAGATCCAATAAGGAATTGAAGGGAAAAATTAAGATAATCCTTCAGGGACATATTGACTTGATGAAATAAAAGGAAGGGAGAAAAAGAAAAGAAAAGAAGATAATCCTTCAAGGACATAGTCTCTTGGTGAAAAGCGAATAAAAGGAAGGGAGAATTAAAACGTATTTATGGGTAAAATATCAAAAACGGGGTCCAAATGTCAAACTTTCTTTACCCCAAAATGGAAATTGGGACGGAACCATATAGTTAATGTTATAATGTTTTCCATGTCATTTTGTGTCGACACTCGACATGAGTACCCCCTCAGGGGTACATAGACTGACACTTGACTGAATGTTAGAATAATCAGTTTGATTTATTGATTATATGAAAAGTAGCTATCTAAGAAAAAATATTAAGGAAAAAATTAAGATAATCCTTCAGGGACATATTGACTTGGTGAAAGGCGAATAAAAGGAAGGGAGAAGTAAAACATATATAGGGGTTTATAAGATATCAAATGATAGTTTCAACATATTGGTTGGCA
The DNA here is from genome assembly GCA_015143295.1 of Tetracentron sinense. Lineage (NCBI taxonomy): Eukaryota > Viridiplantae > Streptophyta > Magnoliopsida > Trochodendrales > Trochodendraceae > Tetracentron > Tetracentron sinense. Next base: position 14,851,714 of record CM026573.1, read on the forward strand.
CGAACATTTATCGATTGGCCTAGACGTAAAATCATGGAGGAAAGAAAAATCAGTACCATATCACTAGAATCTTAGTCTGTTGTGCAACACTGGTTGACACAGTATGAATTGGCATTGACCCAAGAGCTTAAAATATGGGAAAATGAGTGGAAACTCCCTCGTTTCCGCTCCCTTTCATGTCCACACCTCTCTATGTAGTATGTACAACAATGTTAAACAATTTACCATATTTATGCTTGCTTTATCATCTTTCTAAAGTATGACCATCTCCATATTTTCCTAATATTTTCACTCGGTTTACTTGTATTTACCAACTGTGCATCATATCCTTCAGCAACCAATACTGTGCCTAATGCCAACATTCTAAACCCTGGAACTTTTTTTTTCTCGAGGTCTCAAAGGTATCTTAACCAAAAAGAAAAAAAAATTTTCATTCTCCAGGTTTTAGACTACATTATTGGGTTGAAGGGATGATTATGAGAAAATAATTGATGGAAGTGCTAGAAACACAAACAATTATGTAGGGAAAACTATTTTAAAACCACCTATCTTCTTGACTGCCTTTTACCGACATCTTAAAAATCTTTCAAATATATATAAAATCATTGGTAGGCTGTATCCCAAAATGTAGCTACACAGCTAAGTTCTAATATGGCTATCATTTATTTACTACATACTCTTGCTTTGTATTTAATTACAGTTGCAAATTTGAATGTTTATCTGCTTCAGGTGCAGGATTTGCACTCTATAACTCCTAATTACTTCTTGGAAGTAAGTGGTGCAGTGATTCACCCTCTTTCCTACCAACAGGTAGGTTGCTCTTATTTAATTTTTTTGAGATATGTCTCCAATATTATGAAAATGTATCATCCTCAAAATCTTGACCTGTGTTTGTGAAGGTTAGAAGTTGGTCTTTCAATAGAATCACCGGTAGTTTATACGTCTTTGACATGGCATGCTGTTGCGATATTATAAAGAGGAAAGACTGATTTGATGTGCCAAACACAGGATATTAAATGTTTGGTATATCTATCATCTTTCATATGACAATATGAATCTCAGTAAGGAATAAAATGGATGGTATTATCTCTGTGGACTCACAGCATCACTTTTCATTTGATAGGGAAGGAAAACTTGACTAACCTAGCTTGACTTCCCCCCTTCCACACATTAAGTGTTGCATTTTTCTCTTTCTCTTGTTATAGTCTTAATCATTGTTTGACTACCTGTTCTTACTCATTGTTTTGAACTTCCTAATACTTTTTATTTATGCATAACACAGGCCAGAAATTTCCATTTCAACTGTGGTCTAGTATACATTACCAAGCCCGGGTAAGTATTCTGAGTTTAGTTCTGGAACTTATCACTGTTATTTGAATTGCCTATACATTACACAGCCTGCTGCATATTACCAGTTAATGAAAGTTCTTGCAGACTGCAGTATTTATTTATGTTATTACTTTTCTTCCTTGAAACAAATCGCCAAAATAAATAACAGATAAAGGCAAGTGGTATAACTACTTAAGCCTAGAGTTATCACATAAATCTTTGAGGGTATCGAGGATTTCATTTTTTTTTATATGGATATTTGTAAATGGAAGGAGATTCTTCTAGTGTTATTGGCTGCGTGCAGGATCCATCCACTGGTCTGTGGAGACAGGCTAATATGTTTGATCAAACAGAGGATCTTGCAAAAGGAACGTTGTTTTGTGCAGTGATGTTTTTTTGAACCTCCACATCCAGATTTATATTTTCACTGTTCACCCCTGCCACAAAGACATACGTCGTTGCTCCTAAATACCCACTTTGCTCTCGGATGCCTTCCCTCCAGGTCTCATTGTGGGTTCTGTTTTTGTTTCATGAGAATTCATGATGGCCGTGTTTAAAGGTTCAATCTCCCCTTTCCACGACGTCTTGCTCTTAATTCAATGCAGATTTCTCATCCAATTCTAGAGTTTGGAATTGAATTAGGGCTTAGGTATTGCTATAATAGGATTTCGGGAATATATGATGGATTATGATTGCAATGGAATCAAGTCTGGCTGCTGCAACAGCAATTAGAGGTATCTAGAGTTGCCGTAATAGCAATGAGGCAAGGGTAACAGGCTTGCAACAGTATGACAATTGGTTATGTAAGCCTGGGACTGGGGAACAGGTTTTAGCGGCAATGGGGGGACTGTATCAGCTTTGGACAGGTTTGGACAGCAAAGCAAAGGGGTTGGGGCTGGTGCTGCAGCAAGGACAGGGATAGGGGGGCTTGTGGCTGTGCTGGAATAACAGGGGGAGGGCTGCGGCAGACAATAGGGATGGCTGGGAAGGCTGTGACAGTCACGGGGAAGGCTATGTTTTAGGTTTCTTGCAAGGGAAATAGGATCTAGGGTTTTTCTGAATTAGGGTTTCAATAAAAATAGAAAATCAATGAGAAGATAAAGAGAAAATCATGAACCTACCTTAGACCTTTGGGAATCATTCCCATGGTGTCACACCAAGAATCCTTTGGGAATCACTCCCATGGCATCACACCACTTCCAATCACTTCTTTCATTCATAGAATTCATTGACGAAAATTTTACGGCGGAAATTAAGTTTAAATAGATGCAAACCCTACTTGTTTAAAGACTAAATATCCAAATTATTAAAAAGACTAAAATAACCCAATACTAATAAATTGTTTCCTTACTAACTAAAATTTGAGCCCATTGGGCTTTAAAAACTATGCTAAATCTGCACACCTTCCCACTGTGAGGTCAATGTGTGCATATGAGGTCTTTAATACCCCCAAATCATCTATCTATAGTGACGTGGGGGCCTTCATCTTATTTTTCTGCCTATGATAAACTTTAAACTCCTTTTGATGTCCACATCAAAATGAGTAAGCATTATTCATTTTGCCGGCCCCGAAGTAGTTGGAATAAAGCATTGACAAATAAAAATTAGTATACACAATTCATAATTCATTGAATATTAGATATTTGCTCCACATGATTAATTAAATTGGCAAAAGAGCTATTCCTAGATTACTCCATTCAACAGCTAGAAATAAGGCAAGGCAGGTCAAGCATGTCATTAATCTGTTCTTAAAGGAAAGAGGAAGACATGCATGTGTGTGTGTGTATAGATTATAGGTTTTATACCGATCAAATATATATATATATATATATCATTCTATAGGTATATTCCAATTATTTAACTCAGATTCACTATTCACAAACATGTGTTCTTCGCTATTCATTGTATCATCTTGACTGTGAACTTCTCGAGAGGACATGCTTTGGGGGAAGAGATGATGATTCATCTTACTCTGTGGTACACTGAAGAATTTCTAGATGGACTAAGTTTACCTCAGTATGTTGATTCAGCAATGGCCAAAAGAGACTTACATCGGCTAAACGGCTCACACCACGGCCTCAACGCCTGTTGCTCGACACCAAGCCTATCAACTTTCTGAATAACCACCAACTCCGGTCAATACCATAGAGGTCCGACTACACACCACCACTCACACCCTTCTACAGGGCTCTGATACCATTAACACCCAAGATAAGACAATCAATGAACCAAGAAGACAGGTTACCGCCTAGTGAATCTAAACTAAATCAATATGAAAGATACACTAACATAGCAGCATGAGTGAAAGAGCTACATCCTAGAGTACATTTAAACTATTAAGTGTTTAGTTGCTCATGATAAAACAAAACATTCAACAATATATTTATTGAAAACTGAAATACATAAACAGTACGATTAAACGTGAACTATCAATTCTACTACTGAGATGGTTGATCCAACGCTCTAAATGTCCAGTGTGGATACCTGAGGCTTACACCGATTTACTCATTTAAACTGAAGTGCAGTGAACATAAAACTATTACAATAAATAAAAACTTACAACTGGAGAGAACTCAGAAGGAACTCAAGACTAAGGGACAGTGGACTGAGGACTGAGGACTGAGATGAAGAGGAGAGGAGGAAGAGAAGATTACAGAATGAGCGATGCTCTACAATGGACAAGGCACATGCCTTAAAAAAAACATAAAAATCAAACTAATTATTACATTTGAACGAATCTTCAAAAGGAGTCTTCAACTTTGCTGAAAGTAAATCTTGAATTGTCTGGAGAATCTTGAACCTTGAAATCTGAAATACCTTGGAGAACTTTGAAATCTTGAACGAATAATAAAAGCGGCTGTCTTGAAAACTATGCTGGAGAAAGGAGATTCCTTTTGGTGACTTTAACTAGAAGGTAAATACTTTAACTTCTAGTAACTTGTCTGGAACTGTGGAGCTGAATCTTGAAAAGTAACTTCTGGAGTCAAAAGGTGAACAGTAGGAGACTGTAAAATTATTTTGACAAATGGCTGGCGCTTAATTATTCCACATATTCATGACATCTGGAATTTTACTATTCTGAGATGCATCATATTTCCATCCTTGATAATCAAACTGTATGGAATTTCTTTTGAAAATTTCTCGTAACATTCTTTGAGTAGAACTAGAAGCTGCAATAGTACCATATGTGATCGGATGTAAATTGGGATGTAAAATTGTATATTGTGGTTGGGCTAAAATGACAATGCGGCCAGTGTCAGCAACAATAGTCCAAGTACTAGTACTAAGACTATTATGAATGAGAAATAATCCAGCAATTTTTCGGAATTGGATATTAGTTGGGGAATAATGTTGTTTTCTTCTTGCTAAAGGATTAATATAATCGAGAGGAAGAGTTTCATGAAGAAATATAAGATGGTGTGAAGCATGACAAATATTATTGGAATCCCATTCGGGACAACTACTAATAACTTCTAAATAAATGAATGTATGGGATTGATGACGTCTTTGTTATTTACAAGCTTGGATAACACATAAAGTAAAACCTATCAAATCAAATTGAGACTGAGAATGGATGCCATGGGAAAACCCATTTTCAAAAAACCAAATTTTTTGATCTTGATCTAATTCTGGAAGTAGGATTAAAAGATTATAAGGATGACAATGAACAACTTTGGTATCAGGACTAGAAAATTCATTGGCTTCTATACAAGAAAAAAATGATAACCAATTATTTTGAGCAGTAGGAGATTTTTGTTGGATTAATTGTTGAAGGGCTTCTGGTAATTGGGATATGGAGAATAGAATTTTATTACGAAAAGAAGGAGCAAGGATTTTCTTCGGATCAATAATTCTGGGATCTGGGATTTGTGGATCAGAAATAGGTATAAGATAATCTGAACAATGAACATTAGGAAATGGAATAGATAGATAAGATTCTTTAAATTGAAAAAGATAATATGAAAGTGCTTCAACAGCCTTGGCATGTTGTTGAGTAGAATTTGTTCTGAAAGCTGACCACAGATTATCAATAAGACGGATTTCTGTAGGAGAAAGACCAAAAGTGGAAAAAGGAAATCTATTTCGAGGATCATCAATATCATCAATCTGTATATTGCCAAAACAACGATCAGCCATCTGTAAAACAAAAAGCTTTGATATTAATCCCGGCATATGTGTTAAAACATTAACATCGGAAAACCCAATAAAATTTATTCGACAAAACTCAAAGGACAAATCTTGACCATTAAATTTAAAATATATTCCTATATCATTTATCTGGGAAATAGGTTGTATAATAGTAAGAAATGGAATACCTAATATTATCTCTTGTCTTAAATCTTTAACTAATAAAAACGATTGCTTGATAGAAATATCTTGATTAATGATAAAAGCATCGGAAATCTGAAATTTAATATTTAATGGCATGCTATTGGCTGCTAAAACAATCTCTGTAGATGGTTCAAAATATCTGGAGGGAACAAGACTTTCTCTAATACAATTAGTTTCTGAACTTGAATCTATTAAAGCAATGGCTTTCAACATATAACTATTCTGGATACAAATTGTAATGTAAACCTGCTATTTTTGATGAAAAGAACGAGATCTAGAATATAACTAACTATTTTCTGGATTGTCTAATCTAATATTGGAGTCTAAATCTGGGGAAACATCTAATCCTATGCTAGATTCTGGCAATTCTTTTTCTGGAGAGATATTTCTTAAAGCATCAATTTGAACTTGTAAATTTATAATCTGAGAAATTAATTCTTTCTTTTCCTTGAATAAAATATTTCTAATATCTTGAATTTCTAATTGAAGACTTGAAAGAGTTACAATTTTAGGTATTTCTTGCACACTTAATCTCGTAAATATTTCTTCTAAATTAAAAGTATTACTTGGATTATGGATTCCAGGATTACTATGTAAAGTTTCTTTATATCTGGTTATCAACATTTTCTTTATATCACTATCATTGACTTGTTCTATGATGTCTAATAAAAAATCTGTTTCTTTGGTTAGTGTCTGGAGATAACTAAGAGACTTTGTACATGATGGACAAGAACAATTCTTTATACAGACTTGCTCTGAAGAAGATGAAGTGTGATACTTTGAATCAGAAGATTCCAAGTATTCTTCAATTTGATCTGGAGAGTTTGTAATTAATTCTGGATCTTGATCATTGATCAAGAGAGTAGATAAAACATTTTTTATTTGATCTGTAGCATCTAAAGAATTAATCTTCTTTTGTAACCAACAATTACTAGAGAAGTGTCCTACTTTACCACACTTGAAACAAGTTGGAGGTTTGGAGTTACTGGAGGAATCTTTCTGAGAGGGTTTCTTGGAAGGTTTCCTACGAACTATTTTTTCTTTAGAATAAATGGGCTTCTTTTTTGCTTTTTCTTTATCTTTATGTGAGGTCCTAGGCCATGTGTATGGAATCTTTTTCTTTTGCACTATTGCTTTCTTTTTTCTAACAGATGGAGGAACAGGCAATTTGGAATATCCAAACTGGCTGCAGAATGACCCTAATTCTTTGCGACACATGTCACTTTCTTTCTTGATCTGTTGTTGCATTTTGAAGTTTCTGCAATAAGCAATTCCTTCATTTTGGATTAAAGCAATAATGTCATCATAAGTTAAAAGATCATATGGAATATTACCATTATGTTTTTCCCTAATCTTGGTTTTAATTAGTTCTGAAAATATCCTAGGAAGACCTGAGATAAATCTTTCTTTCCAAAATGGTTGGTTGCAATCAGTTCTGATCATAACCTTGGATAAAAAAATGTCTTTATCAGTGTTTTAAAAAGCGTGTGAGGCTTACGCCTTGAGGCTCGCCTCGGGGCGAGGCTTAAGGAAAACGCCTTGAGGCTTAACCATGAGGCTTAAAACCCCATGAGGCTCACATGAGGCACTGCCTCATGTCTTGAAGCTTGCTTTATGTTTGTGTACGTCTTATACATTAACTAAAATTAGGAACTGAGACTTAAATGTCATTTTTTTCTAAAATTTGTTATTTGTTTCAACTAATTTATATAGTATTTCTTATGTGTACGTGTGCATCCACATGAACACACACAATGAATACAAATACAAATATATATGTATATATATATATACATATGTCTCTCTCTCTCTCTCTCTATATGTATATATACTATAATTTTTCATCAACTTCTTGAATCTTTTTGCCATTTTTCGTATATTATATTTATTTGTTAATATGAGAGAGCATGAAGCTTTCTTGTGAGGTTTACGGTTCACGCCTCGAGGCTTATGTCTCACGCATCTTGAGGTCCTAACGCCTCGCCTCACGCCTTAACGTTTTAAAACATTGGTCTTTATACCATCTGAAATCTGAAAGCTGTTTACAAGAAAGATTACTAAGTAAATCAGCGGATCTATCTTTGAACATGGAAGGATCACCTAACCAATGTTTATAAATGGAGAATAAAAGATTAGCTACGACATCTTGGATCTGTTGGCCACTAGCATCAAGGATGTAAGTGCCATCAACATTCTTCTTATACGCACTAAGAATAATTCTTATATTTTCAAAAGTAAGGCAGTTATCCCACCAACCTTTGAGTTGTCTTGTAAATCCTGCAATTAAGGATTGAGCTACAGTATGATCTGGAATATTGGAGACTTGGTAAGCATTACTGACCATAGTCATTTCTTGAAGCCTATTAAGAATCTGGTGTTCGGACATACCATCAATATTCCATTCATAGATGGTACCACTCTTGTATGAATTCTGGGTATAAGGATGTAATTCCTCAAACTGCATATCTGGAAAAGTAGGTCTGGAATAATAATTTCTAGTATGGGAAGAGGAAGGCTGATCCCATTCTAATTTGTTTAAACTGGAAAGTTTATTATGAAGGCTTGTAGGTTCTAATGGATGAAAAACCTGTTCATTTTATCTACTTCGTTTAAATCATCTGTATTGCCTAATTCTAAAGGACAAGCAATTAAGATTTCTGGTTCTGGAACCTTAACTATTTCTAATGGACATGCAGATGAAGCGTCATCAATATGAGGTGTATCAGGAACTTCTTTATTAATGATTGTACTAAAATCGTTTTCTAATTCTTTAAGTCTATTGTCTAATCTGGATATAAGGGCAGCCTTGGCTAACTCCTTACAATGTTGTCTAGGTATTTCAAATGGACTGAATAATGGAGTATCATCTTGTTTTGAGAATGTAACTGGAATATCATAGATCTTAGTTGAAGTTTCTGGAGCTTGATTAGATATATGTTCTGTGGCTACGATTTGTTCTACCCTAGTTAACTGTTCTCCTATGGTTTTAAGATGGATATTCGTATAATTATTTTGTTCCATTATTCTTTTAATATCTAAAGAGGAAAATGGTTCTTTTTCATTCTTATTTTTAAGAGGGCTACAAGATAAAAAAGTATTATTTTCTAAAGGAAGTTTTATCGTATTAAATGGAGGATGGACAGCTTGTATTTTAGTACTGCGTTCATTGTCTAGTACCCAAGTAGTTTTACTAGTGGTAGAAACATTTATACTAGAAGTTTTGATACTAATAAAATCATTGTCTATTCTTTTATATGGAGTATATCTATAAGCTTCTTCAATTATTTTAGCATAAAATTCTTGATGTGCTTTTTCTACTATAGCACTACAATCTAGGCATTGTAAATAATATCCTATTGAATAGCATTTCTTACAATCTGGAAGATGAACTTTAGGAGGTGAAACATTATAGTCTATTGGCTTATGATTATAAGCAGAGGGAAATTTGGAAAGATCTATTTTATTAATCTTACAATAATGATCTGTGAACCATGGAAAGAACCTAAGAAGCTTTCTTGCTTTATATATATCTTTTAAATATGCTTTAATAAGTAAGCCTATGCTTTCTTGGCTAAAATAGTCTAATAACCATAATCTCTTATTCTTGTTGTCTGATGAGTTTAAATCTTTTTCTAGCTTATCATAATCAATCTTGAATGGTGTAGCAATTTCTATCATGTTACATGAATACACCCTAGGTGGGTTCATATCTGACTGTGTTGGAGATGGACAACTATTCCTATGCTGGAAGTTATCACTATGTTTCGTATAATACGGTTCTGGAATAGGAGAATTTCTTACTCCTTCTAAATTTGTATTATGGAGTTCAGGTTCAGGAGAATTCCTGACAGGATGAGTATGGATATACTCAGGAAGAGTATTATGAGAAGTTTCTATGGGAGTATTGAATACTAAGTTATCTGGAGTATGAAGCGGAAGTCTTGAAGTATTTTCTAAATGTATTGTGCTACTTGTACTAGGGATACTAGAACAAGAAGATCTGGAAGGTATATTATAATGAGATTCTCTGGGAGGCATTCTGTAAGATGGATTTCTAATTAATCTGGGAAATAAGATCTCTATGTTACCTTTACCATGATCTATTATCTGGTTAGGCTCCTGGATAGGCATAGGAGGAGGTTGAGTCATATTAACCAATGTCCAACTTTCTGGAAACTCAATTTCTTCCCAATTAATTATTCTAGGTTTTATCTCATTATCTGGATGACCATAAATGATCTCATTAAACTTATTTTCTCTATTAAAATGATGGATTGCTTTAGGATTTAACGTGGTATTCATAACCTTGTAACTAATCTTATAAACTAGAACCAAGGGTCTGGATCCTGGACGCATATTTATACCTTTAGTATGGACATCTAAAGTTAAAGCTTCTAAGATATGGGGATCACGTAAATCTGAAGAGAAATCTGGATAACAGTTAAAATAGACTGGACCTTGTGCTGTGCTAGTCTGGATGGCTCCTAAGAGACTATCTGAAAAGTCTAAGAACCTGCAATCTCTAAGACATAGTAAAATGGAATTCTTAATCCCTAATCTGGTAAGTGGCTTGGCCGCCACCTGTATCATGCCAAAGTGAATAAAGTTGTATTTTTTCTTAAGGTTATTTATAGTATCCTTTCCAACCATTAATGTTTTAACAAAAGAATCACAGGAAAAAGGATCACAGGAACTATTGTCATTAATAGAACAAATTAATATTTCAAATGATAATCATTCCTATATATATATATTATAGGGTTTATCATTTTTCTAATTTCATCCCTAGCGGTATGTAAGAGATTATCCTTTGATTTTCCCGAAACAGAGGAAGAATTAGTTGTATGTTATCAAACCACATATTTAGGTATCAAATTTGGTTTATTTTACCGTTTGCTTCCTATCTAAATCTACTAGTTTCTTCATTTTAACAGTCATTTACTTGAGCAGTTGGAATCTCTCTATTCCATACATATTCATCATTCCTTAATTTAAAAAAAAAAAATAAAGTAGGTGGTGTCTTTGAAACGACAAATGGTATACATTAGCTAAGGCTTGTTTGTTTCTGTTCATTTCTATCACCATGGGTCTCTTTCTTGGGCAGTAAACCAAGTACATGTATATTTACTAATTCCCATTTCTAAACACTGGAGTAGATCCTAAAGAGGTCCCACACTTCCCCATCCTCTTGAATTTATTTCCATATTAGCCATCTAGCTCTAATTCTATGGACAACATCATCTTCAATAACTCCATCATTATGAATAATTAAGCCAAGATAGTCTGAGCTGTTCACTTTGGCGTATCTCCTTGCCATCTATCTTAACAAACGTCTCCATTTGTGTTCTTTCTAAATTTACATTCTGTATTTTCAGTCTTGATTGAACTTATTTTGAAACCCTTAGATTCGAAGGTATCTATCAACAATTCTATTTTTGCATTTACTCTCTCTTTTTCGTCCATTTATACCACATCGTCTGTAAGAAAATATCACTCGAATTATAAATAAATAAAAAATTGACATGCCATTCAAAAAGGGTACGAAAATGCTATATTTTTCAGTACATTGGAGTTCTGTTTTGGTTGGGTGAATTACATATACATGCAGCCTTCGGTTGGTCCATGTGTGTGTAAGTGTGTTGTGTTTACCATTAAACAAAAAACAATAATTCATATTTTAAACCATTCTAACGAGAGCCACTTGCTCTTCCCGAGAGCCCTGCATCTCGAGAGCTACATGGGCTCTCTGCGAGAGCCACATGCTCTCCTTGAGAACCTTGCTCACATACACATCCTTGGAAATTTAATAAGCCCGCTGCCTAACCTATTTATAGTCTCAAATACAAATCATTGACTGACAATAAATTTTCCCAAATTATATTTTGCAAAGGAAAACTCCTAACAATAGTGTTTCACTCAAAATAGAATTCAACAACATTCCATGTGTATTGAGCAGCAACAACCATATCTTACAAAATCATATTGATAAAAGACGATACTCTAGATACAATCACGATATAAGGATTTATTTTATTTCCTTGTAGTTTCATGAGGTTATTCCTAAATACCAGTGTGTATCATATGATTTAACACCATAGGCACCAATTTTTGAACCATGGTTAGCGCTATGGTCAAAAGTCCTATAATATCTCGGTTTACCATCTCTTATATTACCGTCTTCAGACAATATCTAAGGGTACCATGGGGAATATAAGGAAGACACCATTGAATTTTTGTATCCAACATGGGTCATATTTTCTCTGTATCTGTTGCCTCTCTTATTGTTTCAGACATTTGTAATGGACTAATTTAGTTGAATTGCAAATTGAAGATATATGCTCTCTAGAGCAGGAGTTCCTCGCCATGCTATCATAAAGAAGTTTGCCGGAAAAGAGATATCACAACTCGAAGAACTAATCTTGGTTCTATCTAAGCTGTCCCGGGGTGCTCGAGTGGCTTTGGAATATATAAGCTACATGGATCGTCATCGAAGCCAGGTACATGGTGATTACATATTGTGGTATTTTCACCATGGATATGTTATTCAAAGTGGTTCTAATCTTCCTGTTTATGCTTCTGTTTACAATGTCTTCAATTTTAAGTGCAATCCATATTCGTAAGTTGTCTTCAAAGTATTTTAATTCACTTTTATCTATTATATCTACATGATATCAAAATTTTTCCACTGACTATTTAAGGATAGGTCTTTTAAGGTGGAGAGAGACCATCCGTTATAAAATGGGGTCGAGCCCGAAGGGATCATCCATGGTTGGGTTGGGCCTAAGCTTGCCTTTGATGGGAGGGTTGGGCCTTGGTTTACTTTGGGCTTGCATAGCCAATCGGGTTACTAAGGGAGATCCGATGGGTAGTTGGGTCGAGGGCTTCTTGAGGCCCATAAGGTCGTGGGCTCAAAACTATCAATTGTTAAAATAATAACAATCTCATAATGTCTATAATCAAATAAACCATCAAATCAAAATCCATCACAAGTATTAATAACATCCCTTAAAATCCATAACATAAGAGTCTAATAACAATAAAAATCCATGAGGAAGATCCTCTAGCTAAGTCTCCATCTCTAAGTAATCACTGTCGGCTCCCTCGAAGTATTCGTTGCCTTCCCACAGGCCACGGCTCAGCAACGTACTCGGAATCTAAACCTGCCGACATAAATATTGGTTGAGCAACATGCAGCTCAGAAGACATAAGAGTCCTAACTAGCAACAGTATAAACATCAACATGCATATAGATATCATAACACATCCACATCCTAGCTTATCTTAACATCAGATTGCGGAAAGTTATTTGAGCATCTTATAAACATATTCATCTTGTTAGACTTGTGAGCATCTTAACTTAGAGAAATCATATACACTTGAGAGATAACTTAAAATAACTCAATCACATATAGCTGACAAGTTTACATATAATGAGTACCAACTTTGACACCCATCAGTACAATTAATGAGTACTAACTTTGACAACCGTCAATTTCCATATGATTCTTATGAGCCAGATGACTAGTACCCTTGAAATTCTACTTATGAGCTAGGCAACATGTACCCTTGCGGTCCTAACTTGTGAGTTAGGTACTATGTACCCTTGAGATCTTAGACATGTTGGTACTTGTAATTTGTGAAAATAACAATCGTGCAAATTTATACTTATAAACATACATACTTGTGAATTTATCTTTTGAGACTTGTGAGCTTATCATCTTATGTGGCTTGTGAGCTTATCAGTCATGCATTCCTGTATTTGTGTGAGTAAAGTAAGTGTGATAACCCTATGGTTAGGCCACATCCTAGATTACAGGTCTAGTGCCATTGGAACCCCACCATGGCATCCCATACCACCATAGTAAAGAACCTATGCAACAAAACAATAATTTAAGGTTTGCCCAATCAAAAAGTAAACCACAACTAACATAGCATACATGTCATATTTAGATCATAATTTAACATGCATCGATATAGTCTTATCTAAATCATGAAGTGCAATAGCATAGTCATAGATTATGAACGTCATTCATAATTAATCATAAATACAATGATTTCTTATATACAATTCAATTCTTTAATCCTAAATCTAACAATAACCCTCACATAGTTCAACATAGATTTCATTTACAAATATACTATCATAAAAAATCACACTATAATACAATAGCAACAAACATGCATTTTAGGAATCAATAGTTCACTTACTTACATGAGATTCATACCCATAATTCTGAAATCTAATATTACACTGTTATTAACTAGAGGAAAACTATATCTACTTGCATATCAATTCTTATTGTTTACTCAATTCATTGATTATAGTACCATTAGCTCAAGGAAAGTTACATTAAGTTATATCTACTTACATGATATTCTTATTCTTAGTTCAAAACTTATCAATTATACTATTGCTAGCCATAGGAAATTTTATCTACCTTAAAACGATGATTTTCTATGATAGAAAACCTTTCAACACCAAAATCCACCGAGAAGCAACATCCACTTGATCATGATCTCTCCTTCTTCCTCCTTTAGCCAAGATCCTATCTCAAAACCTTAGGTTCTTCCTCCTTTAGCCAAGATCCTATCTCAAAACCTTAGGTTTTTCCTCTTTCTCTCAAGCTCTAAGGTCTTCGACTGATTTAGAAACCCTAAACCCACGAATTTATGCTGAAGGAATATTTATAGGGCTTAAAGTAATGGTCCCCGCGACCTAAAACATGTTTTATTTTGTTGAATAAGGCCTTATGAGCTTTATGTTTATGTGCTCTATTTTACTCTTATACATTGTATGTTGGGTATACTATTAGTATCTCTTATATACTAATAGTATACCATTAGTGGAGTATAAATAATAAAGTATGGGAGAGAGACATAATCTCTCACTAATCTTTTTTCTAATTTCTTCTTCTTCTTCCTCTTCTCTCTCTTAAACCCTAGACCTTGAAACTCTAATTCACAACTCTAAACCTAATCAAACAAACTAGAGGAGTCGCAACCCTTTGTCGGAGATCACCAACCGTGTTGACATCAACATGATGTCAGTCATACGGATACTGTAGCAATGGCGGCTGGTTTGGTTTCTTGTCCCGTTTAATAGATTGTGATTTATCATGAATTGTGGTAATTTTTATGGAATTTTTTGAACCTTGGAAGGGTGTTTTTGAATGAAATTCTTTGAAAAATCAGAAATATATATATATATATATATATATATATATATACAGTTTCGCTATTCTGAAACGTGCGCTTGATTTGGGATTTTTTGATGCTTCAAATTGGTAATGGTTGATCCATATTAATATTATTAAGAGTTTGCCCACGGGTCTCGCGACGATCAGAGAAGAAACGAAGTGCTGGCGAGGATTTTTCTCTTCCATGTTTACCCTTTTTTTACTGTTCATGTGAAATTTTTTTTTGCTAAAAATTCTGTTATTGCTGGTGGGTGGTCTTTAACAGCCTTGGTGATGTTTGAATGCTATTCTTGATATCCCGTAAACCCCTATCAAATTAAGGGAGTGATTATAGAGTTTGAAACTCTATTTTGGTATGTTATTTGGAGATTTGTACAATTGGAGGTTGGTTTTTTGAGGTCAGATTTGTGCAAATTAACCCTGTGAGTAGTATGGCGGATGAATCTGAGGTGAGTCAGTCCTCTAGTATCCCTGTGCAGGGTAGAGGAAGTATTGGGTTTAGTGAAAGTGATGCACCTAATCTCCAAATTACCACTGTGAAACTTGATAGAACAAATTTTTTGGCATGGTCTCAGCCGACTACATTATTTATTAAGGGCAAAGGGAAGATGAGTTATTTGAATGGTAACATTCCCACACCCAAGTCCACAGATCCAACCTATGCCAAGTGGGAGGCTGAGAATGCAGTTGTAATGTCATGGCTTCTCCATTCGATACAGTTGGACATCAGTAGTTCTTACTTATTTCTTCCTTCCGCGCGCGATATATGGGATGCCGTAACACAGACCTATTCTGAGATTGGAGGTCCAGCCCGGGTTTATGAGTTACGTCAGAGTATTTGGAAACTCAAGCAGGGGGATATGTCTATTCCCATATACTATTCCACTCTTCGTCTTCTCTGGGAAGAACTAAATTACTATCAGACCTTCAAGGCTAAGTGTCCTGAGGATGCAGCTGAGTATAAGAAATTGGTTGAACAGAACCGTGTATTTGAGTTACTTGCCGGGTTGAATATGGATTATGAACAAGTACGATTCAAATTCTTAGCAAAGATCCAGTCCCACCTCCCACCGAGGTCTGTGCTTACTTACATCGTGAGAAGCATCGTCGGAGTGCTATGCTCCAACCTCCCACACTTGATAGATCTGCATTAGCCTCCTCGTTCCAGAGGAGAGGCCGGAGTGGTGGTCGTGGCCGAGGAGGTGGTCGGTTTGGATCCTTTGGATCTTCTTCTGATGATTGAGATAAACTTAAGTGTGATCACTGTGGGCGTACCCGTCATACGAGGGATACTTGTTGGGACTTACATTGTCGCCTTCCTCCATAGGGCCCTTCTGGCGGTGGACGAGGGAACAGGGACAGTCGATTTGGGGGGAGCTCGAGTGTGTACTCTGTTACCTCCACTGCCCTAGTACCTACTATTGCACCTCCTTTGGATAGTCCTGGTCTGTCTAGAGATGAGATTGATGCCTTCCGCCGATTTATGTCATAGTTGGAGACTCCTAGTACCACCAGTGCCGCTTCTGTCCCTTACTCGAGTACCTCAGCCTCGGCCCTCAGTGCATCTGTTTCTGAGCCTATTCGCTCCTGGATTATTGATTCGGGAGCATATGATCATATGACTAGTATGTCCTTTTTTTCGTTCTACTATATTGATTCTAGTAAAAATTAAGTTAAAATTGCGGATGGTACATTATCATCTGTTGCTAATAAGGGAAATGTTTTTGTCACACCCTCTATGTCCCTCTTCTCTGTCTTTCATGTTCCTAAGTTCACTTTGAACCTCTTATCTGTTAGTCATATTACAAAAACTTTGAATTGTATCGTCACTTTTTTTCCTTCTCACTGTGTGTTTCAGGACTTGGAAACGAAGAGGACGATTGGTACGGGCCATGAGGAGCGGGGATTATATCTGCTAGACCATTTGCCTCGCATTGCTTCATCAGTCCAGCAGTTGCCCCCTAGTGTTCGGAGTATTAGTAGCAAAGAGGAGTTGTACCGATGGCATAGACGCCTTGGCCATCCCTCTTTTTCCCTTCTTAGGTGTTTATTTCCTCAGTTATCTCTTTCTAGTTTGCTTTCATCTTTTCAATGTGCAACTTATGAATTTGCAAAGCACTGTCGAACCTCTTATTCTTATAGTTGTAATAAATGCAATTCACCATTTTCTCTTCTATATTTTGATGTGTGGGGACCATCCCCTGTTACTTCTTTTTGTGGGTTTAAGTACTTTGTTACATTTGTGGATGATTACTCTCGTACAACATGAGTTTATATGTTAAAATCTAAGGGTGAAGTTGACACTATTTTCCCCTCTTTTCACAAATTGATTGCTACTCAATTTAATGCATCAATTAAAGTACTTCGCTCTGACAATGGGGGGGGGGGGGGGGGAAATATATGTCTGCTAGTTTAGCCACTTTTTTTTATTCTCATGGCATAATTCATCAGACTTCCTGTGCTGGTACTCAGCAAAATGGTGTGGCTGAGCGAAAAAACCGGCATCTATTGGAAGTCACTTGTTCTCTTATGTTTGCTATGAATGTGCCTAAACCTTTCTGGTCTGATGCTGTCTTGACTGTTGCATTCTTAATTAATCGAATGTCTTCCCGTATTTTGGAGTTTCAGTCTCCAGTTTCCCTGTTGTCTCCTTCTGCTCGTTTGTTTATAGTGACCCTGCGGATCTTTGGTTGTATTTGCTTTGTACATATAGCTCGTTCTGATTGCATGAAGCTCGATCCTAAGGCTCTTCGATGTATTTTTCTTAGGTATGCTCCTACTCAAAAGGGGTATAAGTGTTATCATCCCACTTCTCGTCGGTCATTTGTTTCTATGGATGTTACCTTTTTTGAGTCTACTCCATATTTTTCTACCCCGAAGACATCTCTTCAGGGGGAGAGCTTTAGTGAAGAGATATCTTCTCAACCTATTCCTATGTTCCCCTTTGACAGTGATCACCGAATGTCTGAGGGTGATGGTGGACAGGAGCAGTGTGAACCCTCAGTCAAGGAATTGCAAGTGTACAGGCGAAGGTAGAAAGATCCTCATGAGCCCCACCAAGAGACCTCTTTTGATCCAGGTAACATTATTCTTTCTAGTCCTGACATTGTTGATTCTGAAGTTCCAATTGCTCTTAGGAAAGGTACTAGATCTTGTACTTTGCATCCTATTTCGAACTTTGTTTCCTATCATGCTTTGTCTTCCTCCTATCGCTCTTTTGCCTTGGCTTTGTCTTCTGTATCTGTCCCTCATAGTTTAGCAGATGCACTGTCCCAACTAGAATGGAAAAAGGCTATGGAAGAAGAGATGTGTGCTCTTGAAAAAATGTTACTTGAGATATGGTTACCTTACCAAGAGGAAAGAATTCGGTTGGATATAGGTGGGTGTTTACAGTAAAACACTGCTCAAATGGCTTGATTGAGAGTACAAAGCTCGTCTGGTTGCAAAATGGTATACTCAAGCTTACGACATAGATTATCAGGAAACATTTGCTCTAGTTGCAAAGATGAACTTAGTAAGAGTCCTCCTATCTCTTGCAGCCAATCAGGATTGACCCTTATTTCAACTTGATGGGAATAATGTATTTCTTCATGGTGATTTGGAGGAAGAGGTGTATATGTTACCTCCTCTTGGTTTCAAATGTCCCTCAGATGAAGGGAAAGTGTGCAAACTGAAGAAAGCACTATATGGACTGAAGCAATCTCCTAGAGTGTGGTTTGAGCGATTTTGCAATGCTATGGTGAAGAATGGTTACAGGCAAAGTTAAGCAGACCACACATTGTTCCTCAAGCGATCTCATCAGAAGGTGACTATCTTAATTGTTTATGTGGATGACATTGTGGTAATAGGTAATGATATGGATGAGATAGAGTCACCGAAGGGCAAGTTAGCGAAGGAATTTGAGATCAAGGATCTTGACTTTCTAATGTACTTTCTTGGGATTGAAGTTGTCAGGTTTAAGAAGGGCATCTTTATCTCTCAGCGCAAGTTTGTACTTGATCTTCTCGATGAGACAGGCACGATGGGTTGTAAGTCATGTGATACACCCATAGACTTGAATCATAAACTCAATGAAGATAGTGGGGAACGTTTGTTGGATGTTGGGAGGTACCAAAGACTTGTTGGCAGACATATATTTATCCCTTACCAGGCCAGACATTGCCTATGCTGTTAGTGTAGTCAGCCAGTTCATGCATTCATTAACTACTGGACACCTGGATGCGGTAAATAGAATTCTCCACTACTTAAAATCGTCTCCTAGGAAAGGCTTATTGTATACATGCAATAAGAAGGGTTGAAGCCTACACCGATGCAGATTGGGCTGGCTCAATTTCTAATAGGCATTCTACTTCAGGGTATTGCACTTTTGTTGGAGGTAATCTTGTCACATGGAGAAGTAAGAAACAAAATGTGGTTACTAGATTTAGTGCAGAGGCAGAGTTTAGAGCCATGACACACGGGGTGTGTGAACTACTTTGGATTCGACCATTCATTAGTGAGATTGGACTTTCCACTGAAGGTCTTATGAGCTTATATTGTGATAATAAAGCAGCTATTAGTATTGCTCATAATCGTATGCAGCATGACCGAACCAAGCATATTGAGGTAGATCATCACTTCATCAAGGAGAAGTTGAAGGCAGGTTACATTTGTACTCTATTTGTGAAATATGAGGATCAATTGGCTGATGTGTTAACTAAGGGTCTTGTAAGTACTCAGTTTCGAAATATTGTTGGCAAGTTAGGCATAAGTGATATCTACGCACCAACTTGAGGGTATACTATTAGTTTATGTGTTCTATTTTACTCTTATACACTGTAAGTTGGGTATACTATTAGTATCTCTTATATACTAATAGTATACCATTAGTGGAGTATAAATAATAAAGTATGGGAGAGAGACGTAATCTCTCACTAATCTTTTCCCTAATTTCTTCTTCCTCCTCTTCTCTCTCTCTCAAACCCTAGACCTTGAAATTCTAATTCACAACTCTAAACCTAATCAAACAAACCTAACTTATTTTTCAGTTTTTGCGCAAGTCGTTTGAACGACCTTGTGCCCATTCGAACGGATTTGCATTCGGGATTTGAGCAATTGCTCAAACTGAGATGTCCGTTGAAGCCAAACCCACTACGTTCGAACGAATTGGTTATTCATTCGAACCAACCCTTTTTTTAAACATGCATTATAACATTAATTATGATGAAAATTTTAGCATACATTACATGAAATCACAAAAAATTTATAAATGAAATGCAAGTCTCTATAGTCCTTTTTTTTTTTGTAACGGAGAGTGTCCTAAATCCTTTGAGGCAAAGACTTGTCCCTTCGGGTGTCCGCACCAACCCACTTAAAAATTTCCCTACAAACACCAGGGTAAATCGAAGGATTTGACATTGATGGTTATTGTGGTTAGTTTACCCCTGTCCGGGTCTGAGATGTGATGGGTTCAAGGAATCATGTCTAAGCTTGTCTCTTTGATTTTGATTCGAGCTTCTCGTAGGTCAGCAAGATCAATAGTAAGGGGAAACGCTTCTAGGAATCCCCCACAAACTTTACTAAGCATGGATAGTATGTTTATTGTCCTGAGGTGGAAAAGGAGCCCTCCAATCCCTATTCAGAAGTTGGATTTGAGGGCGTCGAGTGGGCTACCATTTGATTGAAGCCACCATAAGTTGAAAGGGATGGAGCCGCCCAGGGGATCAAAGATGCCAAGGTTCACTACCAATGAGGCCGTTGAACGTGGAGAGTTTCTTCACCACAATAATACCCTTGTTTGAACCAAAGGGGATTAAAATGGATTGCTCATCTCCTAGGAGAATTTGGTTCACTACCCTCACCCTAGGATGCCAACTTCTTACTGCGTTGTCAAACACACAAACCAAGGCCCTTAAGTCCTTGACTAGACACCATTAGATTCTAAGATTGGTGGGTTCCTTGCATTGTTTGGTTTCCTTGTTTTGGATGGAGTGAAGGGAAGTCATTATTGTTCGAAGGGGGTCACCGTTGTGTGAAGACATTGTCGTGGGGTGGAAGAGGTTTTCTTGGAATGAAGAAACACAGTGCTTCTTCAACCAATCCAGCCAAAGTTTTGATTGCCTTCATGAAAAGATATTCATCAACATCTCCTCCTAGATGTAGGGATAGAGGTTAAAGAAATACAAGCTCCAAAGGAGTTTGAAGATCTTTCCAGGACTAGCATAGAGGAGTTGCAACAAAGTCTCTACATGAGGTAAATTTTCTTTCGCTCTTTAATGCATTTTGTGATAAATTTCAAAACCCACTAGAACGTCACTTCCTCTAGCCACAATTCGATCGATAAGCTTCTACCCCGTTCAATAATTTTGAAGGCCATTCCATGGCGGCCATTATCCTCCGAAATTTTGAATGTCTTTGCTTCGATAACGAAGATCTTCCGGTGGGCTTTCATTGTGCTTGAGTTTGAAATATTGTTAATCAGATATGGTTCTCCGGTGATCCTTCATCTCCGGCAAGCTGTCTCTGACGATCTTTCATCTCCAGCAAGCTTCTACTGCCTTCTAATTGAATAAGCTTTTGATCTATACCAAATCAAGGTAGTCACATCTAAAGTGATGGGGATTGGAATCTCATGTTCCCTGGGTCTTCATCCTTTGCTTCTCGACCCATGATGCTTCATCATGCTCCATATAACAGCTCCTCTGTCATCAATAATGCTTTTATCCATATATTTGATAGGAGAGGGGTTGTTTTTAGATTGGCCAACCAGGATATAATCCAAAAACTTTCTTCCTTTAACATGAATAATCTCTCGGTGGCTTCCATCAAAATTGAGCTTCAACCATCCTTGAGGACGATGGAACTACAATCAAATTGTTAATCACAGCAACCAAAGCTATATTTTTAAAGTAGGCTATTAGAGGGATGCTTTAGAATCTTTGGGTTACTGCCTTAACCCACTTGTCAAGAGTTCTATCTAAAACACAATTTTCTTAAGAATTTCACAATGAAGAATGCATTTTATATAGAAGGCATTCGTTTTGGTGGATTTCAAGGATGTAAGTTATGAAATATCTAATATCCTATGTTGTGGCACTGAAATTGTCCAAAATCTATCTTCTTTGGTAGAAATACACCCAGGTTTTGTACAACATGTTATTAACTTCTTGGCAGCGTTTATAATACTGGCTAGAGTGAGAGGATGCACTATGTTCGTCTGATGGGTTTAACATCCAGGGTAAAACATGATGATGATGCATCTAAGATTTTAAAATTAGTCCTTGTAGCATTTTCCTTCTATTTCGGAATATATAGTTAACAACATGCATCATTACGTTTATGGAATTTTGGAAAGAAAAGAATCTTAATTGATATTGACGATGTTTAGAGGAAGAAACTACAACCAACCAATTGTGCTTTGCTTGTGTAATGGCATGCACTTTGTGTTGTATAAGATTATCTTTCATTGTTATTGTAGACACCCTATTTTGCATGACCAAGGTTCTATTGGGCCCAATGGCCCAATAGCTCCAAGCCCTTTACGATGAACTCAATGAATAAGATCCAAACTCCGAACATCCATAAACAAAGGCCCAAATCCAAATCCATTTCCCCAAAATCAGCCCAAGGCCCGAGGAAGGGAGGGGGGCTCTTTTTTTCTTCAAAAAAGCTCATTCTCGCTGTTTTAAATGGAGAGGAACCTGTATTGCATGCATCGCCCTTTAAAAATGGCGATAATCTTATCTTTTGGCAATTTTTGTGTTTCAGTGTTTTTAAAACAGTGAAAATTTGTTTGCCCAAGTTTCAAATTTTGGTTCGCATGCTAACAACTCAGCACAGTGTTTAAATGTGGAAAGAACCCATTTTCGGCGTTTTAAACGGCAAAAAAATAATTTTTTTTATTATATTCTATCGTGCCCGAACCAATCACCTCATGCCACCTCATATAGGGTTTCTAGAGTTCTTTTAGTCTCACATCGACCAAAAACGTAAAACCCTCCTTTGTACACCATTATAAAAGGCCTCCACACCCCATTCTCAATCATCTTTGAAAACTCTAGAATTCTTGAATACTCTTGAACTCTTGAAGACTCTTGAAAGCCTAGGAACTTTTCAACTCTTCAACCTTTGAAGCTTGGAAAACATAGAAGCCTTACAACCTTGGAGGACTAGGCACATCTTTGCATCCACCCACTTGTGAAAACCCTAGTTCTAGCCTTAGTTTAATCTTAAAGAAAGCCTAGATCCCTTGAGTACTTTGGAGATTCTTACACTTGGAGGAGACTTGGGGGCATTGTTCGTGAAGATCGTGAAGAATCAAGGATATACATGGGAGAACCCTAGCCAAGGAGTTCGGATCTTATTTTATTGTTCATCTTAGGTACTTGGAGCGGTAAATCTTCGAAAAGGCGAGCTAGAGCATGGAATTTGCAACAAGGTTAGTATTTTCTAACCACCTAGTCCTAGTAGTTCTTTTTCTACCTATCCAAGATCTTTTCTTCCTTCACGTTTTGTTGGTAATCTAGGGTTTCGTCCGAACGGTTGTCAGGAGCTTGAAACTTGGATGAAGCAAAGTGTTTGAAGAAAAATTCTTCGATTTCTCTTTTCTTTAATGTCTCACTTTTATTTAATTTGCTTTATCCGTTCCCCTTGTGTTGGCGAGGCCTCTCTCGAATCGGTCGAGGAAAGAGTTGGTCTTTGCCAATTTAGTGGAAGGAATTTACTGCCCTAGTAGAGAGAATCACCTCAAACTGGTTGAGGAGTTATGCATTCCAATCTCAAATACAAAATATTAATGAAAAGAAAAAAGTAGAGAGAGAATCACCTTTATTCGGTCGAGGATAGGCGCATTCCAATCTCGAAGGCTAAAAAGAGGAATTTTATTTGGCGATCCTTTTAAAATTAATTTATAAAAAAAATTAGAATCATGGAGATAAGTTAAATAGACAACCTTCATTCGACAGATGATTTGGGGTACCTTCCCTAATTCATAACGGAACCCCCGATTCCGAATTTTTGGTTCTCGGACCAAGAGATCATTGTTATTTGGTGACTAGTCACACCTAAATTATTTGATTGGTGGCGACTCTAAAAATCTCATCTTCTCACTAGGGCGAAAGCGCTAGTGTGGGGGTGAGATCAACGGGTGGGGTATCGCACAGTTATATTGATGAAGTTCCTTAGATCCAGAAGGACTTGTCGAAATGCAGAAGCATATATTTTGTAAACCATTATGGCCACATTGTATGCAACAATTCATAATTTTGTCTTTCGTTTTTAGGGAAATCTTTTTCTCACTTGTTCATGTAATTTACATACTTGTAGGTCATTGGTTGAAATCTACAAAAACGATATTGCTTAGATCTATGTGTGTGTGTGCGCGTGTGTCTGGGTGTGTGTGTGTGCCATTATATAAACACAAAATGTTAGAATTTTTTTTTTTGAAAGGTAAATGTTTGAAAAATTATTTGTATATTTGACATTTTCTACTTTTGCTTGCAGTCTGTCCTGGTCACCATTGACCGTCATGAATGGTATGCCCCTCCTCAGATCTATACTCGCGATGACAGTACAGGTTTATGGACAGCAAGGCCTGCTTTGCCACCTGGGTCCCTACTAAATATCAATTGTGACGGAAAAGACTTAGCATTCAGAACAGTTGCATCAACTATTGATGAAGCTGGTCTAATAGAACATATACATCAAAATAACGACCAAGAACTGGCAGATGGTGTTGCTAGTTTGGTAATTAATTCTGAATATATTGCTGAGGAACCAGCTTCTTGGGAAGAATCTGATGTTATAACCAAAAGATGCCGAGTAGAAGAGGATTCATTTGCTGGTGGTATTGTTGTCGCTGACTATTGCATGCATGAGCCTGGAGAAGATCCAAGAACCATGGAAATTACGGGCTTTAGAGATGATCGAAGAGCAGCAGCAGCTAATGCATCCATAGCAGCACGGGTGATAGAACCTACTCTTGTAATGTTTGAGGTAGGAAACGTTCTTGTAATGTTTGAGATAGGAAATTCTATTTTCATTTATACTTGTAATATTGTTGAATGCAACTCTGATCGTTTCTATTATCGCTGTCAACTTTGCTTCTATCCAATTTCTTGAATCATTAGTTGTTTTCATTAATATAGACAAAAAGTAATTATCTCTTAAATTTTCAAATCATTTCTGGAAAGCTACTTTATACAAATTGTGGCTATCATTGTGTTGATGTTACAACTTTGTTCCATTCACACAACTCTAGACCACATATATTTACTATGTTTCTAATGGTTCAGATATTTGTAAAAGTTCATTCCAAGAATATGAATAAATCTCTTTGGTTTGGTTGTGAATATGTATTTATCGTTGTCTTCGTTTCATATTTTGGTAACTAAGAATTTTTAACTTCTAGGCCTAATCTCAATCTTCAAATTAACCAGTTAGTTTTTTGTAGACTCTGATAATCTTTTTTATTTTAATTATTCTTTAGGTGTCGGAACTTTTAGTGTGTGGCTTCAGGAATCAGGATCATTAGATCTGTGCATGAACTATATTACTTAGAGGAGGTAACATTTGGCAGCCAGACACATAACTCAGTAGGTGCATATAGTGCCACACATCAGATCAAAGCGTAAAGAGAATGAGAGAGATTTTTATATTAACAAAAGCTGAGGCATTCCATATGATTGGCACTCACACAAGATTCAAAATCTTGACTGAATTGAGATGAGAAGAGGATCCAAACTCTTTTATGTTGACAGAAGACTTGGGACAATTTTCAATTTACAACTGGGATAGGTCAGAGCCCTAAATTGCAAAACTTTTGGCAGGTGCTAAACTAATTTTGTAAGTTTTGCATCTTGGAAATTCCCTCAACACCGATGTAGTTCGTGAATCTCGATCTATGATACCAGGGTACGGGTAAGTGTGCCGTGCCTTAGGTATGGGTCTAGGAGTCAGATCTGTAATAACTAATAAAGCAGATCTGGATGTTCAGGAAAAACTTGTGGGAGAAATTGGGGCATTTTTTTCTACACTACAGCTCATTCAATCACCATGAGATTTGCTGAGACTTGCACCAGTGA
This sequence comes from Tetracentron sinense, assembly GCA_015143295.1. Classification (NCBI taxonomy): domain Eukaryota; kingdom Viridiplantae; phylum Streptophyta; class Magnoliopsida; order Trochodendrales; family Trochodendraceae; genus Tetracentron; species Tetracentron sinense. The sequence goes on from CM026573.1 coordinate 14,877,632, forward strand.
AGTTTTTAAATCATGCCTCTTCACTGGTACCAGCTTCAACATCATTTCCAAGTTCCAAGTTCCAAGTTCCAACCTCGTGACCATGTGGTTACTGACATCATTGTTATGATCTGATGATGTCAACAAGATCTGTTAATGATGTCAGCAGCAAGTTGCATGGAAACACCTTAAGATCTTCCAAATAAACTCGATATTTTAAGGTATCATCAAGGTTTTCTAAGGTCTGATGGATTGTGGGGCTCAAAACAGAACTAAAGCACTCCTTCATGATTTAATAAGCTCTGAAGATAGCATTTTTTTTTTGTCCATTGGTAATGGAGGGTGATTTTGCTATGGGACAAAGTCGAGGATGTTCCTTGGAGACAAGCCATTGTAATTGAGCATATTAGGTAACTTGTTAGAGGTTGCATTATTTTTTTTTTTGTTAGTCCTCAGAAGGGCCAATGATATGGTGGGCTCTCTTGCTAAACGGCATGTACATAAATACTTTTTTGTTTTTGGAGAAATCTTCTCTCTTGCCTTGTAATTACTTTACTATACAAGTTGAATATGATCGCTGTTAGTCATAAAAAAAAATATACAAATAAATAAGTAGTTCAAGATCTGGAAGTTGGTGTGCTTGTATCGTAACTCTAGCTCGCCATTTCATATACTTCTGCCTTCTCTCAACTTGAGCTTCCTTCAAGATTATGAACCTCAACTGGCTCCAACACGCATTGTTGCTGACATCATCTGTATGGCTTGATTACGTCATCAAGAGCTGTTTATGATATCAGCAGCTGCATGTTGCACAGAGAAAACCCTTAATCTCTGACACCATGTTGGAATTAAGGTTTTGCAAGATACGGTAAGAGCTTAAGCGTTTGTCGACAGTCTCACCCCTCTTCAATATTATAAGATAAAAGAAAATGACAAAAGAATCCTGAAGTTGATAAGTTATACAATAAGGTACATCTCAGACCACAGATATGATGAGGACAAGAACCCAGAATTTATGAGAGGATAGAAAAATAAGGGCACTTAGGTGCTTTTGTAGTGCTGAATTTCTGGTGTACACTCTCTGGTTCAAATTGGAGGTTGTGGATTTGATTTCTGAGTGGATTAATGATGAGATCATGAGAATGTTGTTGTATGAGATGGAAACCTGTCAAAAGAAAAAGGGGGGAGAGAAGATAATTATGGGAGAAATTAAAGTTGGACAGCATTGAGTGTCAACCTCTTGGGTGAATCTACAAATATTAGTTGGAGAAAGGGTTTGGAGGATTTAGGGTTTAGAGAAGAGAGGAACAAGAGAGGTTTGGGTAAATTGCTTAGTTGGGGATTAGATAACCCTACTAGCATATTATATAAAGAGAGAACATTACATATATGCCTTTTTACAAGTATACCTCCGATATTACAGATATCAACACTCCTCCTCAAGTTGGAGTATGAACATTAAGCATGCCCAGCTTGACAATAATATCCTGAAAAATAGCAGGGTCAACTGGCTTGGTGAAGATATCAGCAAGTTGTTGAGAAGACGAAACATGTTGAAGAGATAAAGAAAAATCCCAGACTTTCTCACGAAGAAAGTGAATATCAACCTCAATGTACTTTGTCCGCTCATGAAGCACAGAATCTGAGGCAATCTTTGCAGTAGCCTCGTTATCACAATATAAGGACATAGGACCTTTAACAGGAAACTCTAACTCAGAGAGGAGAGAACGAAGCCATAATAGTTCACAACTGTCATGAGCAAGTGCACGATATTCTACTTCGACAGTCGGCACTAGACCGAGAAACCATTGGTTGTCTTTTGCTCTTCCACGCAACCAAGTTGCCTCCAAGGAAAGCACAATAACTCGAGGTGGAATGACAGTCAGTAATAGATCCAGCCCAATCAGCATCTATATTGCCGGACATGATATTCTACTTCAACAGTTGGCACTAGATCGAGAAACCACCGGTTGCTTTTTGCTCTTCCATGCAACCAAGTTGCCTCAAAGGAAAACACAATAGCTCGAGGTGGAATGACGGTCAGTAGCAGATCCGGCCTAATCAGCATCTGTATAGCCGGAGATATCGAGGACCCGAGGTGACCATGTGAGTGATATAAAAGTCCACAACTGGGTCTAGCCTTGATATATCGGAGAATACGATGAACAACAGCAAGATGTGAAGCACGGGGAGCATGCATGAACTGGCTAATCATACTGACAGCAAATGTAATATCAGGTCGTGTGAGGGTGAGATATATCAAGCGACCTCCAAGACACTGATAGGCATGAGGATCAGAAAGATCACCCTCACTATCATGCAAAGAGAGCTTTGGATCCATGGGAGAAGTAGCGAGTTTACATCCACTCATACTAGTATCGCTAAGTAGGTCAAGAGCATACTTCTGTTGTGACAGAAAAATTCCTTCTTAGATTGAGCAATCTCCAAACCAAGAAAGTACTTCAGATGACCTAGATCTTTAACATCAAAGGTACACCCCAACTCATGCTTAATATAAGAGATGAATGAGGAGTCATCGCTAGTCAAAATGATATCATCAACATATGCCAGAAGAATAGTGCGGCCTGAGGTGCCAGAATGGATGAAAACAGTATGATCAAAGTGATATCGCTGGAAGCCCATGCTAAGGACCACTTCACTGAAGCAATGGAACCAAGCACGGGGTGACTGCTTCAAACCATATATAGACTTCCGAAGTCTACAGACCTTTCAAGACTCCCCCTGAAGAAGGAAACCAGGAGGGGGATCCATATACACCTCCTCGGTAAGATGCCCATTAAGAAAAGCATTCTTGATGTCTAACTGATAGAGAGGCCAACATTGATTTGCCGTAAGAAAGAGGAGAACACGAAAAGAAGTCAGTTTGACCACAGGTACAAAAGTAGCATCATAGTCAAGCCCATAAGTCTGAGTAAAGCCGTGGGTGACAAGACGAGCCTTATACCAAGCAACACTGCCATCAGAGTTATGTTTGGCGGTGAAGACCCAACGACAGCCCATAAGTTTCTTTCCAGCTAGAAGGGGAACCATATCCCAAGTCTGATTAGATTGAATAGTATTCATTTCATCAACCATGGTACTCTTCCACTCAGGATGAAGAAGAGCATCACAAACAGACCGAGGAATAGTCATAGAGTCAATTGCCGAAAGGAAGGCCTGATACGAGAGAGATACAACCTGATAACAAACATACTTGGCAAGGGGGTAAGGAGTAATATAGGAGCGAACACCCTTGCAATGAGCAATAGGTATCTCAAGATTAGAAGCAGCAGGAGTAACAATAAGAGAAGAATGAACATGAATAACAGAGGATAAAGAAGTACCTCGAGGAGTGGCCTTCGGGGAAGACTGTGGTAGAGGTGCATCGGAGGAGGAACCAGGTGGCTGGCGGCTGGCGGCGAGAGTACGTGAGAAACTCCTTCTGTTGTGGGAGGTCCTCTACAATAGGTAAAGGCATAGATATAAGAGAAACAGTAGGTAAAGGCACAGAGATAGGTGGCACCGTAGGAGCAGGAGAGAAATAAAGAACTGTCTCGAAAAAAGTAACATTCAGAGAGACAAAGAAACGACAAGACTAAGGGTCATAATACCAATAGCCTTTAGAGGTGCTAGAGTAACCAACAAAGACACATCGAATGGAGGTGAATAAATAGAATAACCCTGTGACTCACCAGTCATATGATCAGTAGCTCCGGTATCAATAACCCAACTAGGAGAAGAAGATGATGTAGTGGCGGCATAGGCCTAGGGAGCATGGATACCTGTGGTAGATGAAGCAGTAGTATAAGAAGAATCACTCTGTAGACCTAGGCTCTCATGGACTCCAAAGGATCACTGACAACAACTGAGGACTGAGGATCAACAGCAGGAGTCGTAGTAAAGTGAGCAGAAGGATGAGGCTGGTAACCCTCGGGATAGCTATGCAAACGGTAATAATGATCACGATCATGTCCCACTGTACCACAGTGACTACAAGGAGTAGTAGGTCTGCCATGACTGCCACGACCACGACGGCCCCTATCAGTCCTCTTACCACGGCCAGCAACAGGACGAAAATCAGTTGCAAAGGCGGTATGATCTAAAAAGGGCATAGGATTGGTACTCGAAGACATAATAGCCCAGCGGCATTCCTCACCAAACACAATGGAGTACACAAATCGAAGTGGCAAAGGAGATGTGGCAAGAATTTGAGTGCGCAACTGCTCGATTTCAACCCGAAGACCTCCCAAGAAATCATAAATACGGTGATGCTCAATTCGCTTCACCATAATCTTGGCAGAAGCAGTAGATAATTCAGAAAGAGGTTCATAATGGCTCAATTCTTCTCAACGACGCTGTAGAGCCCCAAAATAATCTGAAATAAACATATCCCCTTGTTGAAAGTGAGCAATCTCATGAGTAAGTTGATAAATCCGAGCATCATTCTCTATTAGGGCATAAGTCTGAATAAGAGTCTCCCAAAGTTCATGACAATCTTTATAAAAAAATATAATTTCCAGCAATCTGAGGCTCTATAGAATTGAACAACCAGCCCAAAATAATGCAATTCTCTGTCTTCCACTTAGCAATTTCGGCAATACCTGTCTCCGGTTGTGGGGTCTTACCATCAAGATATCCCATCTTAGATTGCCCCCAATATAAAGCTCAACCGAGCATCGTCACGCAAGAAAATTATCACCATTGAATTTAATATTGGTGATAGAGTGGACAACGGAGTCAGAAAGAGCCGACGGAGCAAGAACTTTAGCATCCATAGAAGAAACTCATGGAGAAAACAACCAATCAATCAAAAATATCAACAACAGAAGATCTAATGATATTAAGATCACCAACGAGATGACTTAAGTTGATGTTATAAGCAAATAGGGTGTAAAAAACTATTTTTCACCAAAAAAACGGTAGTGAAGTGGGGTTGTAAAATCATCACAACTTCTTCAAATCTCATCCAAACAAAGAAAAAGTAGTTCAAGATGTTCCTATTAAAAAAAGGGTCTAACCATAACCAATAAATAGCGGAATCAACAACCCATTCAAGCAGTAAAAAATCTGAACCAAAACAGTATTTTTCTTCGAATTTTTCTGTATTTTTTCTTCAAATCATCATAACTTCACCAATGTTTAACCAAATATCATGAAATAGGATTCAAAAATTCTTTAAAATCAAGATCTTCCTTTTGTTGTTGTTATGGCTTTAAACGACGATCTTCTTCCTTTGATGTAACTCTGATACCAAGTTGGAGAAATTGTTTGGAGGATTTAGGGTTTAGAGAAGAGAAAAGAGGAAAAAGAGAGGTTAGGGTAAATTGCTTAGTTATGGATTAGACAACCCTATTAGCATATTATATAAAGAGAGAGCATTACATATATGCCATTTTACAAGTATACCCCGATATTACATATATCAACAATATTGTCATATTAGCTTGAGACGTCTTAGTGGCCTTGAGAGTTAAGATTGCAATTTTCCTAGAAAAAATTATTTGTATTCTTATTTTTTTTTACCGGTAATAGTGAGATGAGATAAATAAAAGAAGAATATACAGGAGAATGACAAGGGGTCATGAGAGAATGAATCCAAGACCTTGAAAGGTAAAGCTAAGAACTAAAACAAGAAATTACAGTAGTGAATATAAGACATCCTCAACATTGTTGCATGGCCTAGCCTTATATCCTCTTTGTACTTGCAGCTCTATATGTTGAGATATTTTTATCACTACCACTTACGAGCATGTTCAATTATCTTTATTTATTGGTAATCATAATATTAATAGAGAAGAAAGATAAGTTCATGAAAAATAATCGATATGTGACCTCAAAAAAGAGGAAAAGAAAACAGGAAAATAAGAGAGGGAAGAAAGAGATCGGAAAAAAACTAAAGGAAAAATAAATGATGCCAAAATAATGCTAAGCCTGAAAGAAAGACATGGAGGCTAACTCATCCGCGTCAAAGTCAACAGAAACCTAGTCGAACATTGTAATGCCCCGGAATTTTAAATAATAAAATTGTGTTTGTTGGTCCTTAACTAGGGTTAAATACTTGAGTGTTTGTTAAATTAATAAAAAGTGAGTTTTGCTCGGGATTGAAGTGCACCGAGGAAATCTCAATATCTTTTCGCGAAAATGGCACACAGTGTGTTGGTCGACTGCCGGGACACAACCCTATCGTATCGGTTCCGTTAGGTATCATTTCGCGGGACCGCAGGGCCATTATGTGTGATAAAATTGAGAAAAACGAGAAATTTTCAGATTTTCAGAAATTAAGTGGGACCCAATATTTGTTGGGGATCCTAATAGAAATCCGTGCGGCTGGTACTAATGCGTGCCGGTCGGCTGTGGGGACTAATGTCTGTCGTCTCGGCAGTTAATTATCTCAAACGAAGAAACGGTGACCTGTTTTGTGTCCAAAATCAGGAAATTAGTGGGTTTTGCAATTTTCGTCCAGACTTGCTTTTGACTGTCAAAACACAGTATTTTTCCCTGAAATTTCTACAGCAGGTGTCGGACTGTCCCAAGTTCGGTCACCTAAAGTTTCGTCACAATTGGGTATCATGAAGTAAGGTTTCAGAGGCTGTATACGCAAAAAAATACGGAATTATGGTCAAACAGTCAAACCGTTGACTTGGTCAACGGGACCATTAATGGTGGCCATGTGCATGGCACATGACTTTTGATTTATAAATAAGGGGCCAGACTCTTCATTCTCACGTTTTGCAACATTGGGGGAGTTCTGCCAACTCCCTTTCTAGAGAGAGAGAGAGGAAAGAGAAAAGAGGAGAGAGAAAGAAGAGAGAAAAAAAAAAGGGAGGTCCACCTTGACATATTTTGACGCTCCCGACGCGTTGGGGGTGTCTGATTTTCTCCCTGGTGTCTCGTTTGGCGTGTAGAGAGAGAAAAAGGAGGAGAGAGAGTTGCATGCGTTCTACCCTGGGGTTACTCATCGTGGGGAACGCGTTTGCGACATTTATTTTCTTCCCCGGTGCCTCGATTAACGTGTAGAGAGAGAAAGGGGGAAAATATAGAGAGAGAAAGTGAAGGTGTGAGGGTAAGGAGCTTCACCTTGGGGTTGATCGTCCTCTCGAGCGCGTTGGCGGTGTCCGTTTCAGCCCTAGATGCCTCGAAATACGTGAAAGAGGTAAAAACCCCTTCCATCTCTTCTCTTTTCCCTGTTATTTGTTATATTCTTTATGTGAAATGTATGCACGTTGATGGAAAAAGGCTTGAGACCCGTGGATGTGTTATGGGAAGGTGGTTGTGCGTGAAAAATGAGTAGAGGGGTGTAGCCCTCAGTCTCGGGTCTCAAAACCCTGGATTTAGACTCACTGTGTAAAAGATATGGATGGAAAAAGGGTCAGAGACCCCTATGTGATGTGATTTTATGTGGACCGTCGGGAAGCCCAGATCGGGTCCCGGGTAAATTATATCGTCATTCTGGGGTGTCGAAAAGTTGTTTTACAGGTCGTATAAGGCTATGGACACATCCATTAGCCTGGAAATGTTCCCTAACAGGACGGGATTTTACTGGATTTGGTTCACGGGCGCGAGACCCGAGTATTTCAGTTAACCAAGCGAGGCTTGGGTTAACTGGGGTTAACCTGTGGTTAGAAATCTAATCAGGGTTAAAGTATAATCCTCCGTGACTGATAGTCGGGAGTGGGTGGATTTGATATCCATAGATCCTCTTTGACTAGGTCATGGAAGAACAGATGGTTGTGTTATCTAATAGATATGCCGTACCGAGGCTATATCAGTAGGTTGTGATGCCTCTAATATATATGCCGTCTGTACCGTGGCTGACTCAGATGGTTGTGTTATCTGATAGATATGTCGTGAGGATAGAAGTCCCCACCGTGGCTGAGTCAGATGGTTGTGTTATCTGATAGATATGTCATACCGAGGCTGAGTCAGTAGGTTGTGATGCCTCTGATAGATATGCCGTCCGTACCGTGGCTGAGTCAGATGGTTGTGTTATGTGATAGATATGCCGTGAGGATAGAAGTCCCCACCGTGGCTGAGTCAGATAGTTGTGTTATCTGATAGATATGCCGTGCCGAGGCTGAGTCAGTAGGTTGCAATGCCTCTGATAGATATGTCGTCCGTACCGTGGCTGAGTCAGATGGTTGTGTTATTTGATAGATATGCCGTGAGGATAGAAGTCCCCACCGTGGCTGAGTCAGATGGTTGTGTTATTTGATAGATATGCCGTACCGAGGCTGAGTCAGTAGGTTGTGATGCCTCTGATAGATATGTCGTGTGTACCGTGGCTGAGTCAGATGGTTGTGTTATCTAATAGATATGCCGTGAGGATAGAAATCCCCACCGTGGCTGAGTCAGATGGTTGTGTTATCTAATAGATATGCCGTACCGAGGCTGAGTCAGTAGGTTATGATGCCTCTGATAGATATGTCGTCCGTACCGTGGCTGAGTCAGATGGTTGTGTTATGTGATAGATATGCCGTGAGGATAGAAGTCCCCACCGTGGCTGACTTAGATGGTTGTGTTGTCTGTGATCTGATAGATATGCCGTGAGGATAGAATTCTCCACCGTGACTGAGTCAGATGGTCATGTTGTCTGATAGAGATGCCGTGAGGCTAGAGTTCCTCACCGTGGCTGAGATCAGATGATTGTGTTGGCTCTAATCGGTGAAGGCCCGGATTATGTATAGAGGGGCCCGGATTATGTACAATTTTCTCAAGGTTGTACGGAGTCTAATGACTCAAGGTTGTACGGAGTCTTAAGGACTCAAGGTTTGATTTCATTGGGTGTAAGTCCGATTGATCTTGATAGTTATCATGGGGGTATGGGACGCCATGGTAACAAAATTAATATTAACAGATTTGGAAATGGATAGCGAGTCTATGAACTCTAACTTGGATATTGCGTCTATGAACTCAGGTTGAATACGAGCGAAGACCAGTTGATTGAGTCTGCAGACTCAAGGATAGAGTGTGAGCAGTTGTTTGGGATGGTAACCAAGTGGTGTAGATGATGATTGGATGAACTTGGAAATTGAGGTTGGGAACCTCGAAATATGACGAAATAGCCCTGAGTGACCTCGGGTCACGGATTATGAGATTATATATTATTATAATATGAGAATTGTATTGCAACACTATATCGTTATTGATGATGATTGTTACTAGGCGGAAAATAGCCTAGATGGATTGTGGATTTTGCTGGGCTCTATAGCTCACTCCTCTCATTTTATGTCTTCAGATTTGGAAGCAGTTGCCGATTGGTAAGGAGTTATACTTGATGAATTCTAAAAGTGTACCGGCGCAGTTGTGGCGCCAAAAGTAGCGGCTATTATAGCCAGTGAGGTAACGTATTTGCTTATGATGGGTTATTGTGATGACCGGTTGTTACTGTTTATGTAAGCTCATCAGAAAAGTTGAAAAATCCCCGCATTTTCGCGGGTAAAGTCTTCCGCATTGCGTGGTCATGACGAACGAGCACGTGTCTTGGAACTTGATTTCCCAACCCCAGGTTCGGGGCGTCACAAACAACATCTTGGAAATGGTCATAGCCATCTACTCTGTAATAACCACACAATTTTCAAACACCCTCCTGTTTCTCTCCATCCAAACTCCCCAGCAAAAGGATCCCAAAAGAACCTGCCAAATCCAACCCTGAACGGCGTCAAAATCCTTCAAAAACAAACAAGGGACTAAGAGCTGAAGGGTAGAAGGGAAGAGCCATAGCATTCCTAAACTAGATAGGAATTGATACCCCTGCTAACTAGAGGATAGTGGATAAACAAGTGCTCCACTGTTTTCTTCCTAGCCATACACATGAAACACCTGTTGGCAAGTCTCCTACCCATACTCTTTATGTGATTCAAGGTGAGATTTTTGTCCAGAAATGAGGTCCATAGGAAGGAGACCTTTGATGGAATGCCTGAATTCCACACTACTCTGAAATCTTGAAAAGATGAGTGTTATCTTCAGTGTTTCCCCATGACTGCCGGTTCATCTATATGATTTTTGTTTAATTGTACCCTTGGTTTAATATTTATTTAATTTCCATTTGATCTAGAAAGTATGCTATTTTAGTTCATAATAAATATAAACACGTAGATGTTTTGAAATAGTGCGTATTGTAATGTTGCTAATTGGATGATTAGAAGCCTGTTGTTAATATATGACTAATAATAAGATTGCTACAAGGGGAATTCAGGTTTTCTTTTAATTCCATCTTGATATGTATATTCCTCTTGGTACA